>OY728132.1:2025333056-2027833056 GCA_963277665.1 Viscum album
TAGAGGTCAGAGTCCAAGTGTATGGTTACGTCAGCCGCCACACCAACATCAGTTTCCCAAAACTAATAACCACACTCGGTACCCTTAGCACTATTTCGTCATAGAAAATAAATATCAGAGTCCTATGTTCTACGATAGAACTGACTCCTTTGATACCAATTTATTATGATCCGTCCTCGTGACCCGTGTCGTGACTAACCCATGTCCGCCTTCTATAGGCCAGGGGATGGAGACTACCACCAAAGGCATAAATACCTAATCTAGGAAGGCATTGGATTTATAAAAAGTAGTTACACACAATCATAGTACCCAACTGGAAGCAAAACACAATGTAAAACTGAATACAAAGGTAGTGTTGAATGTAAGTGGGCCAGTATACAAACCCAACTGAACAACAAGAACAAGTACAAGTAAAAAAGGAAAATAGATCTTGGATTTTCCATCGGGGAATCCTACATGAAGGGTAGGTACATATCTCAAAAAACTCATCCCTAAGGTACGTTCCGTCTAGTCCAGCTCTGAGCAGCATCCCATCTGTCACCCTCATCCTCGATCACTACTGACAGTCGTCTGCACAGAACACAAAAAGGTGCGGGCGAAGCCCGTGCAAGGGTGAGTAAGAGAATACATAGTAGGGGACCTCGAGACCCCCGAAGGTCTCCAAAAAACCACTAAGGATAAAACACGGATGAAAGATACAATCATAATGTATCAACCATCCTTACTTATGTATATTCCCATACATATACCTAAGTTACCAATCACAAACCAGCTCCAACTCTTGAGACCAACCAAATTCCGTTCCACGAGTGTAGAAACACTCCACAAAGAATGTACAACACAAGGAGTATCCCATATGTACAGCTCACCAAAGAAATACACGTGGGCTTCACCACAACACATCCACGAAGAAACATCCACCCTTACTTAGGTATATTCCCATACATATACATATGTCATCAAGAGTACATATCTCATACATGAGGTAAACATTAAGGTAATGAATCAGATCACACCATGTATACACAATATAAAAGAGATTAAGAGATGATTAGTTGTATCCACTGAATCAACTTTCACTATCGAACAATATATATCCATATAAACCTAAAACATCAGTCTGTCGAAGTTGTCGATCCTATGTGGGATCTTGGTACAAAAGTTGTCGATGTCGAACCCACGAAGGATCTAGGTCCAGTCTCATCACTATAAAACCCATGGAGGATCCCGGTCTAGTATCATCACTATCAAACCCATGAAGGATCTAGGTCCATTATCGTCATTGTCGAATCCACAGAGGATCTAGGTCCAGTATCGCCACTGTCAAAATCATAGAGGATCCAGGTCCAGCATGCTCGATTCCCGGAGGGTCCTCCCCTCGATCCATGTTTCGATACATCAAATACCATGATGTCTTGAGTTGATATATCCCATAGTTCCGTCTCCTCATAAGGAACCCAACGCGACAGACTGTGCGTCAATCGGACGCCCGGTCTGTGAGTTATTGGTATTTCTATTCTAGGGGCCCTATTGGTTTTTAAGTTCAATCCAACCCGACCGTACGCCAACTGCGTCCAAACCTCTAGTGGGGTATTCCAAAAAAACCACCCTGCTCTAATCCTTCCTTTAGCGCAGAATGTTCGTCGTTCAGACACTCGTATCCCAAAATGCGGGATAAAATGATTAATCGGGCCATAGCGAATCAGGGTCTGGTCCGACCCAGTCAGACCAACCCGGCTCGAACCGGGGTCTGACCCGGTCCATGGGTCCGACTCGGTCCATGGGGGTGGCCCGACCCGAGTGGTCAGCTTGTCCTGAGTGGTCGGCCCGAGCCGAGTGGGCGGCCCGAAGAGATGGAGCGGCCCGGCCCGAAGGGGCTGTCTGACCCGAAGGCGCGACCCGACCCAATGGTGGCCCCGCCCAGTGTGTCCTGGCCCGTGGCTACCTGGCTAGAGGTGGCCCGAACCAAGGCAGCTCGGTCCAGTTGTTCTGGCGGCCCGGTCATCCTGGCGACCCGACGGCCCGACGGGGGTCCGCCTAAGCCGTGACCAGAAGGAAAATGTTCACCCCTAGCTCCAGAATGGCAAATCTGTTCGGGTAGGATCCCAAATTGACGCCAGGTGGTGCCGGTCCAGGTCACCGCAGAACCCTTCGGGTCCCACCTATAGCACGAACTAGCGGATGGCTATACCGGCCACCCTACTCTGTCTGTCGCTGCTTATGGTCGCGGTTCTTCTCTATCGTGGCAAGACGGTGCCATGCCCAGCCCATCCGACAGCCTCAGCCTGCAAGGTCGGGACTCTTTCTTCTGGTGCGGTGCGGAGGAACCGCGCCCCTCTACCACCGCCGCATGCTGGTTCTTTGTGCGGTGTAATGACACCGCACCCCTTTGGTAGCCCAGCAGCCCTTGCGCCGCCAGATTCTTCCACGGCCAGCTCAGTGTTGGTCTCCACATGTTCCGTCGTGGCCCATCAGTCGTGGTTTGTTTCTCTGCTGCGATCCAATCATCCGGCGGCTCCGTTGCGTCGTCATCATCGTCAAATAATGAGAATAACCAAGGGGGAGGTTCAGTCTGTGTTTTTGCAGTCTCAGTCCTCCTCTTTATGGCGTTATCAAATGGAAAAACAAATTTCATACATTCAATGATGTAGGACACGAATAATAAATCAACTCAAATCCCACTACCTCAATTGCCGATGATCGTTGATGAAGTATAGGAAAGGCGGCGTCGATTCGTCAGTGTCAGAAAAAGAAAAATGTTACTCGTCATTGGCAGATGAGCATTCGGAGGTGATGATGTTTATGATGACATAAGCGTTCTTTGTGGGTGTCTCCTTCTCTTTTAGCATGGTTGAAGATCGATGAAGGAGATCACCTACCTTCGGTGGATGATTATGGGGCGTTCTTCGCGATCTTCATTGAGAGGATGAAGTTTTCCAAATGCTCTTCATCTCCTTAATTTTCCCAAAAAAAATATTATGCCAATCCCCACAATAATAAAATATTACATCTTATTATAATTTTGGAATAAAGAATTCAAATTAATGTGGACTTGCACCTTAATGAGGGGTGCTCATGAGTTTTCCCCCACTTTTGGGGAGTTTAAGGGTTTAAAGCCCATGTGGTACCCACAACTTTAATTGCAAGAGATTTTTAAACATCAGGTTGTCCCCATCTAATAATATCCTCTCAAGAGAGGTTATGTGTGGGTGGGCCCCACCTATAACCTCCACTTGGAGGTTTTAACCACCTCAAAAAAAAAATAAAGTAACACATTATTTTTATCTAAATTAATTAAGAAACCCCAAAATCTAACTTCTATTCTCATTAGAACGCAACTGCAGAGAAGGTCTCCTTCAGCGAATTCCAGTGTTGTGATTTCAATGGTGTCCTCAAATTTCAATTCAAAGCACCGGTTCAAAAGATATAAAACGCTGCTTGCGCGTTTACTAAACATACCCGAAAAAAAAAGTTCGGAAAATTATTATCAGTCAACCTCGACCCGTGCTTGTCGAGGGTAGGCTATGCCTAGGTGAAATACACGACAACAAACCCAATGGTACTCTCATATTTTCAATCCGAGTTACCATTTAGAAGTTAATAATTTTACAATAAAATAATTTTTAATTAATTATTTTATTTGTTGAAAAAAACTAACTTTTTCTGGTGTCCCGCACCAGCCAAAATTATTATCTGCTTAAACAAAGCATGCCCTCAAGAGTTCAGTGGTGTTCTCAGATTTTTAATCCAAGCTACCATTTATTAGTTATAATCATTTGAAAAATATAATATTTTATTTAATTATTTTATTTACGGTTATGCCAAATTTTGGTTTTTCATAGGAGGCCCGCGCCGACTAATCTTAAGTCGCACATGGGGTAAACCCGCCATACTGAGCACAACGGTGCCTTCATATTTCTGATCCGAGTTACCATTTAAGAGTTATTCCACTTTTTCAGGACAACTGCTTACGCATGTTAACTTAATCTTAACAAAAACTTCGACGAATCATTCTAGGCACTCCGGGCCTCGAAATCACGTGCCGCCAGATTTCATGGACCCGTAAAATTCCCATTTAAAAAAAATTTCATGGAAATTCCATTTCTTTAAAATATAAATAATTAATTTAATCTCATCACCTATTAATTAACAATTCTTCATTTAAATCATCATTCTTGGTGTTCACTATTTGGTTTTCTTATTTATTTTGGTTGAGAATTCATTGCATTTACCCAATGGAATTGGATTAATTATCCCCATATTAATATTCATGATAATGAGATTATATTTTCTTTTTATATAATCTTTTAGAAACATTAATTAATACTAATTACTAATAATTAAATACACCATTTTTGGAGACGGTAGTTCATACGAATACATTAATATTGTTTACATTTTTAATGAAAAGTAATCAAAAGGTAATATAATATTCTATCATTACATTATAAAACTTTTATCATAGTTATCATATATATCCATAAAATCTTTCAATTTAATCATTTATTAGAGAAAATTATGGGAAATTATCCACATCACTTCAAGGAGACAATATACAATAATTAATGATGTGAGATGCTTTCATTTTCCATTAGATGAAAGGATAATATATAAGATTATGTCAAATCTGTCAAGAAAAAATTAATTTATTAAATATAAAAAATTTATAGAAATAATAAAAAACAATAATAGTTAGTGATGATGAATGAAATACTTTTCTTCTTAAAATATTTAGTCCATATATATGGACATGCAATGCTTTCAATTCAAAATTGACAAAAAGTAGGTTGATAAATGTTTTTCCATATAGATAGTAACTTATTAATACATGTCCAATGATATAGTTATTATATTATGATATATAAAACATATTATATGTATTGAAAATTAGAATTTAACATTTAATGAGTCAGTTATAAAAATTAAAACATCCTTGAGAGACCTCCATTAGTTTAAACCACAGGTCATCACCAAATGGACATTATGGAGGACCAAAATCTACACTATATCATTATGTAATCCATGAAGTTAATTATACATAGCTTAGATGAGATATTTATTTGAATGATTACAAATAATAGTGGAATGGAATATTCCCTTTATATGTGATTTGGGTGAGAATCTTGTGAATAGTTTTAATATTATCTAATACTATATTTCATGCTCAATACTGGTGGCACCATTTTTTTTGAATTGTGATTGTTAGAGGAATTCAGTCTAAAAAGAATAAATAAATATAATTTAATTATGTTTTGTGGTCTTTTATACCCATATCCTTTTATTTTAACACCATTTAACCCAAATTATCTTTTATGGTAATAATATGTTATTAAACTAATTACAATTAATTATATTTAAAAATGAAACTCAACATTTTAAAAAATTCAAGATACTATATTATAAATCATATATCTGTTTTATATAAATACATTTATGAAAATGGTAAAAATTACTTCTAAAATCAATTCATGTAACATAAATAAAAATGGTATCTTGAAAAATGACTATTTTAAGTATAAGAATGATTTCAAGCCATAATCATGTTATATAGTGATTAAAATATCATTTATTAAATTAATTATGAGCCAAGGACATTTATGTTAAATTATTATTATTCAAAAACCAATTTTATACATTTTAATAATTAATTAAAATTGTGTTCATAATTGTTCTATTATTATACTAATAACTTTACACATGTTAAAAAAATATGTAAAACATATATTTTTAATTAATAAATTGTATTGTTTAATACATTATGTTTAACAGAAAACTTATATTTGATATAGTAAAATATTTTCTTATGCATCATGTTTATTCTTAACTAATGATAATATTATAAAAATTAGAGTATTTTTAAAATCCAAAATTTTCATTATTCAGCCAAAAATGATTATTTTAATGAAAATCACAAAAATACACCCAAAGTCAATTTTTACATACTAATTTTATAAATTATTATCATTAAGAAAAAACTAAAAATGTTTGATAATATTATTAATAATTTTCACATGAAGCACATAGAAACATTTTTTATAAATTTCTATATTTGTGGCATAAAAGTAATTTATTCATTTAACATTCAATGTAACAATAATTAGATGGATGTAAGCACTATTTTTTTATTTTTTATTTTTATTATGGAAATAAATTCCATATATATTTTAAAATTGTTTTATTCATATTAATTTATGCCAATACAATGACTAAGATATTTTGTCCTATTAAAATAATAATAATTTAATAGTTTTTGGTTTTATTTATGCTCATCCTTGTCTATTATACACATAATTTATTATTTTATACATCCTAAAGAATCTAAAATCACTGGTTGTTTATCCTAGATACTCGTTTTATTGTAATAAAAATAAGAAATGATATATTTCATAACTATATATAGTGTAAAATTATGTTTCTTTGAAATCTAGATGTTTTTTGATTTATAAAAAAAATTAAATTCAAATATATTTACAAATAAGTTCATTATTAAATAAAAAAATAAAGACATGGAAGCACTAGTATACTACATACAAACTTTTCTAGGAAATGGGATAACAATTTAAACTCAATATAATGAATTTTTGTTAATAATATTCAATTGTATATGAAATGAAAATTTTGGATTATTAAATTCAAATGAACTTTCATGATACAAAAATGAATATACATGAATTTTATTTTTATTTTTTTCATGAAGATATTTATTTTTTGGTTATAAAAACAAAAAATTATTCATCCATATTTCAAAATTTTTTATCAATGCATAATATTTTAATGATATAAAATGTTTAAGGTACATATATAAAAAAGTGTTTCCAATTAAATTAATTATTGGAATGGGATAAATTATTTATTAAAATAAGATATTACTGGTAAAAGTTTATGAGATTATTAATGTATGTATTAAATCAATTTTTTTTAAATTTATGAAATATATTTTCAATATAATTTTAAGTAGGACACAAGATATATTCTTTCTATTTTAGTATTTTTATAAATGAAATTAGATGAGAATAAAATTTTATTACTTAATTCATTAAAAAAAATCATTTTTCAAGAGAAAATTAGAAATCTATATTTCCATACATAATTATTAAAATTTATTTACCCATTGATTGGATATATTGAATTAAAATATTTATAAGATAAATGTGAAATTGGATTTCGATTTCATGGAAGAATACTACATAATAATTGGATTCAAAGACTATAAAATATCATACATCATTACAATATAGTTTCTAATAATAGTGTAAAAATTTACATTCTATGAAATATATAATTTATTGAGGATATTTTTACCCACATTGGGGATACACATTATAATTTTCTATTTTCCTTCTATTTATGCAAGGGACTTTTCATACTAGATAATTATTGTTACAAAAATAAATATATGTAATATTTTATCTAATTTTTTAGAAGTTTCATTCAAATTAATAACGAAAAGTATCCAACATTTTTTAATCCCCTCATTATTTCAGAGAAACATATTATTTGGATCATAAATGATCATTGCTGAAATAAATGTAAAATATTTTATATGTAGTAATATAACAAATTTTAATTTTAAAACATATTTCAATGAACGCACTAAAATAATTAATATCATAAAATTTTGAAAATAAATAATAAAATTGAGTAACAATTTCATTGTTAATCAATTTTCATATATAGTGTATTATTTTCTCACCAATAAAATAAAACACCTCCAAGATAAAAAAACTATCTATTGTTAAAAGAAATTTTTTTATTACCATTTTATTGATTTTTTCGATAAGGATTTACTCTATGAAAAGGTCTAAAAAACTCATCACAATTAAAACAGCATAGATAATAACAATATATTTAACATATTAGAATGGATCATGTAAATATTTTACCCATTATAGTGTAAAAAAATCACCATATGCCACACCTTGAATCATTTTTTCATTAATAAGATTCCATTATTCTATTTCAATGTGTATTTTTAAATTATAGATATCTATACACCTATTAATATAAAATTATTATACATTTTATTTTGGGAAATTGATTCATGTCATTAATCAATTCATTAATCCTAGATAACATTTTCATACAAAAATGATTACAGCACATTCTAATCAATATTATTTTTAATTTAAAAATATTGTATATTGGGTTAAGAAGGATCGTTACACCTAACACATGAACCATTGACTAAAATAAATAAATATACTCATTTGATACATATCTTAATACTACTTATACTTTCATTCATACCCTATCCAATTATCCCATGTAGATTCAAAAATAAATTCTCAAATCTCCTTCAATCTCTTACCCTAGCCATACAAGAATAAAACTTAGGTATATTCCACTTATAATTTTATGTTGGAAACTGATATCGTTAGAATAGGAATATGTAACTATAGATATTTCCTAGTAAGATTTTTAATTACTAGGAAGCATAAAAAGTTTCAAGACTTTTTCATTTATATGATAATTTAAAAATACCAACAAACAAAATAAAATATCAAACCTTGGTAAGAATATTGAAATTATTAATATGAAAATAGAAAACATTAAACATGTTTTATAGAAAATAGAAAATTTTGATATGAATAATAAAACATGATCAGTGGTTAATATAAAAAACAACCATGAAAATAAATTAATATTTTACATTGGAGATTGTAATAACTCATTAGGATTTCACGAAATAATAATTATTACTTGTGAGTTTTAATAATTTTTTTCAATTTTCAAATATACAATTTATTTTAACAGAACATGCTATCATCACATAATAAATTACCGAATTTAAAAATAACACAAAGATTACACCCAATTGTATATGCCACTATACCAACTAAACTATTATCTCATGTCGTGTAATAATCCTCCAAATAAAATTCATTTTTTACCACATAGAATCATGAGTCTGTGAAAATAATATCTAAATTATTTTAGAAAATTATATACATGGTTTTTAAATTAATTATAAATAGTTATCTGAGAAAAATATCTAGACCATTCCTAGTCTCTATATAGGATTTCCCAACTCATTTCCTAAGTATTCTAAATATAATATTATATATAGAAAAACTGTATTAAAAATTCATTACAAAAAATGTTTAACCCACAACTACATAATTTCCCTCTGTTATAATTGTATGTCAAATATTATATTAAGTTATAGAAAATATTTTTCCCCTTAAGGTCTTTTATATATCCTCTAAAACTCTATATTACCCTAGTATTGAAATTAAAACTTCATTTAAAAATATTCAAATTCACTTCTTGTGTATCCATCTAACTATAAAATATTTTATATGAAAAAATATTACGTATCCCATATAATTAAATATGTTTTTTAAATAATTCATATTATATATTATTAGTCAAAAATATAAATTAATTTTAAATAAATATTAAAATTAATTTTTATTAAAAAATTTAGAAAATACTACAAAAATTTACAAGGAACATATCCACGAAATAAAAATAAACAAATAATTGGAATTAGTTGATCACTAACCAATATAAATCCCAAAAATAAATATTACATATAATTTTTAAAATAATAAATAAATTAAATTAAAAATGATGGCTAAAAAATTTAATCAAGTAAACATCATGAAAATTTGACCAAAAAATTGGGGAATCCTAATTTCAACAACTATAACAGTATTTATTTCTAAAAGAGTAACAATTAAGATTTTCTCTTTAAAAAACATACCATAACATGTATAAGGAAGTAATATATGATAATTCATTTAGGAGAGGAAAAAACATACCCTAATTAGATAAAATTCAATGTGACAATGGTGACTCGTTATTGATATAGGGATAATGTTATAACCACATATTGAGGTTATTATAGTTGTTGGGAAAGATCAATATTGTTCAAATAGAAAAAAATAAAATATGATACCCCTTCAAATATTTAAATTTTAATAAAAATGTATATTATCAAATTTCTTGTGATTTTATTTTGACAATTGAAATTATAAGGAAAATAAAATGACTACTGAATACATAACATATCCCAATTAATTATCCATTAATGATATTCCAAACTAATCCATCGTCAATCATTGAAAAAAATAATAATGTTATATATTTGATTTTAAATTTAACTAAATTAAGTGAAAAAATTTTATAATTAAAATAAAACAACAACTATAAATATTAATATCATAATAAATTCAAATTTTCATTGATAAAATTGAAATACAAAAAAATTACAAAAATAAAGAATGATTTTTATGAATGTTTATATAAATTCTGAATTTCATGTTCCTAAATCATTATTTCCATTATTTGTTTTCTAATAAAAAAATATGTAATGGTTATCTATGTTTACATTTATATAAATTTTTCAATCCATATACTTCTTTTTCACATACTGTTGATGAAATTATTTTCCCGTATTTACACATATGAAAAAAAATTCAATGGATCCATACAAATAAATAACTATATCATAATCACATTATTTAATATATATAATTCTACCTTTTTCCATTTATTAGAGGTAAATGACTAATTTATGATACATATAAATTTTATCAATCCATATATAATTCTATATGGTAATTGGAATTTTGTAAACCAAATCATTCTACAGTGTGTTCCAATAAGAATTTCATGATATTCCTTCAATTCATTAAAAGTCAAAAGACATCAAAAAGACATTGTCAACAAATATTCCATGAGAAATAAAATAAAGATTAAATTATTTGTAATCTTATAACATGTAACTCATATGTCCCTTATCTATTGAGGTGAAGACAAAAAAATTCCTTTTCTAAACCCCAATAAATTTTTATTTCATCCATAACAATCCAACATAATAGAATTTCAATAATAAGCGGTTTCCAATTATTTTTCTGATATCAGTAACATAGAATTCATTGAAAAAAGTTTTCATTATACCCAATGATAAAATTTTATCCATTTATATGATATTGAGTGTACTAAGGATACTAAATTAGGATGTTTATCATTTATAGTTATAACTATTCTAAAATATCATTTCATTCTTTATCTTATGGTAGTTTTAGACCCAGAAATGTACTAAAAATATAAGATACCTATCAAGATAACACATTTAGTTTTTAAGACATATATAACATTTTTTACTATGGTATTAAATAATAATTAATGTATCACATTACAATATATTTTAATATTAACCTCAATGAACACATGAAAACAGTATGATTATTAGTTACACACAACTGATGGTGGATTTATTTTATAATTATTATTTTGTACTCATATATTGAATATGAATGAATTCAAATACATCATACTTTTATAAATTCTCTTGAACCTTATAACTAAGTAATAAATTATTATAAAATTAAAAACATAGATAAATTAAATTAATATGAAATTTATAAAAAACTACCATCATATAGATCAAACACACATTGCTTATAATGAAAAAAATATAAAAAACCAGATAGTTATTTCATCAAAATTTGATCCATAGAGTGAAATAAATATTGGAAGTATTTTCATTTCAGTACGAAAATATTTTATTATTAATTCAACCAATAAAGACACTAAAATATGATACTTTCAAAATGAATGCAATGGTTTTTTATTTTTTTAAAACATGTTAAACGAATATTTTTTCCATCTTCCTTCTATATAATTTAATTTGATAAAAATAAATATTATTATAAATGGTAAAACCACACATGGATTTTATATGAAAAACATAAATCCATTAAATAATTTATTATATGTGATAATTTAATGTATAAATATTCATAATAAGATGATTAAATAAATAAATAATATTTAAATAAAATATAATGTTATTTGATTTTATGTAGCATCAAAATAGTGTATGAAATATTATAGCGATATACCTCGTATGATATTCTAAATCATGGGTATAAATATCATCTCGAAAAATATCTATTATATAGGAAATATTTTGATACTACCAAAAATACATATCATGGATAAATCCTCGTAGACTTCCTACAAAATTCCCAACAACTTATAATTTCATTCCAAACACATTGTAAAATACTATCATAAATATTTTATTATTTAGTTATAATATTATTTAATAAATTATATCCCCACTCCATGGCCTTCTATGTGATTATTTATGCCTCTATATATTTCAAATGATTATGATTTTTAAATTCTAAAAAAAATATGAAAATAAACTCCATGAGAAAAGAATCAACAATACAAAAGTTAAGGGATCGGATGTGACATCCACAAAATATACATATATCAATATTTTTTGTTCACTATTTATATCTCTATAAATCATGTGTATACTCATATAACACATTTTTCAAGGACATTATCTATTTTCCTCAGATATTAATTTTTTTTCTCAATAATCAAACTCATAAATTCCCATTTCAATTGAAATAAACTAAAACATATTGATCAATAATTCATGTTTCATTTATGCATATAAATGAGTACATCATATATATGAAAAATAAATTTAACATTGTATGAAAACAATTTCAATAAATTTTTTAAATAAATATTTTCACTATTATATATAAGTAAAAAATAGAATATTAGTTATAAATAATTTACCACATTATCAAAATATTTCACTCCACTCCGAATTAGATTAGACCAATGGTGGGAGTTTGAAAATTATAAACTCATTTTACCTTAAATTAGATAATTCTTAACCCTTTTTTGATTGGTATTATTTAGGTTCTTATTTTTTTGTCCTTCGAGCAGTATTTGACAATTTTCATAAGCCAAAGGGGATGTAATTGATTGGTTCATGGTTAAGGAAAACCATCTTGTTTATCCTAGAAAACCACGTGCCCAATTAAGAGCTTCTAAAAAGAGGATTTTTTTCTCCAAACTATGTTGTTAACCATTGAATGTGTGAAACATAAATTAGGGAGGTTTTTTATAGTACGGGAATAGTTTTGAAAAGTATGCATCGTCCTTGGAGAAATTAGGTACACTAACCTAAGGGCACATGGTTTGTAACGACCCAATGTTTTTTCATTAGAATTCCATTATTATAATTATTAATTATAGTAAAATAAACTTTGGAATCATAATGAAATATCATGATACTAAATAATGTGTGACCATTAAACATAATTTTTCAAATTCTTTGTTTTGAAATTCGAAAATCTGACTTACACGGTTGTGTTCCTGCATATTTTTGCAGTATAATAAAACAAAAATAATTTTTGGTAAATATTAACATACAATTATGAAAATTAATGTTAACCTTATTAATATTAACATACCCTTATGAATTTTAATGTTACTTATGATAGTATATATATTGTATTTAAGTGAAAGCATGATTCATATATGTTTTTTAAAAAGTAAATAAATGTATGAAAAACAACATTTTATAAGAAATTTATGATTTTATTTAAAAATTAAATTTATAATCTTTAGAAAAATATTTTCAAAAAAATGGACTTCATTTTTGGATTCTACACATCCAAAAATGGATTGGGTGAATTTTTGGGATTTCTCTGAAATACTTTAATTTTTTATGAATAGTGAAATACGATAATTAACAAGATAAGTCAAATTCCGGAATTATAGTGTCATGGGTTTTGTTCTAATGATGTAATCAAATATGATTCGGATTAATATGTTAATATTACTGAATTTAGTCATCTAAAACTCACTATTCCTTTTCTTTTGGAGAAATAATAAATTAATGCTTCTAATTTTTGGAAAACACCTCTCCCCTCCACTATAAATACACCCATTCACACCCTCATATAATCACACCACTTAATCTTCAAACCGTTTCTAAATCATCCCAAAAATCATGAATATCCCCTACCTTATGTCCTAGAGATTTCTGTCTCATCAAAAGACCAATCCAAGATGCCTTGAGGAGGATCTAAGGAGGATAACTCAAGAGGTAATTCCCCTCTCCCTCTTCCTTTAATTTTTATTCAATATCAAGTTACATTCATATTCACTCCCCACTTATATTAATCCACATGGAATGGTAAATATAGTATCATAAATATATTATAATTTCATGATTCCAATGGGATATTATATCATCCATCCCCCTTATCCTCCACTTATTATTTTAGAAAGGAAAACGTTGTTTGTGAGGTGTTAATTCACCACCTTCAGGAATGACATCTTTTCAATTTCCATTATCGCCATCAAATTTGGTCATGAATCCGTTTTATAATTTAACAAGATTATTTTATATGTACCATATCCTATATAATTTTATATAACTAACTTGTAAACATATTACTAAATGATAAATTAAAGCTTGTTCATTGTGATTTAAAAACCACCTATATCAACATAAAACGATCATCATTAAATCATAAATAGTGATTCGTCTACATGGTATATAACATAATTAATTATAATATCATTTAAACTCCTATAATATCATTAATAAAATGTAGTATCTCTTCTGGATGTTTATACATGTTCTACATGAACTTTCATTCATAAATACAAGTGAACCGTTCAAGAATACCATAAAACCCAACATTTTGAAACAATGAATTTAAACAATATAGCTCATCCAAAATCAGATAAATGAACTAACTAAAAATAATATTAATATTATTAATGTATAATAAGTTATTTAATTGTTAATTAATTAATATAATGTGGAGATACATGACTTTAAAGTGAAGAAAGCATTCAGATACATGATTAGGGGAAATTCTCGAACCTAACTTTCTTTCTTCGGGTTTTCCCTCTTTCACTGTATTTTTGGTATGGTTAATTTTTAAAAATTATTTTTTCCTAATTATATTACCTATTATGGGATATAAATTTTCACCACTATATTTTATGTCAAACCAAATGTTTTCCCTATGAAATCTTCTTTCAAGAACACACCTTTTACTTCTCACTCAATGTTGATGGTTCTTTTATCATGTATGTAATTACTGCTTTGTTTTAGTAAACAGAAGTTTAAGAATGTGTTCTTATGTGTTAAAAAACATTACATCCAATGGTTAAGATTGATATATGTTCTATTTTGAAATCATGGTAATGAAAATGTTATGATGTGATAGGTGTGCCCAGAATTATATATCGAAATATGAATGTTGGAATGTGGAATGTGTGCTCGGAATTATATAATGCTTCAATGAATTGGGTAAAGTAATGAACATCATGAGTTAATGTGTAATTATATGTGAAAATTATGCTATCATTGTTCAGAACTATGTGTGTTAGATTACCACTAAGACATTATGTTTCATTTTTATGCAATTCCACATTTGAAGTCTTTTATTAATGTTTCCTCACATGATTTTGATGATGATGTTATGATTATGATCACCTCATGATATATAATTCTTATCTATCATCTCACTAGGATTTTATCTAACACCTTTTTTTTCAATATCCTCAGTTGACTACATGTAATAAGGAGAGGTTATGTTCTAAGAAGAAGCAAGAGAATAAATAATTAAATAAATGTTTATGCTTGATGTTGTAAATGTTATATTTTTACTAGTTTTTCCTAGACACTAAACCTATGAATAATTGTGGAGTAATAATATTATATGTTTTACCTTTATAATTATGTAATAGTAATGTAATAAAAGGTATGTTCACTATAGTTTGTATCAGATGCAAGGTTTAGTTAATGTTGGAATTATGATTAGTGAACCCTAGAGAAAAGTTCTAGTATGAGAAAAAGTAAAAAATATGCATATAAGAAGATGTATATACAGATTACATAATATAGTATTGTAATAAAAATTGAACAAATGAATAAGTTATTTAGTCATGAATTTCTACATATTTTTTTCTCTAACCATTTCTATTTTAGAAAATGGTTGGAACTAGGAGAAACCAGGCCAAAAACCTATGAAAGGTCCAATGCAATGATTCCCCAAAATACATCCCCAATGATTTGGAACATGGTGTTCAAAACATCAAGGTGATTCTTACAAAACTATTGTAGGATATGATTAATGACCAGAATAACAGGGAATTTTGTCCTTCACCAAATAGGGAGAAACCGGTTGTCGAGTATTTTATGTGGAAATGACCCCTGACATTTAGTGGGTCTTCTAATCCACTATATGCGGAACAGTTGGTCAACTCCACAGAGAAAATATTTTTTGTGCATCACTATCTTGATATAGAGAATGATACATCACATTTTTATCATCTAGATGGAGAGGCCAACCAATAGTTGGATTTGATTAAGAATAGAAAACGATGTGATGAAATATATGAGATGGAATGATAAGACTTTAAGATCATGTTTCGTAACAAGTATTTCTCATGAACTCCTCCTAAGAATATAGAGAGGGAATTAATTGAGCTCAAGAAAAATGATGGAGAATATTTCACAACCTACAAAGTGAATTTCATGTGGATTTCAAGTTAAGATTCATGATTTGTTATCAATAATGATAAAAAATTCATAGATTATTCAGTGGATAAAAACCACACCTTCAAAAGGTTCTTGAAATTTGATACTTTTGGAGTTATAATGATGTTGTCTGATGTCCTCTCAAATTTGAGATGAAGGTCTGAGAATGGTCCCATGGCTATGTTGATATGTAACGGAAGATGGAGTTTCAAGTCCGAGGACCTAATGATAAAAGTTGGAAGGAAACTCAAGGACCCACATGCAAAAAATGTGGGATGTTGCGTCATGGGAACTCCTTCAAAGAGACATGGAAATGATTAATGTGTAGGAATGAAGGACACCATTCACAAGAGTGTCAAAAAGACATAAAAATTATAGATAATGTAGTGGAAGAAACGAGAGAACCAACCATGGTTCAATGATAAAACTATATGAAGCAAGGTCACTATGCAAGCCAATGCATGAAACCTCGAGTTATCGAGGGTAATCAGTGTCAGCAACAACTGATTCCAACATAAAAAAGGGAAGGCTCATGCCTTCGCTACTACAGAAGTGGAGAAATATAAGGAATTCATACAAGTTACTATTCCTATAAACTAAGAAAATGTCAAAAGTCTAATTGAATTATTTTTCAACGCATTATTTTATATTGATAAAGTTTTCTAGAACTATATAATAGATGAAGAAAAATATTTAAGTAGAGATATATAAAAAAATAAAGAGGTAAAATCATTGTAATACAAGTGTTTTAATATTCTCTTATTGGTGTATGTGGGAAGATTCCTCCATAGAATCTTGTAATAAAACCATTGGTGGAATTAGACACTATAATGGGAATGTATTGGCTCTTGTTAAATAGAGCACATATCAACTGTTGGGAAAGAGAAAAAACTTTTCATATTTTAAACCATCCAATATTCCACAAAAATTCAAGGAAGATCATGAATATCCATTGAAAAATCCTTCAACTATGTGGGTGTTGATTTCTTATAATAAAATACACCTCGCCCAAATGGTTGAATCAAAGTTAAGTTCTAGCCTTGCAGAAATACCCATCATGATGGATTATAATGATGTATTTCATGAAGAGTTACCAGGATTTCCCCTAGATCATGAGGTAGAGTTCTAAAAATATCTCACACCCAGAAATACACCCATATTAATGTGTCCATATAAGATGGATTTTATCGAATAGTATGAGTTAAAAAAGGATCTTCAAGAGCATTTGGACAAAGGATTCATACTCACTAGTGAATCACCTTTGGGTGTGCAAGTGCTCTTTGTAAAGAAATAGGATGGAACAATGTGGTTCTGTATAACCTACTAGGAACTCAACAAGATCACAATAAATAAAAATTATCCTCTTCTAAAGATTGTTGAATTCTTCGATCAGTTAAGAGGAGCTCAATACTTTCCAAAGGTGGATATTTGTTTAGGATATCATCAACATAAGGAGAAATTGGAAGATATTCATAAGAATACATTACGTACAATGTATGGGAACTATGAGTTTCTGGTGATGCCAATCAGACTTTATAATGCCCCTTAAATATTCATGGAGTTTATTAATAGAGTCTTTAGAGATTACCTCGACAAAATTTCATCTACTCCAAGTAAAAAGAGGAACATAAAGATCATCTAAGACTTTTTATGGAATCATTGAGAATGGATAAGTGGGATTAAAAGTTCAGAATATGTGACTTTTGGAGGAAGAAAGTAACATTCATGGGACTTCTGTTCACAAGTGATGGAATTTCTATGGACCCTTCAAAAACAATGGAGGATGAGGAATTCCCTAGGATATATAGTGTCATAGAAATCAATATATTTCATGGATTAATTGGGATATAAAAATGTTGTTTAAAAACATTATGACAATTTTAAAGCCTGATAACTATGTTAATAAGGAAAGGGGTAAAGTACATCTGGACAGAAGAATTCTATTAAAGCTTGAAGGATCTAAAGAAAAGGATGATGATTGAACCTGTACTCACATTACAACAAAGTGGACAAGGTTTATTGATATAGAGAGATGTTTAAAATAAATTCATGAGTTGCGTACTCATGAAATTGATAATTTGATAGACTATTCCTCATGTTAGTTGAATATCATTGAGTAGAACTACCCGACACATGATCTAGAGTTGGCAGCTGAGATTTTTGCATTAAAAACCTATTCTCACTACCTTTATGGTGATAAGTGTTACATATACACTGACCATAAGTTCTTAAAGTATATATTCACCAAAAATTATCTCAACATGTGTCAAAGTAAATGGTTAGATCTAGTTAAGGACTACGATTTATCTATTCACTATCATACAAGAGAGTTGAATAAGGTAGCTGATGTTATAAGCTAAAATAAACATGCTACTATATCCATGTTATGGATTGGGAAAGACTCTATATTTTTGGTTATGTAGAGGATGGATTTAAAAAAAATATGTTCAAGGGATAAATCCTAGCTTTCCCAAATGATTTCACAACCTTCTATCCAATAGAAGACTAAGAATGAACAATGGGATGATCTGAACTTACAAAAGAAGGTACATGCAATAAAAGAAGGAAAGCTACATGAATTCTATATCGATGATAATGGTGTGATTCAGTTTGGAATGTGGCTTTGTTTGCCTTCATCACTTGGGATAAAGAAGGAGATATTGGAAAATTCACATATCTCAACTCTCTCAATCCATTCTTGTATCACCAATATGTATTGAGATCTCTGAGAATACTTCTGGTGGAACAACATGAAGAATTAAATTGCAGAATATATATATCAAGGTGATTGCATTTTTAGTATGTTAAATCCAAGTGAAAAATGTCTAAGGGATGATGAAACCTTTTCCAAGAAACATGTGGAAGTTGGAAAATGTTACTATAGACTTTATCACAGGCCTCTCGAAGACATTGAATGGAAATAATGAGATATTGTTGTGTTTTACTCACTCACCAAGATATCCCATTTTATTTCTATTTGGGAAGAAATATCACTTGAAAAACATACCACGATATACGTGAAGAAAGTGTAGAGACTGAATAGTGATCCACTCTAAATTGTATCTGATCGTGATCCAAGGATCACATATAAAGTCAGTAGGAGTCTTCAACACACATTTAGTACTGAATAAAATTTCAACATCGCCTATGACCACCAAACTGATGGCCAATTTGATAGGACTATTAAGACACTTGAAGACATGTTAAGAGAATTCCTTATATATTTCAAAGGTGTATGGGATCAAAAACTCCCATTGGTTGAGTTCTCACACAATAATAGCTTCCACTCAAGTATTCATATGGATCTATATGAGGCTTTGTATATAAAAAAATGTAGAACTCCATTCTGTTGGGATGATGTTGGAGAAAGAAAACCACTTGGACCTGATCTTGTGCAAGAGATGATAGCGAATGTTCATGACATCCATAAACACATCAATGGTACTTAGAGTCAGAAAAATATCTACGCTGAAATCCATCGAAGGGACTTGGATTGTGACATTAGATAGAAATCCTTCCTTTTAATAACACCATGGTAGAGAGTCATGCAATTTTGAAAGGAAGGGAAGCTAATCCCAAGGTACATTGTCCCCTTCGAGATTCTTGACAGCATAGGAGCAGTGGCCTATTAGCTTTCACTTCCACCGAATATGGCTCATGTTCATTAGATTTTTCATGTATCAATCATAATGACGTACATACCAAATCCCTCACACGTACTAAACTCATAGGTGGTATAGATAGAAGATTATATCTCCTATTAGGATCGAACAATAATGTTTTTGGACCGGATAGATAAGGTTCTACGAAAAAAAGACAACTCACCTTGTCAATGGGTTGTGGAGAAACAAACGTTTGAAGAAGCTAATTAGGAACCAGAAGAGGATATGAAGGATAAGTACCCTCACCTTTTTTTGTATTAAAAATTTTTGGAGTGAAATTTCATGAAGGGGGGGGGGAGAATGTAAGACCCAAAGTTTTGTCAATGGAATCCCATTCTTATAATTATGCCTTATAGTATGATCAAATTGGAAATCACAATGAAAAATAATGATACTAAATACAATGTTACAATTAAAAATAATTTTTCTACTTCTATGTATTGAATTTCAAAAATCTAATACACATGGTTGGGTTCATGGTGATTTTTGGAGTCTAATAGAACAAACTTAATTTTCATTGAATAGTAAAATACCTTATGAATAGTAATGTTACCCTTATGAATAGTAACATACCATTATAAATAGTAATATCACCTATGGTTTTATATATATAGGATTTAAGTGAAAGAATGATGTATATATGATTTGGAATAAAGTAAATAAATGTTTTAAAACTTTATTTCTCATGTTAATTATGAATTTGTTTAAAAATTAAATTAATCATATTTAATTTTTTTTGAAAACTGAACGAAATTTTTGAATTTTACATGTAAAAAAATTGTTTGGGTGAATTTTTGGGATTTTTATGAAATATCTGAATTTTTGATGAATAGTGAAATAATATAGTGTACAAAATAAGAAAAATACATGAAATATAGAGTCATGGGAGGTGTTATACTTATTTAAGAACATATGGTTCGGGTCGACATGAGAAAATTACTATATGTAGTCATCAAACACTCCCTATTCGTTGTCTTGTGGTGAAATAATATATTAATGATTATTATATTTGGAAAACACCTCTCCCCTCCACTATAAATACAACCCTTCACACCGTCATTTTCTATCACCTTTCATACTTCAAGGATTGTCTAAAATATGACCAAACATCTTCCTTAGCCCATCCCCCAGGTCCAAGATCTTCCGGTCTAAACAAAAGACCAATGCAAGGTGCCTTGCGTGGTATCTCTAGAGGATAACTCAAGAGGTAATTCCCCTCTCTCGTTTCCTTTAATTTCCTTTCATTTTCATGTTTCTTTCTTATCCTCTCCCCTCCTATCATTTTCCAAATGGTATCATAACTCCAGTAACATAAATATACAATAATCCTATGATAATAATGGGATATTATATCATCCAACCCCCTCCGCTACTTTTTTCTTATTTTAGAAAGGAAAACATTGTTCGTGAGGTGTTAATTTATCACCTTCAAGAACTACATGTTTTCAATTTTCCATTACTACAATCAAGTTTGGTCCTGAAACCATTATTTTGGTTGAACCAGATTATGTTATAAATGTCAAATCCTCTTTAAAGTTCTTAAACTAACTTATATACACATTAATAAATGATGAATAAAAACATATTTGCTGTGAGCAAAAAAACACCCAAATTAACCTAAACAATCATCATTAAAAGTTATCTAGTGATTCATGAACATTGAATATAAAATAATTCATAATAAAATCATTTAAACTCCAATAATATCATTAATTACATGTGATATCATCTCTGGATGTTTATCCAAGTTCTTCAGAAGCTTCCATTCACAAACACACGTAAACCGGTCAAGATAAACATAAAAACAAACATTCCCGAATAATGAATTTAAACAACATAACTCATCTAGAAGACCACAAATTAAATGAATAAAACCATAATAAATCTTATTAATTTGATAAAGGTTATGGAATTGTTAATTAATTAATCTAATGTCTTTATACCATACTTTCAAGTAAAGAAAGTGTTCAGGTACATGGTAAGAAAAACATTTCTCGAACTCAACATTCTTTTCACTCGGCTCTCCCTCTTTAATATCATTTTTCATATGGTTACTCATTAAAAATATTTTTTCCATCATTTTACTACGTATTCTGAGATATACATGTTCACCACTGGATTTTATGTTAACCAATTTGTTTTTCAAAAATAAATTTTCTTTCAAGAACACACTTTTACTTATCACTTGATATCGATGGTTCTTGTATCATGTATGTTATTCCCTCTTTCTTTTGGGAACAAGAAGTTTTTTAATGTGTAATTATGAGTTTAAACCCATTAAATTCCATGGTTATGATTGGTATATGTTCTATTTGGAACGAATGATATTGAAAATGTTATGATGTGATGGGTGTGCATAGATTTATATAGAGGAATATGAATTTTTGAATGTGATCGGTGCGCCGAAAATTATTCAAAACTCAAATGCATTAGGTAAAGAGATGAACCTCTTGAGTTAAATTGAAATGATGTGTGAAAATTATTCTTAAATTTTTCACAACAATGTATGTTAGATGAACACTAAGACACGATGTTTCATTTTTATGAATTTTCATAATACAAGTATTTTATTAATGGTTCCTCTCATAATTTTTATGTTGATGTTATGATTATGTTCACACCATGCTATATTAATATTATCTTTCCTATCTCTTGAATTTTATCTCACCCCTTTTTAATGTATATCCACAGGTGACTATATGTACTAAAGAGAGGTCAAGTTCCAATAAGAAGGAAGAGAATAATGAATTAATTAAATGTTTATTCTCGATGTGGTAAATATTTTGTTGGTCCTAGTTTTCCAAGGATACTAATCCTTTGGATAATAATTGTTTGATTATATTATATTGTTTATCATTATAATGATTTAATATTAGTGTTTGGAAAGGCAGAGTCGCTATATGGTTTGTCTAACTGTACAACTCTATCTTTAAAACAATTTTCATGGGTATTAAATCATCAAAAACAATTTTATAAATTGTAAACACCCTGGTTAAGTCTATACTATACCCCATTCAACCCAAACCCAATTTCCATGGTTTTTAATGTTCTCAAGAGGTTATTTTAAATACAAAATCAATTATTTGGTGGATTTATTCATAATTACTCCCATTAAATCAAAATTGGGTAAGTAGATAACCTCGCATAATGTTTCTTATAATTACTCCTTTTATTCTCTATAGGTTTTGATGGATAATACTGTTTCTAGGGATCTAAAATCTATTTTTTTTAGATATTGTTTTTTTTTGTTTCGTTCATAGATCATCCTTGACATTCTTCATCGTTGACGTTCCTATTATGGGTGTTGTCCAATGTGACCCACTATGTCATAACATAGGTATTTTATAGAATCTTTTCACTACAATTTGAACCATTAACAATTTGATTAAATTGTGATGCTATTTTAATTGATTTAAAATCACTAATTTCAATAGTTTGCGTGTGATATTTTATAAGTAATGGAAATTTAAAAAAGCACAAATTTTAATATAATTTAAATATGGGGAGTTATTTAGGGATGATTATTTCAGGATTTTTATCTTTATTAAATAAACATATTTTGTATTCAAATTTTATGAAAGAATATTCAAGGGTATGTTTATTTGAAATGGAATGAATGGATAAAATGTTTATTTTGGTTCTACAAAGGGATAAGAATGCCAAAAATTGAAAATTTCATAGTTTTATGTAAAATGATATGAAATGATTGATTTTTCCTTTTTGGAATGATTAATTGTTTAATGAAATTTTTATTCAAGGTAGATAGTTGTAATTAGGAAAATAATGCTAGGAAAATTCCTCCCTAATAATAGATTTATGGTGAAAAATGATACTAGATTTCTTTTTAATGTCTTCCCTTGACGGTCTCACTACTGTAGTGGAAATATCTATAAAATTATTTAAAAAATAAAAAAATATAATCTGACTTTTTTTGTTAAATTGTATTTTATATAAAAATAAATATTATAAATGTTTGGATTCATTGGACATAAATTCAAATTTTTTCTTATCATTTATAATGTCAAATTAAATGAACATTTAAAAAAAAAATATTTTGGTTATTTTATAAGAAATAATAAATTATTTAATTATTTAAATTTTTTTAAATATATTTTATTCCTAAAACTTTTCATGATATTGTTGAATAAAGAAACCATAGTCCATTTTTGGAAAGGTTATCCTTTTAATATAACTATATTATACCCATTAATAATAACAAGTCCAATGAATTCACCATAACTATTGAAAGGGTTAATATTGGTTTGGAAAATAAAATTGTAATAATATTTTCCAAAATTGTATGAATTTTATTTCAGGTTTTTATTTTTGACTAATAATTAACTTATATCGTAATAATATACATTTGAAAAAATTTGTGGATCATAATAAATTTATATTAACATAACATTTTTCTAATTCCAAATGTACCACACCCCTCAAAGGTTAATGACCACACAGTATTTCTCTAATTCCGACCACATTGAGCATTATATCTCAGCCACACACTACCAAATTCGTTTATCAGCATCCATATGAACATTGCAATAGTTTTTTGCCTCAAAAGATAGCAACAATAAGACCCATAATAGGATATCTAAAAGATTTATTTCAAACCAGAGGTTTTCACCTTAATTGATAACAACCATTTTAATTATTATTTGTCATCCCATAAATTCATTATATTATTCATTAAATTATATATTAATTATCAGAAATATATTGAAATTTTATTTTATTTATGTCACCACTATTATTTCCCAACTCTTCCATCAAAGGTAATGTTAATGTTTCATTTGTGCACACATATAATAATCCATCTCAATCAGTGATTTGATTAATCTATAACTTCCATCATTAATGGTTTCAATTATGATTGGTTTAATGTTTATATGTCATAATTTTTAACGGATTAATCATTTTAAATTATAATATCATATTCATATTTTTCTTCCCAATCCAGTGGAAATGATAAATCTAATCATGCATACATATGTACTATAAGACCTATGAAGTTATGTGATTCATTTTTTTATTTATGATATGCATAAATGGTTGTAAGAGTGTATTTTATATAAAAATATGTTCATATAATGAATTAATGATTCATTAAGGGGAATTTTCAAATACCTTGATTTTATTCCATCACTTGAAAAAAAATTACATTGTTCATGTGTACATGTATTAGGACTGCCAAACCAAAACATAATTTAAAAACAATGTAGTTATCACTAAGAAGAGTGATTTAAATAAAAAATTATAAATAAATTAGTGTAAAGAATTATTAAGTAAACCATAAATATATTGATATATATAATTATATATCTAAAAATAATGAATAATACACATATATTAATTATATATTTTGTTCTAATATATAAGAATAATTAATTCACTTGATGTTAGGTATTTTTAAATCAAATGTTTTTTTGAGATGCATGCCATATTCACCACTTTTTATTTTAATTACTATATTTCCATCCTATAAATTTATTTTAATATTGATTTTGTTAATTTTATTGGGATCAAAATCTATATATAATTTTATTTATTTAATGGGCCTTCCCATTCCAAGGTTACCAACTTGTAATTTGGTCGTGTTTCAATCTAATATTTTTTGGGCTTATTTATTCCGGAATTTCATTAGAGGATATTATATAATACTTATCGGATAAAACCCTTTAATTTTATTCTACATATTTTATTTATTTAGAGAATATGTTTTCATTCCATTTTCATTAAAATTTTAATTTATGATATTGAAATTCTATTTTGAAGGAAAATATAATTTATTTATCTCTTTAATCTATATTCATTTTTCATTCATATCTGTATTTTATAAATATTATTTTAAGAATGTCTTAAATATTTTCCCATAAATGTTTAATTTTTTTAAAAAAATTATTTGTTTTTGAATTAAAAATAAAAAAAAATCCTCTTTTCATTTTCTTAATGATGTAATTTTTTACATTTTCTAAAAAAGTGTGAAATAAATGTTTTATTTTAACTTATACACCGTGAAAGTAATTTCCCACCATCATGACCACTCAATGTTTTTTATAATCCTTTATATTTTTTCATATTTCATTTAAAATAATTTTATTTTATATAATATTTTGAAAATTTCTATATTTTAAAAACTATATTTTAAAATGGAAAATATAATTTTCCCCATAATCATTTTAATGGAATTTTTATTCATATATGATAACAACCATTATTATTTCACAGTTTCTTTGGTAATATGATCAAATCGTAGAATTATTATTATTTCTCTATAACATTTAATAATATTATTATGATGTGTTTATGAATACCATTTATTTTTCATAAGTAATATATGATGAGATTATATATGAATTTAAATGACTTTGTTTTCATCGAATATGATATGTTTATATGATGAATTTATTATAATCATGTAGAAAACGTATGAATGGTTTTCATTATGTTACTGGTATAACTAAAATTATATAGAAATCCCATACATTAGATAATTTATTATATCTCATGATTTAATTTTGGAATCCAAGTTGGTGTGGGTGATCTATTTTGTGAAACCCGTTGAGGTGATTGATCCATTATAGGATACAAATAGATTTTATTGATCAATAATGGGAAACATGTGTTGAGGCATGATCCAATTTCATTTAACTGTCATAATAGTTAAACATGTCATATAAAATAGTTTCTTTTCTTATGATTGTTCCACTCTTCTATGAAATTTAATTGTGATTCATGATTGATTTTTCTAGATTTCTCAAACATAAAAACCATTTATTTTGAGATGAATAATTTTTTACCATGACTCATGTTAAGGATCACTGATAGATTGGGAATTTACTTTTTATATATGGTTGTCATCTCATATGATTATAATTACATTATACTTTTATATAATCATTAAATAATATATATCTATCCATCCATCCAAGTTAATTTTTTATTAAGACCCACTTTTATAGAAAAAAGTGGGAAACCAGCAAGACAAGAACACATCAATTAAATAATATCTATCATTTGTAACATTACTAATAATTTGAGATCACCCTTTCATATGTATCATTTCCATGGTTTATAAATAAAATTTTATGTAGGGTATCTCTATTAAGACATTATTATGGGAAGATCATTATGGGATTTGTTTAATACAATTCAGGTTAATAGAAGATTATGAATTTAGTTTATAAGCGGAGTACATTTACGTTCCTCGTGCGTGTGTTGGTGAAATATATTTAATATTATATAAAAATAGGTAATATTTATTTTTTAAAATATTGGGTCACTAAAAATGTATTCCCCATTGATAAAAAATAAAAAATAATGATATATAAAAATTATGGTAAAGTATTGTGGGAATCATTTATTTGTAATGAAATCTCTATTGGATTAAAATTAGTCAATGTGTTCTGATGAAATAATAAACCTTAATGTTATTACATGGGAAAACATTGGTTTTGAATTAATGAAATCATATTATAGTGAAAAAAATTAGGCATAACTGGAAACTCTATTTTACACCACCATTGGATATTTTGTATATTATTAACACACTCATTATAAACAAAAAATAATGATTTAAATTGATTTTTATGATAAAATATGTATCTCGTTTTGAAATAGAACAAGCCAATGTATAACCTAGAAAAAAATAATCTTATTTATGTTAGTTGATTCATAGAATTTATTATCTATTCATTTATTGTTCATAATTACCTATTTGATATAGTTAAAAATAAATGCAATCTCATACATTAACTATCAATCATTTAATGTAATTTGTGGATCCTAGAGGATCCAATCTAACACATGGAACATTAAAAAATGTTTTGATTTACGTAACAACCATATGAATGTTATATTTGGTGAAGAGAAAAATATTATTATTATTACGAATGATAATTCTAGATTTATTATTAATCATTTAAACCTTATTTAATATCCATGATCACCAAAGAAACCAAACATCAGGTTTAATGGATGTTAATATGATAAAGACTATTGAGTAAAGGGGGTTACTTTTCTATGTGTGAGATAATGTGGGAAGAAACTATAATGGAAATGTCACAAATAAGCTAAAATATGTTTTATTTTGTTTTAATGTTTTCCTAAACTAGAAAAATATCACTAAAAAATGGAGGGTTATATTAGCTTGATTCAAGAATGTAATGTTCTTCAAAAAGTAATACTAAAAATTTAATTAAATAAATTCAAGGGTATAGGGTCTTGAATGCATCTAGTCTAATCCATTGTGTGTTTTTGAACTTTGATGTGAAATTGGGAGCTTATAATTGTTCTAGAGGTTTTTTATATCATCTCTATTTTACAAAAGGAAGCATTATGTTGGAAATTGTAATAATATATCATATCGAGCGTAAATTGTTAACATAATGTTATTATTTAAATTATTTTTATTTAAACTAGATATTAGAATGGTGGCTAATAAAAAGTTAACTGAATTTGGAAGTTATTTCTTAAATGTATATATATAATAAATTATTTAATGACCATTTAATGAAAAATGAAAATAGAACCCTTTCTAAAATAAAATGACATGTTTTCCCAAAACATTTATTTAAATGTGAACATGTTTATTTTAAACTAATAAATAAAAATTCACTCATATTGGGTTATATTAGTTATATATATTTATAATAAATGTATTTTTTATCATTAATTTTATGTGTTTTCTAGATAGTACATAAGAACAAATTCATTTTTACCCATAGAAGTGTTTTTTTAAATGGGAATTTTTGACAAATTTTGATGGCTAAGTTCTTCTAAATATTATAGTAAAACGTTTAAAAAATTATTTTTAAAGACAATATAGTTCAATGAAATAGTAATACATAAATTTACACTCTTTTAATTTTTTAAAATTTTCTGATAATTTTTATTTTCTGAAGAATAATTTGAAAAATAAAATATTTTAATTTAAATAGTTTTTTTGTCTAAAAAATTTATTGTTTTAAATTATATTTTTCTAAAGTATAACTATATAAATTTTATATAGTATAATCCAATTTAGGTAATTGGAATCAATTTTACATTTAAATTTGGATATAAATAGGCTTCAATCTTTTGAACGTGTTTACTCCAAAAAATTCATTGTTTCATCCAATTAGGGAAATTAATATAAAATTAATTCAGGAAAATTCATATAATTTATTTTAGAGAAATGGATTCCATATTTGTAATTTTATGTTCAATTCTTTAAATTTTTCTTTCTTATATTTGAATACTTTTGTAAATATTTGTTACCATCAAAAATGGTAAATCTATAAAAAATCGAGTACTAAAGGGTAAATATAGCATGATATAGATTCTAAAATGGAACATAAAAAATCCAAAATTTTATTACATGATAACTTTTCTTTAATAATAAATTAGGGTATGATTATATATTATTTTTTCTATTTATGATTTTTTATGAAATTTATAATATTATAATTTGATGAAAGATAAATAGGTCATAAAAACATTTCTAATAATTAATTGTTTTTAAAAAATAATTATCTAGAGGATATGTTATACCAAAATTTTTTTAAATATATTTATAACCTATAATTTTTAATAATCTTTCATATGTTATGAATAAAAAATTAATTTATATTAATTTAATGTTTTCAAGAATTCCAAGAGTGCCTCTCACATCTCTTATAAAAGAACATCTCTTCAAATCTTATCAAAATAAATAATTATTTTTATTAATCCAGGATCTACCAAAATAATATCCTAGGATATGTCAACACATTTGGGGATATTATTTTAGGCATAACACCACCCTTATTGGTCTTATGGTGTTAAGAAAAAAAGATGGTCTGAAGAAAAGGTATTGTTTTTAATTATGTGTTTCTATTTGGTTTCCTCATCCAAAACCACAAAATATTCTTCAAAAATGATGAAATGAAAAATAAATTATCCTATATATACATATATGTTATTATTTAAATATTTTTCCCTAAATCCATCTCCACTTCCATCAAATGGGATAAGAATTAAAAGTTTGGGTGTACAGGGGACTACCACTATAGAAACAGATATAATTCATTTTCCATCATCATACCTCAAAGACTAGTCCTCATTATAGAATTAATATTTTTATATGATATTAATGAAAAAATTTCTCATTATTATGTAATAATAGATAATTTACAATCTGACATTTTTTGTTGACAAAAAAATGATAACAGTGTTCATTTGAATGTGTGAACCATCACCTCTACAAAGCGATATGATCCATTTTTCATCACAACCTAAAATGGATTATTTATATACCTATATTAAAATTATTAATATATTTTAGTAATAATATTATTATTTTTATTAAAAAAATTTGAAATTATACATGCCTTATTTCTATAATGTTCTTTGGAAAATTAATATGTTAATCATACGTACATACGATGTACCATATCCCAGATTATAACGTAGTTATTTTTTCGTAACCATAAAAAAGATCGTTATAATAGTATAATTGGTGTATTAAATGATAACAATTTCATGAATATTATTTTTGTGATGATTTTCTAAATACCACTTTATCTATTGACGCAATACCAATGTCATTTTTGACTCATGTCTCAAATATCTTCAAAACATTTAACCTGAAGATAAATAATTAAGTAATTATTATAATTTATAATAATTCATATAAAAGGAATAATAAAATTTAAATAGTTTATATATTAAAAAAATAATTAAAATTTGTTTATTATTCAAAAACACAAATATTGTATGTGACGATTCAGTGTCAAGGAAATCGATTTCTTAACAACATTTCCATTCATTGGTATAAAAGTGTATTAAATGATTATTTTATGTAAAGATCATTTTTAAATTGAATTTTCAATATAATAAGTTTTATTTAAACTTATTTTATGTGTATTTAAAGAGGAAACACTAGGTTAAATAATGTATATAATATGCCATATCGAGCTGAAATAAACAACTTAATATTGTTATTTAAATGTTACGGTTATAGTAGAGATGTTAGAATGGTAGGTATGAACATGACTGACTAAATTATGAAAATATGGTTTCAAAAGGTGTATATAATTAATTATATGGTTTTTAATTAATTATAAATGAAAATAAAACTTTTTTTTTTCAGAATATGATGATTTTTTTGAAAAACCATTCAAATGTGGCAAGTGTGTTTTATACTGAAAAATAAACTAATCACCATTATTGGATTTTATTAATGATAAAAATATTTAATATTTAATCTAATTTTTAAAATTAATATTTTTTTTTCTAGAAATTATATTAGAATAAATCCAATTTTATACATACACGAAGTATTTTTCAAAAAATATAGTTTTCCACCTTTTGATGGTGCATATGTTTTATAACAATTTATAGAAAAATTTAAAAATTATTTTTGAAAAAATAAAAAAAATTATTTGAAATAATGATATCCAAATTTACTTTGGATTAATTTTTTATTTTTATGTATTTTTAATTATTTGATGAATAGTTAAATAAATAATGAATTTTAATTAAAAAAAATTCTTTCATCAAATTAATTTATAGCATTATATTATATTTATCGTAGGTATTAATATATAATTAGATAAATTTTGAAATTTATTAATCAAATTTAAGTCATTTTAATAAAATTAAAATTTAAATAAGATATAAAACAATTCAATCTTTTAAAAACATTTACATTAAAAACTCATTGCTTCATCCCGATTGAGGGATTAATTTTAAATTATTTTTGACTAATTACGTGAATTAAAGTTTTTAAAATTTATTCCATATTTTTAATCATAATTTAAAAATTTATTAATGAATCAAATTTTATTTTTTTCCAATATTAATTGTTTTTTGGGTAAATTTTTCTTTCCACCGTATATGGTGAATCAGGTAAAAATCAAGTAATACAAAGATATGATATTGCATCTAAATTGACTATTACACTAAAACCAATTTTACTAGATGAAAAATTTTCATCCATAATCACTAAAGGAATGAATATATAGCTTTTATTATCTATATAAATGTTATTATAATATTTATAATATTTAGTTGAATGAAATGAAAATGATAAAACAATTAAATTACAATTAAATAAAATAATTTTAATAAGGAGTAATACAGAGGACAAGTCAGACTAAAAATAGTATTTGGAATGCTAAAGGATTGATACTAATAAAGTTAATTTTTTTTATATTTTGAGTGACGAAATAATTACCTTAGATGCTTTCACAATAGTTATGCAGTAATTATTTTATGATTGAAATATTAAATAAATATTCTTAAAAATGTTAAATCATATATAATATAAAATAATTAATCAGATAAAATAAAATTATATATAATGTTGATATATTATGGGAGTATAAATTTTTTTTACATGTTATCATGTTGTATTGAAATTTATAAAATCCAATGTAATTAACTGCCTCAAAATTGGCATTAGTGATATTTTCTAATAAATAATATTTTATTAAAAGATGTAAAATTAAAAAAAATATTAAATTCATCCAAAATAGTGGTATGAGGTTAAAAAATCATCAATTTCCCAATTACGGTTAATTTGTTAATTTATAGTAAATATATTAACCCTCAATGAGTAAAACGCATTTTTTCCTAGAGAGAGATAAAGAGGTTAAATAACTATAAATTTCATAAGATAAGGACTATAAATATAGTTAAAATAGGCCAAAAATTTATTATATTAATTTTTTTTACACAAAAACATATTATTTTATAATTTAATAAGGTTTTATCCTTTTTTATATGAATATAATTGATATAAATTTAATATTTTGAAGAATTCCAAGAGTTCCCCTCCCATCTATTATAAAAGGGCCCACCTTCTTCTCTTCTTTTCACAATAAAAAACTTTTAGTTTGTTCCATATCTACCGAAATAAATTACTATAATCCATCCCCAAATTTTAAGAATATATTCTTAGTCATAACACCACCCTTAGTTCTCTTTTGGTGTTAAGAAAGGATATTTTTTAAGAAAATGTCTTGTTTTTAATTTTGTGCTTCTATTTTCTTTCTCCTTCAAAATCAACTTAATATTTTTTCAAAATGATGAAATAATAACTCATTTATCCTATATAAACCTATATGTTATTATATTAATATTATAACATAAATCTATTTATACATTCATTTAATGGGAAAATAATTAACCATTCGTGCGTATGGTAGACTACCACCTCACGAAAAAATATAATTTATTTTCCACAACCATCTATAAAATATTTTTTATAATAATGGGATTAGTGTTTATTAATTATATTAATGAAATATTTTCTATTATTAAAGAATAATATTTCATTTTAGTTCATACTTTTCTAGGTACATAAAAATTATAACATTATTTGTGTGTACTTGTGAATTATCACCTCCACGAGGCAATGTGATTCATTTTTCGTCACCAAATCACATGGATAATATATATATATATATCAATCTATATTTAAATTATTTAAATTATTTAATTTTTATAATGATCATTATATAAGGATAAACTAATACACACCCTCATTCTATAACAATCATTGAAAAATGAAAACAATTCTCATGATTATGTTTTTCCTACCTTATCAATGATTATAATATAGTTCATTTTCAAAAAATAACATAATGGATTGATTTATAAGTATAATTGATGTATAAAAATGACAATAATATCATGAATATTATTCTAGGGATGATGGAATAATTATAACTTTGGTTATTTATTTCATACCAAAGTGTAACGAACTAGACCCTCCTGGTCCTTTACTTTTGTGAAATTCTGGTCTTTAGAGTGTCATAGGGTCCATCGGTGATTCATTAAAGAGTTTTCAAAAATATTCAGGGATAAAAAATGGTGGTACTAATGGGAATCAGTGGCATTGACATACACTGGTGGCATCAATGGCGTCGGTGGCACCGATTGATGATTGGTGGTACCGACGGGTGATCTATGGCATGGATGGGATTCAGTGGCACTGATAGGATTCAATGGCACTGATGGGTCATCTGTAACACTAATTAATGATAGTTCTAGGGTGATAATGCCAAGGCGACGGTTCCAAGGCCATGGTGACTCACATAACAGTGAGTGCTCCCCTGCGTTCCAAGACCTTCCAGTTTTTTCCCAGTAATGTAACTTTTGACTTAAAAGTGTTTTAATACCCCTTTCAAATCCATTTATTGTGAGTAAAATGTGTTTAACCCCCCCCCCCCAAATTAATTGGGAGACCCTTCAACTATCAAAATGTGTGGCCTTTTCCCTCGGTGTCACACCTTGGGGTGTTTTATAGTTTACCCCATTACATATTTTTCTCAGTTTTAAAGATATATATTAACTCGTAGATATTATCTCCACATATTCAAGGAAACTTTTAAAGTAAAAATAAATTCCAATGTGTGAAACTGCCCAACCACATGGTCAAGGCATGATCTAAACTTTAATTACTTCAAAATCGTATCCCTATTTTTAGGATCTAGAATTTTTCTTAAGCTAAGATCATCTCTTATTTTACTTTCACTATCTCTTGATGCATACAGAGTCTGTCTTCCAGAGACTAATAATGTTCCAGTGCTGGAGCCTTTCTTGCTCATCCTTGGAGTCCTTGGAGATATTCTTCTACAAGTTGTGCATATAAAATTCATTAAATGAGAAGAGAAACAATCGATTATTTATTTTCCTACTAGGGTCTTCCATAGTCTCCCTTTACTTTGTGTCATGCGGGATGGTTATGATAATGTTTCCTCAGGGCATGGATGGAACCTAACCATAACGAAGATAATAAATGGTTTCTAAAGAATTTAGGGTTGTGTTTGATGATGAATCTGCTATACTCATTTATTTTCATTCATTTGTTATGAATTGTATGGGCCTGTGACCACTGAAAATCATGGTCATTGGTGGTACTTTGTTATGCCTTAATGAACATTTTTTTCCTTTTATAAACATGTTATTGAATGGACATAACATGGTAACTAATTAATCACATAATCTCGGTTGATTAAATGGTTTCACAATGAATAATAATCATTTTGTGATTAGCTCGGTTAACATGACAAAAACTGAGGATCTTGATAATTGGAGTGGTTAAATCTAAAAGCTCACTTGTTTTGTTATGCTAATAAGAACGAATGTTTTTCTTGATGCTTGTGGGGTGATGTGAATGGGGATGGGATCACCTATTTTTCATTTGTTGGTTTGTTGATCTAAGGCCTTGTGGGGACATATGCTAGGTATTGGTTTGGTTCTAATACATCAAGGGATCTCACAGATGCCCTTTTTATATTGTGTATTTACAAGAGAACCATGTGTGAATGCTTAAATTTCCATTTGGCTATTTTTCTCTCGAGCCCAATTGTTTATTTGTCTTGTATCTCTTCTTGTTAGTTTCCCGGTAGTGAAGGAATTATTCAATAGAATAACTTGAACATGATATCAAGAATGGGTGGTTCTCTAGTTGTTGTTGTTATGATTTTGTGTATAAATGAATAGTAATAACAATGATTGTGTAAGGTCTAGTTTAGGATCCTTAGGCTGGGATGAGTTCTTGTTTACCTATATGTATAAATTTAGATCTTATGTTTCTTATTCTTACCCCACCCAAGTTGAGAACATCATTCCAAACACCCCCATTTCATAGGGGAGGGTGTTTTTAGCAACATCTATTTTGGTGGTTGGTTATTAGCTCCATTTTTCTCCCTCTCCCAAGTATCCCAAGAATATTTGGACAGGCTGTGATATCCTGAGGTCAGTTATATCCTATGAATTTTCAAGCATGTTCATTGTGGTGGTTTGACTAGGTGTGTGCAGGAAGGATTGTTTCCCAACTGTCTTTAGGATGAGGCCCATGTGTATTCGGGCATGGTAGTGGTTATTCTAGCCCAGGTGTCTTTGGGAGTGGTAGTCATATATGTCGCCCAGTCTTCTGCTGGAGGGGATGTGTGTGGTGGGCCAGGTGTCTGCGGGCAAGATGTGTGGTTGTGGTGGCCCAAATAGTTATTGTTGTAAAGGTAGTGGGACTACGTTGAGAATAGCGGGGGAGGTCTGACGCATAGGATGTCTTCAATAACCATAGGGAAAGTATTGTGGGGTTCCAAGATATTGATTTTCTATTACTAATACCTTACCTGAAATGATTTTTTTAGTGTACCTTGGGGTGGATACACTAATTGTAGGGTAGAGACCCTATGTAAGGTACATGCATCATAATGACTTGTGTTACTGTTTGTTTTGGGTGTTCTAGGAATTTAAATAAATAACATGATTAAGAAAATTTTAAAATAAATCTTCTACACTACTCAGGCATAGGCATTCCTTGTTTACCTTGTAGCTATGGCACCAAGATGATGACCATGAGTAGTATGGGAGATCAAGGCCAAGGAGGCTGATCTGGATGATCATAAAAGGACTGATTGAGAGGAGGAGGATGAATAGTATAAAACATATGTTACATACCATTTGAGGTCAGTCCATCAGGAATTAGTGTCCCAGACATGGAGATCGAAAGATTGATCATGGAGTTGGTGATAGATTTTATCTTGATCCTGGATATGGATGAGTAATGGGTTTTTATAAGTCATTCAGATAAGGGGAGCAACTCATCAATGGTGGATGATCTACCTCCAATAGAGGATGGAGAGTGAGATTTTTTGGGTTGAATTTGAGAAGGATTTTAGGATGGATTGTTTTCTTCTATGATGAAGGATGAGAAGATGCAGGAGTTACTCTCCCTCCAACAGGAGAGTATATTAGAGAGGGAGTTGGGGACCATGTTCAAGGATCTCATTCTCTTTACTCTGGACCTCATTATAGATGAGGAGCCTCGGGTGATACATTTAAAAGAGGAACCCTGACCTTCTCTCTTGTATGTTGTTACTCCCCTCACTCACCCGATGTACCTGGAGGTTTAGAAGAAGGCTAATTTGGTGGAGAGTATACACACAGTAGGAGGCTTTCCATAAGAGGGGATACAAATGGGTTCATCAAAGGGAAATTCCATTAGTAGAAGTCCTCTAGAATTAGGATATTCTGGGTTTCAGCTGAAGGGGAGAATGCCTCAACAATTCTAGTTTTAATCTCTCATTCATCCCCATTTCTCTATAAGACTATGACCTAGGTGCTACATCAGTGGAAGTCGTGGTCACCATAGAATTTAGTGTCATAACCGAGTGCAATATAGTGGAGGTTGGAAGGTACAATGCCCACCTTATGAAGTAGTAGTTTCTAGTTTGGTCTTTTTTATAGCTGCAACAGGGACAACGAGCTCCTGCTCCTCTGATAAAGAAGTTTCAGGAGGAGTCCAACCTCAGAGCACTCCTCAGGGACATCAACCAGGGCATGGTCGCGGAGGTGGACGATGGCCAAGGGGAAAAAGAGCTGGGAGTGGGCAGTTTCACACTGTAGAGGCATCAGTTTCAGAAGTTCCAGAGGTTGTTCGAGGTATGATATGATTGTGTAGTACTCTTGCATGTGCCTAGTTTGATTCAGGAGCTTCACATTCCCTTATTTCACACAGACTAACCCATTCTCTAGGCCTATATGTAGAGAGACTTCTCATTCCCCTTGTATTGAGCATGCTAATTGGAGGATAGACTAGATTTTGTTATGTTTCACAGGGAGAAGACTAATGGTAGGGCCACATCATTAATTTGGGGACCTTGTTTTTCTATAGTTGCAGCCATATGATGTCATCTTTGGCATCGACTGGCTGTTCTCTGTGTGTGCCATTAGCGACTGTTTCTAGAGAAGGGTGATGTTTTCAGATATGGGCATCAAATGCATGACTTTTTTCAACAAAAAGGGTTTCATGGAAGACAACCAGTGAGTGGATCCCTTTATTTAATTGTTACTTGAGCTGTCAGTAAAGTCAGAAGATGCATAGATGAGGGAAGTCCCATAGGCCATCAGTGAGATCCTAGACATCTTCCCTAGATAGGTGGTGACTCTACCCCCTCGATGAGATGTTGAGTTTGAGATATACTTCCAACCACATGACCATCCAATTTCAATGTCTCCCTATCATATGGAACCTTCTATGTTACGGGAGTTAATAAATTCAGATTGATGCTATGATGAACAATGGTTTTATCTAACCGAGCGTGTCAGAATAGGGTGATCCATTCTTGTTTGAAAAGAACACAGATGGTGGTATCAAGCTATCTATAGACTACCGAAGTCTGAATCCGATGATCGTCAAGAACAGTTACCCCCTCCAAAGGATCGGTAAACATTTTGACCAGTTGAAGAGAATATGTTGGTTCGCTAAGATCAACCTGGGACTAGGATATCACCAGTTGGTGGTGAAGGAGGGTGACATTTCAAAGACTTATTTCAGGGGATGATATGGCCACATTGAATTTGTGGTCATTTTGTTCGACATTATGACTTCACTAGATTTGTTCATGGGGCTCATGAACTCAGTTTTTCGTGAATATCTGGACCGTTTCATAGTGGTGTTTATCGAAGACATCCTGATATAATCAAGACCAGAAGAGGATCATGCTAAGAATTTGAGGATGGTTATAAAGGTCCTATGAGAGCACCATCTCTACTAGAAGTTGTCTAACTTAAGGTTCCGTAAATGAGAGGTGCACTTCCTTTGACATGTGGTGTTCTCGCAGGGAATAGAAGTGGACCTGTTGAAGGTCAAGGAAGTTGTTTAGTTGATTGCATCCAGGAACATAATGGAATTTCATAGTTTCATGGGTCTAGAAGGTTACTACCAAAGGTTCATTCCCAAATTCTCTCAAGATTCACCTCCATTAAAAGCCTTGACAAAGAAAGATTAAGATTTTATATGGAGATAGAAGTTCCAGTCTGTATGTATCTATTTAAATGTGAATTTGTTCTCCTCCCCAATGTTGAGGTTTCCTGAAGAAATTATAGAGTTTCAATTTTTATGCAAAGCATCAGGTCTAGTATTGGGGTGAGTGCTGGTTGAGTAGTGGGTAGTGATCTATTATGGGTCTAGGCAGTTATTTCCGGACAAACGTAACTATGCCACCAATGTCTTAGAGCTTGCAGCAATAGTATTCATGCTAATGTTGTGGTGGCATTACATCATTGGGGAGAGATTTGTGGCCTTCACGGATCATGAGAGCTTAATATATATCTTCTCCCAGCATGAACTGAACTAGAAAAAATTGAGGTGGATGCATTTAATTCAATACAATGGCTTCTAGATTTCCCACACCTTAGGGAAGGGGAACGTGGTGGCTGATTCCCGGAGAAGGAAGTCACACGAGGTTGTGGTTTAAAAATCAGTAGTTTCATGGAAGCACTATTGGAATATGTTTTTTTCCCAAGGTATGTATAGGAATTGTTTCTTCAAACAATTTCTATTTTGTAAAAAAACAACACATTTTCCAAAAGTTTGTTCAAACTATTGGCAATGTGTAAATATTTTCCAATGGTTTGAAAAACCCATTGGAAAATATATAATTTCTCTAAGATATACCAATTTTTTTAGTAAACTATTTTTAGAGAGAGGATTTCTAAATGGTTTCTAAAAACCATTGGGAATGTTTTCCCCCAAATACAAAGAACCCCAACTCCCACTTTCCCGATTGCAAAACCAAATCGAGATCTCCTCCAAATGTTTTTTCAGACACAAAACCATATTCAATCAAACATTTATTTTTCTAAACTTATAATTAGTATGTTTTACAATATTTTTAATGTTCTACCTCTATTTTTTTGTTTGGTGTTTTGATTTCGGATAAATTAATGTTCGTGTGGTTTTCGGAGTATTGAACCCTTTGATTTATTTTCTATTTTTTGGTCTGCACTTAAAACATGGAAAATTGTTTATTTAGTGGGGTAATATGTTTGTTTATGTGGATTTTAGTTTAGTTTAAAATTTAATTTTTAATTTGTATTTTTAGCTATTTATATTGAGGATGAATTGGAATTGGTGGGGTGATGGATTGGAATTGTGAACACCCCCCACCCCCACACACCATGGACACCTCCCACCCTCCTAGATAGCCCCTAGAAAACCCACCCATTGGAGAGCCCCCACCCCACTAAACAACCACCTCCATGGACACCCCCACCAATGAACAACTCCCTCATCCCTAGATACCCCCACCACCACCCACCATATACACCCCTCACCTCCCAAGGACATCCCACCCCCTGGACACCCCCACTCTCCTTGGAACCCCAACCCCACCCTCCCTGGACAAACCTCACCCCCATAGATAGCCCACCCCTACCCCCTTGGACACCCCAACACCACCCCTGGACACCCCCACCCCTTGGACACCCTCTACCCCTTGGACAACACCCCACCCCACCCCCTGAGACTGCCCCTAGACACCACCACACCTCTGAGACACCATCATTCCGCAGAAGTGCTTGGACCAATTTTTAAATTGTAGTTAACAATGTAGTTGATTTACCCTTTCCCCAATGACAATTTCTATGTGACCCATAGATCCTTATAAATTTTATTTTACATTTTTCGATAAATTGAATTTTTCATGTTTTGAAAAATTTAATTTTTCATGTTTTGATAAATTGAATGGGTTTTTTTGAATGAAATATATAATGCATGATGGTTTTCCTTTTTTAATGAATAAAATGATTTTAAATAAAATTACCCTAAGGGGGGCTGCAGGAGGAGTAGGGGTTATCCAGGTGTGGGGGCTTATCTAGGTGGGGGTGGGTTGTTTAGGGGGTTGGGGGCTATAGGGGTGTGGGGGAGGGGGTATGGGCTACCTAGGGAGGGGTGTAGGCTGTCCTAGGGGTGTTGGAGAGGGTGTCCATGTGGGGAGGGGGTGTGGGATGTCCAGGGAGGGGGTGGGCTATCTGGGGGATGCTATTTGGTAGGGGTGGGGTCATGGTCTATTCAGGTGGGTGGGGGTGGGGGGGGGGGGCTGTCCAGGGGGCTGTCGGAGGGGGGGGAGTAGGAGACGTATGGGATGGGGTGTGGGATGTCTAGGGTGGGGGTGGGATATCCAGGGGTGGTGGTGGGTGGGATATATAGGTTGGGGAGGGGGAGTAGGTTGTCACGAGGGGGTCTCTTATCCAAGGGAGTGTGGGTGGGCTGTCCAGGTGGGGGAGGGGGGGGGTCTTGGTTGTATGAGGATGTGGGGAGATCGGTTGTCCTAGTGTGTGTGGGGGGGGGAGTGTCCAAGTGAGGTTGGGGGGATATCCGGATGGGGTGGTGCAGGGGGGTAGGGGGCTGTAGGGTTGTGGGGGGGGGGTGTGGGTTGTCCTAGGGGGGGGGGGTTCACTATGATACTATATAAAAAAATAGGAATCAAATACAACACTTGTATAGTTTCTTTCACACATTAAGACTTTTCTTGAAGTTCCATACAAACACTCACTCTTACCCTTCCATGAATAAGTGATCTCTGCAATGAAATATCACTCAGGTACTTATCAACTATCCATATTGATCTGATAAAAATTTATCATTCATACAACTCCATATCAACTAATGATATAATAAGTCTCATACTCTTCTGAGTTGTGTCCCATTGAAACAAGGCTCAAAAAATCCGATCCAAGTATGATATTTGGTGGGGTGTTTACAATTTGTGGTGTAGTGATTTATATGTATGATATTCATGGTTTACACCAAAAGTCTTCTTAGTCATCTATAATAGGATTGAACTCATTCTACAATTGTACCATGATTGGATTTTACAACCCTAGTTTGGGGGTGGATACCCCCACACCTTGGACAGCGCCCACCCCTTTGTACACCACAGCACCCCCCAAACCCCCCTGGGCACACCATTCCTCTGGAAAACACTGAATCCCTTATGAATAGCCTTTCCACCCCTGTAGAAAACCCTGCCACCCCCTGGGATAGCCCTTCCACCCCTGTGGACAGCCCACCCACCCCTAACCACCCCGCACCCCCTGGACAACCCCAACACCCTTGTGGAAAGCACACACACCAACCTCATACCCCCTGTATAGCCCCTCCACCCCCTAGAGAGGCCCTCCATCCCCCTGGACAGCTCGTCCACCCCCATGGACACCCCGACCACCTGGACAACCCCGCCACCCCTTGGATAGCCCGCCCACCCCTCATGGACAGCCCACCCACCCCCTGAACACCCTGTACCACCTGGACAGCCCCACCACCCCCTGGACAGCCCCACCACCCACTGGACAGCCCGCCCACCCCCTGGATACCCCGACCCTACTGGACAGCCCCACCACCCCCGTGGATAGCCCATCCTCCCCATGGACCCCCCCCCCCGACCCCCCTTGACAGCCCTACCACCCCCTAGGAAAGCCCACTCACCCCCTGGACACCTCATACCCCCAGGAATGCCCCCCACCCCCGTGGATAGACCACCTATCCCCCTGTACACACCGTACCCCTATGGACAGCCCCCCCCCCCCCCCCACCCTCATGGACAGCCCGTCCACCCACCCTAAACCACCTGGACATCCCCTTCAACCCCCTGGACAACCCCCCCACCCCTTGGACACCTCATACCCCCTAGAATGCCCCCCACCCCTGGAAGCCCCCCCACCCCCTTGACACCCTGAACCCCTGGATATCCCCACCACCCCCGTGGATAGCCCACCCACACCCCTAGACACCATGTACCCCCTATAAATCCCCCCCCCCCCCACGGACAGCCCGCCCAACCCTAGTCACCCTCCCACCACCCCCCGAACACAACCCATCCCCCCAGACAACCTCCACGGACAACCCACCCACCCCCTAGACACCTGTACCCCCTGGATAATTCTCATCTACACGTGTACATGATATTATACACTAATGTATAGTTCTTCAAAGGTATTTCTTTATAAAAATATTATTTTGTTTCTTTTTATATGATGATTCTCATATAGAGTAGTTTGTCAGTTATGGTTTCATATAATGTGAACACTTCTCGTTTACTTAAATATAGTTTCAATAAAACATAATTCTTTTTTAATTTCTTTTGAAAAAATGACTTATAAATATTTTTTGTTTATAAAATGGATAGAATTTGTATGAATGAATCCAATCAGATCTCATGCGATTTTCATAACAATTTGGGGAGGTTTTTAGATTTTTCATTTCACAATGCTTTAGATAGCGGCCACATACACCACCCCTATTATAATTGTGTTGGAAGTCCATGGTTGAGCCGTGAAGAAGGCAGCTACCACAAAAACAAAATTGGTTTTTAAGAAAACAACTCTATGTGGTATCACAATTGGGAGAAAATGTCCTATCAAATTGCTGATGAACCAAGTGAGTGGATTGGATTGGAGAATTTGTTATATGACCAATTTTCGTTTATTCATCATCATTAAAAAATAAAGGATTCCGACCAAAGAAGATTTTGATATGAGAAAAAAAGATGCATCTAATGAAAATGATGATGTTTTCAGGGTGAAAAAATTGAATGATGGTGCCACGACACTAGTATATCGACAATGCGGTGAAATGAAAAAGCTGTAATTTTTAATCTAATTGTTTTATGGGAAAACTATTTATGGGATTTCTAATGCTTTCAAAGATAACATTCTTACCTTCTTGAAGGAATTACTTCAGGATGTTGCAGATAGTACCTCAAACCACTATATGTCATGGAAGTTAGTTGAGGAACATTGATTTTCAAGAAACAAAATTCATGCTTGCCTAAAATATTGCAGTTTATTCTGGGAGGAAAATTCTGAATGAGATGATTTTATAAAATGTGGCACATCTCGATGGAAGAAAAAAGCTAATGAAACACCATCCCATGTGACACAGAAAGTAATGTGGCACATTCCATTGATCCCCAGACACCAGAGTCTTTTTATGTCTGATGAAATATCAATAAAAATGTGATGGAATGATACTGAGATAAAGAAGACAAATGATTGGTTGGTTCACCCTGGAGATGGATTTTCCAGGCAGAGATTTGATACTCGATATCCTGATTTTGTTGTTGACGTGCGTAATGTGAGGTTGGGTCATTCATGTTTTGGTTTTAATCAATTTGTGTAGATTCTTACGTTTCATAACACATGGCATGTTTATATACACATTTATAATCATAACCCATGGTTGTGTATGAAAAATCTTTTCACTTTCACGAGTATACTCATATCTAGCCCTCCTAATCCTGTAAATGATATAGACGTATTTATTCAACCTTTAATAAAAGATTTGAATCTTTTTTGGGATGTGGGTGTGCGCACATACGATGCATGTTCGAAACACATATTTCATATGTGTGTTGTGCTTATGTGGATGATCAATGATTTTTCTGCTTATGAAGTGATGTCTGGATGGAGCACAAAGGGAAAACTATCTTTTCCTATTTGTATGAATAGAAAATGATCCAGAAGACTAAAACATCATCGTAGTTTTAGTTTTATGGGACATCAACGATTCTTTCCAATGGACCATCCATATAGAAATAATCATCGAATATTTGACAATACCATGGAGACCGATGATTCAACTTAGTGTATGTCAAGAACTGATGAGCTTAATGAATTGAAATATTTTAGTCTTTCATTCGTTAAGGGTAAAATGAATTCTATAATGAGAATGTATGTTTCCACTGAAACCTATTACAATTGGAAAATGATAAGTATCTTCATTGATTTTCCTTATTGGTCAACCAATTTGTTACGTCATTTCTAAGATGTAATGCACATTGAAAAAAATATATGTGAAATGTTGCTGTTGATTCTTCTAAATGTTAAGGGAATTAGAAAAGATGATTTACGGTATCTGCATGACTTGGTGGATTGGGGAATCAAACCAGAATTACATCATATCTGTATCAGTGCAAATAAATGGTATGTTCCTTGTGCTTCTTATGAGATGACACCTACATAAAAAAATACCAGATGTATTAGAGACTATTAAATTTCCTAATGGGTATTCAAGCAACATATCCAAATAGGTCAACATAAGAGAGTTGAAGATAAAATATTTGAAGACTCATGATTATCACATCCTTCTGGATGAGTTGATTCCAATTTCAATTCTTCGTCTATCTTACAATAATGTATGGGTGGTTATTTTTTGGTTGTTCCATTTATTTAGAGATCTTTTTGATAAGAAGTTGTCCAATTATTTAGTTAAAAAATTGTTGGTTGATGCCCCATTAATTATGTGTGAGTTAGAGAAAATATTTCCTCTATCATTTTTCATATGCATGCGGCATCTGACTGTCCATATTCCAACTGAAATTCTTCTCATAGTACCAATATTTTTCATTGGATGTATCTTACTGAAAGAAATTTGTACACATTAAATCTTATGTCTATAATAGGAATCAACTTGAAGGTTCAATCTTGAACGGTTACATGTCTCAAGAATGTATGGATTGCAGCTCTATGTATTATTTGATCTTACTAAAATAATGAACAGACGAATAAAAAACAAAGAATATTATGATCAAATTGAACCCATTTTCTCATCACTTCCTAAAATAGGATGAATTCTTAGACCATATAAATAGACTACATTAATCCTTATAGAGTGGGAGATGGCACTTCACACAGTTTTATTCAATAGTGATTTTCTCGATGACTACATCTTGTAAGTAAATTCAATATGTATATCTTATATATATATATATATATTAACTAATTAGTCTTTTTATTTATAGGGAATATAAAGCGATGATAAATAGAAATAATCGTTCTTTACCTTTTAGAAGGTGGGAGACTTTTCATAGCAAAGAGTTTTCTGCTTGGTTAAAATTGAAGGTAATAATATTTCTGTTTAAAATAATTAAAATAGTATTTAATTAAGTTTAATATTTATTTATAATTTAGTTATTGAGTTCTCCTACCGACTCTATCTCTTAGGAAATAAGAGCTTTGGATTTTGGTCCTAATACCATGGTTCCTAACTATAAATCAATTGTTATCAATGGGTACATAGTTATTATCACATAACCAGAAAATAACATGAGAACACAACATGATTTTGTTATGGGTACAGCCACAATAGACTGTTATCCTAGTTCATTAGATAGTAGACCATGATTTTAAAATGCAGTTTATTATGGAGTCATTGAACGAATAATAAGATAGGATTATTATTCTCAGGGACGAGTCACAATGATGAAATTATAGTGGTTTGATTCGATGACGAGGCATGGCTCATTTTTTGATGATTGTGGATTTCGTGTAATTTATATGACTCACAATCTTTCTACCGATGAACCATATGTATTGGAATCAATGGAGAAACATGTTTTTTATGTCAAAGACCATTGATGATCTGAATTTTCTATCATTATTGAAGTAATTCCAAGAAATATTTTTGATGATGGAGATGATGGAATTGAAATAATTTCTTCCTCCATTGGAAATGATCCATTTATTAAATTTGATGACCCTGATATCTCAATTGTCATACGTGACTATGAACATGACTTTGTGGTGGGAAATATATAAAATCATCCATTCATGTTCTAAATTATTTTTCTTTCCCTTGACTTGGTCTGCTAAGGTTGGTACTATTCAAATTGATTTAATATTGATTACAAATATATTGTATTCGACTAGATAGTTATGTGAATTTTCAATGTTTATTGGTGTCAAATTTATATGAATTTTATTTTCTAATTTGGAATTGAAATTTATTCAAACCTACGAACCCGACATTTCTAACTTGGTTAAAATTTTAATGCTTCAAGTGTGATTTTTATAAAATTTGTAAAACAATAATACATCTCTTTAAAATGTAACCAGGTAATGAACATGATGGTTTGTATTCTTCTAAAAAACATGTACTGAAACTTAGTTCATCTACCTGGGCCAATGAAATTAAAATTTTCCTTAATTTCGAAAATTACTTTACCCCCTATAAATCTAGTAGAATCAATGTTCCATGATTTTTACAGATAGATTACACTTAGTAAATAACCATCCTTATAAAAATTAAATTTTTTTATTACATCATGTATGATTTATTAACATAATTATATATCTATTCATGCTCACCTAAAACAATGGATAGTTAAATTATCCATTAAATCCACTATTCCATCTCATTTATTTTTGTTTTTTGGGTTACACATTAGTAATCCTTTTCCATTTACTTCCATGTTTGTTTTAAAATGTATGAAATGAAACCAATTGAAGATAGGGGATGACAACAGATTATGGAATACTATCATCGCATGACTGAGTTGGGAATTCCAGCACAAGTTCTTGTAGATAGTATTTTATTTCAAATTTATTTATTTAAATAATATATAAGGTCTAGTGATTAAATTTTTTTAAATTTTTTTCTGTATCTATCTATAAGGTTATAGTTATTTGATGAGTTGCCTAATATTGGTCCCAGTACTCAGGGTGTTAATATGGGGGGGGTGTGGTATGGGAGCTAGACGATCTGGTCGGCGTACCCAATTAGACCCTTCTTATCCCACTGATATACCATCCATCCCACATTCTGATCCTAGTGTGTCGTTAGGGACACACAATATATTTAAGATTCCCATGTTTCCACCACACTTTACATATAAGAATCCTCAACCATTTTTACTATATTTTATAATGATTCCCACTCTCCATATAGCATTCATCCAGCCATTATTTTCATCTTATTTTACTTCTGCTTCCTTCTCTTGGAGATTTTATATTCCATCTTCTTAGAATCCTACTCCACCAGAGTCTGTCCTTGCATTGCATACATTGGGACCCACTCCATCTGTAATGGGTTTTCCTTTAGTTTATTTGGATCCAGTTATTCCCATTGATCAGACTAACACATGTATAATTATAGAACCCGAACAAATTTTTACACCATTATTTATATTCCTCAAAAACATGTATTGATAAAATATTTTTTTTCATAACAGATACATCTACTGATGGAAGGCAGGGTGGGGGAATACACACATGTGTACGGTGTGAAACTTCCACATGTAGTTGATGGTGGACTACTATGAAGATAGAAAAATGATTGAAAAATCAGGGCAGCAATGGCGGAGTTTTTTGGGGACGCATTCCAAATACTAAGACATCATTCCTATCAGCCCACTCTCATGGAGACACCTACCAAATGAATTCAAAGATAAATCTTGGGAAGATATGGGTAACAAAATATATTTTATTTAATGCAGTATATTATTTATTGTATTTATATGAATTAATTTTTTGGTGTCAGCTATGATTTAATTTCCCCGATGGTGAAGGTGTGTGGCCAGCAGGTCTGAAAGATTTAGGCGAGCTTTGGAGAGCATATGAGCACAAGCTATACATTGGATGGCATGCTAGATTGGGCATAAAGTCATAGGTTTTCCTTTTCTATGATGATTTTCCATTATAATAGAACCAATAGATTATTACTCATTGGATGACTTGCTAATTTTAGGTATTAATCACATTAGAGGTATTTAAATGAAAATTTTCATGTTTTTTGTTAATACGAATTATTGAATTTTATTTAGGATTCATCTAGAGAAATAAAAAAATATTGATTCTAAAAAATATATCCACACATTGGGACGTATTACGCTGCCAGATCATGAGAGGTAGCAGTTATGGTAGTTTATAATTTATCTTAATGAATTGCACTTTCTATTTCAACCATCATAATTTATTCGATTTCTAAAGTTGTGATATAATTTTAGTTAAGAAATTAATTATTGGTATCATATTTTTGATTATGGTAACCTAATTTCAATGTCATTGTAGTGGTATAAATTGAATATTTAAGGATGTTTTCCTCGAGCTAAACTATTTTTCTCGAGTATAAGGACGAAAGATAGAAGTGCTGTTAATGAACCGACTCAGCAAACAGATTATATGTTTTAAATTATAGATTTAAAATTTTAATATCTATTTTTTAAATTAATAATCTATTTATATTTGTAACATGATTCTTTAGAGTACCTTGATGCCCAAGAACCAGACAATTTTGGTCCAAACGATCACTTACATCAGGTGTTGGGAGATGAGCACCATGGTTGAGTATGCTACCGACCTGAGAAGACTATAGTTCCAACGAGGTATTGGAACTCGTCGGGTACACTTTTTAGTGCCCCTATGTTCTAGTAGGTTGAGGCAGAAGAAGAACATGTTGAAAAATGGGGCACAGAGATAGCCGAATAGTCTGCTAGGGAAAACACTGCATTTATAAATCTGATTGAAGTTTTACGTCCAGCACTTCAACCAGAGGCCAACACAACTTGTGATGAAATATATGTCATCGATTAATTATATATGTGTTGAACCAAGAGGTAGTTATAGTGGAGGTAGAAACGATGGAAAGGAGGATGATGAGGAAAATTACGAGGGGTAGAGGAGGAGACTGGGGTAGAGGATGAGGGCGAGGAGGAGGGCGAGGCAGAGGAGGAGGGTGATGAGGAGGCTGAGGCTATGTATGAGGGCGAGGAGGAGGGTGTTGGGGAGGGACATGACATTGATGGGGATGAAAAAAAGGATGAGGGCGAGGATGATGATGATGGTGATGGTAATTATGGTGATCAGGTACAGATTGACATGTTACATTTTTGACTGATATTATTGACCTTTGATGCTTATTGATTTGTTGTACCAGAATATATTTTTTATTAATTAGGTCACATTATCTTTATTATTTTATCTATAAATAATAAAATAGTACTTGATGATTTTCTGTGACTGATTCACCCCTTCCCTAGATAGCACTCAAACCATGTGGATAGCCCGCCCTCCCACTGGACACCCTGTACCCCATGGACAGCCCTGCCACCCCCGTAGGTTTCCCACCCACCCCCTGAATATCCCCTCCCCCCATGGATAGCCCCCCAATCTTGTGTAGAGAGCTCCCAACCCCATGGATTGACCCTTCCCCATTGATAGCCCCAACACCCCCGTGGACAGACCCCCTCCATGTTGATATCCCTCCAAACCCCATGGATTGCCTCTCATCCCATGGACAACCCAGCCACCCCCTAGACACCCCGTACCCCCTAGATAGATACGCCAACCCCCCTGAACACCCCGTACCCCCTGGACAACCCCTCCCCACCCCTTGGACAGCCCCTCCCACCCCCATGGACATCCCACCCACCCCATGGATAGCCCTTCCCCCCGTGGACACCCTATACCCCCTGTACAACCCTACCAACCCCATTAAATAGCCCCACCAACCTGGAACAACCCCCACCCCCGTGGACAGCCCACCCACCCCCCTTGGACACCCCCTGTCCCTTAGACAACCCTTCCACACCCGTGGACAACCCACCAACCCCTCTGGACACCTTGAAACCCCCTATACAGCCCCACCCACCTCCTTGGACACCCCTTACCCCCTTGAAAGTCCTAAACCCCATGGACAACCCTTCCACCCCCGTGGATATCCCCCACCCCCTTGATAGCCCCCACCCTCGTGGAATATGGGGTTTCTAACAACTATGCCTCATGGGATCTTTGATCACCAATAAAAAATAGTGGATGGAATTTTGGAAACTCCCATGGATAATAAATGATCTAAGAAGAACATGGATATTCCACTTCCACAAGAGTTTGAGTAAAGACCGTGACTAGGAAGACAATAGCTGGATCACAAGAATGACTACCTGAGATATCCCCGTATTGAATTTTTGATTCATTTATATTGGTAACATTCTAAAGAATTATAAAAAAACATAACCTCTAGTACAATAATCAGATGTTATAAAACAAGGGACACAAAATCACAAATCCCATAAAGATAAATCATAAATAATTCATCATAAAACCATTTCAAAATGACATAATAGAGACCTTTTTCTATTTAAAATACCCCATGGGTTTATTAAAAATCTCTTTTAAGGTTATATTTCTAAAATCATATAGTATTTTTGTCCCAAAATAAAAATATAATCCATTTCAAAATAACAAAATCCCCCTTCCTACCATACACACAAAAAGATTTCATTTTCTCCTAAAGAAACACATACAATTGTAATTGACATTATTCTAAAACCATTTTAAAAACAGTTATGATCTTAAAATCCATGAAATTTATTCAATTAGAACCATTAAATCCCCCCACCCCCTATACACAACTACACCCCATGGACAGCCCCCCCCCCCACACTAGACATCCCCCACCCCCTTGACACCCCAACCCCTAGACAGCCCCAAACCCTCTGTGACACCACCCCAACCCCTAGACACCCCACCCCCATGGGTATCCACCCCCACCCCCAAGACATCACCCCACCCCCTTGGATAGAACCTAACCCCTGGGACCGCCCCACCACCCTCGACACCACCCCACCCCACCTGGACACCACCCAACCCCTATACACCCCCACCCCCTAAACATCCCACCCCCCAAAAATTCCCTTTGAACGCCCTGGACACCACCCCACCCCCCTGTACACACCCATGGACAACCCCCACCCCTCCCACCACCACCCTGGATAGCCCCCACCCCCACACCCTTGACACCACCCAATCCCCTAGACGCCCCCACCAATAGACACCACCCCACCCCCAAGAAACCACCCCACCACCTGGAAACCCCCACCCCTGGACACCCTCAACCCCATGGACTGTCACCCCACCACTAAAAATCACCCCACCTCCCTTGGCCACCCCCCCCCCTCTCCCCCTCACCTTCTAGACCACCCCACCCCCTAGACACCACCCCACAACCTAAACACCCCCACCCCCGGGACACCACCCAACCTACCTGGACACCCCCACCTTGACACCCCCACCTTGACACCCCCACCCCTGGACACCCCACCCCCCTGGACACCACCCCACTGCCCTTAGACACCCCCCAAACCCCATGGACCACCCCACCCCCTCGACACCGCCCCACCCCCTAGACACCCCCACCTTCATGACACCCCCACCCCCTAGACAACCCCACCCCTATATATCTACCCAACCCCCTGGACACCACCCCTCCCCCTGGACACCTCCATGGACACCCCCCCCCCCGCCTCCTAGACACCCCCACCCCCTCGTACAACCCCTCCCTCTAGACACAACCTACACCCTTGGATAGCCACCCCAAGCCCATGAACTCCCCCCCAACCCCCTAAAATATGAATTTAATTCATTATGTATTTAATTAACTTACGAATTATGTTTTAATGGTGTATGGGTATACTTGTTGTATGGGTATACTTTCTGTAATTACCTTATGAAAAATTTGTTAATTCAATATGTGTGTAAGGGATAATTAAATAAAGAATTAGAGGTATTCATATATATTTATGAATTATGTGTTGGATGAATTCTGTATGAATTCATTCAAAATTATGGATGTATTATGGAGGCATACTTGTTAATTGTGTATTGTGTTACTTGTTGTGTGTGTATTTAATATGCATGTATGTTGTGTATGAAATTTTGTGGACTTGCTGCAGATGCTTAGAGGGAATTGCTACAGCTGCATAGGGGTTGCTGCACCTATACAGGGGGAGGCTGTCAATTCGGCATGATACAGGTAAACGAAGGATATTTCAATGCATTACAACCATTGGCATATGTGTAAAAGAAGAGTTTATACAAAGAGTTTTGTGTAATCTATTGGTATAAGTATATGCCAACGATTTGTAAACCATTAAAATAGATAATATTACTTCATATTTACCAATGGTTTGTGGGAAACCGATGGTAAAATACTATCCCAATGGTTTTCTAAACCGTCGGTATAGGGATGATTCTTCCTATTACCCATGGTTTAAAAGTGTTGGTAAACATTTATACCAACGGTTTACTAAAACCGTTGGTATATACTAAAATTTTCAAACATATCCCAATGGTTCTATGAGAACCATTGGGATAAGTCTATCCCTACGGCTCAATACCCAATGGTTTAGACAATCATTGGTGTAGTTTATACGAACAGGTTTCCAGCATTTACCAATGGTTTAAAATAGTAAGTAAATCTAAAATTTCCTATAGTGAATCAGATTTGGGAGTTAGATACCTTGAACATACATGAATGTTTGGAGGAGTATAGGGGCTTCCTGTTCCAAATTACATTGAAATATTCGTTGGTATAGTAGGTGGAGGAGTCTTAGTGGGTGGACTTAGAGGCTGAAGTGAAGAACAAACGTTTTAGAAAGGTAAATTCGCTAGAAGGATGTTTGGAAGGTGGAAAAAATCAGATGTTGTTTCATGGAAAGTTGTTCATCCTGGAGGTGATGTGCAGGAGTGTTTTCGGTGAGTCTCACAACTCACCCCTAGCTGTACACACAAGAGTTTTTTGGATGTACTATAGCCTAAGGGTGTCAGTTTTGGTAGTCCGGGGTGAAGTTGTCAGTGGTAGAGTTTGTGGAGAAGTGACTCATGTGTCAGCTGGTGAAGGCTAAACACCATGTTATAGGCAGTCTTTTGTATCTATTATTCATCCTATAGTGGAAGTGGGATGACATCTCGATGTATTTCTCCAGGGTACTACCCATGAATAAGGGTTATTGAAATTCTATCTGGGTGGTGCTAGAGCAACTGATGATATTATCTCAATTCGTTCCAATAAAGGAGTCATGTGTAGTGGATGGATTAGCACATAGGTGCCAAGATGAGGTGCTGTAGTGGCATGGAGTTCCAAGGTCCATAGTCTTAGATTGAGACACATGGTTTACCACATGAGTCTAGAAAGGATTGCATTATGATTTTGGAACCCTTCTACACCTCAAAACAAATTTACACCCTCAGATGGATTGGTTGATATATAGGACCTTCCAGATGTTGGAGGACATGTTGTGGTCCTGAGTTCTCGACTTCAGATGATCATGGGTGCGAAACATTCCACTGGTAGAGTTTTCCTAAAAAAACTATCAATCTACAATTGGCATAGCTCTATTCAAAGCCATGTACAAAAGACTGTGTCGTTCACATGTGTGATAGAAAATGGTTGTGAAGGAATGTTTTCTTGGACCAGAGGTGGTGAAGGGTATGGAAGAGAAGGTTCATATTGTGCGCGAGAGGATGAATGCGGCTCAAGCCTGGCAGAAGTCATACTCTAACCATAGGGGTTGAACCTTGGAGTTTGATGTTGGGGGCCAATTTTTATTAATGGTCTCTCCATGATGTGTTTAATGAAGGTACATGAAGAAGAGAAATGTTTCTCTTAGGTTTATCAGACTCATTGAGGTATTGTGGCACATCAAAAAATTGTCTTATCCACAGGTCCTAGAATCCCCCATACTGAGTGTGCACTACATCTTCCTTGTGTCTCAGCTTATTCAATATCTACACGATGACTTAAAAGTCCTCAACTAGGTAGATATAGATATCAAGGATGATTCGATATTCATGCCGTAACTAATGAGGATGAAATATCATGAGGAGAAGGTTCTTAATGGATGAATCATTCCCTTAATTCATGTGTTATAGAGGCCTTTTTGACTTCAGGAGAGTACCTAGGAAAAGGATAAAAATATGCACACCTAGTACCCCGAGTTGTTTTGAGATTTGTTCTGTTTTGTTTTGTATTTGATTATGTTGTAATTCATGACCATGTTAACTATGGGATGTGTTGTTTCCCTTTCTCTCTGAATGTGTTTAAAGAGAGTCCTGACTGTGGGGAGGGGAGGACTTGATCCCTACTTAAGACACATTAAATGTTATGTGACTAAACTCGTGCAGGCGAGTCTGTGCCGCTCAAAATGGATAGTATATTGAAATGGGGGAAGGGACATTCTAATCCATATGTCTTGATGGTGACACCATTTTAGGTTGTGTGATTTCTTAGTGTAGAAAAACAGTGGTGTATCCATTGTACTTGATGAGATAGGTGAGGGAGAATTGTTCCAAGATATCTAGGTTGTTCAAACTTCTGAACAACTCTAGGGTGGTTTGTCTCTGAGAGGTCTCTTACAAGGTGGCCTTTCGGATGCTCTCTATTATTCATGTTTATCCTAAATTCTCGAGGATGATAATAGTTTGAGAGGTAATTGATGTAATGGCCCTAACCCTATTGGTCCTTTACTTTTCCATATTTTTTTTGTTTCGAGTGTCTTGGGAACCATCTGTTACTCATTACATAGTTTTCCGAATTTTTAGGGTGAACGAACGATGGCACGGATGGGTTGTCCATAGCACTGATCGTCGATGATGCCAGGACGACGGTGCCAGGGCAATAGTGCCCTAGAGATAGTTCCTAGATGAAGGTTCTAGGGTGACAGTGCTAGGGAAATGGTGTCATGGGGACATTTCTAGGGTGATGGTGCCTGAGTGACAATGACTCACCTAACAGTGAATCCTCCCAATTTTTTCCAGGACCTTTTAGTTTTTCCATAGTAACATATCTTTTGATGTAAAAGTCTTTTAATACTGATTTAAAATCCATGTAAATCTTGTGCAATATATTTTAAAATACTCCATTAGTTGGGATAATCTTAAGCCATCAAAATGCGGGGGCTTTTTCATTGGTGTCACACATTGTGGTGTTTTAAAATATTTATCTATTGCACATTTTTCTCAGATTGAAAGATATCTATTATCTCACAGCTGTTATTTCCACCTCTAAAATGAAAATTATTAAATAAATATTAATCACAACATGTGAAAGTACCCAACCGCATGGTCAAACCATGATCCATCTTTTATGTACTTCAAATTCATCTCCATGTTTTTAAGATTTGGTCTTTTTCTTAAGACAAGATCATCTCTTCCTTTCCTTTCTCTCTCTATTCAATCATTTGGAGTCATTCTTATGAATATTAATCGTGTTCCAATGATGGATCCTTTCCTGCATACCCATGGATTCCTTGTAGATATTCTTTTGCAAGTCGTGCATCTCTAGTTTTAGTAGCATGAAGAGAAAACAATGATCATCGATCATTCATGTAGTGTTTTCCTTAGTCTCTATTTACTATATATCATGTGAGTTGTGTATGATAATTATTCCTCAGGGCCCGGATGAAACCAAACCTTAAAAAATTTAATAAATGGTTTCTATGGAATGAAGGGTGGGTTTTTATGATGATGATGTAGTAATATTGTATATTCGTTAATATGTTGTGAATTGTATGGGCCTATGCCCACTAAAAATCAAACCCGTTGATCATCCTTTCTTGCACACTAATGAACCCTTTTTTCTCTATATAAAAATTGGATCGAATGGACGTAAGAAGGAAACTGATTAATATCGAAAACTCTATTGATTAAATGGATTGTCAATGAATAAGAATCCTTGTGTGATCACCCCAATTACCAAAAGTAAAGGAAAAAACATGATAAATGCTGTTGTTAAATTTGAAAACTCATTTTTTTTCATTCTCCCAATGAGCATGGATTTTCTGTTTCATGCATGTGGGTTAATGTGAATGGGGATGGGATCCCTTGTTGTTTAGTTAATTATTTTTAGATCATCAGCCATTTGGGGACATATTTTGTGGCTTGGTTTGGTTCTAGTACATCGAGGGATCTCACAGATCCCTTTTGTTGTTGTGAATTTACAAGAGAACTATGTTTGAATGCTTAAATTTCCATTTGGTTGTTTTCTTCTCCTATCCAATTGTTGTTTTGGATTGTGGAAATTCCATTAGTTTCCTAGTAGTAGAGGAATTCTTGAATGGGATCACATGATCATGATAACCAGAATGGGTGGTGTTCTAGTTTTGGTTGTTATGCTTTTGTGTATGAATGAATAATAATGAGGGTATTGGTGTATGGGATGGTTCAGGAACCTTATGCTGGGATGAGTTTTTTTTAATTATATGTATAACATTAGTTCTTATGTTTTCTATTTGCACCCCACCGATGTTGAGGAATTCACACCTAACACCCCCTTTTCATTGGGGAGGGTGTTTTTCCCAACATCTTATTCGGTGGATGGTTATTAGATGTTTTATAATCCCTCTATAAAGTGGCTGAAGACACATTGGCAGGCTGTGAAGGAATGAGGTCCATTATACCCAAATATTTTTTGTGCATGGTTTGTTGTGGTGGTTGGCCTAGGTGTGTGCAGATAGAGTTGTCTCTCCAATGTCTTCAAGATGAGGCCTAGGTGTCTTCGGGCATGGCATCGATTATTCTGGCTCAGGTGACTTTAGGCATGGTGATGGTTGTTGTGGCCTAGGTGTCTACGAGTGGTGTTGTGTGGGGTGGACCATGTGTCTATAGGCAGAATGTGTGGTTGTGGTGGCCCACATAGTTGTTGTTGGGAAATTAGTCGGACTATATTGAGAATGGAGGGGGAAGTATTATGTGTAAGTTATCTTCAATAACTAGTGGTAAAGTGATGAGGGGTACCCAAATATCGATGTTATATTAATTTTACCTTACATGACTTACGTTATTTTTGGAGTGTGACTTGGTGAGGCTAGGTGGATAGTTTTTTTCCGAGGTGTTTTGGTAACCTCTACTTTCTCATGGGGAATTAGCATGCCTCTTCCCTTGTGCACTAGAGCATATGGTATTCCCCTACTGAGTATACCTGCATACTTGCCCTATGTGTATACAAATTCTTTCATGTTTCCAGGAGGACTTTTGGGACCATGTGGGGGTATACTAGCTCAGACGCTGGGAGAATTTCAATAACCATTTTATTTTCTTTTGGTACTTTCCCTTTGTAGTTTTCTTGTACATTTTATGAGATTACCTTTGAAAATTCTCATGAAAATGGGTTTTGGATTTAGTCATACATTCGGTTTTGGAGTTATTTTTTGTTTTTACCATCGTTCCTCCCGATCCTACTAAATAAAAACGGTAATTTCATCCATATTACGTGTGATTCTATACCATTGATGTTATTCACTACTCTAGGGCCAATTGAATGCGGGACTCTATGGTAACTATGTCTCATTAAACTGGAGTATGGAATGGTCTAGCAGTAGGTTGTCCCTTCCCTCATCTTGGTGAAGTCAGGTCATGACACAAAGTCATTTTGGACTGAAGTACCGAATAGTATCAAAATGTATGACATGAACATAAATAAATAAATAATTATTATAACTTGATAATAAGTGATATAAATGGAATGATAAAATATAAATAAATTGTAATTAATATAAATAATTACACTATTTTTATATTTTAGGATGCTAAAAATTGTATGTGACGACTCAGACTCAAGGTAATGGATTTGTTAACCCAATTTCTATTCTTTGGGATAAACTTAGACTTCATTATTATTTCATGCTATGATCATATGTAAAATTGATTTCAAATATAATTTATCTTTTTCCCATTTGTTTTATTTGGATTTATAGTGGATAGAAATATTTTATTAATTTTATGAATTTACAATTCATTGATATGGTATTTATAAGGGACATCATCACAATCTCCTTTTAGTGTGGCATATTTTGATGTTATAAACCCATGTTATTTTATGAGATGTATATACAACCCCTTATACATATCATATAATTAAATTTTTCATTCACTTATTTTAAATTTTTTTTATGTTTTAATCCATCATAGGTCTTATGATTCAAATATTTCAAAGTGGTATGAGACACATTCATTTAAAATTATCATTTTAAAATTTTAACAATTTAATTTTAATATATATTTCTTCATAAATGGTTTTAAAATGGAATGTTTTACATGTTTTTTAAGGAATGTTTTGACAAAAAACAAAAGAAATTTTCAATTCTTAATTTACATGGTGACACTGATTTCTCCATATCCAATACTATTATAGGATTTCAATCATCCCTTTCAAGGCTGCATGATTTCAAAAATCAAAATCCTTCCTTTACATTATTAATATTTTCCTAATTTAAAATGGGTTTTCAATGAAATGGGTGTCTTGGTATAAAAATGGATTATTATATAAAAGTTTATTTTTATATGAATTCTTTTTCCATATATTATTAAAATAATTCAATGAGTTTTATGACGAATGTTCTTTATTAATGAAATTATAAATGAGAATTATATTAAATGTGTGAAGTCAATAGATCTTATATATAATTTGGATCCCTATTATAGCTCATGGGGGATCCCTATATAGCTTATATGAGGGGTTGATCCTCAATATAGCTCAATTGAAATGAGTGAGCTGGATATAGCATAGACGAAGGGATGATCCCCATTATTTCTCAAGGGTGAGCACAATATATCTTATAAAATGGGTTATCCCCATTATAAATCTACAATTCATTGGGTGATAATAATATTTGATTTCGGCCATACGATTCATCCAATTTAAATTGTTTTAAATGGATTTTATGTATGTGACTAGATAAGTCACCTAATGGGGTTTTAATTTCTCACTATACATTTTAATGAATTTATAAGAAAAAATGGGTTTTTATGTGAAATTTTTTTATTGAATATAATCAATGAACATTGAAGATAAAGTAAGTATTTATATGAATTAATATGTTTTGTTAAAAAATAGTTTAATTTATTTTTTATTTCACTTACTAATATTTTGTGATAATCCCACGTTTTTAAAATTTATTTCATAAGGATTATGAGGAATACAGTCAAATATGAGATCAATGGGATAATTTTGAATATCTATCATAAATTGAAATATTGATTTATTTTAAATAATTTTATATTGTGGAAAATGTGTATACTGAGAATATGTGTCCACTTTTAATGTATTAGTTTACATTTTATGTTTTTTTATTAATTATATGACACTCTAAAATTAAAATATCCTCGAATATTAACACTGGTTCAAAAACACTATAATATGTAATGTTTATATTTGGGTCCTTACATTTGGTAGTTATGATGTAGAATGATGGAGAATTGACTGTGTGTAAGGATTTCACATTGTGAATGTTTTAACCACATCTTGGGTGAGATCCCAAATAACAACCTAAAATCTATTCATACATTGTTTGGTTATTTCTCAAGGGGTTTCTAATAATGTGAAATAAAATATGGTCGGATTGTTAGATTGAGTGCATTTTTTGGTTGAATATAAAACCCAATTCTTACACATCTTGAATGGGTTTCATTCTTTGAAACATATCAGAGTATTATGTCATTATATGTTATATCACCACATGTTTTCCAAAACCCTACATGTTTATATTATTTTTTATAAAATCCTTGGTTCTATCTTCATGCGTTTTTGTATACCTTAGATGGTGATTGATTCTTACAAACACCTCCATCTAATGGGTAATGAACATACTATTTCTGTGAATGGAAAACTAACACCTCATGAAACGATGATAGTTAAATTATCCCCTACTGCATCTCATGGTGGACATTAAGAGGGAAATATATTTATATATTATATATTATATTCTTATGTATTATTTATTCATCTGTATTTTTCTATTTTAGCATAACTGTATGGTTTCCATTATGGGTAAACGCGATAATTTCACTTGAAGAAGTGTGGACTACCGTCCTCTCAAAGTTATATGACTCATTAATTCCATATGTAGGAAGTATAATGTATAATGTTAATGATATTATATATTATGTTATACTATAATTATGATATACCTATGTATAATTATGTTATAATTCCATGAAAATAAGAAATAGAAATGAAAGTAGTGTTCATGCGTACATACGGCTTACCGTCTCCAAGAACGGTGCATTTCATTTCTTACATAAAAATGTTATGTACTGTTATAAATAAATTTATATACTAGATTTATATGATATATATGATATCTAAATCATGAATATAATTTTGGATATAATGAAATTTTGACCATGTGATGAACTTGTAATTATAATAATTCCATTTTTACACAAGTACCAAATATCGACAAAAACACCATTATTAACTTAAATGATTACATAATGTTTATAACAAGGTAATAAGTGATATAAAAAGAATAATAAATTTTAAAAATGATTTTTAATCAAGTATAAATTAAATTATGTTTATTATTCAGGAAGAACAGGGAACGAACGAGTCAAGTCGGACACAAGGTAAGAGATTTCTTATCTCGTTTTTAATTCTGTGAGATTTCCATTATTCGCCACTAATTTATTGAATGTGGTGTACTTCGTACTAATATTTGATATATATTATCATTATCCTCTTTATATTCATTTTATTCTGTGAAAAATTTGTTTGTTATTATCCTTTGTTCATAAGACACGATTGATTACAATGTGGTAATGGACTTTCATCTCACTTTTTTTCCCATGAGATTCGTACTCATTTTCCAGTATTTCCTTTTCTGTGGTGTATATACTCCCATGATTTCATTAATTGTGTAATATAATTCAATTTATGGGTATTTTAATCTTTATTTTGTGATCCTTATTTCATGGGTTGTATGTTTCACATGTTACCAAATCGGTACGGCAACCTCTTAACGCAATTTCCATTCCTTGGGTTATTCTTTTAAATCTTAATTATGTAATGATATGATTATGTGTGTAATCACTATTTATTTTTGTTGTAATTTAAACTCTAAATTATGTAGATATACCTTTGATACACATAATCACTCCATTGATTAATTCTCAAGTCATCGATATGAACTAGATAAGAGTAATTTTAACTCAATTTCCATTCATTAAGTTAAACATCCAAGTCATTGGTTTTGCATAAAAAAGAACATGTGTGGATTTACTAAGATTTATTTAAAATGAATATCCAATCATATTTATTTTATATATATTTGTCCAACATTATTATGTAATTTTTTTAACTTTAATCTAAGGATACCATTTTTAATAGATTTCATCTCAATTTTCATTCCATTGAGACTTCATTGTCATTATGCACCAATTCAATTTTATATGGTGTATATACTTTCCATTGGAATATTATATCATGAATCCCTTTATTCTCGTGATATTATATTGTTTTTATTGAATTTTATTCCTCAATTATTTGAATTCAAGAATATCTAATTTGGTTAATAACTCTTTAACTAAAATATTGTTTGAAAGATTTATTATTCTAAATCATGCTCATTAATTTCCATGTTTTCAAAATGGTTTTTAGTATTTATATATATAGACGTTGATTTTTTAAAATTTTAATTACTTTAAAATCTTGAAAGTGGTATGGGACACTTTGATTCCAAAATATCTTTATTAAATTTTTTAAATGGTTTTGAAAATGATTTTATAAAGAATTGTTTATTTCAGTATATTAATTTGATATATTTTGATTGGAATGTGGAAGTGTTATCTTTACTATATTCTTGTGTCATGTGTTATGAATATGTTATGATTATTGGGTATTGTTTAAATCTGCAGGTGGTTCTGTGATAATCCTAGGGAGGGTGAGCCTGAGATAGCTGTTTAATGCATTGGGTAATGTGACAGAGGTAAACATAAATGTTTCTCCTAAGAGAGTTATGGAATATATTGTGATGGGTATTCCAAATGTGACTCCCTATGTAGCAGCTATAACTAAAATGTAAGTATGTTATGAATGCCATAAGTTACCTTTTTGATTTATGATTTGGGTGTGTTATTCAAAAATCTTATGATTTCGTAATGTATGTAATGATTGAAATGTATGGTTTGATTGATTTGTATTTATTGATGGCCTAATGTTTTCCATCCTTATATTATAACCCTTACTAATCTTTTTATGCTCATCCCATGTTTTTGAAATTTTTTCCATAGGAATTAAAGATGAATAGGGTCAAGGATGAGATCAAGGAAATGTCATGTTTTCTAAAACATAAAACTAGACATGCTTCTTTTTAAGAGTTTTAATTTTAGGAAAAGTGTATACTGGGTAGTAATGTCTACATGTAATATTCAATTTTTTATGTAATAGTTATGGCATAATTCTCTAAAAAACTAAACCATAAAGGTTCCTCAATGTCAATTATTGACAAAATTAATGATTATATAATGTTTAAGGTTGTGTCCTTATAAATTATCCCAATTCATCACAAGATTAAGGGGTAAAAAAGAGAAATTAATGGGGGAAAATATAGGAGTGGAATATGCTATAATATCCACACACTGATCGCTATCGTCCATATTATGTTGGGGATCTTAAATTTCAATTGATTGTTTTCTCTTATATAAAATAATTCTACTTAACCATACTAGGTATGTGGATTTCCTAAACCAACATAATGTGCCCTTCAATCATACTCTAGAGCCATGCTACGGAATACCGGTAATATCCCAAATTATTTGAACTGAAATTCCCTTCTTATAATTATGAAACAATTTATAAATCACGTAAAATAACATAGAGAACATAGTACTAACATTATAAATAATGAATTAATGAAATAAGAGTTTTATAAAAAAAAATTAAGGAACAAAATCCAATGGAATAGAAACAAGAACTTTGGAATATGATGGTGACAATTAAAAGTAGTATCCTCACCTATGAGATTTTAAATAAAACATGGGTATCTTATAAATTAAAATATGATATATTTTCGATTAAGAAAATTACTATTTTAGAAACAAAAAATTAAGTGATGGTATTTTATTTGAATCATAAATAATTATTTAGTATTTTGTCATTAATATATTGAATTAAAAGATTTCATTTTTCATAAAATAGATTCAAATTTTTTTATTTTTTTGTTATTATTATGATATAATTTTATAAGACCTCAATTAAATTTTCAGAGTGTTATAAAATAAGTTATATTATTCAAATTACAATTTACCAAAAATATAATGATTTTTTTTTAAAAAATAATTAACATATATGGAAAATTACTTTACAAAAATATATACATTTTTTAAAATCTAAACATTAAAATATATTTAGTAGGAAGGTTTTGTATTTTTCTAAAATAGTTCAATTTTCATGAACTATGAAATTAGGTAATTTATGGTATAAGATAATGCCCGAATTATTGAGAGATAGATAATGTAATAACTATGTAAGAACCATTTTTTCAAACATACATGCACTAGATAATATAATTAGTCATAATAATTCAAAAAATTTATAGTCTTAAGAAAAAATAATAAGTCAATGAATAAAATAACCAAAAAATACCCCTCCTATCTATAAAATACCACCTTTGTTATGGCCTGGGTTTTTGGGGTCCATTACTTTGTGAAAATCTCATTTTGGGTTTTCGGGTCTGGGAATCACGGTGGTGTAGGCCTACTGGTAGCCTTAGCCTACCGGTAGTAGGCCTACCAGTAGCTCAGTCTACTGGTGGCCACAGCCTACCGGTAGCTCTATCTCCCGGTAGCTCGGTCTACCGGTAGCTGCAAGTACCGGTAGCTCAGCCTACCGGTAGCTCAGCCTACCGGTAGCTCGGCCTACCGGTAGCTACAGCCTACCGGTAGCTCGGCCTACCGGTAGGTGCAGCCTACCAGTAGCTCAACCTACCGGTAGCTGCGGCCTACCGGTAACTGCAGCCTACCGGTAGCTCGGCCTACCGGTAGCTCCGGCCTACCGGTAACTGCAGCCTACCGGTAGCTCAGCAACCGGTGGCTCTAGCCTACCCCGCGGGTTATTTCCAGTAGCACTCCTTTTTGCGCAAATAGGGTTTTAAACCCTATTTTGACCTATTTGAGAATGTTTTAAAGACCCGTAACATGCATAAGAGTTTTAATTAAATACTTAATCAATTAATGAGTCGGTTTAGACCACTCGAACCCCTTTAACAACGAGTGGAGCCGCGTGGTCAACCCACGACCCCCGCGCCTTACGCGGTTTTGCGTTCTCACCTGAACCGTCCGCGACTCTTATAAATTAACGGTTAGTCGTGGTTTCTCCTTTCCTCGATCGCGGATTTTCAAAAACATCTTCTGTTGCATCGGGCGCACCGCATCGTTATCTGTAAAGTTCCGTGCTCGGCCTAAACGTCGATCATCTATTAAGAAGTAGGGAATTTCTCCTTCGCCTCTATCTTTTGTGTATCATGTGGGGTGGGCATGCTTCTGTTCTATAGAATTGGACAATCCTGACCTAAATGAAGATAATGAACTGGATTCTATAAATAAAGAGGGGGGCTGTGATCGTTGATGTTGTTTATATTATGACCATCTTGTTGAGTCATGATGGCTTATGCCTTCTGAAAATCGAGGCTGTTGGTGGTCATTGATTGTGCACTAATAAACCCCTGCTGATGTTTTAAATGGCTTGTTGTGGTTGTAAACTCCTTCTGTGAAAAGAAAATTGGTTAATCACATATATCATGCCAAATAAATTGAGGCACCAGGATCAATCCTTCTGTGATAACCCCCGGTTAAAACACATGAAAATTGAAATCATGGAGTGTGTTAAGTCGTTTAAATCTGAAAATACCGGCATGGCCCTGACTTGTGTTGTTGGTGGTATTTGGTTGTTTTCTTTTTCAGGCCGATTTCTGGAGATGTGGGAGGGGATGGGATCCCCTTTTGGTATGGATTCGGTGGTTGTGAGTTTTATGACCGGGTGGGTACATGTTTATATCACGAATTGGGGTGGGATCCTCTGTTTTTGAGAACCGGGTGTGGGCGTTACGGTTGATGCTTGACTGTTTACTTTCTTGGACTTGTGCTTATGCCTAATAGTTGCCCAGTAGTGGTTACAATTAATTAAACATTATTACTAAACATGAAACAAGAATGGGAAAAATGGGTTTTGTTGGCGAGAGTCGTGACTTGTGACTTGGATGCAGTGGTGTTGTGTTTTGTAGGTTGGTTAGGAAAACCTAAGCTTTGGGTGAGTGGTTGTTACCTATATCTATACTTCTATCTTTGTGTTTCTTATTCACTCCCCACCCAAGTTGAGAACTTAGTGCCAAACACCCCCATTTCATGGGGGAGGGTGTTTTTTCCAACACTATTCTTAGTGGCTGGTTATTAGCTCCTTTTCTACTCCCTTTCCCGGATATCCCAAGTATCTTCGGGCAGGCTATGATAGCCTGAGGTCCATTATTAGCCCAAGAACCTCCGAGCGGGGTAGTGTGACGGTTGGCCAGGTTTGTGTGGCAGGTGGTTTCCCAAGAATCTTCGGGATGAGGCCCAGGTGTCTTCAGGCATGGTAGTGGATCTTCTAGCCCAGGTGTCTTCGGGTGTTGTGGTGGTTGTTATGGCCTAGGTGTTTTCAGGCGTGGTTACGTGTGATAGTTGTGGCCCAGGTGTCTGCGGGCGGGATTTTGGCAATGGGACTGCAGGTGGTTATGGCCTAGGTGTGTGCGGGCGGGTGTGGCAGCGGGACTGCGGTGACAGAATGGCGGGATTGGTCCGATGCGTAGGATGTCTCAATAACCAGTGGGAACATGGCGCGGGGTACCCAAACATCGATGTGCTCTGATTATATATATATTACTTGACTTGCGTTATATTGGGGAGTGTGCCATGGTGAGGCATGGGGTGGGTAGTTTACCTTGATAGGTGTTTGGTTTACTCCTTTTTCTCATGGGACTTTAACACAATCCCCCACTTGTGCACGAGAGTATTTGGTTTTCCCTACTGAGTGTACTTGTATGCTCACCCTACGTATATAAAAACTGTTTTCAGGTTTCCAGGAGGACTTCAGGGATCGCGCAAGACCATACTAGATCGGACTTTTGGGGCAGTTGCAGTTGCTGTTTTTCTTCCTTGGTACTTACCCTTGTAGTCACCTTTTGTACTTGTGGCTTTACTTTTGGAACATGCATGTGGGAATGGTTTAATTTTTTTTCTTGGTTTTACTTTTCAGTTACCTTGGTGTTGTTGAGTTTCATCATCTCATCACTCGATATTATAAAACAAAAAGGGGTAATTCCTTCCATTTGTGATAAATTTATATACCCTTGGTTCTAGTCTCCACTCCGGGACCTATTGAAGGCAGGTCTCGGGGGTCATTACCTCTCCTTAAACTTAAGGAAGAAAGGGCCTGGAAATCTACTGACCCTTCCCTCCTTTTGGTGAAGGAGGGTCATGACAGAATGGTATCAGAGGTGATGGTTTGGAGATAGGATGGAGTCTAGAGTTAGGAATAGTGAGGATTGCATGGGATGGTAAGGCAACCATGTTTGGTGACCTTGGCGCGTGAATTACGCCAGGGAGAACCGGCTAGGATAGGGGATTTTAGGGCCCCTCGTGATCCTATGCAAGGACTCTGGACCTACCGAACGACCATGTGAGGCCACACTGATTGCAGGGTAGAGACCCTTGGAAAGGTACATGCATCATAATGACTTGTGTTCTTGTATTTCTAGGATGTCTTGGGAATTAAGAATAAATTAAAATTTTAAGAAGTTTTAAGAATGATATTCTACACTACTTGGGATTATGAATTCCTTCTTTACCTTGAAGTTATAGCACCTGGAAGGAGACCACGTGTGGTACAGGCGATCGAGGCCCCGGAGACTACTTTGGATGAACGGCAGAGAGCTAATCGAGAGGAAGAGGACGACCAGTGGTAGAAGACTCTTTAGGCCTTCTAGCGACAGGCCCTCGAGAAGTATGAGGGTATCACCTCTGACATGAAGACGGAAGGCTGGCTAGAGGAGCTAGTTATAGCTTTCGGCCTGATTCGGGCCCCGGCTGAGTACTGGGTTCCTCTGGCCGTCAGCCAGATGCGGGGAGTGGCATGTCAGTGGTGGATACTTTACCTGGGGGAGAGGAGAGAGTCTGAGGTGGCTTGGGCGGATTTCGAGAGGGAGTTCCGGGCAGGATTCCTCTCCTTGACGATGAAGGCAGAAAAGAGACAGGAGCTACTCTCCCTCAAGTAGGGGAGTATGTCCGTGAGGGAGCTAGGGATCAAGTTCAAGGACCTGTTACGTTTTGCTCTGGACCTCTTTCCCGACGAGGAGTCTCGGGCAAGATGTTTAGAGGAGGTGCTCCGACCCTCCTTCCAGTATGTTGTTACCCCCTTTACCCTGTCGACATACATCGAGGTCCAGAAGAAGGCCGAAGTGGTGGAGAGGATGCATGCTCTAGGAGGAGTGTCATGAGAGGGGATCCAGCTGGGACCATTGAAGGGAAAGTCCATCAACACCAGGCCTCCAGCGTCAGGACCCTCCAGGTTCCAACCAGCAGGGAGCATACCACAAAAGTATCAGTTTCGTTCCCCCGGCCCTCGTCCATTCCCTTCTGGCCTGGGACCGTGGTGCTTCGTCTGTGGGAGCCCTGGACATATGTGGAGTCAGTGCCCGGACCGGGTGCAGTGCGGCCGTGGCAGACACCTCCCGCACCCGCCCGAGCAGTAGCTTCCAGCCAGACCTCTCTAACAGGAGCAGGGACAGCGAGATCCCGCTCCTCCAAGGGAAGACATAGGAGGAGGAGGCCGACCTCAGGGCGCACCTCAGGTACCTCGACCAGGGCGTGGTCAGGGAGGTGGCTGACAGCCGAGGGGCAGGGGAGCTAGGTATGGATAGTTACACGCTGTAGAGGAAGTAGTTCCAGCAGGGCCAGAGGTTGTTCGAGGTATGATCAGGCTGTTTAGCACTCTTTCTTATGCCTTGTTTGATACCAGAGCATCGCACTCCTTTGTTGCACCAATTATAGCCCATGCCTTTGGTTTAGATGCAGAGAGACTTCCAGATCCCTTGGTGTTGAGCACACTAGTCGGAGGTCATACCAAATTGTTGTTTGTTTGTTGGGGATGTAGACTGATGATAAGGCCACATCAGTCGGTTAGGGATCTTCTCCTACTCCAAGTACAGCCATATGATGTCATCCTAGGCATTGACTGGCTATTTTCTATGTGTGCCATCATCGACTATTTACGAAGAAGGGTCGTGTTCTCAGACTGGGGCGGCCGGCGTGTTACCTTCACCTGCGAGAGGGGTGGTCAGAAGGGTAACAAGCGAGAGGAACCCCTCCTCTCCTAATTGTCCGAGCTGACAGTGGAATCCGTAGATGCTGAAATGTTGGAAGTGCCATAGATCGTCTGTGAGTTTATGGACGTCTTCCCTGGGGAGGTGACGACTCTACCCCCTCGTTGTGATATCGAGTTTGGGATAAACCTGCAGCTCGGCGCTCGTCCGATCTCGATAGCTCCTTACCGGATGGCACCTTCAGAGCTATGGGAGTTGCGGATCTAGATTGATGATCTGAAGAAGAGGGGTTATGTTCTCCCAAGTGTGTCATCGTGGGGAACTCCATTCTTGTTCGTAAATAAGGCAGATGGTGGTCTTAGGTTGTGCATCGACTACAGGAGGCAGAATCAGGTGACGATCAAGAATCTCTACCCTCTTCCAAGGATAGATGATCTCTTCGACCAGCTGAAAGGGGAAGGGTAGTTCTCAAAGATTGACCTGCGGTCTGGGTATCACCAGCTATGAGTGAAGGAGGGAGACATCCCGAAGACGGCGTTCAGATGCAGGAATGCACACTTCAAGTTCATATTCATGCCCTTCGGCATTACGAATTCCCGAGCTATGTTCATGGGGCTTATGAACTCCATCGTCCGGGAGTACCTGGATCGGTTCGTGGTCATATTCATCGATGACATCCTGGTCTACTCTAGATCAGAGGTGGGCCATGCGAAGCACTTGAGGATGGTTTTGGAGGTCCTCCTACATCATCAGCTCTATGGGAAGTTGTCAAAATGCAAGTTATGGACACGATAAGTGCAGTTCCTCGGGCATGTGGTGTCCGAGCAGGGGGTCGCGGTGGACCCATCAAAAGTTGAGGCGGTTGTTTCTTGGGAAGCACACAAGAATGTGGCAGAGGTCCGTAGTTTCCTTGGGCTGGCTGGTTACTATCGGAGGTTCGTACCCAACTTCTCCTGAGTTGTGGCCCCTTTGACAGCCCTGACCGTGAAGGACCATGTTTTCGTGTGGAGCGAGCAGTGCGAGTCAGCCTTCAGCTATCTAAAAGAGAAGTTGTTTAATGCCCCAGTGCTGAGATTACCAGAAGAAGGGGAGGCTTATGAGGTGTCCTATGATGCTTCAGGACAGGGCCTGGGATGTGTGTTGATGTAGTGACAAGAGGTGATCTCTTATGGGTCCAAGCAGCTACGCCCCCATTAGTGTAATTATTCCACCCACGACCTGGAGCTTGCAACGATCATTTTTTCACTAAAGTTATGGCGGCACTACCTCATCGGTGAACGCTTTGTGGTCTTCACGGATAACAAAAGCTTGAGGTATATCTTCTCCCAGCGGGACTTAAACTTACGACAGCGGAGATGGGTGGAGTTCCTCCAGGATTACGACTTTGAGATCTCTTATACTGAGGGCAAGGTCAATGTGGTGGCTGATGCCTTGAGTAGGAGGACGCAGAAGGATGTGGTCCGAGAGTCGGCGGATGCCTGGAAGGTAATGGAGGATTTGGATGCCTTACAACTGGATGCAAAGATGGATAGTGGCAGATGCTGCCTATATCAGATGATAGTGAAGTCATTTCTGTTTCGACAAGTGGAGGAGTCTCAGTGTGGAGACCTGGAGTGCAAAGTGATGCGAGACCGAGTTGACTAGGGCAATGCTCCAGAAGGATGGATAGAGGATGGTTAGAACCGGATGCTTTTCCAGAAAAGGTTGTTTGTTCCAGGAGTGATGCGCGGAAAGGTTCTCAGTGAGTTCCACAACTCACCCTTGGCAGTACACCCAGGAATTTCCAAGATGTACGAGGGACTGAAGAGGCAGTTCTGGTGGCCTGGAGTTAAGCGAGCGGTGGCAGAGTTTGTGGCCAAGTGCTTAGTGTGTCAGCAAGTAAAGGTTGAACACCGAGTTCCAGGCAGCCTACTGCATCCCCTAGATGTTCCTGAGTGGAAGTGGTATGACATCTCGATGGATTTCGTCACGGGACTACCCATGGTCCAAGGGGGATACGATGCCATCTGGGTGGTAGTGGACAGGTTGACGAAATTAGCTCACATTCTGGCAATCAGAAAGTCGAGTATTGTGGATGCTTTGGCACGAAAGTACGTGGATGAGGTGGTGCGGTTTCATGGAGTTCCGAGGTCTATAGTCTCGGATAGGGATGCATAGTTTACCTCGTGAGTCTAGAGAGTATTTCAGCATGCGTTTGGCACCCAATTATTCCTTAGCACTGCTTTCTATCCCCAGACAGATGGAAAAATAGAGCGCACCATCCGGACCTTGGAGGATATGCTACGTGCATGTGTTCTAGACTCAGGAGGATCATGGGTGCGACACTTTACCCTGGTAGAGTTTGCCTACAATAATAGCTATCACTCTACCATTGGTATGGCCTCGTTTGAAGCCTTGTACGGGAGGCCATGTCGTTCACCTATGTGTTGGGACGAAGTAGGAGAGACAGGCATCCTTGGCCCGGAGGTGGTGCAGAACACAACAGAGAAGGTTCGACTAATACGGGAAAGGATGAAGTCGGCCCAGGACCGACAGAAGTCGTATGCTGATACCAGGAGGAGGCCCTTGGAGTTTGTGGTCGGGGACCACATGTTCTTGAAGGTCTCCCCTCAGCGTGGGCAGTAGAGGTTCGGCAAGGGGAGTAAGCTTTCCCCCAGGTTCATCGGACCCTTCGAAGTGTTGCGGCGGGTCGGCGAGGTGGCTTATCAGCTAGCGTTTCCACCGCCGCTACTAAGGATACATAGTGTCTTCCATGTGTCCTAGGTTCGTCTGTATCTGCATGACGATTCACACATCCTTGATTGGGGTGAGCTGGAAATCGAGGACGATGTGACCTTTGTGGAGAGACCAGTGATGATCGAGGATCGCAAGGAGAAGGTGCTTCGTGGGTGAACCACCCCCTTGGTTCATGTGTTGTGGAGACATGGTGGGCTTGAGGAGAGTATGTGGGAGAGGGATGCACATATGCATACCCATTACACAGAGTTTTTTTGAGTTTGTTCCTTGTTGTACCTGTTGTGGTAGAACGTTTTGTCTTTTGGCTATAAAATGTACTGGTTTTCTTTCCTCTGTTTGTGTGTGAAAAGCCCTGGATATGGGGAGGAGAGAACCTGACCCCTAACCAAGACGCATTAAGTTGGATGCGATCAAACCCATGTGGGAAAGTCAGTGCCGCCCAAAGCGGATAATATCTTGACATGGGGGAGGAGACTCCCCAACCCACATGCCCGGGCAGTTTGGCATGGTATGTTGCTTGGTTCTTGGCGGGGAAATGTTTTAGTTAGCATGGGTACACTCTTAAGAGGTATCTTTGGAGGTGGTTGTTTGGACCCTCTCTTCCCTTCTGTTTTTTTTTATTCTCTAGGACGAGAATCTTTTAAGAGGTATCTGATGTAATGGCCTGGGTTTTTGGGGTCCATTACTTTGTGAAAATCTCATTTTGGGTTTTTGGGTCTGGGAATCACGGTGGTGTAGGCCTACCGGTAGCCTTAGCCGACCGGTAGCAGGACTACCGGTAGCTCGTTCTACCGGTGGCCGCAGCCTACCGGTACCTCTGTCTCCCGGTAGCTCGGCCTACCAGTAGCGGCAGCCTACCCGTAGCTCGGCCTACCGGTAGTTGCAGCCTACCGGTAGCTCGGCCAACCGGTAGATGCGGCCTACCGATAATTGCAGCCTACCGGTAGCTAGGCCTACCGGTGGCTGCGACCAACCATTCACTGCAGCCTACTAGTGGCTCAGCTACTGGTCGCAGTCACCCACCGGTAGCTCTCAGCTACCGGTGGCTCTGGCCTACCCCACGGGTTATTTCCAGTAGCACTGCTTTTTGCGCAAATAGGGTTTTAACCCCTATTTTGACCTATTTGAGCGTGTTTTAAAGACCCGTAACGCACATAAGAGTTTTAATTAAATAATTAATCAATTAATAAGTTGGTTTAAACCACTTTAACCCCTTTAATGACAAGTGGAGCTGTGTGGTCAACCCAAGAGCCCCGCGGCTTACGCGGTTTCGCGTTCTCACCTCAACTGGCTGCGGCTCTTATAAACTAAGGGTTAGCCATGGTTTCTCCTTTTCTCAATCACAACTTTTCACAAATAGTTTCTAGTGCATCCGCCGCACTGCATTGTTATCCGTAAAGTTCAACGCCCGTCCTAAACGTCGATCATCTATCAACAAGTAGGGAATTTCTCCTTCGCCTCTCTCTTTTGTGTATCATGCGGGGTGGGCGTGCTTCTATTCTATAGAATTGGACAAACCAGACAAAAATGAAGATAATGAACTGAATTCTTTAAAGAAATAGGGGGGATGTGATCATTTATGTTGTTTATATTATGACCATCTTGTTGATTTATGTTGGCTTATGCCTTCTGAAAATCGAGGCCTTTGGTGGTCGTTGTTTGTGCACTAATGAACCCCTGTTGATGTTTTAAATGGCTTGTTGTGGTTGTAAACTCCTGCTGTGAAAAGTAAATTGGTTAATCATGTATATCTGGCCAAATAAATTGAGTCGCCAGGATCAATCCTTCTTTGATAACCCCCGGTTAAAACACATGAAAATTGAACTCATGGAGTGTGTTAAGTCATTTAAATCTGAAAATACCGGCATGGCCCTGACTTGTGTTGGTGGTGGTATTTGGTTGTTTTCTTTTTCGGGCCGATTTCTGGAGATGTGGGATGGGATGGGATCCCCTGTTGGTATGGATTCGGTGGTTTTTGAGTTTTAAGACCGGGTGGGTACTTGTTTATATCACGAATTGGGGTGGGATCCTCTGTTGTTGAGAACCGGGTGTGGGCATTACGGTTGATGCTTGACTGTTTACTTTCCTGGACTTGTGCATATGCCTACTAGTTGCCCAGTAGTGCTTAAACATAATTAAACATTATTACTGAACATGAAACAAGAATGGGAAAAATGGGTTTTGCTGGCGAGAGTTGTGACTTGTGACTTAGACGCAGTGGTGTTGTGTTCTGTAGGCTGGTTAGGAAAACATAAGCTTTGGGTGAGTGTTTGTTACCTATATCTATACTTGTATCTTTGTGTTTCTTATTCGTGCCCCACCCAAGTTGAGCACTTAGTGCCGAACACCCCCATTTCATGGGGGAGGGTGTTTTTCCCAACACTATTCTTAGTGGCTGGTTATTAGCTCCTTTTCTACTCCCTTTCTCGGATAGCCCAAGTATTTTCGGGCAGGCTGTGATGGCCTGAGGTCCATTATTAGCCCAAGAACCTTCGAGTGGGGAAGTGGGACGGTTTTTCAGGTGTGTGCGGCAGGTGGTTTCCCAAGCGTGTTCCGGATGAGGCCTAGGTGTCTTCGGGCATGGCAGTGGATTTTCTGTCCTAGGTGTCTTCGGTCATGGTGGTGGTTGTTATGGCCTAGGTGTTTTTAGGCGTGGTTACGTGTGACAGTTGTGGCCCAGGTGTGTGTCGGTGGGATTTTAGCAGTGGGACTGCGTGTGGTTGTAGCCCAGGTTTGTGCGGGCGGGTGTGGCAGTGGGACTGTGGTGACAGAATGGCGGGATTGGTCCAATGCGTAGGATGTCTCGATAACCAGTGGGAAAGTGGCGCGGGGTACCCAAACATCGATGTTCTCTGATTATATATATATTACTTGACTTGTGTTATTTGGGAAGTGTGCCTTGGTGAAGCCTGGGGTGGATTGTTTACCTTGATAGGTGTTTGGTTTACTCCTTTTTCTCATAGGACTTTAGCACAATCCCCCACTTGTGCACGAGAGTCTTTGGTTTTCCCTGCTGAGTGTACTTGTATGCTCACCATACGTATATAAAAACTATTTTCAGGTTTCCAAGAGTACTTCGGGGATCGCGCAGGACCATACTAGCTCGGACCTTTGGGGTAGTTGCAGTTGATGTTTTTCTTCCTTGGTACTTACCCTTGTAGTCACCTTTTGTACTTGTGGCTTTACTTTTGGAACATGCATGTAGGAATGGTTTATTTTTTTTCTTGGTTTTAATTTTCGGTTACCTTGGTGTTGTTCAGTTTCATCATCTCATCTCTCGATATTATAAAACAAAAATGGGCATTTCCTTCCATTTGTGAGAAATTTCTATACCCTTGGTGCTAGTCGCCACTCCAGGACCTATTGAAGGCGGGTCTCGGGGGTCATTATCTCTCCTTCAACTTAAGGAAGAAAAGGCCTGGCCATCTGCTGACCCTTCCCTCCTTTTGGTGAAGGTGGGTCATGACAACCTCTCACCACCTCTTCTCATCACACACTCTAATACTTGATAATTTTACAGATTCTACATAATACACAGTAAATATTCTTCCCATGTGCTAGAGCCTTTCCTCTCAATGAAATACCAAACTCAATTACACTAAATAGGTTTACAATGAGAATATGATCCAGAGGTAAAATCCTCTTTTATTTTCCTTTATTTTCTTTATAATTTATTTTAATTTCATATATGATCCTCACCTAATTATACCAAAGTGGAATGATAACAATATTGTCTATTAAATACTGGAATGTTATAATATTTATGATATATCTATCATCAATTATCATCTCTTCGCCTTCTTTTCTAAAAATGAATTCCTAATCTATGATGTGTTGATTTATATGATTCAAAGATGACGAGTTTTCAATTCCAATTACTACATTCTTGGATGGTTATAAAAACATTATAAAATTAAAACATATTTTTAAATGTATATTACAACATATTATGTTTTTCTAAACCAATATATATATATATATATATTTATTTAATATTCATTAAAAAAAATACTATGTTGTGATGATTGAAAAAACACCAAAATAATCTAAATGATAATCATTAACTTCTTATATAATGAATTATCAACATATATAGAAATAAAATGTTATATAAGACCATTTAATATTCAATAATTTTATTAATATAATATAATATTATTTATGGATAATTATTCTTATTTTACATGATCTTCCATACAAGTATACAAGTGAACAGATCATTAAAAATAAGGAAAGGAACACTTTTGTGCGATGAAATTTTATTTTATAAATCAGCCAAAATGTTTTTAATGATCTTAATAAAACTGTACTAAATAAAATAACATTATAAAATCTTATTAATTAATTAATTATTTTATTTTATTTGATTACTCATGACATTAAGTTCATGTGTATAACACATTCCGACTGAAGGTAACGGATTCTTTTCTAACATTGATATTTTTTTCGAGTTATGTTATCTCTCCCTTTAAAATAGTGAAAATATTTTTAAGATTTACATAATTATTCAAAATTATATTTCTTTGTTACAAACTCATTTATCCATATCATTTCATCATTATCTAATGGATACTTGTTTTAAAAATGTTTCCTTCAAAATTTATACCTTTAAGAAACCCCGATTAAATAGAACATCCCAGTTTCTTAACCATTTTCATGTAGACTCCATAATCTATTTTACGACTCCATTATTTTAATAACGTCCCAAATTTTTTCATGAAATATCATCTTGGTTCATTCTTGGTTTTATATAAAAAATTATTTCTTTTCAGTTTTATAGTGTCTTTAAAATGTTCATTATGTCGCACTAAATTACCTAATTTGTAAAGTTTCTTAGACACTATTTTTACAATTTTTTCACTTCAGTTAGACATCACTTATCATGTTTTATTCTAATTTTCGTTCTTATTTTCCTTGTATAATTTGAATACAATCTTTCATATACACCTTTTTATACACCCATTTGTTATTCCTTATGACATGATTATGATAACCATTTAATAACATGTGTAACCATTGTGTTTATATCTAATTTATTATATGACACACATATGGATGAACATAGAATAATGGATTCACCCAGATAGAACTATAATGAAATAAGTAATATTTTGTCTTATGAGATTTCATTTTGGGACATCGAGTAAACCTTATTCTCTTATGGGACTTAGTAAAAATTGTCTAATGGTATTCGACGTAATCAATGAATAATTCACCTTTATTTGAAATGGTCTTTGATGTAAGGATTGAATCATGACCTTCCACGTGCAATAATCTTGGAAGACTGTGATGACCCTATGTTTTATCAACAAAAATATTCTATTAATAATTATATCATATAATAACCTAAAATCACAACACAATGAACTACTATGTACTATGTGACCTTTATACAAAATTTTGTCACTTTTTTTATTTGAATTTTGAAAATATAATATACATAGTTGCATTCAGAATGATTTTTGAGGTCTGATAGAAAAATCATAATACTTGGTTAGAAGTAAACTACCTGCATGAATAATAAACTAAACTTATTTATTGTAATATGACTCTTATGAATATTAAATTTTTCAAAACAATAGTAACATTATAGATAAATTTTTTTATAAAATTTAGGCAACTTATAAGTGATAATATGTCCATAGTAAAATTATTATTATTATTTAAGTAATAAATAATTAATTATAATTAAGTAATTAATATAAAATAAAATGTATCTTCATAAAATTTTCTCATATTTTAACAATTTTATATCTTCTAGTTTTATTATAGTTTTATAAGAACTTATATAAATTTTGAATGTATTATAAAATTAGTTATAATTTTAAAGTCATTATTTTTTAAGTAAATTATCATTTTTATTAAAAATTAAATAATTTATATTTAGAAAATTATTTTTTGAAAATTTTGATCATTTTTGGATTCTACACATCAATAATGGTTTGGGTTTATTTTAAGGATTTCTCTAAAAAACATGAATTTTTTAAGAATAGTATAATAAAATAATTCACAATAAATGCTAGAACATAAATTTATGTATCATGCATGAGTCAAAGATGATGTAAATGGCCATTTGTTCAAACTAACATTTTCGTATTACTATTTTTTGTAACAAAAATAATTAATATTATTTTATTATGTATAAATAATATACTAATTATTAAAATATTAAGAAAACCCCCTCCCATCCTCTCTAAAAACCACCCACACTACCATATTCTATTTACTCCTCTCAATCATTTTTACTACCTTAAAGTTTTCCCAAATAACTCCCCAAGCTCCTCCCACACATCCAAAAACCCTTTTTCTCATCAACAAACCAATTTTTTCACTTTAAGTGGCTCTCAAAGGAGATAAACTGAAGTGGTAAATTCCTCTTTCCGATTTTTTTTTTTCATTCGAGTTCTTTTCTTTTATTTTTTTTCTTTATTCAAGTGACTTCACCCAAATGGTATGATAACTACATTAACATAAATTTTCTTTAATTATATTATTCTAGTGGAATATTGTATCAAAATCTCTCCTTCCCCTCCTTTTATACTGTAAATGAAAACCTCATCTAAGATGTGTTGATTTATCACATTCAAGGATGACAGGTTTTAAATTTGCATTACAATCTTCCAGAACAGTCATGAAACTATTTTAATCATTTAACAAAATCATAATATATGTATTTTAGCTTATTTAATGTCTTATAATCAAAATAAATTTATTATTTTAAATAATAATACAAAACGTGTTAATTTTGAGAAAAATCACTGAGTTAATCAAAGCATTAGTCATTAATGTTTTATATAATGATTCCCCATAACTCCAAATAAGAAAATTAATTTTACAACCATTTATCCTTTTGGATGTTAATATTAAAATATAACTTCAATTCAAGACAAACATCCTCATCATAAATTTCAATCCGAACATAAATATAAGTGAACTAATCCTCAAAACCAAGGAAACAAACTGACCCAAACAATGAAATTGAACCTACTAACAAATCAAAATGGTTATTAATGAACAAAAAAGGCATAAAATAAATAATTTAAATGTAAAAAGGTTCAATAATTTTTAATCAGTGAACCTAATTTTATTATTCATTTCATTAATATCATGTGGATAACACCCTCAGACATAAGGTAAGGGAACCTCTATTTCTAAAATTTATTCAAGAATCTCTTCTATGTTTTTTCCATTAATGTATAATTACTAATAAGGGGGTATGATTTATCAACTTTTAAATACTTCCCTCATTATTTATAAAATATTATAAATCCAATTATATCTCATTAATCCTTCTTAAGTACACTGGATACCATGTCGATTTTCTATAACTGATTCTACCTGAACTGCCTTTATTCCTTTGCGTTACACTATATTTCTTTTCATCCAAATGAAGTTGTATTTTTTTATGTATAACATATATATACTAAATATATTCTATAAAATAATTTTTAAATATACATCCCACATTCTATTTCGATACATGTTTTTAAGTAATTCCCTCCTCGATACTTCTCAATAAGCAAACCGTTTTAAGGGAACATCCCAAATGTTTACCCAATTTAAAGTGCAATAAACCATTTTATCCACCATTGTTTTCATAAAATAAGACATTATATTATCTGAAAATTATTTTTTCAATTATGGTTTTATATAAAATATTATTACCTTATCAATTTTTAATTCTCTTTAGTATTTTCCTTAAACCGCAGTAAAATGTCTTAATTCTAAGAATTTCCAAAATAATCTACTTAAATTTGGTCACTTCTATTTGAAATAACGTTCCAAACTAAATTCATATTTTTTTATTAAAATCCATGTATTTTTAATTCTTTTATCACTTGGAATATTTTATGATAAGCCTATTCATTATGCCTTATTACACGAATGTGATAGCCATTTCTCTCTACGGGTCCCCTTCTCTTTATGTATGATTGATTATGTATGATTATTAATGTGGAAATAATATTCATGAATATGTTAATATGGATTGTCCTATATAGTTCTCCATTGCATTGGGTATTTTCGAGTCTCAGGGGGGCATAATGTGCAACGGTCATAGGGGTTAGCCATGACTCATGCTACCATGTTCATTGGTATTGGTCGTTAACACTGACTTGATCTCATCTATGTGAAACGATCCAGGACTCATGATAAAGTCATGATTTATGTTGCTTCTACATTATAATAAATTCATTTTAATATGATCCCATATTTACATTTTATGAATCTATATTCCATTTTATATCATTATTTCATGATCTCTAACCCTTGAGCTAAATAATTATTCTTAAGTTCATTTCCATAATGGGATTTGAGCTCATCCATTTTTCAAGTGATCCCTGGGATACCCTATGCTGATATAAGGGGTCAATGGATGTTAGGATCTCTCTATGAATATTAAATAAAGAAGTGTTTTATTTAGTCCCATGTTTTCATTTTTATGTACATAGTCTTTTATGATGCTAGGATTCACGATCGATGATTTGAAATCGAATGTTTAATTATGATTAAAATCATGTAATATTAAGTCTAAAAGGATCAGGTTTCAATATATGGTATCATTGGATGGTCTAATTATTTTTAGAGATTAGGAATAGAGTACTATAGTAAGAACTATAATGATGAGACAATGTATAAGAACACACCCCAAAATTATGGTAAGCATTGAGTATGTTGGTTATAAAAAATACATTCCTATATAGATAAAAAAGGTAGAGGTGGGTCAGGCATAGATTTATGATAGGTTAAAACCTGAAAACACCCCTTTTTGGTAGACTCAAATGGGAACTGGTGCACTATAATGGGCCTTGATAAACTATTGTATTGTCAACCCCGGGGGATATTATTTGTTATATTCAAAGGTTAGTACAAACCATTAGTAATGGAATGGAAAAATCTGATAAGAATATATGTTTTGAAATCTATCAAGGATAACCAAGATTGAAACATATGTAATAACAAGTTAGGATGTACTTATCCTTTATAAGTTTATCCTCTTGTGTTAAAATTTTCCTTTTTATTCTCAAGAACTATGTATTTAATCCCTCTAATTATATGTTATTTTTCTTAATTAATAGTGATAAATAGAAAAAAATATGACAATAATCAATATGATTGGTAATGGGAAGACTTCTCTATTGATATGCCAGATATGATGAGGGTACTCAAAACATCCGGACAATACATGCTCAGCTATCTCAAGATATGGAAAATTATAGGAATCAGGCAGAACATCCTCATCCTACATGGAAAGAGAATGTTTTTGTTGAATCCTTCATGAGGAAAAGGCCTCCCATGTTTAGTAGATCTTATGATCCCCTCCTCGTATAACAATATAGTAACTCAATTGAAAAGATATTTCATATTGTCTAATGATCAGAATAATAGATAGTCATACTAGATGTCTATCGTTTTATGGGGAATCTAATCAGTGGTGGACACTAATAAAGAATACGAAGCTCCAAGAAGAAATTGAGTTTTTATATTCAGAGGAATTCCAGAGAATTTTCTTCAATAAATTGTTTCCCTGAACAATCCATCTCAAGATGGAAAGAGAATTTCTTGGACTCGGGAAGAAGAAAGATGAGTCAATCGGGATATATTATGAAAACATTACAAGGATTAAAAGGTACACCTCTAGATTTTTCATGAACACAGAAAGCAAGGTGGAATGCTTCTTTAGAAGACTAATGTCAAATCAAAAAAATTGATGGAGATTCAAGACATTGAATGATACAAGGATATTGTCCTTTGTTCCAATAATGTAGAAATGGAGATCGAAGACTCTAAGTTGTATCATGGGCCAGGTGACAAAAATAGTAAAATTGAATCTTATTCAGGAAGTCCCATAAATAAATTCCATGATTTAATGAATATCGATCATCCCATGTGTATAAAATTTGGGAAGAATCATCCTGTGTACATTCTAAAGGAAACACAGAATTGATTCAAATGTTGAAATTTGGGAAATCTGTCTAAAAATTGTTGATGATATATGAAGAATCCATCTAATGTGAAAAAATAAAGGAATGTTCATATAAACACTCAACATATATTGGACTGTTACAACTACAATGAGCATGGTAATTATGTGAATATTTTTCTGAAGACAACTGTTTTCAGAGGAAATCATCAAAAATATTTGACCCAACAAGGAAGGGATTATACTGTCACTACATCTGAGGTGAAACTGGATAATGATGGGTTGATAGGTAAGCTAGTTATTTATTCAAGAATAAAGAATGAAATATTTGATTCTGGTTCTTCACATTCTTTCATATCATGCATGTTTAGTTGGAATTTTCAAACACTACTTCCAAATTTGTAGGATATGTTTTCTATAAGAATTGAAAATGGGGAAAATATTAAGTCCATGGTTTATAAATCATCCCCATTGTGCAGTTTTGGACTAAGCCTCCAAAAAAATATCATTATACATCCTTTAGTAGAGTTAAATGATATATTCGGCATTGATTGGATATCTTTATGCAAATCCAACATCAACTTTTGGTTAAGGGAGATCAATCATCAAATTCTGATGTATCTTGAAATTATTTACAAGTGTAGAGAGGAAGATGAATCTATTTTAGAATAATTGTCTAATATGTGGATACTAATTTCTTATGATAAATAATTTCTAGCTCAAATTATTGAGACAATGAAGAGAATGATTCTTAAATACATGCCCATCTTGAAGAATTATGTAGATGTATTCCTTGATTAGTTTCCTTGACATCTTCTTGATCAAGATGTTGAGTAATCAATTGAACATATTCATGGATCTCTACCTATATCAAAAACAACTTATATAATGGACATTGTAGTGTTAGAAACTCAGAAGAAGAAGTTATAGGAGAATTTTGAGAAGGGTTTTATATGCCCAAGAGCTTCACTGTGGGGTGCGCTAGTCCTCATCGTCAAGAAGAAGGATGAATCAATGCAGCTTCTCATTGATTATCGTGAACTAAATAAAATCACGATAACAAACATGTATACCGTACCATAGATAGCTGAATTGATTAATCAGCTTTGTGGGTCCATTTATTTCTCAATGGTGGGCCTTCGTTTAAGGTATCACCAATTTAAGGTGATAAAGGAAGGTATTCCCAAGATATTCTTTTGAATAAGATATAGTCAATATGAGTTATTAGTGATTCCCTTATGACTCAATAATGCGCCAATAATTTTCATGGATTTAATTAATAGAGTCTTTAGAGACTACCACGACAAATTTGTGGTAGCCTTTATTGATGATAATTGGATATACTCCAAGAGAAAGTAGGAACATGAGTAGTATTTGAATACTATGTTAAAGATTTTCTGAAGGGAGAAGTTGTATGAAATGTACGACAAATGTGATTTTTGGATGGAGGTATTATCATTCTTGGGGAATCTTTCACCAAAAATGGATATCTGTGGACCCTTATAAGATAAGGCAATTGATGTATGGCCCATGAAAACATCTTTAACATAGATCCACAACATTCTGAGTCTATAAAGTTATTATCAAAAATTTGTGATGAACATTTCATGATTTTCAAACCCAATGTCAAATCTGAAATGGAAGGGAGTAATGTTTGTCAAGACAGAGGAATATGAAGACTGTTTTAAGGAGTTGAAAAAGAGGCTAATCACTGCACCAGTACTCACACTCCCAAATAGTGGAGAACTCATTGTTGTGCACATTTATGATTAAAATAATGGATTAGGATGTGTGCTAGTGATAAATGATAAAGTGCTAGCCTATGCCTCATGGAAGCTGATTATCCATTTGAGAAACTATCCGATGCATGATCTACAGTTAGTAGTTGTGATATTTATGTTAAAAATATAGTGACATTATATTTATGGGGAGAAGTGTGAGATATATACTGATAATAAGAGTCTCAAATATATATTCACACAAAAATAGATCAATATAATCTACTTAATATGGATATAAGTCATCAAATATTTTGGCTTTTCAATCCACTGCTATCAAGGCATGGCGATAATGTTGGAAGATTCTCTAAGTAGAAAGGATGCTAAAAATTTATCAATTAATAGAATTGAAAAGAATATGATCTTTTGATATTTGTAGATGATTCACATGGGAATTATTAAGTGAGGAACATCATCAATACTTTCTCAAATTATTTCTCAACCATCCCTAATGGAAAAAATAATGGATGCTCCAAGAAAAGATGTGGAAATTCAGAAAAGGGTGGAAGCCTTTAAAAATGGGAAATCCACTGAGTTCGTGATTGATGAAGAAGAAATTATAATATTTGGGTCACTATTATGTATACCATATGATTGAGAGATAAATAATGATCTTTTTAATGATGCACATAGCACAACCCTCTCTATTCAATGAGGGAGCACAAAGATGTATCGAGATCTTTGAGAGAACTTTTGGTGGAAATTATAAAGAATGAGATTGAAGAATATACATCAAAGTGCATTGTATGTCAACAGGTGAAGGGGAAAAACATAAGTCTATGTGGTTGATGAAACCACTACCCATACCAACATGGACGTGTTAGAATATCACTATGGACTTTGTCACTGGACATTCAAGAACATCTAGAGGAAACAATTTTATATTGGACATTGTGGATCATCATAAAAATACATGACAATTTATTTTAATTTGAGAGGATTTATCATTGGACTAACTTACACTGATATATATCAAATAATAGTTATGGCTATATTGAGAACAATTATCTATTGATTCTGATCGAGAAATAATATTCACCTCAATGTTCTAGAAAAGTATCCAACATTTTCCAAGAACTAAATTAAACTTTAGTATGGATTATCATCCTCAAAATGATGGCCAATATGAGATAACTATCCAAAAACTAGAATATAAGTTGATGGAGTGTTCAATGGAATACAATGTAGGATGGGTCCAACATCTTCCACTGGTCGAACTCTCCAACAACAATAGTTTCCACTCAAGAATCTGAATGGCGCAATATGAAAACCTATATGGGAAAAGGTGCAGAACAACAGGTTTTTGGGATGAAGTCGTTTTACGTAAGCTGCAAAGACCTGAAATGGTCAAAGAAATGGTGGATAAGGTGAAAAAAATTAGAAACATAACAAGGTATCCCAAAGATGAAAAAAGAGTTATGTAGAAAATCATCGATGATAACTTGAGTTCAATGTAGGATACATGGTATTTTTACATATATATCCATGGAATATAGTCATGAGGATAGGTAATAAAGTAATGATAAGTCTGAGGTACATCATCCCCTTTGAGAACCTTGATCAAGTTGGAGATATGGCCTATCGACTGGAACTTCCACCTAGCATGGTTAAATAACACGATGTCTTCCATGTATCCCTGTTAATGAAGTACGTACCAGATCCTTAAAATGTACATTCTTTAGTGGGGGTATATTTGGATATTTATCTTTCTTTTAAGGAGTATCCAATGAAGATCACGTATCATAGAGATAAATTTCTACGTAACAAGACTACTCACTTGGCTGAAGTACTTTATTGGAACAATAAGTACGGAGAGAAACCATGGGAACTGGTGGAGGCAATGAAAGAAAATTACTCGCACCTATTTATGTCTTAGAATGTAAAATAAAATTTTGATGGTGATATTTAATAAGGGTGGTATAATGTAATGACCTAATTTTTTATAAATGGAACAATGCTTCCTATAATTATGAAATATAATCACATGTAATCACAACACAATGAACTACTAAGTTCTATGTGACCTTTAAACATAATATTTTTACTTATGTGGTTTGAAATTTGAAAATATAACAGATACAGTTGTGTTCATGATCATTTTTGGGGTCTGATGGAACAAACTTATTTTTTTATGAATAGTAACCAAACCTTATAAATAGTAACCTACTCTTATAAATAGTTATATTCCCCTTATGAATAGTAAATCATCTCAAAGAATTGTAACCTAATCCACAAATGCATAATTTTTTTTAGGAATTGTATAAGTGATAATATGACTAAAGTAAAAGTATTGGTATTATTTTAAGTCATTAATAATTAATTAAAATTAATTGATTAATTGAAAAATAAAAATTATTTTCCGAAAAGGTGTTCATAAATTAAAAAATTTATGTCTTCTATTTTTAAGATAATTTTATAATACCTTATGTAATTTTTGAAATCTTTATAAAATGAGTTATAGTTTTAAATTCGCTAATATTCAAGTAAATTATGATTTTAATTATTAATTAAATTAAATATATATAAAATAGTAATATTGATTATTGTATTTATTTTTTGAATATACATGTAGGAAAAAAATATCATGAGAAAATTTGAGATTTTTCTAAAAAACATTAATTTTTGATGATAGTAAAATACGATAATTCACAATATATGCTAAAACCTAAATTTATACATCATGATTGAGTCATGGATATGGTAAATGGCCATTTTCATGAACTCACATGTCAATATTACTATCTTTGGTCTTAATAATCATTACTATTTCCTACTTATGTAAAAAAATAAACTAATGATTAAAATATTATGAAAACTCACCCTCTCCCCTCTATAAAAACCACTCACACTCCCCTCTACTCTTCACTCCTCTAAATCCTTGTGAAATCACTAAATTATGCCCAAATATATCCCCAATATCCTCCTCAATTTCCTTAATCCATTGGTCTCATAAAAATACCTAATCCTTTCCCCTTAAGAGGCTCACGAAGGAGATAAACATAAGAGGTAAATTTCTCTTTCTGATTCTTTTATTTTCTTTCATGTTCTTTTCTTTTCTTTTTTATTTCCTCACCTAACATTACAAAAATGGTATGATAACTCAATTATAAAACATTTAATGGAATGATATTATGCTAATGTGATTGTTTATCATAATATCTCCTTCTATATCCATTTACACTATAAATAAGAACATTGTATGAGATGTGTTGATTTATCACATTCAAGGATGGCGTGTTTTCAATTTTCATTAACATCTTTTAGACTAGACATGAAACCATTTTAATGGTTAAAAAATTTCATAATATATGTATTTTATCTTATTTAATGTTTTATAATTATTATAAATTCATGGTGTAAAATAATAATACCCAACAATTTAATTGTGAGAAAAATCGCAAAATTAATCCAAGCATTTATCATTAATGTTTTATATACCGATTCACCTTCCCTCAAAATGACCAAATGAATTTTACTACCATTAAACCCTCTGTATGTTAAATACTAATATATTACATCAATTTTTTACATGAACTCTCAACATACATGTGTATCCGAACATGAGTATAAGTGAACCAATTAGTAAAACCAAGGAAACAAACGGAACTGAACAATGAAATTGAACCTCATAACCTATAGAAAATGTTATGATTTAAGTGAAAAAGTTTATAATAAATCATTTTATGTAAAATATATAAATTAATTATTAATTAATGAAAATAATTTGATTATTCAGATCATTAATATCAAGTGGATTACACTATCAGACTTAAGGTAAGTGATCCTCACTTTCTCACATTTATTCAAAAATCTTATTTATATTATGACATTTTATGTATAATTCATAAAGATGGGGTGTGATTTCAATCCTTCTCCATAATTACCTTCAGATTTATATAATATTATAAATCACTTTCCTTCTCATTATTCATTCATAACTACACCTAATGCCATGCCGATATTCCATATGGGATTCTACCTGGAGCGCATTTATTCCTCCAGGTTAATATATCTTTCTTTTTACCCAAGTGAAGTTGTCTTTTTATTCAATTTTAAACTTCAATACACTATTAATATTCTTTAAAATAATGTTTCAAGACACATCCACCAATCCCATTTGGTTATATACATGATTTTATGTGATTCTCTTCTCAATACTTCTAATTAAGAAAATCTGTTTTAAGGGAACTTCCCAAATGTTTACCCCATTTCATGTAAACACTAACATTTTTTTCTTACACCATTGTTTTTATAAAACCAAACTTTTTATTATGAAGACATTTTTGTTTCATTTCTAATTTTATATTCATGATTATTCTCTTTTCGATTTTAAATTTTTCTCAGTATTTTCTTTCAAATTGCACTAAAATGTTTTAATTCTAAGAATTTCACAAATACTCTTCTAACATGATTTCACTTAATTTTGACACCATTTACCATAATATATACATATTTCAACTTGTTTATATCCAGGTATTTTTTAATTCCTTTCTCTCATGGATACTTTTATGATACGCTCAATCATTTTTCATTATGACATGAATGTGATACCAATTTCTCTCTATGGGTTCCCTTATCATTATGTATCATTGATAATGTATGATTATTTATGCGGAAATCATATGCAGGAATATTTTGAGATGGGTGTTCCTAGATATCATTCAAATTAATTGGGTAAGGTTGAGTCTACTGATACATTATGTGAAATGGTCTTTGCGGTAAGCCTTGACTCGTGCTACCATGTGCAATAGCCATGGTGGTTAACCATGACATGTGCTCCTTTATGTGAAATGAGCCTTGACATGTGATAAATTTATGATTTTTGTGACTGAAAAATTATTATTAATTCCTGTTTATAGGATCCCATGTTTATATTTTATGATTCTATATTCCATTTTATATCATTATGTGATGATATGTAGCCATTGAGCTAAATCCTTATTCTTATTTTTATTTCATTATGTGTATTTGAGATCATCCCATCATTGATATGATCCTCATGATACCACGTGGATAAGTAGGAGATTAATGGAATTAAAGAGATCATTTTTAGATTACATAAAAGATGTTTCAAATTTGGGTTCATGATTTCTAATAATGTACCTAATCTTTCAAAGTACATGGAAATTATGATCCTTGGTTTTTATATGATAGATATTTATTATAAAAATCAAGTAATAATATGTGAATTAGACTGGGGTTACTATAGTAGGTATCAGACCACTATCTAGTAATTTTTTCATTTTAAGACAATAAAAATTATACAAGAACCCTAGGGATAATTCTATCAACATGTATCACCTAGACTGGAAAATAAGTAATAATAAGATATGATATAATTTTCATTTTTATTTTTATTTTTCTATGGTCAAATATTCCTGTTATTATTCTTATTATCTAGGCATTCAATCTCCCCTTAATTTTAATTTTTTTTCTTATTAAATGGATGGAAATATGACAAAGTGTGAAAATAGTCAATGGGATAAGAAATGTGATGATTTCACTAAGGATATTCCTAACCTAATAAAAGCTAGAGTAACACATATTTTGATTATTCTGATATAGTTATCATAGAATAAAATCAGTAACTCTTACATAGTTGAGTTTACCATAACCTTAAAAAAAGAAAGGGATGATGTCTCAAAGAATCTAGGGTATAATATATGATACAGAAATGAAGGATCAATACCCTTATTGTCAAAAAAATGTGTTATAATAATCCCATAATATCCATCAAGGGGGTCAGGAGATGCTTTATATGTGGAAAAAGGTCATAAAGCAGCCAATTTCTAATGGAAAATTAAGAGTCCATCTAAATATATGCATTAAAATAAAATCCAACCTAGAGTACCATATACAGTTTTATGGAATACATGATTGAAGTGGGGAATTATCCAAGTCATTAGAATATTCTGAGGTCCGGCAAGCATAATGAGAACCCAAAATCCCTAGGAACAAGGGAATGAGGAGTCCACTATACAAAGATGAATCATGGTGTTGGAAATACTACTAACCTCTACAAAAGTGTTGTGTTGTTTTATTTTCCAATCATGCCATAATATTATATCATATGTGTTTTCTAATTACATAAAGTACCCACATGAAATAAATTTACTCAATATGGAAAAAATTCTCTGATTATTGTATCATTTATTGTTTTTTATGAAAATTTACTTCATGATAGTCATATTCTACTTCCTTTAACAGGTTTTTATGCTATATTGGGAATGCATTGGAAATTGTTTTAGTGGAATCATCAATTGTAGAGAAAGAGAGATCACCCTTCACATCCCAATGAATCATCAAATTTTCTAAAATTTAGGGGAAGATAAATTTCATTCATAACTTTCATCTTAATTTAACATAGGTTTTCAATTGAGAAGGAATATCATGCTACGATGATTGAGACAAAGGAGAGGATCATGCTTGAAGATATTCCCATTGTGAAGTATGACAATGATATATTCCCTGAAGAACTGTGTGGTATTCCCCATAAGCAATAGGTTGAGTTCTGATAGTACATTATACCTATGTCTATTCCTATATCATAGAATCTTTATTTAATTTATACCATCATTTTGGATAAATTAATGAAGCAGTTCTCATTGAATATGTAAAAGGGTATCATATGCACGAGTTCTTCACTATGGGGTGTGAGACTCTACTTTATCAAGAAGAAGGATGAATAAATGTGGCTCTACATTGATTATCATGATCTCAAAAAATCTAGATAAAGAATAATTATCCCCTTTAATGGAAATATTAATTGTTTGATCAAATATGTGGGGCCATGTATTTATCTAATGTGGACCTTCGGTCAGGAGATCACCAATTATAGGTGAGGAGGGAATATATTCCCAAGAATGCCTTTTAAAAAACGTATTCACAATATGATTTAATAGTGATGACATTGGGACTCACTAATTATCTATATATTTTTATGAAAATAATGAATATATCCATTATTCATTACCTTGATGAATTTTGGTTGTATTTATTGATGATATTCTGATTTATTCCAAGTGCAATGAGGGATGTAAGGAGTATTTGAATACTATATTGATGGATTTTTAGGGGAAATAAATTATGAAAAGTGTAGAAAATGTGTGTTTTATATGGGGGAATTATCATCGTTGGGGCACGTTATCACTAGAAAAAGAATATATATTGTACCTTCCAAGATAATGGGATTCTAAGAGTGGACCGAGACAATATTTGTGGTAGATATCGATACTTTACATCATATAGAAGGGTATTAATGATTATTTGGGAATAAAATCTCATTATTTTCAAAACCACTAACCAAGAAGACCCATAATAGAGAAATGATTATCTAGACCAGTGAATGTGAACAATTATTTAAAGTGATGAAAAATAGGCTTAATAATGAACCAGTACCCACACTAACAAGAATTGGGGAACTATTTGTGCTATATAGTGGTGCTTAAAAGAATTTCTTAGGTGGTATGTTGATGAAAAATTATCATGTGATATCCTACACCTCAAAGAAGTTGAAGATTCATGTGAAAAATAATCTGTTGCATGATCTGGCATTGACGACTATGATCTTCACATTGAATGTATGGTGGCATTATATATATGGGGAGAAGTGTGAGATATATGCAGATTATAAGATACAAAAATATATATTCATAAAGAAAGTGATAAATATATCTAGAAAATATTGATAGATATCACCATGAATTATGAATTCTCATTCCAAAATCATTATTTTAAGGAAAATAATGTTGGAGATGATTTTAATAGAAAGGATCCAACAACCTTATAAGTGATGAGAATGTAGAAGGATCCAAAATTCTTAGAATGTCAAATGTTGAAAATGTGAATCATTACAGAAGGAATATCATCAATCCTTTATCAAATGATTTCTCAACCATCCTTTATATAGAAAACAAAATATTATCAATTAAATGATGGAAGAATTCAAAAAAAGTGGAAGATATCAGAAATTTGAAATCACTATATATATAAATTTATATGGAAGGAGTTGTAAAATTTGTGATATTATTGTGCATATCATTCAATTCGGTGATTAAGAAAGGGATTATAATTGACTCACAATGATTAACATTCCCTATTCTCTCAGGAAGCACATAGATGTATCTAGAACTCTGAGAGAACTACTTTTTGGACAATATGATGAAGGATATTTTTTAATATACATAAAAGATCTGGGTATGCTACTATGTGATGGCTGAAAGGAAAATGTATAAGGGGTTGACGTATCCTTTACATATACCAACATAGAAATGATAAAACATCACCATGGAATTTTTCAATTGACCCCAAAATACTTCTAGATGAAATAATGTTATATAGTCATTAGGGATCCTCTTACAAAGTCAAGTCACTTTATCTCAATTCTACATAACTTCTTACTCGATCAAATTTCATGAATATACATCAATAAAGTGGTGATGCGACATTGTGTAAGACTATAAATCTTATCATGATGAGATTTAAGATATCCCTCCAAGCCCTAGAAAAGTCTCCAAAATGTAATGAGTTGACCTTCAATACAACCTTTCAACCTCAAACTGATGGGAAATTTGAGAGGACTATTGCATCATTGGAAGACATGTTGAGGGAATTTTCTATAGACTTCTAGGAAGTATGAAATCTACATCCACATTTGGTCGAGTTCTCTTACAAGAATAGTTTCTAGTCTACCATCCAAATTGTTCCATATGAATACCATTATGAGATAACGTGTAGAACACCAGAATGTTGGGATGAAGATGGTGAAAATAAAGTTATAGGACATAAAATGATTGATGAAATGATGGAAAAGGTAAATATTGTTCAACAAAACATCAAGGTATCCCAAAGTTGATAGATGATCTATGTTGAAAATCATTAATGGGAAAATGAGTTTATGGTTAGAGGCAACGTATTCCTTCACATATCACCATGGAAGAGGATCATGTTATTTAGGAAGAAATGATAGCTTTGTAAAAGGTACATCACAACCTTTGAGAGTCATGATCATGTCATAGCTGTGTAATATCGACATTAACATCCACCAACCACATATCATGTATATAATGTATACAACATATCCCTACAGACTAATTTCATACCATATCTCTCACATTTACTAAATTCAATGATGGTAATGTTTGAAAATGATCTCTCTTATGTGGAGAACCCATGACGCTCATTGACCGTAGAGATAAACTTCTACAAAACAAGACTACTCTCTCGGTCAATGTAATATAGGGGAACCATGTGTATGAAGAGTTGACATGGGAATGAGAGGAAGTGATGAAGGATAAGTACACTCACCCCTTTTCAGTTGTAAAACAAAACTTCAACAGTGAAATTTCATTATTGGGGGAGAATGTAACGACCCAAAATTTAATCACTAGAAATTACATCAATATAATTATTTCAAATAGTATAAATTGCATAATTTCTCACATATAATAGAAAAAAATATTTATACATTAATATTACTTAAATTAGATGTATTTATAGGAAATAAGGAACCCAAACCAATGGAATAGTAATGTGTCCTTTTGAATATTATGGTGACCATTTAAAATAAAAGCACAAAAGATTGAATATTAACCACACCTATTAAAGTGAAATAAAATATGGGTGTCTTATAAATTAAAATTTCAATATTTATACTTTGTAATAAGTAAATAAGTGTTTCAGAAATGATAAATTATGTGTTGTTATTTTTGTGAATCATACATCATTATTTACAATTATAAAATTTATATAATTCTTTAATATAAATATTATTTTCTTAAAATATTTTCATAAATTATAATTTTTTATGTATTATGATAATAGGATAACTTTATTATACCTAAATTAATTTCTCAATGTCTTACAAAATCGGTTAATATATTAAAATCGTTATCTTTCAAATAAATGGTGATTTTAATTAAAAAATAAAATTCACTTATTTAGATAATTATTTTAATAAATGTGAGTACATTTATGAAATATAGATGTCAAAAAATGGAAAAGGAGATTTTTTGGAAATTTTTAAAAATAATTGAATATTTGGTGAATAGTGAAATAAAAGAATTTACAATATAAGCTAACAACCTTAATTATTAAGTCATGGATGATGTATTGATGAAGTAAGAAAAATTATTTGGAACTCATATTCACAATTTATTTTACCTATTCATAATAATACATAGTATTTATATTCTTGATCCATAATAATAAACAAATATATAAAATAGGCAAAATAAAAAAACCTCTCCTCCACTATAAATATAAAACGTGACCACCTCTTCTCCATACACATTCTAAGTGAATAATCTTGTCCAATTTCTACCCAATACACTTCCAAGAATCTCCCCTACAACATAATATTTTTTTCTCATCAAAAGTCCATACCCAAATTTCTTATGGAGGTTTTCAAGGAGAATAAGTACAAGAGGTAAAATCCTCTTTCGTTTTCTTTAATTTTCTTTTCAATTGACATCATTTTCATGTTATCCTGTCACCTACCTATAAAAAAATTGGAATTATAACACCATTATATTTTTTTCCTATAACGTAATTATTTTTAAGGTAAACCGATCATTTATTCCCTTCCCATCCCCTTTTGTTTTAAAAATTGATACATTACCCATGATTTGTCAATTTATCTCATTCAAGGATGAAGAGTTTCCAATTTACATTAACGTCATAAAGGATAGTCATAAAACCATTATAATGTTTAAAATATATTATAAATTTATTTTATAACATATGTAGTTTACAAGAAACAACATATACATTCATTATATTAATTGATAATACCAAACCAGTTCACGATGATCAAAAAAACACCGAAAATAATCTAAATGGTCATCATTAACTTATTATCTAATGATTCATTATCATATCTGGGAAAAATAAAATATAAGACCACTTAATATTTTATAATTTAAATAATGACTCATAATTTCAATTTTTAATAATTATTCTCAATTTAAATGATCTTCCAAACTCTTATACAAGGGATCCAATCATGAAAAAAAAAAGAAAACTAATGCTCCTAAATTGTGAAATTGTATCTTATAACTCAACAAAAAGGAAAAAATTAATCATAATTAACAAATGTATAAAATTTTATTAATTATTTAATTAATTTTATTATCTAGGTCATTAATTTCAAGTGAAGAACACTTTTGGACATAAGATACGGGATTATTTCAGAACATCTATTTTCTTCCAATTTATACATTCTCTCAATTTACCCTAAATTAATAATTATTTATTTTTGTATATTTATCCTAAATTATATTTATATGTTCCAAAATAATTTATCCAGATCATTTCATACTTAACAAGAACATACAGGTACTGAATGAATTCGGCCCTAAAATTTATTAATGAAAATACATAGTAAAAATACAGAGTTTAACAATCACGTGGCACATAAAGGACCACCAAAATAGAACTACAGCCAAAGAAAACTGGAAAAACACAAAAATACCAAAAATATGAACAAAATCACCAATGATAAATACAAATCAAAGATGCACACCAATTTAACAATAGTAAACAACATCCCAGACTATATACCATGCATGACCCGACTGTGTTGTGCCCAACAATCACACTCACGAGGTTATCATTGTCTTTAAATATCCCTAGGTCTACCAGCCTATCGCTAGAACCTTCATGCCCAAAATTCATAGTCTCCATCCTATTCACACCTATGTCACCCACCAATTCATGCAAATTTTGTTGACCACTTATGGTTAGGCCAGCCACCGGCCATCACCCGCCACTGGCGTCACAAACCCACAAGTCATCGCCGGGTTCATCAGGAAGTCACTGCGATCCCAAAACCACCGTGCCTCAAGCCTCCACCATCGCCTCCATCGCAAACCAATACCACACAACACCTCCATAAACCCACATCTCCATAAATAAGAAATAAACTCCTCATGTTGACCCGCGCAATCATATCTGATCTACAAGATCGAACAATCAGAACCGCCACTAAACTAATCCACATCCCGATCTCATCATCGTCAGCAAGATCATCACCATCCTGGAACAAAGAATCTCTACCAAGATCACATGTTTCTGGAACCCTCCATCCTACTGCATAAAATCCTAGACTTCAAGGTAATGCACAAATCTATCACTAGGATCCAAAAAGATCCCATCCGTCGCCGCCAAGATCCCCAGGTCATCACAAAATAAAACATCTTCGTCGATAGCCCCTAAGAAGGAATTTCTTCAAACATCATTTTCGGTCCACTCAAGAAAAACATAATCTCCAAGGTCAACATGGTTGATTTTAATACTCCCCACCCCCACAACCCATCATCATTGAAATAAATCTGGCACCAAGGCTCGCAGAAGCCCCAAATCCTCCGAAACCGTCACTAGATATGAGGGAATTTCATCATCTTTAATTTCATTATAAAAAACATTCTATATAACTGATTTTCCCCATGAATAAAAATTTTTAATGTGGAGAAAAATATTATCCTCATGGGATATTATCGTGTGTCCATGTGTTTCAATAGAGAGGGTCTCTCCAATAAGAAATATTGATTAAGGGGAACCACCCAGTTTCTAACTGATTTTCAAGTACCCTTCATAATATATTTTATGTCACCATTATTTGTATAAAATTTCTCATTTTTTCACTAAAAATTTTATTTTTTAAATTACAGTTTTTTATAAACAATTATTCCTTTTACCTTTTAAATAACCAATAAAAATTTCCTTAATCGACACAAAAGGGGCTAATTTATAATGAATCTTAGTTAATATATTATCATGTTTTCACATTAGTTTAACATGAAATATAATTTTTTTTCTTTATTTTCCCAATGAATTTCCCTGTATAATTTTCATCTATTTTTTTCATTTACACCTTCATGATACACCCATATTTTATGCCTTATATCATGGTTATGACACACATTTTATTCCATAGGAAATGCCTATGTCTACATTTGGTTGTTCACTTGGAAAACATATGAATGAACATATTATGATGGGTCCACACATATAGAACTCCAATGAATTGGGTAATTTTTAGTCTCAGAATACATTATGTTGGGATTGAGTGTAAACATGCTTCCATTATTGGACTGAGTCCACCTTGTGAAATGGTCTCATTAGTAGGCCTTGACTCATGCTCCTCCAGGTTCAATGGTCTTCACAGTTATCCTTGACTCATTCTTCTCCATGTGGAATTTTCTATGAAGTTAGACTTGACATAAGGGTATGTCATGTTTTATATTGTATGCACATTCTTATAATTCCATGATTACAATATCTCATGATCTAAAAGTTATTTTTTATGTTTATTCATGTTCCATGAATTTTTATTGAATCGTTTTTTGTCGTATTACTAATGTTCTTTGATATAGTCCAATTTTTAATCCCTTATAAGGATTTTTATCTCATCCCTTTTGTTCATGTATTCCCCAAGTTATCCTATGTAGAAGTAAGATGTCAAAGGAAGATAGGATCTCAATATAGATATTAAATAAATGTTTTCTTGTTTCATTATTTCTAAAAATATACCTAATGTTCCTAAGAAACTATAATTTATGATTCATGGGTTGTATAAAATTTCCAATTATGCTTAAAATCACTTAATAATATACAAAAGACCTAGAGTTTTAATAATACCTAAAGAATATGTATAATTTCACCATGCCTAAAACTAGGGTCGGAGTCCCATAACAAAATCATTAAGAATTATTTCACCCCTTATAACACAAAAATGAAGGTATTATGACCACATCGATGACATCATCATAAATTAAAAGGAAGAAAACATAGAATAACTAATAATAATTAGAAAATAAAATAGCTAAAAACATTGAATGAAATTTAATAAATATAGGCTCATCATGTCATTTAAATGATAAATATAGAGTTGATACATATATATCAAAAACATTAAAAAATGAAAAATTATTTCACAATATCCACATAAATGATGGTCACAGTCGACATCATGGTCCAACGATTCAGCAAAACACATCACCCAGGTCAATGGAGTCCATATATTATGTTTTAAGAGAACGATGTTCAATGTATTATATGTAATTTGTTAGATAATCTAAGATGGGGGTTAAGTAAAAAATAAATGTCACAATTCCATAAAAATAAAAATACATTTCATGCTATTATGAAAATATAAATGGAGTTGGTTTGTCAATAAAAAATATATGAAATAAATAGATCAAACACACTAATATTATAAATATAGTATTATTATTCTTAAATTTAATGAATATATTGATAATAGATTTTCTCCATGTCCACTTATTTAGTAAAAAAGATCTCCTCAATAATTAAAAAAGATCTATGGAACCCATATTATTTACCAATCATTTTTTAAACAACAAAATATTACCACCTTAAAATTAACTAAAACAATGTAAAACCCTATAAGAACCCAAATCTTCCTTTAAGGTATGTTTTCCTTTTTCTAGTGTTTTTGAAGAAAATAAGAGTTTCTAGAAATTTATTATGTACATTTCCTGTACCATACGAGTACACTCCATGTACTCAGTTACCCTGGGTAGCTGGTTGATGACCGTGTAACAGCCGTCCACACAGTAGTGTGTGGTGACCTAGAGACTGACAAATGCGAGGGCCTATTAAGGCATGTACACGCCATGTACTTATAAATTACACATCGTGTACTTTATTTTATTCACTAAACATATTGGGTCACATATAATTGTAATAAGTGTCTTGTTATTCATATTATTTGATAGAGAGCATCTATAAGGCGTTGATCCTTCCCTGATGCCCAAATCGATTATCTGTTCTTCGAATCTAACTCCGTTGGTTGCGTTGGAATCACATCAGTGAGTTCTCTCTTCTTCTTGAACCTCGTTTCTAATTTCTCTTCTATCTTGAGTTATCTGTGGTTGAATTTTTTAGACATTTTTTTAGATCTACCACATTCTAGGTTAATCTAACTGCTGACGATGGGGTATATTGATCGTACGATGTCGTTGTAGTTGGTTTGTGCCTTTCTGTAGAAAGTCTTTGAGTTATAAGTTCAAAAGTACCCAATACCCTTGTTCAGAGTATTCTTTGTTTATGGATTTAACCCTGTTCTTGGCATGCTTCACCTTGTTTGTTTGAATAAAGGATATATTTTTTTTAAATCAGGTTAACTTTTCCATGCTACAGATGTTTTTCCCATGTTGCTTGTTTATGACCCTTTAGTCTTTCTTTTCCTGTTAGGTTTCTCTTATATCCATGTCTAGTATTGATAGGGTGGAGTGATTATTATCTGAAATCTAGGCTATGTTGTAGTTGTTTAGCTAAGTACTTCTTGAGAATTACTTTACCGGATGATTATCATTTGTGCCTGATTGCTTTATATGGGGCTACGAGAACCTGGGTAGTGAAACCATAGGGGAAATTGACATTGAGGGATTCCCCAGATTGGCTATTATAATTATCATGCTATAAGTCCAGAGGGGGTATTGATGTTGAGTTCTCCATTAGAGTGTCTATAGTTACATTACGAGACCACAAGATGATTTGATGTTGAGTGATTTCTTAGAGTGTTTGTAGTTTTCTACTAAAAGACTATAGGTGGAATTGATGGTGATTGCTTCCTCAGAGAGTCTTTTACCACACATGACAATTGGAGTAATTGACGTTATTGATTTCTCGTAGAATCATGGGTATATCTTTCCTTGTATTGTAAACCATATGGGTTAGGATGTGAGTACTTTCTAGAGGGTTCCCCGTTTATGATTAACTACTTACTTTATATCTGATAATTGAATGCATTTGAAACTGTAGGATTGTTTATTTTTGAGTAATTCCTTGATTGTTTCTTTATTTTGATTATTGTCTACCATAAATATTTACTAACTGTTAGGCATAGATCTTTGGGTTGTTGCCTACTGGGATTTTTCCCACACCCTTTTTGAGTCATGATTTTGGGCCCAAAGCGAATATATTGTTGTAGGTCTAGATAAGATCAAGCGTCCTTATACATTAGGTACTTGAATTCTTGGAGCTGGAGAGCATGGGTCCAAGCTGAGGCTTCTAATTCTGAGAAATTGTTTATTGTTATTTTTCATTTATAATTGGGTTCTATACTGTATTCCAGCACTATGACTTTTTTGGCTGATTTTCTAAACATATGTATCATGCATCATATATATTTGTGCTCCAATTGTTTATTTATACACTCTTCCTTTGTTTACTGTTGTATGTTATTACACTACTTCTTCAATTGTTATATGTTTACAACCATTTTTTTACTCTTCCAATGAGGGAATAGTTTCCCCACTATCTCACATATGGCCCTCATTACTAGTCGGCAGCCTCTAGCATTCAGGAAAATGCGCTTGAGGTCATGTGACCAACCAGATACGGGGTGGCTACGGGCGACTCTTAGAACCAGGATGTTACAAAGTGGTATCAGAGGAATTAATTTCTTCTTGACTAAATGTTTGGAGCCTATATCTAGGGATAGGAAGGAATAGGTGCTTGGTAATAATCTGTTCTTGGGAGTAGCTAACCCGTGTATAGGGAAGAACCAACCTACCTCGTTTATTTCAATTTGTTTTGGTGTTGAAATTCTACAATTGATTTGATTGCACCATTGGGTGATTCACATGTTTTGTGCTATTATCATTTATGTTATTGAGGATCTATTTCTATTGAAACCAAATGAGATGAGGGTATTCTATCTCATGAAATAGGTAGTCACTTTCTAGAGATCACATTTCATGCATTTTGGCCATGCCATTTAGGTTGCATTAGAAATTTCATGTTGTTTTGATAGAAGTTGTGCTAGATATGCATGATATTATGATCGATTCTTTGATAGAATAACTACTAGTTGATAGGATATTTATTTTTTTAATTACATAGTTTTAATGAACACCAAACATTGGTTCTTGAGGTGTTATGGTCCCTCATGGACCAGAATTTAGTGGATCAATGTTGTACTATGTATATATATGACATGTATAAGATTCCATGCTTTCATTCGTGGGGAGTATAGGCCATTACAGACTGGAATTTAGAACTTTAATGTTTGTTTCAATGTTTTCTAGGTTCCGAAGTAGTTTCTGAGGCTTACTATCTGGAAAAATATAGAATGCACAGAATGAAATGTCGGACACACATGTCGTGTGTTCTTCAGTTTGAGAAAAGAACTGTTTTCTTAAGTGCATGAAATTTACTGTATGTACACATTGTGTAGTCTCTAACTATGTTACTAAATTCCTTGGCAGAAACTCGAGGTTGGGAAATTAGGTAGAACACGTTGTGTGCCTGATGTACACGCCATGTGTTATAGACCATATGTTCACCCGTCTAACTAGCAGCACAGATGAATAAAAACATAAGTTATACACACTGTGTCAACCTTAAACACACCGTTTAGTATAACCATTGTACCTGGATGTGTAACGAGAAACATGGGTTAGTGAAATCCTTCTGAAACACATTGGGTCTATCATAAACATAATGTGTAGAGTGAGCCATGTAACTGGCCATGAAGCGAACAACACGGGTCGGTGAAGTTCATCTAGTACACACCGTGTCTGGCACTAACACCTTGTGTAGTCTTGTTTAGGTGAACCATGTGGCATAGCCATGTATAAGAACTCAAGTAGGGGAAGTTGATTCAAGTACATGCAGTGTGTTAGGACAACACACCTATTGTATGGGGTGTTACATGACCTGAGTTGGAAGAAGTACACACCCATGTGAAAGATTAAGGGAAGACACCATGTAGACAATATAGACATTGTGTATCCATGTTTTAAAGAATATAAATTATTTATTTTTCTTGTTCCCTTATTAAACATCTATGTTTCAGTCCCTATTAATCATTTTCTAAGGTGTGCACTTGAAGATGAAAAAGTCATTCCATGGAGGCATCCTCTTGTTGTCTTCCAGTTACAAGGTAGTGATCAGACACAAGATATGGTTGATCAGGGAATACCAACAGATCCTCCTAAGGTTCCAGTCTTGGCATCAACCATCATTCTGAACATAGGTGCTTATACACAGTTCTGAGAGGGCTTTAGGAGGTTTATGTAGACTTGTCAGGGAGTTCTTCCTCATGCCCCGTCGATGGAAGAATTGACAGGGGTCTTCCAGTAGTAGCATCCTCCCACATTCTCAGGGGGTAGAGGACCCCATGCTTCAGATTTATGGCTAAAAGCCATGCTGATGATCTTAGAACATCTAGAGATGCCTCCGTAGGGAAGGGTCAATCTCGCTATGTACATACATTTGGATTCTGCAAAGAGACGGTGGGATGTTATCTCACATGCGGGACACCAGCATGATTTGTCTTGGGAGGAGTTGCAACATACCTTCTATGATTACATTTATCAGGATACCTTTATGGTTGATCGAGCCTAATATTTCATGAGATTGGAGTAGTTTACTCTTTCTATTATGTAGTATTCTTCTTGGTTCACTGATATGAAGCGCTTTACCACATTTCTAAGGAGAGATGAGTTGTTCTTAGTACGGATGTTTGAGGATGGTCATAGGCAGGACATTCGGGCCCAAGTGAACACCTTCAAGATGACTTCCATCACTTCTCTATTCAACCAGGAGCTAATTCCAGAACGTAATCTAATAGATTCTTCAGCTATGAGCCTGGTCGGTTCCGCCTACAGAGTTAGTGCCTCTCCAGCAGATAGTAGGAAGCACCGTATGGAGTTTAGACGTGGAGATCCGAGTATGCGGGACACTTTTCCTTGTAGCCAGGTGGTGTGCTTCCAGTGTGGTAAGGTCAGGCATACGAGGTAACATTTCCTGAGAGACCCAGTTAAGTAACGATCTTGTTGTTTGATGGGCCATCTTCAGTGATTCTATCAGATCTTCTCACAAGTAGTTGGTGATAAGTGTTCTTTGATGACTCCTCGTTCGGGAGAAGCAACACCAATTTCTTACCAGTTTGGGAACTGGGGTTCTTTTGAACATTTAGTCCAAGGTGGAGGTCGTTACCATGGTAATAAGTCATCAGGAATTGAGCGATGGTAGGGTGGATTAGTTTAGAGTGGCAGGAAGGGTCACAAGGCTGTAGTGCAGGTCAGACATTTGCAGTGGAGCAGACCCAATAAGAGCAAGATCCTGGACCCTCTACAGTTTGAGTTACAATCCTAATTTCCTCAGTTTTAGATTAAACTCTTTTTTATATAGTGGATTCACATATCTTTATATATGTTTCTGTTTTAGAGATCCTTGGGCTTTGTGTCTTTTCTTCATCTTAGATCATGACGTTAGACACACCGCTGAGGATTAGAACAGCTAGTGTACATCGGTGAAAGGAGTTCCCTCTAGAGGTTGGTGGGAGTCCCTTTTATTGTACCTTTATGTCTTAGAGATGACATTATATGATGTTATTATCTAAATGTATTGTTTTGTTCTCTTCCAAGTAGCTATCGATTTCTATCGCCTTAGGGTGAGTTTCAAATCACTATAGGGAAGATCATTTAGTTATACGAGAGAATTGGATGTCCAGGGGAGTAGAGTAGGACCTCATAATCATCGTTTGGGAGGAGATACATCCTAGATTTCTAGTATTTATCATAAAGACTAGGGGACTTCACAGATGGACATTTTTGTGGTGGTAGATCGTTTCAAGGATGTCATTCCAGAGGAATTTTTTGGTTTTCCTTTAAAGCAAGAGGTGGACTATTCTGTTGATCATGTCCCATGAATGGAAATGGTGTCCATTCCTCATTATAGGATGGATACACTAGAGTTATGGGAGCTCAAGAAGCAGTTGGAGGAGTTATAGGATAAGGGGTTCATCTAAACCAGTACTTCTCCATGGGGTTCACCTGTCCTATTTTCAAAGAAGGAAAATGGTACCCTCAGACATTGGGTGTATTATCGGAAGATGAACCAGTTGACATTCAAGAACCGATATCCCTTACCATGTATTGATGATCTCTTTGATCAGCTACGTGGAGCTCTGGTGTTCTCGAGGATTGACATGAGATCTGGTTACCATCAGTTGCACGTTAGACTATATGATATACCTCTTATAGCCTTCCAGAGAAGGTATGATTTATCATAGTATATAGTAATGTCATTCGGTCTCACGAATGCACCTATAGTCTTCATGGATATGATGAACCAAGTGTTCCATCCCTACAAGGATTCTTTTGTTGTAGTCTTAATGGACGATATCTTGATGTACTCTTACACTCGACACGACTATGCCACACATCTTGAGATTGTCTGGAGTACACTTAGAGCGCATCAATTATATGCTAAGCTCTCAAAATGCCACTTTTGGATGGACCATATTCACTTCATGGGTCATGTTATCTTAGAGACAGGAGTATCAGTAGTCCCAGAGAAAGTCAGAGTAGTAGTTTCCTAGGATCATCCGAAAAATATTTTTGAGGTACAATGTTTTCTAGGGCTCTCTGGATACTACATATGTTTCATACTAGAATTTTCACACTTTTCAGTGACACTAATGCTCCTGAATAATAAAGGTGTGAAGTACTTATGGTACGATTCTTGTGAGTCAAACTTTCATGAGCTAAATGGGAGGTTGAAGTCAGCACCGATACTAGTATTTCTAGAGCTGAGAAAGAGCCATTCTATGTACTATGATGTATCAGTTATTAGGCTTGGAGCATTGATTATGTAGGTGGTAGGAGTCTTTGCATATGGGTTATGGCTGTTGAGGCCACATTAGAGGAACTACCTGACGCACGCTCACGAGCGGGCTACAGTTGTTCATACTTTATGATGTTGGAGACACTACATGTTGGGAGATCATTTATTGGTTTTCACTGACCACAAAATTCTCAAGTATATCATCACTCAATGTGACCTGAATTTGATACAGTGACGGTGGGTTGAGTACCTTCAGTCTTTTGACTTTGAACTTACCGACACACCTGGGAAAGGCAAAATAGTGGCTGATACATTGAGCAGGAGGAATCAAATATAGGTTGTTTATAAGGCCAGAAGTGAGTGGCAGCTTATAGACATGTTCTCTTAGAATACTTTAGAGGTGCAGGAGAGACAGGGGCAGGGTTTTTTTTTCTTATGTAGCTGTTACCTCTACTCTACATGATTGAGTGAGAATAATGAAGCTATAAAATTCTGAAGGCACAGTCATATGGGAATCTGTAACATGAGAGAACACCATTTTTGGATGGACCATAGCCCAGGATGAGATCTTTCATTTTCAAGGGAGTGTGTGGGTGTCACCATACATATGTGAGGTAATGATGCGGGGTTTTCATCCCCCGTTTGGGCAGTTTATCCTGGTGTCACCAAGATGTATCGTAATTTACGCCATCAGTATTAGTGTCCAGGTACGAAGAGATATGTTTCTGTGTTCATCCTGATTTGTTTCACCTATCCGAAGGTGAAGGTGGAGCATCCGCTACTAGCACAGATTTTATAGAAGTTACCCATTACCAAGTGGAAATGAAACGATGTTGCAATAGACATCATGACTGATTTATTTAGGTTTCCTTGAGGGAATGATGCAGTTTGGGTAGTCATTGACAAAATCACAAAGTTTTCTCACTTTTTACCAATTAAGGGGACCTTTAGAGTTGATGATTTGGGAATGTTTTACATCTAAGAGATTGAATGTCTACGTGGGGTTCCAAACTCCATTATTTTAGACAAGGATGATAGTTTTACTTCTCGGGTATGGAAAGGACTTCATAGGGATTGGGGTACCTAGGTACATTTGAGTACAGCTGACCATTATCAAATAGATGTCCAGTCAGATCATATGATTTAGGTGCTTGAGGACATGCTTCGAGCATGAATCCTAGATTTTTGTGGTACATGGTAGAATCAAAAACCTCTTGTGGAGTTTTCCTACATTAATAGATTTCAAGAAACTCTTCAGATGGAACCTTATGACGATTTGTATGGTAGGACATGGTGTTCACCCTTATGCTAGCTGGAGGCAGGAGAGGAAACTATGTTGGGACCTCATCTTATCCAAGAGACCATATAGAAGATAGAGTTGATTCATAAGAGGATGGATACTACACATTCTCAACATAAGTCTTATGCTGATTGATGGAAATAAGCTCTGGAGTTCCAGGTCGGAGATCCGGTTTTCCTGCATGTCAGACTAAGGATGGGACACATAAGGATTAAGAGGTAGAGTAATCTTTCACTGAGGTACGTCAGACCATTGGAGGTGTTGGAGAGTGTTGGGATGGTTTCTTATCAGTTTTATTTGCCTCTGAGGTACTGGGAATTGCACAATGTATTACACATTTCTCCACTTAGACATCGCTTCTCACACTTGTCTCATGATTTTCAACCCAAAAAGGTTGAGTTATATATAGATGCCTCATTCTAGGTGCATCCTATTCGGATTGTTGATTGAAGTGCAAAGGTTCCACATGGCCAGTCTATTCTTCTAGTATGAGTGCTATTGTAGCACAAGCGAGTACAGAACAAGAACCGGGAGTGGGAGACTGATGTACGATCCTAGTGGCTAGATCTTTTTGAGGATTCTTCTTCTACGCCACCTTGCTAAGGAAATTTAGGGACAAATTTATTTAAGGGGGAAGTTTGTAAGAACTCAGATATTTTTTCTGGTATGTTTTCCTTTTTCTGGTGTTTTTAAGGATAAGAGGAATTTATGGAATTTTTTTTAAGTACACACCATGTTATTTATGAGTATATGATGTGGACTCGATCACTATGGGTAGCCAGGTGTTGGTCGTGTAACAGCTGTGTACACAATCATGTGTGGTGACATGAAGACCACATATTGCGGGGGCAGGTTAAGGAATGTACACGACGTGTAATTATAAATTACATGTTGTGTACATTATTTATATTTCATTAAATGGACTAGGGTCACATCTAATTAGTAGTAGTGTCTTCTTCTTCGCCTTCTTCGACCAAGAACATCCATACGACGTCGATCCTTCCCTGAGCCCCCGATTGGGCATCCATTATATGAATCGAACTCCATCGATTGCATTGGAATCTCATTGGTGAGTTATCCCTTTTTCTTGAACATTGTTTCCTGATTTTACTTCTCTCATGGGTTATCCTCCGTTAAACATTTTAGGATTTTTATTATAGATCTACCATGTTTAAGGTCGATCCGAGGACCGATGCCTGGGTATATTGATCATACGATGACGAGGTAGGTGGTTTGTGCCTTTTTATAGATAGTCTTTGAGTTATATGCGAAAAAGTTGAAAATACCCTTGTTTGGGGTATTGAGTGTTTACAGATTTAACCCTTTTATTTTCCTGCTATGCCTTATTTGTTAGGATAGAGTTTATTTGTTGTGAATTGGGTTAAATTTTCCATGCCATGGATATTTTCCCCATGTTTCTTGTTTATGATTGTTTGGTATTTCTTATCCTTTTAGGCTTCTCTTCTTTCCATTCCTAGTATTGTTAGGGTGGAGTGATTATTATTTTTCATGCTATGATATGTTGTAGTTGTTTATCCAAATAGTTCTTGAGATTTTATTTGTTTTTTTATTATAGTTTGTGCATGATTGCTTTACTTGGGGCTGCGGGAACCTAGTGTAGTGAGACCATCGGGGAAATTGACATTGAGGGTCTTCTCAGAGTGTCTGTTATAATTATCACTCTGTGAGACCATGGAGGCAATTGAAATTGAGTGCTCTTTTAGAGTGTCTATAGTTACGTCACAGGATCATATGAGGAATTGACGTTGAGTGCTTCCTCATAGAGTCTGTAGTTTTTTTTAAAAGAATATATGGGGAATTGACGGTGAGTACATACTCAGAGAGTCTTTGAACACAGATGAATATAGGGGTAATTGACATTGAGGTCTTCTTTAGAGAGTAATTAGTATATAATTTCTTCTACTAAGAACCATAGTGGTTAGGCTATGAGTACATCCCAATTTGTTCACTGCCTATGATTATCTGCTTACTTAATATCTGATAATTTAACGCATTTGAAGCTGTATGATTGTTTACTTTTTAGTACTTCCTAGTTTACTGATTCATTTTGATTATTTTCTACCATATATATTCACTGACGGTTAGGCACAGATCTTTGGGTGGTTGCCAACTTGGATTCGTCTCACTCTCTGTTTGGGTCAAGCTTTTCGGCCCAAAATGATTATATTGTTGCAGGTCTAGATAAATGAAGGTTCCCTACTACTTCAAGTACTTGATTTCTTGGAGCTAGAGAGCATGGGACCAAGATGAGGATTGTGATGCTGGGGAGCTATTTCTTGTTCTTTTATTTGGTTCATGGGTTCTGTAATGTATTCTAGCATTGTGACTTTTTTGGATCATTTCATAGAAATATGTATCATGCATCATATATATTTGTGATTTAGTAATTTATATCTACAGTCTTTCATTGTTTACTATTGTATGATTTTACACTGCCTTCGTTATTGTTATATGTTTACATCTACTGTGTTACTCTTCCAATGAGGTTGGATTTTCCCCAATATAACACCCAAGGCCCTTGCTGATAGTCGAGATTCTATGGTGTTCAGGGAAATGTGCTTCAGTCCATGTGACCAACTGGGTATGGGACACCTTTGGGTGGCTCCTGGAACTGGGACGTTACAAACCCCACATTTACATTGTCAAAAAAATTCAAAACATCCATTTCAAGGTCACATTTTCTTTCAATTCAAATCCACTTCTCAAAAAACATTCAAAAATAAATTTCAAGGTAAATAACTCCATTATACACAAAAAGTATGATAACCTGAAAACCAAAGTAAAAAATCCAATCCATGAAGATAAATGAAAATTAATGATACTAAAATAATATATAAGGAAGAGTAAATAAACAAGTCCAATAAACACGAATCTCTTAAGTCATTGTATATAAGGTATTTTAGTGTTGTTGGAATCCTTCTATGACTCATATAAAATGGTAAAAACTCATGAAACGATCCCTAGGCTGAGACTACAATCTATTTATCATTCCCAATATACTCATCATACTAAATATTAATAAATATCCTATATATATTTTTATATATTGAAATAGTGAAATTTCCATCTAAAACATATAACTACCATTCTACTCAAACCATCTTATTTTGTTGGGACACACAACCAAGTAGATTAATTGTCTACTATAGGGTTTGGCCATACCCATACCTCTCATATTTCCCATTTGAATTCAAGTTTACAAGATGAATACATTGTGAGAATTATTATAAGTAATTATATCATTAAAATAATAGTACCTCCCCTCTCTTACATTCATAATAAATAGTCTCAACATGATCAATTTGAAACACATGAATGATAAAGAATATAACTTTCATTACAATTTACTAAAATAAATAAAAATAATCCCACGATTTTATAAGATTACAATGTGGTCTCATGATGTTATTTCACTCACAAATACTAAATTTTAAAAACTAAAAATGACATTAAAAAATTCTTCAAATAGTCATAATTCAAAGTCACATTTCAGTGGTTTGAAGTCCCACTAAAAATAATTCTTTATAACAAAGTTCTAGAATTACATAGAAAAAAATATTCGAAAAAAATTCTCCAAAAATGCATTGAATTTAAATTTAAATAATCAACAAATATTAATTTAGATCAATAAATGAAACTACTGTTCCAATACCAATTCATTTTATAATCCAAAAAGTATCATAATTCATTAAGAGAACACACAATTTATTTAAATTTAATCCCAAATCAATTTAAAAAAGATTATAAATTTTAAAAAAATATTATTTTCCTATGGAAAAACATTATATTGATAAAAATAATTCATCCACATTCATATCGTGACCCGAATATGGTAAAAGAGCCAACAATTACAAATATTATTTAAATACTTTTCATTTTTTTAAAATTTAATAATTTCAAGTACCTCTTGAAATTCCATTTTAAAAAAGAATACCAATTGTTATACATAGAAGGACGCCATTAAAAAACTAACATTGAATCATAAATGGAATAGATTTCTCAAATAGGTAATTTCAACCCATCATGAACTGAATTTATTTTTAATATAATTTAATACACAAAAATATATATTTCTTTGTTCAATAGTAGTCATGTTAGACATTTTCTCCTATAATGACTTGTACTCTAGCAAGACTCGTGGATTTAGAGAAATTTCCTTTGTAAAAATCACTCATCCCCATTAATATCATGACACAAATATGGTCAAAGAGCCAAAAATTACAAATATTATAAAAACCTATAAGATTTAGGAAAATTTCATTTGTAAAAAACAATATATTTATGAAAACCTCTGGTTTTCCTTGGAAAAAATAATATATTTATAAAAATAATTCAGCCCCATTCATATAAAGACCCAAATATGGTCAAAGAGCCAATAAATACAAATATTATTTTAATAATTGTAATTTTTTTAAAATTTAATAATTTCAAGTACCTCTTGAAATTCCATTTTAAAAAAGAATACAAATTGTTATACATCATAGGACGCCATTCAAAAACTAATATTGAATCATAAATGGATTAGATTTATCAAATAGGGAATTTCAACCCATAATTAACTATATTTATTTTTAATTTAATGTAGTATACAAAAATAAATATTTTTTTTGTTCAAAAGAAGTCATGTTAGACATTGTCTCTAATAATGATCTGTACTCTAGCAAGACTCAAGGATTTAGTAAAAATAAATATTGACTACATTCAAAATCCTATTAAATGGATCATAGGATTTTTTTATCATTCTATGTCAAATTATGAACTAGATTTTATATGTATTAGTTTGAGTCTATAATAATCATCATATTAAATGTTTTCACTATTAGCTGTAAGTATGTTAAACTTATATAAGTATTTTAATGTGACAATTTTTATTTATTAAAAAATAGAATATTTTCTCCATTGAGATTCTATGATATTTAATAATATGAACTTTTCAAAAAATCATTCCATGATTCCTACATTTTTTGAAGATATGAGATCATTTATTTTTTAATTTCAATGATTTTTTATTTTTGTTCATATATCATGTTTTCCCCCAACTAAAATAGACCATGTTTTGTAATTTAAAATTTATTAAAAATAATAATAATATTTGTGGAATAAAATATTGTTAACAAAAAATATAATGCAAGAATATTCATAGTACAAAAGAGCACGTTCAATGATGGTGCATGAATTTTTTCACATAACAATGTATAATTTTGTCTATAAAATATATACATGATATTTAGTGATGGTTTAAAATAAAATTAACTATTTTGTGATGTTGGTAGAAATAGGATTAAGATTTAAATTATGGATAACAATTCCATTAGGATAAATTAAAGAACCTATGAATTTAAATAGTTATTAAAAATGATATAAATGGGAGATAGGATTAAACATTAAATATATTAATTAATCATTGTCTATTCATTTCATGATGATAATATATTAATCATATTAAAATAATTTATAATTTATTTATTTTTTGTATATACATTTCATATTGGTGGATTGGTTTCTATTTATTTTTATTTTACTAATTTATTTTGAAGTTATACATATTATATTTGTGATTTTTGAGAACAATTTGAAATTCAAAGATGAATCCATGATATGTTAAGGCTCAATAGTATTTATAAAATTTTTAAAATTATAAAAGTTAACAATTTACATGATTGATAAAATACTATGTTAGAAGGACTGAATTTATTGGAATATATTAACAACAATAACTTTAGTGACATATAGTCATTGTGTAGATTGTTATATTGTTATAAGATACATGGAATTGTGGAATATATGATCAATTATTTTAGTAGCCTATGAATGTTCGATACATATATGAATTCCATTTTACATTGCATGTTTAAGACACAGCTATAAAAAATCATACATATTTGAATATTAATCCATAATCTTCATATCCTAAATAAATGCATAAAAACAATGGATGAGATCCATTACTCAGTAAGGGTTATATATAGTAAAATCAATCTTTAGTAAACTAAGAATAAATAAATCATTTTTTGGATAATTATGTCATATGATCTAAAATAATAAATATTAGTATTAAAAAAATATTTTGATAATATCAACTAAATAATCCCATTAATAATAATAATAGAATTATCAATGATGTTAATGAATAATGTATGAATTTTAGGATTTTACAATAAAAATTGTGTAGGACATCATGAATATTACATTCATGTCCTTCACTAAGGTAATATCAAAATTGGGTTAGTATATAATAGAAACCTATCAAATAGAATTTAATATTACTAGATCTTTCAATACATCATTCATAATTGTTTATCCCATGGTACATTCCAATGCATTTAGGGGGTATCAATAACTAGGACTCACCCATCACATTCATTGTTCTAATTCATTTCTTATTTAATCAATAATCAATATAGTAAGTAAATAATTTTACTTAATAATACATTAAAATCATTACATAAAAAATATTATAGATCTTTAAAATTACTTTGTTGATAAAAATAGAATTCAAAACAGGGTTCCATCCAGTAACATTATATGTAGAAAATGAATATCATTTATAAAATATAGAAATGATATATATATCCATGAAACATAATAAAATTTATTTAATGTCTACTTATTAATGAAGGAGTACATAAAAAATTATTAATAGAAATTTAGTGATGTCAAAAAAATGAAAACATCCTTCATTGGTAAGGGATTATAAAAGACCATGGATTTATTAAAAAAGTAGTAAATGAATTTATTTGGATAGTGAAATTAAAAATTGATCTTATAAAAAATAATTATAATTCCAAACATGTTTTTTAAAATGTTTGTAAAAGGAAATGTATTAATATTTAACAAATTTAATTTAAACCTTTTATGATGTAATATATTTAAATTTTATAATAAAACATTAACAAGAATAATGGAAAATATATTTTCTTAAAAATACCTTGAAAAAATGTAGAGTAATGAAAATATGGAATAATGGTCATAGTGGTGGGGAAATCCATTAACACGATATATGTCAAAAATAATTCCAATCACATTGAAATATTTTATTTCTGATAGTTGACATTGCGATGTGTCTTTTAAATAATTTTTATAAAATGAATTAGATTAAAATTAAAATAAAAATAAATTAAATTAAGAGTTAATGGCTTATTAAAAATTTATAATATTCAATGAAATATTTTCAAAGTTTAATGATGCGTCATTATGGGATTTTGAGACCTGTAGACTCTCGGTGTTGACATAATAAAAATATTAAATATATCTTATTCATGCACACGTATGTGTTTTTTCAAAAAAAAATGAAATAAATCTCAAATGGTGTATCATATGAGATATCTGAGGTGACTGTTAGGTCTAGAACCCCGTGTTTACCCAAGGAAGGGTATTTATTTAATATACTCCTGGTGTTTGGAAACCACACACATGATAATACATTTTAGTTAAATAAATAAATAAATAAATAAATAATCTTGTTTTTTATATAAAATTATTAATTTCTCTCAAATGGTGTGCTGTATCAGAAATATGAGTCCACCGTTAGGTCCAGGATGTGGAGTTTACCCTAGAAAAAGTATAACTAATACAATCATCATAGGTTTTGTCTGATCACACCAAAAATAAATTAATAGGTTTATAAACATTTTTTTTGGACAGTTATAAATAAAAATTATAACTTTATTATTAATATTCTGAATTTGGATGAAGACCAAAAATAGAAATTTACTTCAATAATTAATAAATTGTGTTATAGTGTAAATAATAACTGGCAATATAATAAATGTGATATTATTAAATATTGTCTATACATTAAAATGTGCAATCAATATTAATTTAATAACCCTTATACTTCTTTTAACGATTATTGTTTTAAAATTATAAATGGTTTCATTGATGGGTTATATAAAATAATAATAATTTTTATTATAATTATTACTATTAGTCTGGGAAAAATATTTATATATTTATATATATGAGTTATATATATATTTAAGGGGGTTTAATATATATATAGTTATATATACATGAATGGGTGTATATATGAATATATAGATGTGTGTGTATATATATAAAATGTATATATAGGCGTGGATATTTATTGTTTCATTAGATAATATATTATTAATTATATACAATAATTAATTTAATGACATTAATTAAACAAAGTTGCAGACCGTTTATGTTTTTAGTCATAATATTTTGAGAAACCTAGGGCGTCTGCCTGCACACCCTGTTGTGGGTCCCGGGTAGCTATTTATATTAATTAAATAATTGTACGGGGACTTATGTAAAAAAATTTCATCATGATCTAGCGCTGTTTTTGAGCTAAAAAAATTAAATGGGTTAAAAAGGAATAATAAATATTTTAATAAATTTAATGGAAGTTAAAGTGGGAAAGTAATAAATAAAAAAATAGAATCATTTGGAAACAAATTAAAAATAAATAAAATTAGGTAAACCAATTTTAATTATTTGTTTTATTTCATACTTAATTTTTATTTATTTATTTCTTCCCTTTTAATCCTTTATTTTTCATTCTTTTCCTTTCCTCATATCCTCCCACAACCTGTGTGTCGCCGATGTAGAGCCCCCCTGGTGGTGCGCCTCATCCTCCCCTCTCATTTTTCATAAGCCTACTGTGACTCAGTTTCTCATCTATTTTATTTCCTATTAGTTTCATTGAAAAGATCTCAGTAATACTAACCTCACACACCAAAAATAGTTTTATCTCATTGTCTATCCATCATGTGATCTTCTGCGGAAGCATTTTACATAAAATTGGGAGTTTTTTAAAATCATTATATTTTTTCCATTTTAGGCCAAATGAAATATTTATGCAAGGTGGAAGATAGACTATTAGTATATGATAGGGAATCTACTCTCTTTCCCCTTATTTAATTGTGTCATTTAAATCGCACATTGTTCCGCTTGTTGGTGCCTACTAGTATGGACTAATTTTAACCCATTTTTTGTTAAATAAATTTCTTTTCCGAACCTTCGGACCTATTTCTTAGAGATTTTATCTAATTTAAATTATTGAAATATCATTGGATACCCCATTGGGTGTGATAATGTTCTTGGAATATTTTTCATTAGACACAAATTAATTAAATTATTTAATTGCACATGTTGTGTGATCTTTTTTGTTGAGTTTTGATTAAATAAATTATTTTGGGTAATTATGAAAAATGATCTTTGTTTGGGTGGGTTACTTATTATCAAATTATTTTCATCCTTTTTCAATTTTTCTCATATTTTTACTTTATAAATTGATATTTTTTGTTTTTATTGCTTAATTGATAAATGTTTTTGGCTATTGCAACTCGGTTTAAATTATTATTTGTTTTGGAAGGGTTACCTATACTATTTAGTTGAAATTATAAATGAAACTTTGTGATAAAATTTCCATGACATATAATTATATTCAGGGCAGTGAGAGATCAAGGTTTCATATAATAGACTCATGCTTGAACAATCAGTTCCTGCCTGGTTACATTTATTTCACTGTGGGGGCAATTTCTTTGGCTTTTCTAGTCATGTCCTTCCTTGGGCCTTCTATAGACATTGGGTGATAACAGTTCTCGATGGAATCATCAAGGATGGACCATTGGAAAGAAGTTATTCTCGGAATCGGGTGGTACTCAACCCCTTCAGGTCAATATTAGAATGGACTCATGGTAATGCCATGATTCGAGCAATACACGGTCATTATAAATATTTCCTTGGATAAGATTAATGGTATTGGAATAAAAGAAGAATGTACCGTAGTGATACCTTCAGGAAGGACTCAGAATCCAACTCTAAAACTTGAACATAATAATAATAATGATCCATGGAAATTTATTATATATGAATCCATTGTTTTCTTTGCTAGTTGTGATACTTTTATAGTGTTTGAATCACCCTTTGTTGGCATATAAATTAGTTTCCAAGTCAAACCACAAACATGGGTATGTGCTCTTTTTGTCTGTCTTATTTTTTCTAGTATTATATATATATATATATCATATTTCTTAAAGGTACTCATTTCAGATTCCTAGCTTAGGCTAAAGTAGGAGGTTTGGGAAGGGTGTCCATTTACGAACTCGAACCACATTACATTTATTTTATTCCTGTTATTTAATTGAATTCATTTATATATATATGGTACACGGATATAGTTTATTGCACGAAATTGAAAGTTTTAGACCCCGTGGATGCCAACCTATTATGATTTTATCTCACTCCCTACATGGGAGCCATTTGGTACCCATGTATATATTGTTCTCGTAGTTATGGATAATGGGAAGCGTGCCACTTCTAGTGCTTGTGTGTTTCTTGCAGTTTAGGATAGAGATTGGGGAAGAGGATCGAGCTTTTGGATGGTCTTTTTTTATTAACACCTTATGACCTATAAGGATGATGTTATGACTTAAATAATGACTCAAGAATTTTTTTTAGGGATTATATAATGGTATTTTAGAAGAATGTTTCAGATCCAAAATGTTTTTAAGTGTGAATAAAGTACAAGAAGTAGTTCCTCTTTTATAAGACTGTGGATGGGAAATCTTGGAATTCATCAAAATATTAATTTAATATAAATTACATTTCTATTAAAAGTTGGACAAAATTGATTTATATATAATATATGATGATTATTGGTAAAAATAATATATTCCAATATATTTTTGGCATGTTTTTAATCTTTTTTAAATGCTTATTATTTTTGTTTTAAACCTTTTTATATTTACTAGTTTATTATGTAATTTACACTTTGAGGGTCAACATAATTACCATCATAGCCCAAAAGAACAATAAAAGAGACATTTATGAGATTTTAGGACTTATCAAAAATATATTTCTAAATATTTTATTTTAATAAAATTTAAATAATTTAATCAAAAAATATTTCAAAATACCATTAGTGTTTATTTTGGAAATTTTTAATTATTAGTTCTTTAAAAATATCATAAATTCACGATATAGTTACAAAAACTATTATTAAAGATAAATAAAATTTCAAATTCAACCATAAAATTTGTGGGTTTCATAAATAATATATTATTATATTTTTATACATTTTTTGTATCATTTATTTGATTTTTTCATTAATGAATAAATTACTATATCATCATTATGTCCCAATTTAATTAAATTATTTGTTTATTAAAAATAATAAATTAATTATCATAAGGTATTTAAAAATATTATGTTTCTAAAAAAATATTTATAGTCTATGATATCTTTTTTATATCCCAATATTAGATATACATTACCTATTAAAAACATGTGTAACAAAAATGACTTTTCATTGAATATAAAATTATAAATGATCTAAAGTCATCCAACTATCTCCAAGTGGTCCTAAAATAGACCCATGGATTATCTTTGTCAGAAAAAAATCTTACAATTAATTTATGAAATTTAATAGGGAATGTTTTATTTTAATAATATATTTTTATCTTCAATTACCCAATTTACCCTTAACTATGGTAATAAAATTTATCACTAATATTACTATTTTATAATGTCCAAAAATCAATGAGATGGATTTAAATTATATGTTACTTTTTATTATTAATATGTATTGATTTTTTTAAATTAAAAACATATAATTCATATAAATTAATTAAAAATCAATCACATGGACAGAGTAAGAAAACATTTTTTTAAAGTAAAACATTAAAAATTTTACATAGTTTTTATATCCAATGTCAATATGAAAATGTTTTCAATGGCCAATATATGATTACATGATTAAAAAATTGCTCAAATTATACATTAAAAACCAATCAAAAATATTATTTAACACATTAAATAAATTTTATGAAAAATTAATTTTCAATTAAAATGCATTACCTTTTAATTATAAATCAAAAAAGCAATCTTTTCCAAAAAATATGAAAAATTTAACCAATATTAATTTTTTATATATGTATTCAAAAGAAGAATATTATTATTTAAAATATAACTTATAAAAGCAACAATCACTATTTTTATAATAGGTGCCCCATCAAAAGGGGACAAAACACCATTTTTTTTAAAATACTTCTTGTATTTGTAAAATCGGATTTGTTTTTATAACCTTTCTAGAAACCGCATAAGTTGAATTTTAATAATTATAATGAATATATTTCTTATATATTTCATTGATATAATAAAAAAAGTTATTTTATTTTTTATAAAACCAATTTTTTTAAATTTAAATAGTTTTTCATAAAAAGAATTCCTTTTATTTTAGAAAGGGTTTTAAATTCATTTATAATTAATTATTCAACATAGAAATAATTATAGAAAAATTTGATAAAGTATTATAATAATTAAAATAATATTATTTGTTCTAGTCATTCTAATGGATATTTTTTAATTTTCTCATTTAAATATTATTTAGTTTTTCAATTAAGCTTGATTTGGCGTATCTTGTATGCAATTGAGCATATTGTTTCCTTTTAAAAACATTTGATGTTACATTGAATAGTTGTAAAAAAAGGAAGGAATTAAAATATAAAAGATTTGAAAAAACATTTTTGTAGAAAATTAATTTCTATTATGTAATTAAGTTAATATATTTTAAGAAATCTAATTTTGAATATAGACAGTCTCATAATAAAATGAGATTATAAGAGAAATTTTTCACATTTTTCTTCTTCTTAGTTTTACTTGTTGAATAATATTGTATAATGATTTTAAAAATTTTCCCTAAACATAAATGGAAATAAATAAATACAAATAGCACCATATAATATTAAATTTTATCATCTCATCACCTATTAATTAAAAATTCGTAATTAATGTCATCATTTCATATGTTAACTCTTCAATTTTTATGCATATTTTTTGTTGGAAGTATAAATTTAGACATAATTTTCATGTTATCATAAATTATAAAATAATATAAATTATATAATTGACATATTGTTTCATTATATACACTTTTGTAATTATACCAGAAAGAAAACAATGGAAAATAAAAATACATTGTTGATGGGGACCGTAGTCCTTTCATATGCATGAACATTATTTTAATTATTTATTGAAATGATTAAAATAAATATAAACAACTTTTTATAATTACATAATTATATTTATTTCTTTATTTTAATATCTAATCAAAAATCCTACATTATATACCTCAAATATAGTCGGTTACTGAAAATTATCTACATTTCTATGTGAAGATTGTTGTTTGTATGTATGTACACATGACACATCCATTTTCCATTGGACAACACACTAACAAGGTATATTATATCACATAATGATGTAATAATAATAATAATAATTTAATAGATTACATAAAAAATTATATTCATCCTCATAACCAATCATGAAATTTGGTGATGAAAAATTATATGCATCACTTCCTGTATGCAGTAGTATGCACATTTTCCTCGGAGATGGTTTCAATTCCCAATTGATAAAAAATGTTGTAAATTTTTTTCCATATGAATAAAAAAAATTATTGAACATAAAAAATTAATTATATGATGGGGGATACAACCTATTTTATGGATGTATAAGAAGGAATTAACATTGTAAGTGTTCATTAAGATGATAACAAGTTTTTTTGGGAGACCTCCACTGTCTTACACTATGTGACATATTAGGATGGTCAAATTTGAAAAATAGAATATTATGGAAATGAGGATGACATATTAGATGTTATTTTTTTGAAATGTGATAAAATAAGTGGAACATAGTTTATGAATAGGGGAGGATAGTGGGTACCCTTTTAAAAATGATATGGATGAAAATCATTCAAATGTGTAAAATATTATAAGATATTTTTTATCTTAGTCAATTCATGAGAATCAAAATAGTAAAAAAATTATAATAATATGTTTATATAGTCAATAAATTATCAAAATATATAATTTAAAAAGAAATCCATTTTTAACACTTATCATTTTATCCCCCCTCCCATTTAACACATTTTAGCCCTTATCACGTTAAGAAATTTCTACATCAGTTTACTTTAATTATGGAAAAAATAAAATTGAAAGAATTATAAATTGTAATAATAAAGATTTTAAATATAAAATCCATTTTATATGATTAAATATCAATTGGTTTTGAAAATTAATTTTAAAATAATCACAATAATGCAATGGAAAACCATTTCTATAAAAATTCAATTTTAAGTGTAAAAATTATTTTATTCCAAAATCATATATATTAAAGACTCTAATGAAATTAATTGAATTATTTATGGTTAAATTATATTCATGTTACATTGAAATAATTCACTAAATTAATATAAATATTTAATAAAATTGATCAAAATATTTCCACTATTAGAAAAAAACCATTACATAGATTCATAAAATATAAAACATATAATTTTATGATCGAAATAATAATTTTAATTAAATTATATTTATTAATATATATAAATTTGAATAGTAATAGGGATTTATAATCATTAAATTTATTCATATATCAAGATATTGTTATAAAACTAACATTATTTATAAAAATTTGATTTTTTACTAGTCAATCAAAAGTTAACTTTTCATTGAAAAAATAAAAATTTACAACCTATGTGAGTTTTGAAATTATATTTTTTAGTTTTAATTTAATATTTATATAAAAAATTATTAAAATTATCTAAATTAAATATAATTATTCACATATAATACACAAACATACATTTTTATATTTTATTTTTCTTATAGCATCAAAATAATTTATTCTGATACATTTTTGAGTGTTTGAAACGTTAAGAATGAAAAATCTGTTGATTTAAATTATTTTTCTTATTATGAATAAAAATTACATATATATTTATATATTATAATTTACAAACTCATATTAACCCCCACCAATCCAAGAGCGAATTTATATAGTTACATTTAAGTAAAAATGTATTAATTGTAAATTACAGTTTAATTTAGCTCAATGTTTATATATGAAAAGCTATATGTTTTTTATTATTATTTTACAGGGTAAAAATAATAGGTTCTTATATTCTTCCATACATATTTATATTGTTTCATTAAAATTTTAATTCATATTTCAAAAAATATATTGTAGAGTTTTAATTCAATAAAATATATATTTTATTAGGAACCTTAATTTCCTTGCAATGTATAAGAAATATTTTATGTGCATACATATATAATACACATGCATTAAAATTATTTTTCCCAAACAAAAAATTGACCATATGTTTTTACATAACATAAAACATATCAGAATTATGTTCATTTTTCTTGGATTAAGTAATTCCTTGACCATTGAGATACAATAGTTGATAAATTTTAAATAACTGATCCCATACAAGAATATATTTGTTCCTTCATCCATAGATATAAATTAAAATTAAAATTGTAAATTTTTCCCATAAAGAAATAATTTTACAGAATAAACATTAAAATATATTTCTATTAGAATAATGTCAATTTTATCGATATGATACAATGCACGCAACATCAGCTTTAAATAGAACATGTTCAGTCATACTTCAGACACATAATATTAAAATTAAATTTATGAACATTTTGAAAATTTATGAGAAAAATTTAAATTATTTACTAAAATAATCATATAAAATTTATTTCATGATTGTGTTTTGGTACATTTTGGAGAAGTTTATTTTTTAATCATTACTAAAAAATACTAAACATTAATTGAAACACCGTTTTCATTTAAATAATTCATAGTGATAAATTATATTTTGAAATTGTTTTTAAGTAAAATAATTCCACTTTTATGTAAATTAATCCAATTAGTTCATTGGGATCATATTGAAATTGAGTATAGTTATAAAAACTTTATGAACATTAGAGAATTTTTACTTTAAAAAGCCTCTTTCCCCATAAGCTTATCGGATTAATTTTAAATTATAATTTTCCTGTCATGTTAATAGAAATTGAAAATATTTTTTACAAATTTGGTATAATAATAATTTATAATTTTTAATATGGTCAACATAATTTTTACTAAAATAAATAGTGAATACATTAAAATGTAATTACTATGGTTTAAGAAAGAGTTAATTTACTAAGAAACTATACTAAAAATATAAGAGTAAAAATGTACAATTAATTTGTCTAAAAAATATTTTTGGGGCATATTTGGACCATTAATCAGAACGGTTATATATAATTGTCTATTTTGAGACTTTGGGCATATATAAAATCGAAGATAACACAGTTTATTTCAAAATTACGAAGTGCTTCCTCTCCCCTTCCTATGAAAGGCCACCACTCTAACCTATTCATCAAATATTCAGAACCATTTATTTAATACATTACCTCAACAACTGAATCCAAAAAAGTCCATATAATCATCATATATTCCTTATTTTTCAATAAAATTATTCTATGTATGGGTTTTGTGAAAACCAAATAAAATACCAAAACAAGTGGAAATGTTCTCCAAGGAGCTTCTTTATTTAACTTTTTTCTCCATCTCTGAAAATTTTCATTATACCAATATGTTATAACTACATCAAGAACCTTCCATATTCTTTTATTTTTTTATAATATTGAAATGATCTATAACCATGTAATCTTTTATAAAATGGGTTACGAAATTATCAGTCATTTGTACAGAAGGCCACGATCCCATGAACCGTTGTCATTTTTATTTCCATTTACACCCCTCAGGAATGGGTATGATGATGGATATAAAGTATATATATGATATTTTCAATATATTTATTCCAAATGAGTCACTATATCATATAAATATCTTTTTAACTTCTATTTCATATGAAAGACAATAACGCCATCTCTGTCTATTGTAAAATTCCACATCGCATTACTATGTGATTCATCTTTCACTAAAACTTCAGATAAGAGGTGATAATATCCTGAACCATCCCATTGGGAAACATTCCCTGACTCCAAAATCCCACCTAAAATACTCTATGGTCTAGTGACTAGAACCATTTATATCAATCACTAATATAAGAGTCCTTAGCCTAAGTACTTGTAAACAAAAACACATCTCCATGCCTATACAATGATGAAATGTAAATACAATGGAATAAAAATTCATGAATCTAATATAAAAACAAAAAATTGAGTATGTATAAGTAATTTAAAGTAAATAGGTCTAACATCAATCCCACAAAATTATTAAAAAAAAATCCAACATGAAATTAAAATGGTGACTATTGTCAAGATGCTGCAGGAACACACCTAAGTCTATATGGTCTGAATAAAAAATACCAATTCATGGTCCCTATAGGACATAGTAAAAAAGTTCAACCATCTTCAAAAGAGATAAATCATGTGGAAATATTTTGTTTGGGTTGAGTATAAGAACACCGATTAAGAGATCCCAAAACCAAAAAGCAAATAATAAAGAATAACAGTCATCCCCACATAGGTATATGTCTATAAACAAATACCTTTAATATCTAGATATACTCAACAAAAACAAAACGTATCAACATAAAGTCACCAATTTGATGCAATTTTATTATTATAGATTGAATGGTTCCTCATATAACTGTGTTGGAATAATACACTCCATGAGTTTGATAATGTTGATGAAGTTGTTCGGAGAGGTCGTGCTCATTAGGTCTCAACATAGGAATATATGCTGAATTTTAGAAAATATATCATACAAAAACTAGGATATATCCCATGTCCATGGGGTATACTAATAACTAAATATATATTAACCTTATATATAGAGGATCGACACCAATGAAGTCTTAGTAACTACAACATCCTAGCCAGGGTCATCACTAAGATAATCGTCGGACCGGTCACCACATGTCCTCAAGAATGCCTCCATGTATACCAGAGGCTTCTGGATGGCAATGATGGGATATAAATGGTATGGGGGGGGGGTTATCCCATCTATAACAAAGTATCACTTTGGTGTATCAGATAATAAATAACATAAAAATATGGAAGTAGTAATAATAAAGGCAAAAAGTGGAAAATATTATAATATTAGAATAAAAATAAAATGTCAAATGTCGATTAGATATAATGAATTATGTAATGTCGGGTATTAATACAAGTTTTAATAATTAAAAAATAATAATGGAAAAGAAAGTACAATGGTAAATCCTCAAGAATCCAAATCAATAGATCCTTTTTTCACTCCCTAAATCCCATATACACAACACATCACATGCAACTGATCCAAAACCCTAAGAACGAGAAGACCTACATAGGTTCCAAATATTTCCTAAGTAGCGTGTGATATAATAATCATAGTAGGTTAAAACCCATGTTTTATATACCAAACCATTACTTGATATAAGATGTAAAGAACATATCAAGTATATGCAAGAAAAAAATTAATTCATGCTTAAAAAATAAACAACAACCCACCTAGTTCCAAGTGGACACATAGTAACTATACTTACTTTGGAACCCTTCCATGTATCTATGTTTGTGTGTTGATCCTCCGGCATTAGGATGGATCTCCTGAATTTGAGGAAGATCATACTTCCAATGTTGAATAACTTAGAATATACCATAGACATATGGCCTATGCCCTTAGGGTGGAAAAATATCACCCTAAGGCCTATCTATAATCTTTACCTTGTACATCAAGTAATTTTATATATATCCCTTTGGAATCTGACATAATAATATATTGTTCCCTAAATAATTTAGTACCAGTGTACCTATCAGTCATGTATTATGAAAACATGCCCCAAGACCTAAGGCATCAATACCAATCATGAATCCTCCTAAGTCCCATATAATAAAAAACTATTCCCTCACAACATCAAGTACCTGTAAACCTTACCCCTAGTCAGTACATAATTACATTCACTAGGCCCTTCAGAATCTACATTATACAAGAGTCTTATCCAGACAAATTGAAAATTTCCAATACAATCAAACCCTCAGTTTTCTATCACATAGATATTATATAATCTCAAAAGGTAAGAAAAAAGAATCACAATTCTAGTATCAAACATAGGATATTTTCTACCGACATATAAAATTTTCAATTTAAAAAATTATCCTCCATATAACCAATTGACTTAATTAATATAAGCTTCTAAATATCATCATAATTATATCAAAACAATTTAATTAATCATTTGTCCCTCAATTCTTCACTATATTAATTAACTAGATATTCCAAGGTGATTTTACCATACGAAATCATAATTTCTAAGACATTATTCAATCAATTTATCCAACTTATTATATGTATTAAAGTCATATATATCATTCTTAATATTTTACAAGGGTTTCACACCAATCGGGTGGCCGAAGGTATCTTTTTCATTTCCTATGCACCCATGGGATTCAATGGTGGTAAAAAAATGATATTATAGTTTAAAATTGAATATCCATTGTATTTTGTCATGTACGAATTTATAGAGTGATCAAATTAATTTTATGTTCTTAAAATAAATAAATTAGACAAAAATGGATTCGTTTTAGAGTACCAAAACAAATTCCTTTTAAGGAAAGTTACCACCATGAATCGTGTCATTGAATATGTTCAAGTCATATAATTCAATCATTTAAAATGAAACAATATTATTTCACCAAAACAAGAGGATTGGTTTTACCAACATAATATGTTCCATTTAAATTAATTAATTTAAAAAATTTAAGGAAATAACTTCATGATGAGAATTTATTTTAATTCAATTTACTTATGGAGTAATAGTTATCATGAAGAAGCTACTCAAATCAATACATTCCATTAATTAATTAATAATAATATTGAAATTCATTTAAATAGGTTTGGGTGTTATATAGACGGTTCCATGGAAAACAATGAAAATAAATACACCGGACACCTCTATTTTTAAATTATTCCAAATTAATAAATTTATATGATGACCTAAGAACATATATGGTTTCTGAGTTCTTTATCCATTTCAAAAGTGAAACTTTGTTTTCTAATTCCCTTATGATCCATTATTTAACATGCTAAATATAAATCAAAATCTCAAGAATATATTATCACCTACTCAATATGATTGAAATGAAAAAAATCCCAAACATTAAAATAATTCTTGAAGATAACACACCTCTATTAGAGGGGTTTTGTTACAAAAAACAGGACTTTGTTATCAAACAAATCATTAATCACATTTAAGAATTTGATTAACATTATCAAATAAGTAATTATTGAATAAAATTAAATACATGGAATAGAAATTAATAAAGGAGAAAATAATGAGTAATCAAATAATCAATCCATTCATAAATTAAACGATCGTGGGAAGGGATCCAACCATAGAGATTTCAAAAGGAAAAAAATTATCACTTTCCGACATGAAGATGGAATCTCAAATTATCTCCACCCATGTACACACACACATTCTTATATATATATATATATACCTCGTAATACAATGAACATATCCCCATCATCACGATGGAATATGTACAAGGAAGATAAACACACACAAACACATACCTATGTAGATTTTTCCAATCCTACGCAGAGTCATGAAACGTTTTACAAACAATATGTGGACCTCAAAAACACCAATTAATGGTCCAGCACAGCCAAGAAAAATTTCCATTGCCTAAAAAATTTATTACAATCAAAATTATAAATTAAGTGAAAAAATAATATGAAATACCTTACACTGAAGTGACAATGGTTATATAAAACAAACCAATCCACTTCACCTTCAGTGGTTTATCTTAGAATATGAACAAGGGTGCCTCGAGATGACTTCAGCATGCCCTATAATTGAAATAAACACAAATTCTGAACAACTTATAACCACAGGGTTTCAGATAAAAAAATATTGGGTGATGGGAAGAGGATAAATCCAACCTAATGAAGGGATATAATATATATAATTTCCTTAAATCGTGGAATTGATGGAGTACTCATGATGAAACTAGACATAAATAACGCGGAAGCAGGTAGTCGGAGTGGGGTGATCATGCCCTGTAGGGGTCTCTATGAAGGTTCACATCGTGCAAGGAGAGTGATTACCACTTAAGGATTCGTAAAACCTAAAATAATCATAGTAAATAATAATATTATTAAAAGTGATAATAATAATAATAATAATAATAAATATTAATAGTATGACTATAATTATCATTAAAATATTACATTATTATTTAATTTATTTTTCATATAATCTCATTTAATTTATTTTAATTATAATTATAATTATTTAAATATTAATTTCTATAAAAAAATGCTTCACATAATGGTTTCCTTACTCTCATAATTGAATTCAGAATGTTTTTTTTCAATAAATTCCCTTCAATTAAATGAAAAAATTTCTAATTTTATTGGATCTTCATCTTGTTCAATACATGGGTTGTTTCAATCTTTCCACCTTAGAATATTTCATCCCAATGAAGCCTTCAAAAAATATTTAAACATAAAATGAACTACCAATATTGTGAAACTTTGTTATAATGATCATGTAGCATTTCCAAACACCAAACACACCTCCCATCATTCTTTATAACACACAATACTTACGCGATCAAAACTCGATCCAACACTCATTTCAATGGAAACACACAAAAAAAGTATACCCAGCATGTTTAGTTATTGACATTATCACTTATGCATATCATCAAGTATCCTCCCAATGTTACTTCCCTACTTATAAAATAAAATTTTAGATTAACAATTTCATGTCACGAAACTACTACTACTAGAATATCCTTTCAAAATACACTCCACGAATTTATATGACAACCCTACTGTGATTCTTGAACATTTCAAACAAACGATCACCCATAGATATCTATTATGAGGTAGATATGTATTTTTATAAAAAAAACTATAAACAACATATAACGCAAATTTCTCCATATGAGACTTTATAGAAACAATCTTTCGCTGACCACTCCATTGAAAAAGAGGCAACCCATCGAACCACTCTGGAGAACTAATAATGCTGGTTCTATGATAAGTCCGTTATAATTGTACAAATAAAACTAATATTTTATCTTCCAAGGAATATATCATTCTCCATGAACATTTCCATTATTGTCTATAACTGAATTTCTATAACATTTTGAGATTATACCATCAACTGACCATTTTAAACTGTCACACATCATCTCAAAAAAAGTGTAATCCAGAGCCATACCACTGTTTTTTTTACCCATTAAACACACATCCATGTATGATTAAAATTTTGGGATTGCATCATATTCATTAATATACAGTCCAAGGAAGCCCCTAAGGTAGTTCATACTTCATATTCACAAGTTGTACATTGAAACAAGGCCAAAATATCTATATAAAAACATTGACCGAGCCTGGAGTGGCATTCAGATGGTTATTATGTATCACGAAATGGATGGATTCCAAAATACCATTCATGGTGATCCTACACAGGTTCCCAAGGATCACTAAACACTAACCATTCTTTGATAAGAACCATGCTTCAAAATAAAACTCATAAAAGGATCACCCAAACAAGAATAACATGATTTAATTATTTAGTTTGTTGTATGAATGATTATTCTCTTAGTGAATTAAAATGTTGCCTAGATAGGGTACATTCTCGTCACTACTATAAAGTACACTAATATTTTTTAAGGGTTTCATGTGAATAATAACTAATTACATGAAAGAAGTACAATCAAACCACAACTGGTTGACATACATTGAATTAAACTCGGATTGACCTATTTACACACAATCATTAACACATCACTAGACTTTATTACACAAGGTATTATTGTGACTGATTAATGTCAACCACTGAAGTCCATACGAAACAAACAGTTTTTCTCAAGGGTTGCGTACAATACTATCTTCATTGAATTCATGCAACTAAGAGTGGAACAACATGTACTTAAATCATTCAATCCTGAAGGTTATACCAGCATGCCAATAATTTTCAAGTTGTCCACATTGGTTGTGTTTCTTATACTTGGAAAAAAAATTAACCATAAGAACCGATGTGACACTCCCCAAATTATGAGTGTCCTTATAATCAAATGAAAATATAAACTTGCTTCTCATTAGCACGCTAGAATAAAACACCTTAAAGAAACATGTAACGCTTATCTGATCCAAGATACTATATTCAATGAATATAAAGTAGGAAACAAACTAAACTAAAATGATTAGTATTTTATAACTCCATAGTCTCTAAAAATCCTCTTAAGAATTAGGAAGAACTTTTTTATTTAACTCTCAGGTCACTCTACTCTAGATATGACCTGATAATGTATAAAACTACACATGGATGAATGACTCAACCAAAATAATCAAGTTCTTTATATAATTTAGCACTAGACAATACCACATATATCAATTCATACTGCCAAAAGCTTACACACAAAAAACGACACATACTATGTACTACCCATAGGTTTATCATCATGATGAATTTATGTATTTCATGTCCATACAATATATTTTTCACAACATCATAGTGCCTCATATGACCATTCATAGGTACAATAACAAGAAAAGTTACCCATTAACAAGGAAAATAAAGGGTCAAATAACTTTCTAAGAGGTTGAACATGACCAAAGAATGTTTAACCTACTAAATCTGAGCATTTCACGTGAGAAATCCCCATAAAAAGGGTAAAGATATTCTAACCATCAATGTGAACAAGGGTGCAATTTAGATGTCAAATGTCCAACTGGGGAAAACAGAACCCAAACCCCACCTATCATCAAAAGAATGAAAACCCTAGAAAATACTTAAATTTATATGAGTTCTACCAACGATGGCGTATCCCGTTATGAAGAAATATCACATACCCTATCACTATGTCATGAAAACGTATTTTTCTTGGATGAAAATATGAGCATAAATGCCATTTCTAATGAAAATAATTCTTGTGGAAAGTGATCATGCTTACATTCCATGGAAACTCAAAAAGAAACTCCAACTACCCATACATGAGGGTCTCAACAAGGGACACCTCTATAAGATCCATTTATAAACTATTTACATATATTAACATTTAATCATTAATCATGAAAATATTTAATTCAATACATAATGTATGATTTTAAAATAACAACACAATATACTTGATTAATATATAAAATTAAGGGGGAAGCTGGAAATTATCCTATACATCATTTTATAACATTTTACACTTGTGGAAATCCTAAATTAATTACGATTTTTTTTTTGAAAATTCCTTTTTAACAAAAAAAAGAAGATCTACTAGGGTCCCATTTTGACCAACCTGGGATCATTATAATTTAACACAATAGAAGTTGTTAAATTATTATAGTTCCAAACACACAAATAGTTCATATCAATATGCGCATTCCCCAACTAACCTACATTAGTCTAGTTTTCCTTTATAATTGAACCACATGATTTCAAATATAAATTAAATAACCCTTTACATTTATAGCCATTTCCCAATTCATCATTCCATTACATTTAATATGGTCTACCATTTACCATTCCCTGAAGCACCAATATAGATCATGGATTGAAAATTGGATACCATTAATCAAAACATATCTACTTTTATAATTTCGCATGCTAAAAAATTATATTCTGGTCAAATTAGGGGCCATCTACCAATTTATAAAGTTCCCATACACATTACATTTTGGAAATTTTCTTCCTTTAATAAAAAATAATTCACTTTATCATTTCAATTTGAAAATATTTACTTTGTACAAATGTTTCAAAAAATTATATAAAGCTCAAGGATGGTTCTATTTCACGGGTATCATTTTCATAGTTATAATGTGCCCAAACACATTACAATTTAAATATAGATCTCATTGTAAATGAAATAATTTAATTCTAAAAATGAATCCAATTATAATAATATTTTGAATACCATATATATATCAAAAAAATATTGTTATAAAAAACATAAAGAAACATTCTATAAACATAAAATAATACATAACCATAAAAAACACAATCAAAACAAACGAAAATAATAAAAATTCAACTATATGGAATGGCATATGCACAACATGTGAATTATCTAGGTCCCAAATATGATGCATGTAATAAATCTGCCATTCCATACCAAACCAATGATATAGTACCATAAATATAAAAAATTAATATGAAATGGAAAAATAAACCAATCACTCTATGTGAAATTATATTCTACTCTAATATCGAACATGATGAAAAATAATCCCTGCCGAGGACACTACATCATTTACACATGGGAGGGGTGATTATTACCAAACACGACTATTTACCAAGCTTCAACATATTCATAGTCTCATGCATAATAGACCAAAACATTAATATAAAGGAAAAGAAACCATCCTTTGATACCACATTGTAATTTACCAATAAAACCACCATATTAGTGGTCAGTAGGGGAGGGATGATATAGTCATGATGATACTTAGAACTCCCCAGAGGGTAAGAATCTGAAAAAATGATCTCAATCTATGCCTAATGGATGAATTACAAGAACTATATTCATGTATTCAAGATGAGGGTATCACATTCCTCTGTGAAAGACATGATTCCATATTAATTCTTGGGTAATTTATATGTGGAACGCAACCTAACGAAAATTTTCCATGATAATTTGAACAATGGATCAAATCTAACATTAAAAGAGCTCACAACATGTAAATAGAGTACACAACATAATCCGTCGGACTCGGGTCTTGACCATGTAAATGGAATGTTTTGAAGGCAATATAAAGTACATAGAATGATTATTCTCTTTTACTTCTTCTCATTTACTAGTACACAGGTAATCCCATGTACAGTTTCCCCAAACTAGGTCGGTGTGGGTGTATATGGAATACTCAAGCACATGTAGTCTAGCCCATGTCTATGTACCCTCCAAAATATTATATGCTATCAAGGAATGGTTGCACACCATGTGAAAAGGTAACATATCATGTGATACATTATTCATCTTAAAAACATAGTTTCTACAGAGATGGTCCCACATAAAATATATCATCATTTTACATGCCGTGTAGATCATAAATTTCTAGAAATTATTATCTGTAATAAAAAATCATTTATTCGGCTCCAGAAACCAATATAATCACACCCTATTCTATAAATTATGTACTGTGGTTGGTTGGGCCTTTTTAATGGATTGAATGCATCCATTGATTGTTTTGTAAAATGACTTGGATCATCATTCCTCATTACTCACCAATGAACATGAAAACTAGGTATCCACACTATTTGATCTTCTTCCACATCCATCATCACACCAAAATCAAATCATATTGATCTTGGATCTATAAAAATGAGTTTTTTAACCATTAAATAGGGGTGAAATGTTTTATTCCTTTGTGTATTTTGAACCACAAGACAATGAAGAGTTACTATTTTAAATGCTCAATTGGGGGAGAAAAGAAGAATGAACAATCATAAAGTATATATATGGATTGATGTTCATGTAATACCTGATTCAATTATTTTATCATGATTATTGAATACAATATAATATAACCACAAAGATATTATCTCCATTCCTAAGTAAATCTAACACATCCTGCAACATATACGATCCAAGAGTCAATTTGTTAGTTGATTGATTTGTGTTAATAATATTAATCATAAATGGGGATTGAATTTAATAAAATAAAATCTCCAACTTCATTATGGAACAATTTTCAATTAATAATAATCATAATTCATTGTCATTTATAAGATATCTAAATCATGTTGCACATCGAGCGCAAAAATATGATTCAGTTGATGTTTAACTGATAGTGACCCTCTAATTATCTCTACAAGGGTACTACAATGGATCCGGGGTTATGTGGATGACCATGTACTACCATCAGAACCATAAAAAATAGAATTATTTTGGTCACCACATGAATGGATAAATAAAATAATTTTATTTATTGTAAGCATGTGATGATGTTGTCACAAAAAAACCACGCTGACATAGGTTATGTTGTGCCTTATGTAAAACCATCATTCTAATATCAATGGAGACATTGGATTCCTATTCAAGTAACCTATTAAGAACTTATTCCACTTTTTTAGGAAAAATGCATGCATGTTCTATTTAATAAATATCATAAATTTCAATCACTTGTTCTTGGAAAACAAAGCCTAAGAACTGAACACTATCTCAAGGGTAGTTAGTTAATGTAATCCTAAAATTATCTAAAAAAATATGTGAATATTACAGTCACTAAATTATCCCATTTATGGTTTAGAATCTAAAAATTCAAAAACATGAGGACATAAATATATGTTGGTTTTGAGCTTGAATCTAAGACTCTATCACATAGGTTCTCCCTTTGAAATTCTTGTTCTGGTACAAGACATGAACTACCAGAATTGATTTTCCATGAAGGATCATCTTAGGATGATCCACCATGTCTACAAGGTACTCAACAATGGTATCTCTATCCATTATGAACAGATCATCCTAGTTGATAATGTGAGATGGGTAATGTGTGTACATTTTTAGATCTAACATGAGGAATATGTCATGTACCCGGTCAAACCGTGGTAGTTGAGATAAGTGATACTCCACCATTCCAAAAATACAAAGTATATAAAAAGGCCCAATGAACATAATATTTTTTCTTCCACCCCAAGAAATCATCATTTACCTGGGGAGAGATAAAACATGATGAAAAATAAGTTATCCTTCATTAAAATCCAAATTCCTATGTGCATTTTAAACATAATACTTATTAAATATTTTTCCAGTCCTCATCCACTCCCAGATGATATTCACCTAGTCGAGGGTAGCACACACCAATTCAGAGCCCACAAGATAAAACAATCGTTGTCCAATCCAGAATTGTTGCAACTTGTAGGGTTTCCCATACAAGGCCATGAATAGTGCTTGAAAAATGGTGGAATGGTAGCTATTGTGTTAAACAAACTCCACCAATGGTATATGACCCAACCAAAGGAGGATAAGGACTATCCTACAGACTCATGGAATGTCATATACAACTTGAATTTCTCATTATATATGGACATTATAATGGGGGTGAAATTTTGTGCTAATGTGTAATTGATTCCCAAAATCATCCTATAATAACGTTCATAAAAAATAAATGAAGTGAGCATCATGATCATAAATAATGGTTGGGATTACACCATATAGTTGAACTATCTCATACACATAGAGGCATGTCATGATTTCTACTAAACTATACTATAAAATAACTATGATCTGGTATGACATAGTGAGTCAGCCTATGATCTCCCATATGTCTTATTTTACCCAATATGTGTTAACATTGTCACAAATTTCACGGATATCTCATCCCCCAACCACTATAGAACTTCAAGGGGTTGAGATAAACCCACTGGAACATGGTACCGATCCTTTAATTGATGACATGTAAGTTATCGACAGAAAAAAATGCAACTAACTTTATAATCCCTAGACTCCAAAAAGGAAATCATAGATCCTTATAAATATTTCACTCACCTAGGTGCACCTCCAAAAGATACATATTAATATCTTTCATAATATCATCCAGAAACATCACCAATACCATCATGCTTCCTTGAAAGATAATGCATGATCCTTACCATCAATAAAACTCTCATGATAATGTCCTGATGATATCTAAAAATTTAGGATCTCACAGTCGAAATCCCTATGTTTTTCCTCACATTATACAAGATTGGAAGTGTTAAAACCTCATTTGTAGGTAAGCTAGTCCATATCCATCCCTAATGTATAATGACAACGATGCCAACATCTCTGATTCCACGTTCAGAAACTAAAAAGAAGATATCTTACTGAGAGAATCCACTACCATGATCCCATTTCCTTGAGTGTAAGAAAAATCAAATTCATAATCATGAAGAAAGAAAATAAATATAATTATAACATGTTATGAAAAATATGACGGATGATATACTTTTGACTCCTCATGTTAAGGAATTTGATAAACTGCTCATCCCTCATGTAGTGTCACCACATCATTAGTGTGATGACTATCTCTACTATCTAAAGATCATGGGTCAAATAGTTATTATCATGTTGTCTCAACAGATATTTTCCATAGGAAATCATTGAATGCATGTGCATCAGAACACAACCATACCCGATTTATGATTCATCACATAACACTACGTACTAGACACCCTCCACTAGAAATATCAATATGGGGACCCTCATCAATATCTATTGAACTCCTAAAAATCTTACTAGAACCTCTTCTTGAACATAAACAGCTACCCCTTTCAGGTCAATACTATCATTGGAGATGATATTATGGTGAAATCATGTATGAATATTCAATAATAGCCTTCAAACTGAAGGATTCTCCACAACAATATCATTATCTTGGGTGGATCATAATAAAAAACTATCTTGACCTTATATGGGTCCACCTACAAACCATCTATTGTGATAACATGTCACATAAATTGGAACTCGTGAATCTATAACTAGAACTTTAAGATCTTTATATAAATGCAGTTCTCTTTGAGTACGTCCAGAACCATCCTCAAGTGTCTAGAATGATCCTCCTCGAATGATGTGTACACTATGATGTAATATATGAATACAACCATGAAATGGAATAAGATAATTCAAAATATTGGATTCATCAGTCACATGAAAACCCCTGGGCAATTCATCACTCTAAAAGGAATCACAATGTACACATTGTGTCTCTAGCAACATCCGAGTGTTGTTTTTGATATATCTGTATCCCATAAACATAAATGGTTATTTAGAGAATCATTTCTAGTCATCAATAATCTTCATTACCCAATCCAATGATCAAATATTTCATAGATCCTTGTTAGTGGGAACATATTATTCACAGTCACTTAGTTTAGGAATTTTTATCCCACACATAACCTCATGCACCTTTCTTATTTCTTGGTAAAAACATTGCGGCTTCTAGGGTGAAAAATGGTAAAAACAATCCATTCCTATATAAGGCCTTCAACTACTACCTCATCGTTTGATGCTCTTTAGGAACCAACCATTATACCAGAACATATATTGTTTCCTTCTTGAGGTGTAGATCAATAAAGTAGTCCTTATATCAACTATGAGGTAACCCTAGAACAACCTTCAGAATTATTACCCATGCTCCCCAACCACTATAGGAACTAAAACTCATAAAATAAACCACACCAAGGTTATGTGTAGCCAAATATTGAGTAATAGGATACACCCTACCATTCATGAGACTATCCTATGTAGCTTGGGATTCCTTTTATGCCACAATAAAAAACATAGCATCATCACTATGGAAACATCACATCCTCTACCAGAAATGGAAAATATAAGAAAACCCCATAGACAAACAGTATATACATATGATGTCCCTATAAGGCCTCATCTCTTATATAATGAGAAACCAATAGAATATATCACCACTAAAAGTCAAGACACTCTATGAGAACAAGTGTATTATCATTAAGTCATCTATATTAGCAGTCTACAAATTAATGGGTAAAGCAAAGGGGTTAACCAAAATCTCTATGTAACAAACCATATATATAGATATAAAATAATTACCAGAACCTATGTCTATTGCTACTATATATAATATAGAGAATATATAGATCAACCCATCTATCATTCTAGTAACCTTTGGGTCATAAGGCTCAACTACCTATATCGTCCCCTCCTATGTCCTCCAGCTCTTTCAACATGGTATGGATCACCTAGTGTTGGTGGTAAAAACTCAAATAATCTACCAACCACAACTTCTATCCAAGATCCCCAGCCACGTAAGCCAACCTACGAAACTAAATATCCCTTCCACTTCCACAACCGCGATATCCCATACATGTTTTCTCTATAATTTATATAGTGGATTTGACATTATCATGAAAAATTTACAATATTATAACATGGGTAACACCCCTATATCTAGGATAACTAGACCCATTCTGTGATCCTTGAACATCAGATCATCTATCATGGGACCTCCTCCTAAAATTTATCACACATTCACATCTATCAAACAAATATCATCTCCCAAGTCTCAAGCTCTTTTCCCTTGTATTACGACTTCCAACAGCCATTGTCAACTTCTTCTCATCTAAGAAAATCTCCACAACCAAATACCACAATAGAATTACAAAATCTCTAGTAATGAACATCGGTATAATGATAGATTTGATGCCTCAACGCAAACCTCACACAAAGTTATGAGCATGAAATAATTGATCTTAAACATTATAAATTGAGTACATGGAAGGGTTTGTAAATCTCAATGAATACTCAGTTATTTTCATGATGGCCAATTTAAGTTATAGACATTCTTGTATTTGTAAAACCCCCATCAGGATCAGAGAGAACTCTTCACTAAAAAGGCCCTCAAACACATACTATCCTTAGGTTTTCTCATAATATGGTTGGGTCACTACTGCCATCTATCTCCCTTATAATCCATAGAGAAGTCTTTCTTCCAGTACCCAAATCATATTTTCTAGTGTCAAAACTGGATTTAAAACTAATGTCCCCACCTCAAGTCGGTCTCCATCGTCCTATGGGTAGATCTTACCTCAGAACTATAAGGTTCTCTATCATTGGAACTACTAAAGTGATCTCATGTGTGCACCTCATATGCTAGTACTATGTGGTACCATCTACTACTATATCATTGGTACTATAGATGGGGCACCACAAGGATAAAAAACCACTCAAATTGGTCCATGTATTGATTTATTATCTCTCATGGGATCATCCTAATTATAATGATACTATATACTATATTTCATACATCATGAAGGTGTCATAAAATAGAAATGATGTTCCATGATCACTGATTATATATGGAGAAATGAGTAATGGTGTATATGGAAACCAAAAATCATTCTTATATGATGAATGTACCATTATTTTCCCTCCAAATAGTGTTCTTGTGTACCATGTTGAAATGATGGTGACCAGAGTCTTGGTATATAGACACATCGACCCCTACACCAACAGTGGAGTCAATGGTCTGAAATCTAAAATCGAACCACATAACATTTTCACCCCAAACCAAACTTATAAAATATTTTCCTAAGGAAGAAATGAATATATTTGGTACCAATCTTCCATGTTTTGTCACAAAGGGGACCATTTCACAACATCCCAATATATTCATCCAAATGCCAAGGTCTTGTGACTAACACCGAGTAGGAAAATCTCTAACATTGGTTTCTATGTATGATGTATATGTACACATGCAAACAACTCTGAGCCCATACAATGATGAAATATAAAATCAACTAAATAAAAATATCTAAATACAATCTAAATCACAAAACTGGAGTACGATAGAAGAAAGGGGAAGTTCACAATTCCAAATACAATCCCACCACAACGAGTCTGAAAACTAGTCTAACTTGAATGTAATGTGGGGACTCCTATCAATATACTATTGGAAGACACATCAGTGTTTCCATTCTCACTAAGAACCTTCTATAACTATTGCCTCTACAAATCTATATAATGGTCAACATTCTACAAAATAAAAAAACATGAAGTAAAATTCCATGCCGGTCTGGGTATAAAAATACCCAGTAGGACACCGTGAAACCACAATACATACAAAAAAAGAATAACTATCATCTCTAGATAGGTATATGTCTACAAAACATATGATAATAATATCTAGATATTCTCAATAAAGACACATAGTCTCAAGTGGAATTCACAACCATAATTCCATCTTTTCATTTCATCTAAAAAAGATCCACATAGCATATATATGAGAGGATAAACTCAATGATCTTGATAACACTAGTGATGTCCGTATGAGAGGTCATTATCATCTGGTATCATCATATAATTTATACATTGTAATTTTTAAGAGATGAAATACATATGTTATGATCCCTCACAAGGATATCATGTACACCAACTAATAAATGTTGATTGACCTAATATGTGGATGATCAACTCCCATTTTGTGTTGGTGATGACGATACCAGGAAATCCACATAGTGTATGAATAAGAATAAAGGATATCACTCTGTGCCTTACATAATGATTACAAAAAATATATCAATGTAGTAATAATGAAGATATCGCAATATCATGTGTAGGAAAAAATTCATTAATAACCCACAAGTAATAGTTATGAGGAACACATCACAAAAAATCATTTCCATGACATAAAGAACAATGACCCTAAGCCAACACTAATAGAGTACAATGCGTGTTATAGAATTAAAAAACAAACTCTTTTTCCCATCAGGTCATATCCATGTAAAAGGACCATTCATAAGTCCTTATATATAGTACACTAAATGATACTAAACCTATTCTAGTACATAGGTAATCTGATGTACATTTTTCGCGGGACATGAACATATGGTAGTCAATGGTGTGCTCAAGATTGTCTAATCTATCCCATGTTTTTGTACCCGTAGAGTTACATTCCAATATATCAGATATGGGTAACATGTGAGGTTACATGGTCACACTCAATGTGATACTTATCATCCTTCAAAAACCCTAGACACCATGGATAGAGTCACACATGGTGTGTATCTCTTCCATACATATCATGTAGATTGGAAATTCCCAAAAATCTAGATCTAAAATCATATAACTCTGTTTCTATATCAACAACCAATCCAGCCATTCCCCAATAAAGAAATCAAGGAGTTTCCTAAAATAGTACTTAACATATTTTAAGCATAAAAATCCCACCATCGATCCATTACGAAGACACCATTAATATGAAATCATGTTTTCATGACAAATAACACAAAAAAATGTTTCTACGCCATTTTATATGCTTCTAATTCCTTCATCACACCATTATCCTATCAAATTGATCTGTGATCTACAATATGAAACCATTTTGATAAGAAAATTTTTCGAATAGATCAATTCCTCAGTGTATATCGAACCATTAGCTAAGAAAGAATTTCCATGGTGAATGAATAATCGGGGGAGAAAATCACATGGAACAATCATAATGAATGGAACTTAGTGGATGTTACTATCATCCACAATTTGATTCTATTAGAATTAATAATATAGGGATAATAAACTAATAAAAAATAAATTCTCCCATTTCAAAAATAAAACTAACACATCCATCAACGCACATTATCTTAAAATCAATTTTTTAGTATATTGATTCGAATTTTTCATATGAATCATGAATGGGGAAGGAATACTGCAAAAAAATGCCTTACCTCAAGATGGATCAACCATTGATGAAGAATTTTTCCATTGTTTTAACATTGTTGAGATATCTAAATCATTTGGCACACTAATCGGTAATATATTATCTGGTTGATGTTGGCATGAGAGAGAACCCCCAAATATCATTCAAAGGGTTCTCTAATAGCTCTATGGTAATGTAGCTAACCAATGAATTTCATTACAATAATATTCAAATAAAATAATTTTGGATGCAGAGTCCATGGATACATAAAAAATAACTTAATTATTTTATTTATTTTATGTTCAAGATAACTTTTTTACAATCACCTTATGCTAAAAACTGTTATATTTCTCCAAAGGTAAATCCTATATTATGTACTAAACGGTGGCCTTAAAAATTTCAGATATAGTCCCCTATTTATAATTACATAATTTTTTTAGGAAAACAATTATTGTGTGATATTTATTATATTTAATATATGCAAAAATTTATTCTCGGAATAGTTGGCCTTGAAATCGCATGCTTTCATAACACCTAGGGTCGAAGGTATTCCTAAAAAAATCCAAAAAATAACACATGGAAAATCAGATTAATTATATATAAAGATAAAAATAAAAATAATTTGTGATATAAATGACATAATTATTTTATTCATGACATATTAATCATTATTTAAGGATAGTATATATATATCATTTTGTTTTTTACCTTGTCACATATGTTAAGTTGATAACATAGACTAACTCCTTCACAGAGCGATGTGAATCTCATGAAATCTACAGACCTCATGGACGACATATATAACAATATAATATGATATTAATGAAATTATGATAATTGTACAATGGTAATATAATACATACAACCTTTTTATAATGATTAGTTTAAAAAGAAAATGTTACTCTTGCATATGTCCGGCTTACTATCTCCCATCTAATATCACAACTCATTTTTCTAAACCAGCATTCATGATTGGTTTCAAAAAAAATTAATGATGTATAAATATGATCATTATTTCAAGATTAGTAATATATATTGTAGAACTATATAATATGTTAAATAACCGTATCATTCAGGATTATAATCGTATGAGAAAAAAAGGCAATTGACACTAGAAACGATACAAATAATTATGAGATATTCAAGAATTGGTAATAAGATGTTTTTAAAGGATTATATATTATAATATAAAAATTATTATAGTTAAATTATAGGTTAATAACACATTTGAAACTAGTATACTAGAATTTAATCCACATTTAACCGAAAAAGAAATGATAGGTGAGGGATTTCATCTCCAATTACATTCCATTGAGACATATTTCTTTTTATTCCAAAATTTACTTTTATATGTTGTATATAATTTTCCATTGAAAAGTAATATATTTAATATTTCATTATTCTTATATGTTTTTGTTTAAATTTTATTTATATCATCAATGAGTATTTTACTGTTAATTAACAATTGGAAAAAGTTATTATGCAATCTCACTTCCTTTTGAGATTGATAACATTCTCTTGGAATAACCACATTACTATAATAATTTTTCATTAAAATTTATATTTATCATAAATATTAATTTTTTTAGGATGTAAATTATTATTTCATAAAATTTATATCAATTTAATATATAGTGTCTACATTGATAGTTTTTTGACAAATTGGGAATATATTCTATATACTTTACAAAATATGGATATTTTATGATAATGAACGTTATTTGTGAGTCTAATGACATATTCAATATATGAGGTACAATTTGGAAAGTTAGGATTTTGGTTGGGGAAAAGTTAATGAAATACCCTTGATGAATCGTTATTCTCATGAAATGAATCAGTAAGCCAAATAAAATGGTTCTTCACGTAGTATTTTCTAAATCATCTTCTGTATGGTCTAGATGCCAATGATATCACGTACCCCAGAAATAGGATGTTATAAAATTTATAATTTCCTTCATTCAGTACTAATTTATTACTTTTTAGGTTATTCTCACTATGATATTATCATTGAAATTATTTCATTATCATTTATGGGTCAAATGGAATGTGATTTCTGTTATTTACATATCCATAGTATTTATGCCTTATCTATTCTTATAGTTCTATTTTCTAAATGTAATGTGTGATTAGTTATTTAATATTCCATATTGGTTATTCTTATTTAATCATGATTAGATTCATTTTATATAATAATTACATAATATTTGAGATCACCATTATTTTTTTTCCCGTCTTTTGTATATGAATTATAATATTTGGACTATGTTTTCAATGATGTTGTTCATTTTATACTACTAATTATTATGTTTAATGATCTATTACAAATGAAAATGGGTATCATAAATGTTTCTAGTTATCAAGAAAACTAAACTTATCAGTACCTAGAAATATGATTCATTTTATCTATGAAATGGTAATAATGTAAGACATTGATGTTGGGCAACATGGTCATTGTCATTATAGTTGGTATCAGATAAAGATCAGTAGAAACCTTGGAAACATGATTTAGGAAAACAATGGTCATGTAAAAACCCCTATGATTGATTTTAATATTATTATAGACTAATCTACTACTTTTTTACGGAGTTAATTATGTAGGATTTCTTAAGATATTTCTCTATATAAACATTACATATAGATGTGGTTCTAGAATAGGGGAACCTATGGGTAATAAATCCAAATAGGGTGTATTGGAATGAACCTAATAATCACTTGGTGACCAATAATGGGCCTTACTCCACAACCAGGTTTTAAATCTTGGGTATATTCTTAGGATAATTCATATTTTAATTATGAACCATTATAAAGGATTTTAATGTTAAGATATCCCCAACGAAACTAATTATTTTTATTTTATCAATAACAATTCAAAAACAGTTAATTTATTTTAATAATTAAATATTATTTTGAATTATAAAATATTATTTAAAATTATTTATTTTATTAGATAATCAAGTATTTTTCATTTTTTATAAATGGTACCTAAAATGAAGTAGGGTATCAATACTAATGGAATGTGTACAGATTTCCTTATTAAGGGAAAAATAAAAAAGGTATTGGAACTAAGAAAATTATCGCTATTTTAGGAAATCACAATCAGGTTATGAAAAAAATGATTCTTATATGTAGAAACGTTCTCTATATTAATATAATACAATGTTGGATCTCATTGTACTACAGAAAATCTCATCATTAAGTCAGTATACAAATCTGATTGTAGTAGGGATGTGGGTTAATTTTTTGTATAAGATATTTATGTCCTAGGGATGCATTGAAAAAGAAAATCTTTAACCTTTGGTGTATGGTAAAAACAGTTATTCTAATCAATGGTAGTCGTTGATCTAGAATATTATGATTGAAGAATAAATTATCAACATGAAATTTAATTCCATTAATAGACCATAATTCGTAATAAAAATTATTCAAGAGCGACAAAATGAAATGAAACAAAAGTTCATTATAATAATAAAAAAGGAAGTAGAAAGAACTATTGAGTATAATGAAAATTTTACGTGGGTATCAAGTTATTCCAAATTCTACATATGCAACATGAAGTGAATGATTTACCATGTATTCCAAGAAGTTATTTAATTTCTCCGAAGGGTGGCGGTTTCTGAGAATTTTTCTCCACTTGATGAAATACTTTTTTATTCTTTCAAATTGTATATTGGATTCACAAGATTATACATTTTCAATGGAATACAAGACAAGAAGATGTGACATGAACACTTTGAAAAAATGGAATACATCAAATAAGAATAAGTTAATGAATAAATTATCAACTTATGATAACTATGGATAGAATCACACAGGGAAATTTTTATGATGAATTAGCATTTTTATAAAAGTGTGGAGAAAAGTGTACTATTTTTTAATATTTCATGGGGAAGAAGGAAATCAAAAATATTTAGTGACAAGACTAAACGTATATGGGGAATATTGAAAATATAGATCAAATAATCCGGGGAATCTACCTCAATATATTCAATGTTTAGATAGTGAATCATATGGAATCACTATAGGTGAGGTAGAAGTACCTAATGTTGTGGTAGTAGGTACACTAATCCTTTAATCAACTTTATCAATGTATTTATATAATTATATATTCTCAAATTATTTTTTATATATCAAATTTTATAAAAAATATAAAATTATCCCTTTTCATTTATTAATATCGATTTTAGTAAAAACTCTTAAAGAATGTTTCATTACAATATGTAATTGTGGGGAAGTCCTCATATTTACCCACAAGAATGCTTTATTTTCTAACATCATTATAATATCTATGATTTATCTTTGACATAATCTTTATTATGTAACAACATTCGTTATAGGATGAAAACAATTATTAGAAGAATATGAAAATTATGATTTTTAGGAAGATATAGAATTCCTTTTATTTAGTGTAGATATTTCATCATTTGAGTCATATCGATATCCCACCCTAGTATCTTTACTTAATGAGATTCTTATTGATGATGATAAGACATAATATAGGGATGGAAAATTTATTCTTCAAGTTTAGTATATACCCATTGTATGGGAATACCTTTTTTTATTTCTTGAGGAATACCCTTGGAATACCGTAGAGCATTAAGATGAGTTTTTCATTGATTTAATCCATATTGAAAGACAAATATAAATGAATCAAAATTAAATGGACAATTAATATTAGTAGAGCTAAATAATCATCTAGGGGATGTTGGTTATAAGGGATTTATTCTCCCCATTGTTTCCTAATGAGGATCCCCATTTCTATTTGTTAAGAAGAAAGAAAAACACATGAGGTCATGAATTGATTATTGGGAAATAAATTCTATTAAAATACAAACATATATCCCATGGATGTCATTGGTATCTTATTCAATAAAAATTAGGGAGACTAATATTTACAAATATTTTCCATTATTAAAGTTATCATCAATTAATATAAATGAAGGAATACTTATGGATGACACCTTTTCAAATGAGTTATGTACATTAAAATTTTATAGTAATTACATTTGGATTTAATAATTCACCCTCTCTTTTATCGCTAAGCACCCCTTAATTCTACATGATTAATGGGGGTTCAAAACCCATTGGGCATAGGCACTGTAGCAGTATTGTAGTGACTATAGTAGTGGCGGTACTATAGCAACTGCGGGAACTGTAGCAGCGGTAGGTCACCATAGTAGCGGCAGAGTACTGTAGCAGCGGCTGGTACTATGCAGTTCTGTAGCAGCATGGGTACTGTAGCAATACTATTCACAGAATGGGATTTGGGCCAAAAAAATGGGAATATGGTCCATGTAATGGGATAATGCCCCCTGGGCCTTCGGGCTATGTAATGGGTCCCCTCTACCCAGTTAAAGAGGTATTTGCTTTGCTTTAATAATAAATGAGGCTTCTACCCCAACCTTTAAGACCAAGTAATATCTTGATTACATTTTATAGAATTATTTGATGATTTTATGTTGTATTTAAACATCCTTGAAGATTAGGATAATAAATTGTTTATCATTCTTAATACTCATATAACAAAAGAGTTATATGAGAAACATATTAAGTGTTATTTCATTCATTGAGAAATTTATTTTCATCACTATATTTTCTCTAAATATAGAATCTCAATTAATCCATTGAATAAAAAGGTAGTCATATAATGCTCAAAACCAACAAATAGAACAAATATATTTATTTTCCTTGGTATCGAATACCACTATCAAAATTTTGTTCAAACAAATTTACAATTAGATAACCATTTAACCATGTTTATATGAAAAGGGGTTATGCTTATTTGAAAAAATGAATACGATGAATGTTTTGATGACCTAGATATGATATTTTTAATGCTCTGATTTTGAATCTACTATATGTCAGTGATGGGTTTGTGATATATAGTGATATATCTTCGAGGGGACTTGGTTGTGTCCAGATGAAATATGATAAAGATATGGAATATTTGTTATGAAAATTGAAGATTGATGAACAAAAGTATTTAAACAATGATCTTTATTTGGAGGATATAATATATTCATTAATGATCTGGAGACATTAACTCTATGGTAAAATTTGGGAGATAGAAAAAAATCATATAATCATAAAAACAACATTTTACCTAATGATTTCAACATTAGGAAAACAGAATGGCTTGAGTTACTCAAGGATTATTATTGTTAAATACAATACCCCTAAAGAAATAAAATAATGTATCATATGAATTAAGTAGTAAATATCATGGAACTCATAGCCAAATGTTAATTGAGAGGGATCATATATTCAAGGATCTAATAATGATAGACATGGTAATAATTAAGGGTGGGTAAGAATCACTCATTTTAGAAATGATTTAAAAATCAACATTATTTGAAATGAAAAAATGATCTAAATATGGTTATTATAACTTTAAAAATTAAATTAAGGCTATTAATGAAGGGAAATAAGATGAAATAATTTTTTAAGAAGGTATTATAAAATTTTGAATGAAATTATGTGTTTAATCTATAACTTAGCTAAAAAGTGATTTGTTGGATAAATCTCATAGCTAATATTTTTATATACATCCTGGTGGAACAAATATGTATTGGGGTTTGAGGGTATGTTTTTGGTGGGATAAAATGAATTGATAATTATTGATTATGTATTCATATGGTTGGTCTATCATCATGTGAAATCACAAATATAAAACCATAGAGGAGTCATGAAACCTCTTCCTATTCAGGGGAGGAAATGGGATGATGGACTATGATAGACTCTTAGATATAATAACACAATATGGGGTATAATTTAAAACCTAAAATTTTTTTACATTCCCTCCCTACAAGAGAACAATTTCCTCTTGAGCTCCTCGAAATTCTCTAAATTAATGAAGTTCTGAGACTTCATGGAATACAAATATCAATTTTTTTTATCATGATCCTTATTTTACTTAAAATTTTGGGAAAACTATTCTTTATTTTATTCATATGGATTTTTACATGATCATTGCCTACCATCATAAAATATAAGGAATGTCTTAATGGAATATACAAACTATGGAATATAAGTTGAGATCATGCTCACTTTATTTTCATGGAATGTGGGATAAATATTTTATGTTGTATTAATTAGACTTAAATCATAGTTTAATTAAATTATTCTAATGGGTCATAATGAATAATTATATGGAATGAGATGATTCAATACATCATATTTTTATTAGTTTAGTGTATGGAATTTTTTCCCTATAATGTTTAAATGAGACAACAAAAATGATAAAATCTATTTAGGTTCACATTAAACCATCCCAAAGTATGCATAAAAGTATTTTTTATGATTGCGTAGGGATTTGGATTTTAAAATGGGAGATCATTTTTTCTTAAATATATCTCCATTTATGGGATTCATAATATTTGGTAAGTTAGGGATGATAATTCCTAGGTACATCAAACCCCATGAAATTCATGAATGAATTCTAGTTTTGGAATATCATTTTGAAATGCCACAAAATATATAAAAATTACATGAGGTGTTACATATATCCTTTTTATTGAATTTCATTCCATTCCAGACACTTTTTCTCCCCTATGATGATATAAATTTGGAAACTTCTTTTTCATACATCGAAAGAACCTATTAATATTCTTGATACTGGAGATCATGTATTGAATAATTGAATGGATCTTCTAGTAAAGGTACTCTGGAAGAATCAAAAAATAGAGGAAGAAACATGGGAACTAGAGGATATTATCAAAACCCTACCCAATGGGGCTCAAGATGAAACTACCCTAAGCCCACATCCATATTCCAGGGGTCAGAAACAAGTTCAAAAATGTAGAACAAATATGGGAGGCATTTTCCTAGTTTACCTATATGCTCACACTGGACCATATTAATGCAAAAGTAAAAAAAGGAATAAAATAAAATAATAGAACATAAATAATAATGACCATGCATGTAAAATCACTATAGACTAAAAATATTACTATGTGGTAAATTTGAAAGTAAAGGGTAAAATATAGGCTCAAATAGAATTATTTCCCAACCTATAAAAACTGGTAAAATAAAAAGCAAAGAGAGCCCAACTCCATATCTACAAACTCCAATAACCATATGTGGTCCAATGAACCTATTATCCCTATGATTCTCTATAATCACCATCGAACTATCCATATTCATTATAATACAATACATTTTTTTGTGAAATAAAACATAGGGGTAGTATATTGACACATGACAGGATGCCCCAAAAGCAAAAGGGGGAGTAGTGAGATAAATGAGAGGAGTAGATAGATAAGAAACTCAACTCAAAGTTGTAGATTTTAAAAATCCAATAACAATGATAGAGATGAATATATATATATATATATATATATATTCAAACTATTAAATAAAAAATGAGATAGAAAATGTATATCAATCTCATAGTCGAGACCATGAAGAAGGTCAATTAGTTCTAAAGGACCACCAGTGATGAACAATGCATTATACGAAGTGACCTACTAGTCCAGAGACAACTCACCAAAATGTCTAACAATTGAAGAGAAAAATATCTACGTAAAAGACCCATAACCAGAAACAATAAATAGTTATACTCTTGTTGTAGATTGTGGACCCAATTATTTTCCAATATGAGGGTGCCACTTATATGGCTATGGACCCATGCCCTGACTCTATAGGATAGATCTACTTGATAGTAATGTCATGACCCATCCCCTGGGGCCTATTCCATAACATCCCCAAGCCCTCCTTCCATAGGCCAGATGCTGGAGACTAGCACCGAAAAGGCGTTTCCCTATAACGAGAAGGTGTTTCCTTTAATACTATACAAACACATAGACTAGAACACAACAAGATGCAACCATGATGAAAAAATGTTGTAGTAAAAAAGGGTGTGGAATGTAAAGCAGTCTGAATATAAGCCCAACTTAAAAGTACAAGTACAAATGAAAATTTAAAAACAACTCATGGATCATCCATTGAGGATCCTACCAGAAGGGTAGGTACAACTCATGACCAATAGTCCATGCGTCACGTCACGCCAAATTTTCCACCTATGAGTACCATCCAGTCTGGGCTCCCTCATCCTCGATCAATGTTATACACTATCTGCACAAGACACAATAAGGTGCAGGCATAGCCCATGCAGAGGTGAGTATAACGATACTCAGTAGGGACCCGAGACCCCATAGGTCTACCAGAGTTCCAAGAAGGAAAAACCACAAATCAATACCTCAATTTCAAAGAACGAGGTGATAGAAATATACACTAATTATGTATATTCCCATACATATGCCTATGTTATCAAGATTTACTCATCTCGTACATGGGGGAAGAATGCCACAAATGTAACACCACAAAGGTAGAATTACCGCACTGGTAATCCATGAAGATAGAAGTACCACACAGGTAACACCATAAAGATAGAAGTACCGAACAGGTAACACCATGAAGGTATAAGTACCATTCAGGTAACAGCATGAAGATAGGAGTACCAGATATGAAACACCATGAAGATTGAAGTACCACATAGGCAACACCATAAATATAACACCACAAAGATATATGACTCATCTCATACTAGGTATAACTTAAGTACAGAAGTATAGATGATTATTCCTAAGTCTAGAACATCTTATTCTGTTTAGAAGCACTGATGCTAACCCACATCGGATCTATAGATAATAACCCCCAATGACCCACAAAGGATCTGATCCACACTGGATCGGAATGCGTTGACCCACATAGGATTTTCGAGTGCAAACCGACAAAGTATATGATTGATGCTGACTCACATAGGATTGAGAGATGATGACCCACTTTGGATCGATGTTCCTTCTTCACCTTACAACCATCCATAGGATTCTTTGCACTCGGTGTGCTCAAGATGCATACAATCTAACCCTCAAGATACTGGTCATACCTTGACCTCCACTAACCTCAACAAAAGTGTAACCCAAAGAACCGCCATGTCATAAGGTTACCAACATGATAGACGGTGTGTCTATCGGATGCCCAATCTGTGAGTTATAGGCGTTTTAGTTCCGAGGACCCAGTTGGATTTGGGTTCAATCCAACAAGGTCATAATCCAGCTATCTCCAAAACTCAATTGAAGTATACCAAAAGGGCCGTATCGCTCAAAGGGTCTCATCGCCATAGATAGTTTGTCAAAAAGACACCCGGTTCAAAATTTATGGCTCTTTTAGGGAAACTAGGCATGGTTGGGTCCAGGTCTGGTCCGACCCGGTATGACTGACCCAGCCGGACCACGTCCAAGTCCAACCCGGATTTTCCAGGCTATGGCGGGCTCATCCACCAATGCTGCAGTCCGGCCTAGCCCACATGGGAGATTGCGACCCTTCCCATAGGGGGTGGGGCACTAGGCTCACACGGCCCGGCCCGCGGGGGTGAGGATAGCCGGTACCGTGCGGCCCGACCCACAGTGGTGATTCCGGCTGGTCTCGCATGGCCCTGCATGTGTATGCGTGTCCCGATGGGCTCATGTTGCCCATCCCTTAGTGTCTTGCAGCCGACTAGGCACATGAATCCCAGCTCGAGCGGAGCCCGCCCAAGCCGGCATGGGGGGTTGACCCCCGATATTCCTGAACAGTCGAGCGACCATTCGTCTTGTGAAGTGTCGGTTCCACATTGGCTTCTCCTAGTCTCCATAGAACTCGCAGGATGCACGAGTTCCTTCACTGCCACAACATTGACCCACGGCCTCCTCTGGCGGTTCACGACGGCATGCTGATCTCCCTCCATCCATGGTCGGCTGGTGCTAGTTGTTTCTACCCACCATAGCATCGTCGCAACCACCTTCTCTAGTGGCACGTGATGATTTTACACCCCTTCCTTCACAGATGGAAAATTTCGGCTACCGTCATTATCTTTTGTGGCTATGGTTGTGACCTTCTACACTGGTGGAGTACGATGGCACCCCGCTATCTCCTACATGGTCGGCTACTACTGTCATCTGGTGTTCCAGGTTCTGTCCATCCCGAATTAAACTAGCGGTGAAGAATACAACAATTCTAACAATAAGGATGAGGGTTAAGACCTTGTTTATTTTGCATGCGCCCTCTAAATTATCTTGGTATTATGAGGGAGATATATAATTCAAAATCTCTCTTAATTTAAAACAAGTTGATTCCCTACCTGAAGAATGATAGATAATTCCCGTAATTGATGAAGTGTCGACATTCGTTGTCCCCTCAACAAGCCACCAATGATTCCGCTCAAACATCGTCCTTCAGTTTGTGATTTTTCATCACCTATCACCACCAACTGTAATTAGAACTATCTTCCCAGGGTGGTTTTGTGGCTCTTTATCAGCACTTTGTTTCTTAATGAATCCATGCCAATACCTTTCCCCAAGATCCATATAAATAGTTGAGGGTAGGGTGACAACTCTCATGGAATTTATGAGGGTTCATTTAATTGGAACCTTCATAATTATAAGGACACAATTACATAGTATTTGAAGGTTTAATCCATTTAATGTCTTGAAGCGTCGCTAGTCCCATGTTTTCACTTTTCCATTGGAAGAAAATAAAGAAAAAAAAATAAAAATGCTATTTTATTTATTCTTTTAAAAAGTCCCAAAATTTAACTTTTTCTCCAAACCAACTAATGTCGAAGAGAATCCTCCCTTTATAAAATCTCAGTGATGTGGATTCAATGTTTCCCTCTAATTTTTAATCTAAGCACCAGTTCAAATGTTTGAAAATGCCTCTTGCACGTTTACTAAACATACCTTAAAAAGTTCAAAAATTCCTTATAGGAAAACCGGGCCAAAGAATCATGCACCGTCAATTTTCATAGACTCGTAATAATTTGATATAATTAAAAAAATACATGGTAAATCCGAGTCATTACATTCTCCCCACCTTAGGGATTTTGGACCCCAAAATCTACAACATAGACTAAAGAAACAGATGGGGGTACTAAGCACAAATATGAGCCTCTTGTTCCCATGTGCTCTCCTAGAGGTTCCCGTGATTCCAAAAAACATGCATCAAAGGTATCAGTCATCCATAAAGGACTCTCTCCTATCGATCCTCAATCTTCACTGGAACCACTGTAAACATTACCCCATCATTGATGTTTAGCTCAACATGGTCGATGATGTGAGATGGGTCATACACGTATCTCCTCAACAGGGATACGTGGAAGACGTCGTTCACCAACTCCAATTGTGGTGGTAGTGTGTAAGAACACGAATCTTTGTTTTAGGTATGATTTTTCCTATTCTGGTTGTTTTTTAGGAAAATATGAAAATCTAGAAATTTTCTAAGTACATGTAGTGTACTTTATAAGTATATGTCGTTTACATTGATCACGCGCGAGGCCGTGTGCTGGAAATGTCCAAGAAACACACATGGTGTATAAGGGTGATGTGGAGGCCACCTAATGCGATGTATGGAAAAGGCGAGTACACGCCGTGTAATCTAGAAGTACACGTCGTGTACACATCTTTTTATTTCATTTAATGGACTGGGGTCGTGTCTAATCTCTATTTCCTTCTTCTTCTTTGCCTATTACGTCTAGAGCATCTGAGGAGGTCAAATTTTCTCTGAACCGCTGATCTGTCACTAGTTATCTGAATCAAACACCGTCAGTTACAATAGAATCACAACGGTGAGTTCTTGGTTTTTCCTTTGCCACGTTTCTTGATTCTTTCTCTTATGAGAGTTATCTAAGGTTGAACATTTTAGGTGTTTTTGTAGATCTTGTCTATTCTAGGCTGGTTCACAGGCCGAGGTTCAGGTATATTGATCTCCTATGATTGAGGTAGGTGGTTTGTTGACCTATATTGAATGTCTTTGTGTTTTTCTGAAAAAGGTGTCAGGTTCCCATGTATCGGGTATCTCAGGTTAAGGTTTTGAACCTGTATTATTATCTGCCTTATATTTCATGTATGCATGAGGTTATTATATGATTAATGATTTCTTATTAGCTTGTTTGAGGATCACCCCATGGGTGTTTCCCTTGTTTTGGTTGTTTACCGTCATTTGGCCTAGGTTTCTTGTGAAGTATAACTTGTGGCATTGATTGTCTACCTTGAGATATTTGATTGCATGTATTTCCTACTGTTTATATGATTTTGATGCATTGTAGGTATTATAAATGTTGTTGTTGAACATACGTAGGGATTATGATAGTCGATTACGCATGACTAGACTGCTTATGGCTATGGGAACCTAGTATGGTAGGCTAAAGAGGTAATTGACGATTAAGGGCTTCCCTAGAGAGTCTGTTATAAATTTTTATCATTCACAAGACCTATAGGAATTGTAATTTGTGCTTCCTCAAATTTTCCTTATCTACTTATCAAGAATATATGGGTAATTGGACTTAAGTTCTTCCTTAGAGAGTCTATACCAATCGTTGCAAGACCACAGGGGAGTAGACGGTGAGTGCTTCCCAGAGTGTCTGTGCCTTGGTATGATTACTTGACTATAGGGGTCTTCCAGTATAAGACACCCAGAGAGTTAGTGTGAATATTGTTGGTTGGTTTTGATGAGTCCACCAAGACAATGAACAAACTTGTGTCTTTTACTGAATGTAGTTTAGGTAGTCTACTGAGATACCTGTTGTGTAACATGCTATGATTTTGGAATATATAGCTATTTCAAGATTCCTTGGGTGATAATTAAATTTATGAATTAAATTACTCAATAAATGTGAATGGATATTTGTATGATTGTTTACTTAGTGTACTCATGTTTCTCTGATGCATTTATTTCATTCACTTTTGTTATATTTTTCACTGACAGTAGGGCACAGATCTTGTGGTGATTACCTACTGGGATATGCCTCACACCCTATTTGGGTCCTTCTTTTTGGCCCAAATAGGTTATATGGCTGCAGGTGTGGATAGGGATTATGGCCCTTCTACATCAGGTACATGATTTTTGGTTGGAGATGGAGAGCATAGGACCGAGCCTGGGCTTGCTATGCTGTTGGAGTTTTTATTTACTATTAGTACTTTGTTCTCAGTTGTCTTTCAGCACGTTGTTGTATTTTCTAATTTACTTAGATACTTGTACTTTCTGCATCATTTTTTATCATTATTATATTATACATTTCTTCCGCTATTTAGTTTTAGTTATTGTATGTTGTTTACCACTTCCGCAATTGACGGTTATATCCTTTTCTTTGTATACCTGACCAATTGAGGGCATAGTTTCCCCAGTGACTCACTAATCCCCTCGATGCTAGTCGGAAGCCTCTAGCATTTGGGGAAACACACTTGAGGTCATTTGGCGAACTGCGTACAGGGCACCAGTTGAGTGGCTCCAGATTCAGGTACTTACAAATTAGTATCAGAGGAGTTATTTCCTTTTCTATTGACTTACTATTTAGCGACATTAAACAGGGATAGGACGAAATAGGTAAATGGTAAATAGTTGTGCTAGGGAGTTCTAGAACTCAGGTACAGGGAAAATGATAGATTACCTCGAATGTTGCAATTTTCGAGTTTTGCAAATGTAACAGTTTACTTGATTTCACTATTGGGTGGTGCACTTGTTTTGTGTTGTTACTTTTTATATGATTGTGGTTCTTTTTTGTTGCTACCCGATGAGATGAGGGTATGCCATCTCATGCATCATATAGGCAATTGTTATAAAATCACATTTCATGCATTTTTTCATGCCATCTTGGTTGAATTAGAATTTTCATGCTGTTGTGAAAGAATTTTTCATAGATGATGCATGCTGTTGTGATAGCTGCTGTGATAGAATACCTACCATGTTGATAGGGTATCTTTTCTTTAGATCTTATTTATCATGGATGACAAACATTGGTCTTAGAGTTGTTCTGGGATTCGAGGATCATAATTTTGTGGGTCATGAGTTTGTTATACTATTTACTTGTTGTATGTATTGTTATGATGCCAAGCATTGATTCGTGGGGAGTATGGACCCTCATGGATCGGAATTTGGCACCTTAACGCATGTTTTTAGTGTTTTCTGGGCTCCAGGGAATTTCTGAGGCTACCGTCCAAAAAAACCCAGAATACATGGCGTGTACATCATGAATACATGCCATGTAGTTTTTAGCCATGTCCCTGACTGTGTGGACAGGGACTCTGGGTTGTGAAAGTTCTTGTAGGAACACGTTGTGTACTAGTTTACAAGTTGTGTAGTATGACTTGGGTGTCTGGACATGTCACAAACAACATAGGCACCTGTAGTGATTCCAGACACTAGTGATGATGCTCAGTTCAGAGAGGGTTTCATGAGGTTCATGTAGACCTTCCAGGGAGCTCAGAATCCTGCCCCGTCTATGGTAGAGGTGATGCAGGTTTTTCAGCAACAATGTCCTCCCACGTTCATAGGGGAGGGAGGACCGCAGGCTGCGGAGTCATGGATAGAAGCCATGCTATCCATATTCGAGCACCTAGAGATGGATCGAGAGAGTAGTTTGAAGCTTGAGACTTATATGCTGTGAGACTCCGCTAAGAGATGGTGAGATGTGGTTTCGCAGGTATGGCGCCAACATGTTATGGCTTAGGACGAGTTCCAATGTACGGTTTATGACTACATCTACCCGGAGATGCTGAGGGATGACAGAGCTAGAGATATCATGAACCTGCAGCAGGGTACTCTCACAGTTATGGAGTATTCCCCTCGCTTCACAGAGTTACGGCGTTTCACTCCCATTCTGGGAAATGACGAGCTGTTTTAGCGAGGAAGTTTGAGGAAGGCCTTAGACCAAACTTTAGATCGTAGGTGAACGTCTTCTAGTTGACTTCTATTACTATGATAGTCAACCAGGGGCTTATCACGGAGATAAATCTGAGGGAGACTGGAGCTTTGTCCAGGGAAGTATAGTTTCTAGGGCTGAATCTTTTCAGGTAGACAACAAGAAGCGCCAACAAGAGTCTACATGAGGAGACTCGAGGAAGCGAGGAATTCCTTATGGTAGACAAGATCATCCATCTGGAAGACAAGTGGTGTGCTATCAATGTGGAAAAATGGGAATATGAAGCCTCAGTGCGTGAGATATCTAGTGGTGTGCCGGTCATGCGGCATGATGGGTCATCTAAAGCATTTCTGCAAGTTTCTTCTTCCAGTGGATTGTGAAGGAGGATCAGTTTCCACTCCGCGTACAAGAGCAGGATTACCAGTTCCATAGCAGACCAGGGGCTGGAGTAATTCAGGTCGTTCAAGCTAGGGTAGAGGTCATGGACATAGTGGTCAGGCTTGGTGAGGGTCATCTCAGAGATCTCAAGCTGCTATGCAGTGTCACGGTTCAGGCCAGACTTTTGCGGTAGATCCGATTTATCAAGAGCAGGATCCTAGACCTTCCACAGTTCTAACTATGATTTTAGTAGCCTCAGTTTTGCCCTCCGCAATTTTCGATACAAGAGCTTTTCATAGCATTATTTTCTGTGCATTCTGTGGAAATCCTTAGACTTACTATTTATACATCTATGGATATGATGATGCTAGACACTCCCTTGGAAATTAAATCTACTAGTGTGTTAGTGCTTAAACTGCCCCTTGAGGTTGGTGGGTTTCTTTTTTCATGGAGTCTCTATGTTTTGGAAATGACAGGCTATGATTTCATTCTCTGGATGGACTAGTTAGTTCCCTTCTAGGACTTTTTCGATTGCTGTCTCCGTAGGGTGAGTTTTACATCACCATAGGGTGGATCTTTTCTTCTGAAGGGCGAATGGGATGTCCATGTGAGCATAGCGGGACCAAATCATCGTGGGTTGGGCGATGTTATGGACAAGATGTCTAGCTTATATCTGGATGACCATGGGACTTCTCAGATAAATTTTCCTCCAGTGGTTAATCTCTTTCCATATGTATTTCCAGAAGACTTTTCAGGTTTTCCTCCAAAGCAAGAGGCATACTTTTCTATTGAGCTTGTTCCAGGAGTGGCACCGGTTTCCATTACTCCTTATAGGATGGATACACCTACGTTGCAGGAGGTCAAGAAGTAGTTGGAGGAGTTGCATGCAAGGGGTTTCATCCGACCCAGTACTTCTCCTTGGGGTTCGCCTATCCTATTTGCGAAGAAGGATGATGGCACCCATATGCTTTGTGTGGATTATCGGAATCTGAATCCATTGATGGTTATGAACAGATATCCGTTTCCACAGATAGATGATCTCATTGATCATCTTCTAAGAGAAAAAGTGTTCTCGAAGATCGACTTGAGATCTGGCTACCAGCATTTGGGTGTCAGACCATCTGATATACCACTTATAGCCTTCCAGAGTAGGTATGGTCTATATGAGTATTTGGTTATGTAATTCGGTCTCATGAATGCACCAGAAGTTTTCATGGTTCTAATGAATAGATTTTTTCATCCTTGGATTCATTCGTGGTGGTTTTCATAGACAACATCTTGGTTTACTCTCACACTCGACATGACCATGCTACCCATCTTGAGATCATTTTGAGTACACTGAGGGACCATCAATTATATGCTAATCTCTCAAAGTGCCACTTTTGGATGGATGAGATTCACTTCTTGGGTCATGTCATCTTAGAGATAGGAGTATCGGTAGACCCAGAGAAGGTGATAGTAGTAGATACCTGGGAGCAGCCAAATAATGTATTCGAGGTAAGATGTTTTTTTAGTGATGGTTGGTTACTAAAAGCAGTTTATATAGGACTTCACATGCTTAGCAGCGCCGCTATCGAGCTTGGATAAGAAGGGGGTGAAGTATGTTTGGTCAGAAGCTTGTGATATAGGTTTTCAAGAGCAGATGGAAAGATTGACTTCAGCACCAATTCTAGTTTTTCAAAAGCCGGGCAAGAGTTATATAGTTTTTTTGATGCATCTAGCATCAGGATTGGAGTAGTGCTTATTCCAGAGGATCGTGTTGTTGCATATGGATCTCGGCAGATGAGACCACATGAGAGGAACTATCCTACGCATGCCCTGTAGTTGGTTGCAGTTGTTCATGCTTGGCATTATTGGAGACATTATCCTCTGGGAGTTTAGGAGGCCAACAGCAAGTGGCAGCATAAGGCACTGTTCTTTGAAATGCATTTGGAGGTGGAAGACTTATAGGGTTAGAATTTTCTTTCTCATGTAGCTATTACCTCTACCCTTCTTGACCACGTTCGAATGAGGCAGCTATCAGATTTAGAAGTCCTAGTCCTACGGGAATGCATGTTAGGAGATGAACCTCTTCCCAAATGGTCTGTAGGAGAGGATGAGATCTTTCATTTCCAGGGATGCATATGGGTGCCAGTAGATATACGTGAGGAGCTGATGCGAGACTTTAATTCCTCAGTTTGGTCAGTTCATCATGTCGTCAACAAGATGTATCGTGATCTACACCGCTATTATTGGTGGCCAGGTATGAAGAGAGATGTTGCTGGTTTTGTCATGAGACGTTCCACCTGTTAGCAGGTGAAGGCAGAGAACCAACAACTAGTAGGGATTTTTCAGTAGCTACGCATTCCCGATTGGAAGTGGAATGATGTCGCGATGGACATCATGACAGGGTTACCGAGATCACCTCAAGGGAATGACGTGGTATGGGTTGTCATTGACAGGCTCACGAAGTTTTCTCACTTATTTCTGATCAAGGAGACCTTCGGTGTAGATGAGATTGGACAGTTTTACATCTTCAAGATTGTACACTTGCATGGGGTTCCGAGTACTATCATTTCAGACAAGGTTTCCTTATTTACATCGCATTTCTAGAAAGGGCTATAGAGGGTTTTGGGGACACATGTACTTCTGAGTAAAGCTTACCATCCTTAGACAGATGGCCAGTCAGATCACATGATACAGGTGCTAGAGGACATGTTACGAGCAAGAGTCCTTGATTTTGGAGGTTCTTGGGAGAAACATATACCTATTGTAATGTTTTACTACAATAATATTTTTCAAGCAACTATTCGAATGGAACCTTACGAGGCTTTGTATGGTAGGACATGACGATCACCCCTGTGTTGGATGGAGGCGGGAGAGGCAGCTATGCTGGGACCTTGTCTTGTTCAACAGACCTTAGAATAGGTGGAGTTGATTCAGAAAAGGATGGCTACTGCACAGCCTCGGTAGAAATCTTATGCTGATCAGCATAGACGACCTTTGGAGTTCAAGGTCGGAGATCATGTTTTCCTACGTTTTACCCCGAGGTTGGGACACAAGAGGATCACGAGACAGGGTATTCTTTCACCGAGATACATCGGGCCATTTGAGATTATGGAGAGGGTGGAGCTAGTTTCTAATAGGTTACAGTTACCTCAAAGTTACCAGGCTATGCATGACGTCTTCCATGTTTCTCAGCTTCACCGTTATTTCTCATACTCATCTCATGACTTTCAACCTGAGGAGGATGAGATGGTGTTGGATTCATTGTTTGAGAATCACCCTATCAGGATTGTGGATCGTAGTGCAAAGGTACTCTATGGCTGATCTGTTCCTCTAGTACGGGTGTTATGGCAGCATTGTCGTGTGCAGGATGTGACTTGGGAGAGGGAGGCCGATATGCAATCACAGTGGGAAGAGTTGTTCGAGGTTCCTTCTTCACAACCTTGTTAGGTAAATTCGGGGAAGAATTTCTTTAAGGGGGGATGTTTTTAAGAACCTGAATCTTCATTTCAGGTATGTTTTCTACTTTTCTAGTCATTTTTTGTGGAAAAGAGGAAAATCTGGAAATTTTCTAACTACGTGTCGTGTACTTTATAAGTACACACTGTGTACTTTGATCCTGTGTGAGGCCGTGTGCTGGCCGTGTCCGGGCCACACACACGGTGTCTAGGGGTGATTTAGAGGCCTCTTAATGCAATGTACAAAAAAGGTGAGTACACTTTGTGTACTCTAGAAGTACACGCTGTGTAATTTTCTTTTTATTTCATTAAATGGACCAGTGTAACGTCTAATCCCTATTTATACATTCTTCATCTCCTAATTACATCCAGAACATCCAAGGAGGCTGAATATTCTCCAATCCGCTGATCTGTCACTAGTTATTCAAATCAAACATTGTCGGTTGCAATAGAATCATAGTAGTGAGTTATTGGTTCTTCCTTGGACACGTTTCCTGATTCTTTCTCTTATGAGAGTTATCTAAGGTTGAAAGTTTTAGATGTTTTTTCCAATCTTATCCATTCTAGGCAGGTTCACAGGCCGAGTTTCAAGTATATTGATCTCCAAGGATCGAGGTATGTTGCTTGTTTCCCAATATTGAATGTATTTGTGTTTTTGTGAAAAAAGTGCCGGGTTCCCATGTATCGGGTATCTCGGGTAACGGTTTTGAACCTGTTTTATTATCTGCCTTTGATTTCTTGTATGATTGAGGTTATTATATGATTAATGAATTCTTGTTATCATGTTTTAGGATCACCCCATGGGTGTTTCCCTTTTTTTGGATGTTTACTGCCGTTTGGCCTAGGTTGCTTGTGAAGCATACCTTGTTTCACTGATTTTCTTCCTTGAGATATTTGATTTCATGTATTCCCTACTGCTTATATGATTTTTATGATATGTAGCTATTATCAAAGTGGTTGTTGAACTTACTTAGTGTTTCTGATAGTCGATTATGCACAACTAGACTGCTCAGGGATGTGTGAACCTGGTGCGGTAGACTAAAGAGGGAATTGATTATTAAGGGCTTCCCTAGAGAGTCTATGATAAATTATTATCATTCGCAGGACCTATAAGAATTGAACTTTGTGCTATCTTAGATTGTCCCTAGCTAAATATCGAGACTATAGGGGAAATTAGATGTAAGTTCTTCCTTATAGAGTCTATACCTATCATTGCAAGACCATAGGGGAATTGATGGTGAGTGCTTCCTAGAGTGTATCTTCCTTTGAATGATTACATGACTATAAGGGTCTTCTAGTATGAGCCACCCAGAGAGTCATTGTGAATATTTTTGGTTGGTCGTGATGAGTCCCCCAAGAAAAAGAACAAGATTCTGCTTTGTACTTCATGTAGTTTAGGTGGACTGCTGAGATACATGTTGTGTTACTTGATTTTCTTTGGGAATATAGAGCTGTTTAAAGATTCCTTGGGTGATAATTAAATGATTGAATTAAATTACTGAATAAATGTGAATGGAGATTTATAAGAGTGTTTACTTAGTGTACTCCTATTTCTCTGTTGCATTTATTTCATTCACTTTTTCTATATTGCTCACTAACATTCGGGCGTAGATCTTGTGGTGATTGCCTACTAGGATTAGCCTCACACTTTGTGTGCATCCTGATTTTTTTCCCAAACAGGTCATATAGTTGTAGTTGTGGATTGGTATTGTGGCCCTTCTACTTCAAGTACATGATTACTGGTTGGAGCTGGAGAGCATAGGACCGAGCATAGGCTTGTGATGCTGCTGGAGTTTCTATTTACTTTTAGTACTTTGTTCTTAGTTGTATTTTAGCACATTGTTGTGTTTGCTTCTTTCCGTGTATACTTATACCTGCTGCATCATTTTTCATCATTATTATATTATACATTTCTTAAACTGTTCAGTTTCAGTCATTGTATGATGTTTATGGCTTCCGCTATTGACTGTAATTTCCATTTCATTGTATACCTTAGAAAATGAGGGCATAGTTTCCCCAATGACTCACTAAGGCCCTCGCTGCTAGTCGGAAGCCTTTGACATTAGGGGAAACATGCTTGAGGTGATGTGGTGAACATGGTATGGGGAACCAGTTGATTGGCTCCGGATTTGGGTCGTTACATAGTGCCAAGCGGTATGCCACCTGACCAATCCTTTGATGTTTCAAAAAATCTTTTGATAAACATCAGTGAGATTTTGACACCTCAGCTAAATCTCTATAGTCCATGATGAGGGGAGAATCACAAGAATATGTGGTCCCACTCCTAGATCTTCTAATTTCTCTGTCTCTTGTCAACATAAGACTTCTTCCTTCTCTATGTAGTCTTCATCTGATCCTGTATAATTTGCATCGTCTCAATGGTAGCTCGTACCAACTCTGGACACATAAGTGATGACTCCACTAGGTCCGTCTAGCATAAAGGTGATCTGAAAGGTTGACTGTATAGGGCCTTGAATGGTGCCATACCTATAGTGGAGTGATATTATTTATTGTATGTGAACTCCACCAAGGGCAAGTGATCCTCCCATGTGCGGCCAAAATCATGGACGCAAGAACAAAGCATTTCCTCCAGTGTCTGAATGGTCTGCTCTGTCTGACCATCCTTCAATGGATGAAAGGAAATTCTCAAACATAGATGAGTCCCTAATACCTATTGTAATCTCGTTGACAACTGAGATTTAAAATGTGTGTCATGGTCAGAGATGATCATCGATGGCACCAAATGAAGTAGAAAAATATTTTATACGTAGTGGAGTTCAATGTCCTCTACTGATACCTACTATCAGTTGGGTAGGAAGTGGGATGACTTGGTGAGTCGGTCAATGATCACCCCGATGGAATCATCTCCCCTGAACAAACATGGAATCCCTATCATAAAGTCCATGGAGATTACATCCCACTTCCACTCCGACACCTCTACTGGTTGTGCTATGCCTTCTAGAACCCGATGCTTGGCCTTCACATGCTAATAAGTGGGGCATCGAGAAACAAATTCTACCACTTTCTTCATCCCTTTCCAGCATTGTTGATACGAGAGGTCTTGGTACATGTTCACCACACCCGGATGTACTTCCATAGGTGATGTATGAGACTCCCTCAATACATCCTCCAGTAGTGCCACTAGTACCATGGTATGTCCTATAAAGATGATGACGAGCTCCGCACCATCAAATTTTTTTCAGGTTCCTATCCTAAGGATATCTGAGCTTGTCGAGCCTCACAGGCAATGTCCCCAAACTATGCCTCCCTGACTCGCTGAAAAAGTTAGGTAGTGATAGTCATAGACATGAGGTAATCTACTCTATCTCTATCCATGAAGGATATCTGCAATGTGGCTAGTTGATCTATCACCTCACTTAGAAATTGTAGACTAGACCTCATGTTGAGTGCATCTACTACCATGTTCCCCTTCCCCGTAGTATAGACTATCTCAATGTCATAGTCATGGTGGAACTCTATCCATCCCCACTATCTCAGGTTTAGGTCCTTCGGAGAAGATATATACCTGAGAGTCTTGTGATCAGTGTAGAATATAAAATGTTTTCCCATCATGTAATGTCTCCACATCTTCAGGGCGAATAACACTGATGCTAACTCTAGGTAATGGGTAGCATACTTCTACGCATAATTTCTCTGTTGTCAAGAACCACAAGCAATCACTTCTTTCTCCTACATCAGGAAACATCCAAATTTGGTTCCCAATGCATTGCAGTATACTACATTACCAATTCCCTCTTCTGGTAGCTTCAATATGGGGGAAGTCATATTCTCTTCCTCAGCTCCTAAAAACATTGCTGGAATCTTTCCATCCATACAATGGGTTTTCTGTTCATCATCAATGCTCACAAGGTTTTCCCAACTCTGGAAGAGGCAGGTATGAATCCCTAGTAGTATTCATCCAACCCCAGAAAACTACGCACCTCTGTCACAGTCATGGGTGGAAAGAACATCCTCTATCTTCACTAGATATACTACAAATCTAGACTCTTAGATAACGTGTCCAAGAAAGAAGACCTATTGTATCCAAAAATGGCACTTCAAGAGATTACCATAAAGCTGGTTCTCTCAGAGTGTATCCAGTACTATCTGTAGATGATAGGCATGCTCTTCCTCCAACACTGAGTATATCATGATGTCTTTAATGAAGACCACAACAAAGTAATGAAGGTATGGCTAGAAGATGATGTTCATGTATCCCATGAACACTGTAGGGGCGTTGGTCATGTCGAATGGAATAACCAATAACTCATAGTGGATATAACGACATCTTATGGTCATCTTATACACATCCTCATCTCGTACCCAGAGCTGATGATAGCCTGATCTGAGTTCTATCTTCGAAGACCAATGATCTTTTTTCAGCTGATCGAAAATAGAATCAATACTTGGAGGTGGATACTTGTTCTTCACAGTCACTTGGTTAAGGCGTTGGTAGTCCACATAGAGCCTAAAACTCCGATCTTCCTTTTTGGAGAAGAAAACCGGGGCTGGCCATAGAGAAACTCTAGGTCTTAGAAATCCCTTCCTCTGTATGTCCTCCAATTGTACCCATAACTCACGCAACATCATGAGACACATACGATAGGATGGGGTAGATATCAGTGTCGTCCCAAGGTACATGTCGATGTAAATTTCTTCCTCCTTACATGGAGGTAGTCTCAAAACATCATCAGGAAAGACATCGGAATATTGTTCCACCACTAGAGGATATCTCACACTCTTAACATCTACTCCTCTGAGGATAAGGCTAGCCAACATATGTGTGATCGGCTGCTCCCTCCTCTAGGTAAGTCCATCATGTGCTGTAAAGGTTCCCTTCTCCCTGGTGAAGGAAAACCTAGTTCCATCCTCACAGTCACACTATGCTTTGCACCTAATATATTCAAAATGGGCATGGACTATGGAAAACCAGTCCATACCCACGATGAAGTGATAAGGCCATGACACTGCAATTAGAAGATCCCAGTCGAAACTATCACCTCCTAGAGTAATCTCACACTACCGACACCACTGTGTAATCATCAAATACTATCCCGTTAGAGTCTTTAGCTGTAAGGGTCAAGCTAACAGCTCCACCAAAATCTCTGTGATCCGAACGAGCATTGTGGAAATCAAAGAGTGACTGGCACCTGTTTCTATATGTACTACTGCTAAGTTGGTGTAGACATAGACCGTAACAATAATATTCTCTAGAGCATCGTGGTCATAGGCCTCAGTATCCTAGAGCTAAGATCATCCCAATCCACCTACTCCCTATGTTTGGGGAGGACCATATGGAGGTGGTGGTGGTAGTACCTTGAATCGCCGCCCACCGTCTGCTGCAAGACGAGCTCCTCTGCCACCTCTACCTACTACTTGGGGACCTGCCTGATCGAATCTCTACATATGCCTAGGGGGTACCCTGACCATCTACTGGACATCCATACGACGGGTCGAGAAATCGTAATCCATGTGACCCTTCCCACCGCACAAGTAGCAATGTCTACTACTAATATATCCCCCTCTATCCCATGAGCCCCATAACACCGACCATGTATCCTGAGGTCGTCCACCAGATGATCTAGCCCACTTGGAAACCTACGTCATCCATCAAATGACTGCTGTAGATGATTCTTCTACCTAAATTCCTGTGGTTTCTCACACTGTCGGTGCCTACTCATCTAGGATGATCTCCACTAAAAGTACTCGCTCTAGCACCCCAGCCTTTGTCGGAATACTGTTCCACATCATCAATGCACTGATCTCCCATCGGAGACCCTACTCAATGATTTAGTACATGAATAATGGGTATTGTACCATGTCGGTGGAGTAGAAGGATAGATCAGTGAACCACACCATGTACAGGACCATAGTCTTGCTGCCCCACTGTAACTGCAGTAGCTATTGTATATGCATTCAGCATAAAGTTACTGGGATGAAATGTTCTCTAAAAAGGCCATAGATTTCCACCCAGTTGAGGGTCTCCTCATCATGTATCTATAGTGTTAGACTCCACAATATCACAGATGCTCCCTAGAAGATACTTGCAACTATGATTACCATCATATCATCTAGTGTCCCCACTAAGAAAAAAACTTTTTCCACAGCCTCCAGCTAGTCCTCAGCCATATGCAGATCCATCTCGCCTCAGAACCTAGGTGGCGTCTTCTACTGGAACTCATGCAATGAACTCTGTCTTCATTCACCCTCTACTTGTGAGGATGGTTGTAATGGATTCCAAATGAGTAGTGGTTCTCCTGGTACAGCACCTGAAGGTGCCAACAACTTAAGTGGTCCCTACATCGAGGCCTCGTCACCAGGTGGGCTGTCATTAGCTACTCTCTCAGAAATCCTGGGTGTCTCTCTAAATGGCGGCATCCTAAAAGAAAACAGGTTATCCACTGTCAATATGTTATACCTGGTGTACTGACAAAAAAAGATCACAATAAAGACTTTTCTAAAACACACGCAATCGGTCTTTCTTTGAACTGAGTCAGATTTCATATTTCAGGGTCCTAGTGTATGGATACGTCGCAACCGCACCAACAATGGATTACCTAAATTGAAAACCACACTCATAACACATAACATTATTGACACATAGAAAAGATCAGAGTCATAGTTCTTCGGTATAACCGACTCCTTTGATACCACTTTGTCACGACCTGTCCCCTAGGGCCCATGACAAAACCACACCAAGCCCGCCTTCCATAGGCTAGAGGCTGGCGACTAGCACTAGAAATGTGTAACCCTATAACAAGAAGGCATTTCCTTTAAAACATTACAAACACATAGACTAGAATGTAACAAGATGAAACCATGAAGAAAAACTGATGTAGTAAAAGGAGTGCTAAAAGTAAAGGGGATGGAATACAAGCTTATCTAAAAAGTACAAGTACAACTGAAAAGTGAAAAATAGCACCTGGATCGTCCACCAAGTATCTTATTTGAAGAGTAAGTACAAATCACGATAAGTAGTCCCTACGTCACGTTTCGCAAAATGGTCTATTTCCGAGGATTGTCTGGTCATGGCTCAATCATCCTCGATCAACATTGTACATCGTCTATACATGAAACAAAATGGTGCGTACATTGCCCATGTTGGAATTATTATAAAAATAATCAGTATGGATCCTGAGACCCCATAGGTCTCTTAGAGTTCCACAAAGGAAGACCCACAAAGAAAGACCTCAAAATAAAATCATGACGTGATAGAAATCAACTCTACTTATGTATATGACCATACATATTGCTAATTTATCAGTATATACTCATCTCATTCATGAGGGGGGAATACCAAAAAGGAAACACCATGAAGGTAGAAATACCACACTAGTAACACCACGAATCTTGATGTACCACACAGGTAACACCACGAAGATAGAAGCACCACATATGTAACCCCACAAAGATTGAAGTACTATACACGTAACACCAAGAAGATAGATGTACCAAAAAGGTAACTCCACAAAGATAAAAGTACCACACATGTAACCCCACAAAGATAACACCACCAAGATTGAAGACTCATCTCCCTTATGGTATAACTTAAGTAAAAAAATACATATGATTATTCGTAAGTCTATATCATCTTATTCTGTTAAGAAGCACTGTTTTTGAACCACATAGGATTGATGGGTAATAACCCCCACTGACTCGCACCATATCGACCCATATAGGATCAATATGTGCTGAACCACACCAGATTGCTGAGCACTATCCCACACAGGATTGGATAGATGCTGACCCACACAGGATCAATAGATGATGTCCCACTTAGGATCGATGTTCTTTATTAACCTTATAGCACGCCACAGGATTCCTCGCATTCAGTGCTCTTGAGATTTGTAGAATTTGTCCATCGAGATCCCATTTGTACCTCAACCCACACCAAGATCCACAAAGGGGTAACCCAATGAACGTCCATGTTGTAAGGGTTCCAATGTGATAGACGGTGCATGAATCAGACGCCCGGTCTGTGAGTTATAAGTGTTCCAGTTCCGAGGACCCGGTTGGATTCAGCTTCGATCCAACCCATACATACTCCAAATGTCTTCAAAAATAAGGTGGAGTATACCAAAAGTAATTTCTCTCTCCAAGGGTCTTATCACCATAGACGGTTCATCAAACGGATGTCTGGTTCACATGTTATGGCTCTTTTAGCAAAAATGGGGCTGGTGGGGTCCAGGTTCGGTCTGACCCGGCCCGACCCGATTCTGATCGACCAGAACCAGTTTGGGTTTGACCAGTCCTTTCCAGACCAAAGCGGGCTCAACCGCCTAGGGCGTGGTTCGGCACAGCACACACGGGGGGGGGGGGGACCCATAATTGGAGCACAATCTAGCCTGCAATGGGGCGGCCTGCTGGGCTCACGCAGACTGGCCCGTAGTGGGGCACGACCTACGATGGGGTGCCACTCAGATGGAGTGGGGCCGGACCTATCCATCATGGGGTGATACCCCCGGTCTTCCTAAATGGCCGAGAGGTCATTCGTCTTGTAATGTAGTGGCACCACGTTGGAGATGCCCAGTCGCTGCAGAACCCGTCGGAGGTGAGGGTTCCTCCACTACTACGGCTTCGAGCTGCAGCCTCCTCTGTGGGTGCGTGATAGTGAGCTGCTCTACCTTTTCCGAAGAAGGCCAATATCGACCACTGCTTCCCTATGTGGAATCCCGACAGCCACGTTCTCTGGCGTCATGCAACATCACGCCGCCTGTTCTTTCTTGGTCGACCATTTTCGGCTGTCGCCATCACCCACCATGGCTAGAACTATGACCTTCACTGCTGGGGGTGCGTGACTTCACTCCGGTATCTCCTCTGCAGTAGACCATTGCTGGTCGCCGCCATCATCGGTCGTTCTGGGTTCCATACATCCCGAATTAAAATTCTAGTGACGAACACATCAATTTCAACAAAAAAAGTGGAGGGTTTGGGCCTTGTTCGTTTGGCCCACACCCTCCGTGTTAGCATTCTAACATGAGGGTGATATATAATTCAACAATATCCTATAATTTAAAACAATATGATTCCCTACCACAAGTACGATCAATAATGCCTACAATTGAGGATGTGTTGGCATTCGTTTTCACCACAACAAGCTGCCCACATTTCCTCTCAAATGTCATGCTTTTGTTCGTAATTCAGCATCACCCATCAGCACTTGCAGAAACTAGCTCCATCCTCCATGGTTGGAATTTCATCACATTATCATAACGTCGTTGATTGGTGAATCCATGCAATACCTCTCCCCACACTCCAAATAAATAGGAGAGGAGGGAGGGGTGACAACGCTCATGGAATTTATGAGGGTTCATTTAATAGGAACCTTCCTAAACTGTAATGATACTATTACATAAGATTTGATGGGTCAATCCATTTAATGGATTAACACATTTCTATTTCCACGTTTCTGCTTGTTCATTGGTGGAAAATTAGGAATGAAAAAAAATAAAAAAGTTATTATATTTATTCTTTTAAAAAGTCACAAAATATGAATTATTCTCTAGACCTATTGCGGTTTAAGTGAAGCCTCCCTTATGCGAATCCCAGTTATCTGGATTCAACGGTGCCCACGTAATTTTAATCCATGTACCGGTTAAAAAGTTAGAAAACCCCTCTCGTGCGTTTACTGATCATACCTTAAAAAAAGTTCAGAAACTCATTATGGGAACACCAATCTGCATAATAATGAACCATCAATTTTAACAGACTCTTAATTATTCAATATAATTAAATAATAATTAACATGGAAAATTCAGTTCATTACATTTAAATAGTTAGGGACACGTTCCCAACTTATTTAGAGGGTTCCACTATTGTATTCGAGTACTTATACTCTGATATCATAGAATGGTGTCACTCAGATAAAAGGCAATGGACCCATTCTCCACAGAGCAGGATTTTACTACTATAGAATTCAAAGACCCATACACAGATACATTAGTAGGGTTCAAATGGGATAATATTTAAAGGACCAATGCCTTTCTAAATAAGATAGTTCCACTCTAGTGGTTGGGATAAAACCAATACATATTCCAGCTATAGGGTTCCACTATTTGAATTGTATAGGACTCATTACATATCCCAGTACAAGGGTGGGACTATGAAAACCTCTCTTGACCCTACTAGATCACTACAATCCTCGTGAATCACCAAAATATATATCACACAAAGATCTTATTTCATAATATCACAAAATACTCTATCGATTCCACCATAAAAATATTTGTGAAAAAACACTCAAGATAGTCAACGCGTGGGACACAATTTATGTCTAAATTAAGGAGGTATTAGAGTATGGTGTTTCCTCAAATAGTAAAATTTAGTACATAGCGTGTTATGGGACCCACATTGCATCTAGTCCCACTCCATCATTGGTCCATGTCCCGGTTGGTGAATATTTATTTACCCATTTATCTGTACATGACATGTTGGTGGACTACATTTTGTTTCTATGAAAATCTGTGTGTTGTCTGTGTCCCTGGTTGTGTCCATGTGATTTTGTACAATGTGTGTTATCCTTCATTGGGGTCATCTCTTGTGCTCCATAACATAACTTATCTACCTAGGGAGGTTCACAGGGTGTGTGACCCTACACACAATGTGGAATCCATAACATTTCCAAAACCCTCATGTCATAGACACAGGGGTGCCACATGGCATGTGTTCAACCATGTACACAGCATGTTGTCAGGATTTTTCCAAAAATATAGGTCCATGCCAATGAATTCGTGATCATGATCTTCCATAGAGTATCTTACCTCTATGTGATCTTAAATCAGTGGATCTTCCCTTTGTTCATGTGTTTGACCATCCAGTGGATAGAACTTTTTCCCACCGACCCTCTTGAATATCTACTCTCTCATCTGACTCTCATGTCATGCCATCTGTGGTTATTTTCAGCATCAAAGTTTCAATCACCCTTAACCCAAAAATCATTCCAGTTCATCCGTTGATCTCCAATACATTTTTTTCATAAAATTCTACTACAAACACTGTGGACCAATCAGAAATGGTCCCACTACCCAATGTTTAGCCATGTCCCAAAAGCTGATAAGAGATGAACACAAATAATGATTTGGAGAAAAGAACAAAAAAATGAATGATACATGTCCAAGAATTCTTGGTCATCGAACCTAGTTAGTAATATCCATAGTGAGAAACAATTTAATTACTAAGTAAAACTGGTACATACAAACATGAAAAGTCTTACAATTGACACATATCAAAGAAGTATTAGAATTATGATCAAACCATAGAATATATAGGGGTAGAATCCTTTAATTTATAACTACAACTTAGTTTTGGATATTTCTCTGATAGTGAATAAACTAGCTGATGATAAAAATAAGTTGTTTCATTAAGTGTGCATCGATCTTTTTAGATCTAGATGTTCTTTGCTATCTGATTCTGATAATCCAATGAGAGGGTTGAAGAATGACTCTCAACATTCTCAGGGTTCAATGGACATCCTTATATATCTTTCTATAAGGAAATATTTATAGTGATAATTTGAATTATGATAATTAATTAAACAAATAAAATTATTATTTTTATTTATGTAATTCCACCATCTAGTATCATCATTTTTATAGAATCCCCATTCCAACCATTGTTTTATCGCTCCATGGGAAAGCAAGACGTTTTGGACTTAACCATGATCTCTTATTTTTTATTTGACATTCTGTTAAATACTTATCCTATTATCAATAATAAAATACATGTGTGTCATAAAAAATAAATTTTATATTGTTATAAAATTGTTTTCATGATCACCAAACATTCGTCTTCTTAGAGATTGGATCTATAAATATATCTATAAATATTTTAATGTATTTAGTGGAAAATCCATGGTCTCTAAATCATTATCTCCTTTTATATTTTCATCCCAATAAGATAAAATTGAATTTAAAACTCTGGATACTAAGGATCTCTCTTACCTTTTCTGAGGCAACCATAACACATGAACCAAAGAGATGGTCCATCCACTATGGGTCCTCTCATGATGATCTTTGATCACCACATGGTGCTCCACAAAAGTGGATTGATCCATGATGTATATCTCTACCCAGCCAATGAAGAGTGTGGGGTCTTACATGTATCTTCTCAAATATGACACATGTAAGACATCATGCACGTGCTACAACTATGGGGGTAGGGAAATTAACGAATAATCTTTGTTGACCCTCTATAGTGTCTGGAATGACCCATTTATCCCTGAGGATATATTTCCTTCCAATACAAATCTCTGCATTCCTTGTCATTAGGAGACTCTTAGAAAAACATGGTATCCCTGACCAATATCCAATATCCTATGACATCAGTATATGTAAGATTTATAACTTCACTAGTTTTTACTCATCTTCTCAGGTATTAACTATACATTCTTTTCCATTTCCTGTACCATCTCTACACCCACAATAGATTCCTCTACAATCTCTATCCATTATTAGGGTAACCAGTAGTGTTTCATTTACTCATTCTCTAATGGGTTGATGATGATAATAGAGTGGTAGCTATTATAGTATGTAAAATATACTAATGTAAAGTGGTCGAACCTAAATTAGCAAAAGTATTATACAGAAGACATAAACATATCCTCTAACACCAGGATAGTTCACTCAATGAAGACATATTTCGATGTGTGAAAGGTTGTAATCACCCATCTTTGGGTCCTGAATTCCATATAATATCCTATACAAAATCATGAAATGTACCAAACATCACTACCAGAGAAAATAGTTGAAGAAACCCCATGAAGCCTAATAATATCTAATATCTGCATACTCACCAAACTCTCCACCAATAACTTCTCCTTAATTAATATGTTGTTTTATATATTTGTGATTTGGTTTTCTATCACCATGGTGGTTTCATGGCCTCTAATTTTTTATAGAATCCTTGATACAAAATATTTGGATATTTCATCCCATTTTTACTATATGATGTAAAGGGATATGAAAATGTCAGTAGAACCTAGTTCTTACCCTTCACCTACTAAATGTTAAGCCATCCAAAGAAAAACTTATCAATGTTATGTCTCATGTTAGGACACCAAAAATTCCACTAAAGGTATATATTCATCTTCCCCACATCCTGATGCATACCCAAAAGAGAAGTTTCTAACTCTCACATCACCTCATCCAAAATCATCATTCGGACCACCTGGTATCCCTGAAATAAGATGATGGGATTATTTTATTCAAAAAATCCTAGTGTGATTATCTTGAGGATACCAGGTCATGTAAGACGTTAGAATCGATGTCCCCCAACTGGGAATCTCTGACACACTGAATGATAAAGAGGATTAAACACCGTCGACTGCTGAAAATATAAACCCCCCTTTTTAACTAGGTTCTGCTATATGGAATCCAATTTATCAGATGCCTCTTACACCAAACAAGGCTGATACTTCCTTCTAAGGGAATCTACTACAATGTTTCCCTTCCCTATAGTATAGATGATAACAAAATTGATGTCCTATAAGAAATTCAAATTGCTCCATAGTTACAGTATCAAGTATCAATACTTAAAGACATATCTAAGACACTAATGATCTGAGAAAGCAATAAAGCACCTCCAAAAGATAGTGCCTCTATATACTAAGGGAAAACACCACCACTTCTATCTCTAGTTCATGAGTTACATAATTCAGCTAGTGGAGTCTCAAATTCAATGTCCCATATGGGAAAACTACTTAAAGATACCAAAACAAGTATTCAATCCTAACACCCGAGGAATAATAATAAACCATGTACTCTACAACCTCCTCAATCGGTCTCAAAACAGTATCACTTATCGTCCTTAGTATCAACTCCTTGGATTCTGTTTGGTACTCCAGATTCTATGTAAATGGATAAATTTTCCACCTTAGGGTGTTCAATGATGATGAAATCTTATAGAAGGCATTCAAAAACCGACTATAGTACCCCTTTATGAAAAAAAACTCTCCAAAACTGTCTCAATATAGGTTTTCTCCCAAGAAATAACCACATCAATATTTATCAAGTCCCCAAATAATCTTTTCTAAAAAACGACATACCCCATGAAGTGAACCTCGTAAATCCATAACTATAACTTTTAGGTAATAAACTAATGTTTGTGATAATAAATCATATAAAATACCATACTCAAGTGTTATACATGATCTATCTCTAGAAAAGAGTATATGAATATTCTAATAATTAATAAAACTACAATCTTGTCAAACTAAGACTTGAAAATCCAGTTCTTCAATGCTATAAACCTGGTAGGGGAATTTTTCTGAGCCAAGGGGTAACATATATAGGTATAAAAGAGAAGGATAGGTTCCTTTTTATAAAAGATGGGATTGGCGCTTTTGGAAAATCCAAAAATATTAATTTATTAAAAATTAACTTTAGATTTAAAATAGATAAAATGTGAATTATTTATCATATAATGTGATTATGGTTCAAAATCCAGTTACCCAATAAATATTAGGCATTTTTATGTTAGAAACATAAACTTATACTTTGGAATTTAACCGTAGTTAAACAATCTTACACTTGCCGTGATAACTTGTTTTTGTACACTATATGGTTAACATAGTTACAATAAAATGACAATAAAACCCCAATTTGGATCATTTAGGGAATATTTTATAATATCCTAGTTTTTCTGTAGAAATATATAATTTTATGGAATTATTATATTTTAATAAAAAATTATTTATTTTAAAGTATATTTTATTTCAATTTTGACAATATTTATTATTTGAGTTTTTGAAACATCATAAAAACATAATTAATTCTAAATAAATTCATTTAATCATTTCAAAAGTGTCAATTTAATCCATAAAAAACATTTTTGGCAGTAAGTATTTCCAATTATTTTAATTTTAACATTATTAAAATCTTTTTATTCATACTACATTTAATAAAGCAATTAATGCATCGTCATTTTGTCTCTATTAAATTTAATAATTTATTTAATAAAATTTTAAATAAATGAACATGGTTTATATAAAAATTTTATCAATCTAATGACTATGAATACTTTTCTATATCACATATATAACATCATATTAAAAATATTTTACTTGTGGAAAACAAATGTATAATAAAAATGGATTTTAATTAATGATAATATCATAAATATATTAGAGACATCCAACTAGATCTACATTGTACCAATATATACAAAATATTGTTTTTTAGAATCACAAACATATTATTATGTTAGGATATGTGTTACAGTAATGTTATAATTCAAGAAGGGTCCCTCATGAGCAGGACCGGCACCACCCGGTGCCGGTTCAGTTCTACCCGAATGGCTTAGCCGTTCGGGTGCCAGGGGGGCGCGTGGTTCCCACCCTGGCTGAGGCTATGGCAGACCCCCGTCGGGCCGCTGGGACACCAGGCCGACCAGGCTGCCAGGCCAACTGGGCTGCGAGGCCGCGTTCAGGCCGGGCCGCCTCGTGCTGGGCCGCGCTAGGGCTGGGCCGCCTCTTCTCACTGGGGTCAGACTCACGGACCAGGTCGGACCCTGGTCCAGACCCGGGTCATCGCGGGTCGGTCCGACTTGGTCAGACCGAACTCGGACCTGTCAGACCCAGATACACCTTTTCAACCGTATCATTGGCCACGAGTGTCCGATCAACGGACAGTCTGCGGCAACAGAATGATTAGAGTGAGACAGTTCCTTTGGAATATCCCAATTGAGTTTTGAATATAGTTAATTGAACATTTGGGCCCCAGTGATAGCATAGGCACCCCGCCTTGACATGGTCGTCGGTTCCTGGCCCGCCTGGTACCACCAGTTGCCCCGCTGACACATGGTCCCTACACTGGGGCCCACCCATGTGTCTGAACAGGTCATCTGACTAATGACTATCTCCAAGGCCAACACATGTCCTTTACAGTGTTATTTTTACACACTCACATATACCCTGGGAAACTTCCCAGAAGGTCACCCATCCTAATCACTACTCAAAGACATGCACGTTTAACTGTGGAGTTCTAATCAAACAGTCTCTCAAAAAGGAAGGTTCGTCTTTTTGACATGAGTCATATCATATAGTCATTTAACCCTTTATCATTCGATGGTGTTACAATCACCCCCCCTTTAGAGCACAACCTCCTCATTGTGGTCCCTATATCTCAACCCAGGCAGTGCACCACACTTAAGGCTGGGTACCACCTCTGATACCAATTGTAACAACTGGGCCACGGTGATAGCAGATACACCCACCTAAACGTGGGCTACCGGGCCGGGCCACCCTTCGGGCCGGGCCGCTTTCAGGTCGGGCTGCCCCCACAGGTCGGTCCGTACATTCGAGCTAGGTCTCCCCTTCCGGCTGGGTTAGATTCACGGACCGGGTCAGGTCGGTCCAACTAGGATGGATCGAACCCGAACCTGTCAGACCCGTTTACACCTTATCGGCCATATCTTGGGCTACATGCATCCGTTTGATGAACCATCAGTGGCGCCGTTATTCTTGGAACGAATTTTTACCTTTGATAATACCCCACAGGAGTTTGGTGTATAGTTGAGATACGGTCAGGTTGGTTCGTAAATGAAACCAATCGGGCGCCCGAGACTAAAAGGCTAATAACTCATAGACTGGTCATCTGATTGACGCGCCGTCTATTGCGTTGAGACCCCTGGTATGTGGTGGTCCTTTGAGATACTTCTACATAAGACTTTGTGACACTTGGAGTATCGACCAGTAGCTCATGGAGTGGATCCTTCTGGTGACGAGAAGACAGAGTACAGAGACCTAGTAGCTGTAGACCTGACCACTGCTTGACCGATTCAACTCGAAGTGATTTGACTAGCCCAGTGAACGGAGTGCCCGGTTTTTGGCGACAGACCCACGGTGGATAGAGTGCCTGTTAGTTTCCTGCCAACCTACGATACTCGATAGGAGGAGTTCCTATGTAGGCTATTAAGGGGAGTGCCCAATATTTGGCGTCAGACCCACTGCGGACGGAGCGCCGAGTTTGGTAGCAGACCCGCGGTACTCGAAATGAGGAGTACCTCAGTAGTCCAATGTTAGTGAGAAGCGCCCTAGTGTCGTGACAGTCCCACTGTACCCGACAGAGGAGGAGTTCCCCAACAGCCATGGTTTGGATAATGAAAATCCTAGTTTGAGCTGATTCAATGACCTTTGTGTTTTTCTCATGGTTGATAAGGGTTACTTGATAAGTTAGGTATATGTATGGGAAAATACCTAAGTGATGGTTATCCCTTGATTTCAAACTTTTTGGTTTATCCTTGTTGGATTTTTTGAGACCTTGAGGGTCTCGGGGTCCCTACTATGTATCGTTATACTCACCCCTTCACAGGCTATGGACACACCTCATTGTGTTGGATGCAGACGACGGACAACGCTGACAGAGGCCGAGAGCGCCATGACTGGATGGTACTTGGAAGAGGACCATATGATTTATCGGTACACGGTGGAGTCTGACGGACGTGGAGTGCTGTGGAGGCCTTCTATACCTACCCTTTATATAGGAAACCCCGGAGGACGATCCAGGAGCTGCTAGACACCTTCTAGCTATTTGTCTTTTTAGTTGTACCTATTTTCCCTTTCCTTGTACTTTACTTTTGGCCTTGTATTTCCGGCCCATTTACATTCAGTACACTTGTTATACAACTTTGACTTAGTGTTTGCTTCTACTTGTACTCTGGTTGTGTGTGTTTGCGTTTTATAAAGGCAATGCCTTCCCAGTTTTAGGGAATTACACCTTTGGTGCTAGTCGCTGGCCTCTGGCCTATGGAAGGCGGGCATGGGGTAGTCATGATAGGGGCCCTGGGGAACGGGTCATGAAAAAAGTGTGTTTAACGATATTTTGTCTAGAAGGCGAGTAAAATGGAGGTTTAAATGTTCTTTTGGTTTGAATTTCTAATTTTAAAATAAAATGATTCTATTGAAATAAATTTGATTAATATATGCATAATTCATTTATTTTGACTTTAAAAATAAATTTAATATATAATAAAAATTTTAATGACAAAATCATTTTTAACAACAATGCATTATTTTTCACTATTCATTAAAAAATAAAAAAAATTAATCAAATTTCAAAAATTCATTCTATGATAGTATTGAAATTAAAAATTAAAAAATGATATAAATTTTATAATTCATTTAATACTATTCATAACCCTTTTTAATAGACTAATTTGATATATCATAGTGTACATGAACTTGGTGTTATGTGCATCACAAGATATTGAATTTATTTAAAAAGTAGTGTACCATGAAATTAGGGGGGTTTAAAAAAGACACACCAAATTTCCATAAAATAATCAATTATTTTATAAATGTCTTAATTATAAATTAAATCAATTTTCATGGAAATATATGGAAGGAGGTAATGAAAAGAAATAATTTAAATAGATTAATCCATGGTGGTAGAAGTAACGAAGTATACAAGGTTGATGATTGTGTTTTACATTGAATAAGAGAAAATTTCAATTATGATATGTAATTTCAAAATTAAAAACTCAAAATAATATCATAATTATTTATTAAAGGAAACAATAACACCGAACATCAACGGTGGTAAGTAAAATACAACATGTGACTTCGTGGAGGTGGTAGTCCTTAGGATGTACAAATGTTGATTTTTGATTATGATAAAAGGTGAAGATTTATTAATAGTTTTTATAATACAAAAATAAAATTAAGTAAAAAAATTATTATTATTTAATTATATTTTAATAATAATAATGTATTTGTAAAAGTAATCTATAAATGATATGATATTAAGGAAAATTACGACTCACATTGAGTACATTGTTATTCCCTTTGATGACTCCATATAAATTGATGGAATTGGACAATATCATGTGAAAATAATAATATTTTGTTGAAATATGATTCATGGTTAAGTAATAAGGCTATTATTTTTTTAGGGACCTAAAATTTTTAAAGGATTGCAAGTAGTGGAGAGAGGCTCATTTTATATGTTTTCAAAATGTATAATTTTAAATATTTAAAAACAATATAAAGATTGAACATGTTTCAAATGTAAAATTATTCAAAAATGAACAATAATTGTGTTTATGATTCGATAAATTTGATAAAAGAATCAAACATACATTTTAATACGATTTTTAATCGTGATTTTAAGTACATTGGTCTTGGAATTTTAAAATTTAACATTTTTTTATTATGATAAAAAGTATTTAACATAGTAATTTAATTTAAATTTATAAAATATAAGTTGAAATTATTAAATAATAATTACCAACTAATTAAAAATACTAAATCCATTTAATCATATAAAATATTTATTTTTGATGAAAATTTCAATTTTAACAGTGGCATATATAAATCCAAGAAACCCATTTTTGAAAATTTGTATTTGTATTCTTCTAATTTATGTGTAGGGAAAATTTATCAATGTATTTTGTTTTCAGGATATCATTTTAATTATTTCAAAACAACTATATATTTTAAATAAAATATTTAATTCACCAAAATAATTATTTAATTAAATAAATTGATCAAAAAAGTTTATTTTATTGTAAAATATTTCTCAACATAGTAAAATGTGAAATATATGATTAATAAATTATTAATGTTATTTAAATATGAATATAATTACAAATTCAATTGGAAATTAAAATTTTTATATAATTTGATTACATTATTATGTAAATTTAATTCATAATATTTATATATTATGTAAAAAAAATCATTTTTCACTATCCAACTAGAAATAAAATATTTCATGAAATTTACAAATATTAATCTTATGCTTTTATAGATATACTGAGTCACAAAATTCAGTTTATATTTTAAAATATATATTATAAATTTTTATTACATAACATTTTTGTTGGTGCTGAATTACACTTGACACCCATGATAGGCATATTAGAGGAAATGAATGATATAGTTTGACGTAGCGGTTGACCGCAAAAATCCCAAGAGAGATTTCTTATAGATTGGAGGCCTTCACAAAAAACTAATTACATTCAAAATCCAATTCTACACCCAATGTGACATCAAATACCATCTTCTTCTCTGCCCATCAGAAAACAGCCAAGTCATATGTGAAAACAGAATACACCATGTCATACAAAAGGGATGCCACCCACGCTATCATCTTGCACATCCAATACAACATCAAACAGCCACATTCCTACCAGCCATCTTTTGTTATCCCACTAATATTTTTTCCTATATGTGGAGGGTACCTCCCTCCCTTAAGGGAGGACTTCGGAAGCCAATATGTCACTCGCATGAACATAATATGGCCCATTCCATGACAATGAAAAATTCAAGGCTCCAAGTTAGTAGATCTTGAATTACAGGTCTCCCATTATTCCCCCTTTGGGTGGGCCCATAGGGGCTTCATCCTTTCCCATTTAATTTTTTCCCAAGGTAAGTGCAAGAATAATACCCCTCTTGCACCATAGACTTTTCCATGGGTAGTGCATGTTTCACCCAAATGCCATCATCTTGTGGGCAAGTCTATATTCTTACACACTCACCTTCCTTTAGAAACCATGGGATGCCATTACCCTAAAGAGTATTGTTCAAACTCTTATTGTGCGCAACATTCCTATCTTGCATGAAGCTCCTCATTGTGGCCTTCATGCCTTGAATTTTGTGATTTCAGAGTTCCTTGAGTTGTGATTCATGTTGTGTTACCCTACATAATGCTTCTTCACTTAGCTACACTAACAACGATTTCCACTTCATATAGCTACGGTAACATGGACCCCTCTATCGACTGCTCCTCCACATCACTCCCATCGGGAATTTCTTTTTTCCTTCCCTTCCTAGAGTGTGGGTTGGTAAAAGTTATCTAAGTCCAAGAGATTAGAATTGATCAAAATCATCCATGTTATAGGAAATTAAACTCCCAAGAATCCACATCCTCAACACATGAATCTAAACTATGATAAACGCATGTATGGAATGTCTGAGAAGAATAGAAAGGGGATTGGCACTAGTGCGATCCCACTCTCTCTCTCACCCTTTGATAGTTATTACCATGTGCTCCTTGGGATTTCTCAATGTATGACCCAAAACACCTACTCATGAATCCTTCCATAAGGAAGTCCCAGTATCCATCTGCATGGGCCTATATCAAAGCCTAATCCTTACACCATCCCTTTCTGGTTCATCTTTCTCATCATGACCATCTAGTCTACTCTTACCTCTTATTTCTCACAAGGATAATGACTCACATTGGAATAGAGTAAATAGTGACTATGACATCTTCCATGGGAAACTAGCCATGTGTAATCCCATTCCCCTCTTCAGAACAATGTGCACTTTTATCCCTATCATCTAAACAGGGCACGTAGGAAGCCTCTTTAAGGTACAATCCCTTCATTCCCCACGATCCATTTGTCCCATCTTTTTCACATTGGTTCACTCATCTTGGATGATGTTAAACTGTATCCTCCTCTGAACTACATGGGTTTTGATCCCTTTTGGGAATGTAGTAAACATATTATAGGTTCAATCCATATTAATTCTAAACTCTAGTGCTTCATTCTAGGGATGTACCCACTTGATGTGGTATCTTCCCTTTTTGGGATGCATCTCCTGAATGATCCTCCAAATGGTGTTCAAATGCACATGGGTAGCTTACCATGCATAAGCAGAAAACATCATCATACTCCTCCAACTACTAGTAATACACTTTTTAAGGGTTGATAACCGTGTAAAATACCATGGCACGTGTCTATGTATCTAGTTATTTTGTATGCTACAATTCAATACCCTCATCCTGAACTCCATGGAATTTGATTTGTATCATTCAAATAGTGTATGAAAGAATCCTTCACAAGTTTCAATACCTTTAACAATTTCCCATATTGGTCTTTCCGTTGAGCCTTTGTGTTTTGGTAAGATCATGCCCCGTCCCAGAGGTTCAACTTCCTTCGGTTCATTATCCAGGCACTCCATTTTTTCACAAGCTGTCTCCCTAGGTGTCTCATTTCCCCATCCCAAACTACGTAGATTTTGATTCCAATCCACTAGAATACATAAGAATCCTCCCTGAGGTTCAATCCCAAAATAACCAACTTCAAGTCATATCTATTATATTCATCTCATTCACCCCATTCAAAAATTGCATCATTCATCTTGATTGATACCGAAATTGTCACACCCTAGTGAGATTATGCCACACACGTCCTCACTGGTCATAGTAGAACTTAGGTAGCTAACCATTCATAATATCTACACATCATATCCACCCAATAACTATTTCACCTATTATGATGAGTATCTAACCATGTATAATCCCCCAAAATCAACCCTTCGATCTTTATGAGTTTTGATCCATCTCTTCTACATAAGGTATGTAGGAAGCCTCGCTGAGGTTCAATCCTAGCTAATGTCATACATTGGGGTACCCTTCTTGGGGTGCACATCCCTAATCTATCCTTTGTGATGTCCATATCGACCATCAGGTTGTGAAACCAATTTTTTTGGGAGATATCATCCCAAGCCTGTCCTTATTGGGTATTCTGACCAATCCGTATGTTTAACCATCAAGGATCTCCCTCCTAGGGATATACCAATCTGATCTAATCTTATCAGTGTTCCAATTAGGCAGATCAGTGAATGCCATACGTTAACCACCTGACATACCCAATGTTAAATGTGGGATGCTGAAGAAATCCTCGAAGACATTCCTCTAGCATATGTACCTCGCAATTGATTTGTGATTCCTTAGTCTTACATGCCAATTATAATCCATTTAATAAGGGAGAAATTAGGTGTACCAATTTTTCAGCATCCAGACCTATCAGCGATGCCTAAAATGACTACTCTTTTGAATGAAGATTTCCCCCCTTACATGACCTTTTTGAACTGTCAAAACCTAAGAAGTATAATTAATATGCATCCATGAAGAGATGGAACTAGGAAGAGTTTCATAATCAATGTCTAAATCCTTATCGAATACCTAGAATAGGTGTTTAATTTTGAGGAGGATTCCATGTGTGGAGGAACTGACATCTCAACATCTTATTTCAATCAAGGATCTAAAAACATGAATGAAGTGATGAATAACACATGCCTTTGGAAAGTGGGAATTCGGGGTACAATTCATCTATTACCATCGGATACATTCATGGGTTGAGGGCCCCAACACAAAGTATCAGAAACATAAAATGGTGGACCCAACGGGAAGAATTTCTCTCACAACCATGGGGATTAGTAGAATTTGAGACATTATCATATAATCATGTCACCATATCTAGTTATATGATGATACGTCCCTCCAATAAAATTGTGGGCCTATCATGGAACTCATTATAATTTGGGACAATTAATCATTGGGTATTCATTTTTACAATATCGTCATCTTGGATCTCTCAAACTATTCCTGGAAGACTGAATGGAACCAGGAACTAGGTGCTACCCCTTAGTTCTATACTGATAGCTAAATTCTCTTGCAAAGTAAGACCCAAGATATACGAAATCAGCTGCCACCCGACGATGAATGCAAGGGAAGAGGAAATTCTAATGTAGAAATCCATAATTACTCCACCACCACCATGACATCATCCACAACCATGACTACTGATGGAACACACCCCATCTCACCCCCAAAATTTATCTAGATAAGGGTGATCAACACTCATATATGATGGTATGATTAAGAGAGGGTCATCCCAATAAGGGATATGGCCGGTAAGGATTTTTAGGATTATGTTCCTCACTGTTACCGCTTCCCCCATGTACTGTCTAGTGAGACACTACTCTCCACTATGAAATTCAACCATTTCAGGAGCCTATATTCAAAACATTCCAAAAATTAACTCCAATTAACCCAAGAGGTGATGTATGTCTGAGTCATCCTAGATAATCCTTCTCCAAGTATTTTCCAAGGAGGGCTCCCACTGGGCTGCTATAATGCCACCATCTAGTCCCTTAGGCTGAGGAATAGCTGGTCTATACCCCTCCACTACCGACCCCAATTTTGATGACCCAATTCCAACATCTAGTGTAGGTTCAAGATAAATAATATCAGTGGGTGTCATCTTCTATAGATTCTATGTCTCATTCAACCATCAGCGCATTCTATCAGGTCCCTATTGATGAATATCAACGATTCCCCAAAATCTGATTTGGAGCGAGACCCCATCCACCCCATGAGTAGGCAAGGATGAGTGTTCCAATTATTGGAATGATCATCAGATATGAAATTCCAATCCAAGACATCGAGATTCAGTAAGGAAGTCCTCCATGTATCATCACAAATCCAAGAACAAAAAATCACTGTCTTGATGACATAGGGCATGGATGTCCTACTCTTGGTCTCACCAGATCCAATGAAGGTTCTCCCTACATCAGCATTCCTAACTATAGATGTCCTCCCCACTTGTCCATCAATAAGTAGAGAGATCCTACCCATACCCAATATTCTCTACATAGAGGACCTCCCCATATACCTTTCAACATATTCATCAGTTATCCTCACACCACAACTCACCATAGTGGATGTTCTCCCCACTCTAATACCCAACAAGGAGATTCTACCCATGTTCCCCTCTACACCCATAGTGGAGGGCCTCCCCATTTTTAACACATTCCGAGTCGAGTCCTCCCCTACCAAATAAAAAATTGTACATAGGTGCTTCCTATATCACATCCAACTTCAACAGAGATCCAACTAATCACATTTCAGTCATAAGGGACTTCATCCCCTCTCCTATGAAAACATGAATAGAGGTGTTCCATGTATCCCATCCAGGTCCAGTGGATGTCCTCCCTTCTCTAGTTCCGACATGCATGAAGGTTCCCCCATTCTGAAAATCTACCTTTCCATGAACGACCGTCTCGGGGTAGAAGGGTGAACTGTCACTGTTGAGGGAAGAACTCTAAGAAATTTCAGATCATTATCAATATTGTTCTCTTTTCTCATTCATAAGATGAGTGAGACTAGATGGTGGAGCCTTCACCCAGGTCTTCTACATTAGTGTCTATTGTATGAACCTGGCATGTGGCTTCTCCCACCTTAATAATGAAATGAACCAGATCCCTGATGCCCTCCGTAGATTCATGGAGGAGGGGAAAAAAGTTCCTCCTTTCCAAGGTGTCATCATGGATTCCCCTTTGTCATCTACTGATTAATTTTATACCTAAACACAACATCATAAAGAGTTGTTTTGGGTAACGGTAGGTGATGGGAACCAGCCTAATCCACCAGTAAGGACTATAGAACTCTCATAGAAGGTAATGGTTGAGACTTCTTATAGGGATATGATGATGTAGTTTTTACCATCCCCATGAGATAGCCTAGTAACTAGTGGCCTATTATCATTCCCAACATTCAATTTATCAGCCAGTAAACTATTGAAAAAGAATAAATTTGTGCCATTATTGGTTCCACAATCATCCCCAGTCAAAGAATGGGGCAACCAAAACATCATATCTCACTTTTGAATGTTGATGATTGTTGGGAATTATTTTGATGTCCCATTTCCTAGATATGTTCTAGCCGATTGAAACTCTAATCATCATCATCCCAAAGTCCCTCACCCAATATGAGGACATGTGTTTCCACCAAAATATTTTGGGAGATGAATTTCCATATACTTCATAGTTGATTTGTTTATCTGAAGATCCAAGGGAATTATGGTGATATCAGCAAGCAGTGTCATGTGGTTGACCTGAACATGCTCCCCATCACCCAACACTCTGCACTACCTAGTTATCACTAGATCACCCCATAATGATGTGTATAGAGCTTCAATTTTCTCTTTAGAATTATTATCAAGGTGTACCCACATGTCCAGATCCATGGTTTGGGATAGTATGCATCTTCTAACTTCAGTCCTCTTTTGTTCTAGCACAACATAATGAGAGATACTGAGGATATGCCTCTGAGTTTAGTCGTGGTGAACATGACTGACCTCAATCTTATTAAGGATAAGGACGCTGAGATAGGGATCATTGAAGAGAATATTCCCCTAGGAACAATGCAACATCTGTGGAATCCCCATGGAATTTTCAATTATCAGTTAGGAAATTTTGATGTACTTTCTGAACATGTTAAGTCATTGCCTCTCAGTCAGGACTCCAACATGGGGAAAAGAGACATAGGGTCTGTTCATCCCTTTGACCCATCTCTCTCATCGCTGAAAATGGAAGATGATCTAGAGAAGGCATCACTGTATAAACTGATTGTAGACAAAAATAAAATCCTTGATGAGCTCCTTGTTCATCGATTTCCTAAATGGTGCTTGAATTAGAGTGATCCTTTTTATGATCCCATCCACCCACTACCGAGGTAGCAGGAGAAACTATGGGTTTTTTCTAAGGGAAGTATCTCTCATTGATACCAAAAACCTTCACATCCTGATAGGGAAGAGGACATAGATTATAGAATAAAACCATGGTATACATTTCTAAATCCATATGATCTTTTTCAGATTCTTCTCAAAGAATCAACTCTAAAGGTCATTCATGTAGTAGCAATTGAGGTTGCTCCTCAGGCCATTCCACTAGATGCACCACATTCCATTTCTCTTTCTGTTCTTAGGGTTATTCTTCAAACCACTCCACGAGCCACTGATCCCATTCATTGTGTTGAAAAAATATATTATGCAACAATGGTTCAGGATCCTCACCAAGATAGGATTCCTTCCAGGTGGATCTGATTAATACTTTCATCACCAGACTCGGGGCCCTTGAAAAGTGGTAGGTGGAAATATCACCTAATAGAAATCCATATTTGACATTGTTAGATGATATGACAACACCCCCTGATTTCGGGAACCCCACTATCTCCCCCGTAAATGGGATGGGAAACACATTACAACATCTGATCCACTTAATCACATTATATGGATCCATAATAATTATTTAACCATGATAGAAATATTAAATCTTTGGTGTTTCATAGATACAGTGGAAGTTCCCATGTTTTTATTGAACATCCAATTACCCATCATATCTATAACTGGTTGGGAGTATCATCTTATGGAATTTCATTATCAATTAATCTTAAAACTGTAGATTAATAGTATTCACAACCTCTTCAATTCAAAAAATTACAATATGAGCATGTTGTAGAATTATTCACTAGGTCTAAAGGCCTTATGTATTCACTAAATATTCAGTTCGCTCACGTACAGTTTTTGATGTTTTATGTGGGGAACAAGAATACTAAACTAGTCCCATCCCTCGTCACTCTCAATTTCCCAGGTGGATTCTGGTATTTCTATAACAAGGCTCGACACCTAGAGGATTCCCCACAGTAGGCCAAATGGGAAAGTATGTTCCCCCCCATAGCTATTTCAAGAAGAATCATCAAGGCTGAGACTATTTCTATCTCACAAGAAGAGGATCCCAATCCACTATATTTATTACCATGCGATCCACATCCACATCCTAACTGAGGTCCATAGCCTAAATCCTGGACTCATGCTCGGCATTTCCCGCCCAAGGATCGGAAAGCACTACAACATAATACACTATCACAACCAAAGAATGATAAATAGGTTCCACCAACTCTCTAGGCTCTAACCCTTGTTAGGGTTAGGCTCCGAGGGTCACATTTCTAGTGTGGAGAAACAAAAACTACTCAAATGAAAATTTTCATGTCCATTGTTATTTCCATTGTTCCCTGGATCCAGGGATTTTGGAGTTTCCAAACTATAGAAGAACCCAAGAGTTTGATCTCACTAATCACACCAACTAATATTCCTATTATTGATTCATTGAATTTACTCTAAACAAGTGATATGTATACAATTAATGATGTTTGGAAAACCCGAAAACACTGTTTTTTGGTTGGGTCCTACCCCATAATATGGGGAGTGTGTCTCTGTAGATTCCGAAAATGACATAGAGGGTGAATGAAAGAAAGCATCCATCCATGGGTATCATATGTGTGAAAATAGGTTGTAATTTAGGGAATTTACTCGTGCACCCAGTATCATTAATGTCCATTTGAATGAGCATGAACCCTCTAAAGTCACGATGCATTATACTTCTACCCCTTATGCATCTATATCTCACCCTTCTACTTCATATAAGAGAATGTGGCATTGTCACAAGGGAAAGAAAATACCCCCCACCAGTGGTGAATCCATCTCACACTCTCAGATACTTAATTCCATCTAAGATTGGGTCATCCCCTAGAGTCTTCCCATTGATGAAGGATTCCTCAAGTGATGATCAAGAGTATGACATAGTGAATACTATTGAACTAGTGGACCCTTATATGGTCGTTGGCAATGAGGAGTGTCATGCTGGTCCTCCTAATGTCCCTAGTCGGCACCATCGTCGACATAGTAATAGAAATATAAATAATCAAAATTCCCATGATAGTACTTCTAGCCAAGTTGTTCATGCTACTAAGAGCAGACAGTAGGCTCAGTGCAGAGCCCAACAAGCATATCCCATTTATCATGTCTTGGTGGGTTTTCTCCCCCTGTTTTTTCGTGCTACTTGATCATACAAATTAATCGTTTCCATGTTTTTATTATCCAAAGTTAGTTATGGAAATACCATAGTCATTTGTTATTCAGTCTTTATATATTTTTCATGATTCAGCGAGTGAGCAGTTGAATATCCCCAACACCATTTAGAATCTAGCGGTTCGACTAGTATCAATCCTTATAATATCTACTGCAAAGAAAATACCTACAATAAAATGTACATTTGGAATAGAAGATTAATGTTCTTAAGAACCTTTCCTGCACTTATTCAAATATCTCAGTCCACGAAGCTATGCTCCTGTCTAAAGATATGCGTGCAGCACTTATAGAGGTTCTAAAATCCCCCTATAGTTCAAAACAGTGTTAGTAGTCTAAGATGTCTACCATGATGAGGAATTTGAATTATTAGAATAATAATCTATTATTTCATTCCCAAGTGAAGATTAAGGTTCTCTAGTATAAGGCCACATTTATCCATTGTACATCATTATCTAGTTCAATGGCTTATAAGTCTTCCACTTTCTTATCGACATAGGTTCTTGGATCAATATTATCCAAACCTGGATGCTCCACAATATATGGAAGACTATATTAGATTTTTAGTCCCTCTAAATTGAAAATTTATGTTTATGAATGGAAAGAGAAAATGTAGTGTGGGTAAGTCTACTTGAAGACCAATGTAGGTGGCAAGATTTCCACTACCAAGATCATGGTCACCCCATATGACACTTCCAAATACTCACTGATGGGAAAGACCTGGATCCTCCTGCACATAGCAATACCCTCCTCATATCACCAATTCCTCAAGTAATCCATTAATGGTCGAGTGGAAATTCCCCAAGGTGGTGGGTCTCCAATTTATTCTTGTGAAACCTGCAATCTAGATGTCGACTATTACAAGAGAATATAAAATTGGGTTAAAACCTATGTGGTTTAGCACACTACACATTCAGAAGACCCATGGGAAAACATGGACGACTCATTCAACCATGTGATTCATGGGTTGGAGGCCACCAAACCGGAATTGGGACACTACTTTGTTTTTTTAGAAAAAAGGTGGAATCCCATTCCTAGGTACAAGGATCACTGTATGATCACATCATACTCCTACATGAATCAATCTCATGAGAACCAGAGCCCATTACCCCTGTAATGTTTCTGGATGTTCTTCCTATGTCAATAAAAATTCACCATTCATGTTTCTTTTATTGGGCAGGGTTGAAACATCTCAGGCCCACACACCACCACTACATTGACCATATCAATAATGTACTGTTGGGTTGAATTACTAATGGTAATTGATTGACATCTTTCATCTCCATGGTATAATAAGTGAAGAAGACTCTTGATAAAGATTTCCCTGCCACTGAGGGTACCACCATCATTCCTCCAGGGTCAGATATCTCAAAATAATTTCCTCCTGTCAATGATCCTCTTTCTTGGATGATGAAGTGGATTTGGAATACGATAAACCCACATTTGAATAAGGCATCCCCAACATTGTCTATTAGTTGGTACAAATGAATCTCAATACTGAGGTGAACGAAAGGAAAACACTAATCAGCATAGTTTTGTATGCCAAAGAATATAAACATTTTGTGGTTTATTTGATGAAGCATCATGATGTATTTTTTTGGAGATATGATGAGATTATTGGACCAGATCCCTAGGTAGCCATCCACTGTCTTGGTCTCTTGGTATGCTATTATGGGATCAAAATGTATCTTAGGAAGATTCAACATTCTCATGGTGCCATGGTTGAGACCGAAGATAATAATCTTATCAATTCCTTCAATGTAAACAATGTCTAGTACCCTAGATGGTGGTCAATATTTTTCCCATCCAAAGGAAGAATATACATATCAGAATAGACATGATCTTTTGGGATCTCAACCTTCATTTTCCAAAAGATGATTTTCCACTTCCTATGATAGATCTGTCGACTGATGCCAGTGGTGGATTCTGATCCCTCTCCTTCAGGGTTGGATATTCCCAATATAATAAATTCTAGATGTCCCACAGTTATGATGATTCCACTTCCTTTAGGGTTTCATAGTGAACCTTCTACTATTGGGTAATGAATTTTAGTTTGAAGAATGTAGGAGCTATTTATAATTGTTTAATGCCCTGCATACTCAAACTGATCCTTAGGATGTTGGTGGAATTCTTTATGGATGATTGGGGGGGGTCAAATCTCTCAATTATGATTACCATCAAGGAGATTTTGAGAAAATGTTTGGATTCATCCTCTCCCATCATCTAATGATGAACCCTTTGATGTGTGCCTCTGAGGTTACCTCTTGGATGTTTATCAACTTCTTCTTCAGATATAGAGGCATCAAGATTGAACTAGGGAACATAAAATCCTTTTTTATATGCCACCATGACCATCCTTTAAATGATCCAAGTTATTTTTTTCCACATAGCCTATATACGTCGATTCATTGAATATAATATCAGAAATTGTAGTGCATCTTCTATAATCATGATGTAAGGTATCTTCTATCATTGGGATGAAGGGTATTAGACCACATTTGAGGAAATCATGCAGTATTATCTACAACATCCAGTTCTTATGCCACCCATCTCCAACAAGGAACTTCTCCTCTATACGACCACAATGGAATGATCCATCGATGCGATTCTCTATAAAAAAGATGAATGAAGGGTCTGAGAATAGTTTTTACTACTTCATCCACATGCTCCTTGACATAGAGTCCGGATATTCCTCTATCAAGAGGAGATTCCTCACATAAGTTTTTGTATAGTAGAGTTTTCAAAATTATTAGTATTATAAAAAGATAAATATCTTGTCATGTGTGGATCTACTTGTGTACATCATGGAATTCCCTTTATTGATAGACCATCTAGCTTGGGGGGAAATGATCTATCTGCAATTCGATATTTGGGTTTTCACATAGAAAAATGTCAAGGGTCAGGTGTTGGCATATTTTATTGAAACCCATAAATCCTCCACGGAGTACCCTATGGATATTGATTTTCAAAAATAGGTCATCCTCTCAGTGGACTAGGACATGTGGTATTAGTAAATGCACTTTGATAGTTCCTCATGAAGCCCCACTAGTAGGATATTTAATGATTGAAAACTAAATAGAGTAGGCCTGAGCACCATCTTCATCATTTTCACACATGATGCTTCTCTCTAAATGTTATTTTTATTAGAAGATAGCACCAAAAATGTGTGAGAGCATCAGTATCTACTCACTATTCTTGAGATAGACCTCGAGAGTGATGTTCCCCACCTATATATTAAGGGAGACTCTCATATGGTCATAATGAAGATCAATATTGACTATGTCGTTAAGAAGCCAAAATATGTTCCAATGTTAGAGTGCACTCACCAACTGATATCCCAGTTCCCTTCTAATCCAGAAATCACAGATGTTCTCTGATCAAAAAATGGTCAAGCTGATGCCCTGAATAGCCTTACTGGATCTCTTGTAGAGCCTGACTAGGAAGGTTTTATTATCCTTCTGGCACATCGAAGGGCCATCTCTCATATCACTATAGACAATGATGATAGATAGTTGGTAAACTATCTTAATGCCAACGATTCCACACAAAGACCCCTGGTCCCACTACCAAAGTATAAGAGTCCCCTATTTGGACAAATCCTTTTTGGATTACTTCCAACAACAATATATCCTGATAGGAAAATCCTAACATGAGTGAATCCATTAGCATGTAGTACAGTTATCCCTCTAGAGAGGTCCCATCCTTGAGTAGCTCATATAAAACATGGATTTGATGGATTTATCCTTCATTGTATTCAATGATTTGAGATTCCCAAGGTTATTTTGGATTTTTATACTGGTTGTTATGGAGGTCATCAGGTATGGTAGAAAATATCCCACCAGATCCGAAGGATAGGAAACTTGTATCCAACCATGGTTCAAGACTTTATCCTCATCCCCAAAATGTTACACCAATGTCAGATCCTTGCTAATTTTTTTCATCATCCATTAGATCCTCTCTATATTAACAAGTACTCTTTTACCTTTTCTGTCTTTGGACTCGATGTCATGGGAACATATCCACAAGAAACAATTCACTTGTGTAGGTTCATTCTAATACCCATATATTTCTTTTTGAAGTAGGCAAAAATGACTCCACTCATGAATTTCATGGACCATTATATCATTGATTTTGTGAGCACCAATATCATCAATTGATCCAAAGTACCACAGATCATCCTCACCAATAATAGGACGAATTTTCGAGTAGCTAAGATCAAAAAATTGTATGCAATGTACATAATCTTGTCTTTCCATACTTCTCACAACCATGTGCATGTAAATGGTTCGATTGAGGTGTTGAAAAAGAAAATATCTAAAATTTTGAAAAAGGATGTTGGTGAGAAAATGAATATTTGGCTGGACAAGTTTTTCAATATACTATGGGATTACCAGATGACGACTCGTAATTCCATCTAGCTGACCCTATATTCCCTGTTATATGGAAGAGAAGCCATCCTACACATCGAGATTTAGTTACCATCACTCCATACAACCGTCTACAACTATAATATGTCAGATAGGGTAGTTGGAGTCCATCTGGTAGAAATGGAGGTGTTTGATGATAATATGATCAAGGGTTTTCAGAGTCTGTATAACCACCATAACAAGATATCTATATCTTTCAACAAGAATGTTTTCCTCCACTCCTTCTTCCAGGGTGATGTAGTATTGAACCTGTGAATGTAGAAAATACCCAATAGGAAGCCACCAATGTTCGAGCCCCGATGGGATATACCTTACATCATTCACAAGTATTACCCCAATAGGGCTTATTCCTTGATCACAAAGGATATAGTGAAAATTAAACCTCCCATCAATGTCATGTACCTCAAAAAAAAACTTTGCATTTGTGAGTTCTCATCTGGCCTGACCACCATCTACATGCTATAAACACAATACCTTATGGTCTAAGCTCTGTGACCATAAATTAAAATATCTCTCAACATGCATGACGGTAATCTTCGTGGTGTCCTACATAATGTTAAACTACAATTATTTCCTGCATGATGTTAGACATCATGAGCGTTTTATCACAACATGAAATACATTAAAATTGAACAGAGTTATCCTATAACCTTACCACATGATGTTAAACAATACGTCACTTGAAAAAAATGTTGGATTAATTCCCATCATTATAGAATATTTAGGAACATTCAAAACAATTCTATAGTTCTAGACCCCTGGTTTCTCTGGTTGTTCTATTTGTTCGGCCCCTTGGCATATGTTCATTCCTAGAAGCATGTGTTGTGATATGAGACCTCTTTGGTTCTCATTCACATCAGTTATATAAAAGTCTCAACATGTTCCTACCTCATATATCTTCCTTTTCATCTTATCCTTAACTCATGACATTAAAATTCATGTAATTCAAGAACTACATATGAATTACCATCCTTTTTGGGATATGTAGGAATGCACAGATGATTTATCTTCTTGTCCAACCAAGGTTTCATAGATCATTTCATCCTTATATTTTTTATCCTAAATTACTTAGAGAGAATTTGGTGTGGTATAAGGCCCCTTTAGTCCTCATTCACGTTGGGCTTAAAATAGACGTGTGTCCCATCCTTTAATAATATTCCTGTATCTCTTCCTTACCATATGGCGTTAACATTTTCAACATTCTAGAACTATATATGGATTTATTACCTTCATTATGGGATATATATAAACAATCGAACATGTGGTCTTTGGGTCCATCCCCATGGTATCCCATGTTTCTTATCCTTTACGTTCCTTTTAGCCTAACCTTACTGTCCTTTTTCTACGACCTTAAACAAAGATATCTCGCATCCCACACAATGTTAAAGCAGTTTTTCATGCCTTCTAGACACTAAAATACATAGCATTTATAGTCTTTTATGTAGGACCTTAAAATCCAAGTTCCCCATTGTCCTGCATGGCACCAAAACTGCAGTTCTGTCCTATATGATGATAAAATGTTCATTTATCCTTAATAAGTGTTGTTAAACTACCCAAAAAAACATGAACTACATATGGAATCGTTTTCACTCTTATGGGATATGGAGAAATTCCTAGAAATTTTTCTTCAGGTCCAACCCCTTGTTCTCCCATACATTCGGCCCCTTTAGACTGAGTTTTTTCTTAGGGATGTGTTGTGTGATATGAGACCTCCTTCGTCCACATCCATTATGGATTTATTTTACCATTCCATGAACATCCCCTTTGAGATACCATTCCCCCTAAATGTCTTAGGCGCCCAAGGATAAGATGCATCAAAACCCTTTCCCTTTCTACATGACATTAAACTACATGGATATTTGAGAAGTATATACAAATTGATTCCCAACCTTATGGGATATGTAGGAATTCCCAGACATTTTTTATTCCAATTCATCCTCAGTTCATCAACTTGTTTTTTCACTTTTCTCCACTTATCTTCTAGATTCTATTTCCCTAAATTGAATCCATCGACCTCTATTATTTCTTATTAATTTTCTTAGATGCATTGTGGGGGTAGATCCTAGAGTATTGGATTCTTCATGGACATTCTGTTATCTCATTTATAGGGTTTATGTTCAACATTATTTGGGTATCCATCATCTTTCACAAATGAAGGGACCCTTAATGGTACATATTCTCAGCCTGATGGCTCTCTAACCATATTAGGAAAACATCCTGGATGATTTTAAATGAAATTCTGTCATAATTTATGAATTTCAAATACGGAAATGACTATCCCTTAGGAGTTTTTTCCCTTCCCAGGTTACAAGATATAGATATTGTGTCTTGAATATGGTTAGTAGTTATCCTCCAACGTCACTCCAACCCCATTGTTTCCCAAATATCAGGCACTGTGATTCACATAAATTTCCACATACTTATGTATAAGCTGAACTTCAACACTCTAAGTGTTATCCCTCATTTTACATTGGATCATTCAGTAGGTACATCAGCATCATGGGGTCATCCATGACTCCACACATATATTCTCTTATCATGTTATTACATGTTTCATAATGATCTTCTATTCATCTTGTTTTTTCCACTGATCATGGATCGTGTAGGCTTAGGGATTTGTTTATGTCTTACACAGGCATGTAAGGATCATCACATCCAATTTTCTGAAACCTATGAAAATAAACTAAGAGATCACATATCAATTCTAGGAATCATGACTTTAAAATGATTAGAAGTTTTCTTAATAGAGTATGTGGTGATGTGTTGATATATATTTTTCCCTCATTCACTTCAGGTTTCCTTATAGATCCTTAATACATATTTCTTCATTGAAAAACTCACATAGTTTCTGAGGGCTATGACCATAATCAAATATCCAATGAATCCTCGTAGTATGCTGTTAAAAAACACATTATTAATCCGTGATGCATGAGGATAATATATACAGAACTACGATGACCTTACCAAAGAATACATTGTCCCATTTGGTGTTGTCCATTTTCCACAACAACATTTGAGAACTACGTGTTGCTTGATTATCACCCTTGTGGGCTGCATAGTGATGTCCAAAAAAATTTCCCTACGGTCCAGCCACAGAATAATGAAAAAAATATCTCTCCTTCACCCGGTCTCATTATTGGTGTTCTCCTAAGAGTATTTGATGTGGTGTGGATATTTTTTCTCCTCATGTATGTCATGTTAATTCATGTCACATCTCTACACATATCCCTTTTAGAATCCCCATTACCTACTCCAAACTCTACAACCTAAAACTAAAATTCTTATTTTCTATGTTCACATGACAGTAAACTATGTAACAACCATAGAGGACACCACCTATTTTTGAATTTTCCATTTTCCACCCCTTCCTTAAAGATGAATGTATAGCCTGAATCTTATCATTATGGTATGCATATAAATTTTTATTCCATTCATCCTTAGTCCAGACACAAATCCCTTCATCTCCATCATTTGGTCCATATTTCTCATGGAGGTATGTGGTGGTACTGAGACCACTTTGGTCCTCATTCACATTAGGTTTGAAATAGATGAACCTTAGTCCCACCATTGGATAACTCTTCCAAATATTAACCCATAACATTTTATAGTAAACTTTAGGGGTACATCCACGCCTTATGCGTCCCTTTGTTTGGGTTCCCATCATCTTTCACATCTAAAAGTACCCAATAATGATACAGATTCTCAGATTCATGTGTCACCTATAATTTGGGGCCAATGTCTTAGAGGATCTCAAACATCATATTGAGAAAGGTTCTTCATTTTGAATGTGGTTAGCAGTCAACCTCTATTTTTTTCCCCATCCAATGATACTTGATGTAGATAATGTTTCTCAAATATGTTAAAAATTTGTCCTCAATTATTAAAAAAAAAATTATTTAGTCTCATGTATGTGGTTTGGAGATTCATATTTTTCTACCCATCAATTCTTATGGGTCCCCAACATCAATGGTGTTCTTACTCCATGAATCTATCTACATCATGTAGGAACCCTGTCCAGGTTGGGATTTCCTCAGCAAACATTTCATTTTTATTGTTGTATAGTTTCATGTGCTGTGGAAATCAGAACATCACTCCGGGTTTCCCACACCGATCACGGTTCATGTGGGACTATGAGTTTTTATAGGGCCATACCCACATAGAAAGTTGGGAAACATTGTGGTATGAGGTCTATGACCATAAACAAAATCTCATTATACTAAGACATATCATATTAATCTATAATTATTTGTCTCACATGACTTTAAAATATTTCATCCTAACCACACGATGTCAAAATTCATGGGTCAGTCATTTCATATTCCCTTAAACTATGACACCATCATCCTGGTCGCACGATGAAAAATGGCACAACATTGTGGTGTAGTCACTTGGTAGGGAGTCACCCTTGGAACTAGTCACCACCAAGATAGTTGTTAATCCCTACACCTGTAATGATTCCCATAGATACACCCTAACATTTTGACTTTGGATAGTCACTCCTAAAATACTAATAAGCAGCAAAAGAACAAACAAGATATACCAACTGTCTGCTATTTTCTCAAAAACAATTTGTGTCCTGATTTCCATTATTATGTGATATATTGTGATTCCTGGATCATCAATTTTAGGCCCTTCCATTACATTATTTCCCACCGTTATATCAAATCATTTTCATTCAAACCACACGACATTAAACAATATGACATTTAAGAACTACATGTCACTTGATTCCTATCCTTATGGGATATTTATCGATGCCTGGGCATTTTTTCCAAGGCCCAACTATAGTCTCACTAACTATCATGGAGCTTTGGACCCAATCATGGTCCAAACCATATGACTTTAAACTAGGTATCATTGTATATGTAACATTATTTTAAACTAATGTCTAGGGTCATAGAATTATAAACCTAAACTATGTGCACTGTCCTAGTTATATGACATTAAACAATGTCGTGAATCTTCATCCTTAATGTAAAATTCTAAAATACATGTGCATCATCTGTGCATGGATGAAGTGAAATGGAAAATCATCCCATCTCTTGTAGTGCTGATAATCCATCACATTTTCCCACGTTCTTAGAATTTATCCAAACATCCAAGATTAAGATCCCCCCTAGAAGATAAGATTGATCATTTTTCATACTAATGCGCTCACACCAATGAAATTTTATCTGAGTGACATAATTTCAAGAGTGTTTGAACACATTAAAACATTCCCTCACTCCACCTCCATGCTTTGTGTGCCCTTTATTTGGATCATCTTACTCTTTCACGCCTGAGGGATCCCTCGAACATTCTTTTCCCTTGCTTCTTTGGCTCACCTACTATTAAGGACCAACACCCAAAAATTCAAATAAAGGAATTTCATGTTTGGATCCTTGTTTTAGAATTCATTCAATATTTAGACATCTTTTCTTTATCCCAATTTCAGGTTAGTAGTATAGGTCTGACATTTCAAATATGCTCATCATTCATTACATATCTTGATTTTTACACCAATGTGTTACAAAGTTTCTGTATATTGATTCACACTTTTCATTCCCCTTTATTTTTGATTGATCCCAATTCACCAGTAATAATTGTTATCATGTACTATAGTACGTTGGGAATGGAAATTTGGATTCTTTGTGAACCCTTTCCTCCATTCGTGGCCTCTCTTAAACTGAATACCATAGGTTTTTGAAAAAAAAATAGAAAACCTCATTTATTTGATGGATATTTGGAACACTCATATATGATGTGGTTAATTATGCGATCTCCCCTTATTTCTTACATTGGGTATGACCCATGTGAGCTTTGGGATTGATCATTAGTTGTTTCATGGTTATGATTGAGATGCGATAATATGTAGAAAATATATATGTCAATGAATGTTGTTTAGAATAAGAAAACAATATGGGAAAATATGTTTGATGAGTTCTTCCAAAAAATGCCCCACACATATCTTCTACTTCGATGAAATTTTTCAATGTTGCTGCCCTATGACATTTAGCCTCTTAAACCTCTTGCCACACCCAAAGCTCCCTTTACTCATCAAAAGTTGTAGAGTGCAGCACATTAACCCTGATTTTCATTTTTCCAAGATCGACTTTGAGTTCATCCATTTGAATGCTCGCCTACACTATCTACTTCTGAACTTCTACCAACTAGACACTCAGTCATTAATGAGAAATGATTGATGGGTGGTGAATGTGGCACATTCTTCTCTCTTCTCATCAAGTAATTTTATTTCCTGATCAACCTCATAGAACATCTAGATGTTTTCATAATTTTTCATCCACCAAGAGCCATCTAAGTGGTGGATTCTCTCTTGCATATTATTGGCATGATAGTCACATATCATTATATAGATATAGAGTGTTTCCACCCGTTTATCATAGAGAAATAACATCCAAGTATGAATTATCCCCATTTGACTCAACCATTGTGCATCTAGAATTTTGAATTATTTCTAGATACACTTCCATGTCTTACACTGGTGAGACACTATCCTCTAAAACTCATCACCTTAGGGTTCTTAATTATCAGCCTCCTACTCTTCTTCTTTTTCATCCTCATACACTACTACTACTTCTTCTTCTTCTTCATCACCGTCATCCACATGTGGAATTTATTCTGGATATTGTTCCAAATAGTGAATTAAATTGAACAAAAATTTTTTCCCATCCTACCTTCCTAGTTGGCATGTATAAGCATCCATATCCCTCATGTATGCATATTAGTGATGAAAATTAACCATATCCACCACCTAATTTCCCCCAAATTCTTGAAGATCATGCCTAATGCACACCGATTTTCATAGAACCTATTCCATTAATAGTGATTATCATAGTATTATACATAAAGATGAGATAAATGGGAAAATGACATCATCATTCAGATATAAGTTATATATATGTTTCTTCCTAGTGGCTTCCCAAGCTGGCACACAAGGTCACCTATGGGACCACCCCTCTTTAAAATGTAAAGGTTTGTATTCACCTTGTAATGCTCCAACCACCGAGGTTCCCACCTATTTCCCCCACCAAGATGGAATTCCATGGGTATTACTTCCCCAAAATCACATCACCTTCTCTATCGTCACCCAAACACTACACAAGATACCTTGATTTTTGGAATTCACTTTGAAAGATTTTCTTCTGGTATGCCTCCAACTAGTGGACAGTATATTCCATCGACAAGATGCCATCAACATCAGTATGAGTAAATGTGATTATTTCACCTAATATTGAAGTTGTAAATATGGGAAAAAATGTCAAATGATAGTGGAATTCATGTCATCCATGACTTCTATAAACACTTACTTTAGTATTCTTTGTAGGCACCCAAGATATATAGAGAACCATGATGCCAAGTATGGTCCACAAAATCACTTCCAAAATATTTAGGATACAATAACACCACCTCTGATGCTCTGTATATAATCCCTCTACTCCAGCGGACCTCAGAGCTCATCCCCCATCTGACCGATCAGGGTGTCGAAAGGGTGAAATATGAAGTTCACAGAATTTCCAATCTAGATCTTAATCCCATACTTGTTTAGTGTTTGTTTTCACACCATATCAATATTAAATGAATATATTCAAAGGATATACCTTGGAGGAAGGATAGAATTTGGGAAATTGTACCCCTATTAGTTAGTTGATTCCCATCCATGAAAGAATTGGAATGGTCTGTAGATCCTCTTGGGAATCCCTCCTCTTGAAATGAACCATAGAATACTATACATTCTAGCTAATACATGTACTTATTTATTGACCTTGTTGTAGACTACCATGATCCCATCCATCACCAATGTCCCTGAATAGACCCCCTTCCTCATGTCCCACGCCAAATAAAACCACTATATTAGTATAGAAGTAAGGAATCCAATGAATTTTACAAGTGGATCCCATATTTTATTCACACTGAATCCCCACGAGTTGTATTCTTATAACTCTAGGGCCACCAAATATGATCCAACTATGCCCATATGTGATGCATTTGGGAACTGCTTCCCTCATCATGAAAACCTCACCCAATAATCCCTCCTGACGAATAGACTGATCCATTATAGGTATAATATATTCATTAGGACGTATTTGATCCCCAATATATCCTTATCCAAGTCCAGCCAATTCCCTATGAGAATAGTTGTTTATTCCGAGTTTCCTGAGGCGATCTCCATTACTCGGAATTCAGCATACTAGAACCCTTCAAACATAATGCCTATGATGTAGTGGATATCTCAAAGGCGGATATTGGCTTCTACATGGTGGAGGTGGAATGTGTTTGTATCATGGGACCACCTACTGAACAACTCTGGAACCATGAATTTATGTCAATTTATGTGAAATTGTAATGTCCACATGGCTTTAAATTGGCTAATGTGTCAAATATATTTCACAAGATCTTCACATGTTTGGTATACCTAGTACACCCATGCCGACTCATTTCTAAAATTCATCCCATACCACAAATACTACTCTTACTTCCTTCTCTTACTCTCTTCGTTGATTCTCCTCTAGAATTTTCTTTTATAATGGGTGGGAAAACCTTCATCCATTGATTCACCCCCATGATAGTCTGAGTTCTCAGATTTAGTACGTGGATATCTATTTCCCTAGTCTCACCATAAGGGTGGCCAATATTTGTGATGTTGTATTACAAATTGTTATTCATGCACGTTAACTGTGACTATTGTGTTTCGTTCTCTTAATTCTGAATGATAACATCATCCAAGATTCAAAAAATCTATTGCAGGAGGCTATCCCTCAAATCATAATTTTTTTGAGCCTATATCAGAATCCCTAAAATAATCTGATTATTAGATAGTAACATTCTCAGAAGATTAATTTTATGGTTTCCAACCATCTCACCCCTCCATGCAAATGAAATAACATCTCTTCAAACTATAGTCTGTACACCATCAATCTTGGTTAGTTTCTGAATGAAAAAAGGGGTCGGCACAAAGGATGTTTATTTAGTGTGCATGGTGGTTAGTTTCATGCATGTTTAAAAGCAATCAATGGAAAAATCTAGCTGCGACCAAAGAAAACATGATCCAGAGGTCACATGTATTGAACCAAATGAATTTAGGTTTTTTTATGAAAATTGAAAAACCTTATGTGAATGAGAGTGAGTCACATATCATATATAAATTCAAGGTACTATGCGTCGGTCCCCTATATGTCTTCAGAGGCACGGATGAGGTATTTTTTCCATGCGTAATATGCCTTATGCACCGGATAAATTTTTTTCTAGCCCCAATATAAAAGCAATGTTATATATGGAGTTTCCATCAAAACATGACATATTGGTCCCCTTTCAGATGAAATTCTGATGGGGGGGGGGGGTTGCGTGTTTTCAATTCTACGTGAATGCACATATATACGTATTTAAGAAACTGAATAACATAATTTGACATATCAGATGATTCTGAGAATCCAATGGGGGACACACGCAAGATTGGATGCATGTGCACAAAACCAATGTCCACACACTGGCCCCTTGTATGACCAATTCAACTGCAAAGACCAGAATCACCTCGGACCTCCTAAAAATGGCCTTTCTAGATGCGAGGAAGAAGAAACCACATCACACAAAAGGATTTTCCCATGTGAAACCCACATGCAGACCTAGTTCAATATAAAATAGTCTCTATCGTGGCAATCTTCATGCATGATCACAATGTTATTTTCACCTATATATATAAGGGTACCCCTTTCTTATGGTAGGACTATGGAATTCAAACTTTCAGTCACATGTGTGTAAGATAACCCATTTTTACATCCATGTGCATGTCCTGGCTTCAATGTTTTAGATCGTGGATGACAGGTCCCCCATGATCCCCCCTTCAGGTGGGCCCACAGGGACATGATCCTCACCTAATTCCCTTTTTTTCGACATGAAAATTCGCTAAAAAAGAAACATCCTACATGAAATAAGTATCATTGTGTAGTTACCCTTTCACCCATACACCATCATCTTGTATTCCATTCCATAATATTTTTTAAACCTCTTCCATTAAACTCCTTGGTTTGTCCTCATCCTAAGAAAAAAATATTGGAACTCCTCTTGCAATAAAAATCTCAATCATGAGTGCATATCCTGCATGTAGGCATCTAGAATTGTGCAAAGTTATTTCCTAGTTCCTCGAGCGGTGAAATATGTTACATTTCCATACCTAATGTTTATTTGAATATGTTCACTACAATATATTACTTAATTTCATAGATATGCTAAAATAGAACACTCTATCGACCACTTCTCCATATCAATACCATAGGGAAATTCTTTTTCCTTCCCTTCCCTCTGTGTGTGTTCCTACAACTTATGTATTTCCAATAGATGAGGAGGGTGTAATCATCGTCTGAGCAACAAGACGTTAAACTACCAACTGTCGACATCTAAAACACATGATGTTAATCTGTGATCACCACATGCGTGGAAAGTATATGAGGACTAGAAAGGGGATTAGAACAGGTTCCCTTCTTCCCCCTCTCTCATAATAGGATTTTTTAACATGTGCACCTTGTGTAGTCGCTATATAAGACCTAAACATCCTCATTGGGCTTCCCACCTAGAGTATGTACCAATATACAACTCTATAGGCCACTAGATGTGCTTAATCCCCACACCATCCCTCGCAAACACATCTTTCGAAACACGAACATCATGTCTACTATTACCTATTGATACTCAGACCAAGCATGACTGACATAGTCTTACTGTAAATAGTGACCATGACATCATCTTTAAGAGGTATTGAAGCATAATCCCAATTACTCTCTCCTAAACTACATGGAATTTTATTCCAATCATATTAACGTGGTACATATTAATCTTTATTATGTTTCAAGCCCCTCATTCCATGGAATCCATTTTTCGCTACTATTTCACATCAGTTCACTCATCATACATGATGTTAATCTATATCCTCCTCTGAACTATGTGGGTTTTTATTCCTTTTGAGTGTGTAGGGTGCCTCTTCATGGTTCGATTAGAACCAATATTAATCTTCAGTTCTTCCTTCTTGGGATGTAACCTTTATGTGACATTATATCTTATCAGATTGAATATGATGGATATGACTCCCAGATGTGTTCGGATCCACATGGTCATTTTACCATGAACAATCCCCACACAATACTACACTCTTTCATCCAAGAGGTATCCTCTTGTGAAGGGACTCTATCCATGAATAATCTTCTGACACATCACTAGGTTTCTATCCTTTGTGTACACCCCGTTTCTATACCCCCATAATGATCTATGTGGACTTTGACCACTATCTTTCAAACAAGGTATGTATGAAGCCTTATTTAGGTTCAAACTCATCTCTTATTTCCTATCGTGGTCATTCCATTGAGCCACTGTGTTTCAGGAAGGTCATTTCCAAAATAAGAGGTCATACTTCTTTTTGGACATTATCCATGCACTCCATTTCTCAAGGTGTGTCTCCCAAGGTGTCTCGTCGCCCCATCCGGAAATACATGGACTTTGATTCCCAACCATCGGTATATATAGGATTCCTCCCAGACGTTAAAAACCAACACATCCATCTTCACCTCAGATCCATCATATTTATCTCATTCACTGATTTCAAATCCTCCATAATCCAACCTAATTTTTACCCTAGCCTCCACATCCTAGTGATATCATGCCACCCACTTCCTCACTACTCCTACTGGCACTCGGGCAGCTAAACATGAATAATCCCCCAACATCATCTCCACCCAAACAAGATTTCCCCTCTTGTGAAGGCCAAATAAGGATGTGTATTCCCCAAATAATTCTTTAATATCCATGGGTTTTGATCCATATCTTCCAAATAATTTATATAGGAAGCCTCCATGAGGTTCAATCCCAGCCAATAGTAAACCCTGGCATCCCCTTCTTAGGGTAAGATTCCCTAATTCATCATTTCTTATATCTAGATCATTATACATGTTGTGAAACCTTCCCTTTTTGGGACACGGCATCCTAGGTCCATCATTTTTGGGCGTTCTTACGCATCCATTAGGTAAACCATTATGGTTCTCCCTCTAAGGGATATACCAATCAGATCTACTCTCATCAATGTTTTGATCAGTCTGATTCATCTATTTCAAATGTTAAACTCATGGAGTACCCTGTGTTTAATTTGGGATGCCGAGGAATACCTTAGAGACATAACAAGGGCATAAGAACCCTACAGAAAACATGGTATGTCTCATGATTACACTCTCTCACAAATCCCTCTAATAATGGATAATTCATGTGTTACAATTTTTTAGCATCCAAAAAATCAAGTGATTCCCAATGAAACTACTCTTCTATTCTAAGGTTTCTCCCATAAATGACCATTTGTAGTGTCCTGGTGGAAGTAGTAAAACTAAACGGTATCTACATAGAGATATCATGGGGAAGAGTTTTTCAAACAATTTCTTAATCTCTATAGGATACCCGGACTAAGAGATGAATTGTGAAGAGGAATCCATGAAAGGATAAAATGATATCCTATCATCCCATCTCGACCAAGGAAGAATCATCACTGAAGTAGTGATGATTTCCTCCAACCATTGGAAAGAAGGAATGTGGGTTATAATGCAGTCATGACCATCGACAACGCACACAGGTGGAGTACCACAACATAAAGTGTCAGAAAAAAGTATCCAAAACATAGAAACATTAAAAAATAATTAATAAATATTTAATTTCAAAATTATTGTTTAAAAATATTAACAATTATTATAATTTTTCCCTATAAATAAGTATTCATATTGAGGATAATATATTGTTCACATTAATAATATATTTTCTCATTGATTTACATATATTTACAATAAATGTGATTTTTGGGATTTTTTACAATATATGTTAAATAATTATTCTATGTTTTTTAGCTATTGTAATTTAATTTTTCAATTCCTTATCATTTATAAAAAAATATTACTTTTTGTAAAAATATATTTCATAATTTGGTTACATATATTTTAAACAAAAATTTTATGGAAACATTTTAGTATCATATAATCTTCCATGATGTTTTATAGTTTTGTGTTTTGTGTATCACATGATATTGTACATGTTATTTTTAAAAGGAAAATATAATTTCATATAACTTTGTGATACATTATACACCCCATAATTAAATTGTATCTTTAATGTATTTTTTTCTCACTGATAAAAGATATTGTGGGTTTTCATAACACATTTATCCTTTGGGATATAACTTCTAATCAGAACAATATCATACTATCATTGGATTTATTTAGTTATATTTCATTCATAATTTTTTTATTTCATACATTCAAATACATAGCTAATTATTTATCCTCTTTGTATGTTAAAAATAATATACCTTTTACAAATAAATTTTAATCACAATGAACATAAACAACTGTGAAAATATATTTTCATATATAAATTAACAACATATTTAAAACTTAAACAGTTCTCATATATTATTTATATGTTCACATAATATACAATAAATACAAAAATCCAAAAAATATGAGGAAATTCATGAAAATTGTTATGAATCAATTACCCATTCCTTTATTACACATAATTTCTAAGATAATTATATTAAATCAGTCATCCCATTATTATCTTAGCATAATATTCATGTTAATCCTAAGAGTAATAGATATCAAAATCATGTGTACTTCACTAACTATCCCAACAAATATAACATTTTAGTAAAATCTGTTTTAATGGTTATTGTAAAAATTTATTTTATGTTTCTTTACCATTAAATATGATAATTTGATGAAAAATACTTATGTGATGCATATAATACCTACATAATTAAATATTTACTAGAATATCATCGATAAATATTCCTCAGTAATATAAATAACAATGATTATTTTGTTTTAGTTAAGATATCAACCTCACAAACCTTGGTAAGATTATAAACTCACATTTTCAATAATAGTAGTCATATAATAATATTCTTCTTCATTTATGTATTCTACCATATTTTTTTATAATAAAAAGTAGATTCTATATACATAACATTATAAACATCATCGTCGGGATCCTACATCAAAAAAATACTAAAACTAAAATTGTCATGACAATATTAAAAAATGAGAATATTAAAGAATCATTATGAATAAAACCTCCCTAATTGATCCATAATTTTTAACTTACAATACATTATAATCAACATATTATTCTCATTATCCAATCATTAGTTATCCATTGTAATTTTTGATTTTGTACTCTAATTTTATTTATAACATCATACTCAAATCCTAAAAAAAATTTCACATATAGAATGTGATTAACCAAAAAATATATGTGGCGAGTGTCAAATCATGCGTGAAGTATCAGCCCATTTTGTTGAACCACGCAATGATTTAATTAATACCCAAACTTCCATATTATGAGTTTTTAGAAATATTTACATCTCTTATAGTTCTGTTATGAATGTGTAGTGTCTATATTGGGGTCTAACTTCTAAGAGAACAACTAAATCCCTACATTTATAAAATTATATTATGTTTTCATATACAAAGATTTATCTTTAGTATTTTCATTTATTTTTCTATAATCAGATATTATCCTAATACCTTTACTATTCAATATGACCTAAACTGACCATAATGGTTCTCTATAAAATAATAATTATAATCCTCTTTAATATATAGACACTTTAATTCATTCTAACAAAAATAAAAAATATTAAATTTTATATAATCCCATCATTAATACAAACTATATTTTCCTATAAATAAAATCCTGAAATTTTTTGTGAATAAAAAAATTTATTAAATACTAGTAATTAAATTATTGGAACAGACCCAATTTAAAAAATCAACAATTAAAATATCACACATAAATATTCAGTCAGGTACATTTTTTGAACATTTTATGGTTAGAGACTTAGAGAATTATAAAAAAATGAACTAAAAAATCCCATATATATTGCATCAAAGGGTTATTTTTCTTCAATATAATAAACTATTTAATCAGTAAGAAATCATCAACATCTCCCCCAAATTACTCAATAAAATTTATTCTATTAGCCATATCATATATAATACCATTTTCGATAGAACTAGAAATGGATATATGAGAAGGGGTGGGATCAAACACTTAGTACATATATACATAATATCTGACAATCAAAGATCATAAGTGAGCATAAGATGATCACAAATATAAAAATGGTAATAGATAGTCAAAATAATTATATTACAAAAAGATACTTTGGGAATTAATTGTACATGTTTGATATATAAATAAATCAACTCATTCATACAAATAAGTAATTGGTTGGTCATGAAATTCATAATTCAATATAGAAAATTCTTTTTCCTAAATAATTAAATCATTACTTTAAACATAATGATCATACATTCAAGGCCCAATGTTTAGGGAGTTTTTTCCTAGGAATATATACCCCAAAATTTTCTTGATAGTTATTATCATGAGACCAATCGATGTGTAGTGGGGATAAAATGGGCCCCAACGTTCAACAATAAAGTAAAATATATTCATTATATTTTGAAATACATATGATATTCAGTGAATTTCGAATAATAATTAATAATCAATTTACATACATTGTGGAATAATAACTATATGGAAATTATATATTTACCCAATCAATAAATTTAATATCCTTATATATTAGAATCCCAAAATAAGGTATGTTATAGAATAATGGTTTTATGGTTGATATAATAATTTTCCCTCTTAATAGAAGTATCGAATCCATGTCAACTCCCCTCAATCAAAATAATGAAATATATAGAATTCAGAAAATAAATTCCTTAGAAGAACAATTTTGCATGTCATAAAGTGTGATTCGGAAAAACAAAAATAGTGAAATATTTCTACATATTTAATTAAAAAAACAAAATATCATGATTTGATTTATTGGAAAATATTGGACCATTATAAACAGCACCAAATTAAACAAAAAAAATATTATGAATCAGATCATAATGAATATAATTTGAGTTAAGAAAAATTGTTTGATAAAGTTAACTTAATAATAATAAAATGTTTACTTGAATAACATTAATTTCCTTGATATTAATTTACACGAAGATATTATTTCATTTCGTAACACAAAAAACAATTATGGTGTTTAGTATTAAATATGTACAAATGAATTTAAGATTGAGAAAATAACACTTCTATAATTTGAAATGTTCGAATAAAAACATATTCAATGATATAATTTAATTTGGAACATTAAATAACATCATTATCTATTTAATTAGTATATAAAATATATAAGTGGTATTAATTAGACCATAAAATAAACTGTGTTGTGAATAACATTATGGAATTGAAATCTAAGGTAAAAATTATTAAAAGTGATATAATGTTTGGGTAAGAGTTATATGATAACAAATTTATAAGTAATAATTATATAAACCTAATAAAAAATAAGAAGTATTTTAACATGTAATAATTTGTTTTAATAAATCAATCTTTGAACAATAGAGTTTCATTATAATGTTTTTAAATCAATGGATGAAAATTGATTATGAAAAAAATATCTTAATTCATGACTACTTGAAATATGGTCTATTCTAAACTATATAAAATAATCATCTTATAACCGTATTTAGAGTCCTTCTAAAATCTATAAAAACATCTTAGAATCACACATATATATATATTATATACATTAATGTAATCTAGTAATTTTTATTTTTGATATTGAGATACTAAAATCTTGATCAATTTAATAAGTTTTATTTAAATTGATGATATTCCTAGTTATATTAGAAATAGCAAAAATATGATATAATAAAATGAACACGATTAATTGTTTTATAGGTTTATTATTTTATCTGGTTGGATTTTCAATTATGTTCTATAGAGATAAAATCAAAGATGATCATGTTTCAGTGATTTCACATAAAAGGATGTATGTATATTAAATAATTTGTTTAATATTAATTTAACTATTCTAGAACTAGAATTAAATCACTGTATATTTATATATATTATATATTATGGGAAATTAAATATTTATAGTAATCCATGATAAAAATTTATATAATTATTTCAGTAAGTGGGTAAACATACCAAAACAAGTACATCCCATAATTAATTGTTGTTGATGATGTGATTTCGTTGTAATATAACAATAATAGTATAGTATTGGAAATAGTTAGTGTTTATTACTATAATATAAAAGAATATAAAATACTTATACGAATAATATACACAATATTTATTGATTATATAGTATAAGTAAATCATTTTATACACCAATTATGCTCTTTTGGATAGTAGAATTTAACATTATTGTTTATTGAAAACATTATTTAGAGGTTGTCTAATTTTACTTAAAATAGTATTACTATTTTCAAAATATATTATTTATCCATTAAAACTATTTCACATGAAAATAATATAGTGGTGTTTATGAAAATAAATATGTAAATAAATCATTTCATGGAGGCGGTAGTCCACACGTACGCATTGTCAATGATTTTAGATTCCATAAAAAAAAGAGTCATATAATATGTTATATCAATTAAAAATCTAGTATTTTTATAAGTACTATATATATTCATGAAAAATTTTATTATGACTATCCATGTAGGATGATTTATGGAAATGAAACATGAGGCTTCATCGACGTGTTAATCCGTACGCATGCACAAATATCGTTTTTGTTTTCCTTATGGAATTGAGAGATATGTGGTTAATAATTCATCCAATGGAATATTCAAATTAAATATTCAATAAATTATAATTATATTATATTTTAATGAGAACTTTATTTTTAGAAAAAAAAATTGGCATGAAATTAAATTTGGTAAAATTAGTACCTATATTAAGGACTTGGGAATTCCCTCGAAGGAAGACTTGAAATGTCCTGAAATAGCCTAATATGTTGTGAAAATAATATTAATTAAGTGAAATTATATTATATGGGATTTAATAATTGAAACTTTTCACATGTAAACATAATTTGTGTGTTTTTAGGATAGGGTGGTGATAGACTCCTTCTGTATGTGGTTTGAACTAATTTTTTTCAAAATATTCCCTCATAATATAAAATGAAAACATGTTTTTAAGTTCACATTAATTCATTAAAGGTTAAATAATTGATTGTGTGATTATATAATGTCTATAATACACTATTTATTTAGATTCACACATATTCTAATCTTTTTTGTGGCCATTGATCCTAAAAGTTTCACTTATACCTTTTTTTAATATTATATCTAGTTTTTACCTAGGTAATGTACTTAATAACTATAATTTCAATAGAACATTATTACCTAAGTATCCATATAATAAGAAATATTTTACCTAATAAATTATTTATAAAAAATAAAATCATTTTAACAATATCACATCTAACATTTAAGAACCTGTTTTTCGAAAATTATTATTTTTAGCATAAAATAATGTCTACCCTAAAATTAACAGCATATTAGGATTTCATGGTAAATAAAGGTTTATTAAAAAATAATAATATGTTATGTTAATTTAATATGAACCTAAAACCGAATTTTCTAAAAATTTATATTTAATTATGAAAACCCAAATAATGTTTTTCTTGGAAAACGTTTCTTATGTTCATAAAATTCTAAACATTGGTGGTAAAAATTTATAATGTTATTTTTATATTGATATTATTAATATATTATTGTTAAATAAAATGATTAATAAAACACTGAGAATTTATTATGCACTAATAATACCTATATATTTATACTTTAGGTAATAACAGTATTTTTCACTATTCACCTAAAAATCAACTATTTTAGAAAAAACACCAAATATTCATCTTCAAATAATAATAATATGATAAATAAAGGAATAATTTTTTTCTATAAAAATTCATATTGTTATAGTTAATAATATATTAATTAATGGAAAACAAAAAAATATAATGAACATGGTGCTCATAAGAAGCAGACTTTTTAAAATATATTAACTATTTAAGTATTAACATACTATAAATTATTAAAAAAATTATTTTTAAAAAATTATTTATAAAAATTGTATTTTTTTCAATAATATATTTAGCTTCATATAAATATGAATTTTTTCCAAAGGAGACACTAAATTTCATAAATTAATCAAATTAATTTTATAGCTAAACTAATTTAAGTTATAACCATCCGAACATTAATAGTTGAAATTATTTGTAGTTATTTATATATTTTATAATTTGGTTACCTCTATTTTACCCACCAATTTTATGACTACAATTTATGGTTTTATACTGTCCCCAATTTTTTTTTGTTTTGGTGATGTGCTTTTCACATGCTGTTAAAAATATTATTTTTTAAAGGATAATATAATTTTAAATTACTGTTTGTGAAAAAAAATTATTTCAAATTTTTTGTTAATGTTTTTTTAATAATGTTTTTAATAATTTCAAAAATTCTTTTCAATTTGGAATAAAATAATTTAATTGAACTTTAACTAAAAACTCAATCAATAATGTAATAAATGATATGAATTTAAAAAACATTAAATATTAAAAGGAAACTAAATTGTTAATATTTTATCATGTGCCTGGGAAAGCTTTTCATTCCATATATGTTATAAAACAATCCATTCACACTATTGTAATGATTTCAAAAAATATTATTTTAACATATATTTGATAACCTATTATTAAATGCTTTTGAATATATTAAAATTTAATTGTAATTGAGTTCTCATAATCATTTTAGTTTACATAATAACAATCATGAAACCATATTAGGAACATGTATACAAAGGAAAAGGATCCTCAATTTAAATGAATAGATAATGTTCGTATCCCGTATATGAAAACAGTTTTTTATTCATTATCTAACATGAGAAGAAAGGTAAATTAAAAATTTAAACCCAAAAATTTATATGATTATAAGAGTGTATGTCATCTTTAGGTCATTTTCATCATGTACTATTCATTATGGAAATATGAATATAAATAATCTTGAAATAAAATAGCTTCTAATAGATATCCTTTATATTAAGACTCTACATAGTCATACATATTTGATCCTCCTATATAATTTTCAAATAATTAATATAGAATTATATAATAAATATTTTCATATATATCATACTATATATATGTCTCGATCCGTCCTCGGGACCAGTGTCGTGACTACCCCAAGCCCGCCATCCATAGTCCAGGAGCTGGCGACTAGCACCAAAGGCGTAAATCCCTAAGCTGGGAAGGCATTTCCTTTATAAAAAGTATTCACACACAATCAGATTACACAACTGGAAGCAAAAGAAAAATTAAAAATGAATATAATGGTAGTGCTGAAAGTAAGTGGGCCAGTATACAAACCCAAATGAACAACAAGTACACGTAAAAAGGGAAAATAGCTCCTGGATCGTCCACCGTGGAATCCTACCTGAATGGTAGGTATAGATCTTGAACAACTCGTCCCTGAGGTATGTTCCGTCTAGTCTATCTACGAGCATCCTTCCATCTGTCACCCTCAACCTCGATCACTACTAACCATTGTCTTCACAGAACACAACATTGTGCAGGCGAAGCCCTTGTAGGAGTGACTATAACAATACTCATTAGGGGACCCTGAAACCCTCGAAGGTCTCCCAGAATCCAATAAGGATAAACCAAAAAGAAATATACAATCACAAAGTATCAATAATCCTTACTTAGGTATATTCCCATACATATACCTAAGTTACCAACCGCAAACTGGCTCCAATTCTTGAGACCATCCACATTCTATTCCATAAGTGTAGAAGCACTCCACAAAGAAAGTACAAAACAAGGTGTTTCCCATAGGTACAACTCACAGAAGAAATCCATGTGGGCTTCACCACAACAAATCCATGAAGAAACATCCATGAAGAATCATCCACCCTTACTTAGGTATATGCCCATACATATACCAAAGTCATCCAGAGTACACATCTCATAGATGAGGTAAACATGAAGGTAATGACTCATCTCACACCAGGTATACACAACTTAAAACAGAGTAAGAGATGATTAGTTGTAGCCACTGAATAATCTTTCACTTCCAAATGGTAGATATACATAGAAACTTAAAAAAGCAGTCTTTCAAAGTTGTCAATCCTATATGGGATCTCAGTACAAAAGTCTTCGCTGACGAAACCATTGAGGATCCAGGTCCAGTATCATCACTGTCGAACCCATGGAAGATCCAGGTCTAGTCTCATCACTGTCAAACCCATAGAGTATCCAAGTCTAGTCTCATCACTGTCGAACCCATGGAGGATCCAGGTCCATTCTCGTCACTTTCAAACCCATGGAGGATCCAAGTCCACTCTCGTCACTGTTGAAACAATGGAGGATCCAGGTCTAGTCTCGTCACTCTTGAACCCACATAGGATCCAGGTCCAGCACGCTCTATTCCCATAGGGTCCACTCCTCGATCTATGTGATAATACAGAAAATACCATGAAGTCTCATGTTTATGTATCTCGTAGTTTTGTCTCATCATTAGGAACCCAACGCGATAGATAACGCATCAATCGGACGCCTAGTCTGTGAGTTATTTGTATTTCCATTCCAGGTGCGCGGTTGGTTTCTAGGTTCAAACCAACCCTGCTGTACCCCAATTGTGTCCAATCCTCTATTGGGGTATGCCAAAAGAACCATCATTCTCTAAGCCTTCTGTCGCCACTGGTGGTTCGTCGTTCGGACACCAGTAGCCCAAAATGAGGGCAAAAAGTTATAACCGGGCCATAGCGGGTCCGGGTCCGGTCCCACCCAATTGGACCAACCCAGCCCGACCCAGTCCGAACCAGGGTCTGACCCGGTCCGTGGGACCGACCTGGTAGAAGGGGGAAGCCCGGACCGAGTGGGCGGTCCAACCCATGTGGTCGGCCCGACCCAAATGGACGGCCCGAAGCGAGGGAGCAGCCCGGCCCAAGTGCGGCCTGGCCCGAGGTGGCCCGGCCCATGGTGGCCCGGCTAGAGGCGACCCAGCCCGAGGTGGCTCAGCCCGTGACAGCCCGACGGGGGTCTGCCTTAGCCATGACCATGGGAAAACGCGCACCCCCTCGCTCCCAAGCGGCAAAGTCGTTCGAGTAGAATTCCAAAACAGCACGAGGTGGCACCGGTCCTGGTCACCATGGGACCCTTCGTGTCCTGCCTGTAGTGTGAACTGGTGGTCAGCTCTACCGGCCTCCTTCCTCTTTCGGACGTGGCCTATGGCCACGATTCTTCTCTAGAACGACGCAACGACGCTGCACCTAGCCCGTCCGACAGCCGCGGCCTGCGTAGCTGTGGCTCTTTCTTCCGGTGCGGTGCGACGACACCGCGCCTCTCCATCACCATCGCGGCCAGGTTATTTTCACGGCACAATGGCGTCATTCCCCTTTGGTAGCCCGACGGACCATTCACCACCAGCGTCTTCCGCGTCCACCTCGGTGCTTATCTTCACAAGTTCCTTCGTGGCCCATCGGCCGTGAACCGTTTCTTAGATGGGATCCTCTCTTCCGGTGGCACCGTTGCACCGTCGTCGTCGTCAAAAAAAGAGAATAACTAAGGGGGAGGGTCGGGTCTGGTTCGTGCAGTCCGAGCCCTCCTTGTTATGGAGTTATCAAACAGAAAAACACATTTCATACTTTCAATGACGTAGGACGGGAATAATAAATCAACTCAAATCCCCCTACCTCAATTGTAGACGATCGTTGACGAAGTCACGGAAAGGCGGCGTCGATTCTTCAATGTCAGAAAAGGGGAAAAGGGTACTTGTCATTGGCGGATGAGCGTTCAGAGGTGAAAAAGTTGAAGATGATGTCAGCATTCTTTGTGGGTTTCTTTTTCTCTTTTGGAATGGTTGAAGATCAATGAAGGAGTTCATCTATCTTCGGTGGACTATGAAGAGGCATTCTTCGTGTTCTTCATTGAGAGTATGAAGTTCTCCAAAAGCTCCTCCTCTCCATAATTTCTCCCAACAAAAGATTATTCCAACCCCCATAATAATAAAATATCATATCTTATTTTAATTTTGGCATAAAGAATTAAAATTAATGTGGAGTGGCAACTTAATGAGGGGAGCTCAAAAAGTTTCCCCCACTTATGGGGAGTTCAAGAATTTAAATCCCATGTGGTCCCCACCTCTTTGATTGAAAGAGATGATTAAACTTCGGGTGGGCCCCACCTAATAATATCCTCCCAAGGGAGGTTATGTGAGGGTCTTCCCCACCTCTAATCTCCACTTTAATGTTTTAACCACCTTAAATAAAAATAAAGTAACACATTATATTTATCTAATTTAATTAAGAAACCCCAAAATCTAATGTCCAATCTCATTAGAACACAACTGCGATGATGGTCTCCATAAAAAAATTCTAGCGCTGCGAGTTCAAAGGTGCCCTCAGATTTCAATTCTGAGCACCAGTTCAAAACTTAAAAAACGCCGCTTGCCCGTTTACTGAACATACCTGAAAAAAAGTTCAGAAATTTTTTTTCAGTCACCCTCGACACGTTCCGGTTGATGTTAGGCTCTGCCTAGGTGAAATACACTGCAACAAACCCAACGGTACTCTCAGATTTTCAATCCGAGTTATTGTTTAGAAGTTATAAATTTTTTAATACAATAATTGTCACTTAATTATTATTTTTGTGGCCAAACACTAACTTTTTCTAGTAACTCATGCCATCCAATGTTAGTATGTTCTTAAATAAATCATACCCTCACGAGTTTAGTGGTGGTCACAAATTTTTAATCCTTGCTACCATTTCTGAGTTATAAGCATATGAAAAATAAAACAATTTATTTAATTATTTTATTTACGGTTATTCCACATTTGGGTTTTCTCACAGGAGGCCTGCGCTGACTAATCTTATGTCGTGCATAGGGTAAACCTGCCTTCTTGAGCACAATGGTGCCCTCATATTTATGATCGAAGTTACCATTTAAGAGTTGTTCCACTTTTCGGGACAACTGCTTATACGTGTTCACTTAAGCTTAACAAAAACTTCAACGAATCATTCCGGGAACTCCGGGCATCGGAATCACGCGCCGTCAGATTTCGCGAACCCGTAAAATTTCCATTTAAAAAAAATTTACATGGAAATTCTAGCTCTTTACAGTCTCCCCAACTTAGAGCTATATGTACCCGTATGCCACAACTCACAACTAAGTGAACAAGTGGGGTACTGAGTAAGCATATGATCCTCCCGTTCCCATTTTCTCTCCTGGAGGATCTCGTGCTGCCAGCAAATGTGCACCAGAGGTATCGACCGTCCATGAAGAACCAACTCCTGTCAAACCTCAATCTCCATTGGAGTCTCTGTGAAAGTTTCCTCGACATTGATATCCATCTCTCCATGGTCGATGATGTGAGAAGGGTCGTTCATGTATCTCCTCAACTGAGATACATTGAAGACGTCATGCACCCGATGCAACTGAGGTGGAAGAGCCAAGTGGGAAGCCACCTCACCTACTCTGCTGAGGACCTAGAAAGGTCCGATGAGTCACAGAGATAACTTTCCCCCTCATAAAAATCTCCATATACCTCATCGAGGTTAGGCCCGTAGAAAGACATGGTCTCCATCCTCGAACTCTAGAGTTCTCCGTCTCCTATCAGCATACGACTTTTGTCTACTCTACAGAGTCTTCATCCACTCCTGGATGACCTGCACCTTCTCCATGGTAGCTCATCCCATCTCTGGTCAGTAATAAGTTATCCAACTTGGTGAGTCAGTCGACGATCACCTAAATAGAGTCATGTCCCCTGGACGTACGTGGAACACCCATCACGATGTCCAGGGATATCTCATCCATCTTCCACTTTGGGAACTCTAATGGATGTACCAAACCTGCTGGTACCTGGTCCTCTGCCTTCACTTGCTGAAAAGTGAGGTATTATGAGACAAACTCTGCTTTCACGTTATTTACACAGGGCCACCAGTGCTATCGTCGATGGTCTTGATACAACTTCACCACTCCTGGATGTTCCGCAATATGGGAAGTGTGTAACTCCCTCAAAACCTCTTCTTGAAGTGAAAATGGTACCAAGGTATGTCCTATGAAGAGGTTGACATACTCCCCAACTTCATAAAATCCATCAGGTGCTTGCCCTATGGATATCTGAACACATCGTGTCTGGCAGTCTGCATCCCCATGCTTTGCCTCCCTAACTCGCTGAAGAAGTGGAGGAGTGATTTTAAGAGACTGTAGTTAGGTTTCTCTATCCCTATCCACAAAGGGTATCCGTAACGCCGATAGCTACTTCGTCACCTATACTAGAAACTGAATGTCTGATCTCCTACTGAGATCATCCACTACAACGCTCCCCTTCCCAAGAGTATAGACTATATCGAAGTCATAGTCCTGGAGAAACTTGAGACATCGCCACTGTCTTAGATTCAAGTCCTTATAAGAGAAGATATACCTGAGACTCTTTTGATCAGAGTAAACCCTAAACCATTCTCTCAAAGAAATATGGGTGAGACTAGCAAATTGTAAAAAACTCTAGTGCTCCTTTCTTCGCCTATTCCCTACAAGAGCTTCTATGATTTCTCTTTTGCTGAAAAGATAAATTCGGTCTCATCCCCTGGATGAACCAATCCCTTTCCTAATACTGTCAATCCTGTCATGAATGGTATTAATTCATGTCATGGACGACATTGTAAGGCCTCAATGCTACTACCAAGAGATCCAACTATTACTCTCGCCTCCAAGGGTTGAGTCACACTGTCAGCATCTGTGTGTGGTCACTAGGTCTCCTCAAGTAGGAATTTAAAATGTTAGGGTCAAGTCAATGGTTTTAACCAGAAACTCTCAGTATCAACCACAAAAAAAGTAAGGAAAACAAACATCACAAGGACAAGTGTCTTTTATTACTACAGATCAAAGTACAAAGATACAAAGCAACCACAGACAATGACATCAATTAAGATAAAAGAATCATGAACAATGGTCTCTATGCTTGGAGCTAGTCACTCTCCTATCCAAATGCTCCCGGAGCTCGAGGTGAACCGTCTAGGGGTGTTGGTAGTAGTGCCCGATGACTCTCACCACCGTCTGATGAAGGACCTACTCCATTGCCTCATCTACCGCTCGGCTGATGCTCAAGCTCCTGCTGTTGCCTCTGTCTCGGTGGCTCCTCTAATACTGCTGATCAACTGTACTGGGAGTCGGACTATCACACACTCTATGAACCCGTTTCATGCTGAAATAACAAACCATTCTCCGTTCAAAGCTCCCTCGGACTCCGGTTCCCCGCACCCCCGATACTACATATTGGGGTCATATAACAGTATATCTAACATTCTTTTCCCCCTGTGTCATCTACCTACTGCCTACTATAGATGACTCGGCTACTGTCGGAATGCCCTGCGGCAAGTGTAGCATCTCTTGAGCACGCACAAAGCATAGAGTCGCTAGTATAAACTCCATCCTGAAAAGACCCTTGATGTTTCCCCCAGGTGAGGGTCACCTCATTGCAAAACTGAAGCATCAGGCTCCAGCACCACTCAGTTTCTCCCTGGAAGATACTAGCATCTAGGTGCACCATCAAATCAGTGAGTGTCCCAACTGTGTGCAAAACTCACGCTACAAACTCTAGCTAGTACCCAGCTGTCAGATAATTTGTCTCGCCTCAAAACCTCGGAGGCCTATTTCGCGGGAACCCATGAAACACGCTCAACTGGCGCTCACCCTCTACTACTATGGCAGGTAGAAACGGTAGCCCAGTGGTTAGTGGTACCGCTAGTGCATCCGCTATGATGGGGCCCTACACCGAGGCATCGTCGCTCAGTGGGATACCATCGCGCTCTCCACTCGAAACTCGCACGGACTGACTAAGTAAAGACATATTGAAAATAAACAGGTGTGCCACAGTCTAAACAATATACCTAGTGAGTTGGCACAAAGTTACCACGAATAAATATTTTCAAAGGAAACACACACGCAATATGTGTTTTCGCACACTGAGTCGGAAATCAGAAGTTAGAGTCCTAGTGTATGGATACGTAGGTTTCCCCACCAACACTGGTTTCCCTAAACTGATAACCACAATCGGTACTCTTAACACTATTTCTTCATAGAAAAGAAATATCAGAGTCCTAATTTTTGCGGTTTAACTGACTCCTTTGATACCAATTTATCATGACCCATCCTCGGGACCCATGTCGTGACTGTTGGAGTTGGTGGTCTAGAACCAACTTCTTTGTACTTTATTCATTAAATAAAATCCTTATCACATCTTGACTGTTCTTCTGCGTGACATTTCATGTAATAATGTCCTAAGAACAGCTGTTGCATTAAAGGGTCGTAGCGGATCCCTGCTATGATGAGAACCCGGAAGTCCCATAACACTGTTCTTGAATGTATGTTCTATGCCCGGATGATATTATTTGAGGGACACAAATAATACAGGTCATTAGGGGTGAGGACTCATACAACTTTGAGGCTCCTTCTCATGGTGTGCGCCCTTGGTAATATCCAGGAAGATATTATGAGAACGAGACCCGCCAGTAGGAAATCCACATTTCATAGTCTCATTGGATGTTCCTATCTATGGACATGTGTATTGATCCTTAGACTTTAAGATTATTGTAAATGGGTATTACAACTCGCGCACTTAGATGTATTGACGAAAACTGTGACGACACACTGTTCGCAGCGAGGTAGGATACGTTGGGTGCGTCATGAGTAATACCGCATTAATAGATAATGAGAGAAAGGATTTTTCCCTTACGTTCCATAATGGAAGTAGATATCTCAGGCCCTTTGATGAAATTGATATAGCCTAAATAAATCCATGGCCATGGTAAGGTATGGGCAATTTCAATTCTGGGAAGTCAAAGAAAGAATAATCAAGCAAATGGGTTGATGGCACTAGCATGCAACCCGCTTGATTGGAGATATCGAGACAAAGGGATTATATTACATGGTAAGCGTTCATAGGAGGTAACACATCATTTCGGCGTTTACTTCTTTCTCTATGGGTGCCTTGGCGTGTTGCTAGACGCTAACCTTGGACTTTAGGCAGGCTCAGCCTAATGCCACTGAGAAAGAGGCCTACAGGGTCACACACTAAGTGTGTCCATGTATCTCAGTTAAATATTAATTTAACAAGTTAAATAAATATTATTCCCAACTATGGTTTAATAATTATTTAAGGATGTCTGATCGCATTTATTTTGACACTAGTTATTCGAGAGAATATATTGTGGACGAAATAATATATTTATTAGCAAGTAATGCAGTTAAATTTATTTAAGAAATAAATAGTCATTACTCAAGGTCTAATAAATGTGGTGGAGAAAATAAAATTGGAAAATAAAAGTACACGCCGTGTATATTAAATATACATGCCGTGTAGTTTTATGGAAAACAAGTACACGCCGTGTATTAATTATTACACGCCGTGTAGTTTTTCCAGTTGGGATTCTTAGGATTTAATATAATTTTATTAAATGATATTTATTAAAATCAGCGTGGGCGCATGTCAAGGAATTAATAATTCGACATGGTGGGGGGGGGATTTTCAATAAGAGTTAATGAAATAAATAAAATGCATAACGCGTTTATTTATTGTCATAACTCTATTAACCTAAAAAATGATTACAAATATCCTCACAACCCCAACATTTTGAAGATCCATTATTGTGCACAATGGATTTGGAAATACTCTCAAGCCAAGAGAGAATTCCCTTTCCACCAAGAACGCCCTCAAGTTACGAGAGAAAGATCCTCCACCGGATCAAGGCGGTCGAAGACGGACATCGCAAGAAAAGGTTCTTCCACGCTAGCACCCGTAGATCTCTTCGGCGATGTCCGGAGATACGTGACACACGTGTGGATCACTTCTAGAGGAATCCTACACTTGGATTCTACGACGCAACGACGGATCACCGAATCGTGACCAGACAAATCAATGAAGAAAGAATTCCAATGAGGTAATTCTTATGCATTAATTAAATTAATTATAATCAACATATGATGATCCTCCTCAAGGGTTTTGGGACTCGTCTTTTCTTTTTTTTCTTCATTCTATTTTGAAGATTCGGTGTTTTCTATCGTGATGAATCTCAGATTCAACATTGTTTAACGTTAAAATTAAAGTTGGGAAAACCCACCAATGCGCTTTCGCTACTCCCGGAACCTTCAAGTGGTATCAAAGGGAGGTTATATTGTTGGTTATAATTATTTAGTTTTTTGTTGGTGATTTACGCATTTATTAATCTAGTTATTTCAATTCATGTTTAATCGTTCTGGAAATCTGAATCTTGAGATCTGTTCCTCCTCCCTCGTTTCTCGTTCACCTCACAGAAACGGTTTTTTTCTTTTAATTTTGATTAAAATAAAATAAAGGAACTCATCCGGAGGAGCCAAACGTTTCTGGCCATATAACACCAGAATACACGGCGTGTATTCGAAAGTACACACCATGTAGTCTAAGTTCAATGCATTGACTGATCCACCAAATCAGGCCATGTATTGGATTCTTTCTAAGAATTGAAGACACCGTGTGTTGACCAGAAACAGGTGGCACACAGTTTCCGGAATACACGTCGTGTGGTCCAATGAACATGGTGTGTAGTCCCTTCGGGTTAGGGTTGGGTCGTGTACTCCGTACACGGCCTGCCCGGCTAGAAACTGTGTAACGTGGAAACTACCCGACATGTGTCCCACTGTACACGCCATGTACTCAGAAAATTTCCGAAGTACATTAACACCTTATCCCCGGGCATGTACTTCGGATGGACGGTGAAGAAAAAGTACACGTCATGTAGTCGGAACTACACGCCGTGTACTCACCCAAATTACACAGATTTATTAAAATTTATTATTATATTATACAAACCCTTGAGACGTGTACCATGGTGCAGGCGTAAAGCTGAGGCACAACACGTGATAGGTGTTTTATATATATATGTTTAATTTAACATCTGCGTAATAAATGGGAATTCACCGGGTTGCCTCCAAGGTACAAGTTACGTACAAGGATAATTTTAAATGAATTTATTTGTTTAAAATTATGATGGATGAGAATCTCAAGGAAATTCAGAAAAAGGGATTTAAGATAAAAGGATTGATTAATTAAAGATAATTAATTGATTCGAGTGTGATTTATCTTAAACAAGAACGATTAAAGAATTGAATGCTAGTTTTATTTATGTGTAAATATCGTTGCATGTATGGATGATCATGAGCTAGACCAAGACCTTTGTATGTGAATGGTCTCTTTTAATTTATTTATTTAAATTAAATTTGTTGGCCTGCGAGCCATCTCCTCATTAATATGTAGGGCCTGCGCGCCCAAGGATTCTTTTATGTAAAAACCCCTTTTTTTCCCTCACCTGAGTGTGATATAATTGCATATGTAATTGATGGAGCTCCCAAGCTAGTGGAGGCGGCTCAAGTCAGGAGCCAAGGTGAAACCAATCCAAGGAGATACAAAGGTGGACAGGTGGAAAGCTGTAAACACGAACCCGAAAGGTTCAAGGTGTTTCTCCCCTAGGTCTTGGGTTAGTTTATCAACCGCTAGATAAACTAACCAATAGAAAAGCTCATGATCATACCATTTATTTTATTTCTGTCAGTTGCATGGTTTATTTATTGTGGGTGTGTTGTCACGATCACACAATTAATGAATTAAACGAGCATGCAAGATGGAACTAAAATAAAATTGGCTTATACATAAATATTATCTTAGACATGGTTAATCACTTAAGTATATCCCACTTAATATTAACAAGCATTTAATCAAAGATAAAAAAATGGAAATTTACGTATAAGGATAAAATCCCTCATAATAAATATTAATTCGGCATAGCCTTCCATAATCTTGGTTAGAATCGAACCATAGTTCAAAGTGCTTGACAAACCATAGTTTGGGTGCTTTCAATTGTCGGGGAATTATAATTCAACGTTTTGGGTTGACTTGACTTGGTTCGCATCAAGGGTTGACTGCCACAGTAGGACTTGGTGTGACCAAGAGGCAAAGGTTGAGGAAATCCAAAAAGGATTTCAGGATTGGGGAGTCCGCTCAGCGGATCAAGGAACTGCGAGTTAATGCAGTTGGCATTTGGAATTCCTACCTAAAACCCTTCAAGTTTCTTGACCAACCCTAGTTGGGGTAATGTGAAGGGCAATATGGATCCTTACCACTAGAATATTCACGCAATAGAATATTCCTAAGTCAATGGTGAGGGCAATTGGATTTCGATAAAATAGTGGGAGACTAATAAGTATTAATTTATTTATTTGTCTCAATTTTTATAATAAAGTACTAAACCTTTGCTCATCTTAAATTATAGAAACAGCAAGAAAATGACTTCAAACATATCATTGTGCACCATACTCAAAAAATAAAACCTTCTCACCAGCACCAATTTCCAAGAGTGGAAGAGGCGTTTACGCGTCATCCTTCGCCACGAAAGGAAATTATATGTGCTGGGAGAGCCTATTCCAGTTTCTCCTGGGAAAGAGGATAGTGATGAGGAATTATCTCTCTACATGAAACACATGGATTATTCCACAGATGTCCAGTGTTTCATGCTATCGGCCATGTCTAATGAGATCTTGAAGCAACATGAAAACATGGATGCATATAGCATGATGTCTCACCATAAAGATCTCTACCAAGAGAAGGCGAGACAGGAGAGGTATGAGATCTCCAATGCTTTGTTTACCACGAAGCTTGGAGAGTCTGCGCCAGCTGGGCCTCATGTGGTCAAGATTATTGGCTACATTGAATGCTTGGACATCTTAGGGATTAAATTCCCTGATGATTTGTGTACAGATCTCATCCTATCATCATTCCCCAAGACCTTCTCTAGCTTCATTGTCAACTATAACATGAGCGACAATGAGAAGAGTTTATCGGAGCTTCTGACCTTGATTATCCAGGTAGATAAGGACATGGGGCATGACAAACCCGCGGTCCTTATGGTGAATAAGAAAAAGAAGGACAAGGAAAAGGGTCCAAAGACTTATAAACGGTCTGAATCCCCCGAGCACCGTCCCTCCAAGAAGGGGAAGATCTAGAGGCAGGGCAAGGAACGGGAACCAGTGTGTTTTGCATGTCGGAAGCAGAGCCACTGGAAGAGGAATTGCACCCAGAAGCGTGGGGATGCTAAAGGTGCATTCGTTATCGAGTGAAATCTTTCAATTTATACACATTGGGTATTAGATACAGCTTGTGGGGCTCACATCTGTATTCAAATGCAGGAACCAAGTAGATTTAGAAAGATCGCCAGAGGAGAGGTGGATCTTAGAGCTGCCAATGGCGCAAGGTTGGCTGCATTTGCTATTGGCGACTATCACCTCTCATTGCCAACTGGCATGATTTTGGTTTTACAAAACTATTATTTTGTGCCTAGTGTTACCAAGAACATAATTTATGTATCTTGTTTGGATATGGATGGATTTATTTTCAAGTTTGGAAATAAGGGTTGTCTCTTTTATAAGAACAACGTATGTTATGGTATGGCACATTTCAATAATGGTTTGTATGTATTAAATTACGAAAACCAAGTGTTGGCAATCGATAACGAAACAAACTCACATGACTCATACATCACCCAGTTATGGCATCACCGCCTTGGTCATGTGAATGAGAAGCGCTTGACAAAGCTCTGCCAAGATGGCTATTTAGACTCTACTGAGATAAAACCACTTGATAGATGTCATGCTTGTTTACAAGGAAAAATGACCAAGGCGCCTTTTAGTGGACAAGGTGAAAGGGCCACAGAGATTCTAGGATTGGTACACACAGATGTGTGTGGACCATTTCTAGTATAAGCTAGAGGTGGATATTCTTACTTTATTACTTTTACTGATGATTTGGGTAGATATGGATATGTCTACTTAATGAGGTATAAGTCAGAGTCCTTAGAGAAATTTAGGGAATTCAAGAATGAAGTAGAGAATCAACTTGGTAAGAAGATAAAGAAGATTCGATCGGATCGAGGTGGAGAATATCTAAACCAAGAGTTCATCGATCTTCTACAGGAGTCTGGGATTCTATCTCAGATCACTCCTCCTTATACACCACAGTGGAATGGTGTTAGTGAAAGGAGGAACTGCACCTTGTTGGACATGGTGAGGTCGATGATGATTCATGCAGATCTTCCATTATCTTTTTGGGGATATGCATTACAAACTGCAGCATACACATTAAACCGAGTACCAACTAAGGCGGCAAATGGAATTCCATCCGAGTTATGGAATGGGAGGAAACCCACTTTGTCGCACACACATGTATGGGGATGCGAGGCCTTTGTTAAGGCCTTCTCAGGCAACAAACTAGCACCCCGGGGCACGAAGTGTATCTTTATAGGATATCCCAAGGAAACGAAAGGATATTACCTATATAACCGCCAAGACAAGAAAGTGACTGTCGCCAGACAAGCCGTCTTTCTTGAGAGGGAGCACATACTCAAGAAGGATAATGGGAGCAAGATTGACTTCGACAAAGTTGATGCTCAAGATACACAGGAGTTGGTACAGGAACAAGTTTCACAGGTCCCCATGGAAGAGGTTCCAGAAACACAAGTACTGCGTAGGAGCTCAAGAGAGGTAAGGGAACCAGAGAGATTTGGTTTCCTAGTCACTGAGGATGGTGAATCATTATTGTTGGACAATAATGAACCTCTCTCCTACAAGGAAGCAGTAGAAAGCTCAGAAGCTGCAAGATGCCTAGAAGCTATGAATTCTGAGATGGATTCCATGTATCAGAACCAAGTTTGGGTTCTGGTCGATGAGCCAGTTGATGTAAAGCCTATTGGATGCAAATGGGTATTCAAAAGAAATCTAGACATGGAAGGTCAAGTTATCACCTATAAAGTAAGGCTAGTGGCTAAAGGATTCAGACAGCGTCAAGGACTTGACTATGATGAAACCTTCTCGCCAGTTTCCATGTTTAAATCCATAAGAATCATACTTGCCATAGCAGCTTACCATGACTATGAGATTTGGCAGATGGATGTCAAAACAGCATTCCTTAATGGGAACCTTCAGGAAGATGTCTATATGACACAACCAGAAGGGTTTGTGACACCAGGTGAAGCCAAATGGGTTTTCAAGTTGCAGAAATCCATTTATGTATTGAATCAAGCATCTAGGTCATGGAACATTCGATTTGATGAAGCCATAAAGGAATTTGGTTTCATTAAGAACGAATGTGAGCCATGTATTTATAAGTGGTTTAATGGGAATGTGGTCGTCATCCTAGTGATATATGTTGATGACATACTGCTTATTGGAAACGAAGTACTAGCCTTACAGTCATTTAAGGACTGGTTAAACAAGTTTTTCTCCATGAAGGACTTAGGAGAAGCAGCCTATATTCTAGGGATCAAGATCATTTGTGATAGATCCAAGAGGCTGCTTGGACTAAGTCAGGGTACATACATTGACCAGATACTAAAGAGATTTAGTATGGAAAAATCCAAGAGGGGATTGGTTCCAGTGTCACATGGCTTACATATTTCTAAGAAAATGTGTCCCCAGACACAACAGGAGAAAGATAGGATGAGCAAGATCCCATACGCTTCAGCTATAGGATCCATCATGTATGCCATGTTATGTACCAGGCTTGATGTTGCCCATGCACTGAGCATGGTAAGAAGATATCAAATAGATCCAGGAGAACAGCATTGGACTGCTGTTAAGACTATCCTTAAGTTTCTGAGAAGAACTAAGGATATGTTTCTGGTGTATGGAGGAGATGAGGAGCTTGTCATCAGAGGGTATGCTGATGCTGGTTTTCAAACAGATCGGAATGATCTGAAGTCGCAATCTGGATATGTTTTCTATCTCAATGGAGGAGCTATGAGCTGGAAGAGTTCAAAGCAGCCAGTTGTCGCCGATTATACAGCGGATTCCGAGTATATAGCGGCTTCTGATGCAGCCAAATAATCCGTTTGGATTCGGAACTTTGTACAGGAGCTTGATGTGGTGCCTAGTAGTAAAGATCCCATTACATTGTATTGTGATAATACTGCAGCGGTGGCTCTTGCAAAAGAACCAAGGTCACGTCAACGGACAAAGCACATACTTCGGAAGTATCACCTCTTGAGGGATTTCTATCAAATGGGTGAAGTTGCAGTGAGAAAAGTGTCCACGGAATAGAACGTGGCAGACCCCATGACTAAAGGCATATCTCAGCAAAAGCATGAATATCATGTGAGAGCTAGCGGGTTAAAGGTTGTTAGCAGTTGGCTCTAGTCCAAGTGGGAGTCTGTTGGAGTTGGTGGTCTAGAACCAACTACTTTGTACTTTATTCATTAAATAAAAGCCTTATCACATCTTGATTGTTCTTCTGCATGACATGTCATGTGATAATGTCCTAAGAACAGTTGTTGCATTAAAGGGTTGTAGTGGATCCCTGCTATGATGAGAACCCGGAAGTGCCATAACACTGTTCTTGAATGTATGTTCTATGGCCGGATGATATTATTTTAGGGACACAAATAATACAGGTCATTAGGGGTGAGGACTCATAAAACTTTGAGGCACCTTCTCATGGGGTGCGCCCTTGGTAATATCCAAGAGGATATTATGAGAACGAGACCCGCCAGAAGGAAATCCACATTTCATAGTGTCATTGGATGTTCCTATCTACGGACGTGTGTATTGATCCTTAGACTTTAAGATTATTATTAATGGGTATTACAACTCGCGCACTTAGATGTATTGACGAAAACTGTGACGACACACTGTTCGCAGTGAGGTAAGATACGTTTGGTGCGTCACGAGTAATACCACATTAATAGATAATATGAGAAAGGATTTGTCCCTTCCATTCCATAATGGAAGTAGATATCTCAGGCCCTTTGATGAAATTGATACAGCCTAAATAAATCCATGGCCATGGTAAGGTATGGGAAAGTTCAATTCTGGGAAGTCAAAGAAATAATAATCAAGCACATGGGTTGATGGCACAAGCATGCAACCCGCTTGATTGGAGATATCGAGACAAAGGGATTATATTACACGGTAAGTGTTCGTAGGAGGTAACACGTCATTGCGGCATTAACTTCTTTCTCTATGGGTGCCTTGGCGTGTTGCTAGATGCTAACCTTGGACTTTAGGCAGGCACAGCCTAATGCCACTGAGAAAGAGGCCTAGAGGGTCACACACTAAGCGTGTCCATGTATCTCAGTTAAATATTAATTTTACAAGTTAAATAAATATTACTCCCGAATGTGGTTTAATAATTATTTAAGGATGTCTGATCGCATTTATTTTGACACTAGTTATTCGAGAGAATATATTGTGTACGAAATAATATATTTATTAGCGAGTAATGCAGTTAAATTTATTTATGAAATAAATAGTCATTACTCAAGGTCTAATAAATATGGTGGAGAAAAAAATGGAAAATAAAAGTACACGCCGTGTATATTAAATATACACGTCGTGTAGTTTTATGGAAAACAAGTACAGGCCATGTATTAATTATTACACGCCGTGTAGTTTTTTCAGTTGGGATTTTGAGGATTTAATATTATTTTATTAAATGATATTTATTATAATCAGCGTGGGCGCATGTCAATGAATTAATAATTCGACATGGGGGGGTTTTCAATAAGATTTAATGAAATAAATAAAACGCGTAACGCGTTTATTTATTGTCATAACTCTATTAACCACAAACATGATTATAAATATCCTCACAACCCCAACATTTTGAAGATCCATTGTTGTGCACAACGTATTTGGAAATACTCTCAATCCGAGAGAGAATTCCCTTTCCACCATGAACACCCTCAAGTTACGAGAGCAAGATCCTCCACCGGATCAAGGCGGTCGAAGGCGGACATCGCAAGCGAAGGTTCTTCCGTGCTAGCACCCGGAGATCTCTTCGGCGACGTCCGGAGATACGTGACACACGTGTGGATCACCGCTAGAGGAATCCTACACTTGGATTCTACGACACAATGACGGATCACCGAATCGTGACCAGACACATCAACGAAGAAAGAATTCCAACGAGGTAATTCTTATGCATTAATTAAATTAATTATAATCAACATATGATGATCCTCCTCAAGGGTTCCGGGACTCTTCTTTTCTTTTCGTTCTTCATTCTATTCCGAAGATTCGGTGTTTTATATCGTGATGAATCTCGGATTGAACGTTGTTTAACATTAAAATTAATGTTGGGAAAACCCACCAATGTGCTTTCGCTGTGCCCGGAACCTTCAGTGACTACCCCAAGCCCACCTTCCAAAGTCCAGGGGCTGGTGAGTAGCACTAAAGGAATAAATACCTAATCTGGGAAGGTATTTTCTTTTATAAAAAGTAGTTACACACAATCAGAGTACACAACTGGAAGCAAAACACAAAGTAAAACTGAATACAAAGGTAGTGTTGAAAGTAGGTGGGCCAGTATACAAACCCAACAGAACAATAAGAACAAGTACAAGTAAAAAGGGAAAACAGCTCCTAGATCGTCCATTGGGGAATCCTACCTAAAGGGTAGGTGTAGATCTCGAACTACTCATCCCTGAGGTACGTTCTGTGTAGTCTAGCTCTGAGCAGCCTCCCTTCCATCACCCTCAGCCTTGATCACTACTGGCAGTAATCTGCACAGAACACAACAAGGTGCGGGCGAAGCTCGTGCAAGGGTGAGTAAAACAATAATCAGTAGGGGACCTTGATACCCACTAAGGTCTCCCAGAATACACTAAGGATAAACCATAAAATAAAGATACAATCAAAAAGTATCAACCCATATTTACTTATGTATATTCCAATACATATACCTAAGTTAAAAATCACAAACCGGCTCAGACTCTTGAGACCAACCACATTCTGTTCCACAAGTATAGAAACACTCCTCAGAGAAAGTACAACACAAGGTGTATCCCATAGGTACATCTCACAGAAGAAAGCCACGTGGGCTTCACCACAACACATCCACAAAGAAACATCCACCCTTACATAGGTATATGCCCATACATATACTTAAGTCATCAAGAGTACATATCTCATACATGAGGTAAACAAGAAGGTAATGACTCAACTCACACCAGGTATACACAACATAAAAGAGAGTAAGAGATGATTAGTTGTATCCACTGAATCATCTTTCACTGTCGAACGGTATATATCAGTAGAAACCTAAAACAACAGTCTATCGAGGTTGTCGATCCTACATGGGATCTCGGTAGAAAAGTTGCCAATGTCAAACCCACAAGGGATCTAGGTCCAGTCTCATTAAAGTCGAACCCACAGAGGATCCAGGTCCAATATCGTCACTCTTGAACCCACGGAGTATCTAGGTCCAGTCTCATCACTGTCTAACCCATGGAGGATCCAGGTACAATCTCATCATTGTCGAACCCATGGAGGATCCAGGTCCATCGTGATCGATTCCCATAGGGTTCGCTCCTTGAGCCATGTGTCGATATATCAACTACCATGAAGTCTTGAGTTGATATATCCTATAGTTCCTCCTCATTATAAGAAACCCAGTGCGACAGACAATGCATCAATCAGACGCCCGGTCTGTGAGTTATTGGTATTTCCATTCTAGGGGCCCGGTTGGTTTTTAAGTTCAAACCCACCCGGTTGTACCCCAACTGCGTCCAAACCACTAGTGGGGTATGCCAAAATAACCATCCTTCTCTAATACTTCCATCGCCGCAGACGGTTCATCATTCTGACACATGTAGCCCAAAATGAGGGCTAAAAGGTGTAATCGGGCCATAGCGGGTCCGGGTCCAGTCCGACCCAGGAAGACCGACCTAGCCCGAGCTGTTCCGAACCCGGGTCTGACCTGGTCCGCGGGTTTTACCCGGTCCAAGGGGGCTTCCATGCTCAAGTGGTCAGCCTGGCCCGAGTGCTCGACCTGGGTCCAGGGGGCGTCCCGAAGCAATTGAGTGGCCCGACCCGAAGGTGCGGCCCGACCCGAGGGAGGCCCGTCCCGAGGTGGCCTAGCCCATAGCAGCCTGGCTGGAGGCAGCCCAGCCCGAGGAAACCCTGTCCAGTCGGCCTGGTGTCCCGGTCGTCCTGGCGACCCGGCAGCCCAATGGGAGTCCGCCTAAGCCGCGACTAGGGGGAAAACGTGTGCCCCCAGGAACCCTAACGAAAAGGCTGTTCGGGTAGGATCCCAAACTGTCACTAGGTGGCACTGGTCCAAGGCACCGTGGGACCCTTTGGGTCCAGCCGGTAGAGGTAACCGACAGCCGGATCTACCGACCGCCCTCCTCTGTCCAACGCGGCCTATGGTCGCTGTTCTTCTCTAGCGTGGCGCGACGACACTGCGCCCATCCCATCTGATATCCATAGCCTGCGCGGCCACGGATATTTCTTCTTTCACAATGTGATGACACTTCACCCCACCGACACCGCCGCAGCCCGCTTGGTCACGACCTGGTTCTTTGTGCGGCGCGATGGAGTCGCTCCCCTTTGGCAGCCTGACGGCCCTTGCACCGCCAGATTCTTCTGCATCCGGCTCGGTGCTGGTCTCAGCATGTTCTGTCACGACCCGTCAGCTGCAGTTCATTTCTCCGATGTGATCCTCTCCTCTGGAGACACCGTTGCGTCGTCATCATCGTCAACAAAAGAGAATAACAAATGAGGAGGTTCAGGCCGTGTTCGTGGAGTCTGATCCCTCCTCGTTATGGCGTTATCAAACAACCAAACACATTTCATACATTCAATGACGTAGGACGAGAATAATAAATCAACTCAAATCCCCCTACCTCAATGGTCGAAGATCATTGACGAATCTGCCGAAAGGCTGTGTCGATTCGTCAGTGTCGGGAAAGGAAAAAGGGTACTTGTCGTTGGCGGATGAGCATTCAGAGGTGACGAAGTCGAAGAAAATGTCGTCTCTCTTCAGGGTCATCTCCTTCTCCTTTGGCATGGTTGATGATCAATGATGGAGGTCACCTATCTTCAGTGGATGATGAAGAGGTGTTCTTCTCGTTCTTCATTGAGAGGATGAAGTTCTCCAAAATCTCATCCTCTCCTTAATTCTCCCAACAAAAGATTATGCTGACCCCCAAAATAATAAAATATCACATCTTATTATAATGTATTCATAAATAATTCAAATTAATGTGGAGTGGCACCTTAATGAGAGGAGCTCAAGAGTTTCCCCCCAGTTATGGGGAGTTCAAGAGTTTAAATCTCGTGTGGTCCCCACCTCTTTGATTGGGATAGATGTTTAAACTTTGGGAGGGACCCACCTAATAATATCCTCTCAAGGGAGGTTATGTGCGGTTGGTCCCCACCTATAAACACCACTTGGAGGTTTTAACAACCTCAAATAAAAATAAAGTAACTCTTTATTTTTATCTAAATTAATTAAGAAACCCCAAAATCTAACTTCCATTGTCATTAGAACGCAACTGCGGTGAAGGTCACCTAAAGAGAATTCTAGCACTGCGAGTTTAACGGTGACCTCAGATTTCAATTACGAGCACCAGTTCAGAAGTTTTAAAATATTTCTTATGCGTTAACTGAACATACCTGAAAAAATGTTCGGAAAATTATTATCAGTCACCCTCCACCCATGCCTGTCGAGGTTAGGTTCTGACTATGTGAAATTTTCTCCATCAAACCCAACAGTACTGTCGGATATTCAATTCGAGTTACCGTTTAGAAGTAATGAATTTTACAATAAAATAATTGTCAATTAATTATTTTATTTTCGGAAAAAAACTAACTTTTTCTGGTGACCTGTGTGAGCCAAAATTAGTATCTTCTTAAATAAAGCATTCCCTCACAAGTTCAGTTGTAGTCTCAGATTTTTAATTGAAGCTACTCTTTCGGAGTTATAATCATATGAAAAATATAATAATTTATTAAATTATTTTATTTACGGTTATGCCAAATATGGGTTTTCTCACAGGAGTCCCATGCCGACTAATCTGAAGTCGCGCATAGCGTAAACCCATCATCTTGTGCACAACGGTGCCCTCAGATTTCTGATCCGAGTTACTGTTTAAGAGTTATTCCACTTTTTCGGGACAACTGCTTATGCGTGTTAACTTAAGCATAACAAAAACTTCGACGGATCATTCCAGGCACTCTGGACCTCGAAATCACACGCCGTCAAATTTCGCAGACCCATAAAATTATTATATAAATAAAAATTACATGGAAATTACGGGTCTTTACAATATAAATAAGTAATTTCATCTTATCACCTATTAATTAATAACTATTCATTTACATCATGATTCCTGGTGTGCACTATTAGGTTTTATTATTTAATTTGGTTGAGAATTCATTTCATTTACCCAATGGAATTTGATTAATTATCTCCACATTAAAATTCATGATATTAAAATTATATTTTCTTATTGTATAATATTTTAGAAAAATTCATTAATATTACATACTAATATTTAAATACACTATTTTTGAAGACGGTAGTTCATTCGAATGCATGAATATTGTTTTCATTTTTTAATGAAAATAAATCAAAAGGTTATATAATATTTTATCATTACAAGACAAAAAATTTATCATAGTTATCATATATATCCATAAAATCAATCAATTTATTCATTTATTAGAGACAATTAGGGGAATTGATCCACATCACATCAAGGAGACAATATACAATAATTATAGATGTGAGATGCTTTCAGTTTCCATTAGATGAAAGGATTATATGGAAGATTATGTCAAATCAATCTTGAAAGAAAATAATTTAATAAATATAAAAAATTTATATAAAAAATAATAATAGTGGTGATTATGAATGAAATACTTTTCTTCTTAAAAGATGTAGTCCACATATATGGGAATGCAATGCTTTCAATTCAAAATTGACAAAAAGTTGGGTGATAAATGTTTTCCCGTATAGATAATAACTTATTAGTACATTTCCAACGATATAGTAATTATATTATGATATATAGAACATATTATATGTATTTATAATTAGAAATAAACATTTAAAGAGTTAGTTATAAAAATTAAAACGTATTTGAGAGATATCCATTGGTTTAAACCACATGCCATCACAAGATGGACATTACGAAGGACCAAAATATACACTATATCATTATGTAATCCACGAAGTTAATTATACATATCTTAGATTAAATATTTATTTCAATGATTATGAAAAATAGAGGAATTGAAGATTCCCTTTATATGTGATTTGGGTGAGAATCTTGTGAATATTTGTAATATTATCTAATACTACATTTCATGCTCAATAATAGTGGAACCTTTTTTTTAATTTTGATTTTTAAAGGAATACATTCTAAAATGAATAAATATATAGAATTTAAGTATGTTTTGTGGTCTTTTATACACATATACTTTTAGTTTTACACCATTTTAACCCAAATTATTTTTATGGTAATAATATGTTATTAAATTAATTACAATTAGATATATTTAAAAATGAAACTCTACTTTTTACCAAATTAAAGATACTATATTATAAATCATAAATCCGTTTTATATAAAGAAATTTATAAATTTGGTAAAAATTACTTCTAAAATTAATTAATGAAACATAAAAAAACAGTATCTAGAAAAATGACTAATTTATGTATAAAAATGATTTCAAGCCACAAGAATGTTATATAGTGATTAAAATTTAATTTATTAAATTAATTATGAGCTAGGGATATTTATGTTAATTTAATATTATTCAAAAAACAATTTTATACATTTGAATAATTAATTTAAATGGTCTTCATAATTGTTCTATTATTATACTAATAACATTACATATGCTAAAAAATATGTAAAACACATATATTTAAGTAATAAATTGTATTGTTAAATACATTATATTAAAAAGAAAAATAATATTTGATATAGTAAATTTTTTTCTTATACATCCTGTTTATTCTTAACTAATCTTAATATTATAAAAATTAGAGTATTTTTAAAATCCAAATTTTTCATTATTCAGCCAAAAATCCTTATTTTAATGAAAATCACAAAAAGACACCCAAAGAAAATTTTTATATACTAATTTTATAAATTATTTTAATTAAGAAAAAACTAAAAAGTTTTCAGAATATTATTAATAATTTTCACATGAAACACATAGATTTTTTTTAAAAATTTATATTTTTATGGAATAAAATTAATTTATTAATTTACCATTCAAAGTAACAATAATTTGATGGATGTAAACAGTATTTATTTAATTTTTTATTTTTATTATAGAAATAAATTCCATATATAATTTAAAATTGATTTATTCATATTAATTTATGCCAATACAACGACTAGGATATTTGGTCCTATTAAAATAATAATCATTAAATAGTTTTTGGTTTTATTTAAGCTCATCCTTCTCTATTATACACAAAATTTATTGTTTAATATATCTAAAAGAATCTAAAATCAATGGTTATATCTCCGAGATACACATTTTATTTTAATAAAAATTAGAAATGATATATTTGAAAACTATCTATAGTGTATAATTTTGTTTCTTTGACATGTTTATGTTTTTTGATTTATAAAAAAAATAAATTGATATATATTTACAAACTATTTCATATTAAATAAAATAAAAAATTAAAAACATGGAAACACTAGTATACTATATAAAAACTTTTCTATGAAATGGGATAACACATTCAACTTAATATAATGAATTTATGTTAATCATATTCTATTGTATATGAAATGAAAATTGTGGATTATGAAATTCAAATGAACTTTCATGATACAAAAATGAATATACATGAATATTAATTTCTATTTTTTCATGAATAAATTTATTTTTTTGGTGATAAAATCAAGAAATTATTCTTCTATATTTCAAAAATTTTATCAATGAATAATATTTGAAAGACATAAAATGTTTAAGGGACATAAATAAAAAAGGGTTTCAAATTAAATTAATTATTGGAATGAGATAAATTATTTTTTAAAATAAGATATTAATGGTAAAATTTAATGATATTATTTATGTATGTATTAAATAAAACACATCTGAAATTTATGAAATATATTTTCAATCTAATTTGACAACGGAAACATGATATATTTCTTATATTTAAGTATTTTTGGAAATGCAATTTGATAAGAATAAAATTTTATTATTTAAATCATTTAAAAAATCATTTTTCAAGTGAAAATTTGAAATATATATTTCAATACATAAGTATCGAAATTTAATTACCCATTGATTGGATATATTGAATTAAAATATTTATAAAATAAATGTGAAATTGGATTTCAATTGCATGGGGGAATACTACATAATAATTGGATTCAAATACAATAAAATATCTTACATCATTACAATATAGTTTTTGATAATAGTGTATAAATTTAAATTCTATGAGATATCTAATTTATTTATGATATTTTCACCCACATTGGTGATACACATTATAATTTTCTATTTTCCTTGTATTTCTGAAAGGGACATTTCTTACAATAGAATTATTGTTACAGAAATAAATATATGAAATATTTTATCTAATTTTTTTTGGAATTTCATTCAAAATAATAACTAAAAGTATCCGACATTTATTAATCCCTTCATAATTTTTGAGAAACATGTTATTTGGATCATAAATGATCACTGTAGAAATAAATGTAAAATATTTTATATATATTAATATAAAAAATTTACTTTTTAAAACATATTTCAATGAACACAATAAAAAAATTTATATAATAAATTTTTTAAAATAAATAACAAAATTGAGTAACAATTTCATGGTTGATCCATTATCATATATAGTTTCTTATTTTCTCACCAATAAAATAAAATATCCCCAAAATAAATAAACTATCTGCTGTTAAAAGTTAAATTTTTATTACCATTTTATTGATTTTTTCCATAAGGATTTACTCTATAAAAATTTCTAAAAAACTCATCACAATTAAAACTGCATATATAATAACAATCATTTTTACATATTAGAATGGATCATGTAAATATTTAACCCATTATAGTTTATAAAATTCACCATATGCCAAACCTGGAATCCTTTTTATCATTAATAAGATACTAATCTTCTATTTAAATGTGTATTTTCATATTATATAAATCTATACACCTATTAATATAACATTATAATATTTTTTATTTAGTGAAATATTTTCATGTCAATAAACAATGCATTAATCCTAGATAACATTATCATACACAAATGATTATACCACATCCTAATCAATATTATTATTAATTAAAAAAGAATGTATATAGGGTTTAAAACGATCGTTATACCTAACACATGAACCATTCACTAAAATAAATAAATATACTCATTTTATACATATCTTAATACTATTTATACTTTAATTCAAAACCTATACCATTTTCCGAAGTACTTTCAAAAATAAAACCACAAATCTCCTTCAATCTATTACCCTAGCAATACAAGAATAAAACTTAGGTATATTCCACTTAAAATCTAATATTGGAAACTGATATCGTTCGAATAAGAATATGTAGATGTATAATTTCCCTAGTAATATTTTTAATCACTATGAAGCATAAAAATTTCAAGGCTTTTTCTTTTACATGATATTTTAAAAATACCAACGAACAAAATAAAATATCAAACATTGATAAGAATATTGAAATATTTAATATGAAAATTGAAAACATGAAACATGTTTTATAAAAAATTTAAAATTTTTATATGAAGAATAAAACTTAATCAGTGGTTAATATAAAAAACAACCCTTAAAATAAATTAATGTTTTACATTGGCGAGTGTAAGTCAATATAATTTCACGGAATAATAATTTTTACTTGTGAGTTTTAATAATTTTCATCAATTTTCATAAATACAATTTATTTAAACAAAACATGCTATCATCACATAATAAAATTCCTAATTTAGAAAACAACAAAAAGAATACACCCAATTGTATATGCCACTATACCAACTAAACTATTCTCCTATGTGGTGTAATACTCTTCCAAATAAAATTCATTTTTACCACATATAATCATGACTCTATGAAAATAATATCAACATTATTTTAGAAAATTATAAAAATTGTTTTTAAAGTAATTATAAATTTTTATCAAAAAAAAATATCTAGGCCATTTCTCATCTCTATATAGGATTTCCCAACTCATTTCCTAAGTATTCTAAATATAATATTGTATATAGCACAACTACATTAATAATTCATTACAAAAATTTTTTAGCCCATAACTAAATAATTTATCTCTGTTATAATTGTATTTCAAATATTATATTATGTTATAGAAAATATTTTTCCTCTTATGGTCTTTTATATATCCCCTAAAACTCTATATTCCCCTAGGATTTCAATTAAAACTTCATTAAAAAATATTCAAATACACTCCTTGTGTATCCATACCCCAATACTATATTTCATATGAAAATATATTACATATCCCATATAATTCAATATGTTTTTTTAGATAATTCCTCTAATATATTAGTAGTTAAAAAAATAATTTATTTTTAAATAAATATTAAAATTAATGTTTAAAAAAATTAAAAATACTAAAAAATTTCACAAGTAACATATCCACGAAATAAAATTAAACAAATAATTGTAATTTTTTGATCAATAACCAATATAAATCCCAAAAATAAATATTACATATATTTTTTAAAATAATAAACTATATAAATTAAAAATTATGGATAACAAAATTTCAACAACTAAAAATCATGAAAATTGGACCATGAAATTGGGGAATCCTAATTTCAACAACTATAACAATATTTATGTCTTAAAACGTAACAATTATTATTTTCTATTTTAAAAACATAACATAACTTGTGTAAGGAACTAAGATATGAGAATTCATTTAGGAGTGTAAAAAACATTCCCCAATTAGAAAAAATTTAATGTAACTAGGGCGACTCATTATGGATATAGGGATAATGTTATAACTACATATTAAGGTTATTATGGTTATTTAGAAAGATAAATTTTGGCGAAATAGAAATAAATAAAAAATGGTACCCCTAAAAATATTTAAATTTTAATAAAAATTTATATTATCAAATTTATTGTGATTTTATTTTGACAATTGACATTATAAGGAAAATAAACTGACTGTTAAATACATAACATATCCCAATTATTTATCCATTAATGATATTCCAAACTAATCCATCCTTGAGCCTCGAACAAAAAATTAATGTTATATATTTGATTTCAAGTTTATTAAAATTTATAGAATTTTTTTTATAATTTAAATAAAGAATCAACTATAAATATTAATATCATAATAAATTTAAATTTTTATTGATAAAATATAAATGAATAAAATTACAAAAATAAAGAATGATTTTTATTAATGTTTATATAAATTATGAATTTTATGTTCATAAATTATTATTTACTTTATTTATTTTTTAATATAAAATATGTAATGGTTATCCATGGTTACATTTATAAAAAAATTTCAATCCATACACTTCTTTTTCACATACTGTTGATGAATTTTTTTCCCATATTTACACATATGAAAAAAGTTTCAATGGATCCTTGCAAATGGATAACCATATCAAAATCATTTTATTTAATATAAATAATTATCCCTTGTTCCATTTATTAGGGGTAAATGACTAATTTAACATACATTTAAATATTACCAATCCATATATAATTCTACATGTTAATTGGAATTTCATAAAACATATCATTCTATAGGGTGTTCCAATAAGAATTTCATGATATTCCTTCAATTCATTAAAAGTCAAAGGACATCAAAAAGAAATCATCATAAAAATATTCCATGAGAAAAGAACAAAGATTAAATTATTTGTAATCTTATAACATCTAACTCATATATCCCATATCTATTGAGGTAAAAACAAAAAAATGCCTTTTCCAAACCCTAAAATATTTTTATTTCATCCATAACAATCCAACATAACAGAATATCAATAATAATCCATTGACAATTATTTTTCTGATATCAGTAACCTATAATTCAATGAAAAACGTTTTCATTATCCCCAATGATAAAATTTCATCCATTAATATGATATAGAGTGTACTAAGGATGCAAAATTAGCAAGTTTATCATTTCTAGTTATAACTATTCTAAAATATCTTTTCACCCTTTATCTTATGGTAGTGTAAGACCCATAAATGTACTTAAAAATATAAGATACTTGTTAAGATAACATATTTGTTTTTTGAGACATATATAACATTTTTTAATATGGTCTTAAATAATAATTATTGTATCACATTACAATATATTTTAATATTCACCTCAATGAACCCATGAAAATTGTATGATTATTAGTTACACCCAACTGATGGTGGATTTCTTTTATAATTATGATTTTGTACTCCTATATTGAATATGAATGAATTCAAATACATTATACTTTTATAAATTCTCTTAAACATTATAACTAAGTAATAAATTATTCTTAAATTAAAAACATAGAAATATTAAATTAATATGAAATTTATAAAAAATGTCCATCGTATAGATCAAACACACATTGCTTCTAATGAAAAAATTTAAAAAACCAACTAGTTATTCAATCAAAATTTGATCCATAGAGTGAAATAAATATTTTAAGTATTTTAATTTCATTATGATGATATTTTATTATTAATTCAATCAATAAAGATACTAAAATATGATACTTTCAAAATGAATGCAATGAATTTTTATTTTTTGAAAACATGTTAAACAAATCTTTTTGTCATCTTCCTTTTATATAATTGAATTTGATCAAAAAGAATATTATCATAAATGGTAAAACCACCATTGGATTTTATATTAAAAAAAATAAAAACATTAAATAATTTATTATATGTGATAATTCAATGTATAAAGATTCATATCAAATTGATTAAATTATTCAATGATGTTTAAATGAAATATAATGTTATCTGATTCTATGTAGCATTAAAATAATATATGAAATATTATTGTGATATACCTCATATGAAATTTTATTCCATGGGTATAAATATCATCTCCAAAAATATCTTTTATATAGGAGTTATTTTGATACTACCAAAAGTACATTACATGGATAAATCCCCGTAGACTTCCTATGAAATTCCCAACAACTTATAATTTGTTTCCAAACACATTCGAATATACTATCATATATATATTTTATTATTTATTGAAAATATTATTTTATAAATTATATCTCCACTCCATGGCCTTATGTGTGAGTTTTTATTCCTCTATATATTTCAAATTATTGTGATTTTTAAATTCTAAAAAAATATATGTAAATAGACTCCATTATAAAGGAATCAACGACACAAAAGTTAAAGGATCAGATGTGACATCCACCAAACATACATATATCAATATTTTTTATGCACAAGTTATATCTCTATACATCATGTGTATACTCATATAACACATTTTTCAATGACACAGTCTATTTTCCTCAGATATGATTTTTTTTAACAATAATCAAACTCATAAATTCCAATTTAAATTAAAATAAACTAAAACATACTGATCAATAATTCATGCTTCATTTATACATATAGATGAGTACATCACATTTATGAAAAATAAATTTTAACATTGTTTGAAAGTAATTTTGATAAATTTTTTAAATAAATATTATCACTATTATATATAAGTAAGAAATATAATATTAGTTCTAAATAATTTACCACATTATCAAAATATTTAAATCCTCTCCGAATTAGATTAGACCTATAGTGGAAGTATGAGAATTATAAAATTATTTTACCTTCCATTAGAAAATAAATAACCTTTTTTTGACTGGTATTATTTAGGTTCTTATTTTGTTGGCCTTCCAGTAGAATTTGACAAATTTCATATGCCTAAGGGGATGTAATTGATTGGTGCATGGTTTGGGAAACCATCCGGTTTAGCCTAGAAAATCATGTGACCAGTTAGAATCATCTAAAAATAGGATTTTTTTCCCGAACTATGCTGTTAACCATCGAATGTGTGAAACATAAATTAGGGAGTTTTTTTATAGTACGAGAATAGTTTTGAAAAGTATGCATCATCCTTGGAGAAATTGGGTACACTAACATAAGGGCACATGGTTTGTAATGACCCAAAGTTTTTTCATTGGAATTTTCTTATTATAATTATGACTTATAGTATAATCAAATTGGGAATCCCAATGATATATCATGATACTAAATAATATATGACCATTAAACATAATTTTTCAAATTTTTTGTTTTGAAATTCGAAAATCTAACTTACATGGTTGTGTTTCAGATGATTTTTGCAGTATAATAAAACAAACATAATTTTTGGTGAATAGTAACATACCCTTATGAATATTAATGTTAACCTTATGAATATTATCATACCTTATGAATGTAAATATCACTTATGATAGTATATATATAGGAGTTATGTGAAAGCCAGATGCACCTATGTTTTGTAATAAGTAAATAAATGTGTCAGATACTGTATTTTATATAAAAATTATGATTTTATTTAAAAATTAAATTTATAATATTCAGAAAAATATTTTTGAAACATCAACTTCATATTTGGATTCTACACGTCAAAAAATGGATTGGGTGATTTTTTGGGATTTCTCTGAAATACTTGATTTTTTTATGAACAGTGAAATACGATAATTAACAAGTTAAGTTAAATTCATGAATTATAATGTCATGTGTGGTGTTCTACTAATGTAATCACATATGGTTCGGATTAATATGTTAATATTACTGAATTTAGTCATCTAAAACTCAGAATTCCTTTTCTTTTGGAGAAATAATAAATTAATGATTCTAATATTTGGAAAACACCTCTCCCCTCCACTTTAAATACACCCCTTCACACCCTCATTTACTCACACCACAAAATCTTTAAACCTTGTCTAAACTCTTCCCAAAAATCATGAATATCCACTCCCTTATGTCCAATATATTTTTGTCTCATCAAATCACCAATCCAAGCTTCCTTGAGGAGGATCTCAATTGGATAACTCAAGAGGTAATTCCCCTCTCTCTCTCTTCCTTTAATTTACATTCAATATAAAGTTCCATTCATATTCTCTCCCCACATATAATCATCCACATGGTATGGTAAATCTAGTATCATAAATATACTATACTTTTATGATTCCAATGTGATATTATATCATCCATCCCTCTTATCCTCTTCTTTTTATTTTAGAATGGAATACTTTGTTCGTGAGGTGTTAATTCACCACCTTCAGGAAAGACATATTTTCAATTTCCTTTACCGCCATCAGATTTGGTCCTGAAAAAATTTTATAATTTATCAAGATTATTTTATATGTGCCATATCATATTAAATGTTCTGTAACTAACTTGTAAACATACTACTAAATGATAAATCAAAGCAAGTTCATTGTGATAAAAAAACCACCCATATTATCATAAAATGATCATCATTAAATCATAACTAATGATTTATCCACATCGTATATAACACAATTATTTATAATATCATTTAAACTCCTGTAATATCATTAATTACATGTAATATCTGTTCTGGTTGTTTATCCATGTTCTACATGAACTTCTATTCATAAATACAAGTGAACTATTCAAGAATACCATAAAAACCAACATTCACAAACAATGAATTTAAACTATATTACTAATACAAAATCACATAAATGAACTAAATAAAACTATTACTAATATTATTAATGTATAATAAGTTATTTAATTGTTAATTAATTAATCTAATGTTTCTATTCAAGAATATAATGTGAAGAAATCATTCAGATACTTGATAAGGGGAAATTCTCGAACCTAACATTCTTTCTTCGGGTTCTCCAACTTTCACTGGATTTTTAGTATGTTTACTTTTTAAAAATTATTTTTTCATAATTATCTTTACTCATATGGGATATAAATGTTCTCTACTATATTTTATGTCAAACCTAATGTTATCCCTACAAAATCTTCTTTCAAGAACACAACTTTTACTTCTCACTGAAAGTTGATGGTTATTTTATCATGTGTGTAATTTCTGCTATGTTTTAGTAACCAAAATTTTATGAATGTGTTACTATGTGTTGAAAAACATTACATTAAATGGTTAAGATTGATATATTTTCTATTTGGAAATCATGGTAATGAAAATGTTATGATGTGACAGGTGCGCCCAGAATTATATAGCGCAATACGAATGTTGTAATGTGGCAGGTGTGCTTGGAATTATGTAATGCCTAAATGCATTGGGTAAAGTGATTAACCTCATGATTTAATGTGAAATTATGTGTGAACATGATTCTAGAATTATTTAGAACTATGTGTGGTAGATTACCACTAAGACATTATGTTTCATTTTCATGAATTTCCACATTTCAAGTCTTTTATTAATGTTTCCTATCATGATTTTGATGATGAAGTTATGATTTTTCTCACATCATGCTATATTATAATTAACTATCATCTCACTAGTATTTTATCTAACCCCTTTTTTTCAATATCCTCAGGTGACTACATGTAATAAGGAGAGGTCATGTTCCAATAAGAAGCAAGAGAATAAAGAATTAAATAAATGTTTATGCATGATGTTGTAAATGTTATTTTTTGTACTAGTTTTACCAAGAAAATAAACCTATAAATAATTATGGTGTAATACTACTATATTTTTTACCTTCATAATGATGTAATTGTAATGTAATAAAAGGTATGGTCACTATAGATTGTATCAGATGTAAGGTTTAGTTAATGTTGGAATTTGGATTAGTGAACCCTAGAGAAAAGATCGAGAATGAGACAAAGTAAAAATATGAACACAAGAAGATTTATATACGGATTCCATAAGATTTTATTTTAATAAAAATTTTACAAATAAATAAGTTATTTATTCATGAATTTTTTCTTATTTTTTGCTCAAACCATTTCTATTTTAGAAAATGGTTGGAACTAGGAAAAACCAGGCCAACAACCTGTGAAAGGTCCAATGCAACGATTCCCTAAAATACCCCCTCAATGCTTTTAGACATGGTGTTCAAAACATCAAGGATATTCATACACAAATATTGTAGGTTATTATTAATAAACAAAATAATGGGGAATTTCATCTTTCACCAAATAGGGAGAAACTGGCTGTCGAGTATTTTATGTGGAAATGACCCCTGACACTTAGTAGCTCTTTTAATCCACTATTGGTGAAACTATGGGTATACTGCACAAAGAAAATATTTTTTTTATCACTGTTCTGAGATGGAGAAGGATACATCCCATTTTTTCATCAAGATGGAGAGGCCAACCAATGGTGGGATTTGATTAAGAACACCAAACTATGTGATGAAATTTATGAGATGGAATGAAAAGATTTTAAGATCACTTTTCTTAACAAGTATTTCCCATGAACTCTTCATACGAATATAGAGAGGGAATTAATTGAGCTCAAGAAAAGTAAAGGAGAATTTTTCACAACCTACAAAGTGAATTTCATATGGATTTTATGATACGATTCATGTTTTGTTATCAACAATGACAGAAAAATTGATAGATTACTTAGTGTATAAAAACCACACCTTCAAAAGGCTCTTTGAAATTTGAGACTTTTGGGGTTATGAAGATGTTGTTCGATGTGATCTTAAATTAGAGATGGAGGTCTAATAATAGTTCCATGGCAATGATGATATGTAACTAATGATGGAGTTTCATGTCCAGGGATCTAATGATAAAGGTTGGAAGAAAACTCAATGACCCACATGAAAAAAATATGGGAAGTTGCATAATGGTAACTCATTCAAAGAGATAGGGAAATGCTTCATGTTTGGGAATGAAGGACACCATTTTCAAGAGTGTCGAAAAGACATGAAAATTAAGGAGAATGTAGTAGAATAAAGGAGAGAACCAACCATGGTTCAATGATAAAACAATATGAAGCAAGGTCACTATGCAAACCAATGCACGAAACCTAGAGTTATAGCGGGTAATCAATGTTATCCACAACTGATGCCAACAAAAAAAAGGGAAGGCTCATGCCTTCACTTCTAAAGAAGTGGATAAATTAAATGAAGTCATACAAGTTACTCTTACTATAAACAAAGAAAATGGAAAAGGTTTAATTTAATTCTTGTTCAACATATTCTTTTATATTGAGAATGTTTTCTAGAACTATATAATATTTGAACCAAAACATTAAAGTATAGATATATATATATATATAAAGTTGTAAAATCATTGTAACCCAAGTGTTTGAATCTTCTCTTATTAGTGTATGTGGGAAGATTCCTCCAGAGAATCTCGTAATACAACCCCTGGTGGAATTCAACTCTGTAAGGGGAATGGATTGGCTCTCGTTATATAGAGCACATATCAAATGTTGGGAAAAAGAAAAATCATTTCCTATTTTAAACCATCCAATGTTCCACAAAACATGCAAGGAAGATCATGAATATCCGTTGAAAAAATATTCCACTATGTGGGTGTTGATTCCCTATAAAGAAATATAACTCGCCGAAATGGTTCAATCAATGGAAAGTTCCAGCCTTGAAGAAATACCCATCGTGATGGAATACAATGTTTTATTTCCTGAAGACATACCTGGATTTCCCCAGGATCGTGAGGTAGATTTATCAAAATAACTCATTCCAAAAAATACACCTATTTTAATGTGTCCATATAGGATGGCTTCTATCGAACTGGATGAGTTAATGAAGAAACTTCTAGAGCATTTGGAAAAATAATTCATACTCACTAGTGAATCAACTTTGGGTGAGCCAGTGCCATTTGTGAAGAAGAAAGATGGAACAATGTGGCTCTGTATAAACTACCGAGAACTCAACAGGATCACCATTAATAAAAATTATCCTCTTCTAAGGATTGATTACTTTTTTTATCAGTTAATAGGTGCTTAATACTTCTCAAAGGTGAATATTTGATAAGGTTATCATCAACATAATGTGAATAGGGAAGATATTCATAAGCCTACATTCCATATAATGTATGTGCCCTATAAGTTTTTGGTGATGCCCTTTAGACATTCTAATGCCCCTTAAATATTCATGGATTTGATTAATAGAGTCTTTATACATTACCTCGACAAATTTTCATCTACTCCAAGTGAAAAGAAGAATATGAAGATCATCTATGACTTCTCTTGGAATCATTGAGAAAGGATAAGTGGTATTCAATGTTCTTAATGTGTGACTTTTGGATGAAGTAAGTCACATTCATGGGACTTCTGATCACAAGTGAGGGAATTTCTGTGGACCCTTTAAAAACAAAGGCAGTTGAGGAATGGCCTAGGACATCTAGTGCCTCATAAATCAATAAATTTCATGGATTAATTAGGTAATACCAATGTTTTTTTATAAATTTCTGAAAATTTTATTTCTCGATAATTATGTTAATAAGGAAAGGGTTAAAGTATGCCTGGACATAAGAATTCGATTGAAGCTTGAAGGAGCTAATGAGAAGGATGATGATTGAACCTGTACTCACATTACCAAAAAGTGGAGAAGGTTTTTTGATATACATCGATGTTTCAAATAAATGCATGGGTTGCGTACTCATAAAATTGATAATGTGATAGACTATGCCTCACGTTAGTTGAATATCTTTGAGTAGAACTACCTGACGCATGATCTAGAGCTGGCAGCCGAGATTTTTTCATTCAAAACCTATTCACACTACCTTTATGGTGACAAGTGTTACATATTCTTAAAGTATATATTCACCCAAAATGTTCTCAACATGTGTGACAGGATATGGTTAGATCTAGTTAAAGACATTGATTGCTCTATTCACAATCATACAAAAGAGGTGAATAAGGTAGTTGATGTTCTAAGCTAAAAAGAACATGCTACTATATCCATGTTATGGATTGAGAAAGACCGTATATTTTTTGATATGTAGAGGATGGATTTAAAAATAATAAGTTCAAGGGATAAATCCTACATTTCCCATATGATTGCAGAACCTTCTATCCAAGAGAAGACTAAGAAAGAACAATGGGATGATCTCGAGTTATAAAAGAAGGTGCATGCATTAATGGAAGGAAAGATGCATGAGTTCCATATTGATGATAATGGTGTGATTCGGTTTGGAATGTGGCTTTGTGTGCCTTCATCACTTGGGATAGAGAAGGAGCTATTAGAAAATTCACATAGCTCAACTCTCTCTATCCATTCATGTAGCACCAAGATGTATTGAGATATTTGAGAACACTTCTGGGGGAAGAACATGAATAATTAGATTGCAGAATATACATATCAAGGTGATTAGTTTTTCTGTAAGTTAAATCTATGCGAAAAAAGTATATAGGATGATTAAACCTTTGACAATACCCATGTGTAAGTTGGAAAATGTTACTATAGACTTTATCACAGGCCTCTCAATGACGTCGAATGGAAATAATGAGATATGGTTGTGTTATACCGACTCACCAAGATAGCCCATTTTATCACTATTTGGGAAGAAATATCACTTGAACAACATGCCAAGATATATGTGAAGAAAGTGGAGAGACTGAATTGTGATCCACTCTAAATTTTATTTGATTGTGATCCAAGGATCACATATAAATTCAGTATGATTCTTTAACATACTTTCAGTACTTAATAAAATTTCAACATCGCCAATCACCCCCAAACTGATGGCCAGTCATAGAGGAATATTAAGATAGTTGAAGAAATGTTAATAGAATTCCCTGTATATTTTAAATGTGGATGAGTTCAACATCTCCCATTGGTTGATATATCACACAACAATACCTTCCACTCGAGTATTCATAAGGCTCTGTATGTGGCTTTGTATGGAAACAAATGTAGAACTCCATCCTATTGGGATGATGATGGAGAAAGAAAACTACTTGGACCAGATCTTGTACAAGAGATGATAGCGAATTTTCATGACATCCATACACACATTAATGAAGCATCGAGTTAGAAAAATATCTATGCTGACAACTGTCAAAGGGGCTTGGATTTTGACATTGGAGATAAATCCTTCCTTTGAATATCACCATGGAAGAGAGTAATGTGGTTTAGAAAGGAAGGGAAGCTAATCCCAAGGTACATTGTCCCCTTTGAGATTCTTGACAGCATTGCAACAATGGCCTTTCGACTATCACATCAACCGAATATAGATCATGTTCATTATGTGCCTCAAGTATCAATCGTGAGGAAGTACATACCAGATCTGTCACACGTACTGAACTTAGAGGTGGTATAGATGGAAGATGATCTCTCCTATGGGGATTGGAAAATAATGATTCAGGACTGGATAGATATGGTTTTACCCAAAAAAACAACTCACCTTGTCAATGTGTTGTGGAGAACCATAAGTTTGAAGAAGCTAATTGGGAATAAGAAGAGGAGATGAAGGAGAAGTACCCTCACCTTTTTTTTAATACAAAATTTTGGGGTGAAATTTCATGAGAGTGGGAGAATGTACGACCCAAACTTTTGTCAATCGAATTCCATTCTTATAATTATGCCTTATAGTATGATCAAATAGGAAGTCACAATAAAATATCATGATACTAAATAAAATTTTAAAATTGAACATAATTTTTCCACTTCTATGTATTGAAATTCAAAAATCTAATACACACGGTTGTGTTTAGGGTTATTTCTGGAGTCTAATAGAACAAACTTAATTTTTTTTGAATAGTAACATACCCATATGAATAGTAATTTTACCCTTATGAATCGTAACATACCCTTATAAATAGTAATCTCACCTATGGTTATATATCTATAATATTTCAGTGAAATAATGAGGTATATATGTTTTGGAATAAGTTAATGAATGGTTTAAAACTATATTTTTAATGTTAATTATGAATTTATTTTAAAATTAAATTAATCATATTTAATTATTTTTGAAAACAGAACACAATTTTAGAATTTTACATGTCAAAAAATGGTTTGGGTGAATTTTTGGGATTTTTTTGATGTACCTGAATTTTTGATGAATAGTGAAATAGGATAGTGTATAAAATAAGATAAATACATGAATTATAGAGTCATGGGTGATGTTATACTTATTTAAGAACATATGGTTCAGGTCCACATGATACAATTACTATATTTAGTAATCAAACACTCCCTATTACTTTTCTTGTGGTGAAATAATATATTAATGATTATTATATCTAGAAAACACCTCTCCCCTGCACTATAAATACAACCCTTCACACAGTCATTTTTTATCACCTTTCATACTTCGAGGCTTCTCTAAACTATGAGCAAACATCTTCCCTAGCCCCTCCCCCACGTCCAAGATCTTATGGTTTAATAAATAGACCAATACACGGTGCCTTGCGGAGGATCTCAAGAGGATAACTCAAGAGGTAATTCCCCACCCTCGTTTCCTTTAATTTCCTTTCATTTTCATGTTTCTTTATTATCCTATCCCCGCCTATCTTCTTCCACATGGTATCATAACTCTAGTATAATAAATATACTATAATTTTATGATAATAATGTGATATTATATCATCCAAACCCTCCTCCACTTTTTTCTTATTTTAGATAGGAAAACATTGTTCATGAGGTGTTAATTTATCAACTTTAAGAACAACATGTTTTCAATTTTCCATTACTGCCGACAGATTTGGTCCTAAAACCATTATTTTGGCTGAACCAAATTATGTTATAAATATCAAATCTTCTTGAATGTTCTGGAACTAACTTATATAAATATTAATAAATGATGAATCAACTCATATTTGTTATGATAAAAAACTACCAAAATTAACCTAAAACAATCATCATTAAATATTAACTAGTGATTCCTCAACATGGAATATAAAGTAATTCATTATAAAATCATTTAAACTCCAATAATATCATTAATTACATTTAATATTAGTTCTTGGTTTTTATCCAAGTTCTTCATGAACTTCCATTCATAAACACACGTAAACCTGTCAAGAAAACCATAAAAACGAACATTCCCAAACAATAAATTTAAACTACATAACACATCCAGAAAACCATAAATGAATTGAATAAAACCATAATGAATATTATTAATTTTAAAAAGGTTATTTAATTGTTAATTAATTAATCTAACATCTTTATACCAGACTTTCAAGTAAAGAAAGTGTCCAGATACATGGTAAGAAAAAAAATTCTCGAACCTAACATTCTTTTCACTCGAGTCTCCCTCTTTAATAGCATTTTTCGTTTGGCTACTCAAAAAAAATATTTTTTTCATCATTTTACAACCTATTCTGGGATATAAATGTTCTCCACGAGATTTTATGTAAACCAAATTTCTTTCAAAAATAACTCTTCTTTCAAGAACAGACTTTTATTTCTCACTTTACATCGATGGTTCTTTTATCATGTATGTTATTCCCTCTTTATTTTGGGAACCAAAAGTTTTTGAATGTGTAATTATGAGTTGAAACCCATTACTTTCCATGTTTATGATTTAAATATGTTATATTTGGAAAGCAAAATAATGAAAATGATATGATGTGACGGGTGTGGCTAGATTTATAGTGAGAAATATGAATGTTTGAATGTGATAAGTGCACCCAAAATTATACAAAACTCCAATGCATCAGGTAAAGTGACGAACCTCCTGAGTTAAAGTGAAATGATGTGTGAACATTATTATATAATTTTTCACAACAATGTGTGTTAGATGACCCCTATGACATGATGTTTCATTTTTATGAATTTTCACATTACAAGTCTTTTATTAATGGTTCCTCTCATAATTTTTATATTGATGTTATGATTATGTTCACACCATGTTATCTTATTATTATCTTTCCTATCACTTGGATTTTATCTCACCCCTTTTTAATGTATATCCATAGGTGACTACATGTACTAAAGAGAGGTCAAGTGCCAATAAGAAGCAAATAAATAATGAATTAATTAAATGTTTATTCTTGGTGTTGTAAATGTTATGTTTTGTCCTATTTTTCCAAGGACAGTAATCCATTGGATACTCATTGTTTAATTATATTATATTTTTTATCATTATAATAATGTAATAGTAATGTATGAAAATGTATAGTCTCTATATGGTTTGTATAACTATACAACCCTATCTTTAAAACAATTTTCAAGGGTATTAGATCATCAAAAATAGTTTTATAAATCGTAAACACCTAGGTTAAGTCTATAATATACTCCATTCAACACTAACTCAATTTCATTGGTTTATAATGTTCTCAAGAGGTTATTTTTAATACACAATCAATTATTTGGTGGATTGATGCATCATTAATCCCATTCAATCAACTTTGGGTAAGTGGATCATCTCTCATAATGTTTCTTATAATTACTCCTTTTATTCTCTATAGGTTTTGATGGATCATAATGTTTCTATGGATCTAAAATCTATTTTTTAGATATATTTTTTAGGTTTTTTTCATAGATCATCCTTGATATTGTTCATCATTGATGTTCCTATTATGGGTGTTGTTCAATGTGACCCACTATGTTAAAACATAGGTATTTAAAAGATTATTTTCACCACAATTTAAACCATTAATTCTATGATTAAATTTTGATGATATTTTAATAGATTTAAATTCACTAATTTTAATGGTTTAGGTGTGATATTTTATAAGTAATTTAAATTTAAGTAAAAAACACAAATTTTAATAGAATTTAAATATGGAGTGTTATTTAGGGATTAATATTACAGTATTTGTATCTTTATTAAATAAACATATTTTGTATTCAAATATTATGAAAATAGATTCAAGGTTCAGTTGATTTGAAATGGAATGAATAGATAAAATCCATATTTTGGTTCTAAAATGGGATAAGAATGTCAAAAATTGAAAATTTCACAGTTGTAAGTAAAATGATATGAAATGATTGATTTAGCCTTTTTTGAATGATTGATTGTTTAATGAAAATTTTATTCATGGTCGATAGTTGTAATTAGGAAAATAATGCTAGGACCATTCCTCCTTAAGAATAGATTAATGGTGAAAAGTGTTACTAGATTTCTTTTTAATGTCTTCCCTTGATTGGCTCACAATTGGAGTGGAAATATCTATAAAATTATTTAAAAAAAATATAATCTGATTGTTTTTTTGTTAAATTATATTATATAGAAAAATAAATATTAGATAAGTTTGGATTCATTGGACATAAAATTAAATGTTTCCTTATCATTTATAATGTCCAATTAAAAGAACATTTTAAAAAATTATCATTATGGATATTTTATAATAAATATTATATTATATAATTATTTTAATTTTGTAAATATATTTTATTCCTGAAATTTTTCAAGACATTGTTTAATAAATCAACCGTGTTCCATTTTTGGAAAGTTTATCCTTTTATAGTAACTATATTATACCCTTTAATAATAATAAGACCAATGAATTCACCGTAAATATTGAAAGGGTTAATGTTGGTTTAGAAAATAAAATTGTAATCCTATTTTTCAAAATTGTATGAATTTTATTTCAGGAAATTATTTTGGACTAATAATTAACTTATATCATAATAATATAAATTTGATAAATTTTTACATCATAATAAATTTATATTAGCATAAGTTTTTTAAATTTTAAATATACCACACCCATCAAAGGTAAATGGCCACCAATTATTTCTCTACATTAGTCCACATTGTGCATTATATCTCAACCATACACTACCGAATTCTTTTATCAGCATCCATATGGACATTGTAAAGGTTTGTTACCTCAAAAGATACCAACTATAGGACTCAAAATAGGATATATGAAAGAGTTATTTCAAACAAGATATATTCACCTTAACTGATAGCAACTATTTTAATTATTATATTTCATCCTATAAATTTGTTATATTATTCCTTAAATGATATATTAATTATCAGAAATATATTGAAATTTTATTTTATTTCTATCACCACTATTATTTCCCCACATTTCCATCAAAGGTAATGCTAATGTTTCGTTTGTGCAGACATATAACATGCCATCTCTATTAGAGATTTGATTAATCTATCAATTCCATCATTAATGGTTTCAATTATGATTGGTTTAATGTTTATATGTCATAATTTTTAATGGATTAATATTTTTAAATTATAATATCATATTAATATTTTTCTTCCCCATCTAGTGGAAGTGATAAATCCACTCATGCATATATATGTACTACCACATCTATGAAGTTATGTGATTCATTATTTTATTTATGTTATGCATAAATAGTTGTAAGGGTGTATTTTATAAATAAAATTATTCATATAATGAACTAATGATTCATTAAAGGGAATTTTTATATACCTTTCTTTTATTACATCACTTGAAACAAATTACATTGTTCATGTGTACATGTATTGGGACCAGAAAACCAAAACATAATTTAAAAACAATGTAGTTATCACTGAGAAGAGTGATTTTAATAAAAAATTATTAATAAATTAGTGAGAATAAGTATTATGTAAACCATAAATATAATGATATATATAATTATATATCTAAAAATAATGAATAATACACATATATTAAGTATATATATGAGGTTATAATATATATTAATAATTAATCCACTTGATGTAAGTTATTTTTTATCACATTTATTTTTTTGATATGCATTCCATATACACCACTTTTTCTTTTAATTACTATATTTCCATCCTATATATTTATTTCAATATTTATTTTTTTAATTTTATTTGGATTAAAATCTATATAGAATTTTATTTATTTAATGGGCCTTCTCATTCCAAGGTTACCAAATTGTAATAGAGTCATGTTACAATCTAATTGTTTTGGGGCTTATTTATTCTTGAATTTCATTTGAGGATATTATATAATACTTATCAGATAAAACCCTTTCATTTTATTCAACATAGTTTATTTATTATCAACATATGTTTTCATTCCATTTTCATTAAATTTTTTATTTATGATATTGAAATTCTGTTTTAAAGGAAAATTTAATTTATTTATCTCTTCCGTCTATATTAATTATTCTTTAATATCTGTATTTTATAAAAATAATTATAAGAATGTATTATTTATATTCAAAAAAATATTTAATGTTTATTAAAAAATTTATTTATTTTTGAATTAAAAAAAAATCTTCTTATCATATTCAGAATGATGTTATTTTGGACATTTTCTACAAAAGTGTGAAAGAAATGTTTTCTTTTAACTTATACACCATGAAAGGAATTTCCTACCATCACGAACACTCAATGATTTTTATAATACTTTATATGTTTTCATATTTCATTTAAAATAAATTTATTTTTTATAATATTTTTTTAATTTATATATTTTAAAAACTTTATTTTAAAATGGAAAATAATATTTTCCCCAAAAATGTTTTAATAAATTTTTTATTCATAAATGATAACATCCATTATTGTTTCACAGTTTTATTGGTTATATGATCAAATGGTAGAATTATTATTATTTTTATATAATATTTACTAATATTATTATGATGTGTTTATGAATCCCATTTATTTTTCATGAGTAATATTTGACGAGATTATATATGAATTGAAACGACTTTGTTTTCATGGAATATGATATGTTAATATGATGAATTGTTTATAATCATGTAGAAAATGTATGAATGGTTTTAATTATGTTACTGGTATAACCAAAATTATATAGAAATCCATTATATTAGATAATGCTCTATATCTCATGATTTAATTTTGGAATCCATGTTGGTGTGGGTGATCCATTTTGTAAAACCAGTCGATATGATTGATCCATTACAGAATACAAATAGATTTTATTGATCAATAAGGGGAAACATGTGGGGTGGCACGAACCAATTTCATTTATGTATCATGATTGTTAAACATGTCATATAAAATAGTTTCTTTTCTTATGATTGTTACACTCTTTTATGAAATTTAATTGTGATTCATGATTTATTTTTCCAGATTTCTCAAACATAAAAACCATTTCTTATTAAATGAATAAATTTTTACCTTGACTCATGTTAAGGATCATTGATAGACTGGGGATGGACATTTTATGTATGGTTGTCATCTCATATGACTATAATTATATTACAATTTTATATGATCATTAAATAATATCTCTCATTTGTTACATTACTAATCACTTGAGCTCACCCTTTCATATGTTTACCTGGTGTACAAATAAAAATTTAAGTTGGGTATGTCTATTAAGGATTTATTATGGGAAGATATTTATGAGATTTTTTTAATACAATTCATGATAATAGAATATTATGAATTTAGTCTATAAGAGGAGTAAACATTCACATTCCTCGTGTGTGTGTGTTGGTGAAATTTATTTTATATTATATAAAAATAAGTAATATTTATGTGTTAAAATATTGGGTCATTATAAATTAATTCCCCATTGATAAAAAATAAAAATAAATACATATAAAAATTATGGTAAAGTATTGTGGGAATAATTTATTTGTAATGAAATATCTATTGAATTCAAATTAGTGGATGTGTTCTCATGAAATAATAAACCATACTATTATAACATGGGAAAATAATGGTTTGGAATGTACAAAATCATATTTTAGTGAAAAAAATTAGGCCAAACTGGAAACTGTATTATACACCACCATTATATATTTATTATATTATTAACACACTCATTATGAACAAAAACTAATGATTTAAATGTAGTTTCATGATAAAATATGTATCTAGTTTTGGACCAAATAGAAAAAGCCAATATATAAACTAGAAAAAAATATTCTTTATGATAGGTGATTGATATAATTTATTAGTTATTCATTTATTGTTCATAATTACCTAATTGATATAATTAAAACTTTATAAAATCTCATACAATTACTATCAATCATTTAATGTAATTTGTGGATCCTAGAGGGTCCAATCTAACACACAGAACCTTGGAAAATGGGGTGATTTACCTAAAAAACATATGAATACTATATTTGGTGAAGTGAAACATTTTATTATTACTATGAATGATAATTCTAGATTTATTATTAATCATTTAATCTATATTTAATTTCCCTAATCACCAAATAAAACTATCATCAGGTTTAATGGATGTACATATGATAAAGACTAATGAGTAATGGGGTGTCAATTTTCTATGTGTGAGAAAATGTAGGAAGAAACTATAATGGAAATGTCACAAATAAGATAAAATATGTTTTATTTGGTTTAAATGTTGTCCTAAACTAGAAAAATATCATTGAAAAATTGGGAGTTCTATTAGCATGATTCATGAATGTAATGTTCTTCATAAAGTACTACTAAAAATTTAATTAAATATATTCAAGGGTATAAGGTCCTGAATACATCTAGTCTAATCCATGGGGTGTTTTTGAACATTGATGTGAAATTGGGGGCTTAGAATTATTCTAGAGGTTTTTTATAACATCTCTAGTTTCCAAAAGGAAACATTATGTTGGAAAGCATAATAATATGTCACGTCAAGATTAAATTGTTACCATAATGTTATTATATATATTTTTGTTTTAAACTAGATATTATAATGGTGGCTAATAAAAATATTAACTGAAATTGGAAAATATTTCATAAATGTGTGTATATAATAAATTATTTAATGACCAATTAATGAAAAACTAAAATAAAACCCTTTCTACAATAAAATGACATGTTATCCCAAAAAAATTATTTAAATGTGAACATGTTTATTTTATACTAATAAATAAAAACTCACTACTATTGGGTTATATTAATGATATATATATATATATATATTTATATATTAAATATATTATTTAACATTCATTTTATGTGTTTTCTAGACTGTACATAAGAAAAAATTCATTTTCACCCATAGAAGTATTTTTTAAAATGGGATGTTTTGACATCATTTGATGGCTATGTTATTATAAAAAGTGTAGTAGAACATTTAAAAAAATTATTTGAAAAGATAAAATTGTGCTATGAAATAGTTATATATAAATTTACACTATTTTAATTTTTTTTAATTTTCTGATAATTTTTATTTTTTGATGAATAATTTCAAAAATAAATTGTTTTACGTTAAATAATAATTTTGGTCTAATATATTTATTGTTTTAAATTATATTTTTTATTTTTTTAAAGTATAACTATATAAATTTTATATAAGATAATCCAATTTAGGTAATTGGAATCAATTTTACATTTAAATTTGGATATAAATAGGCTTCAAAATTTTGAATGTGTTTACTCTAAAAAATCATTGTTTCATCCAATTTGAGAAATTAATATAAACTTAATTAAAGAAAATTTATATAATTTATTTTTTAGAAATGGATTCCATATTTGGAATTATAAGTTCAATTATTTAAATATTTATTTTTTCAATTTTGGTACTTTTGTAAATATTTGTTACCATTATAAATTGTAAATCTGGAAAAAATCGAGTACTAAAGAGTAAATATAGCATGATATGGATTCTAAAATAGAACATAAACATTCCAAAATATTATTACATGATAACTTTTCTTTAAAAATAAATTAGGTTATGATTATATATTATTCTTCCTATTTATAATTTAATATGTAATTTATAATATTATAATTTAATGAAAGATTAATATGTCATAAAAACATTTTTAATAATTAATTATTTTTAAAAATAAATTATCTAGAGGCTATGTTATACTAAAAGTATTTTTAAATATTTTAATAACTTATAATTATTAACAGTCATTCATCTGTTATGAATAAAAAAATAATTTATAATAATACAATGTTTTCAAGAATTAAAGAGTGCCTCTCACATCTCTTATAAAAGGACATCTCTTCAACTCTTATCAAAATAAATAAAAAAAATATTTTATTAATCCATGATCTATCCAAATAATATCCTAAGATAAGTCCACACAATTGGGGATATTATTTTAGTCATAACACCACCATTAAAGGTCTTATGGTGTTAAGAAAAAAAGATGGTGTGAAGAAAAGGTATTATTTTTAATTAAGTGTTTTTATTTGGTTTCTTCTTCCAAAACCACAAAATATTCTTCAATTGGGATGAAATTAATAATAAATTATCCTATATATACATATATTTTATTATTTAAATATTGTTCCCTAAATCCATCTCAACTTCCATTAAATGGGATTCGAATTAATAGTTTGGGTGTACGGCAGACTACCACCTTAGAAATAGATATAATTCATTTTCCATCATCGTCCCTCAAAGAATAGTCATAATGATAGAATTAATATTTTTATATAATATAATGAAATTTTTTCTCATTATTATTTATTAATATATAATTTACATTCATATATTTTTGTTGACAAAAAAATTATAACATTGTTCGTTTGAATGTGTGAACCATCACCTCTACAATGTGATATGATTCATTTTTCATCACAAACTAAAATGAATTATTTATATACCCATATAAAAATTATTAATATATATTATTAATAATACTAATATTATTATTATAAAAATTTTAAATGATACATTCTTTATTTCTATACTGTTCTTTGGAAAATGAATATGTTAATCATGCGTACGTATGACCTACCATATCCTAGATTATAACATAGTTATTTTTTCATAACCATACAAAATTGATTTTTATAAAAGTATAATTGGTCTATAAAATGATAACAATTTCATGAATGTTATTTTTATGATGATTTTCTAAATACCACTTTAATTATTGATGCCATACCGATGTCATTTTGGACTCGTGTCTCGAATATCTTCAAAACATCTCACACGAAGTTAAATAATTAAGTAATTATTACAAATTATAATAAGTCATATAAAAGGAATAATAAATTTTAAATTGTTTATATATTACATAAATAATTAAAACATGTTTATTATTCATGAAGATAAAGATTGTATGTGAAGATTCAGAGTCAAGGAAATCAATTTCTTAACAACATTTCCATTCATTGGGATAAACATTTATTTAATGATTATTTCATGTAATGATCATTTGTAAAATGAATTTTGACTATAATAATATTTATTTAAACTTATATTATGGGTATTTAAAGAAGAAACACTGTGTTAAATAATGTACATAATATGCCACATCGACATGAAATAAACAACTTAATATTGTTATTTAAATGTTACGGTTATAACATAGCTGTTGGAATGGTGGGTATAAACATGACCGACTAAATTATGAAAATATGGTTTCAAAATGTGTATATAATTAATTATATGGTTTTGAATTAATTATAAATGAAAATAAAACCTTTTGTCAGAATAAGAGGATTTTTTTTGAAAAACCATTAAAATGTGTGTATGTGTGTTTTATACCGCAAAATAAACTAATCACCATTATTGGATTCAATTAATGATAAAAATAATTAATATTTAATCTAATTTTTAAAATTCATCTTATTTATTTCGAGAAATTATATTAGAATAAATCCAATTTTATATATATAAGAAGTATTTTTCTAAAAATCTAATTTTTTCAGCTTTTGATGGTGCACTTATTTTATTACAATTTTTTAAGAAATTTTAAAAATTATTTTTGTAAAAATAAAAATATTATTTGAAATTATGATATCTAAATTTACTTCGGATTAATTTTTTATTTTTATGTATTTTTAATTTTTTGATGAATAGATAAATCAATAATGCATTTTAATAAAAAATAGCTCTTTTATCTAATTAATTTATAGTGTTATATTATATTTATCATAGGTATTAATGTATAATTATATAAATTTTGAAATTCATTAATCTAATTTAGGTAATTTTAATAAATTTACTTTTTAAATAAGATATAAAACATTTCAATCTTTAAAAAAATTATACATTAAATACTAGTTGCTTCATCCCATTTGAGGGATTAATTTTAAATTATTTTCTACTAATTACGTGAATTAAATTTTATAAAATTTAATCCATATTTTAAATCATAAGTTAAAAATTTATTAATGATTTGAATTTTTTTCCAATATTAATTGTTTTTTGGTTAAATTTTTGTTACCACCATAAATGGTGAATTAGGTAAAAATTATGTATTATGAAGATATGATATAGAATCTAAATTGACAATTACACTAAAACCAATTTTACTAGATGAAAATTTTTCATCCATAATCACTCAAGGAATGAATGTATAGCTTTTATTATCTATATAAATGTTATTATAATATTTAAAATATTTAATTGAATGAAAGAACAATGAGGAAACAATTAAATTAAAATTAAATAAAATAATTTAAATAAGGAGTAATACAGAGGACAAGTCAGACTAATAATAGTATTTGGAATGCTAACAGATTTATACAAATAAAGTTAATTTATTTTATATTTTGAGCGAAGAAAAATTGCCTTAGATGCTTTCACAACAGGTATCCAGTAATTATTTTATTAAATGAAATATTAAATAAATATTATTAAAAATGATAAATCATATATAATGTTAAATAATTAATCAGATAAACTAAAATTATATATAATTTTGATATATTATGGGAGTATTAATTTTTTTTTTCCAAGTTATCATGTTGTATAGATATTTAGAAAATCCAATGTAATTAACTGCCTCAAAATTGGCATTAGTGATATTTTCTAATAAATAATATTTTTTTAAATGATGTAAAATTCACAAAATTATTAAATTCATCCAAAATACTAGTATGAGGTTAAAAAATCATCAATTTCCCAATTATGGTTCTTTTGTTAACTTATAGTAAATATATTAACCCTCAATGAGTACAAACCATTTTTTCCAAGAGAGAGCTAAAGAGGATAAATAATTATAAATTTTATAAGATAAGGACTATAAATATAGTTAAAATATACCAGAAATTTATTATATTAAATTATTTTAAAAAAAACATATTATCGTATAATTTAATGACGGTTTATCCTTTTTTATATGAATATAATTTATGTAAATTTAATATTTTGAAGAATTACAAGAGTTCCCCTCCCCTCTATTATAAAAGGGCACAACTTCTTCTCTTCTTTTCATAATTAAATTTTTTTTTAGTTTGTACCATATCTAACCAAATAAATTACTATAATATATCCCCAGATTTTAAGAATCCATTCTTAGTCATAACACCTACCTTAGTTGTCTTATGGTGTCAAAAAAAGTATATTTTTAAAGAAAATGTATTGTTTTTAATTTTGCGTTTTTGTTTTATTTCTTCTTGAAACTCAACCTAATATTTTTCAAAAATGATGAAATAATAAAACATTTATCCTATATAAACCTATAAGTTATTATATTAATATTATCACATAAATCTATCTATACATTCATTTAATGGGAAAATAATTAACCATTCGTTTGTATAGTATACTACCACCTCACGAACCATTATAATTTATTTTCCACAACCATCTATAAATTATAAGTTATAATAGTGGTATTGTGGTTTATAAATGATATAAATCAAATATTTACTAATATGAAAGAATAATATTTCATTTTTGTTCTTACTTTTATAGGTACATAAATTTGATAACATTGATTGTGCGTACATGTGAATTATCACCTCCACGAGCTGATGTGATTCATTTTTCATCACCAAATCACATGGATGATATATATATACATATATATATACATTTAAATTATTAAAATTATAATATTTATATATTGATCATTATATAAGGATAAACTAATACAGGCCATCATTCTATAACAATCATTGAAAAGTGAGAAAACTCTCATGCATATGTATGTCCTACCGTATCAATGATTATAATATAGTTCATTTTAAAAAAATAACATAATGGATTTATTTAGAAGTATAATTCATGTATAAGAATGTTAATAATATCATGAATATTATTCTGGGGATGATGTAATAATTATAACGTTGAGGATTTATGTCATACCAAAGTGAAATGAACTATACCCAACTAGTCCATTACATTGTGAAATTCTGGTGTTTTGAGTTCCATAGGGTCCATCAGTGATTCATTAAGGAGTTTTCCAAATTTTCAGGGAGAAATAATAGTGGTACTAATGGGCATCAGTGGAATTTAAAGACAATGGTGGCATCAATGGCATCATTGGCACCGATAGATGATTGGTGGCATCGATGGGTGATCTATTGCATGAATGGGCTTTAGTGGAACCGATAGGAATCAGTGGCACTACTGGGTCGTCTATAACACTAATCAGAGATGGTGATAGGGTGACAATGCCAAGGTGACGGTGCCAAGGCCACGGTGACTCACATAATAGTGAGTGCTCCCCTGTTTTCCAGGACCTTCCACTTTTTTCCCAATAATGTAAAATTGGACGTAAAAGTGTTTCAATACCACTTCCAAATCCATTTAATGAGAGTAAAAGATGTTTAACCCCCCCCCCCCAATTAATTGGGAGAGCCTTCAACTATCAAAAAGTGTGGCATTTTCCCAGTTGTCACACCTTGTAGTGTTTTATAGTTTGGTCCCATTACACATTTTTCATAGTTATATATATATATATATTAACTCACAGTTGTTATCTCCACATATTCGAGGAAAATTTTAAAATAAAAATTAATCCTAGTGCGTGAAACTTCCCAACCGCATGGTTGAGGGATGATCTGACATTTAATTCCTTCAAAATCGTATACCTATTTTTAGGATCTGGCATTTTTCGTAAGCGAAGATCATCTCTTCTTTTCCTTTCACTATCTCTTAGTGAATTTAGAGTATGTCATTCAGAGACAAATAATTCCCCAGTACCTGGAACCTTTCCTGTTCATCCTTGGAGTCCTTGGAGATCGTCTTCTACAAGTCACACATATCAAATTCTTTGAACAAGAAGATAAATAATCAATCATTTATTATCCAGGTAGGGTCCTCCTTAGTCTCTCTTTACTATGTGTCATGCAGGATGGTTAAGATATGTTTCCTTGGGGCATGGATGGAACCCAACCATAACGAATATAATAAATGGTTTCTAAAAAATTTAGGGGTGTATTGGATGATGAATCTTCTATACTCATTTATTTTCATTCATTTGTTGTGAATTTTTTAGGCCTATGACCACTGAAAATTGTGGTCATTGGTGGTCATTTGTTACGCACTAATGAATTTTTTTTCTTTGTATAAACTTTTTATTGAATGGATGTAACATTATAACTAATTAATCACATAAACTCAGTTGATTAAATGGTTGCCGAACGAATAAGAATATTTATGTGATCAGCTCAGTTAACAAGACAAAAAAGGAGGGTCTTGTTAAATGGAGTGGTTAAATCTAAAAACTCCCTTGTTTTGTTCTGCTAATAAGAACAAATGTTATTCTTGATGCTTTTGGGGTGATGTGAATGGGTATGGGATCCCCTATTTTTAATTTGTTGTTTTGATGATCTGAGGCCTTGTGGTGACATACGTTGGGTCTTGGTTTGGTTATTTTACATCTAAGGATCTCACTGATCCCCTTTTTCTATTGTCTCTTTACAAGATAACCACATGTGAATGCTTAAATTTCCATTTGGTGATTTTCCTCTCGAGTCCAATTGTTGATTTGGCTTGTATCTATACTTTTCAGTTTCTCTGTAATGAAGGAATTATTGAATAGAATCACTTGAACATGATAACAAGAATTGGTGGTGCCCTAGTTATTGTTATTATTCTTTTTTGTATGAATGAATAGTAATGGTGGTGTTTGTGTGTGGTCTAGTTGAGGATCCTTAGGCTGGGATGGGTTCTTGTTTACCTATATATATAAATTTAGTTCTAATGTTTGTTATTCTAACCCCACCCATGTTGATAACATCATGCCAAACACCCCCATTTCATGGGGGAGGGAGTTTTTAGCAACATATTATTGGGTGGCTGGTTATTAGCTTCTTTTTCCTCCCTCTCCCAAGTATCCCAAGACTCTTTGGATAGGCTATGATAGCCTGAGGTCCATTGTAGCCCATGATTATTCAGGCAGGTTCATTGTGGTGGTTGTCCAACGTGTGTGCAAGAAGGGTTGTTTCCCAAGTGTCTTTAGGATGAGGCCCTTGTGTCTTTGGGCATGGCAGTGGTTATTCTAGCCCAGGTGTCTTTAGGAGTGGTAGTGGTTTTTTTGTGGCCCAGTTGTCTGTATGAGGGTATGTGTGTGGTGGCCCAGGTGTCTGTGGGTGAGATGTATGGTTGTGGTGGCCAAAATAGTTATTGTTAGAATGGTAGTGGGATCTCGATGAGAATGGCGGGGGAGGTTTGATGCATAGGATGTCTTCAATAACCATAGGTAAAGCATCGTGGGGTTCCCAAATATTGATTATCTATTACTAATACCTTACCTGAAATGAATTATTTTTGGAGTGTACCTTGGGGATTCTACACAGATTGTAGGGTAGAGACCCTATGTAAGGTACATGCATCATAATGATATGTGTTATTTTTTGTTCATGGTGTTCTAGGAATTTAAATAAATAACACGATTAAGAAAATTTTAAAATAAATATTCTACACTACTCAAGCATAAGAATTCCATGTTTACCTTGTTGCTATGGAACCTAGACGATGACCATGAGTAGTGCGGGAGATCGAGGAACAGGAGGCTAATTTGGATGACCAGAAGAGGACTGATCAAGAGGAGGAGGATGAATATTAGAAAAAAAATGCTTCATACCTTTCGGGGTCAATCCATTGCGAAGTACAAGGGAAGTGTCTCAGACATGGAGACCTAAATATTTCTCATGGAGTTGGTGATAGATTTCATCTTGATCCAGGATATGGCTGAGTAATGGGTTTTGTTGGAAGTTAGTCAGATAAGGGGAGCAACACTTCAATGGTGGCTGTTGTACCTCCATGAGAGGATGGAGAGTGAGATTTTTTGTGCTGAATTTGAAAATTATTTCCAAATAGATTTTTTTATTCTATGATGAAGGACGATAAGAGGCATGAGTTACTCTCCCTCTAGTAGGAGAGTATATTAGTGAGGGAGTTGAGGATAAAGTTCAAGGATATCATTTTCTTTGCTCCAGACCTCATTCTAGTTGAGGAGCCTTGGGTGATACATTTAATGGAGGAACTCTGACCTTTTATCCAGTATGATGTTACTCCCTTCAATCACTTGATGTACCTAGAGGTTAATAAGAAGGCTAAAGTGGTGGAGAGTATGAAAACACTAGGAGGTGTTCCACAATAGGGGGGATAGATTGGTTCATCAAAGGGAAAGGCCATTAGTAGAAGTCATCTAGAATTATTAGATTCATGGTTCCAGCTGATGTGGAGAAAGCCTCAACAATTCTAGTTTTAATCTCCCATTCCTCCCCTTTCACTGCAAGATTATGACCTAGGTGCTACATCTATGGGAAGTCATGGACACATTAAAAATATATTGTCATAACCAAGTGCAATATAGTGGAGGTTAGAAGGTACAACTCCCGCCCTATGAAGAAGTAGTTTCTAGTTAGGCCTTTACTGTAGTCGTGGCAGGGAAAGCGAGCTCCTGCTCCTCTGAAAAAGATGTTGTAGGAGGAGTCCAACTTCAGGGAACTCCTCAGGGACATCAACCAGGGCATGGTCATGGAGGTTGATGATATCCGAGGTGAAAAAGAGCTGGGTGTGGGCAGTTTCATGCTGTAGAGGCATTAGTTCCAAAATGTCCAAAGGTCGTTCAAGTTATAATAAGATTTTTTAGTACTCTTGCATGTGCCTAGTTTGATTTAGGAGCTTCACATTCCTTTATTGCACACAGCCTATCCCATTCTCTAGGCCTAGATGTAGAGATACTTCTCATACCCCTGGTATTGAGCATGCTAATTGGAGGTCAGGCTAGCTTTTTTTATATTTTCTATGGATGAAGACATAATAGTAGGGCCACATCATTCCATTGGGAACCTTATTTTTCTATAGTTGTAGCCAAATGATTTCATCTTAGGCATCAACTGGCTGTTCTTTGTGTGTGCCATTATCGACTGCTTCTAGAGAAGGGTGATGTTTTCAGATATGGGCGTCAAATGTGTGACTTTTTTCAGCATGTAGGGTTTCTAGGAAGACAACCAGTGATTGGATACCCTTATTTCATTGTTACATGAGCTGTAATTAGAGTCAAAAGATTCTTAGATGGTGGAAGTCCCATGGGTCATCAGTAAGTTCCTAGAAATATTTCCAAGAGAGGTGGTGACTCTACCCCATCTATGAAATGTTGAGTTCGAGAGATACTTACAACCACATGCACATATAATTTCAATGGCTCCCTATCGTATGGCACTTCTATGTTGTAGGATTTAAGAAACTCAGATTGATTATATGATGAATAGTGGTTTTATCTAACAGCTCATGTCACAATGGGGTGATCCATTCCTGTTCAAAAAGAAGGAAGACGGTGGTATGAAGACGTCTATAGACTACCAAAGGCTGAATCCGATGATGGTCAAGAGCTATTACCCCCTCCCAAGGATCGACAAAAATTTTGACCAGTCAAAGAGAATAGGTTGGTTCGGTAAGAGCGACCTGGGATCAGTATATCACCAATTAATGGTGAACGAGGATGACATTTCAAAGACTTATTTCAGGGGAAGATATGGTCACATTGAGTTTGTGGTCATTTTGTTCGACATTATTAATGCACTATTTTTGTTCATGGGGCTCATGAACTAAGTTTTCCTTGAATATCTAGACCGATTCGTAGTCTTGTTTATTGACGACATCCATATATACTCTAGACCAGAAGAGGATCACGCTAAGCATTTGAGTATGGTTGTAAAGGTCCTATGAGAGAACCATTTCTATTAGAATCTATCTAAATGAAGGTTCTAGAAATGAGAGGTGCACTTCCTTGACATGTGGTGTTTCCATAGAGAATAAACATGGACGTGTTGAAGGTCAAGGCAGTTGTTTCTTTGATTGCATCCATGAACATAATGTCATTTCATTGTTTCATAGGTCGAGCAGGTTACTACCGAAATTTTGTTCCCAACTTCTCTCAATATTCAGATCCTTTATAATCCTTGAACAAGAAATATCAGGCTTTTATATGGAGTTAGCAATTACGGTGTGCTTGCAGCTATTTGAATGTGATGTAGGTATGTGCCCCAGTGTTGAGGCTTCCAGAAGAAAGGGTAGCATTTGAAGGGTTCTGAGATGCATCAGGACTAGGATTGAGGTGAGTTCTGATTGAGTAGTGGGGAGTGATCTATTATGGGTCTAGGCAGTTATGTCCCGACAAACATAACTATTCCACCCATGTCATAGAGCTTGCAACAGTAGTATTCTCGCTGAAGTTGTGGTTGCATTACATTATCGGGGAGTGCTTCTTGGTCTTCACGGATCACGAGAGCATAGGATATATCTTCTCCCTGCGTTTCCTGAACTAGAAAAAATTTAGGTGGATGGATTTAATTCAAGACAAATACTTCTATATTTCCTAAACCTTAAGGAAGGGGAATGCTATGGTTGATGCCCTAAGAAGGAAGTCAAATAAGGTTGTGGTTGAAGAATCAGTAGTTGCTTGGAAGCATTACTCCCAATGGATATATAGGAATGGTTTCATCAAACCATCGCTATTCTATAAAAAACGCCACATTTTAAAATATTTTTTTCAAACTGATGGCCATGTGTAAATATTTTCCAATGGTTTGAAAAAACCATTGGAAAATATATAGTTTATCTAAGATATACCAATGGCTTTAGTAAACTGTTTGTAAAGAGACTCTTTCCAAATGGTTTTTAAAAACCGTTTGGAATGTTTTCCCCCAAATACCAAGACCCCCACCTCCCACTTTCCCAATTGCAAAAACTAATCGAGATCTCCTTCAGATGTTTTTTCTGACGTGAAACCATCTTCAATCAAACAATTTATTTTATAAACTTAAAATTAGTATTTTTTTACAATAGTTTAAATGTTCTCCCTCTATTTTTTGTATGGTGTTTTTATTTCAGCTAAATTAATGTTCGTGTGGTTTGTGGAGTATTGAAACCTTTGATTTATTTTCTATTTTTTGGTCTACACTTAAAACATGGTAAATGGTTTGTTTAGTGGGGAAATATGTTTGTTTATGTGGAAATCAGTTTAGGTTAAAATTTCATTTTTATTTTGTATTTATAGGTATTGTTATTGAGGATTAATTGGCATTGGTTGGGTGATGGATTGGAATTGTGAACAACCCCCACCTCCACACACCCTGGACACCTCCCAGCCTCTTGGATTCCCCCCCCCCCCCCTTGACACCCCACCCATTGGAGAGCCCCCACCCCTTCACCCGCACCCCCATGGACACCCCCACCCCTTGGAAAACTCTCTCCTCTCTGGACACCCCCACTTCCACCAACCATGGACACCCCTCACCTCCCATGGACATCCCACCCCCTGGACACCCCCACCCCATGGACACCCCGACCATTTGGACAGCCCCCTCCCCTCCCCCACCCCCCTTGGAACCCCCACCCCACCCTCCCTTCACACAACTCACCCCCCATTGACATCCCACCCCTACCCCAATTGAAACCCCCACACCACCCCAAGACACCCCCACCCCCTGGACACCCTCCACCCCTTGGACAGCCCCCCACCCCACCCCTTAGATTTCCCCCTGGACACAACCACACCTCTAAGAAACCATCACACCTTTGAAATGCTTGGCCCAATATTTAAATTGTAACTAACAATGAAGTTGATTTATCCTTTCCCCAATGAAAATTTCTACGTGGCCAATATATCTTTATAAATTGCAATTTCCATGTTGTGATAAATTGAATTTTTCATGTTTTGAAAAATTAATTTTTTCATGTTTTGATAAATTGAATGGGTTGTTTTGAATGAAATTTCTAATTCATCATGGTTTTCCTTTCTTAATGAATAAAATTATTTTAAATAAAATTAACCTAAGGGGGGCTGCAAGAGGCGTATGGGGATGTCTAGGTGTTGGGGGATATCTATGTGGGGGTGGGACATGTAGGGGGTATGGGGATATAGGGGTGCGGGGGAGGGGGTTAAGGGCTGTCCAGGGCGGGGTGTAGGCTCTCCAGGGGGGTCAGAGAGGGTGTCCAGGTGGGGGAGGGGGTGGGGGAGGGGGTGTGGGATGTCCAGGGAGGGGGTGGGCTATCTGGGGTGGGGGATTTCTAGTGGTGGTGGTGGGGGCATGGGCTATTCAGGTGGGTGGGGGGGCTATTCAGGGGGATCTGTTGGGGGTGGGGTGGGTAGGGGCTATATGGGAGGGGGTGTGGGCTGTCCAGGGTTGGGGTGGGCTATCCAAGGATGGTGGTGGGGGATATCCAGGTTGGAGATGGGGGTGTGCTATCAAGGGGGGGGGGGGGGGGGTCTCTTATCCAAGGGGGGTGGATGGGCTATCCAGGTGGTGGAGGGAGGTATTGGTTGTCTCGGGAAGTGGGTAGATTGGCTATCCAAGTGTTAGGGGGGTGTCCAGGTGGGGTTGGGGGGCTATTTGAGTGGGGGGGTGCAGGGGGTAGGGTCTGCAGGGTTGTAGGGGGTGTGGGATGACCGGGGGGGTTGTCCACTATGATACTGTACAAATAATAGGAATCAAATATAACCAATGTATAGTTTCTTTCATAGATTAAGACTTTTCTTGAAGTTCCATACCAACACTCACTCTTACCCTTCCATGAATAAGTGATCTCTGCAAAGAAATCTCACTCAGGTTCTTATCCACTATCAATATTAATCTCATAAAAATTTATCATTCAAACATCTCCATATCAACTAATGATATAATAAGTCCCATACTCCTATGAGTAGTGTCCCATGCAAACAAGGATCAAAAATTCCGATCTAAGTATGATATTTGGTGAGGGTGTTTAAAATGTGTTGTGTTGTGATTTATATGTATGGTATTCATGGATTACACCAACAGTCTTCTCGGTCATCTATAAAAGGTTTGAAATCAGGCTACAATTGTACAATGATTGGATTTTACAACCCTAGTTTCAGGGTGGACACCCCACCCCTTGGACACCCCCCCCCCCAAAACCCCCCTAGGCACCCCACGCCTAAAGACAACCCTACCACCCACTTGAATAGCCCTTCCACCCCTATGGATAACGCTTCCACCCCTATAGACAGCCCATCCACCCTCGTGGACAGCCCATCCACCCCCGTGGAGAGCCCGCCCACCCGCTGTGGACAGTCCGCCCACCCCCTGGCCACATCGCACCCTTTGGAAAACCCCACCACCCCTGTGGAAATCCCACCCACCCACCTCATACCCCCTGTATTGACCCTCCACCCCTGGAGATCCCCTCCACCCCCTGGACATCCCGTCCACCCCCATTGACACCCAGACCCCCTGGACAACCCCGCCACACCCATGGATAGCCCGCCCACCCCCTGAACACCTTGTACCCATTGGACAGCCCCACCACCCGCTGGACAGCCCCGCCACCCCCTGGATAGCCCACCCACCCCTGGAAACACCGAATCCTTTAGACAGCCCCACCACCCCCGTGGACAACCCGCCCACCCCTGGACCCCCCCCCCCCCTGACCACCCTGGACTACCCCCCACCCCCGTCGATAGCCCGCCCACCCCTAGACACCCTGTACCCCCTGGACAGCCCCACCACCCTTGTGGACATCCATTCCACCCACCCTGAACCACCAGGACATCCCCTCCAACCCCCATGGACTGCCCACCCACCCCCTGGACACCTCGTACCCCATGGAAAGCCCCCCCATCCATGGCACCTCCCCAAGACACCCTATCCTAGCTGGATAGCCCCACCACCCATGTGGATATCCCGCCCACCCCCCTGGACACCCCGTAGCCCTCCTGAACAACCCCCCCCCCCCCCCCCACACACACACACACGGATAGTCCGCCCACCCCTAATCACCCTCCCACCTCCCCCTGACATAACCCATCCCCCCGGACACCACCCGTGGACAACCTTACCACCCCCTGGACACCCGTACCCCCTGGATAATTCTCATCTACAAGTGTACATGATCTTATACACTAATTTACAGTTCTTCTATTGTATTTTTTTTATAAAAATTGTTTTTTGTAGTTTTTATATGACGATTCTCGTATAGATTAGTGTGTCGGTTATGGTTTCATATAAATTGAATACTTCTCATTTACATAAAAATAGTTTTGATGAAACATAAATCATATTGAATTTCTTTTGATAAAATGACTTATAATAATTTATTGTTTATAGAATCGATAAAAGTTTTATGTATGAAACCAGTCGGATCTCATGTGATTTTCAAAACTATTTGGAGAGATTTTTAGATTTTTCATTTCACAATGCTTCAGAGAGTGGTCAGATACACTACCCCTATAATAATTGTGTTGGAATACCTTAGTTGAGCCGTGAAGAATGTAGCTACCACAAAAAAAATGGATTTAAAAAAAACTACTCTGTGTGGTATCACAATGAGGAGAAAATGACATCTAAAATTTCTAATGATTTATGTGAGTGGATTGGATTGGAGATTTTGTTATATGGACGGTTTCCATTTATTTATCATCATGAAAAAAGACAGGATTCCAACCCAAGACGATTTTGATATGAGAACACATGATGCGTCTAATGAAAATAATGATGTTTTTAGGGTGAAAAAATTTAATTATGGTGCCAAGACTCTAGTATATAGACAATGCAGTAAAATGGAAAAGATGGAATTTTTAATTTGATTGTTTCATGGGAAAACTATGTATAGGATTTCTAATTCTACCAAAGATAACATTCTTTCCTTCTTGAAGGACATACTTCCAGATGTTTCAGATATTCCCTGAAACCAATATATAGCATGGATGTTATTTGAGGAACTTGGATTTTCATGATACAAAATACATGCTTGCCTGAAAAATTATAGTTTATTCTCGGAGGAAAACACTGAACAGAATTATTGTATAAAATGTGGCACATCTCGGTGGAAGCCAAAAGCTAATGAAACACCATCCCATGTTCCACAGAAGTAATGTGGCACATTCCATTAATCCCCAGACTCCAGAAACTTTTTATGTCTGATGAAATATCAATAAAAATGCAATGGAATGATACTGAGAGAAAGAAGACTAATGATATGTTGGTTCACCCTGCAGATAGATTTTCAAGGCAGAGATTTGATACTCGATATCCTAATTTTTCAGTTGATGTGCGTAATTTGAGGTTGGGTCTTTCATGTGATGGTATTAATCAGTTTGTGCAAGTTATTACGTCGCTAACACATGGCTGATTTATATTCACATTTATAATCATACCCCATGGTTGTGTATGAAATATCATTTCACTTTCCTGGGTATACTCATATCTGGCCCTTCTGATCATGTAAATAATATAGACATATACATTCAATCATTAATAAAAGATTAGAAACTTTTTTGAGATGTGGGTGTGTTCACATACGATACATGTTTGAAAGACATATTCCATATGTGGGTTGCTCTTATGTGGACGATCAATGATTTTTATTCTTATGAAATGTTGTCTGGATGGAGCACGAAGGGAAAACTATCATGTCCGGTTTGTATGAAGAATAACTGATCCAGAAGACTGAAACATCATCGTAGTTTTTGTTTTATGGGACATCAATGATTCTTTTCAATGGACCATCCATAATGAAATAATCATCGAATATTTGACAATACCATGGAGACCGATAATCCAACTCAGTGTATGTCTGGAACTAATGTGATTAATGAATTGAAATATTTTAGTTTTTCATTCGGGATGGGTCAAATGAAATCTAGAATGAGAAATTATGCCCTCCAATGAAACATAATACAATTGGATAAAGAGATGTATCTTCATTTATTTTCCTTATTGTTCAACCAATTTGTTACGTCATTGTTAAGATGTAATGCACATTGAAAAAACAAATGTGAAATTTTTCTTTCGATTCTTATAAATGTTAAGGGAAAGACAAAAGATGATTTAAGGTCTCAGTGTGACTTAGTGGATTGGGGCATTATACTAGAATTGCATCATATGTGTATTAGTGAAAATAAACAGCAAGTTCCTTGTTCTTCTTATGAGATGAAACTTACAGAAAAAAATTAAAGAAGTACTAGAGACTGTTAAACTTCCTAATGGGTATTCAAGAAACATATCCAAATAGGTCATCGTAAGAGAGTTGAAGCTAAAATATTTGAAGAATCATGATTCTCACATCCTTCTGCATGAGTTGATTCCAAATTGAAATTATTCATCTTTATTCCAATAATTTAACGTGGATATTATTTGGATGTTCCATTTTTTTATAGATATTGGTGCTATGAAGTTGTCCAAGTATTTATTATAAAAAATGTTTGTTGATTCCCCATTAATTTTGTGTGAGTTAGTGAAAATATTTTCTTTATCATTTTTCACATGCATGTGGCATCTAACTGTCCAAATTTCAATTGAAATAATTCTCATAAGACCTATTTATTTTCATTGGATGTATCCTACTGAAATAAATTTGTACACATTAGATCTTATGTCCATAACAAGATTCATCCTGAAGGTTCAATCGTGAACGGTTACATGGCTCAAGAATGTACGGATTACAACTCTATGTATTTTTTTGATCTTACTAAAAGAATGAATAGACCAATGATAAAAAAATAATTATAGTATGATCAAATTGAACCCAGCTTCCCATGCCTTGAAGAGCAGGAGATGACACATCGCATAGTTTTGTTCAACTGTGATTTTTCTATGAATACATCTTGTAAGTAAATTCAATATGTAAATATTCTATATATATATATATATCTGTTATTATATTTCCTATTTTTATTTTATAGGGAACATAAAGTAATGATAAATAGAAATCATCATTCATTATATTTTAGAAGGTGGAAGACTTGGCATAGCAAAGAGTTTTCTGCTTGGTTTAAATTTTAGGTAATAATATTGCTATTTAAAATAATTAAAACAATATTTAAGTAATTTAAATATTGATTTATATTTTAGGTATTGAGTTTTCCTATTAAATATATATCTGAGGAAATAAGAGCGTTGGCTTTTGGTCCTAATCCCTTGGTTCCTGACTGTAAATCAATTGTTATCAATGGGTACATATTTATTATCACATAACGAGAAAAGAACATGAGAACACAACATGGTAGTGTTATAATTAATGTCACAATAGACTGTTATGCTAGTTCATGAGATAGTAGACCACGATTTGAAAAAGTTGGTTATTATGGAGTCATTGAAAGAATAATAAGATTGGAATGATTATTCTTAGTGACGAGTCATGATGATGAAATTATAGTGGTTTGATTTGGTGATGAGGCATGACACATTTAATGATGATTGTGGATTTTGAGTAATTTATATGACTCACACTCTTGCTACCAATGGACCCATATGTATTGGAATCAATGGAGAAACAAGTTTTTTTTTTTGTCAAAGACCATCATTGACCAGAATATGGTGTCATTATTGAAGTAATTAGAAGACATATTTTTTATGATGATGATGATGGAATTGAAAATAATTTCTACTGCCATTGGAAAATGATCCATTTATTACATTTGATGACCCCTGATAGCTCAATTATCAAAGTTGACTATGAATATGAAGTTATGTTGGGAAATATATAAAAATCATCCATTCATGTTCTCAATTATTTTGGTTTACTTCAACTTGGGATGCTAAGGTTTGTACTATTCAAATTTATTTAATATTGATTACAAATATATTGTATCCAACTAGAAATTTATGTGAATTTTCAATGTTTATTTGTGTCAAATTTATATTAATTGTATTTTCTAATTTGGAATTGAACTTTATTTCAAACCTACGAAACCAACATTTCTAACTCGGTGAAAATTTCAATTCTTCAAGTGTGATTTTTATAAAATTTATAAAACACTAAGACTGCTCTTTAAAATTTAACAAGGTTATGAACATGAATGGTTTGTATTCTTCTAAAAAAACATGTACTAAAACCAGGTTCATCTACTTGGGCTAAAGAAATTAAAATTTTTCTTAATTTTGATAATTACATTAACCTTTGTGAATCTGGTAGAATCAATGTTCCATGATTTTTTATAGACTAATGAGAATTAGTAAATAACCATTACTACTAAAAAGTAAATTTTTTTTATTACATCATGTATGATTTATTAATATCATTATATATATTCAAGCTCACATAAAATAATGTATAGTTAAATTATCTATGAAATCCCATATTCCCTCTCATTTATTTTTGTTTTTTCGGTTACACATTATTCATGGTTTTCCATTTACTTCCATATTTGTTTTAAAATGTAGGAAATGAAACCAATTAAAGAGAGGTGATGAAAACAAATTATGGAAAACAATCATTGCATGACTGAGCTTGGCATTCCACCACCAGTGCGTGGAATTATTATTTTATTTCAAAATTATTTATTTAAATAATACATATGGTCAGGTGATTAATTTTTTTTAATATTATTCAGTATCCATATAAAAGGTAATAGTTATTTAATGAGTTTCAAAATAGTGGTCCCAGTACTCAGGGTGTTCATATGAGGGGGGGTATGAGAGATATATGATTTGGTCAGGATACCTGATTAGGCCATGACCCTCCCAATAACATACCATCCATCCCACATTCTGATTCCAGTGTGCCATTAGGCACACATGAGATATTTAGGATTCCCATGTTTTCACCACCTTTTACATATAATCCTCATCACCCATTTGTACTATATCCTATGATGATTCCCACTCCCCATCCAACATTTGGCCAACCATCCTTTTCGTATTCTTTTACTTCTACTTCTTCTCTTTGGGATTTTATATTCCATCTTCTTCCACTCCTGATCCACCGGAGTCTGTCCCTACAAAGCATACATTAGGACCCAATCCATCTGTACTGGGTGTTCCTTCAGTTTCTGTGGATCCAGCGACGCCCATTGATCAGACTACCACATGTATACTTATAAAACCTGAAAAAAAAATTACACCATTATTTATTTTCCTTAAAACATGTATTAATAAAATAATTTTTTTCTTTCACAACAGATACATCTACTGATGGAAGGTGGGGTGGGGGCGTACACTCATGCGTGTGGTGTGGAAATTCCACATGTAATTGATGGTGGACTAAAATGAAGATATAAAAACAATTGAGAAATCAGGGCAGCAATGTCGGAGTTTTTTGGGGACGCTTTCCAAATGATTTGACATCATTCCTGTTAGCCCGCTCCCATGGAGATACCTACCAAATGAAGTCAAATATAATGTTTGGGTAGAGATATGGGTAAACAAAATCTGTTGTATTTAATGCAATATATTATTTTTTGTATTTAGATGAATTAATATTTTGGTGTTAGCTATGATTTAATTTCCCCGATGGTGAAGGTGCATGAACTGTAGGTCTAAAAGATTTCGGCGAGCTTTGGAGAGCATATAAGAATGAGATATACCTTGGATGGCATGCTAGATTAGGCACAGAGTTAGAGGTGGCCCTTGTCATAGATTATTGTCCATTATAACAGTACCAACAGATGATTACTCATTGGGCGACTAGCCAATTTTAGGTATTAATCACATTAGAGGTATTTAAGTAAAAATTCCCTTGTGTTCTGTTAATACTAATTATTGAATTTTGTTTAGGATTTGTCTAAAGGAAATAAAAAAAAAATATTCTCAAAAAAATATCCACACATTTGGATGTACTATGATGCTAGATCATGAACGACAGCAGTTATGATAGTTTATAATTTTTGGTTATGAATTTCACTTTCTATTGTTACCTCCATAATTTATTCGGTTTCTAATGTTGTTATATAATTATCGGTTTCTAATGTTGTTATATAATTATAGTTAAGTAATTAATTTTATGAATCCTTTTTTTATTATGGTTTCTGACTTTCAATGTCATTTTAGAGGTATAAATTGAATATTTAAGGATTTTTTTCCTTGAGCTAAACTATTTTGCTCGAGTATAAGGAAGAAAGATCGATGTACGGTTAATGAACCGACTCAGCAACAAATTATATGTTTAAAATTGTAGATTTAAAATTTTAATCTCCATTTTGTAACATAATAATATATTTATATTTGTAACAGGATTCTTTATAGTACCTTGATTCCCAAGAAACTGACAATATTGGGCCAAACGATCACTTACATTAGGTGTTGGTAGATGAGAACCATGGTAGAGTACGCTCTCGACCTGAGAAGAGTATAGTTCCAATTTGGTATTGGACCTCATCAGGTACACTTTATAGTGCCACTATGTTTTAGTAGGTTAATGCACAAGAAGTACTTGTTGAAAAAAGGGTTACAGAGACGTCTGAACAGTTTGATAGGAAAAACACTGCATTTATGAATCTGATAGAAGTTTCACGTCCAACACTTCCACTAGAGGCCAGCACAGCTTGTGATGAAATATATTTCATCGATTCATTATATATGTGGTGCACCAAGAGACTGTTATTGTAGTGGTCAAAACTATGGCTAGGAGGAGGATGAGGGAAGGGAGGAGTGGGGTGAGGAGGAGACCGAGGTGGAGGATGAGTGCGAGGAGGAGGGCGAGGCAGAGGATGGGGGCGATAAGGAGGCCAAGGCTAAGTATGAGGGTGAGGAGGTGGGTGTTGAAGATGGAAGGGGCATTTATGGGGATGAAAACAAGGATGTGGGTGAGGCTGATGATGATGGTGATGATAATGATGTTGATGAGGGACAGATTGATCCGTTACATTTTTGACTGATATTATTGACCTTTGATGATTATTGAATTGTTGTTCCAGAATATATTTGTGATTATGTAGGTCATATTATCTTTATTATTTTATCTAGAAATAATAAAACATGAATTGATGATTCTCTTGTGACTGATTCACCCCACCCCTAGATAGCCCCCCAACCCCGTGGATAGCCTGCCCTCCCCTGGAGACCTCGTACCCCCTAACAGCACTGCCACCACAGTGGACAGCCAACCCACCCCCCTGAATAGCCCCTACCCCCATGGATAGCACCCCCCCCCCCACTCTCATGCATAGATATCCCACCCCCATTGATAGCCCCTTCCCAATGGACAGCCTCTCCACCCCCATGGACAGACCCCCTCACTAGGGAAAGCCCGCACAACCCCGTGGACTGCCCCCATCCCCGTGGACAGCCCAGCCACCCCTTCGACACCCCGTAACCCCGAGATATATACACCCACCCACATGAACACCTCGTACCCCCTGTACAGCCCCGCCCCACCCCTTGGACAGCCTCGCCCACCCCCTTGGATAGCCCACCCACCCCCTGGACATCCCTCCCCCCTCGTGGACACCCGTACCCCCTGGACAACCCTTCCCCCCCCCCTAAACAGCCCCACCACCCCTGAATAGCCCCCACCCCCATGGACAACGCACCCACCCCCTTGGACACCCCCTACCCCTTGGAAGGCCCTTCCACCCCCATGGACAACCCACCCACTCCTCTAGACACCTTGGACCCCCTGTACAGGCCCACCCACCACCTTGGACACCCCTACCACCTGAACACCCCCAACCCCATGGACAGCCCTGCCACCCCCGTGGATAGCCACCACTCCCCGGATATCCCCCACCCCCATGGAATATAGGGTTTCTAACAACTATGCCTCATAGGATCCTTGATCACTAATAAAAAATAGTGGAAGGCATTTTTGAAATTTCCATGCATAATAAATGATCTGAGAAGAACATGGGTATTCCAATTACACATGATTTTGAGTAGAGACCATGAAAAGGATGACAATAGATAGATCACAAGAATGACTACCTGAGATATCCCCTTATGTACTTTTTGATACATTTATAGTGGTAACATTCTAAAGAATTATAAAAATAATAACCTCTAGTACAATAATCCAATGTTATAAAACAAGGGACAAAAAATCAAAAATCCCATAAATATACATAATAAATAATTATTCTTAAAACCATTTTAAAATTACATAATAGAGACTTTTTTCTATTTAAAACACCCTAATAGTTTATATAAAATCACATTTAAGGTTATATTTCTAAAATCATATAGTATTTTTGTCTCTAAAAAAATGTTTAATCCATTTCTTAACAACCAAATCCCCTTCCTACCATAAACAACAAAATATTTCATTTTTTCTAAAGAAACACATACTATTGAAATAGACATTATTTCAAAACCATTTTAAAAATAAAAATGTTCATAAAATGTATGAAATTTATTCCATTAAAACCACTAAATCCCCCCACCCCCTGGACACAACCACACCCTATGGACCCCCCCCCCCCCCCACTAACCTAGACATCCCCCACCCCACCTTGACACCCCCAACCCCCTGGACAGCCCCCACACCTCCTTGACACCACCTCACCAACTGAACACCCCCAACCCCTAGACACCCCAGCCCTATGGACAACCACCCCCACCCCTAGATAGCACCCCTCCCCCCTTGGATAACCCATAAACCCCTGGACTACCCCACCCCCTAGACACCTCCCCACACCATCTAGACACCACCAAACCCCTGTACACTCACACCCCCTGGACACCCCACCCCCCAGAAAGCCCCCCCCCCCCAACACCCTAGAAACCACCCCACCCCATGTACACACCCATGGACAACACCCACCCCCACCCACTAGACACCACCCACCCCTGGATGCCCCCACCCCTACACACCACCCCACCCCTATAAACCACCCCACCACCTGGACACCCCCACCCCCTGGACACCCCCACCCCCATGTACTGTCACCCCACCACTAGAAATCACCCCACCGCCCTTGGAACCCCCCCCCCCCCCTCACCCTCTAGACTGCCCCCTCCCCCCTGGACAGCACCCCACCACCTAGACACCCCCACCCCCTGGACAACCCCTTGGAAAGCCCCCCCCCCCCACCACCCTAGACAGGCCCCCACCCCCCGTTGACACCCCCAACCCCCTGAATGACCCCCACCACTGGGACACCACCCAACCCACCTGGACACCACCCCACCACCTTGACACCCCCACACGTTGGACACCCCCACCCCCATGTATAGTCCACACACAACCCCTTGACACCACCCCACTTCCCTTAGACACCCCACAACCCCTGGGACCACTCCACCCCATAGACACCACCACACCCCCTAGACACCCCCACCCCCAAGACACCCCCACCCCCTAGACAACCCCACCCCTAGATATCCCCAAACCCCCTGGACTCCACCCCACCCCTGGACATCCCCATGGAAGCCCCCCCCCCCCCCCCACACCCTTCATAGACACCCCCATACCCTCGGACACCCCCCAACCCCTAGACAAACCATGCCCCCTTGGACCGCCACCACAAACCTCTGAACTCCCCCCAAACCCCCTAAATTCTGAATTGAATTATTTATGTATTTAATTAAACTTATGAATTATGTGTTAATGGTGTATGGGTATACTTTTTGTATGTGTATAATTTTTGTAATTACCTTATGAATTATGTGTTAATTCAATATGTGTGTATACGATAATTAAATAAATAATTGGAGGTATTTATTTCTATGTATGAATTATGTGTTGGATGAAATCTGTATGAATTCATTAAAAAATTTATCTATTATAGAGTCATACTTGTTAATGGTGTATTGTGTTACTTGTCGTGTGTGTATGTATTATTCATGTCTATTGTGTATGAAATTTTATGGAATTTCTGCAAATTCATAGAGGGAATTGCTATAGCTACATAGGGGTTGTTGTACCTGTACAGGGGGAGGCGAGAAAATTGGCTTACTGCAGGTACAAAAAGGATATGCCAATGGTTTACAACCGTTGGAATATTTGTAAAATGAGATCTTATACCAATAGATTTATGTAAACTGTTGGTATAAGTATACGCCAACGATTTGTAAACCATTGGAATATATATTATTACTTCATATTTACCAATGGATTGTGGGAAAACCGTTGGTAAATGATTATATAAAAGGTTTTTTAAACCATTGGTATAGAGAGAATTCTTCCTATTACCCACGGTTTAAAACTATTGGTAAACATTTATACCAATGGTTTACTAAAACCATTGGTATATAATAAAATTTTCAAACATATCCCAATGGTTCTATGAGAACCATTGGGATATTTCTATCCTTATGGATCAAGAACCAATGGTTTAGACAATCGTTGTTATAGTTTATACCAACAGTTTTCCAGCATTTACCAATGGTTTAAAACAGTTGGTAAATCTAAAATTTCCAATAGTGAAGGTGATGGGTGAGTTAGCTACTATGAACCAAGATGAAAGGTTGGAGGATTATAGGGGCTTCCCGGTGCAAATGATTGTGAAATATTTATTTTTATAGTAGTGGTAGGAGTCTAAGTGGGTGACCTAGAGGATGAAGTGATGCATGATCATTTTAGAAAGGGAAATGCTCTGGAAGGATGGTTGGAAGATGGAAAAAATCAGATGTTGTTTCATGGAAAGTTGTTCGTCCTGGTGGTGATGTGCGGGAGTGTTTTCAGTGAGTTTCACAACTCACCCCTGGCTATACAAACAATGGTATTTTGGTTGTACCATAGAATACAGGGGTTAGTTTTGGTAGTCTGAGGTGAAGTGGTCAGTGGTAGAGTTTGTGGATATGTGCCTCATGTGTCAGCTGGGGAAGGCTAAGAACCTTGTTATAGGTGGTCTGTTGTATCCTTTAGATGTCCTAGAGTAGATGTGGGATGACTTCTCAATGTATTTATCCATGGGACTACCTATGGATAAAGGTTCTTAAAATTCTACTTGGGTGGTGGTAGAAAAAATGATGATGTTAGTTAAATTCCTTGTAATAAAGGATTCATGTGTAATGGATGGATTAGCACAGAGGTGCCTGGATGAGGTGATGAGATTGCATAGAGTTACGAGTTCCATAGTCTCAGATTGAGACAGACAGTTTCACTCATGAGTCTGGAAAGGATGTAAATATGTTCTTGGAACCCTGCTACACCTGAAAAAAACTTTCCACCCTCCGACGGATTTCAAGATAGAGAGGACCTTCCAAACATTGGAGAAAATGTTGTCGGCCTGAGTTCTAGACTTTAAAAGATCATGGGTGCGAAACATTCCACTGGTGGAGTTTTCCTAAAACAAAAAATACCAATCTACTATTGGCATAGATCCTTTCAAATCCATGTATAGAAGACCGTTTCATTCACATGTGTGCTAGAAAATGTTTGGGAAGGAAAGTGTTCTTGGCCCAGAGGTGGTGCAGGGCATAGAAGATAATGTTCATCTTGTGCGTGAGAGGATGAATGCAGATCTGGCCTGGAAGAAGTTGTACGCTAACCATAGGGGGTGAACCTTGGAGTTCGAGTTTGGGGAACAATTTTTCTCAGTGTTCTCTCCTTGATGTGGGCAACAAAGGTACATCCGTAAGAAAAAGCTTTCTCTTAGGTTCATCATACTCTTTAAGGTATTGTGGCGCGTTGAAAAAGTGTCTTATCAGCTGGTGCTAGCATCCCCCATAATGAAGGTGAACAACATATTCCATGTGTCTCAGCTTATTCAATATCTACATGATGATTTACAAGTCCTCAACTAGGGAGAGATAGATATCAAGTATGATTCAACATTCGTGCAACAACTAATGAGGATGAAAGATCATGAGGAGAAGGTTCTTAATGGACGAACAATTCCCTTAATTCATGTGTTATGGAGTCATGGTAGCCTTGCGGAGAGTACATGTGAATGGGAGGAAAAGATGAACACCTAGTACCTAGAGATGTTTTGAGATTTGTTCCGTTTTATTTTGTATTGTATTGTGATGTAATCCATGACCATGTTAATTATATGATGTGTTGTTTCCTTTTTTTCACTGAATGTGTTTGAAGAGATTCATGACTATGGGGAGGGGAGGACTTGATCCCTACTTAGGACACATTAAAGGTTATGTGACTAAACTCGTGCGGGAGAGTTTGTGCCACTCAAAATGGATAGTATATTGACATGGGAGAAGGGACTTACTAATCCATATGTCTCGATAATGAAACCTTTTTATGTTGTGTGATAGCTTGGGGTAGAAAAATGGTGGTGTATCCATGGTAGTTGATGAGATAGGTGAGGGAGATTTGTTCCTAGATATCGAGGTTGTTCCAGCTTTCGAACATCTTTAGGGTGGTTTGTCTCTAAGATGTCTCTTATGAGGTGGTTTTCCGGACCCCTCTCAATTCTTCATGTTTATCCTCAATTATTAAGGATGAGAATAGTTTGATAGGTAAATGATGTAATGGACCTGACCCTCTTGGTCCTTTACATTTCCATATTTTTGTGTTTGGAGTGTCTTGGGGACCATCGGTTACTCATTACAGAGTTTTCCAATTTTTCCGGGTGAACGAACGGTGGCACCGATGGGTTTTACATAGCACCGATCATGGATGCTGCCTAGGAGACGGTTCTAGGGCAACATTTCTAGGGCGACGATGCCTAGAATACGGTTCTAGGATGACGGTTCTATGGAAATGGTGTTAAGGTGACATTGCTAGGGTGATGGTGCCCGGGTGACGGTGACTTACCTAATGGTGCATCCCCCCTTGTTTTTTCAGACCTTTATTTTTTCCCCAGTAACAAATAATTTGATGTAAAAGTCTTTTAATTCTGATTTCAAATCCATGTAAATCTAGTAGAATATGTTTTATACCCCCCCCCCTTAATTTGGATACCTATAAGAAATCAAAACGTGTGGCCTTTTTCCTTGGTGTCACACATTGTTCTGTTTTACTATATTTCCCTATTACACATTTTTCTCATATTAAAAGATATATATTATCTCACAACCATTATTTCCAACTCTTATAGGAAAATTATTAAATAAAAATTAATCACAACCTGTGAAAGTACCCAAACGTGTGGTCGAACCACGATCCATCTTTTATGTACTTTGAAATCATCTCCATGTTTTTAGGATCTGGCCTTTTTCTTAAGACAATATTATTTCTTCCTTTATTTTCTATCTCTATTCATGTGTTTGGAGTCATTATCGTGAATATGAATCGTGTTCCAGTGCTGGAGCCTTTCCTGCATATCCATGGAGTCCTTGGTGATATTCTTCTGCAAGTTGTGCTTCTCTAGTTCTAGTAACAGGAAGAGAAAACATTGATCATTGATCACTCAGGTAGTGTTTTCCTTAGTCTCTATTTACTATATATCATGTGAGTTGTTTATGATAATGTTTCCTTAGGTCCTGGATAAAACAAAACTTTAACAAATATAATAAATGGTTTCTATATAATGAAGGGGGTTTTTTATGATGATTATGTTGTAATCTTTTATTTTCATTAATATGGTGTGAATTTTATGGTCCAATGCCCACTAAAAATCAAAGTTGTTGATGGTCCTTTCTTGCGAACTAATGAGCCTTTGTTTCTCTATATAAAAATGGGATCAAATGGACGTAACATGTAAACTGATTAATCTCGTAAACTATATTGATTTAATGGATTGTCAATGTATAAAAATCCTTGTGTGATCACCCCGTTTAACCAAACGAAAGGAAAAAACTTGATAAATGGTGTTGTTAAATCTGAAAACTCATTGGTTTTGTTCTCCCAATAAGCATGGATGTTATGGTTCATGCTTGTGGGATGATGTGAATGGGGATGGGATCCCCTGTTGTTTAGTTAATTATTTTTAGATCACGGGCCATTTGGGGCCATATGTTGTGGCTTGGTTTGGTTCCATTACATATAGGGATCTCACAGATCCCTTTTGTTGTTGTGACTTTACAAGAGAATAGGGTGTGAATGCTTAAATTTCCATTAGGTTGTTTTCTTCTCCTATCCAATTGCTGTATTGGATTGTGGCACTACCATTAGTTTCCCGGTAGTGAGGGAACTCTTTAATGGAATCACTTGATCATGATATCAAGAATGGGTGGTGTTCTCGTTTTGGTTGTTATGATTTTGTGTACGAGTGAATAATAAAGAGGGTATTGGTGTATGGGAAGGTTCAAGAACCGTAGGCTGGGATGAGTTATTGTTTACATATATGTATAACATTAGTTCTTATGTTTCCTATTCTCACCCCACCCATGTTGAGAACTTCATTCAGAACACCCCCTTTTCTTTGGAGAGGGTGTTTTTTCCAACATCCTATTGGGTGGATGGTTATTAGCTCTTTTCTAATCCCTCTCTCAAGTGGAATAAGACACATCGGGCAGGCTGTGATGGAATGAGATCCGTTATAGCCCACGATTATGTGTGCATGGTGGTTGACCCAGGTGTGTGCATGCAGAATTTTTTCTCTGGTGTCTTTGGGATGAGGACTAGGTGTCTTTGGGGGTGGCATCGCTTATTCTGGCTTAGGTGTCTTCCGGAACGGTGATGGTTTCTATGTTTCAGGTGTCTACAAGTGGCGTTGTGTGTGGTTCCCATGTGTCTACAGGTGGTATGTGTGGTTGTGGTGGCCCAGAAAGTTGTTTTTGGGACATTGGTGGGACATTGGTGAAAATGGCGGGGGAATTATGACGTGTAATATGTCTTCAATAACTAGTGGGAAAGCGATGAGGGGTACCCATATATCTATTTGATATTAATATTAACTTGCATGACTTTCGTTATTTTTGGAGTGTGCCTTAGTGAGGCTAGGTGGATAGTTTCATTGCTAGGTGTTTTGGTAACCTCTACTTTCTCACAAGGCATTAGAATGCCTCCTCACTTTTGCACTAGAGCATTTGGTTTTTCCCTACAATGTATACCTATATACATACCCTACATCTATACAACTGATTTCATGTTTCCAAGAGGACTTCAGGGACCATGTGGGGGCATACTATCTCAGATGATGGAACAATTTTTATTACCATTTTCTTTTCTTTTGGTACATTCCCTTTGTAGTTTTCTTGTACATTGTATGAGATTACCATTGAAAATTCACATGGGAATGGGTTTTGGATTTATTCTTACATTCAGTTTTGGATATTTCTTAGTTTTTACCATCATTTCTGTCGATCCTACTAAATAAAAAGGGTAATTTCTTCCATATTACGTGTGCTTCTATAACCTTTGTTTTTTTCGCTACTCTGGGGACTATTGAAGGTGATACACTGGGGTCACTATGTCTCATTCAACTTGAGTAAGGTAGGTTCTTGCAGCAGGTTGTCCCTTCTCTCTTCTCGGTGAAGGTAGGTCGTGACATAAAGTCATTTTAGACTCAAGTACCAAATAATATCAAAATGTATGACATGAACAAAAATAAATAAATAATTGTTATAACATGATAATAAGTCATATAAATGGAATTATAAAATTAAAATGAATTATAATTAATATAAACAATTAAAATATTTTTATATTTTAGGATGCTAAAAATTGTATGTGACGACTCAGACTCAAGGTAATGGATTTGTTAATCCAATTTCAATTCATAGGAAAAACTTATACTTCATTTTTATTTCATTCTAAGATCATATGTGAAAATGATTTCAAATTTCATTTATCTTATTCCCACTTGTTTTATGTGGATTTATAGTGGATACAAATATTTTATTAATTTTATTAATTTACAATTCATTGATATGATAATTATAAGGGACCTCATCACAATATCCTTTCAGTGTTGCATATTTCGATGTCACACACCCATGTTATTTTACCAGGTGTATATACAACCACTTATACATATCATATCATTAAATTTTTCATTCACTTATTTGTAATGTTTTTTATTTTTTAATTCATCATAGGTCTTATGATTCAAATATTTAAATGTGGCATGAGACACTTTCATTTAAAATTATCATTTTAAATTTGTAATGATTTAATTTTAATACATATTCCTTCATATAAATTTTCTTGATATTATTTTATACATTCTGAATATAAAATGATTATAAAATAAATTTCGTGTATATTTTTTGAATCACTAAATGTTTTTAAAATGGAATGTTTTACATATTTTGTAAGGAACACTTTTAAAAATAAGAATAAAAATGTTCAATTCTTAATTTACATGGTCACACTGATTTCTCCAGATCCAATACTATTACAGGATTTCAATCATCCCTTTTGAGACTGCATGATTTCAAAAATCATAATCCTTCCTTTACATTATTAATATTTTCCTAATTGAAAATGGTTTTTTCAATGTAATGGGTGTTTTTGTATAAAAAATTGTTTTTTAATATAAAAGTGTAGTTTAATATGAGGGGTTGGTCCCCTATATAGCGCAATTAAAATGAGTGAGCCTGATATAGCTTAGATGAAGGGATGATCCCCATTATTTCTCAAGGGTGAGCCCAATATATCATATAAAATGGTTTATCCCCATTGTAAATCTTCAATTCATTGGGTAATAATAATATTTGATGTCGTCCATATGATTATTCGAATTAAATGTGTTTTGAATGGATTTTCTGTATGTGATTCGATAAGTCACATAATGGGGTTTTAATTTCTCAATATACATTTTAAAGATTTTATATAAAAAAAGTGTTTTTTATTTGAATTTTTTTATTGCATATAATCAAAGAACGTTGAAGATAAATGTAATAGTTATATGAATTAGTATTTTTTGGTTAATAAATAGTTTACTTTATTTTTATTTCTCTTACCAATATTTTGTGATAATCCGAAGTTTTTAAAATGTATTTCATAAGTTTTATGAGGAATACAGTCAAGTATGAGATAAATGGGGTAATTTTGAATATTTTTCATATATTAAAATATTGATTTTTTTAAATAAACTTATACTGTGGAAAAAAGTGTATACTGAGAATATGTGTCCACTCTTAATGTATGGGTTTACATTTTATGTTTTTTTATTATTTCTATGACACTGTAAAATTAATATATCCTTGAATATTAACAGTAGTTCAAAAACACTATAATATGTAATTTTTATATTCGGGTCATTACATTTGGTAGGTAAGATGTAGAATGATAGAGAATTCACTGTGTGTAAGGGTTTGACATTGTGAATTTATCAACCACATCTTTCTTGAGATCCCAAATCACAACCTAAAATCTATTCACTCATTGATTGGTTATTTCTCAAGGGGTGTCTAATGAAGTGAAATAAAATATGCCCGACTAGTTCGATTGAATGCATTTTTTGGTGGAATATAAAACCCAATTCCTAGACATCTTGAATGGGTTTCATTATTTGAAAAATATCAGAGTATTATGTCATTATATGTTATATCACCACACATTTTTCAAAACCCTACATGTTTATATCATTTATTATAAAATAGTTTGTTCTATCTTCAATATTTTTGGTATACCTTTGAGGGTGATCGATTCATAGTGTCTCGTGTTTTATATAATGTGATACATGGTATGTACTTAATGTGTCTCTTATGGTTCATTGAAATTGGTCCCCCTCATTTTTTTCATATGATTGAGGTTTCCCTCCATGTTTATTACCATTATTTATTCATTATATTTTAGTGCAGTTTTGGGGATACATCCAAGGAGAGATGAAACTATTATGGGAGGGTAGATTGGGATTTATGATGTTATAATGTTGTTATTCAATTAACATTGATTCATTTTAGGGAAGTAATATATTTATTATTATATTTATTTACATGAAATCCTATTGTTAAAGTGTTCTATTCTATTATATGGAAATGGAATTAACATAATAAAATTTTACTATACTAATAATCAATTAGATTGTGATCACCGGTCGATGTTTGATATAATTATAATGACTTGCCTCTTTATTATTTATAGTGTTATATATATATATATATTATTTTTATCATCATGTCTATTGATATTATAGATTAGCAGGTTTTTCAGAGTGTAAAATGATAACATATTTAAATTTAGTAATTTTAAATTACAGGGATGTAGAGTTAAAGAAGAGGGATGTTAATGGAATCTGGTGTTTCTTATAATTTGTTTGTAATTAGAACTAATGAAAAGTGAGTGCTTAATTAAATTTTCTCATCCATGAAATTTGAATTTTTAATGAAAGTGAATCATGTTAATTATTGTCGATGATAATATAAAACGTCATGGTTAATTTAGAACAACAATTCTCTCAATCGTTTTATAATAAGAATGGATGCCAAGAGGGTGTTTAAATTTTGAGTGATTTTAATAGCTGATGAATTGGGATTACAAGTATTAAAGTTTCTTAATAATTAAATTTTTAATTAAATGATGAAAAAGAATCAGTTGTGTGATAAGGATAATTCCTAGAGCATACGATTCTCATTTTCTTGAGAAACCTAAGTTTGTGGTGTTTGTAGTTGTGAGAGGTCGTTTATGTGTCATGTTTGGATGTATTTATTTAGATACTTGATTAACCAAATACTTATGGATATTCAATTACACAATTTCATGTTAAATGGATTTTATATTCACATTGAAATGTGTAATGAAAATGATATGGATAAGCCTAAGATGGATGATGGGATATGGGTTGGGAAGCCTGCTTGATGCAATAGAAGTTGGTTTCTAGTATAGAGAGAGGTGTTGGGAAATGAAAGAGGGTATATAATTTGGAGAGATGTGTTATGATACGAGTGATGGGAATTAAACAATCAATGATGTAATGGGTTCAATATAAGCTTATTCATTGATGTTATAAACATAGAATCTTTCTTGACATGAACATGTAATGGCTGATGGATGAGATATTTTTTTAGCTATATTCATTTCCGAAATACTTTAGTCATCTCGTTGCTCTTGGTTTTATATTTCCACTGATTTGTAAATTGTTATGTTTTTCAAGATTACCTATAAAAATGGAAGTAATAATTATTTATAATTAATTCAAAACTTATATGGTTGGAATTGATGGAATGAAAATTCTAAAAAGATGTTAATGTGGAGAAACTGTGGACACAGTTTGGATTATTTTGGGACGGAATACACTTCTTGTTAATGATTAATGAATGTATCTTGATGAAATGTAATTGATAATTTATTTTATAATGAATTAATTTACCAAAATTAAATGTTAAATGTAAAATATAAGTAATAAGTGTATCTATTTAAATGATTGTATTCTTATAGGATATGTAGTCCCTAGTAGGGGTCATAGAGTGTATATGAGATTGTAGATACAATTGATATTATTGAAATTCTTTTCCCATATTTTCATTATGATCTATAATATATCTTGTTTATTTTGATATTTCTATAGCTACCCCACCCAATTTAGTTACGGATACTGAAACCCATTGGACTCTCGGAGTGTGTTATAAACAATATCCTATTGGGAGGATGAATGATTAACTTCACCCTGTATCCTTAATATCTTTTTTTTAGTACTTAGTTATTCTGGTATGCATACTGTTTAGTTCCCCAAATATGTCTTTAGTGGAATGTGATGTATATTTTTTATTTGAAACATATATATATCAAGATATTGTATCCAATGGATAATTATAGGTATGGAATATATAGGCCTTGATAAGTCAAAATTACTTATTCGGTGTGTGGGATGTGATAGATTTGGGTATAATAACCAATGTATAATACTTTTCATTAGAGATTATATAGATCCTGTAACACCCCGAGATTTTATGAAAAATATTATTTTAATTTCATTAATGTCTTGTGTTGTATTCTACACCAAGATTACCTTGCGCTATACGCAACACCGTATTAGCTTGCAGTATACGCAACACTATTCTTGTATCGTGTTAAACACAATTTTGATAATAGTTATTCTACGCAACATTGAGTATATATATATATATATATTAAATGTATAAATGAAATATGGTTGGATTCTGTTATACGAAACAACGAAGGATTCTTTCACAACACGCAACCCTGACTTGGCTTGCATTACACGCAATCGCGACCTTCCTCGATAGCGTGTGTTGTACGCAATACCGGGTTTTAATAAACAATTATATATTATTATAATATTGTCATGAACTAGCCATTATGAATAGTATTAACTAAATTTTTAATTTTATAACATTATTATTCATCTTACACATTTTCTAGAACATGTTATAAGAACAAAATAAATTTTTCGGGTAAAATAAGTATTTTTCAAAAAATGCAGTTTTGCCGTCTTTTGATGGCGCACCCACTTTAAATCTAGTTTTTGACATGTTTATATGTTCAATTTGACAAAATAAAATTCTTCTTTTGAATCAGGATGTAAAAATTTACATTAGATAAAGTTTTGATATTTTTCCGATAACTTTCATATTTTAATGAATAGTAAAAACACGCTATATTTTAATTAAAAACAACTTTTCTCATCATAATATCTTATGTGGTTAAATTATAATATTGAATGGTTTTAAAGTATTAATAGAATATATTTTTACCATTTAATATAATGTATGTCATTAGCATTGATTTTACCTTGAATTCGTAGGTTAAATCAATTCAATCTTTTGCAATGTTTTAAAGAAAAACCCGTTTTCTTTCGACAATGGGATTAATTTTAATTTAATTTCTGAATCTTTTGTGTATTGAATTTGGAAAAATGGATTCCATATTTGGAATCAGTTGGTCCAAATTATGTTAATAAGATACTTTTTATTTTTGGGAATTATGAATAGTAACTACGGTAAATTTTATTTACCATAGTTAAAGGTAAATCGGGTAATTAAGGGTAAATATAATATTTTAAAATTAACCTAACAAATGTCAAAATCCTATTGGATGACTAAAAAACGACCCATATCACCTAAGGGTCGGATTAGATTAATTTAATTAAATTTTTTCAATGAAATTAATTTAATTATTATTAAAACCAAAGAATGTGACAACATGTCACTATCTTAAATCTTATAAGTATAATAATTTTAATCTAGTGATAAACTTCATGAAACTTCGAACATGAATAGTCTCCAGAAATCTAATACAATTTTAGACATCATAGGAATTTATTTAGAATTTTTAGGGATTAAATAATTATCATTTATCATGGCAGAAAGATGATGCAGTAATTGTCTTATTAATGAAATATTGAAATAATAGATGTTATAAATTCCCAAATAAATGTAATTTGAGACTTTTTATGACTTACAATAATTTTCTAGGTTAATATGACATGTTATTGTTTATTTAAGTAACTTGGTTTGAACTTATCATTCTGTTATGAATTTAATAAAAATCATGTACCAAATAGTGTCAAAATTGACATAAAATAGTTTTTAAAACAAATATTATATTATTAATTGTTATTTTATTCCTAAAAATCTAAGGTTCATCAAAATGACTTAGATAAGATTATATATATTAATAATAAACAACTTGGGGTTCTTTTGGCTTGATATAGTAAGTTTATTAACCATATACTGTAATAAAACAAAAAGACACGGTAAAGGTTAAATTATTTAACTTAGAGTTAAATCTAATTGATAAGGTTAAAATAATAACCTAAACTTGTCTAAATACTATTGGATGAGAGGTTTTAGACCCATCCCCACTTTAGCTTCGAAATAAGACCCTTTGGAACCATTATAAACCGATTTTGACTTTAATATAAAATAATATTTTGAGATATTCCTAAGGTGCCCCTCTCCTCCCTTATAAAAGGACACCTCCTCCCTCTCCTCCTCACACCAATTTGAGCATTCAAGCTCGGCCAACCCCTGCAAAAATTCCTTCTCCACTTCCCTAGAATAATCCTAGAGGTCCTGGTCTTCTTCAAAGAACAATCTTAGTTCCCTAAGTGGAGGATTCAAAGAGGCGTTTCAAAGAAGAGGTAATATCCATTACCGATCTTTTCAATTTCTTTCTTCTTCAAATTCTTCTTCTTTAGTTGTTTCATGATAAAGTAATAACATCAGTATTACTTACATACTGATATGTTATTATAAATATGAAACAACCCTAATTCACCTTCTATCCATCCTACGGAAAAATGAAATCACCGCGCGTGCGTACGTACGGAATACCGTCTCCACGCCGTGGTGTGATCTATTTTCCACCATCACCTTACAAGGATGGGTATAATGGTGTAATGAGTAACTATTTATGATTATTATAATGTAATATTGATACTGAAATAATATATATATACTCAAATACAATTCCATGACCATGGGAACGATATCATCGCTCGTGCGTACGTACGGACTACCGTCTCCACGACGCGATGAGATTCATTCTCAATGATTAACCATTCATGAATGATTATATAGTATATATAATATGTACTAATAAAATATATGACATAATAATGATACTTTATTTATTTATATATTTATATGTATGTCATCTACTTAATTCCATTCAATTCAATAAGGAAACGAAAACAGCGTTCATGCGTACGTACGGACTACCGTCTCCATGAACGGTGTATTTCATTCCATTTAATGATTTATTATATATATGTATATTCTGAATATATATATATAAATCATGTTTTATATTCTGGAATTAAGTAATCATGATCTAAGTAATCATATGAATAATTACAAGTCAAAACACGGACGACAAATGAAACAATTTTACCCAAAACGCTCTTTAACATGGAATTTACAAAAGAACGGGTAATATAAAGTCATAAGTGAACCATATATGATATCAAAACAATTAATATGATTCTGTAATAAGTAAATGACATTATTTAAATCATTATACAGGAGGTTCGGACACTTACGAAGCAAATCGGACCTAAGGTAAGGGAAATATCACAATCTCACTTTTATCCGAGATTGTTTTTACTTTGGTAATTACTGGGGTGTATTTTATCATACACATCCATGTTTCCTCAATATGTAATATTATTTCCATCCAAATACAATTGTTTGAATCCAATTCTACCCTTCGGTGAGTTTTTAGTAAAAAATATGAAAGGAATCTTTTGACGTTTTTCATACGAGGTGTTTTTTTGACTTTTCCGACAAAAGTACGAAGAATTTTTTTTTCACTTATACGGCATGAATGCATTTTTAAAAAATTATTTACAAGAATCTTTCTTTACAAGTTTTCAAGTTTATTTTTAATCAACTTCTTTTAGTTTATGACATGTTAAGAAAAGAAAAGTGTTTTTGAAGTAGAAAGGATATTTTCCTCAAGAATGGAGTTCAAGTATTTTATCAAAATTATTTTCCATATAAGATAATAAAAGGGTTCTGTTTTTATCCCTATTATTACATTGGTTTGATTATGTTGTGATGGAAATATTTTTATGAATTCCTTTATCTTATATGAATTGTTTTATGATGTCATGTTGTTTAAGAATCCCATTTTTATTGCATGGGTTACGCTATGATGTATGGTTTAGGATTATGTGGCACACATAAGAAAGGAATCATTATAAGATGGGTGGGACCTATATCTCCCTCCAATGCATTGGGTAAAGATTTTATATCTCATGAGATAGACAGGGCTGGAACGGTAGGTTATACCGGTTCAGTGAAATAGGACTGAAACGAGGGTTACTCGATTCAGAAAGGGACTTTGTCCATTAAGATAGTCTTGGCATTGAGTCTTGACTAACAAGAAATGGTTCTCTATGATTATGTGTGTATGCCACAAAGTTTCATGTTTTAAGTTATGATTATTGGGATTTCATTTCACTACTATGATTAATCCCATGTTATGAAATTATGATCTCTTTTGCAGGTTAAGATTTCCAAAAGTTATGTTCTTATGAATATGAAGTGATTGATTTTTCTTTTGTTTACCCTTACTGAGCATTTGAGCTCACTCTTTTATGTTTTCTTTTCCCCAGGATATAAAGAAAGGTTTTAGGTAAGAAAAAAAAAGGGGAAGATCTTTATGGGAGATATTGAAGATCTTTCTCCAGGATTAGAAGATTACGTTCTGAGTTTCCAAAGACACTAAACTATTACGATCCTTGTGTGTGTGTTTTTGTTATGTACTAAGTATTCCGCAAAAGTAATGTAATGTCCATGTACGTTAAGCTTCGGGTCTCTACAGTTGGTATCAGTGGAAAGGTTTATTCAACCTTTGGAAACTAGGATGCGAAAACATTAGTGAGATCCCTAGAGACATTTCTAAGGTATGTCTAGGGATGTCCCTAAAGATAAGTATACGTATAGGATATAGTCCTAGAACTATGGCAACGATATTAGATTAAACCAAAGATGTTAGTTATTGAAGTTACTCCCCCTTTATTATGATTTTTTCCTCTCACACTATTCTTTTTGGGTTTTAGAAAATGGATGGAAACAAGATGATTCACGATAATGGAGGATATGATGGACAATGGAATGATATTATTCTTGAGAAACCAAATGAAATGGGATTTGGAGGTCCGAACATCATTATTATGCCGAATCAGAAATCTCATAATATGATCAATAAAGTTAAATTTGGTAAGATTCCTGACTCGGCTAATAAGAGAAAGATGGAGTTTCATGATGATCATAGAGGAAAGAAAGTTCAATTTCCCCTATGTAAATCATGTGGGAAGAGGCATCAAGGAGAATGTTTCAAAGGAACTGGAAGATGCTTTGGGTGTGGAAAAGAAGGACACAAAGCCAGTAAGTGCAAAGGAAAAGGTTCAGTTAACACCAGGGATGAGGATAATGGTATTGCTACGACATCAACAATGGTTAAATGTTTTAAATGTGGAATGTACGGGCATTATGCAAACCAATGCCCTAAGGGAAAGTCTCATGAAGAAAATCAGTATGGTCGTATGGGTAGTATTTATGTGGATGATGATGATGAGACTACAAATGATATGTGAGATGAAAGAATTGTTGAAGCTCAGTCAATGGTTTAAGAATGTAGTGGAATGATTACATGTTTATCAAGTGTAATGTTGTATAAGTAATCTCATGGTACTATGAGATAAAGAGACATTTAAGGATTGTTACATTGTTTTCTTTCCTTAAGTTTTGAAAGTATGTGATGAATGGTACCAGTATTTTAGGAAAGTAGACGATATGCGCATAATGAAGGGATAAGATGATAATGAGATGTTTGGTTGTATGCATGAGCTCATGATTGATATAAGGAATAAGTGATATCATGGTTTGAATATATAGAATTTTGAGGATTTTGGTATGTGGAAAGTGTTAACTTTAAACTGCATTCGTGTTTTCACTAAGTTATTCAAGAGAATACATGATTAAGGACTTTGAATGTTTGGAATTTGACCAACAAAACATATCTTATGATATATGGGGATCAACGATGGTATTAAATCTCTGGTAATCGTTTTCACTATGAGAGTAGACTACAGTATTATGGATAAGCCTAAAGATTAGAATGGATTATGTTGGACATAAGATAGGATAAAACGTTTTTCGATATTATTGATGGGATGTTATAGTAATGTAGTTTTAGAAAAAGGACAACCTGCAGGACGGGCGACAGCCCATCGCTTCGGACAAGGCTGTGGGAATCGAACCCACAACCGAAGTGTGACTGGCCTTTATCGCCTACCACTGGCCTACAGGAAGTCTCTGTTTAGTAGAAACTAGTTTTATTTTATTAAGCAGTATGATATATGAAGTATAAGTTATTTTTTTGAAACCATATATGATTAATCTAACCATAAGAGGGACTTATAACTTTTTCTAACCTTTTGTTTGAAAGAGATGGAATGACCCATCATTCTATCACATGATCTGCTAACACATCACGAATAAAAAATTCAACTTCATTTCTTTAAGGGATGAAGTGGAAATTGTTCAATTCACGAACAATAGTGAGACTGTACCAAAATCATGCAAGTATTTCTTTTAATTCATCAACTTTAGGGAAATGATCTTGAAAACCAAAAAATGTTTTCCTAGTTCCCTTATATCCGATTAATCAGATGGTACCTTAGATCATCACAAATCAATAGCTTTGTGATTGTTGGCTTTTCCATAGCCATTTTCTCTACCACTCTCCATCAGAACATGATGGTTAGATTTCTCTTCAATATCCATATTTTCACCTATGTGGAAACCCAGTGATTAGTTTATTTGGGTAACCGTTACGTTTCTTACTTTTGTTTTTAAAGATTTGTTTTGATATTCCTTTTTACGATGTGGGTTTCTATTAAAGAAACTTTCGAATAGTAAACCATTTATAACCCCGACGAATTTCGAGGGCGAAATTCATTTTAAGGGTGGTAGAATGTAACACCCCGAGATTTTATGAAAAATTTTATTTTAATTTCATTAATGTCTTGTGTTGTATTCTACACCAATATTACCTTGCGCTATACGCAACACCGTATTAGCTTGCAGTATACGCAACACTATTCTTGGATCGTGTTACACACAATTTTGATAATAGTTATTCTACGCAACATTGAGTATATATATATATTAAATGTATAAATGAAATATGGTTGGATTCTGTTATACGAAACAACGAAGGATTCTTTCACAACACGCAACCCTGACTTGTCTTGCATTACACGCAATCGCGACCTTCCTCGATAGCGTGTGTTGTACGCAATACCGGGTTTTAATAAACAATGATATATAATTATAATATTTTCATGAACTAGCCGTTATGAATAGTATTAACTAAATTTTGAATTTTATAACATTATTATTCATCTTACACATTTTCTATAACATGGTATAAGAACAAAATAAATTTTTCGGGTAAAATAAGTATTTTTCAAAAAATGCAGTTTTGCCGCCTTTTGATGGCGCACCCACTTTAAATCAAGTTTTTGACATGTTTATATGTTCAATTTGACAAAATAAAATTCTTCTTTTGAATCAGGATGTAAAAATTTACATTAGATAAAGTTTTGATATTTTTCCAATAACTTTCATATTTTAATGAATAGTAAAAACGCGCTATATTTTAATTAAAAACAACTTTTTTCATCATAATATCTTATGTGGTTAAATTATAATATTGAATGGTTTTAAAGTATAAATAGAATATATTTTTACCATTTAATATAATGTATGTCATTAGCATTGATTTTACCTTGATTTCGTAGGTTAAATCAATTCAATCTTTTGCAATGTTTTAAAGAAAAACCCGTTTTCTTTCGACAACGGGATTAATTTTAATTTAATTTCTGCATCTTTTGTGTATTGAATTTGGAAAAATGGATTCCATATTTGGAATCAGTGGATCCAAATTATGTTAATAAGCTACTTTTTATTTTTGGGAATTATGAATAGTAACTACGGTAAATTTTATTTACCATAGTTAAAGGTAAATCGGGTAATTAAGGGTAAATATAATATTTTAAAATTACCCTAACAAATGTTAAAATCCTATTGTATGACTAAAAAACGACCCATATCACCTAAGGGTCGGATTAGATTAATTTAATTAAATTTTTTCAATGAAAATAATTTAATTATTATTAAAACCAAAGAATGTGACAACATGTCACTATCTTAAATATTATAAGTATAATAATTTTAATATAGAGATAAAATTCATGAAACTTCGAAAATTAATAGTCTCCAGAAAGCTAATACAATTATCTACATCATAGGAATTTATTTATAATTTTTAGGGATTAAATAATTATCATTTATTATGACAGAAAGATGATGCAGTAATTGTCTTATTAATGAAATATTGAAATAATTGATGTTATAAATGCCCAAATAAATGTAATTTGAGACTTTTTATGATTTAAACTAATTTTATAGGTTAATATGACATGTTATTGTTGATTTAATTAACTTGGTTCGAACTTATCATTCTTTTATGAATTTAATAAAAATCATGTACCAAATAGTGTCAAAATTGACATAAAATAGTTTTTAAAACAAATATTATATTATTAATTGTTATTTGATTCCTAGAAATCTATGTTTCGGCCAAATGACTTAGATAAGATTATATATATTAATAATAAACAACTTGGGGTTCTTTTGTCTTGATATAGTAAGTTTATTAACCATATACTGTAAGAAAACAAAAAGACACGGTAAAAGTTAAATTATTTAACTTAGAGTTAAATCTAATTGATAAGGTTAAAATAATAACCTAAACTTGTCTAAATCCTATTGGATGAGAGGATTTCAACCCATACCCACTTTAGCTTCGAAATAAGACCCTTTGGAACCATTATAAACCGATTTGGACTTTAATATAAAATAATATTTTGAGATATTCCTAAGGTGCCCCTCTCCTCCCTTATAAAAGGACACCTCCTCCCTCTCCTCCTCACACCAATTTGAGCATTCAAGCTCGGCAAACCCCTGCCAAAATTCCTTCTCCACTTCCCTAGAATAATCCTAGAGGTCCTGGGCTTCTTCAAAGACCAATATTAGTTCCCTAAGTGGAGGATTCAAAGAGGCGTTTCAAAGAAGAGGTAATATCCATTATCGATCTTTTCAATTTCTTTCTTCTTAAACTTCTTCTTCTTTAGTTGTTTCATGATAAAGTAATAACATCAGTATTACTTACATACTGATATGTTATTATAAATATGAAACAACCCTAATTCACCTTCTATCCATCCTACGGAAAAATGAAATCACCGCGCGTGCGTACGTACGGAATACCGTCTTCACGCCGTGGTGTGATCTATTTTCCACCATCACCTTACAAGGATGGGTATAATTGTGTAATGAGTAACTATTTATGATTATTATAATGTAATATTGATACTGAAATAATATATATATACTCAAATACAATTCCACGACCATGGGAACGATATCATCGCTCGTGCGTACGTACGGACTGCCGTCTCCACGACGCGATGAGATTCATTCTCAATGATTAACCATTCATGAATGATTATAAAGTATATATAATATGTACTAATGAAATATATGACATAATAATGATACTGGATTTATTTATATATTTATATGTATGTCATCAACTTAATTCCATTCAATTCAATAAGGAAACGAAAACAGCGTTCATGCGTACGTACGGACTACCGTCTCCATGAACGGTGTATTTCTTTCCATTTAATGATTTATTATATATATGTATATTCTGAATATATATATATATAAATCATGTTTTATATTTTGGAATTAAGTAATCATGATCTAAGTAATCATATGAATAATTACAAGTCAAAACACGGACGACAAATGAAACAATTTTACCCAAAACGCTCTTTAACATGGAATTTACAAAAGAACGGGTAATATAAAGTCATAAGTGAACCATATATGATATCATAACAATGAATATGATTCTGTAATAAGTAAATGACATTATTTAAATCATTATACAGGATGTTCGGACACTTACGAAGAAAATCGGACCTAAGGTAAGGGAAATATCACAATCTCACTTTTATCCGAGATTGTTTTTACTTTGGTAATTACTAGGGTGTATTTTATCATCCACATCCATGTTTCCTAAATATTTAATATTATTTCCATCCAAATACAATTTTTTAAATCCAATTTTACCCTTCGGTGAGTTTTTAGTAAAAAACATGAAAGGAATCTTTTGACGTTTTTCATACGAGGTGCTTTTTTGACTTTTCCGACAAAAGTACGAAGAATGTTTTTTTTAACTTATACGGCATGAATGGATTTTTAAAACATTATTTCCAAGAATCATTATTTACATGTTTTCAAGTTTATTTTTAATCAACTTCTTTTAGTTTATGACTTCTTAAGAAAAGAGAAGTGTTTTTGAAGTAGAAAGGATATTTTCCTCAAGAATGGAGTTCAAGTATTTTATCAAAATTATTTTCCATCTAAGATAATAAAAGGGATCTGTTTTTATCCCTATTATTACATTGGTTTGATTATGTTGTGATGGAAATATTTTTATGAATTCCTTTATCTTATATGAATTGTTTTATGATGTCATGTTGTTTAAGAATCCCATTTTTATTGCATGGGTTACGCTATGATGTATGGTTTACGATTATGTGGCACACATAAGAAAGGAATCATTATAAGATGGGTGGGACCTATATCTCCCTCCAATGCATTGGGTAAAGATTTTATATCTCATGAGATAGACAGGGCTGGAATGGTAGGTTATACCAGTTCAGTGAAACAGGACTGAAACGAGGGTTACTCGATTCAGAAAGGGACTTTGTCCACTAAGATAGTCTTGGCATTGAGTCTTGACTAACAAGAAATGATTCTCTATGATTATGTGTGTATGCCACAAAGTTTCATGTTTTATGTTATGATTATTGGGATTTCATTTCACTACTATGATTTATCCCATGTTATGAAATTATGATCTCTTTTGCAGGTTAAGATTTCCAAAAGTTATGTTCTTATGAATATGAAGTGATTGATTTTTCTTTTGTTTACCCTTACTGAGAATTTGAGCTCACTCTTTTATGTTTTCTTTTCCCCAGGATATAAAGAAAGTTTTTAGGTAAGAAAAAAAAGGGGAAGATCTTTATGGGAGATATTGAAGATCTTTCACCAGGATTAGAAGATTACGTTCCGAGTTTCCAAATACACTAAACTATTACGATCCTTGTGTGTGTGTTTTTGTTATGTACTAAGTATTCCGCAAAAGTAATGTAATGGCCATGTAAGTCAAGCTTCGGGTCTCTACAGATCCCACAGACTACATTGTTACTATATTGAGATGTGATATATAATGATAAACAGATGGAATTTTTGGGAGATTGATTGCTCCGGATGTGTTACATTTGAGAAGATTAGAAAAAATTAGGAAACATGAGCTAATAACCCTTCATGATTAATTTTTATATTATATGATCTTCTATATGTGGTCTTGGTGAGATTTAGTTATGGTGGGACCAATAACATAGTATACTGATTTATATGGTGAGTTACATTCACTATTGTTCACTACACTTTAGCATGATCTCATTTTATTTTTCATAATATGCTCTATGATGCATCCTATAGTGTATAATTTTTTATTCACCAAATTTATATATTATTTTTTGGATCAGGTTTTCTAAAGAAGGCTGGATGTGGGTCTAGATGTTATTACTGCATGGTTTTGCATGAGCTATTAGGGATTCATGGTCACTTCCATCATTACCTTTTCGTACTTATAGTTTATTTTTCATTTTTTAGTATTGTATGTAATTTCATGATTACACATTGATTATATATATATATATGTTTGAGTATGTTTTTTTTGGGTTTAGGATTTTTATATTTCTTCCATATGTTCTATTTAATGGTAATTACTACCATTTATATGCATATTATACCCTTGGTTCTAGTTATAATCCTATGTTCATTTGAACTTTAGACTTAGTCATTCACCTTCTCCCTTATCACATTTTCAGCCGAGGAGAGATACTATTTTGGGGAGGAGGAAATGATAGAGTAGGTATCATACAATTTAGGATGATGGAACAAATTGAGTTTGGAGTTAGGAATTAGTGGGATTACATGGATTGGAAGGGAAATTTTTTCAGATAACTTTAGTAAGAGATGTAAAAAATTTGAAATGAAATGACACACAAGTATTTAGGGTCCCCTTTTATCTAATTTAGTGGACATTATTTTAATTGATTCAACTAAATGAAGTGACAGTAGATAGAGGCCAGAGACCAATTAAGGAATCCAAAATCATTCTTCATTACACTAGTGTTTGTGAATTTTGTACCTTGGGATAGGTTAAAACCTAATACAATATGATAATATAAATAAATAAATATTTATCAATAATATATTTTTAACATTTTATGTAACTAGTATTTGGTTTGTTTTATAGGTATGGATCCATGTTGATGTCATATTCATGTTGGAGCCGAATATGTGCAGCCAAATGTTCTAGAAAATGACTATAGAGTATAGATAAATTATGAAAAAACATGGAGGTGGAAACTTCAAGAGTTTCATCACAATAGTTTTCAAAAGTGTAATGGATATTTTTCAAATAGAGAAATAGATTTCATTTCGGATGGGTTTTGTATAGCTTTCATTTCGATCTCTATGTGGGAGGAGCATTGAGATTCATTGGCTATGATAATGCTCCATGGAAATGTGAGTTAGTTGTGGACCTTATTCCTTGGATATTGTGAAGAGTCATGAATGTCATGGGAGAAGTTCTGCAACCAATTATTATAAGGGTGCCATTTTTTATCTTAGAAGGTATCTAGGAAGTATGAGCTATTTACCCAATAAAATAGGAAATTAAGTGTGGAGGATTTTTTGATTTTTTAGGACCGTTCTTTGATATGAATTTGATTTGTTTCTAGATGAGGGGGTCTGGATGAGAATTTTTGGGGAAGATTTTCATTCTATGATCTAGTTCTAAGTCACCCAATTTATTATGAAGGAATATCTCAATGTTTTGGAAAGAGAAGAGGTTATTGAAATGAAATTGTAGCGAACCAAAATAATTGCGCGTTTTCCAGAGTTCTCATGATGAATACCTCTAGTCCGGGATCTGAGTTTCCTAGAATAATGAACTTTCAACCAATTGGGAGTGTTTCCTACCGATAATCATTTTTTTCTATTGTGGAATAGGCTATCTTTCATATTCAATGGGATACAATTCATTTATTTCAAATGATGATGATTCCTTCAGTAAGTATAATATATAAACAATAGATCGATGATCTAATTTAGTGTGGTTTTTTTCATCCAATTGTGTTTCCTTAGGTTGTACTAGTTTTGTTCATGAATAAGGTTGATGGAAGTATTTATATGTAAATAAATTATAGTCACATAAAAAAGTAAATGTGAAGAAAGAAAATCCTGTTACAGGGATTTATTATTTATTTGGTCAACTTAATGGAACAATTTTGATCTCAAGAATTCATTTTCAATAATGGTATTATCAAATTCATGTGAATGATGAGGGTATTTAGAAGAGTAAATTATATTATCACTAAGATAATTATGATTTCATTTTCATTTAATTATATATAATTAATGGCCAATACATTTTCATGGGGTTTATAAATGCCTTTTCTTGACATGATTAGAAAATTACATGGTGATTTTCATGGAATATATCTTATGTACATCACATCATAAAAGGAGCATTTATAACATCTTTGTTCTATTTTGGGAGTTCTTAATCATAAAATTTTATTAAGTATGTTATAAAATGTTGGGTTTTAGTCTGATGATTTACATTTCACCCAGAATGTGATGACCTATAAGGGTGTAGTTGTAGATCCATCAGGCATAAATGTATTAGTTATTGGGAATACACTCAGATAGTGGTAGAGATGCAACGTGTTACGATTTTTTCAGAATATTACATGAGATATTTAGCCAAATTTTCTTGGGATGCGACTCTTCTAATATAAATTAGCAAAATGGATCAATTATTTTTATAGAGTGTCTAGTTTTGGGAATATATCGTGTACTAGAAGGATAAATTGGTTTGTGATGAAGTCAATTATTATCCAGTAGAGGGAGTTTTGATGTAGTAGATATTGGTTTTTTTAATAATGGGTTACCACCCCATGAAAATAACTATTACAGCCGTGATCATGAGTTGGTGGTAGTTTTTCATTATTTTTTTGGTGATGTTACCTTACCAGTGACTATTTTCTTCTATTTACACCCTATAAGATCATGGGTTATTCCATCTCCCAAAATTATATTTACTTATGTAACTGATCGTAGATGGAAATATTTTTGGATTATGTCTTTGATATTTTTATATTAGAATAATTCAATATTTTTTAGATTCTGTATCTAGATGGAAATCACAAAATGATGCCATGCTTAAATCTGAAACATCTTCTAAAACAATGGAAAAAATATTAGTGAAACATTGGGATAAAGAGAGTTTCTAGAAAGAGGTTTTCTTTATTGATGATGATGAAGTCTTCTTTGGTGTAGCCGATGGAGGATTTCTAGAAAGGGTATTTTGGGGTTGAGTTCTAGAAGGATTTTGTTTTTTCTAGTGATACCCCTTATGTATATTATGTAGTTGGAAAACACAATTTGTCTTTTCATGGATGTATTTTTGTACCTTCATAAATGTGTGATATAGTTCTCCCTGAGTCACCTAAATCACCTTTAATGATTCATCCATGTGTGACAATATCTATTGGGCATTGAGAATAATTTTTTGGTTACCATGGTATGGGTTGGAATTTTGAGAATTTATTTCTCAGTTCTTGGTTTAGGATATAGTGATGGATGTGCACTGTGTTTTTGGTTGTTTCCTCAAGTGATTAGATAATGCATAGTGTATGTGGGAGGACATCCTGATGGAATTTTTTACCATTATACCTTGATCTCAAGGATGATATGATGCAATAGGGGATACAGTGGATCCTTTAATAAAGTGAACTCTCTTTATATTGACTAGGGAGTTAATCATAATGAAGGTTTTTTTGTGGAAGTATTTAGATGTGCTAGTGTGAATTAATGGATTAAAATGGATGATTTTATATCATTGAGATTCTGATTTTAACTATAGGATGTGGAGAGGTCCCCAATATGATTCATTATAACTATTGTGCTTTAACACATCTTTTCATGCGAAAATTGACAATCAGATAAAAGGAACCATCCAGAATTTTGAAGACATGTTTTCATATAATGTCCTATATTTTTTAGTCTTGTGGATGAAGAAACCACTTTTGGTAAAATTTTCAAATAATAGTTGTTTCCACTCAAATACTGGCATGTGACCTTTTTTTCCTTTTTATAGATGAACCTTACATTCTCAATTGTGCTAGACCAACATCATACATACAGTAATACTCATGCCAAAACTATTATATAATTCAATAGAGATGGTTCAATTAATTTTTTAGAGGATTAATTTAGTGAAATATTGTCATAAATATTACCAAGATAATTGTTAGAGACCTCTTGAATTATAAATAAAAGAAACCATGTTCATGAAGATGACTAATCAATATGGGATGTGATGGTTTATTCATTTCATTAATATGTATCCCATGTTTTTTTAATCCTTTCATATTGTTGTATTATGTTTTAAATATGGAATAACAAATAACATTTAACCTATATATGGGTAGAATGAATGATGCTTTTCATGTGTCACAAAATCATACTTACTTTCATTAGGACTCTCATCTCATAGATTGGGGGGATGTCAATTTTTTAGTGATGTGATATTTTATGAGTTTCTTGTAAAGATCAAGTGCCTCAAGGAGAAAGTTTTATACATGAATTATATTACCATAGATCATGTCTTGGGGTGGAATGGTTTCATATGGGAGAGTAACTTGGAATGTTAGTTGTAGATACCAACTCTATAAGTCATGTTGTATTATGTTTATCTCATCTCTTGTATGGTTGAGAATTTTCATGGATTTTGGCATTTCTGTTATATTAAAAGGTTTTATCATAATTATATTTTATTTATTTACTCATTATTGATAGATATCACCCTTGGGATAGTGTTTTGGGTATTTTATTTGATATTTCATGGTTCCACGTTGTTCTTTTTATGTGCTGGATGAGCTCCTATGAAGGAAATATCCTTAAAAGTTATCTATTAAGGTGGCTCTTCAGAGAAACCTTTTTAATTTTCTCTATAGTCCTAGTTTTGGATTATCATTTTTGATAATGTTTTGAGGGGTATATAATGTAAGGTCTTGGATATTTCTAGAATGTCCCATTGTCTGTTACCAAATTTCAAGCAGCTTAGTGCGGACTAGCGAAGGTATGTAGTCGTGTGGATGAAAAAAGTTGTTAGTAGAGAGAAATCACACTGTGTAAGTGTTCTAAATTAAGAAATCATCAAACAAAGATTTTATTAAATCCTCATTCATGTATAGAAAAACATTCACACATTGTTTGTGGATTATTTATGGGGTGCCTCATGATGTGAAATAAATCAGGGACCCATCTTTCGAGGTGATTCATTTATCTATAGAACTAAAAACTGAACACATACATGATGTCAACATGTTTAATACTAGGACTATATTTTATAAAGTTCACCATTATAAGTAATATATACTATATATTTCTCAATCCATATAGTTTTATCTTAATTTCAATGTGATATGCAGGGCCCTATTCATGAGTTTGGGGATCCCACCGATAAAGAACAATTATCAACAACCAGTTTTTGATATGTAGGGATTCAAGGTATTTTATTCATTTTCATAATGTGATTATTCAATCTAAATCATAAATATGTATATTTCCATGTGATGTTGGGATATATCTATCATTATAACAGAGTTTTCTTGGTCTTTTTATGGACTATTATTTGCACGGTTTCCCTGTAGAGATTCATCTCTTGAGGGAAAGTTGATCTACATCTATGATGTTGGTATGTTCTTATATGAATATTTTTGACTGCGCTGAGGTATGGGAATAATTTGTTTTCTTATTTATTTATTTATGGGAATTCATAATGTTTTCATGGTTTATCCATTATGATCAATATGTTTGTATCATAATATATATTTCACGACTTAAATATTGTATTGTATTGTGTTCATGTGCCGATGATTAATATTGGGATAATATTTTCCCTCTTTATTTTCTAGATTGTTTTATATAAACATAATTGTTTTTAGAATGTTATTGATTATATGGATTAATATGTTGTTATCAATAGAAGATTAAAAATCACTCAAATATTATAACTATTACTTTGTTTTCTAAATAATTAAATGTGATTCGGGTCAAAAAAATATGGTGTTTCATGTAATTTCATGGTAATTTGAAAAGATAAAAAAATATATATTTAATTCATTATATTCTTCCATGATAATGGAATTTGTAAATGATTTGAATCATTGTAATTCTTGTTAATGATAATTTTAAAAGACATGTTTAATTGATAACAATAAATCTCTAGTTCTTTGATAGATGAATTGATATTAATAGCATGTTTACCAATTAATCACTTGTTATTGTTGATTCCATAGGATCCCAAATTTGTAAACTAGTAATACAAAATCAGTTAATTTGATATGGAATAATAATCAATTGTGTTATAATGATATATTCTAGGGCCTTATTTTCCCATTTTCATTATAAGGCTATGCTTCTTGAGTTTAGAGCCACAAGAGATTATACTTGTGTTAATAATGTTTGACAAAATTAAAATCCTAGATTTTCCTGTTGATTATAGTTGTTTTTTTCTATAATGTCATTTTCTGTGGTTGTGAGATTTTATATGTGATGTACTACTATCCTAATATGGTTTATCCGGGGATGGTTGATGTGATGTGTCTAGGGAGGTTCGGATGATGTGGTTGTAGTTGATGCATTTGATGGGGATATGCATCATTATTTTCATCTGGGTGTCAAGGAAAACCCTAAATATGATAGAACTTGTTGAATCTATGATTAATTGTTGATGTGATATTGGATGATTATTTCGCAAAAATATTCTATTTAAGAAAAAATATTTGAGATGCTTATTTGTTCTATATTCATTCCCACACTACTTGAGGATGTTGGACATGATTGGTTGCATATTTCTTATTAGATCTAATATAGGATGGATTTCCAAGAGTACTTGGGTTATGGAATGTAATAAATAATATCAAATAATTCCTATCCCATGGGGTAGTTATTGATGAAATGAAAATTGTGATGAGATGTTAATCTGAAGAAACTGTGGACTTAGTTTTGTATATGACTAAAGAGAATAGACTTCACCCAGATGGTTAATGATTTTATCATGAAATAATGTTAATGTTTAATTTAATGAATGCTGAATAAATTATGAAAAATTAAATTATAAAATGATAATAATTTACTAATTTATATCCTTTAAATTCTTGTGTTTTTATAGGTTATATAGTGGCTTTTAGTGGAAACTAATTGCACAATAGATTCAAGTTGTAGTTGAGAATAAAAATTGGTTATGCCCATATTGAGGTTGTGTGTTATATTATATTTTTTATATTTTGGAATGTCTTACAGTACCCCTACCCATTTCTAGTAGGTAGACTGACACATTGTTTTCCACAATATATTAATGGTAGTATAGATGGATAATTACCCCCACTAGCCTCACTATATTCTCTTAGTAGCTAATTTCTCTTGTATTCAAAAATTTTAGCTCCACAGATATGTGTATGGAGGGGTGTGATAGATTGTGGTTATATAAAAACATGTGTCTCAGGATATATTATCCAAATTATTATTAGAGGTTTGATGTGTATACTCTATGATGGATTGAGTTTCATTACTCATTCTGTGGGTTGTGATGGCTTGTGGTATAATACCTAACATATGTTAAATGTCATACAAGTTCTAGTGGATCTAGAAAAATACATGGTTACTATAAGGGGATGTGATATGGAATGATGTTATGTATGATTTCCATGTTGTGATTAATTTCTCATGTCTGTTCATGCTCTTTGGTTTTGGAGTGGGATGGCTAAGGATGTGTTACATTAGGGGAGAAAGGAAAATAAAGGGGGGAGAATGGGTGGGTACCTTTGATATTTATTTATTAAATTATATTCTCAATTTTATGTGATATATGGTGAGTTTTTTCTATGGTGATTCTAGGATTATACTATATGTGTTCTGGTGATGAGTTATTTTCATAATCATTCACTATTATTTACCTTGATTTATTTATATTTTTCATGAGAGGATCGAGGTAGGATTGAACTGAGTTTTTTTTTATTTTCACATCATGTATATAAAATCTTTTTTCAGGTCAGCTAGATCTGGTTAGATATCATGATGTGCATTACTAGCATGTGGTTTTCCTAGAGATGTATTGTCATTTTGGTCACTATTACCTTCACCTTTTTGTAATTATAGTTTCATTTTCAGTTGTTTTATTAATGTATGAGAATTCGTATTTTCACATTGTATTTCGTTAAATATATATCTAATCATGTGTTAACTAGTTTATTTATCCTGTCTATTTCATTTTTTTATCATAGTGGGAAATGCCTCCAATGTGTATGTTTATCATACCCTTAGTTCTTGTCTCCATATTGTTATATATTGGAGTCCAAAATCTGGTAGTCGACATATAATTTCTCTCACCAGGGTCCCAATTATGGTACTCTTTAGGAGTTGGTTATTAAGAAATGAGTTCATACACAATGAAACAAAAATTCTACAAACCTTGAAGATAAGGGAATAGAAATAAAATATCTATTACTGAAATAGATCATGAAAATTATGGTATGTTTATCCTCTAATACATATTTCTGTAAGTCTTATTTGATTTTTATTATAGCAACATCTGAATATCATCGACTTTGTTAAAGGATTTCAAAATAAACAACATAATAATTTAGTGTTGAACCACTGGATAAAAATCTTTTTTTTTTCTCCCAAATGGATGTCTATGAAAAAGTTATTCTTTCAAAACTATTTATTAATTCATCAGATATTTTGTAATTTTATTAGATATATCATTATGGGTTTTATTTTTATTAAAAAGTAAGGAGTTCAAAATTTGTAACATATATCTAAATCATATCTTCTATCTATGCATGGTTGAATATAATATATTTATGATTATAGCCTCTATTTTATGATTTTTATTACTCAATCAATGAACTAAATTATTATATTCCATTATTTAGTAAGGTTTATATATCATTTGAAATTAAATCATGTGTCATGAATAAATTACGAATTCCTAGAGATAGTTTATTTACTATTTGATAAATAAATATAAGAGGATAAAATTCATTTAAAAGGGTAGAATGTAAAATTAAAAAATTTATATACAGAAAAATTCTTATTTCTCTTTTAACAAAAAAATATTGATTTTAACTAAAATAATAATAATAATGATATTTATATAGTAAAATAGTAATTTAATTAGTGGGAATAAATATATGTAACAATATTTGAAAATTTAATTGGAAATGATGATGAAATTTAATCATGTAATATAAGTCATCATTTTGGGGAGCATTTTAGCACTCTTGGGAATGAGGAAACATACCTAATGTTTTCTCTAAACTAATACTAAATGAAGCTCCATCAATTCTGTCTTGAGGGAAATTTCCAATGCAGGAATTTCATTATCTTTGAAGTCACTATGATATCCATGCCAGCTGAATCGCCAACCATTATAATGACCATTGCATATATCATCTTTGGTAAATGTGTAGAAATTTATAACTATCATAAAAATAATTTTAAGGATGTTATAAACTTGAGAATCATAATATAATAAATTTTTTATTATTTTTAATCAAATTTCATAAATTTTTTAAATAGACATAATTAATATTTTTTATACTAATGATTTTTTATAATTAAATAATTATATCCTAATAACTAAAAAAATAATTTTGATTCATACAATATGTATATTACTCTAGAATTGAATTTTTATGTGTTATGATTGATTAAATAAAATTTAAATTTTTCCATAACCTGAAATCAGGTATATTAAAAGATAATTCACAATTTAATATTTCATATTTGATTTTTTTTAATTAGGTCATTCATATTTTTTTAACATTAAAATGAGTTACCAATGTAGATCCAATTTTTCATGTTAAAATAGTTATTTTTAAAAGGATTGAATTTTAAAAATCTTTTAATTTATATATATAAATTAACAACACAATGATTATCAAACAATGAATCATATATATTAATGATAAACTATTAGTATTCAATATTAAGTAAGAATAAAATCACTCAAATTATAAAAAGAATAATTTCTTTAATTATTCTTTTTATTTATTAGATTTTTTAACTTCATAGATAATTTTATTTCATTAAGATATTTAATTATAAACTCGTATTCATTATGTAAATATTTAGTGGCGTAATATTACATTTATATAGATAAATTATTACCATTATTAATATTTTATTATTGTTAATAAGTTTCAAAACCTGTAATATGTAGTGCATTCAATATTAGTAATTTAACGGCATACATTTCAGCTTCATTAAAACCATTATTAGTTTGGATATTGATATTCACATGTATCTCCCAAGAATCATTACTAAATCACCAAATGCCAATGATATTATTATTTTACCCCTCATTCTCCTTAAAATTTCTTGGAAAACAACCATCTTTATAAACTATAATTGGATATCACCTATGAAGAATTCATGCCATGCCTATACAATGTATTTTTCATGAAAACATACCCAATATACCTCTCCATGATTAATTTTACAATTTTTCAAAACTTGGTTATAATCATGTATTGAAATTCTTCTAATACTATGATGTTATTTGAGAGAAGACTCAAGTCATCATCATAAGTAATATCATCTTCATAGGATTTTATTTGATTATATTATTCATGAATTCCCCAAAAAATATAAACCAATAATATTCATATAATGTTATGATTTACATTGTTGTATTTTAATTTTATTTTAATCATGATAAAACCATTAACTATTCCCAATTATCAATTTTATAAACCAAAATATTTCATGTATATATGTTTAGAGTACTGGAACTATAGATGATGTGTTTCTTTTTTCATAAACACATGAACTATTATGACACTATTGTAATGAATTTTTATGATATCTATGAATTATTAATGACTGCACAAATATAAATCATCTTAATATTTCTTTTCTTATATACATTGAAAAATTATGATATCATACACGTGTATGTGCGAACTACCGCTACCCTAAGTAATGTCTGTAATTTTTCACCAATGAAATTCATAATTTGATATGAAAAAAATTTATAAATAAATATGAGATTTTTAACATGATTAATATTCATAAATGTTAATCCTTTTTTTTATAATTCTACCATTCAATTCAGAATGAAAATTTCATCCCTCTATACATGGAGACTACCGCCTCTATGAAGCGATGAGGTTCATCTTTCATCACTAACATATGTAGGTGTTTATAATAATATTCTTACAGAATAAAATTGAAATTATTATGTAAATATTTTTCTAATATAATGGTAATATAAATATTTAAATACTTAATTAACATAACAACTTTTTTGTTAAAAATATTATTGATATTTTCTCATCAACAATTTCATTATCACAAAAAAAGAAAATAATGCTATCACTGATTTATTATAGATAAGGTTTAATCATTATGTAATATCTATAATATTATACTAACTGATTTTGGAAGAATGGAATTTTAATCAGATATTGTGGAGTGACATTAAAAATTTGAAACTTTTATCAAATGATCATGGACACTAACACAAAATATTGAAAATAAAAAATAACTATCCAACGATGAAATGTTTAATTATTTTAATTAATTTGTAGAAAAATTAATGATTAGGAATAATATTATAAATAGTGTTACTAAGATTATGTTTCCTATTATAATAGAGGTTGAATCTCTTTTATGGAGATCCAGACTTACCAATGGGGCACGTCATCTCAAACACTATTCTATTGTGACATATGTCATTTTCATATAATTTCCAATATTGTATGGTTTATATAAATTTAATTTCCATAAAATTATAACATTTTAATGAATATTTAATGTAACGAACACCTCCCTCTATAAATAACATAAAGAGGGATAGAGATAACGATCCCCAAGTCCTTCCCTTAATTCCGCCTGGTTTGGAGACCTTCACAGAGGGTATTAAAACATCATGTGTAGGATGTATTACACTCTATAATATAAATTGGATCGTGAGATACGTTGAATCATCAATAATAAAATCCATTACATAGCCTAAAATTAAATCCAAATAATAATAAAATTCATGTGAAAATAAAACTATTGAAAATAAATATATCCCAAGTAAATACCCGAATAAAAATCGAAAGTAGAAGAATAAAACCTATCCAAATGTTTGAGCAAGTAATTTTAAGAACATTCCAAATAATCCTCCTAGAAATATGAAAATATTGTATATTGATAGTGTTAGTATACAAGTATACTCAATTAAAAAAACCGATTTCATTGCTTCATATGTGAAATAAGAACACTAATACACCCGTAAGATAACAAAAGAACTAAGAAGCACCAAAACAGGTCAACTATCCATCCCATCCTCCCCAAATCATGCTCAAAAAAATTACACAGGTAAAATAATAGAATATAACAAGAATAACATTGATAAGAATACCCAAAAATCCTCCTTCTGTGACACTTTCACACCCAACCATAATATGTATTGGATCTCTCATCTCTTCCAGATAAAACACATCACCACAAGAAAGGTCATAACACATCACATCCACGATCACCTGAGCTTGGCACCCCACAAGAATGGACACATCAAAACACACCCACAGACATGTGGACCATCACATAACATCCACCATCCTAAATAGTGTATTAGGATATCATGAACATGCAAAATATCAACCTTTCACCCTCCTCCTACCCGTAATGACACCCACTAGATAACTCCCCAATATCATTGTCATATCACATCTCCCTCAAAAACACATAGGCTACCATCCTAGAGGCACTATCACATCCCACCCAAGAACACATGGGATATCACATCTCACTTGAAAATACCTAGGTTTTCACAACCACCATCTAATCTGTAATAAACCCACATCAATCAAAATCTATGTAATTCATACCTAGAATTGAAGAGAGAGTAAGAAATAGCTGGTACCCATCAATCTCTTCTCCCCACTAGATGATGGGAAAACACCCCCTACGTTATAATATGGGTTTGTACACGTATTGGTTAATGGGGGTAAGGTGTGTATATAAATAAAAAAATATAAAATTATTTAAAAATAGACCAACACAACTATGAACTATAGGTTCACAACCAACCACTAATAAACTCACAACATCACCAATTTGACTACCACCTCTAATGAATAATTTCAATTAGTAAACCACAAGCCTCATTTCCTATTTCCAACCAATTACAATTAATCATCCAATTATACAAATTATTATCCAAAATCCATGATTTACTATATAGGCCGAAATTTATTTATTCATGAACCATTCTCATACCATTAGACAAACCAAAACCCCATCCACTTCAGTAATTATTAAATAATTATTTATTCCATCACTAACCGAGAATCAAGCACAATGAAGCCACATATCATAAAAAACTCATCATTCCCATCATACCAACGCCTTGATGTCCTAAAAGAACATAAAAACTACACTACCCCAAAATCAGGTCTAAGAAGAAACCACCTCACTGTCCCAAAGGCATAGAAGATAAAAACCACCTTAGTGCTCCCAAAATAATAGCCAAAAAACAACCACCTTACTGTTCCAAAGGCATTTCCAAAAAAAAATATCTCACCACCCCATAATAATGGCCAACAAAAATATACATTGCTTCTTCAAAATCACGTCTAATGAATAACCCCTTTCTGCCATAAAAACAAATAGATCAAAACATTATTGCCAGAATACCCAACCAAAATGAAACAAAAAATCACCACACCAAAAGAATGACCACACATCAAACAAATAAAAATACGTTATAATGATTTAGGAATTGGGGTTTTGTCTTATTCAATATAATTTAAGGGGTTTTATAAAAAAATCAAAATTTTTAGGAAAACATTTTATTTGCTAATTTATATTTCATTGTGATATATGAACAATCCAAATATACATAGGAGGCATTTATGTATCATATAGAGAAAAAAATTCCCAAACAACCATAATTTTCAAAGGGGAGCCAATATTGTACAATCACGTTAATAGAATAATTATAATATAGTAAAAAAATTCGGAAAAACCCCATGACTTAAAATTTTATTTATCCACTTCTTTATCATTCATTAAGAGATCCTAACCATAACTGATAGATAAAAAAGGGTAAACCCTCCCGCATGATAATTAATAGATAAAAAAGATGGATTCCTTATATCAAATAGTATTTCGAAATCATTGTACACCATAGGGAGAGGAATAAATGGGCACAGACTATAACAACACCATGATATTTCATAGAGAAACCTACACATCCCAAAAGACCATCAAAATGCAACTAAAACAGAAAAGAAAACCAAACCTCCAACCCATAGTGAGAGACTAAATATGAACGGTAGACAACTAACCATGAAAAAGATAAAAAACCCTATCATGGAATACTAATATAAATCTACCATAACCAATAAATCAAAGTGATAGGATGAGGTCTTGATGAACTCTTCTGGGAACCTAGGTTTCACCTAGAATGAGAGGGATGCGGTTTTTTTAGAATGAAGGAATATTCAGCTGAGAAAAATAAGTTAAAACCTAGATCCACCAGTTTACATATCATGTAATGAATTAAAATTTCATATAATTCACAGGTTCCAAAAAATTTTAGCATTCACTAAAAAGAAATTAATTTATAGGATATTAACACTAGATTTATTACATTTTGTGAATATATCTTACAAGATGTGCACCATTGTCATGGGCTACCCCTTTGTCAGATATGATCCATGAACCACCATGTTATAATGTCGTGAACCAATAATACACATTCTATCCAATATTTTTATGGTTTGTATTGAAAATAAATATTTTTCTACAACACCTTCCTCCACTAAATACTCATAGAGCATCCCTCAAACACATAAATCTACCAAAACTAGCACAATAAAGGAACAAGAAGTTTGGACTATTACATTAGATACATCCCATTTAATAATAACCTTTTATAATCCCAAAACAAACCCATAAAGAGTGGGTTCTGAACATCCACCCCTTGAGACACCTCATAAGGATCTCATCATACCTCAAATTCTACCACCAGAAAAACATGCATATCCAAGTGATGATAAACAAACATTGCAAATCCAAATCACCATAATACTGCAACCACAAAAAACCTCTACATAGCCCATACCAACAAAAATCACAATCAAAGAATCACATCACACAAAACACATGAATCAAGGAATTCAATTCTACTTTTCAAGAAACTATCCACTCTTAGTGGCACGGATTCTCTTATACAGGTATAATCACATTCCATTTTATGTTCCTCAGTAAGGAATCAACTCTTAAACACTCATATATCAATAATTTATCACACACAAAATCACACATATCACATAAATTTAAAACAAATCATCATGTAAAATAATGTCTAAATGTCACATCATAAGAAAAATATGAAAGGAAAAACTCTAAAAAAAATATGGGTATTGTGTATGGATATACATCTCGTGTTCCCATGTACTATTTTCTAGGACACTATTCCTCCACAAAATGTGAAACAATGGAATTTTACATCGATGAAATTACTTCTATTGATGACCTTGGATGTCTACTGACTGGTTCATGAACGTCGTGTGACCCAAATTATTCCACACCCACCAGTCAATTACATGTCGGTCATCATGAAGATACCAAAAAATCTGAGATATATTGAATTCATCATGGATCATCTCCAACCATGATTGAAACACTGATCAATACACCACCACATTAACTCACTCGAGCACCTCAAATGGCCCAAAAGTGCTTGGATAAAGATTACTCCCCTACCAAAACGTTTTTTCCCATGCTGAGAGGAAAACATTCAAGAACAGTTGGTCCCCATCCTGAACCTCCAAAGAACTCATCCAATGATTTTCATAAGATTTATTTTGATTTTGTTCTTATTTCATTCTTTCAGAAAAAATATGGACATATTATATTGTTCTCTACACCACATTAATACCAAAAAAAATTGCCTTCCCAACCACTTTCAAAAACAACAAAGATCAACATGGTCACCTATAGAAATCCTACAATGGGTCCATACCAATGGAATTGTCATAGATATTATTATAAAAAAAATATACTAAAGAAAATTATCACAACCATGATCCACCATATTACAAGCCTCATTACCAGAATATATCCTCCAACATTTTAATTGTATGATGCATGTTGCTATCAATAAAATGGTGTAAAGTAGTGATAAAGAATAATTGTGTTAAAAAATCAAGTTGTAATCCCATCCAAAATCCTAATGTAAAATGTGTACCCCAATTTGATACAATGCACCTTTGATATCTATGAAACCACACCACCTCATCCATATACCTATCATCCAAAGGTCCCAATATGCCCGACTCCTTGATATATATGAATTTTGCTGATTTCATCAACTAACCCATGATGACCCAAATAAAATTATAAACTCTCTGAGATCTGGGTAACCCTATGATGAAATATATTAATATCTCAACACATTTATACTCAAGAACTTCCAAGGGATGTAAAAAATTACCATGAACATGATTATTGTCCTTTACTAGGTAGAAACCCATACAGTTCACTATTAACTTGACCACCACCCATTTCCTGAAGGGCCATGAATACAACATTCTAAAAACATGTTACATATCACACAATCATTTTTTACCACCATATATGAGTTATTAAACTCAAATAAACACCCTCACACATCACTTTCAGAAAAAATAACATCCAAAGATTTAACTTCTAGTTCTATCCATCCTCCATCCATCACTATGTTGCATCACCAATGCCACTGAATCACACATCACCTTTTTATCAGAGTCTTTCCACTGAGACTCCTCCCCTACATCATCATAAAAGACTACACTTTCACAATTAGAGATAATACAGGTAATACTCTAAGATAAAGAAAAAATTTATATTAGTTAAAGGAAATGTGAGTAGGATGGGTCCACCAAAGGTGTGTGTTTTATGGATATACCACAAGAATGATTTAGTCCATGGGCCACCCCCTATGTGGGAAACATATAAGGCTCAATCCCAATTGAATATTATGTGATTGGTTCCTTGATTAAATTATAATAAATATTATAAATTATAATAACTTCTTATAGTGAACCTCACCCTCTCCCAAGAATCAAATAAGAATAAACCAGTGGGGATTTGATGAGATTCTTGTAAATTACAAAAAAATGTTGTGATTTATCACATAAATTTCACTCTCATGAACATTTTTCACTTTAAAATATATGTCATGGTAGATAATTATAAGATTAAAGCATAGAAACTCACTATGGGATATGTGTAACCAATTATTCACATATTATGATGACCATATGACATTTCATTATTGATATCCCAAAGGACACACCACCATACACAAAACATTATGATGTAAAATAGGACCATTACAATGATAAGAAAATATAATCAATGAAATATTTTAGTAGTTATTATTGAATTACACCTCATATTATCAAATGATCTTATGTAAAGATAATTTCTTGAATCCATAAACAAATACTATTAGGATAAATATTGGGATCATCACGCTAGTGGAAGTTTCAATATAGATTTGGTACAATAAGTATTTTTAAATCAATGTGATGAATATTTTGTAATATATATAAAGGAAATATTGTCTTAAAAAGAAATATTCATGTCATAATCATTATCCTAATATAATAATTGGATTATAAAATACAATTTATTAGATGGACCCATAATATATTCTTGTTCCAGTTATTATATTTATGGTTTAGTAAAAGATGAAACCTAAGAAACCTAATTAATATGTATTCAATTAAAATAGATGTGTATATTTCCATTATGTAACCAATATTTGTATGTGAAAATATATAAAGGGTTCATCTATATATGATAGATCTACATAAAATTAAATTAAATTTCATATAAAAAACAATTTCACATATGTTAATGTCTACTTTATAAGATGGGATAAACTGTTCATATTGATCTACATTTAAGAGACACATACAAGGAGGCCACATAGAAACAATTCATGCATATCCCAAGTGATTATTGTTTCATATGAGTCAACAATAGAGTAATACTGACATAATTAGTGGATTTTAGATGTTATGAAATGGGGTAAAAAGATTTTATATAGAAAAACAATCCAAAAAATGTTCATAAGTGGGTATATCCTTATACCGTGTGAGTCAGACAATGGAGTAAGAATCATAATTATTATAATTGTAGAATGTTTGTTCTATATAGCTAATTAAACTATTAATCATCATATTTTTTATGTTATTTCATTTTATAGGAACATAATTAGGTTGATATAAAAAATTATATGTCAAATCCCCTCTTAATGTTTTTAGTGTTGGGCTATGGTTTACTTTGGTGGTTATCTCTTCCTAAATGAAAAATTGATCTTGGGTGTTCTATTTAAAACTTATGTTTTTATTATTTTAGGGATTAATCCATTCAATTTTTTTGTTAGGGATAATCAAATAATAATGACCATTTCAAAAAATCCATCATTTTTATCAAAACCTTGTCATTTTGATATCATATAATGGAATGTGACTCAATACCCCCCATGAATTCATTATTTCGAAAATTGTGTGTTTGATTATACATAGGTCAAATTGAGGTAACATTCGTGATTTTTAACCATATGATCATTTGGTTGAAAGTTATATTGTATACATATTATGAAAGTTTCCATTAATTGAAGTGTTTATGCATATAAAAAATCATATAGTAGAACAAAATTTCTATTTGATTCTCCAAGAGAAGGAAATAGTAATTAAATTCACCTTTACAATAAAACAATCCATAAATTTGTAATATATTGATAATGTTATGAAATATATTATCTTAATCCTAATTTCTAGATGAACAAAATGGATCCCATGATTAGGGTTCATCTAGCAACTGATGGAGAATAAGAATCTGAGGGGTGAATAATGTACGGGAGACTATATAACTGTCTTGTCCCTAGAAAGCCATTAGTGGTTAAAATTATAGTGAAATAATTTTGGCACATAGACCATGTTAAACCAATAATTTCATATATAAATATTATATCATTTTAGATTAATATTAAAGGTATATCATTATGGTAAATTCTAAAACATTAAAGTATAAGTGTATTTTGAAACATAGACACTTGAAAAATTGGTTCATAAAAAATTATACATTATTTCACACTATATTCAAAATATATATATATTCCTTATTTGGCATAAAAAATGTAACCTTTATTCATATTATATGAAATAATCATAATAATAAAGGCTCTATTCAAATACCTAATAAGGATAAACATACACTAAATGAACTTTTATAAAGATAACACAAGAAAAAGGGTAGGGTCACGTGAGGATAAAATCATAAATTCATACTAAAAAAATAAAAAGATCATATTTATGAGTCATGACGTGAATCAAACAAGATCTTAATATTTGAATTGTAAATGAATGGAAGAACATGAATGATGGAGAATACTATTTGGAAAATGATCTTTTCATAAAATAGTAGATTAAGGAATATAATTACCATAATTATTGTAATATTTTTCAACCTTACACACCAAGACAATTATCACCTCTTAATCCATGGCTAACCACTTGTTTTCCTTCATTAGGCGTGGGATAATCTACCATCTGGCCTCTTTGTATTGGAATAACAATTCATGTAACTTCATTTGGACTTAGCATAACCACCTATGTTTTTATTGACATATTGGTATAGCCCCTCATGTTCAATTTCTACTCATAAAAATATATACAAAATATTCCTTAAATTTTTATAATATACCCACCCATTACATAACCATAATCCATTCATATATATTCAACTATGTCGTTAAAAAATTTATCGTTCCATTATAACATAACGATATGAATGTAATATGGGTTTAATCATTATTTCATAATTATAACCATAAACTACACAGGGAATAAAACAGGATGGATTGATAGAATCATCTACCCAGTGAATCATATATAACATCAAATCACATTTTCATATTTAAAAAATTCCATTTTATTATTGCTAAAAAATTTCATGATTGAAATGTCTTTTCAATTTTCTCATCACTTATTTATTATATAAATATTTGAAAAATATTAAAATATAATTTTCATTGAAAATAACACTATGAACATGAAGTTAAAGCTCAAAATTATTGATTTTCCCCAATGAAGTGAAATTATATGTATGTCATATATGTTAAAACATCAATTTATTTCTCCATTTCGAAAAAGGTGCATCATTCAGAAAAAAAAATTTAAAAAATATTAATATAATTTGGACGAAAGGATATCAGTAACGGTAAATAATAAATAGATATTGTTAAATAAATTTTTAAACACATTTTAATGAAACTATGGACAATTAATTAAACTAAAACCAATAATAATACTAAAACCAATTTAGTATTCCTAAAAACATTACTACAGACTCTTATGTACATACAGTGTGTAAAATGAAATTGTAACATATTATATACATAAATTATAAAATAATAATAAAATAAAAAAATTATTTTGAAGGATTTATCATATAATTTCATCAATAGAAACTTAATCATAAATAATATAAATTAAAATTGTGATTTTAACATATACACTCCTACATGAAGTTTATCATTCATCATATTTTAAATAATCTCATGTATAATAATATAAATTATTTTTTACTTCTATAAAAACTATATAATAACCCATAATACCCTATATTTATCACATATATAATTAAAACAATAATATATTATTAATTATTTATTAGAAACATTATTTTCTTGTGCTGACTATTTAGTTTTCCATAAATGTTTTTGTTTAAAATTTATAGTACTTCTAATTTTATTATGAAAAAAAATATAAAAAAGGATTATTAGGATATTAATATTCATTATATAACCATTTATAATTTATAATAAATTTTAGATATAGATAAATGTATGAAATTATACGTGGAGATGGTAGATCGTACGTTCACATTAATATTGGCCTCGAGTTCTAAAGAATGAAAGGAAATAATTATAAAAAATAATTTATAAATAAATAATAGTTACCATTTCATTAATATTATATATATTTATTAGATGAATTATTGTAAGCAACTTTGAATTTTGGTGATGTAAAATGAATCATATCGATACTTGGATGTGGTAATCAAAATATATGAATGAGAGATACATTTAATTCCCATTTTATGAAATGGAATTGGAAACTAGTTGTCAAATCAATAAAATTACATTTAAATACATTTTTGATATGGAAGTAATCATTTTTTAGTGGATATAATATTTACAGATAAGGAGGAAAATAAAATAAAATTGAATAAACTCATTCAAGGGTTATACCTCTTCATTGAGAACCCTTTAACTTACACGTTACGAAATGAAAATATGGTATTATGATAAAAAACTATATTAAAGACATTTCTAGTAATTTTTATCTTGTTTTCTGTATTTTATTTTCATGTTTATAACTCTCCAACATTTTGAATATGATATTATAGGAGCTTTTTATCATATGTGACACGAGTGGCCCCCTTAAGGTTAGGTAAATTTTTATGCTAATATAAATTATATTTAATGTTCAAGTTGCACTAAGTTTTTATATTTCTAATATAGGATGATAAAGAATGTTAATTAGATAATATAATAATATTTAAACTTTTTTATTTTTTATTTTTACTTGTATCCCATTTTTTTAAACCTTGTGACCAATTTTTACCTTTACAATGATATCAATATTTTTTACTCTCTACTATTCATGAAAGTTTCGATGAAAGGACCCATGTATAAAAAGGGGAAATTTGTTAAAATTTTACACCCTATCCAATTTACATGGTTAATGGTGTTATTTTTATGAAATTTTTGAAAATAATAATATATTATTTATTGTAAAAATCTATTATTTTAATTTTATGGGAAATTCACATAATTTTGAATTAATGTAACCATAATAGATATGGAATTCAATTAATTTTTTTAAAAAAATCTCTAAAACATAATATTTTCCAAATTATTCTTGGAACCCCATAAACCATCCATAATTTTTTATGTTATTAAAATTAGTTACATGAGTTCTGTACTACATTCAAAAGTACTATGTCTATAATAGATAAGATTTTATTTAGATTATTCAATCACAAAGTATAATGAAATAATTTCCATGGTTGAAAAAATTCATTACTATTTTAATATATCATTTATAAAATTACATAACCTCTTTTAATCCACATAAAACATATTACATATACTAAAAAAAGAGGGAATATTTTTTTATTATTCTTTTTTTATAATAATTTGTGAAATATGAAAAATGGATCTATTTTTATATTTCAACAAATATTTTATGATAATGGTTGAAATAAAATAGTTCAATAGAAATATGTCAGTTTCTATAGAGGTTTCGAAATCCTTATCATAATATTATAACCCTTAAATAGATTATTTACCCTTATTGAGGTAACATATAATTAAAATGACATTATCAATAGTGATCTAAAATAATTTTGAAATATTAAATTTTTTTATAAATTATTATAAAAAATATTGATTACCTTTAGTCAAATTATATACATATAAGTGGTAGAAAATAATTCCAAAATATACCCAAAATTTCAACATAAAATGGATTTCTAAAAATATGAATTTTTAATTATAAAAAATATATTATACAAAATACATGAATAATACCAATTTCAAATAAATTAATTGGAGATTTATTAGTAAAATGGCCTTATGAAATTTCAAATTTAATACAAAAAATAAATCAACTAATTAAATAAATCAAAACAAATGAATGTTTTCAACAATATTAATATTTTTACTCTTCCCTGAAAAGACAATCATTTTAAAGAAATACAGAATATTCACCCTATGATAATTCTCTATACTAAAAAAAATTATATAATTTATGAAATTTCAATTAAAAAATTTCAATAATTAATTGTAATATTAGTTTCCAAAATGAAAAAAAACATTTTTGTGGGGAACACTTATTTTTTTATAATAAAATAACTTTTTCAAAAACATAGTTTTTATTTTTATTGAATTAATCAAAACATTGTATCATGTAGGATCATTTTATATATTATAAATAATGAAATTATCCCTATTCTTACCCACAAATTAAATTTCTAGGTCATAATGTTTGTTTTAAATTTGTAATATCCTTAGAGTATATCCACATTAGTTTAGTGCAATGTGTTGCATACTAAGAAATGTATCATGATTTTAACAAGTTTACTGTGAATTTACCAAGTGTTGAAATCACCCCAATTAAGGGAATTTCGACCCAGAAATTTTCACCCCTTAATAAATGGTTAATTATATCAAAATAAAGATATTGATTTCAAGAACATTATAAAGGAATAGTAAAATCCCTTCACAATGAGGATGTTGAAAATATAATGGTTTTATAAAATTAAAAAAATCAGGTCCATAAATAAGGATATCATTGAGGGATATTAAAATATATTCATTTAGGGGTAAAATAATGACCAAATTTTAATAGTGATTAATTTAGGACATGATCATTAGAATGTTAATAACAAGAAAACAATAAATTTATAAGGGGGATGGAATATATTTTATAAAAAAATGAAGGAATGAGAATAATTTAATTATTTAAAATCTTTCCAAAAATGTTGAGATATTATTTTACTATCAAAATAGAAAACATGATAGAAAATTACATACTATATTTTTTTCTATTTCTTAATCATAATTTTTTTATTTTGTTGTGCATCAATGAATTTAAAATTCATATAATACTCCACTAAATTAATATTAAAGTTGAAATTTTTATTCCAGAAGAACTAAAAATTACATTTAATATATTATAATTTTCATAACAAATTGATACAATATTCTTATTGTCTATATTTATTCATTAAAATACTTTTTATAGTTAACAATATCATTAATTCTTCATATAATTAAATAATACATTAATCTATAAAAATAATATAATTACATTAGAAGTTGAACATAAACCACTCCCCAAGTAGTTAACCTTATGAATCCTCCAAAATAATTATCACCCATTTAATGAAATGAAATTCTATAATAGGATACTATATTTCAATAATAAAAATAACATTAATCTTGAAATAAAATAATGTTTCTCATAAATTCAGTGATCATGCACCTGAATTATAGGATCATAAATTCTTTTAATAGATGGTATTCACATCTAAAAAATAATCAAATAACCATAAAACATCAATAAAAATATAAATACATAAAAAAATATATCTGTAATTGTATTTTAAATATATCAATAGTCTATAAAATGTATTTGGTAAATCAATAAATTCCAAAAATTTCATCAAATATAATAGAAAAAACTTTTTCATCGAATGAGTAATCAATTCCAAGGTCATAAATAGTATCTTTTTTACTATGTCAATATCAATAATCTCTGTATACAATCTAAACATTATTATGTCAAACATAGGATCCTATTAAGGGGTTATTTATCCATCAAACACATGTTATTGAAAACTAAAGTATTTCCACTAAATTAAATTTAAAATATTTTATAACCCTTCAACATAATATTTCAAATCCATATATAAAAACTAATAAATATTAATTAGTACGACTTTAATTATTCATATAACTATATTATCATTGATAAAACACTTCAAAAAATAATTTTTAAATAAAAATACATAAAAAATTAATCATTCCACTTCATTGATTAGAATAACATTTTCCCTTCTATGGTCTCTATGTTTAACATTTCATTATGGAATTATAATAGATAATTCTTATGTTCCACTCACATAGTATGTAACAATCCAAACACCAGGACCCCATAAGAGACATATAATTTAATACATTAGAATAAGATAAAAGGGATAACTTCAACAAGTATCTATTAGTTTAGATGTCCTGAAGAGAATTTTACATGCACAATTCATATTTATTCATTATAAAAAAATACAATACATTTTAATAGTAAATATTTGACATCAATATAGTCATTATTTAAGAACCTGGTTCTTCATTGAGGTATAGATCCTTCAATATAGAGGTATCATGGGTGTTATGGTATGGTTGAGAACCTAAGACACATATTTTGGGATCAATATGGTATGGTTCATAGTTAGTGAAAAAAATGTCTGGAAAGCTACTCAGTTCGACAAAACCATGTGAGGATGGACATTGGAGTCCTATGGGTCAAATAGTAAGATAAACCAAGAAATTTTAGGTGCATTCTGATGTGAGAACATCTTCAATTTAGATAGTGGATTTTAATGGTTTTTACACTATTAGTTAAATGATATGGACTAACCATGTGATGTACCACTACGTATATCAAATCATGCATAGTTTAGAAATATATGGGGGAAGAATGTTTGCCAATGTATTTCTTGAGATATTACCAAAATTCAATTAATTTATGTTATATCTCAAACCAAATTTCTCTCCATCCTTTATATTGGACATCAAATAGTTGGGAGAGCCCCTTTGAACCTTTGGGTATCCTTTGATATTGTTCCTTTGTCTGGTATCATAATCAAGTGCTATAAATCTCTCTAGATTTGAATTAGTTTGTTCTCAGCTCCTATTTATCCATTGATCATTTATTTGGAATTAGATACACTTTTTAGGTGCAAACTAATTTCCCCTATTTATAGGTTCTGAAACCGTTCTCTGTTTGTTTCTCTTTATCTTATTTGAATCAAAAAATTATACTAGATGAGTTAAAAATTACATACCTATGGTAGGTTATAGAGACCCTCTATTTTCTTATATTTACATAATATAATTTTTTTAAAATACTTAAAATAATACACCAATGTATTTCAAAAGACCAGATCATTCATGTTCCTTTAATAACATGGAAATATAAGCACAATAAAAAATTGATCTACAATATGTCCCACTTGGTTCTTATTGAATACATTCCTTTTTATAAAAATCGACCATAATATATATATCTTCATAACATTAGAAAATGTAAACATAAAATGGGATGGGATCATATTATTAGTATGGTTAAAAGGTGGGACATGTAAACATAATCAAGAGAAAAAGGGCATGAGAATAAGATCATGAAAAAAGAATATCATACCCTACATATTAGATATCCAAAACAAGAATCATGGAATAAAGATTTTATGTTCACAAGACATGAATCATAAGGAATTAATGAACATAATCCATGAAAGTATTATGTAGGAATAAGAAAAAGAATTATTCCAGACAGATAAGCATCTTAAATTATTTCTGTAGTAGTTAATGAATCGCTAAAAAGCCCCTCCTAGTAGTATGAGTTCATTATTCATACCATATTGGTAGCCATGGATCAATCCCAAGGATATATTAGTATTATGATTTCACTCACAATACTATATTAGTAGTCATGGTTTACTACCATGGTTATATTAGTAGTCAAGGCTCACTCCCAAGACCATATTAGTCTATCACATGAGATATAAATCATTTCTTAATGCATTAGATAAAGACATAGGTTCCACCCATATCATAATGAAATCATACATAAATATTCCAAAAGATCATAAAAATCATATCATGTCCTGAGAATTGAAATGGATATCATAACGGTGTAATTATATAATAACCAATTTAAAATAGAGAGGTCATTAATCACTTAATCAAAGAACAAACTATTAAAACAAGCTTGTTTCATAAAAATATAACCTGTGAATGAGAAATATATTTACTAAATTTGTAACATATGAATTAAAAATAGATTTCATAAAAATATAACATGTGAAAAAGAATCATATTTCATAAACATATAACTTATGAGTGTAAAACGAATTTCATAAACTTATAACCCATGAAATAGAAACAGAATTTCATAATCATATAACCCTTGAAAGAGAAACATATTTTGAAAACATCATTCCATAAAAAATAATCCTTTTAATGAAATAATATGAATGATACTATGATATTATTTCCTATAATGGCAGGAGTAACACCTATATATTTCATTTTATATGAGAAATAATTCTTAAATATCTCTTAAAAACTAATTGAGGAATATATTCTTTCTTCAATAAAAATTTCTTTTAAAACATTAATCTTTTATGAAACCATATTCATTGAAAATAAACATGAAATCATATAATGGATACATGAAAAAATGTAAAATAAATTGGAAAACCATTTCCATTGAATAATTAAAAATCAATATTTAAATCATTTTTAAAAAAATTTATATTGAATTACACTTTAGAATAATGATTTCCCAGAATATTAGGGAATTGTTTAAAAAAATAATCATTTGAAGTAATCTTCTTGAGAATTTTTTTCATGATATAGAGTAAATATAAACATGATTAACATTCCTTTTTTTCACTATAAAAACCATAAAGTGTTCCTCGACTAAAGAATATTAGGATGTTTGTTTCTTTAAAAACCCTTTTGTATAATATATAAAACATGGGTAATTTTTTAAAAAACATACATTAATATTAAAATATTTTTTGAATCCTTTTATAAAACATTGTTATGAAGGAACATATATTTCCTACCAAAGATAGGGGTGAATTTGGTCTTTCATAAATACACATTCTTGACCATATTATGTTCCAATAAGTGAAAATCGGTACTATTAATTAGATATAACAAAAATAAATAGAGTGTAAGAAATATCATGATATTTATTGAGAGATTGATCATAATATTTCATCATTAAAAAAATAATAATAAATAATTTCATCAAATGATTATATTGTTTCAAAAAATATTATCTCTTGGAAATATTGAATCATACTCCCCATGATATAACATGAAATTAAATAGAGGCTAAAATTTCATAAAAAATACGGATATTCATGATATAAAATTTTAATTAGAATCCTATAAACCTTGTAAAATAATACAGTTGCATATAAAGACATGTGTCTCAATGAATTAAAATTGATAAAATACTTATAAAATTATGTATAATAATTTGAGAAAAAATTCAAAGGTACAATATAGACCATGGAAATGAAACAAGTTATGAACGTGGCATGTATCTCACAGATATAAATTATGATATAGAATTATCTTACCTTATGTCATAACTCTAATCATACTCGTATAAGATTCCTATATAATAAATTTATGTTTATTATGAATATTTTAAAGAAACATGTTCTTATATCCATTAACAGATAATATTTCATTATGAAATAATATTACCCCTCTTTTTAAAAAGTCTATTTTAAGGTTATTCTATATGCAATATCCTCTTTCTCAAATGGGACTTAATTTGTAATATATTTAGTTCATATAATTATATCATTGTTTCAAAAATGTACTCCATGAAAAAAAATATCATTTATATTCATTATAAGTGTTTTATAATAATAAATATAATATAAAATTATGAAATGGAATACACCATTACTGGAGAAGGTATGTTGTTTATACGAATGAATGTTGTATTCATCTTGTTGTTGTATTGAAAGAAATAAAGTGAATGAAATATATGTATATATATGTTTAAATAAAAATATTATAGTGGCATGATTACATTATATATATAGATATATATATTATAATTTCAATAAAGATATCCTTAATACATTCCATGTATAATTTGAATGAATCACAATGCATTGAGGATGCGGTAGTCCATACATCCACAAACGATGTTATCATATTTAAAAAAATGGAATGTATAAATGTGAGAGTTATAAAATATTTAATGAATTACTAAGGAATAATAAATATAATATATATATATATATTAATAGTGTGACCAACATAATTCCTAACAATGAAAGGTGGTAACGGAAAAAACCAACAACATCATTTTGTGTGGCAGTAGTTCGCTGTACACAAGAATGGCAGGTTCGAATCCCTATTACGTGGATGCGTGTGTAATTCTATCAAAACCTTAATATAAAAAAATATTAGTAATATTTTTATAATGGTGTAATTATATAAACATGGATTAATCAGATTTGAGTGGTGAAGAATGAAAATAAGAGAAAATAGCCTGGGGAAGGATGTTACCTCTTCTTTAGGTAACTACTTTTGGGATTTCCCCAAAGGACTTAAATGTATAGATTTATTCCCAATGTATGTATACAAAGAAGAATTCATGGTTGTTGGTATGGTATTTTAGTAGTTTTTTTCTGAGAAAATTGCTTGAAATGTGTGATGAAGCATGCAGGGTTAGTGTCTTTTTATAGTTGCAGAGGAGTTGTATTCTTGTATGATTCTGAAATATCAATTCCACCCATGTTTTTTCCATGAAATATGGCACCAATAATGGAAACAATTAGACACATGATATTATAGGGTATAAATATGTTCATAAAATGGATTATTGACAAGTTTCTAGGTCTTTTTTTGTCTTAAGTTAATGGTTTCGACCATTATTATACTAATTTTTCTCATAATCATAATAATTAATTTAAATCACATTTTCGAATATTTTTTGTTAGAAACTATTTTTAAACCATTATAAATTATAAATTATAGTGATTCCAAACATGTAATATATTTATCAAAATTCTAAAAAACTAATTTTTTAATTTAGTCTAAAATTAAGCATGCAGATGAGATGACACTACATGTTTTTAATTTAAAAATGTTCAAAAGTTTTCTACATTGTTTCTAGTCAATTTCAAAGAAAAAATGATATAAATGAATAAAATTTGATTAAATGATAAAAAATGAATCAAAATTATATTTTCATAATTTTGAAATTATAATTTATCAATATAAATAAATCATATGAAAAAGTAGTTTTGATTCAAACTTCATTATTTTGCACACTTCATTAAAAATTAAACATCGTAAAAAATACCAAAAAATCAAACTAACCAAATTTTTATGTTTTTCAAGAAAATGATTTTTTTAATTATAAAATTTATAAATGTCCTAAATTTTTTTCTTCAAATATGTTCAACATTAAAAGGCAAGATAACTAATTTTATAAAAAATAGGTTTTTAGGTGTTGTATTGGTTCTGTTATCATCTTATGCCTATACAATCAACTGTATAAAAATAAATACCATTTTTTGAGCATATAAAATATAAACATAATTAATATCATTCACTAACAATAGTTAATTTAACTTATAAAGATAAATCACCTTTTAACCATAAATGGTCTTTTACAAATTCATTCCATTTATATTTATTTGGTGCATTTATTCATTTCTAATTAATAGGTTTAAAATTAATTCATAATTTATTTTCATTAGTTTTTAAATAATATAATATTCCATTTAATGGGTGTGTTATATCATATTATATTAAATAATAATTTTTCAATAATATATTATTGTATATTAACAGATGGTATTTTGTGTTTGCACAATCCATCGTGGAAAGTCATTATTTTGTAAAATGTAATCCAAAATTTTCCTTCTATTTGAGAAATCTATAATATGTATTGTTTTGGTGAATTATTAACTTTTTTTGAATATAATGCAAGTAAAACTTTAAAAATACTATTTTTATTGATTTTTAAAAAGAAAAACATAAAATTTAATAAATTAATTTAAAAAAACAAAAAAAATTGGGTTGTTACATAGGTGGTCTCGTGCCTATCATTAAACCTAGATGTGTTTATATATATAGTTGTGAAAAACACCCAATTATTGAAGTTATTCCATAGAATTTATTTTTAATCCTTGAGTTTAATTTATAATTATAGCCTATACAATTAACAAGGTCTAGTGATAAATATTAAATAGTTATGAAGTTTAAATGGAACCACCACTCTAGTGTGATTTGTGTAATTAAATTGAAATTTTAATAGAATATGATATTGGACCCATGGGATGTGTGCCATTTACCCCTTACTATGGGATTTTAATATTGAATTCTCAATTGATGATTTGAATTGTAAATTTTTATGTAAATTGAATTGTAATTTCATTAGTGTAATGAAATATTTTGTTAATTTTTAATTGGGATTATTGACGGGAAGGGATGAATGACCATGCCTTTGGATTTTACCATTTAATATCTTATTTACGATCAATTTAAATTTATAATGAAATGATATTGGGATTAGTCAAGAGGTAAGCCTTCTAAGCATGGAAAATTCCTTGAGTCACCTTTTGAGGTGACATTTAATTGAATTATTATTGATGGTGAGTTTGAAATGTTTAAATGAGATTGAATAAATGATAATTAATGATATTGAATGTTTATATTTCAAGGGTGACACATGGATTAAATAATTAATGGCATGGACAGACTCATTTGGATGCCTCCTTGCTTTTGACTGAGTGATACTTGGACTCCTAAAATGATTTTACAAGGAAGTATTCTTACAGGATGACTAGTATATAAGAAGTGATACTTGGATTCCAAATTATGAAATCCATGGATGGACTCAGAAGAAATTTTATAATATATTACACAGGTGATAATCGGTATCCCTTAGTGGACTGCTACTAATGGACTTGAATGGAAGTGATGTAATAAAACACTAAGAGATATATCTAGGTTCTTATGAGGATAACCGTGGAAGATCATTCAAGGTCTTGGATTATAGTATACATGGAGTTACTCACTGATTCCAAGTTAATAATTCAAATTAATAACTAGGGTTTCTAAATAAATAATTAATGCAATGAAATGTTTGTCGTTCCTACCAATCAAAAGAACAAGATTAGATTTAGTCTTTGTTTGAAACATTATGGATGTCCTGTTTAGGAATAATTTGATCATATTATCATGATGTATTCTCTTAATTATTCATATAACAATATATACACTTGTAAAACTATTTTTTTCATTTTGGAACTAATAGTCAAATTCATTAAAAAGGTATAATTAAATAAGTGTTATTTATAGAGATTAAGGATTATATACTAATAAAATAGAAACATCACTTATGAATGTATAAGTAAAATTTATTTTTATTATTATTTAAAATATAATATATTTTTCTTAATGTATAAGAAAATAAAATTTGTAGAAAAAATGATCAAATATTATTGGTATTATTATAAGTTATAAATATGTAATATCTATTATATAATTAAAATAATCATTTAAAATAAAAAATAGTTTCATAAATTTTATGCATAAATAATTATTATATTTTTCTTATTATTATATGAATATTTTATGAGAAATTAATTAATTTTTTCAAAGTATCCCATAATTAGTTATAATTTTAAAATTAGACTTTTTTTGGAAATTATGATTTTTATTAAAATATAATTTTCTCATATTAAGAAAATTATTTTCAAAAAATGGATTTCATCCTTAAATTATATATGTAATAAAATTATTATGTTGAATTTTTGGAATTTTTTTCAAATAGTTGAGTTTTGGGTGAATTGTGAAATACATTAATTTTCAATATTTAACAAATACCTAAATTATTGAGTAATAGGTTATGTATCGATGATTTAAGACTGTAATAGTGATTTAAAATTCATTATAAAAAATATTTAGTGATAATTTTAAACCTATTCATAGTCTGCAGCCAAAATAACAAACTAATGAGGAAAATTATCTAAAAACACTCTCTCTTAGACTATAAATACCATTGTCACTACATATTCATGTAAAACCTCAAAAACATATAAATTTTTTAATTTCTACCAAATTACCATCTGAAGAAATTTACCCATGTACCAGACCTTCCAGTTCATTCCAAAATTCCAAAACTAAGTTCGTTAAGGAGGTTCTCAATAATAATAATTCAAGAGGAAATATCCTCTTTCATTTTATTTTCTTTTATTTTCAATTACATTTCTTTTGTTATTAAATTATCACAATAACATTCAAAAGTTTCACGAATACTACAGTATATTACAAGAACTACTATGTTATTATGTTATATGAATATTCATCATAAAACCTCTTCCATTCCCCTCTTATTCTATAAAATGAAACCATCGTGTATGATGTGTCGATTCCCCACCTTCGTGGATGTCCAATTTTCATTTCCATTTACCGCCCTAATGGCAGACCATAAAATCATTATAATTAAAAAGTTATATTTTATTATACATATAATAAGTTATATAATATTCTGGAACCATTATATAAACATGATATTAAATTAAATGATCTATGTTCATGGTGTCCATAAAAACCACCAAAATTAATTAAATCATTTTCATTAATATTTTATCTAATTAGTCATACTCTAATTATAAAAATAAATGATATATGGTATCTTATAAAATTATTTAAATATATTAATACTATTTATTTCAACTTATATAATTTTTATTCATTTGGAAATGAAATCCCATAATGAACCAACCATAGAAACTAAGAAATAAATGCAAACAAAACAGTAAAAACAACAAAATATTAAAAATAAATGTGTGGAAAGATGTCATTAAAAGAAAATATATTGTAATATAAATATTTATATAGTTCATTAATATATTAATAACACCCTTTAAACTATTATACATTATATTTTTACACATTTTAAGTAATATGAAATTGAGTTAATGGACTTTCATTTTATAGTACACTTTAATGTCATTTTTTGAATTTTTTTTAAAATGACTATTTTTATGAGGAAGTTATTAATTTATTATTATTATTTTTGTGTTCATGGAAAAATTTTATGATGAAGGGTGGGACTTATATCTACCACCAATTTATTGGATATGTATATGTTGGATGTTTGTAATAATGATTCTTCCAAATGTAACTATTATGGTTACATTGTAAGGAAGCTGTGAGGGTTAAATTTTAAGGTAACCATTTGTGTAACGATTCACATGCCATCCCTCAGGGTTAAAATATGATTTAATTAATCCCTCATGTCACATAAATTATTTTTTTATGTTTTCTATTATTTCACAATGAAAGTATATGATACTATATTCTTTATAACTATGTCTTTGTGAAAATGATTTCATATATTTATAAGTATTCATGGACTAACATTTCCATTATATTAGGTCCTCTACTATGATTTTTTTATCATCACATGTTTTAAAATGTTTTTCATAGGGTTTAAAGATGGGAAATAAAAAAAATATGTTGAGATGAATTTTTTGAATATTTTTCATGAAAATATTCCATGTTTTATTAAATACATTTCTATTATGGAAGATATGGGCATGGTTTTAGTGGTACCCATATTGTATTCTTATAGAATGATATGTATGAATTATGTAATAATTTTATAAAATATGTAACGACAGATTTATTTTTGAAATTATGAATATGAATTGTAAAATAGTTTTCTAAATTATATAATGTTTAAGAAATGGGCCATATTGTTAGTATTAGAGCACGGTTAAGTAAATTTTGTGTTGAATATGTTGTAAAAGGAATACTTATAAAATATTTGTAACTTGTGGTTAAGTTAAAATTATATATAATTTTAATATTAACATTTTTCTTAAACAGAGATATATATTTTATGAATGGTTTTCTATAGAATAAATAATGAAGCTGAAGTTGGAAGGGACTGAGAGGATGATATCATTTCAAATCTACATACTAAAATGGTGGTAATGGGAACTGAGAATTTTATGACAGTAATGGATTTGTGGATGTGGGATATAAATGGTGGAGTCTTCCATGAATGAGAATAATCCTAACTACCATAATGGAACATGGAAATAGTGAAACCTTTTATGAGGCAGTGCCCTCCTTCTTTCAGTGGATATTCTAACCCAATGGTTGCTGAAGGGTGGGTTCAAACCCTTGAAAAGAGACTCGATGTCATTGGTGTTTGGATAATAAAAAGATAATTGTTTCTATTAATATTTTTTATGGTGATTGCAACTAGTGTTGGTTAATGGTCATGTATACCAGTGATAGTGAGGAGATTTATTCCTTTAAATGGGACAAATTTAAGAATATAGTCCTTGAAAAATATCTTCAAATGGTGTTTTGAATTAGTATAAAAATTTAATTCCTATAATTGATACAAATGAAGGAATATTTAGTTTCCATTAATGAATGAAACATAAATAAATTATAATGATATACACCAAATCCTATTTGGGCTATTGATAGTAAAATCAATCATTTTTAGTCGGGATTGAAGCCATGGTATCAAAGGGAATTGGCCTCCCATGAGATAAATTATTATGAGAATCATGTATAATGTGCTGATTGGGTTGAAATTCCGGTTTTTGAGGATCTTGAGTACTCTAAAAATAGTCATAAGAAATGGAATAAGTGTCTGGTGATGGGTGAGAATCAATCAAATAAATATTATGGAAAGAAAATCAAGTTACCATTTTGTGGATTGTGTGGTTAAAAGAACACTGGGGAATTCTATAACACAAATGGGATGTTCATTAACTGTAGTATGTTTGTACATATATCCCGAGATTACAATGAAAATGATCTTAATATTAATTTTGATATTTAAACTATAATGTGTTTTAAATTTGTTGAGATAGGGATTTATGCTAATATATTACCAAAAAATGATATTAATGAAGTATTGTTGCTATATTATAGGCATCAAGGTTCTGAAAAGTTTTCGGTGACTATGTTAATAGATATTGGGTCATCTAATGAATTTGGGTCATGAAATTTTTTATTTACTCAGATTTGTTTTATACAAGTTCAACACATTCAATTATAATGGAAAAATGTAATCTGCTAAATTAGAAATTTCTTCTCAAGAAATAAATCCAGAACATATGGTTAAAAAAATAAAGGGATATTAATGTAAATAAGGAATTATAATAATCTTCCTATTATAGTATCTGTAAATAAAATTTGTGAAAAAAAATTATTTCACTCTTAGTATAGTTTAATGTTTTTGTTGGTATATATTGGATTTTTTTTCCATAAAAAGATTGAATTGGGGGATAAAGATGTTTTTTTCATAAAGGTTTTCAGTTTGTATAGTATAAGTAATCCATATTATTTATAACACATAAAGAATCTAAGAAATTATTAAAATATGGAAATGAAGTTTATCTTTTACACATTTTTGAAAAAAATGGAACTATTTAGATATATAATTTGTTAGTGGTAAATGAATACATGGAAGATTTTTCATAGGAGATTCCCAGTGTGGTACCTGATCTAGAATTTGAATTTACCAATGATTTAGTTCATGATTATAAGAAAATTTCAAAACCACCTAACCAAATGGCTCAATTGGAAATTCATGAATTGAGAAAAGAATTTGTAAGAGTTTGTTCATAAATAAATCATTCATCCTAGCAATTCATGATGGGGTGTTCATTTTTTCATAAAACAAATAATGTTCCATGAGAGATTATCTTGATTATATAGCTTAATATAACAGTACTTCTAACAATATATATCCACTAACTCATATCGAGGACTTGTTTGATCAGATCTAGGGAGATCCAATTTTTTCCAATACCAATGTGAGATACGAGTACCATTAAATAGAGGTTAAGGATGATAGCATTCCAAAAACATAATTACACACAAGATATGATAATTTTGAGTTTTTTATTCTGCCCTATGGTTTGATGAATGCTCATATTATATTTAGTGTTCTCATAAATAAAATATTCATTGAAATTTTGTATTTGATTGTAGTTATTAATATTTATGGTATTTTGATAGTTTAAAAAAATGTTATGAGGATTATGAAAAATATTAAGTATTTTCTTAAAAACATTTAATGAAAATATCTTATACATAAAATTTAGAAAATGTGATTTTTTTGGCAAATGATTTCTATTTTTGGAAACATTGTACATAATGATGGAATAACAATTTATCCCACCAAAATGAAAGTGTTTGATGAATGTCCAAGACCTAAAAATGTTATATATTTTGACATTTTTCTTGGATTGGTAGGATATTACTGATGGTTGGTTAAATTTTTTTCACAGTTATCTAACCCACAATCTATGTTAACCTAAAAATGGATGAAATTTATAAGGACATAAGAATGTGATTTTTGTTCTCAAGAAAATATGTGGAGATTTTTGAATTATTAATTTTTGGAAAAGCCTACTATAAATAGTTATTTTTACATCTACACTTATGCTTCATTGAAGGGGTCTCATTATGTTCTGATATAGAATCATTGTGTAATTTATTATGCTTCATGGAAACAAAAACATCATGAGTTAAATTATCCCACAGCTGATTTTAAATTAAAATCTATGGGATTCAACTAAATAATATGCTGAATCTATTTTTATGGAACCAAATATGAAATATATATTTATTGTAATAGTTTGAAGTTTATACTTAATTTGAAGGAATTAAACATTAGGAAAAGAAGATGGTTGGAACTGATAATGGATTATGATTGTGTGGTCAGTTACAATCCTAGAAAAGGGAACAAACTGATAGGTTCAAATAGATGAAAAAATTATTATACATTATCCATGTTTATAATAGAACATGAAATATTGGATTATGATCTAATGAGTTTTTTCTTAGAAGTTTCTAGCATAGGAAATTACTTCATTTTATTTTTTTTGTCACTATAGACATCTCTATCAAAAGAATTATGCGGGCATAGGAGGAAGACCGAATGTTTTAGAAAAAATGAAAAATTTAATAAGAAAGTTAAATTTTAATAATTTAATATTGATAAATATTGTGTTCTGAGATTTAGAAAGATATTTTTTTGTTCCTTGTGATCCTTATATTATGAATCAATTGTTAAGTGGAGCTTATAGTTCTCAATTTGAAGTTAATCTTGGTAGAACTAATATTTACAGAGACCATCATGAGAAATATTGTTGTCATGGAATGAAATGATATATTGTTGATTTTACCATGAAGGATTTTAATTTTCAATATGTTAAAGAATAGTGAAAAATACCAAAGCTGATACTTCAGCATTTTCTAGTCCCGGATTGGAAATAAGAAAATATATCCATGGATTTCACAGTGGAATAACCAAAGACTTATCAAAGTAATAATGAGATATATGTTATTACTAATCAACTAAATAGATTTTAATATTTCATTCATTTTATAGACACTACTTCTCTAGATAGGATTTATTTATTGTACCCGAATTAGATATTCATGTTATATGGTGTTTCCCTCTCTGTTTTATCTTACCATGATACCGGGTTCACTTCTATCATTGGGAAATAAATCCAAAATTCATTGGCAACAAAATTTTATTTTAGCACATCCTTTCTACCCCAATCTGAGAGAAATACTAAGAGAAAAATTTGTGCCTTGGAAGGCTTGCTTCAAGCTTGATCAATTGACTACCAGGTAATTTCGGATCAACAGCTTTCATTGTTTGAGTTTTATTATAATAACAGTATTCATTCAAGAACATTGATGGAACATTTTGATACATTATATGGAATGTGGTGTTGAACTCTAGAATTTTGGGATATAGATAGGGATTCAATGATTAGGGGACCAGAATTAGTAGAGGAAGTGGCAGAGAAAGTGAAGATAATCCAGTAACACATGAAGAAATCTCAAAGCAGGAAGATAAGTTACATAAATAATAGGAAGAAAAGATTTTCTTTTGAGATTGGTGATCATGTTTTCCTAAAAATATCTCCATGTAAAAGTATTATGTTTTTTCAAAATATGGTAATACAATGTTCATGGTTCAATTGACCTTGTAAAATCCTAGAGAATTTTCGACTGGTTTCATACCAAGTATATGTGCCTGTGATTTTATCTCAGGTACACAATGTTTTTCATATTTTAATTTTAGGAATGTATGATCCAGTTTCACCTCCGATAATGAGCATAGAAGTATTTTAGATATAATAGAACCTTTCTTATGAGGATAATCCTATTCATATTCCTGATTATAGAGAGAAATTATTTCGGAATAAGGTAATTCACCAGGGTAAGGTTTTGTGGGGAAACCAAATTACGGATAAAGAAATATAGGAAAATAAAAATGATTTGAGGGAGAGGTATCATCACTTGTATAATAAGTGAATAAAATTTGTGAGAAAATTATTTCTTTAAGGTGGGGTGAATGTAATAACATAGTTACTTAAAAATTATTCTTTTTCATTCTGGAATTAATAGTTAGATTTACTACAAATGTATAATTAAATAAGTGGTATTTATATAGATTAATAACTCCATAAAAATAAAATATAATACTAAATAAATAATGTATAATAAAAATATATTTATCTTATATATGTAAATATAATATATTTATTTCATGGTATATGTAAATAAATGTATTAGAAATGATAAATTTTGTGTTAACATTTTTGCAAGTTATATATATTTAATTAAAATTTTATAATTAACATAATGATTTAAAACAAAATGTATTTTAATAAAAATTATTCTTAAATTTTTTTCCTATGATTATAAGATAATTCAATGAGAAGTTATATTAATATTTAAATTTTCATAAAATCAATAAAAATTTAAAAACAAGTATTTTTACAATAAATGATGATTTTAAGTAAAAATTAAATTTCTAATATTACAAAAAATATTTTCCAAAAAAATATTTTATTTTTTAATTAGAAATGTTGAAAAATCGATAGTGTGATTTTTTTAGATTTTTCTAATATAGTTTAATTTTTGGTGAATAGTGAAATATTGTATTTTATGATTTTTAAAAAATACATTAATTATTTGGTCATATATGATGTATGGATTATTTAACCCCATAATTTATATCTATAATGAATTAATTTAATATATTGAGTTATAATTATCAAACAATTAATGTCCTTGTACCAAAATAATAAACTAATGAATAAAATTTTCAAAAAACACCCCTCTCCTCCTATATAAATAGTACCTCTCACCACCTCTTTTCCTCACACCTCAAAGCCTTTTATATTGTTTAATTTCTAACCAATTCCCTTCCAAATCCTCTTCCCCACATCAAATACCTATTGGTCTCACCAAATGGTCAAAAGCATGTTCCATAAGGACGTTCTCATAGAGTATAATTCAAGGGTTTAAATCCTCATTCATTTTCTTTAATTTTCTTTTCAATTTCATTTATATTGTTATTTTCTCACCACATCCCCTATATAATGAAACAATATAACTCTATTATCTTAAATATCCTATAATTTTATTACTTTAACATAATATACATAATAAAACCTCTCATCTTCTCCACTAATTCTTGAAAATTAATGCATCGCCCGTGACATATCTATTCACCGCATTCTAGGATGTCGAATCATCATTTCCATTTTAACCTTCATATATGGCCTTAAAACCATAATTATAGATAAATAATATTTTATTATATATATTATAAGTTATATATATATTCTAAACCAATATAAAAACCTGATATTAAATAAAATGATATAAGTTCATGATGGGCATAAAACCTGCCAAAATAAATTAAATCATTTTCATTAATATTTTATCTAATTAATCATCCTAGTATTAGAAAAAAAGATAATATATGGTATAATTTATAATTATTTAAACTTATTAATACCATTTAATTTCACTTATATATGTTTTCTTCTATTTTACATGACAACTCATAATGAACTACACATGGAAACCCTAAAATAAATGCACATAAAATAATAAAAATTACAAAATATTATATTACAATTGTTGTAAAGATGTTATTAAAATATAATATAAGATATTATAAATATTAAAATAGTTATCTAATATATTAATAATACACTTTAAGACATTATACATGAGTTTTTAACATGATTGATGTTAGATGAACCCAAGGTAGGGGCTTTACTTTTTAAATCCTATTTAATGTCACTCATTAAAAAAATATAAAAGGTTAGTTTTAATGATGCAAAAATTAGTTTTTTATGATTATGGTTTCATTCACATAAATCATATATGATTAATGGTGGGATCTATACCATCCTTTATGTCATGAGTTATTTTTATTTTTGAATTTGATTATTATTATTTTTCTAAATGTAACTATGATAGTTCCATTATAAGGTAGATGTCAGAGTTATATTATTAGGTAGTCGTGAGAGTAAAAAATCTTACGGTAACCAAGATATTATAATCCTAATTAAGTAATATCCCAATTTTCATAAACAATTGCTTATATGATTTCACAAAGTAATAATATGATACTGTGTGTGTGATAACTATAACTTTGTGAAAATGATTTCATATATTTATAAGTATTCATGGAAAAATGTTCACTCTATTTTATGTCCCTTAATATATTTTTTGTGCTCATATTAGGTATTAAAATATTCTTTAGAGTGTTTATAAATGGATAAGAGAAAATAAGATACTAATAATAATGTGGTAATACTTTTTTATTATTATATTTCATGTTTTATTGTAACCTTTATTATTGTAGAAGAAATGGATATTATTCTAGTAGTACCCACTTTGTGTGCTTTTGGGTATCAATGTATAAATTATATACTAATTATCTAAAACTATAATTGTAAATTATCTTTGGTAATGTAAGAAACTGAATTCTAAAATAATTTCTAGATTATGTAATTTTTATTCTAGGGAAATTATTATGTTGTTTCTCAAGGTTTAATTATAGGAGTTTGAATGAATAAATGACCCAGTTTGTAAACCAAAAACAAGATTTTATTGGATGGTTTGTTTAAGTAATTTATTTACATGTTATATTTATTCATATACACTATGGCAGTTATATACTCCCAGACTGGATGGGTCCATAACATAGGTATATAACTATTGGAATTATGTTTGACACCTTGTTCGGGCCACCATGGTTATGTGAACAAACTATACGATTATAGGTATGAACAATTGAAAGTGCCATACTATAGGTTATTTATTTCTTCTTCGGAGCATGGTAGCTTCGGACCATGCAGAGCCATGAGATTCTAGATTCAATTTTTTTGTTCTGTTTTACTTTTGTTCCATGTATTCTATAACTACAATTTATATAGTTTTTTAGCAATTTCATGGTGATGTATGAAATGTATCATTATCATTGTATATGTTATTCCCTTTGATATTGATATGTAGTCATATTGTCTATATATTGTCTAAATGATTTACTAGTTCTACTACTAATCTGATATTTTATTTCAACTATGCTATACTCTATTGATGAGGGAATAATATCCCCACTAACACACCTAGGCCCTCTCTAAAATTCAATAGCCTCTAGCATTTGGGGAGATGTACTTGAGGCCATATGGTCAAATTGGTTCGGGCCAAATTTTAAGGGATTTGGGGTCTAGGATATTAAAAAGTGGCATCATATCAATGTTTTCATGTTTTATTAATTATTTGGTAAAAAAAGATAGGGATAAGAAGGAATTGGAATTTTTATTTAATTACGTATGGTCGTAGCTAACCCATGAACCACAAAAGGCTGAATTGCCTTGAATAAAATGTTTATTTTCTAGATTTTGATTATTACAGTTGATTTGATTCCACCATTATATGAGGCACTTGAATATTGATGTTATTACAAATATTGTTGTAGGTTATATTTAATTTCAACCCAATGAGATGATGGTATTCTATATCATGCATCATTTTAGGAACATTAATTGAATCACAAGTGGTATGACCCACCTTCTTCAAGATGAGGGAAGAGAATACAAAGTGTTGTACCCCTTCCATATTCATGATGAAGGAGAGATAATTACCCCTATGCCCCAACTTTAATAGACCTTAGAATGGAGACTAACACAAAGGGTATAGAATCTCACACAAAATGGATGGCATAACCCTTATTAAAGAAAATATTATTGGTAGATACGATGGTAAAAATCTCAATCAACACTAATAATTTATATAAAAGAATCCAAAATCCAACCCATTCATTATTTAAATGCAAATTGTGAACCAAATAAGAAAATAAAGTACAATAACAAAGACAATAAGAAGAATCACAATAACTCTCCAGAAGCCGGAGCTAGTAAAGTCCAACACAGTCCTCAAAATACTCCTGGAAACCTGAAAATAGTTTTATAACACTGTGTGAGAATACATGTATACATAGTAGGGGGACCAAAGGCACTCGTGCATAAGTAGGAGAAGCATACTATTGACATTTTAAAAACAATAGAAACCAAACACACCTACCGTGAAAAAACACTAACTAGCCCAACATAGCCAAGGCACACTCACCAAATATTGCATGTCAAGTAAGGTAAATATATAAAAACATTGAGGATTTAATTAACCTGCACCTGTTTTCCCATAGGTTAACTTCTCATTCATAATGGTTAACATTTTGACTCTACCTTAATTCCCCAAATATAGTCCCACGACACATCTTCCCACACACACTTGGGCCAAAAATCACATATACTTTGTCCCTAAACACTTGGGACACAATAACCACACCTATCATACATAAACACATATATCTCAACACGAAGACACCTGGGAAACTAACCAAGACCGCAGACACGAGGGACCTTCATCCAAAAAAAACCCACCTGTTGGATCTTAAGATAATTATAAAATTTTATCCATTACATCCATCCAGGATACAATCATGTAGTAAAAACATGAAAGGGGGTGTCAGGAAGAATGTAAGTAATCAACCATCCATCCTCCCACAGGGGCATTGGGAAAGACACCATACCCCATTAAATGGGGGTGTTCGGCACGTATTTCTCAACAAGGGTGGGTGCGTATTTAAAATAAGATGGAAATAAAATTTATAAACATAGGTAAACAGGTACTCTTCCCAACATATCAGATCAAAATAAACAGCCATCCCATAAAGAACAGCCTCTTCTTCTACCCCAATACATACAATCACACAATAACCAAAAACAAAGAATAAACCCAACCCATTTTCAATTTAATATCTGTTCATTATTTATTATGTAATTTCATGTAATTAATTCCAACACTAACTTGTGAACCACTATCAGTAACTATTCCTAACATGAAAGGAATGTCATGTTGCAGTCCCACTATACAAAAAACACATCAAAACATTACACTCCCAGACCATAAAGTCACTCAGCATCCACAACACAAAAAAGGGAGTCCCACTAACTATAAGTTGATAAATTCTAAAACTAATCTATCTATCTACTAGAGATTATTTCACACCTTCTATACAACCCCATAAACAATACCCACATCAAAACACCACCCAAAAATAGCCCTGCTATACAAAAACACCATACCCATAACCCAATGTCATTTCCTCTGTCCACCCTCATTACAACAACAAGGAGACCAAAACAATCTTCACAAAACCCCCACAATGATCAAAAACCAACCAAACACATCACTTACCAAACCATTAATCACATCATATTCATATTTTTAAAAAGGGGTTATTTAATTCTACTTTAATTAATATGGTGATCTTAGAACATGTTTGATACCGTTTAATCCATTTATTTAACTAAGTTTTTTTGATTAAATGAATTGATATTGGTGATTATTCACAGAGTATCGACATCAAGAACATAAACATAACCAGTGTGTAATAAAATACCCCAACAAACATTATTTTTAGAATGCCTTACAACTATAATAATTTATAACTGGAAAACAAGGATTATAAAATAAAACAACACTCAACATTTATTCATCTAAAATCCCCTTCCCATTATCTTAATAGGCATTGTTACCATTTTATCAACACCCAACCTCATTTATTACTCTTTTTAAAAGATGAATTCAGTCATTCTCTCCCATGAATCATTACTAGACCCACACCGTAAGACACAAAATTAAATATAGAAAAACGAATATCCCAAATTGGAACAAGAGGCGATCTAAGTTCTTCCTCACTCCAAGAATAGGGGGTCATGTGAGCAGTAAGAAACAACAATGAAAATTGAATTAGAGAGGGCTCTATCGTAGGCACATGAATCATTTGGGATGAAAATTTCATCATGCCCCAAGAAAAAAAGATAAGAAAGGACCTCGACAATAGAGAAGCTAGATCCGATATCAATGGAATGTGAAATGGATTCAAGGGACATTAATAACAGATCAAGGTTATGAATACGTGGATTAACTATTTTAGTGTTTGGATATAATTAGGATATTAGATATATAATTAATATCCTTTGAAAATACTTTACAAACTCTCAATAAATCCTTTAATCTCAATTTATGTTAAATAAAACATTAGGGGAAGTGACTAGAAAAATTGATAAAAACTAGAAAATGATGTTGACATTGATGTTTAGGCTAATGACGATGCTGATGATAAAAAACACCAATGACGAAAATGATGTTAACACAAAAACCGATGCCGATAGTACAAAATGACATACCGATAATGACTGTACAAAACGACATGCCAACACAAAAAGTTCAAAATGACATGCCAATACTGATAATTCAAAATGACACACTGACACTGATAGTTCTATAATGACACGTCGAAATAGACAGTTCAAAATGACATGCCCACACTAAGATTTCAAAATGGAATTCACACCCCGATGAATCAAAATTACAATCCAACACTAACAGTTCAAAAGGACATGCCTACACTGATAGTTCAAAAGGACCCGCTGGCCATGATAATTCCAAATGACATGCTGACATCGACAGTTCAAAACAACATTCCAAAAATGTAATTTCAATATTACACGTCAACCCCGATAGTTAAAAAGGACATTCCGACAATGAATGTTCAAAATGACATGCCGAAACCGATAGTTCAAAATTACACACTGACATTGACAGTTCAAAATGACATGATAACACTAACAGCTAAAAATGACATGCTTACACTAATAGTTCAAAATTTCACACTAACACCAATAGTTCAAAATGTCATATAACACCCCAGGTAAAAAAAGAATATGACATTTTCACATTTATCCATATTTGTGAAAAAAAATATTAATATTACTTTAAAGAGTATTTTATGCTCGATGGCGTACCCAATACGCAACAATGAGTTTCTTGGGAATCTTACGTTGCACTTTAATAATAAAATAATATTATCTTAAATGGTAGTTAACGACTAGCCGTTGTAATGATGGTAATGAATAGAACTAACTAAAAAATGATTATATGTGGTTTTCAAATATTTTTACTTTTTATAATAAATGTTAGAGGATTAAAAATGCGAATGAATCCAATTTTAAGCGTACACATTCTAATATTCTTTAAAAGGTGGATTAACCGCCTTTTGATGGAGAACCTATTTTAAATACACTTTTTGACAATTTTATGTCTTATATTTAACAAAATAAAATTCTTCTTTAGTATCGGGACATCAAAATTTACTTTTTGTAAATTTTTAGTATTTTTCCGATAAAGTTCATTTTTTGATGAATAGTGAAAAATGTTTTATTTTAATTCAAAACCTCTTTTTAATCTAATTTATTTATATTATTAGATTATCTTTTGAATTGTTTTTAAAGTTAAATTAGAATATATTTTTACCATTTAATCCAATAGTGGTCATTGGAATTAATTTCACTTCGAAATTGGACTTAAACTAGTGTCAATCTTTTAATAGATATTGTTTCATGAAAACACGCTATTTGTTTTAACAATGGGAATTAATTATTAAATTAATTAATGAAACTCATATGTTTTGAATTTTTTAAAATAGACATCATTTTTTAATTCGGTATATCAAATATAGCTTAGGGTGAATTTTTGGTATTTTTCTGAAAAACTTCAATTTTTGATGAATTGTAAAACCACTAAGTGGTAGTTTAAAAACGGTTTTTTCATTTAAATGAAACTTTACCACTTCTGTGGTTTGAATTTGAAAAATCCTACATATATTTTTGTCATTAGGATGTAAAATTTGGTTCAATGGGATTAAAATAACTTTTTGGTGAATAGTAACTCTTATGTTTTTAATCGCCATTAGAGGTAATTAGTGTAATTTTAGGTAAAGATAATGTTATAATAATATCAAATGACCTTGACACATCTTATCAACTTATTGGATGAGTCATGGACGACCAAGAAAATCCATGGGTCATCTTAGGTACCCCATGGAGCCACTTTGGTTGGAAAATGACATTAATACCTTTTTATTTAAAGTTAAAATAAAAATGTCACAAACATGTGTTGTTTTACTAAAACAATTTTTACATGGAGTTATATAAGTAATATTTTTGACTATAAATATTAATTAGAAATATAAAAATCTTTCCTTCATCGTGATATTTTTTTTATAATTTTTAGACATTAAATAACTTAATTTATTTATGACACCGTGATGATGCAGTGATTACCTCATAAATAAACGATTTAAATAAAATGAGAAGATAGGGTGAAATATAAGTCTTAAACTTGTAAAAAACCCATTGTATGGGTGGATTTAAAAACCTTATCACCTTATCCTAGAAATATATCCTTTTGGGACCTTTAAAATACGAAAATCATTTTATAATAAAGTAATATGTAATAACTTTCCAAGAGTGCCCCTCCTCTCCTCTTATAAAAGGCCCCCACATCAACCACCATACAAACAACTATAAAGCCTTTGGCTCTGCCAACCCCTGCCCATTTCAACTCTCCACATCTCTATCTTCATCATTGAAGCATCCCTTTTGGCAGAATCCTTTCCAAGAGAGCCTGTGATCTCAAATCATAGAGAGTTACCCAATTTAAAGGTAATGTCTTCCCCTGTGGTCTTTTATTTATTTTGCTTCTCCAAACCCCTAAACTCTTTTTAATACTTTTTTTTGTAACAAAACCAGTATCTTAAATATACTAGGATGTTTTTATAAGAAGTATTCGAGCTACACTTTCACACACCTCCTTCTAATGGTTAAAGAACATACAGTTTCTGTGGATGGTGAATTACTGCCTCACGAAATGATGATTGTTCACTATTCTTTTAACACCTTAAAAGGAGGCCATTAAGATGTAACTATATTTATATATGATAATTAATTTGTTTATGTTTTCCTTAAGAGTCTGTATTTTTCATTTATGGCATACCTTTATGGTTTCTATTATGGATAAATGCGATATCTTAATTTTAAGAAGTGCAGACTACTGCCCCCTCAAAGTGATTTGATTCGTTAATTCCATATGTGGGATGTATAAAGTATGGAATTAATGGTATTAAATATGATATCCTACTGGAATTATAATATAAATTTATATCATTATTATTTCATTCCATTTAATACAATAAAAAAATAAATGAAAGTAGAGTTCATGCGTACGTACGGCTTACCGTCTCCCTGAACGGTACATTTCATTTCTTGTCTAAAAATGTTATGTACTATTATAAGTACATATATATAATGGATATATATGTAATATATTACATATAAATGATGTATATTATTCTGGAATTATAATATATATATATATATCTCTCATTTTGATTTAATTCCATTAATATGACAAAAAATGAAAGTAGTATTCATGCGTACGTATGGCCTACCATCTCCATGAACCATGCTTTTAATTTTTTATATACAAATGCTATGGAATAGTATAAAATGAATATATACTGGATATATATGATATTTAAAACATAAATACTATTCTTTATATGATGTACATGTAACTACATGGAAAATTCTTTTCCAACAAGTTTAGTTTTTACTCATGTACTGAACATCGACAAAAACGTCTGATATGAACTCACTTTATTAACAAATTATTATAACATTATATTATGTGATATGAAATGAATAATAATCATTAAAGGAGGTACTTAAGAAATTATAAATTGACCAAATTTTATTATTCAGGAGATTGAAGAATGATCGAGTCATGTCGGACACGAGGTAAGGGATCCTACCCCTCTCTTTCTTTTTAAGTACACTCTTTTATGTCAATCCATTTAAGATCATCTTTCTTATGATTGGGATATTCTATTATATTACTCTTACTTTACTTTTTATGTTCATATAATGAGAGACCCTATTTTCTCTCATCAATCCATTTTGGAAGTTTTGATTGGCACCATTAGGCTGCCGAATTTTCGTAAGAGATCCAACTTCTCTCTTTCTTTTTAAGTACTATCCTTTATGTCACTTCTTTTATGATCCTCTTTGTTATGTTGGGGGATATTCTTTTATATTCCTCTTTCTGTACATTTTATGTTAATATTATGGGAGACCCTATTTCATCTCATCAATCCATTTTTTGGATGTTTTAAGTGGCGCTGTTAGGCTGCCAAGTTTTGGTAAGGGATTTTTCATCTCACTTTTATTCTCGTGAGATTTATGCTACATTTGCCACCATTTCCTTTTAGTGGTGTATTTACTTCCCATTATTTTAATTTTTGTGTAATATACTTTCATTTATTATTATTTACATAAATGTTGTATTGTCCTTCTTTCATGGGGTGTATGTTTCGAAAGATACCCAATTCGGTAAAGGAACCTTTCACCATACTCTTTTTAAAAGACTTCTTTTGTTGGGTATTTTAATTTACATATTTTAATGTTGGGATATGTTCTTCTATATCCCTATTGTTTTAAATTTTATGTCCAAGTGACGAGTTACCCTTTTTATCTCTCATCAACTTATTTTCTGAATTTTGAAGTGATGTCGTTAGGCTGTCGAATTTTTGCAAGGGAACTTCGTAACCCAATTTTGATTCTTTGAGATAAACTTTCACTCCTTGAATATGTCATTCTATGAATATGTGTGAATAACCTATGATTGTTTTACACTTAATATACACTAATATTTGATGTATTCGTTTTTCACACATAATAATGTAATTGATTTATCCTTAATCAAAGGATACCATCTTTGTATGGGACTTCGTCTCAATATCCTTTCATTGAGGCATATTTTGTTTTATACAAAACCTTATTTTATACGGTGTATAAAACCCTTTGAAATTTACTTTTATCCAAAAATGAATATTTTCATAAGATGCTTTTTACTAAAAAAACAAAAGGGAATGTTTTTGTCGTACGTATGCAGCGACAACAACTTCTCTGCCGCCGTGACCATTATTTGAGTTTCGGCTTCCTCTACAAGCCATAATGTTTTTTAAAATGAAAAATAAATACCATGTTTTACTTTTATTTTATTTTGGTATTTAAAATGGTTTTCATAATGTTTTTATATCAATGTGTTGTATTGATATCTTGTGATTGAAAAGTGGAAATGTTATGTTTCTTTTATGCATGTTTTATGTGATAGGATTATGTCATGGTTCCTGGGAATTATAATGAGGACTGGTGGTTCCGTGATAAACTAAGGGCGGGTGAGCCCAATATAGATCTCCAATGCATTGGGTAACGCGAAGGAGTTAAACGTTAAGGTTTCTCCGAAGAGATTTAGGGAATATACTATGATGGGTATTCCAAATGTAACCAAGAGGGTTACTCCTTATGAAAGAATGTTATGAATGCCTCAAGTTACCTTTATGCCTTATGATTTCTATGATTTATTCATGATTTGATGAGGTATGTTAAAATGCTTATGTTTTATGAGTAAATTATGATTTCATACATGGGCTAATGTTTTCTTTTCGTACTTTTATATCCCTTACTGAGCTTTTTATGCTCATCCCATGTTTTTGAAATGTTTTTCACAGGTCAAGGGAAAGGTGCATGATATGATGATAGTGTCAAGGAAGTGCCAAGAATTAATCCATGTTTTATTTTAAATATGATTCCGTTGATGGGAAAAACGAAAACTATCTTTTTTGTAACCACTTTGTTTAAATGTGGAATGTAATTCATGATTTATGATCTAATACTCCAAAACTCTAAACCTGAAAAGATCCTCAATGTGAATTATTAATTTAATTCAATATTAAGTAAAGTTTAAGGTTTGGGCCTTATAGTTGGTATCAGAGGTCAGTTTTGATAACTTTAGAGGTTAGGGTATTCTCTAAGCATAAGTGACATTACCATAATGGTTAGGATTTCAAAAAGAGTCCTACTTTTAGATAAAGTGAATGAGTAAGTATATCTTAGTGTTTATCTTCCTCATTAGTAAATTATGTTTTTGTTGATATACTCACACTGACATTTCTTTTTTTAGTGAATGGATGGATCTAGCTGGCACCAAAGTGACAATAGGTCTGAAGGAAACTGTGGTGGTTCTCTGATTAAGAGACTGGATGAAATGGGCGATTCAATGAGGAAACTCGTGGTTGTTCTAAACCAACTATCAAGGATTCATGATCAACCACTTTAACCTTGGTATGTTATGTAATGCATCATGTACGAGATGACCAATCGATGTGGATGTTCAGGTAATAATTATAAAGATAACCATTAGGGTTTATATGATCCTTACTTTTGAGGTAATTATGGGTTATTATATGTTATGATGGAAAATGAAAGGCATGATATAAACTTGAGGTTAAAATATGTTATGATTATTTTTGAAGATTTTATCTCGTTTTGGGGAATGTTTTAAGAATTATATAGTTTTGGAAAATGGACAACACGCAGAACGTGTGACAACCTGTCGCGTCAGACAAAGATGCGGGAATCGAACCCACAACAAAAGTGTGACTGGTATTTTTCACCTACCACTGTACTACGTGAATTCCCTGGTTAGTTTGACTAATTATTTTTAGTTAGATGATTTTATGAATCAAGAGTAAGTTTATTTGGGGTTATCTATGGAAATTATTAACCTATCATGGAGTATATGTGATTAGGTTAATAACTTTTCAATATAATAATTTAAGAGCAACTGATTTTATTTGGAGATAAAAGTTAATTTGTACCTTGGAAGACTATGTGATTAAATCCTTCAAATATTTGGGTTTAAATCTAAGTTTGGTTTACTTTGAATAATTTTATGGACAATTGTTTATCAAATGGTCTTTGTTGAACTTTTGGTTTTTTTTGGAAAAATTTTAGAGATTAATAATTGATTTTCTTTTTATAAAGGATTATACTTTTTTGGATTATCTGATCTCATACTAACAATTTTGGTTTTGGTTTTTGTCTAAAGACATGGGAAATATATAGTTCTCTTTTATGGATTAATTGATTCTCAAAAATTTTATTATAGTGCTCTTAATGCGAACAAGTCTTCCTAAATACTCGTCTTTTGGAGAAAATATGAGTTTGATTAAATAATCTAGTAAAAGTTGAAAGTCTACGTGATAAGTAAGTATGTTTCATTTTGATTTAGTTAAGCTGAAAAATAAATTCCTCAATGAAGTGTAACTTAAAAAAAATCTGTTAACTTTTCCTACTGGGGAATCGAATACCGTTTATCCCATCCCAAGTTTGTGATTTTCCTATGGTTAACTTTCTCCTAGACATGTTTACTATCACTCTCCCTCAGAACATGACCCTTTGTTTTTTCCTCCATATCCATGTATTCCTACCTGGAATCCTATTATGGGTTAACTCGGGTGACCTTTGTACGTCTCTTTCTTTATTTTAAAGTGATTTTTTACCGACTCTTGTTCAGATGTGGGATTTTCAATGAAGTTTCCAAGCCCAATTTTAAAATTTTGAGGACGCAATTCCCAAAAGGGGGGAAGGATATAACACCCCAGGTAAATAAAGAATATGACATTTTCACATTTATCCATATATGTGAATAAAATATTAATATTACTTTATAGGGGACACTATGCTCGATGGCATACCCAATACGTAACAATGAGTTTCTTGGGAATCGTACGTTTCACTCTAAAAATAAAATAATATTATTTTAAATGGTAGTTAACACCTAGCCGTTGTAATGGCAAGAATGAATAGAACAAACTACAAAATTATTTTATATGTTTTTCAAATATTTTTACTTTTTATAATAAATGTTAGAGGATTAAAAATGCGAATGAATCCAATTTTAAGCGTAAACATTCTAATATTCTTTAAAAGGTTGATTAACCACCTTTTGATGGAGAACCTATTTTAAATCCACTTTTGACAATTTTATGTGTTATATTTGACAAAATAAAATTCTTCTTTATAATCGGGACATCAAAATTTACTTTGTGTAATGTTTTGGTATTTTTCCGATAAAGTTTAATTTTTTAATGAATAGTGAAAAATGTTGTCTTTTAATTCAAAACCTCTTTTTAATATAATTTATTTATATGATTAGATTATATTTTTAATTGTTTTTAATGTTTATATTTTTACCATTTAATCCAATATTGGTCATTGGAATTAATTTCACTTTGAAATTGGACTTAAACTAGTGTCAATCTTTTAATAGATATTGTTTCTTAAAAACACACTATTTGTTTTGACAGTGGGAATTAATTATTAAATTAATTAATGAAAATTATATGTTTTTAATTATGTAAAATAGACATAATTTTTGAATTTGGAATACCAAATATTACTTATGGTGAATTTTTGGTATTTTTCTGAAAAACTTCAATTTTTGATGAATAGGGAAACCACTATGTGGTAGTTTAGAAACTGTTTTTTCATTTAAATGAAACTTTACCACTTTTGTGGTTTGAATTTCAAAAATCTGACATACATGGTTGTCATTAGGATTATAAACTGTGGTTCAATGGGATTAAAATAATTTTTTGGTGAATAGTAACTCTTAAGTTTTTAATCGCGGTTAGAGGTAATTAGTGTAATTTGAGGTAAAGATAATGTTATAAAAATATGAAATGACCTTGACACATGTCCTACCCTTATTTTATGAGTAATTTACTACCAAGAAAATCCATGGGTCAAATTGGGGACCCCATGGAGCCACTTTGGCTTGAAAATGACATCAATACCTTTTTATTTAAAGTTAAAATTAAAATGTCACAAACATGTGTTTTTTTACTAAAAAAAATTACATGGGGTTATATAAGTCATATTTTTGACTTTAAATATTAATTAAAAAGATAAAATTATTTCCTACATCATGATATTTTTTTTACAATTTCTAGACATTAAATAAATTTATTTATTTATGACACCGTGATGATGCAGTGATTACCTCATAAATGAACGATTTAAATAAAATGAGAAGATAGGGTAACATATAAGTCTTAAACTTGTCACAAACCTATTGTATGGGTGGATTTCGAAACCTTATCACCTTATACTCGATATATATCCTATTGGTACCTTTAAAATCCGAAAATCATTTTATAATAAAGTAATATTTTATAACTTTCCAAGAGTGCCCCTCCTCTCCTCTTATAAAAGGCCCCCACCTCAACCACCTTACACAAACATCTCAAGCCTTTTGATCTTCCAAACCCTGCCCATTTCATCTCTCCACATCCCTCTCTTCATCATTAAAGCCTCACTTTGGGCATAATCCTTTCCAAGGAAGCCTTTAACCTCAAATCATAGAGATTTACCCGATTTAAATGTAATGTCTTCCCCTATGTTGTTTTTTTATTTTGCTTCTACAAAACCCTAAAATATTTTTATTAATTTTTTTGTAACAATAACAGTATATTAAATATACTAGGATGCTTTTATAAGAAGGATTCGAGCTGCACTTTCACACACCTCTGTCTAATGGTTAAAGAACATACAGTTTCTGTGGATGGCGAATTACTGCCCCACGAAACGATGACTGTTCAATATTCTTTTAACACCTTAAAAGGTGGCCATTAAGATTCCACTATATTTATATATGATATGTAATATGTCTATGTTTTCCTTAATCTTCTGTATTTTCCATTTATGGCATACCTTTATAGTTTCCATTATGGGTAAATGTGATATCTTCATTTTAGGAAGTGCGGACTACCGCCCCTCAAAGTGATTTGATTTGTTAATGACATATGTGGGACGTATAAAGGATGAAATTAATGGTAGTACATATGATATCCTACTGAAATTATAATATACCTTTATATCATTATTATTTCATTCCATTGAATAAAAAAAAAGAAATGAAAGTAGCGTTCATGCGTACGTACGGCTTACCGTCTCCATGAATGGTACATTTCATTTTTATCTCCAAATTTTATGTACTATTATAAGTACATATATATAATCGATATATATGTAATATATTACACATAAATTATGGATATAATTCTAGAATTATAATATATATATATATATCTCTCATTTTGTTTTAATTCCATTAATATGAAAAAAAAATGAAAGTAGCGTTCATGCATACGTACGGCCTACCATCTCCATGAATAGTGCATTTAATTTTTTATCTCCAAATGATATGGAATAGAATAAAATGAATATATACGAGATATATATGATATTTAAAACATCAATACTATTCTGGATATGATGTACCTATAACTACATGGAAAATGCTTTTCCAACAAGATCAATTTTTTACTCTTATACAGAACATCGAGAAAAACGTTTTATATGAACTCACTTTATTAACCAATTATTATAACATTATAATATGTGATATGAAATTCATAATAATATTTAAAGGAGGTCCTTATGATATTATAAATTTACCAAATTTTATTATTCAGGTGATTAAAGAACGATCGAGTCATGTCGAACACGAGGTAAGGGATCCTACCCCTCTTTCTTTTAAAGTACACTCTTTTATGTCATTCCTTTTAAGATCGTATTTCTTAAGATTGGGATGTTATTTTATATTAATCATACTGTAATTTTTATGTTCATATGATTAGAGACCCTATTTTCTCTCATCAATCCATTTTGGAAGTTTTGATTGGCGCTGTTAGGCTGCCGAATTTTCGTAAGAGATCCAACCTCTCTCTTTCTTTTTCAGTATTCTCCTTTATGTCACTTCTTTTTAAATCCTCTTTGTTATGTTGGGGGATGTTCTTTTATATTCCTCTTGCTTTAAATTTTATGTTAATATGATGAGAGAACCTATTTGATCTCATCAATCCAATTTTTGGATGTTTTAAGTGGCGTCGTTAGGCTGCCGAGTTTTTGTAAGGGATTTTTCATCTCACATTTATTCCCATGAGATTTATGCTACATTATCCACCATTTCCTTTGAGTGGTATATTTACTGAACATTATTTTACTTTTTGTGTAATATAATTTCTTTTATGAGTATTTACATCAATGTTGTATTGTCCTTCTTTCTTGGGGTGTATGTTTCGAATGATACCCAAGTCGGTAAAGGAACCTTTCACCCTCCTCTTTTTAAAAGTCTTCTTTTGTTGGGTCTTTTAATTTACATATTTTAATGTCGTGATATGTTATTATATATCCTTATTGATGTAAATTTTATGTCCATGTGATGTGTTACCATTTTTATCTCTCATCAACTTATTTTCTGAATTTTGAAGTGATGTCGTTAGGCTGTCGAATTTTTGCAAGGGAACTTCTTAACCCAATTTTGATTCTTTGGGATAAACTTTCACTCCATGAATATGTTGTTATATTAATATACTTGAATAACCTATGATTATTTTACACTTAATATCCACTTATATTTTGTGTATTCGTTTGTCACACATAATTTTGTAGTTGATTTATCCTTAATCCAAGGATATCGTCTTTGTATGGGACTTCGTCTCAATCTTCTTTTATTGAGGAATATTTTGTTTTATACAAAACCTTATTTTATACGGTGTATAAACCCCTTTTACTTTTACTTTTATCCAAAAGTAATCATTTTATATGAAGTGTTTTACTAAACGATAAAAGGGAATGTTTTTGTCGTACGTATGCGGCGACAACAACTTCTCCGCCGCCATGTCCATTATTTGAGTTTCGGCTTCCTCTACAAGCCATTCCTTTTTTTAAAATGAAAAATAAATTCCATGTTTTACTTTTATTTTATTTTGGTATTTAAAATGGTTTTCATAATGTTTTTATATCAATGTGTTGTATTGATATCTTGTGATTGAAAATTGGAAATGTTATGTTTCATTTATGCATGTTTTATGTGATAAAATTATGTCATGGTTCTTGAGAATTTTTATGAAGATGGGTGGTTCCATGATAAACTAAGGGAGGGTGAGCCCAATATAGATCTCCAATGCATTGGGTAACACAAAGGAGTTAAACGTTATGGTTTCTCTGAAGAGATTTAGGTAATATACTGTGGCGGGTATTCCAAACATAACCAAGAGGGTTACTCCCTATAAAAGAATGTTATGAATGCCTCAAGTTACCTTTATGACTTATGATTTATATGATTTATTCATGATTTTATGAGGTATGTTAAAATGCTTATGTTTTATGAGTAAAGTATGATTTCATACATGGACTAGTGTTTTCTTTTCGTACTTTTATATCCCTTATTGATCTTTTTATGCTCATCACAGGTTTTTGAAATGTTTTTCACAGGTCAAGAGAAAGGTGCATGATATGATGATAGTGTCAAGGAAGTGTCAAGAAATAATCCATGTTTTATTTTAAGTATATTTCCGTTGATGGGAAAAAATGAATACTATCTTTTGTGTAACCACTTTGTTTAAATGTGGAATGTGATTCATGATTTATGATCTAATTCTCTAAAACTCTAAATCTGAAAAGATACTAAATGTGAATTATTCATTTAATTCAATATTAAGTAAGGTTTAAGGTCGGGTCCTTATATGCCATGTTAACACCAATAGTTCAAAACAATAGGCAGACACCGGTAGTTCAAAATGATATGCTAACAAAAAACTACATGTTTTAGGTAATCTTCAAAGAATGTATCACTGATAGCCCCTACAACACCCCTAACACTGGAGTTTCACAAATAAATTGACATTAGAGGTCTGGTCCTTTATATCATATTCCTCTAAAAAAATTCACTCCCTTAAGGATTTAAACCCAATAAAACGAAAAATAGGTTTCTGACCAACCACCCAATAAGATACATCTTGTAACGCCCTGACCCTAGTTACCTAGAGTCACTGCATTATTACATAAAATTGGAATGATCACAAGAGATCATGTCCCGAATGACTGATTAGTTTACTAGCTTTGGAAGTAGTAGATAAATACATAAGTTTTACATTACATTATGAAATTGAAAAATGAAAACATTATGTCCTCATTGAACACACTCATGTCTATTAGCCTATTCCTCCTGGTCAATCATAAAATACCTTTTCACATAATGGGAAAAATAAAACATAAGAAATGGGTGAGCCAAATGCTCAATACAGATAACAATATAAGGGAAACTATCATAAATAAGCATAAAAATTTAAGGTTGTGTAAATGACTAAAACACAAGACATTTAAACATAAGTATCAGCATAAAATGAAAAAGATCAATAAAATAATGCCATTTAGTTATTCACATGGATATTATACTAGTCGAATAATCACATATAATATCAGTGTCCAATTTTGTAATGATGGGATGCATAATTACAGACATCATAACCACATAGTCAACGCCTCGTTCAAAGACTAAAAATAATAAAAAATTTCAAGGCCTTATGCCAAGACACTAACATGTCTCATTAGACCTATATATTCCTTGATGGTCTATATTGGGACTCACCCATCACTTACTATGTCCAATTCATTACTCATATGAAAATGTTGAAACAGATCATAAACATTCATATTAAAACATGCCTAAAAAATGTCAATACATTAACTATAAACCATGAATGGTATAAAAATAGCACATACAAAATCCATCAAATCACAAATACTTTGATATAATATTTAATATTGTATCATAATAAATCAACATCAGACAAGATTAAAATCCAACAAAGGATGATGACATATATGAAATCAATACAAAAACTATTTGAGTGAAATAACTGTTTCAACATTGAAATCATTTTAATGTAAAGAAAATTTTTATTTTGAAAATATTCTTATAAGATTTTAAGGGCAGCTTCGATGGTTTTATAAATATTAAAAATTTCCTCACCCACCGTATAAGTTAAAAACACATCCTTTCCTTAATCTTTCAAAAAGGTCATAAAGTATCGTGTTGGGAAAATGATGGAAATATTCCTTTAAAATAATTTTATAAAAGTAAAACAAAGGGTATAATGACTTTGACACATAGTCTAGGAAATATTAAATATGTTTTGAAATAAATTTTTAAAAAATCATGGATATGGATGATAAATAATTCCTAGTATATACTTACTTCAAAACAACCTTAGATAATAAAGAGATTGTGAAATTAACCCGTAGCTTGTACTTTTCCTCAGTTGAGGGTACGTTAGCCTCATGTATAATGGTTAAATCATTTTTATTAAATTATTAAATAAAAAAATACATAAATATGATATCATATATGATCCCTTAATATTGACTTGTTAAAAATATTTTAGTAGTTTCATTATTTCAGGTGTTAATTGATTAGTTTTCATTTATATGTTTTTTGACATAAGTTATGTTTTTTATGGATATGACTTATTTTATTCTTATAAAGAAGGATATTAAGTTCTTGAACAATATTTTTAATCATTATATGAAAATTTTCTTGAATGGTTACGATGGGGAACGTAATCTCATCGCGTCGTGGAGATGGTATGATGTACGTATGCACCAGAAATAATATCATTCTATTAATGTTGAAATCGCATGTAATTTGGATGGTATATTATATATAAAAAATAACTAACTTTTTATATTTATTATTTACACCAATTATACCAATTGTTATACCCATACAAATAATGAAGTGTTGAATAAAAAACAACACCATAATGTGGAGACAGTAAGTTGTATATATGCATGTATGGTAACATTGTCATTCATTGGATTGATAGAATAATTAATATGGTTGTACCATTTTTATAATAACATCAAAATATTTATAAGGTTATGGATTTATTATTTTTGTATGGAAATATTAAATAAAGAGGAAGTGGATGAAGAAAAGAACTTTGAAAGAGGTGACGGAATAATTACCCCTTCTTCATGTGTTTTTTTATTTGAACAAAAGGGATCCTTATGATGGATTTTTTTATCAAAGAAAGGCCTCTATGATGATGTGAGGGTTGAAATATGATCTGGGGTTGGCCGAACCAAATGGCATTTGAGGTGTGAATTTGAGAGAAGGGGAAGTACCCTTTATATGAGTGGTGAGGGGCACATTAGGAAAAGATTGAAATATTATTATATTATAAAATTATTTTCAGTTCCTAATAGCTCCAATTGGATTTATTTAGAGTATAAGGTGTGGATGGGTCGAAATACTCTCAACAAATAGGTTTTAGACTTGTTTATATCACCATATCGACATTATTTTTTTATTTAACTCTTACTTAAATAGTTTATCTCTTACCATGTCTTCTTGTGTTATTGTATTACATGGTTAATAAACATACAATAAAATTCCAAGAAACTTCAAGTGGTTCATTAATGATAGAAACGACCATATCTAAATAGTTTGGCTGAATCGTGGATTTTTAGAAGAATTATATCATTTAATAAAATAATATTTGTTTTAAACCCCCATTTATGTCAATTTTGACACTATATAGTTTTTGTTTTTAGTGAAAATTATATAAAATTTATTACATAAAAAAATACATTTAATCAACACTAACATTTAAAATTATCCAATATAATTCATTTAATGCATTAAAAGTCTCAATTTACATTTATTTTAATATTTATAACATCAATTATTTTAGTCTACTATTAATAAGGTAATTACTACATCATCATTGTGTCATAAATAAATTTAACTATTTAATGTATCAAAATAATAAATAAAATAACATGATTTAGGAAATATTTTTATATTTATAATAAATATTTATTATATAATTTATCTTATGTTTAACCCTATATTAAAAATGGTTTAGTTATTAAAATTTGAATTTAACACTTTTCACTCTTTATTAAATAACTAATAAAAATGTCCTAATCTAATCCAAGTGGATCAAAAAGGATTATATTTTCCTCTTAATGTTGATTTTGGTCGAAATACATTTATCCAATAGAATTAGGACATGTTTTAGGGTAATTATAATATAATTTTAACCTTTAATTACCCTATATAATTTTAACCGTGGTAAATAAAATTCAAAAGTTACTAAACAAAAAAAATTATTTTCATCCTATTGAACCAAAATTTAATTACTGATATCTACCTTGTCTCTCAGATTTTTGAAATTCAATTCACAGAAGTAGTAAAATTATTTTTTATGCAAATTTTCAAATGTACCTAGAATATGGGTAAAAGTCATTAAATGTTCAATAAAATTTTATATATCTAATATTATTATAAAGTGTCTGAAATTTATTAAATTGTAATTATATATGTATTATGTATCTATTTTTACTTTAAAATAAATTTAAATTTTAAAATAATTATTTAAATAAAAAATCGGTTTTAAACAATAACAGAGTTATTTTTCTATTCATCGAAAATAAAAATTTCAATACAAATAATAAAAATTCACCCTAAGATAATTTTGATATTCAGAATAAAAAATGAAGTTCATTTTGAAATATAAATATTAAATTTTTTTAAAATGTAAGTATTACTATTCATAACATCTCTTTAAATGGCTAGTTTAATTGGTCATGGTTTTCTAAAACTCGAAGTTGCGTATAATGTAAGATATTGTATTATTCAAATAAAACATATCATGGAAGCTTGGGGAGTTACATTCTTACATCCTTAAAATAATTTCATCCTTGAAATTTCTAGAATGTTAATGCATTAAAAGATTCGGGTGGTTCTTCATCATATGTTCCTCAGTTTCCCACGTTTCTTCTTCCATTTTATGGTTACTACTAAGAACTTTTAACAGAAGAGTCAGTCTGTATCTCAACACTAGTTCTCTAGTATCGAGAATTTTGATAAGCTATTTAGAATAAAAAAGAAGGGTTCCAGCTCTATTTCATCACAGGTGAGTACATGTGTCGTCCCAGACATGTATTTTCCCAATAGAGATACCTGGAACACATCATGAACTTTTGAAAGACATGGCAGCATTTCCAAATGTTAAGATACAACTCCAATTCGTTACAAAATTTTGAACGGTCTAATGTACATAGGTCTTAATTTACCCTTCATACTAAATCATATGACACACTTCCATGGACATAGTTACAAGAAAACATGATCTCATACTTGAAATTTCAAATCATTCCTTTGGTTTTAGGCATAGATCATTTTCATTCTTTGAGAATCTTTAATGTGGGTTAGGATAATATTTACCTTATCAATAGTTTCCTCAATATGTTCTGGGTTTACGAGTTTTAATTCACCATCATCAACCCAACAAGTTGATTTGAGACATGTTTTTCCATATAAAGCTTCATATAGTTCCATCAAAATACATGAAGAGAAGCTATTGTTATAGTAAAATTCTAACAGAGGAAAATAGAGATCCCATATACCTAGAAAGTCAAGTGAGAAAGTTCATAACATGTCTTCTAAGGTTTGAATAGTACTTTGTTATTTTCTATTAGTTTGAGGGTGGTAGGAAGTGTATAAATGAATGTTTAGTATCCAAGGATTTCTGAATACATTTCCAGAATCATAATTTAAAATAGGGATCAGGACTAGAAACAATCGATAGGGGTACACCATGAAGTCTTACAGCTTCATTAATATATTGTCTATGTAATTGTTCAAGTGGTAAATGTTCTCTTATATTAGTAAAATATGATGACATGGTAAGACGATCAACAGTGACCCATATTTCATAATTCCTTTTAGGAGTATTTGGTAGCCCCATGACAAATTTCATCTTAATATCATCCCATTTCCACTCAGGTATGGGAAGAGGTTTCATGAATCTTCTAGGATGTTGTCTTCCAGCCTTCACCCATGGACAAACCATACATCTTGACACATAATAATCAATATTTATATTCATGTTGTCCCACCAAAAATATTCCTTCTTATATATATATACATCTTAGTGCTAATAGGGTGTATATTGAAATAAGTTCTATGAAAGTCATCCAACAATTCCCTTTTTAGATTAGGTATATCGAGAACACAAAGCCTCTTCCCAAATTTCAAAAATCCAACATCATATACGAATTAAATCAATCTCCCATCATTTACAGTATTAAATGTTTTTTAAAAAATTTCATCATCATTATGAGAACATTTTATCCTTTCTAGTAAAGTTGGTTTAGTAACCATTTAAAAAAGTATTGATGTTTCACCTTACATAATTATTAAGATATCCATATTTACTAGATCCATGAACATAGGATCTCTTTCAACACTAATCTTGTTTGGAACTCCATAATCCTTTATTCTCAAATAATCTTCCACCTTATTTTCATTCCCCTGGTCATAGTGTGTTGTGCAATCACAATCCTTGAGTTGTTAGAGCCATCGCCTTTGCCTCATGTTGAGTTCTTTCCATGATAAAATATACATAAAACTCTTGTTATAATCATATATCTCAAATATTTTAACATATAGATATTGTATCTATATCCTCAGAGAAAATATTACATCTTCTAACTCAAGATCATGACTGGGATAATTTTCTTCGTGAATATTTAACTGGCTTGATCCATAGAAAATAACTCTATCATTATGCATACGTACACAACCATGTCCTTTCATTGAAGAATTACTATAAATAACAAACACATCATTCCCTAAAGGTAGAGTAAAGATAGTATCACTGACTAATCTTCTCTTCAATTATTCTAAACATTCATCACACTAATTTTTTCAAACAAATTTATCAAAATTACGTGTGAGCATGGTTAATGGGTTATCTAATCATTAAAAATTCTGGATGAAATACCGATAATAACTTTCTAAACCAATAAAACTATGTTTCTCAATTATACTCATCGGTTCTGAACAATCATGGATTTTCTATTTCTTTGAAGGATCAACATAGATTACATCCATAGAGACAATATGGCCAAGAAAAGAAATCCCTTGATGCCAGAATTCACACTTGATAAAAATACCATATAATTTATTTCTTTTCAGAATAGTGCATAAGAGATTTTCATGATTTTCATATCTTCTAGATTATACCAAGATATTGTTAATTAATATGAGTAAAAATTCTCCAAGATATTTTGTGAAAACTATATTCATTAGATATTTGAATACAAAGGGTGCACTAATTAGTCCAAAAGGCATTATTGTAAACTCATAATACCCAAAACTGGTTCAAAATTATATCTTTTGAATGTATTCCATCATTACGCAAAACAAATGGTATCCGAATAAAAGGTCAATCATTGAAAAATATTTAACTCTGTGAAGCAAATCAAATAAATCATCAATGTGAGGTAAGGGATACTTGTTCTTTTTTATTATAGAATTGATCTCCATGTTGTCAATGCACATCCTCATATATCCATCTTTCTTCTTAACAAAAATAATATGGGTTCCCTATGCAGAAACATAAGGGGAACTAAATCCTTTATTAAAAAATCATCTAATTGATTCATTAGTTTCACTAATTCCACAGGGGCCATTCTATAAGGGGTCTTTGATATGGGCCTCGAACTAGGAATTAGTTCAATGAAAATATCAATTTTACATTCAGGTGGATGTCTAGGTAAATCCTCTAGAAACACATCAACATATTCTTGAACAATAGGTACATCCTATATTTGTACATTCCTTTCCTCACCCACAGTTATTTCACTCTCTTACTCACCAATAATTGAATTTATTTAATCTACATGGGTGGATCTAGATAAAATTAGATGGTGATGTTTGTTCTCTAATGATATTAAATTCCTTATCATCCAAAAAATTATAAACTCTTTATGACAATAAATATTCACATCTTTGTGTGATAGCCAATACATATAGAATATTATAACAAATTCAATCATGTGTATGATAATATGGTCAGAAGATAAAGCATGTATATCTTATATAATTGTAAATTATTCAAAAAAAAATTGTTACAATGATACTACCCTTAGGAGTTTTCACTAAAAATTCCGTAGTTAAGTCATATTGGAAAAAAACTAATTTTCATGGAAAATTAGGATGATATAAAGAATGTGATGATCTAGAATCCAATACTGCATTGGCTAATTTTGAGTAAATGATTAATGTACCTACCACCATGTCATTTCGATCTTCAACCTTAGCAGTATTGATCACATAAGTGTGGCCTTACTCCCTTGTCTTTTTATAGGGTATGTTTCTTTGTATCTTAAGACATTAATTTTCATAATTCCCCATTTCTCTACAATTGTATCATTCTACGTTGACTTCCACATTCTTCACCTTCCAATCACATGCTTTGTGTAATTTTTCTCGACACATGTAACAAACTCCCATCCCATTCAGGAAAGTACTAGGGTGTTTCTTCCCACATTTACTGCAGGGTCGAATGTAAACATTTCCCTCATTCCCATTATTTCCTTTCTCAGAGTGTTCAACAGATCTATTCTTCTCTTGATTTACATTAATTTCATGATACTTAGAGAATTTATTTTTTGTCTTGATTGCACATTAGACTATATCATCGTAATATGAGAAAAATTGAGAGACTAATGCTCAATGGATGAATTGGTTTAACCAAAAAAATAATTGATTGATCTTATTTATTGGGTTTCGTATATTATCTATAGCATGACTTGCTAATCCTGTATAGTTAGCCTCATAATTTGTGACATTCAATTCCTCCTTTTACCTCAGACTCAGAAATTTCCATTCCATATTAGATCGATGTTCACAGGGAAGGTAGTTTTCTATAAAAATCTATGTAAGCTCTGTCCATTCCATAATTTATATTTCTTCATCCAACTTTTTGTTTTGAATTAATGACCACCATTGATCCACATATTCTGTGACACGATAAACAACCATGAAAATTGTTTCCCTTTCGCTACTCCACAAAGCAAGAAATATTTTCTCAAAAGAACTTATCCATTGTGCAACTACAAATGGATTTTTAGTCCCATATAATGTTGGTGGTTTTTGCCTCATTAAAACATTATAACATTGATCCTCTGCATTGTGGATCACGGTGCTCCATATAGTTATGGTTATTATTTGTAACATGAATGAGTGGTACTAGTATGGTTATAAGCTAATCAACACTAGTTGCCTCACCAACTCCACTATAATTATCATGAATTGGAGGGAAATCACTATATATATTATGTGTGTTGATATGGTTTCCATTCCTTCAACTAGGCGCAATTTCTAAATGATGGCATACACTTTCTTAGTTTATGAATCACAATACATAATTCCAAACTTGTAGAATACATTACATAAATAGAATAGTTTATCCATATAATACATAATCAAAAAATGGTTTCTTTGGGAATGTATTTACTCATAAATCCTTCATAATTGTTGGTAATGAAAATGTGAATTATCTATAACATATCCCCTAGGAGTGTCAATCCCGATGCGTAATAAGGCCAATTTTCATGTACCAGGATACCCAGGGTCATGCCTGAAACTCCATGTTAGTGTTTTAACTCCAAGGTGCATCTGTTCTTGAACCACATCAACATATAGTATCCAGACAATGATGTTTTCATGGAAAACTCACAAAAACTCTACATTTCTAAAATTCTATGAAGTTATTATATACTAATATTAAAATTCTATTTTAGGTTAATGTTCTCTAAGTAGAGTTTTTCAAAATCATGTTTCCAATGTTTATAGTATCCTTTTTCTGATACCTACTATAACACGCCGAACCCAGTTACCTAGAGTCGGTGCATTATTACATAACATGGGCATGATCACAAGAGATCAATTCCCAAAAGACCAATCAGTTTATTTTCCTTGGAAGTACTAGATATGTACATAAGTTTTACAATGCATTATGAAATGAAAAAAAACAACATTGTGTCCCATTCGAACACACTCATATCCTTTATCCTATTTCTGCAGATCAGTCATAATATACATCTTCACATCCTTGGGAAAATAAATGATAATATTGGGGTATTCTCAGATGCTTAGTAAGGATAACAATATAGAAGAACCTATCATTAAGAACATTAACATTTAATTCAATGTATACGACTAAAACACTAGACTTTTAAACATAAACTTCATCAATAAATAGCAATTATAAATCAAATTATGTCATTTACCTATTCACATAGATATTCTACTAGTCGAATAACCACATGTATTGTCAATAACTAATTTCATAATGATGGAATGCATAATGTCAAACATCATAACTACAAATTCAAGGCCTCATTCCAAGACTAAAAATAATAAATTTTCTCATGGACTTGTTTCAAGACACTAATTTGTCTCATGAGACCTACCGATACATCGAGGGGTTATAGTGGGGCCCACCCGTCAATTACTAAGTCCAATGCATTCCTCGTATGAAATGGTTGAAACATAACATTAAAATTTATATTAAAACTAGCATAAAAAATTTCAATACATTAACCATAAACCATGAATGGTATAATAATATCCCATCCATAGTCAAACATATCACAAAACCTTCAATAAAATATGGAATATTGTTTCATAATTAATCATCTTCATGAAAGCGTAAAATCCAACCAAAGATGTTGACATAGATGTTAATCCAAATACTATTTGAGTGAAACATCTCTTTCTAAATTGAAATCATATGAATGTAAAGAAAAAATTTACTTTGAAAATATTATTATAATAATTTATGGGAATCTTAAAGTTTTTATAATGGAATAAAATGGATTCACCCATAGTATAATTAAAAAAAATTACTTAGTTTGTCGAAAAATTCATAAAGTATCTTGTTTGGAAAAAAACGGAAAGATTACATTACAAGAATATTATAAAAGTAAAACAAGGGTATAAATGAAATTAACCAATATTCTTGGAAAAAAAATGTTTTGAAATACATTTTTTTTAAAACATAGATGTGGATGATAATAAAGTATTTGAATATATTTACATATAAACAACGCCAGAGAATAATGAGATTGTGAAACTAACCCTTAGCTTGTACTTTTCCTTATTCGAGGGTAGGATAAACTCTTTTATAATGGTTTTATAATTATTATTAAATTATAAAATAATCACATACATACATATGATATCATATATGATCCATTAATATTTATTTGTTAAAAATATTTCAGTAGTATCATTGTTTTGGGAGTGAAATGATTCATTTTCCTTTATATGATTTATTACATAAGTCATGTTTGTTATGGATAAGATGTATTTGATTCATTTAAATAATTATATTATGTTCTTAAACATTATTTTTAATCATAATATTAAAATTATTTTTGAATGGTTACGATGGGGAACGAAATCTAATCGCGTCGTGGAGACGGTAAGCCGTACGTACGCACGAGTGACAATATCATTTATTAATGGTGAAATATTTTGTAATTTGGATGGTATATTATATATAAATAATCATTAAAATGTTATATTTATTATTTAAATCAATAAAATAATTATTGTACCAATCCAAATAATGATGTGTTGAATAACAAACTACACACTGACGTGGAGTTGAAAAGCCATATGTATGAATGTATCCTGACATTGTCATTCATAAAATGGATTGAATAATGAATAGGGTTGAACAATATTTATAATAACATCATAGTATGTATTAGGTATAGGATTTATTATTTTTTTGGGAAAACCAGAGAAATATATACTGGAAGAAGAATATAACTTTTAAAGATTTGACGAAATAATTACCTCCTCTTCAGGTGTTCCCTTATTATTTGAACAAAAGGGATCCATAGGATGTATTTATGATATAAGTAAGGAATCTAGGATTAAGGTAGTGTAGTTGGGAGAATTTTGATCTAGGTTTGGCTGAGAAAATGGGTTTGGAGGTGTGAATTTGAGAGAAGGGGAAGTGACGTTTTATAAGAGGGGTGACGGGAACTTTAGGAAAAGCTTGAAATATTATTTTATTATAAAATTATTTTCATTTTCTAATACCTAAAAGAGAAATTATTAAGATTATAAAGTGGTTATGGGTAGAAATAATCTCAACCAATAGTTTCTAGACATTTTTAGGTCACCATATTATCCTTATCTCTTTTATTTAACTCTTAGTTAGGTAGTTTAACCTTTACCATATCTTCGGGGATTTGTATATTACATGGTTAATAAACATACTATAAAATTACAAGAGAACCAAAAGTGGTTCATTAATTAAATATCTAATCCTATATAATTCCTTTATCCAAATGTAAAATTTTTATGATTATCATATCATTTAATATAATATTATATGTTTTAAAAACCAATTTATGTCAATTTTGACACTATTTAGTATTTTGTTTTTGTGAATTTTATAAAAACATTATTTCTTTGAAAAAATTACATTAAATCAATGATAATATGTCATATTAACCTATAAAAATTTTGTAAGACATCCAAAGTCTCTATTTAAATTTTTTAAATTATTTTAACATCAATTATTTTAGTCTTTCATTAATAATTTTATTATTGAATTATCATTGTGTCATAAATAAATTTCATTATTTAACTTCTGAAAATTATAAATAAAATACAATGATGTAGGAAATCTTTTAGGTTTTATAATTAATATTTATATTCTAATTTATCTTATGTATAATCTTATATTAAAAAGGGTTCATTTATTAAATTTTGTATTTAACCATTTTAACTCTTTTTCAAATAAAATATAATAAATTCTCTAATCTAATCCAAGGGGATAAAAAAGGATCAAATTTTTTCTATGTTTTTTCTCTCAAATACACTTATCCAATAGAATTAGGAAGCACATTAGGGTAATTATGATATATTTTTACCATTAATTACCACATTTACTTTTAACCTTATTAAATAAAATTCAAAAGTTACTATTCAATAAAAAAATATTTTCATCCTATTGAACCACATTTTACTTTCTGATGTCAAAAATGTCTCTAATATTATTTAAATTCAATTCACATAAGTGTTTAAATTTCATTTTATGCAAATTTTCAAATGTGCCATGAAGGTGGGTAAAAGAGTTAAAAGTTCAACAACATTTTATATATCTAATCTTATTATAAAATTACTCCAACGAATTAAATTGGATTAATAGAAGTATTATGTATCTATTTAAAATATAAAATAAATTTAAATTTAAAAATTATTATTTAAAAAAAAGTTAGTTTTGAACAATAATGCAGTGTTTTTCCATATTCATCAAAAATTCAATGTTTTCAAGCAAAATACAAAAAATTCACCCTATGTTAATTTTGATATTTTGAATCCAAAAATGAAGTCTATTTTAAAAAATATAAATTATAAAATTATAAAATGTGTGTATTACTATTCATAACTTCTTTTTAAATGGCTAGTTTGATTTGTTGTGGTGTGCTAAAACTTGAAGTTGCGTACAACGCATGTTATATTATTATTCAAATGAAATGTAATGTGGGAGCTTGGGGTGTTAAACCGCTCCTGGAAAAATAAACCAATGTTGTTCCAAAAATAGAGTGAAATCCTAGACATCCAAGAATGCATCCCTGATATCCACAACCCAAACCACCACGTCAACCTCAAATATCATAGTATCCTGACACATGGATTAGGGAGAACATTCCTTTATGTCAAGATATTATCTGCTTAGGGTGGAACATACTTCCCCGCACGGGATTAATCACATCTGAATTAATGAATCTTGATTAAGAATTAGTTCCTCTCTTCTCCCCTTTGTTGGTACTTCTCAGACATTATAGAGAAGGAAATGACTCATTTCATAACTATGAGGTCCATAATTATAACATAAGTAAAGCATAAGAAAAAAAGAGAACAACTTAGAAAAACACTTGGTAGTGGGCACATATTTGTGCAACCCGCTCCCAAATACTCTCCTCGAGGCCAACATGACCCCACAACACAAGAAAAAAAGGAATATTCCATCCATGAAGCACCTTCTCCAAATGGTCTTGGATCTCCACAGGCCACTCCACAAATTTTGTTTCATCCTTGATATACAACTCCCCCTAGTCAATGAAATGGGAGTCATTGCCCAGATACTGAAAAATGTAAAAGACCTAAAAGACGTTTTGGACCCTCTCCAACCATGGTCAAAATTCAAGCTGATATGCCACCTCACAAACGCTTCTAAACACCTCTAATGTTCTGATGAACCTATGAGAAAACCTACTTCCCCTGCAGAATGTATGTTTCCCACTTCGAGGGGAATCCTTCAGAAACAATGTCCCCAAAATTGAGCTCTTAGGGCCTCCTCCTATTATTATCATAGGAATTCTTCCAATCATGAGTTTCCATCATCCTATAGTTCCTAATATAAACCTTATATGCCATACATTTTACCATGTCTGGTCCAAGGACAGGTAATTCTCCAACCTCTATCCAGCATAAGACTAAACTACACTATCTCCCATAAAAGGATTCCAATGGTCCCATGCCAATGGTATTGTGATAACTATACTTGTAAGAAAAATATACCATAGGAAAATGTCATACACATTATCTCCAGAAGTCTAGAAGACATGACCACAACATATCCTCCAAAGTATGGATAGTCTGCTCCATATGCCCATCTGTCTGAGTGTGGAATTTAGTGCCAAGGCATAATTGGATGCCAAAGAAATGTTTTAGTTCCCCTTAAAATCATGTGGTAAATCATAAATCCCGATCCAAGATGATGGATCCTACAACCCCATGCATCCACAATACTTCATTAAAATAACTCTTTTCCATGTCATCCATTGCACTCGACACCTAGATTGCTAGGAAGTGAGCTGATTATGTTAGTCAGTCCACCAATACAAAGATAACATCATAGCCTTCCTAATACCTTGTTATCCCTCTTATGAAATACATGGAAATGACATCCCAATTTCACTTGGGGACATCTAAGGGCTGAAATAGACAATCTAGAACACAATGATCAACCTTCACCTTCAGAAACACCAGTTACCTTTCCATAAAATCTGCTACTTCTCGCTTCACCCCAATCCACCAAAACTGTTATCTCATGCCTCAATACATTTTGGAAACTTCTGGGCGTACAGCTTGAGGTGTTCTATGAAACTCACAGAGAAATGCCTCGCACATTCCCACAGGGACAAATAGCTTCCCACGGAAGAGCATCTAATTTTAACCATCCTCTAATCATCCCTCTAGAGAATCGCCCTAGAAAACATGCTCACACATAACTTCTATCTTTGAGTATCCCCATTGAGACTCTTCCCACTACCACGTCAAGTTATAATGTACTATCATCTGAAACAAATAGCCACTTCTACTATACAACCCATCATCCAGGTTCAAGGAAGACAAATCCCCCACCACCTTCCAAGAATCCAAATATTCTTGAACCACTTCTCTTTAAGACTTTCTACTTAAGGAATTGGCCATAAAGTTTACCTTAAATTAGGTGTCAGATATCTCGAATGAATATTCTTATAGAAACTCTATCCACCTCCACTTCCGCATGTTCAGGTCTCTTAAAGAAAATATATACCTCAAGCTCTTGTGATCCGTGAAGGACATGAAAAACATCTTAATGAGGTAATGTCACCAAAAACATCAGCATGAAAATTACTACTACAAGCTAGATATCATGGGTGGTGTTGTTAAGTTCATGGGGATGTAACTTCCTAGACACATAAGAGATCACTCGCAACTACTGCATAATCACACATCCCATTATAATAGCTGAAGCGTTATTGAACACCATGAAAGTCACCCCATCCTCTGGCAACCCGAGCTCTAGAGAACTGACCAACTTCCCCTTCGTATAGTTGAAAGCTTCTTGACTATACTTACTATACACAAAGGCCTAGTCCATCTTGGTAAAAGATGTAAATGGAGCTGGAACCCGAATAAAGTTGGTTATGAACCATAGTAAAAGACATCTCGAACCAGAAATCTATAAACCTCTACCAAATTCTCGGGTTCTTCCTAAGAAACAACAACCTTGATCATCAATGGGTCTACTATTATCCCTTTTGAAGACACAACATGTACTTGGAAGTACACCTCTCTCATCCCGAACTTTTACATGGATAACATTCCATAGAGCTACTGGTGTCAGGGGACATCCAAGACTGTCCTGAGGTGCTCAAAATTCTCCTTCTATGTCTTCTAGATAACCAGGATGTCATCAATGAACACAACAGAAAAACAGTTTACAACTTGTGGAAGATACTATTTTTGAGTCCCATGGAGACGGTTGGTGCATTTGTAACACAAAACATCATGAACACAAACTTGAAGTGTCCATTCCTGCACCTAAAAGAAGTGTTCGGGATGTCACCCTCCTTTAACCTCAATTAGTGATATCCTGACTACATATTGATTTTAGATAAAAAACCTGATCCCCTTAGATTTTTGAATATATCATCTATCCTTAAAATGGGTTTAATGGTTCAAGACTGTTACCTGGTTCAATCTTGATTTGTCTAAGTATAGCAGAAGTCCACCATCCACATTCATTGATAAAAAACCAAGGCACCCCATGATGATACACTAATCCAAATAAATACCTTCCTCATCAGATCATTAATCTTGAATCTATAACTCTCATAACGGGAAGGCCTCATCTATCAAGGAGTCATCAAAATTGGACGTGCACTAGGTTGTAAGTCTATCTTGAACTCGATGTCATGTTGAGGGGGTAGAGTCACAACCTCCTCTAGGAATAAATCCATGAACTATATGAAAAATCCTAGAACCTCTAATAACTCACCATCTGTCAAATTCTATGGCATCTCACCTATAGAGAAAAAAGAGGCTCTATAAGCTGGCTACCCACCTAAAAATTATGCTTTCTAAAAAAGGCTATACACTGGCCATTCATACCTGAAAACATGACTCTCCTATAGAAATAGTCAATTATTTCATGCACATATAACAATCAATCAGTGACATGTATGACATTATATGCCTACATCATTAGAAGACGATGATCCCAACAAGGGTGATGTGGCCCCAACATTATCCTACATCACCAGATACCATCTAATAAACTACTCTAACATCTAAATCGTGTGGTCAAAACCAATGGAACGAGAAATATCTATAGGTCATAATTCAGAGAATTTCCTAGACTAGGGAAAATGAAGGATTTGAAAGCTCCTAAATTAAAAAAATCCCAAGAAATATTGCTAAAATGACTAATGATACCTCGAATGACCTCTAGTCCAACTAGAACTATTTTCTCTATGGTGTGTAACTACCCACACCCATAACCTCTACCCCATGGAGATCGGATCCCTCCCCGACCATGACCTAGTTAGTGTCCTGGAGGATCTCCCTGTGGTCGACCTCCTCTAACATTATCTTCCATCAGTGGAGTGGGGGTCTACTATTGCTGGAAAGGCTTAAATGGTAACTGCACCTGCTATGGCGGGCATTGAACCTTTCCACCCATACTATGATTATCACGAACTAGGAACTAAATCTATTCTTTCCAATGGCCTCTATAAGAAAATCATCTTTGTCATGAGCCTTTAGGGAACATGTGAGGACCAAGAGACAAGAACTGGAACTGTTGAGGCCTACTCCCCACTAGTTAAAACGTGGAAGGCCTAGATGCTAGATACAGTCGACTAAATGCCTTCCCTTTCTACAAACTCATATGGATCCCCTCTCACTATGAACCTCCCCATGAGTGCATCCTCTACACTACCTAAGAAATATTTGGAAACTCTATGTATGTCAGAAGAGTGAAGGGGGTAACTTCATACTAATGAAAATGTCAAAGGGCATCTTCCAAGCATCTCCCTCGAGACTCTTCATACAGAAAGTGGTCTGAATGAAAAAGGATGTGATCCATGAACATGATCCCATGTTTCATCACTGACATACTCTCCTTTTAATGGGAGAGTATCTCATATCTCCTCTTATCCTCCATTATTGATGAACAAAAATATTCCTGAAACACCTTTTGAAATTCAAACCATGAGACATCGGTCTCCTTCCTCTCTCTCAGAAGTAATTCATCCACCATAGATGCACTGTTCCATGGATATGGATCCCTGCAATAAGAACCTAGTACTCCCTCAGATCATGGATCAAGGTAAAGGTTATGTTCAACTCCTAAATTCATTTGTCTATCTATAAGTCTAAAATAGTGCCTCCATACTTCCGTAGGGTCTACCCCTGGAAAGCATGAAGGGAGTTCAGTGAAAAGTCATAATCCTCCTCTTTAGTGCCCCTCTTTAAATTGGCCTTATTAGCCTATTGGGACTTGACTTCCCAAGACACTCATGGGAATCTTCTAGGTTCCATAGATGAAATGGTAAACCTGGAATTTCTTATCCAGAGTAGTACAGAATGTCCATTTAGTTTCATTTTTTCACATTATTTTTTACATTTTCAAAAAAACCCAACTCGAACAAGAACACAAATCATTATTATATATTTAAATTTCCTAGGGTATCTACTTCACAACTATTGTATCCTCACGTTGTTATTCAGTATGTCCAGATTCAATACATAAGATCAAGAGGGGAAATAAAATATCATGTCCTAAATCACATTCTTTGGCCCATGTCATGCACCATGATCACCTGAAACCATTTCCATACCGTCCCATGCAACACTAACTATGCCTAACTCTGAACACTATCTTATCTCTCAACCATCAATTCTAATACCATTCTATCATGACCCTCCATACTCTGGGTGAGGGAAGGGAAAGAAAGTGCCACAACCTTCCTTTTTCCAGATGAAGTAGAGATAATTACCCTCGAGTCCTACCATTAAAAGGAATAAAAGTGGAAACTAGAACCAAGTGTACTGAATCTCACAAAAAATGATAGGTATTATATTTTTAATGAAAATAGGATCCAAATATAAGATGGTAAAAATCCCAAACAACACTAAAAATTTATATAATGGAAACAATACTCCAACCCAAGCATGAAATAATCATAATCTATAAAAAAGTACAACCAAATAACTAGAGAAAGTACAAAAAGAAAGAGACTAAGTAGTATCACATCAAATATCCCGATTCCCAAGCTAGTAAACTTCAGAAAGGTCCTCAAATTCTTCATGGAAACAAGAAAATAATTTTATAACGAAGGGTGGGAATATAATTATACATTTTAGGGGGACCAAAGTCACTCGTGAACAAGTGGGAGAAGCATACTAATTCCCCTATTAAAACAATAGAAACCAACCACACCTAACAGGGAAAAACACTAGCCATCCCAAACACAAAAAGGCATGATCACAAAATAAAACAATTCAAATAATGTAAAAATATACACACACCAATTAATTGTGTACCCCTCCACACTTTTCCCACTTGGTAACTAATCATTCCTAATGGATAACATATTGATGATACTACCCATCCCCAAACGTAGTCCCACAGCACATATACAAACACGAACCTAGGCCATAAACCAAAAATACCCATCCACAGACACATAGGACACAACAACCACACCTTAAACTCGAAAACATCAGGGCCTCATCCTAATGTCACTTGGGAAACAAACGTATCCCACCGACACCTAGGTACTTAATCCACAACACAACCTTAATAAAGGATCTAGGGATAGTAGTTAACCTCATTCCATTACAGGATACCCAGATATGCTTTAGTGGTAAGAACCAGAAATGGTGTGTGGGGGAGAAAGTTAGTAACCAGACATCCATCATCCCACCAGGATATTTGAAAAGAGACCATCCCCCATGAAGTGGGGGTGTTCCAAATTTAGTTCAAAATATGGGTGGGTTGTGTATTAAAAATCACAAGGAACTACAATTTATACATATTGGGAAAAAATCACTAATCACAACCTATGGGTTTCAAACAAACAACCAGACCACAAAAAACCACCTTTGTTGGTACCCCTATATGCCCAACCACACAACAGCCACAACCAAATAAAAAACCCATAACCTTTTTCATTTAATAACTTTTCATTATTTATTAAGGAGTTCAATGTAATCAACTGCAAGAATGCCTTTGTAATCTACTATCTTCAACTATTCTCAACACAAAAATCAAGTCATGTTGTATCTCAACGACACAAACATCACATAAACACATTGATTACCCATTGCTAAAAATTTATCAACGTCCAAAACATAAACCAAGGAAGTCTCAATACCTACAAGTTTATCCATCCAAAACCAATCAATCTATCAACCTGATATTTCACCACACCTCATGTACCACCCCATATTCAAATCCCATAGAAAACACCACCAAAAAGTATCCCCACTCCACAAATTGGCCATACCCCTAACACATATTCATTCCCTCTATCAACCCCTATAACCCTAACAAGGATACCAATAAAAACTAAAAACAACCCCATGAATTAGAAATCCCAAACAAACATAGAAAATAGCCACATTATTAAGAAAGATATATTCAAATTTAGTAATATGGTATCATTAATTCCACTCTAAATAATATGGGTGATCAAAGAACATGTTTTATCCCGGGGCATCAATTTATTAAAATATGTGTACATGATTAAATAGATTTATATTTCCGATTATTCATAGAATATAAATAGAAAGAACAAGAACATCACTAGTGAGAAATCATGGGCCACCAACAACAATGATTTTCAGAAGGCCTTACAACCACAACAATTTATAATTGGAATGAAATGATAATAACATAAAATATCACTCAACACATATTCATCTTCAATACCGTGAACAATATAATAAAGGCATTTTTATCTTTTTAGCATCACCTAACCCTCCTCAATTATTACTCTTTTATAGAATAAATTCTTACATTCTCTCCCAAGAATAATTACAACACCCACCCCACATGATACACAATTAAAAAGAGATGAATGAAAATCCCAATATGGAACAATCGAAGATCAAGGTTCCTCCTAGAACCAATAAAAGGGGGTCATGCGAGCAGCAAGAAACCTCATGGAATACAAAATAAGATAGGGCTCTAGCATAAGCACAAGACTATTTTGGGATTAAAATTTCACCGCCCACCAAGAAAAAAGTGGAGAGAGGACCTTGGATTTAGAAAAGGGTGATCTTATATCAAAGTCCAGGGAGCATTATGAAATTAATGATATAATTAATTTCCTTTGAAACACCTTTAAAAACACTCAATCTTTCTTTTAAACTCGATTTACATCAAATAAATCATAAAAGGGAAAAAACTAGAAAAACTATGAAAAAACAAGAAAATAATGTTGATGCCAATATTGACACTGAAACTCAAATTGATGCTATCCCTAAAGCTAATTTAAACATCCAAAATAACACTGATAGTGATGCCAACATTATATAATGACTCACTGACACTGACAATACAAAACAACACGTCGACACCGAATGTTCAAAATGAAATGCTAACGCTGACTATTTAAAATTTCATGCAAACACCGACAGTTTAAAATCAAACGCTGACATTGAAAGTTAAAAATGACACACCGACACCAAATTTTCAAAATTACACCCTAACATAGACAGTTAAATATGAAACTCTGACCCCAACTATTCAAACGGACACTCCAACACCAATTTTTTAAGTGTGCATTGACATTGATAGTTCAAAATGACACACCAACACCGACTGTTCAAAATGGCATGCTGGCCAAAAATCTGGTCTTTTTGGTTAATCTTATCTAAAAGAGTCACTCATATCCCATATTACACCCAAAAAATATATTTTCACAACAGAATGGTCCAGATATGTCTGTTCCATTACATCATATAACTCTCAAAACATTCTCACCCTCGAGAATTTAAAACCATCCAAAGGAAAAAGAGGGGTCTAAATAACCACCCTGTAAGATACCTCTCAAGGGAAAAACTCTATATTTTGTTCCAAAACTGGAGTGAAAACCTCAAAATCCAAGAATACCTCCCTGATAGACACTACACAAATCAACTATGTGATCATCAAAGATCACACTATATAGAAACATGTATTTGGGATCGTCTTCCTCCATGTCAAGATACTATCATCATTGGGCGACACTGACTCACCGACATTGTTTTAATCGCATCTGCATTAATTCATCTTGATTAAGAGATAGGTCCCCCCTTCCCATATGTCGGGACATCTCACACATCAGGGAAAAGAAAAAAAACTCATTTCATTGCAATATGGTAAATCATTACAACATAAGCGATGTTTACGGTTAAACACAAGAGGATAACTCAGAATAGCTCTTGGTATTGGGCACACATATGTGCCTCCTGCTCCCAATAATCTCAATCATTACAACATGGGAGTCATCTCATAGATACTAAAGAAGCTGAGATACATGAATTATTTGGTGGTCCCCCTCCTACTATGGTTCCAATGCCTGGTGATATGGCACCTCCCAAACACATCTTTATACCACAAAATTCCCAATGATCCTGGTTGAAATCTTGCTTCCCCAACCAATCCTCTATTTCCCATATCGAGGGGAAAATATTAGAAACACAAGGTCCCAAACCTCAATCTCATAGGGCCTCTACCTATGATTTCCACATGAATTCTGCCAATACAGAGCTACCTTCAACCGCTTGTTCCTGAGATAAAGATTTTATGTCATGATTTTCATCATGTATTGTCCAAGGAATGCAAAATCTCCAACCTCTATCTAGCATAAGGGTGAACGACACGTTCTCATGTTAAAGGCTTTGAACTATGTCATGACAATGGTACAATGATAGCTAAAATAGTTAGAAAAGCTACTAGAGGATAATTCCGTAACCATGATCCCCAAATATCTAGAACACATGACTGCATCATATCCCCCAAAATCTAGATGGTTATCTCTATTTGTACATCTGTATGAGCGGGAAAAGTAGTTTTGAGGTGTAAATGGGTTCCAAAAGCATGTTGTTGTGCCGTCTAGAATCATGAGGTTAACCATGCATCTCAATATGAGATGATGGATCTTCTAACCAAAAGCAGTCACACCACCTCATTGACATACATCCTTGACATGTCATCTTTTGTGCTCAACTACTTGATCGCAAGGAAGTGAGATGATTTTATCAATGGGTCCACCACTACCCAGATAGCATCATAGCCTTCTTGATCCCTGTGTAGAACTATGAGAAAATACATGGGGATGTGATCCCAAGTAAACATAGGGACATCATAGGGATACAACATAATTCTTGGAACACAATGCTCATCCTTCACCAACTGACACACTAGGCACCATTCCAAAAACTCTGCTACTTATGACTTCACCCTGGGCCACAAAAATTGTTCCCTCAAGCCTCGGTACATCATGTAAACTCCAAATTGTACATCCAAGGGTGAGCTATGAATCTCATGGAGAACTCCCTCACATGTCATCACTGTGAATATAGATTCCCATGGAATGTCTTCTGATATTAACAATCCTTCGACCATCCCTCTAGAGCATCAACTTGGACAATGAGATCACGCATCAATTCAGTCCTCGAGTCTCCCCACATATACTCATCCATTTACTTCCAAGCCTTCGAAGAATATCAATCTACTTCCTTCTACTACTTCTTTCTCAAGGAATCATTTAAAATGGTTCCCTATCATTTTCTATTAGAGATCTTGAAGTTGTAGTCCTTTAGAAACTCCATCCACCTCCACTTAAACATGTTTAAGACTCACTTAGAGAATATATTCCTCAGGCTCTTGTGGTCTATGAAGACAAGTATTCACTCTTTGATGAGGTAATGCAGCAAAATTTTCCATGTGAATAGATCCACTACAAACTCCAGATCGTGGGTGGCATAGTTATGTTCTTAGGGACATAACTGCCTAGACCCATAAGATATCACTCTCTACTACTGCATCAATAGACAACCCAATCTATGATCAAAAGTGTCATATATCACATTGAACATGACCCATTCTATCGAAAACCTCATCATTGAACCACTATCCAACTTCCACATCAGATAGCTAAAACCTTCCTCAAACAAATCACTCCACTGAAAGGCACAGTCCATCAAGGTCAAATAAGTCAATGGATTTGAAACCTGGGATAATTCGTCTATGAACCTCTGATAATAGCCTTCCACAACAAGAAATCTACAAACCTCCGTCACATTCATGGATTTATTCTAAGAAACAACAACCTCCAAATTCGATGGGTCAATTGTAATCCATTCCTGAGACACAACATGTCCATGGAAGTAAACCTCTCGCCTCTATAACTAGAACATTGAAAACATCCCAGCTAGCTGGTGGTGTCGGAGGATCTCTATGACTGTCTGGAGCTACTCGGCATGATCCACTTATGTCTTTGAGTAAATCAAGATGCCGTCAAAGAACACGACAATGAACCGGTCTAGAAACATGGGGAAGACATAGTTTGTGATCCCCATGAATATGGCTGGAACATTCGTGACACCGAACGACATGACTAGGAAATCAAAGTGTCCATACCTGAACCTGAAATATATCTTTCGGATATCACCCTCCTTCACCCCCAACTGGTGATATCCAAACTGCAAATCAATATTAGAGAACCAACTTTCTCCCCTCATCTAGTTGAAAACATAATCTATATTCAAATGGGGGTAACGGTTCTTGATCGTTAAATGGTTCAATCTTCAGTAGTCGATTCACCACCCTTGGCTACCATCCAACTTCTTTAAAAACAAAATTGGATCACGCAACAATGACACAATGGACTTGATTATTATCTTTACTATTAGATCATTGAGCTGATTCTTCTACTCCCATAACATAGAAGGAACCATCTGATAGGGATCCATCGAAATCGGACAAGCACCAAATTGTATGTTTATCCCGAACTCGATGTCACGTCGAGGGGGTAGAGTCACAATCTCTTATGCGAAGACATCCAGCAACTCTCTGACAACTCCTATAACCTCTACCATCTCAGAATCCATTAACCCATTTTAATTAATGACTATCACAAATATCAGAGTCTCTACAAACTATTTTCCCACCTAGATGCTACGCTCTCTAACAAAAGATACACGCTGGCCATTCAAATAAAAAAAACTAAACTATTATTAAATAATTCAATGAAAAAAGTCACATATTACAACCAATCTATGTCATGTATGAAATATTATGGATACATATATATCATTAGAATATTCCCACATGAATCATGAAGCCACAACCTCAGCCTACATCCATGGTAAACATCAAATAAACTAGTAGGAACTCCAACTTGAACACTCAACAAGGTCACATGAAGTTTCTATGTATCTAGACCCATAGATTGGGATAGAATGTGGCTAAAAAAGGAGTGCAAGGCCTCTTAATAAAACAAAAATCAAGAAATATTTCTATATAGGCTAATCGTACGTCAAATTCCATCCGGCCCTGCTGAAACTATAGCATCTACGGTGTGAAACAACCCATAGCCATCTCCTCGGCCCCTTGAATCTCAGCCGCCTCCCGGACTACTCCCTAGTCACGTTCTATGAGAAACTCCCTATAGTCATCCTCCTACAGCACAGTATGCCCTCGGTGGAGTGGGGGATACTTTTTATTGAAAGTACTAACTAGTAACAGTTGCTACAGAGGCAGGAACTGAACTTGCGCACCCCCACTATACTGATGATGAACTAGTCACGGACTCTGGATGTCCCCACCGCCTCCATATGAAAATACCATGGTCCTGGGCCCATAGAGATAAGGAGGGGACAAGGGTACTAGAATTGGAACAGTTAAGGACAACACCCCAAAATCCAAAACCTGTAAGGCCTTGACGTATTAAACATTCTTCTGATTGTTTTCCCCTTTGACTAATTCAACTGGATCCCCACTCACATTACACCTCCCCACTATTTCATCTTTTAGACTACCTTATACTTCTTCTGATCCTCTATGTTTGTCAGCATATTGAAAGGGATAACTTCATACATAAGATAAGGTCCAAGGGCCTCCTCCAATCATCTGGCTCGATAATCCTCATTCAGAAAGTGGTCTAGAGGAAAAAGGAAGTGATCCTTGGACCTGATCCTCTATTACCTCAAAAACATACACCCCTACTAAAGAGATATCATATATTATCTTTTTTTTTCTTCTTCATCTGAGAAATTGACACTACTTAAAACATCTTCTCAATTTCAACCCTTGAAACATTGCTCTCCATCCTCTCCCCAAAGAAATGTGTCTACCAGTGACATGCCAGTCCTCACATTTGGCTCACAGGTAGAGGAACTCAATACTCCCACGGAGAACAAATCATGGAAAAGGTGATCTCCATCTCTTGAAGACATCCCTCTTTATCTATGTCGAAAATGCTACATTCATTCATCACTAGGATTTTCTACTCGAAAGAATGAAATTTATTCTTTCAGAAGTCATATTCCTCATCTCAATCGGCCCTCTAATGATTATCCATGTCAACTAGCTAGGCCTCAACTGCCCGATCCACTCATGCACATCATCAAAGTTCCATAGAAAAAATGGGGAATAAGGAATTTCATTGCCTGAGTAGTACAAAATATCCTTTTAGATTCATTTTAACTCATTATTTAATTTAATTTCCAAAAACACCCAACTCAAACATGAACACAATTCATTAAAATGTATATAGATTTCCAAGGCTATCTACCCTAAAATCTTTGTAGCCTCACATGGTTATTCAGTAGGTCCAGATTCCTAGAAATAGATCACGATGGTAGGGGGGGCTAAATACCAATATCCTAACCAGTATTCCCAGGCTTGATTCATGCTCCCAGATCACCTAACACCATTTCCCTTCCATCCCATGTGACCCTCACTATGCCAACATCCAAACTGCATCCTATCACTCAACTATCACCTTTGAAACCATTCATTCATGAACTACCTTCTTCACGATTATGGATGAGATAGAAAAGTTCCATTCCATTCCGTCTTTAATAGGAGGGATACATAATTATCGGTGAGTCAAGCCTTTAATAGGCTCTGTAGTGGAGACCAGCACAAAGGTTATAGAATATCACACAAAATGGAAGGAATTCCCCTTTTCAGTGGAAAAAACATTGAGCGATAAGATGGTAAAAATTTAAAATAGCACTAAACATTTATGTAAAGGAAACCAAATTTTACCCATGCTTGATTTAAATATAAAATATGACAAAAGTACAAAAAAATCACAAAGAAAGTACCAAAATAAAGAGACTAAGTAGCAACATAATAACTATCTTGACGCCTAATCTTTTAAATTCCAACATGGTCCTCAAAGTCCTCCTAGAAACCGATAAACAGTTTAATAACATAAGCTGGGCATATATGTATACATACAGTGGGACCAAAGTCACTTCTCCACAAGTGATATAAGAATACTAATGCCATTGTGAAAACAATAGAAACCAACTACTCCTACCAATGAAAAACACTAACTATCCTAACCTCACTATGGAACACTCCCCAAAAAAAGAATTCATCTAAGGGAATAATATAATCACATTGATGTTTTGGGTACCACGTACCAGTTTTTCCACAGGTTAACTGCTCATTCCTAACAGATGATGTCTTGATGGTACTACCCTTCCCAAAATGCAGTCCCACTGCACATCTACCCTAACACACCTTGCCCACAAACCACACATTCCCTACCCATAGACAACTGGGTAACAAAAACAACACCTATCGCTTGAAAAATCGTGGGCCTCATCTCAATAACTCATAGGAAATAAATCTAGACCACAAAAACCTCATACCCTCATCCACAACATATCTTGCCCACAATATCTTGGGATAAAAGTAAACCTCAAGCCATTACATACTTCCCATATACCCCCGAGCATTATGAATCTAGAAGCAGGTACGAGGAATTAATTCAGTAACCAGCCATCCAACATCCCACCAGGATGTTGGGAAAGACCCAATCCCCCATGAAATAGGGGGTGTTTAGTATGTATTGCTCAACAAGGGTTGTTAGAATATTGAAAATACCAGGTAACTATAATGTATACATATAAGTAAAGAACCATTCATCCAATCCTATGGGTTTCAAACAAACAATTAGCCCACACAGTACCACCATTGATGCTACAACTATAGGTACTACACTATAACACCCACAACCAAAGCAGAAAACCCTACCCTATTTTCCATTAATCATTGTTCATTCTTTATTAATGATATAATTGTAATTAATTCTCAAACAACCCATTAAAACACTATATATTACTATTATCCACACAAAAAGAAAGTCAAGCTATAGTCCCAATACACAAATATCACATAATCACATTACAGTCCCACTAAACAGCATCGCTCGATGGCCAAAACACAAACCAAGGCAGTCACACTACCTAGAAGTTCATCCATTCCAAAATCAACCAATCTCTAAACTTGTGATTTTTTCACACCTTCTATACCACCTCAAACACAAATCCCAAGACAAAACACCCCTAAATAGTATCCCTGCTACACAAACATGACATACCCCAACCATAATGTCATTCCCTCTATCCACCCCCATACCCAAAAGAAGGCTACCAACATCAACTTCACACTACCCTCGTTAAGTAAAAAACCCTACCAAACACAGCACATAGCCATACTATTAACCCAATAATAATAATATTTAGAAAGAGGTGTTATTTAATTCCACTTTAAATAACATGGGTGACCACAAAAAAAGTTTGATCCTGGGACATCCATTTATTAAGCCAAGAATACGTGATTAAATGAATTGTTATTGGTAATTATTCGTATAGTAAAAATATAAAGAACAAGAACATCATCAGTGCACATGAAAAGTACACCAATGACAAAGATTTTCATAAGCCCTTATGACCACAACAATTTATAATAGCAAAACAATTATAATACAATTAAACAACACACAACATTAATTCATCTTTAATCCCTTTCCTATTAACATAACATGTCCTACTATCTTTTTATCATCACCAATATCATTTATTACTCTTTCTAAATAATGAATTCATCTCTACTCTCCCAAGAATCATTGCTACACCCAACCCTCATGACCCACAATTAAATAGTGATGATGTAAAATCCCTAATTAGAAAAACATTTCATCAATGTTCCTCCTCATTTCAAGAACAGGGTGTCCCGTGAGATATAGGAAACTCCAAAGAATACTGAACAATGGAAGGATCTAGAATAGGAAAAACACTAGTTTAGGGATAAAAATCACCGTGAACAAAGAAAAAGGGGAAGAGAAGACCACAACTTTAGAAAAAGACAGATCCTATATCAACGGAACATGAAATGGTTTCAAGGGCCATTAATGTCTAATCATGGTTAAGATTACGTGACATGACTATTTCAATGTCTGGGAAGCATTAGGATACTAAGTGTATAATTAATATGCTTTGGGAAACCATTATATATGATTAGAAAATCCTTTAAACTTGATTTATGACATATAAAATGTAAGATGACTGAGACTAGAAAAACTGGGAAAACTGGAAAATGACACTGATACTGATGTGACGTTGAGGATGACGCTAACATCAAGGCCGAGGCTGATGATGACACTAATTCTAAAGCTAACGCTGATGCTGAAAGTAAAAAATGACATGCTTACACCAAAAATTTAATATGACAAGACGACACCAACAATTCAAAATTAAACACTTACACCAAAATTTCAAAATGACACATTGACACTAAAAGATCAAAATGAAAAACTGACACCGACAACTTAAAATGAATGGCTGACACTGAAATTTCAAAAATACAAGTTGAAACTGACTATTCCAAATGAATAACTGACATCAAATGTTCAAAAGGACATGTCAACACCGATAGTTCAAAATGAAACTCTGACACTGACAATTCCAAGTGACACGCAGACATTGACAGTTCCAAATGACATGTTGAAACCAATAGTTAAAAAACATGCTGACATTGACAGTTCAAAATTAGAAAATGACAATGATAATTAAAAATGACACATCGATACTGACAATTCAAAATGACACATCAAAATTGACAGTTTAATTTGACATTCGAACCTTGAAAATTCAAAAAAACATGCCGAAACAAACAGCTCAAAGGGACACATAGACACCGATAGTTATTAATGACATGCTGACAGAAAATATTAGACATTATGGGTAAATATCTCAGATTGAGTCATCCATAGCTCCCAGAACACCCTAAACAATGAATTTTATAGAGGAATGGACAGGAGAGTCTAGGCCATTACATCATGAAATAAATTTTACCTTCCATTGAGGATTCATTATGTGTTTAATGTTGCTTTTTTAGAAATGAAAGAAATGAGTATTCAAATTATTAAAAAAGAGTTACAAAAGATGGATGGATGAACATTTACATTTATGAAGTTGAAATATATTCAATAGCTTGTTGGGTATTCTGGTGTAATGAATGAAATTCCCTTCAGAGGCTCCGTTGTTAGCAAGCCTATCTGCATGTTGGTTGGCCTCACGATAGATGTGTGTGTTGAGAAAGTTCATAAGGGCAATATTATTCAGGAATTTGTTCCATTGGGTTGTATGCATCCAATATAGATGAATATGGACCATCAAGATAACTTGCACCACATTCATTAAATCACTTTCAAACTATACTGAGTCCCAGTTATGTTTTTGAGCAATAGAAACCACTTTAATGAGTTCGTGCATCTCTGTATCAATGTATTGTAAGCCATTGAGATCCACATTTTTTGTACATGAGGTTTATGAGCCCTTATTCATAAAAATATTGTGAACCATTTGTTTTTTCTTTAAAATAAATTGTGATAAATTTAAAAACAAGAATATAATTTGAATGAGTACGAAAATGATATAGAAATGGAGGAAATTTATTAATGAGAACATGATCGAGTACCGACGTTTGGAGTGGCAAGAATGTAGTATATCTTTATTATATGGGATAAGTTAGATGTCCAAATATGACTCTAGGATCAGGAATAAGGATATGTGTTTTTATGGAGGAATTATTATACCTATCCTATTTCAATATCTGTAGTTTTGAGTTAAAAATTTTGATAAAGATCTTGAGCTGTTGTATTTTGTTAGGAGTCTATAGGAATTCCACTAGGACAACCTCTATTTGTACACATAGAGGGTGGTGATGATAATAATATAGAAGTTGTGGGCCATGGGGAACAAGTTGATCCTCTAGTAGTGGCAGCTGAGGCCCCCATAGTTGTACCAAACACAGTATTTGAGGCACATATCCATGAGGGTTTTATGATTTTCATGCACACCATTTTGTGAGCATATTTACCATCTCCGACTATACAAGAGTAGTTTCATGAATATCGGTATCATCATCTTACCATGTTTTTCGGTGGATGATAGTCCACAAGTTGTGGAGTCCTGGCTATAGACCTGGATATCTATCTTTGAGAATCTTTAGATTCCTCTGGAGTGGAGGGTGATTCACAATATGTATATTCTACAGTATACCAACAAGAGATGATGGGATGTTATTACTCAGACAAGTCTTCATCGAGATATGTCTTGGATTGATTTTCATATCTCCTTATATGATCACTTCTATCATGATACATTGAGGTCCACTATAGCCCAAGAGTTCATGAACCTAGAGCTAATCGTTCTATATGAAAATGTATTATATGAACAATTTTTATAATATCCAGGGTTTCACACATATTATGATGGGAGGTGATTTATCAAAAACTAGTTTATTTCAGGATGGTATTAGGTAAGACATTTGATCACATGTTAATATATTCAGTTTGAATACTAAATCTATAATAGTGACACATGTTCTTATCACATAAGGTAACGTGAGATAGGATATGGGTGTGATCCATGGAGGTTCAGATTCTAAAATAGACACTACATCAACCGGTAGTAGGAAGTGTCATCTGGAGCATCCACTAAGTGATACTAGCCATCATAGAACAAACTCAATTAACATGGTTAGATGCTAACATTGTGTTTGGTTGGGAAATTCATGTTTATAGTGTATAAGGTACCTAGTCGAGTATCAATCCAATGGAAAGGTGGTCCATAAATATCTCTTCTATAAAACATTTACTCTAGTAGATAGAGAGAGAGAGAGAGATAGAGTCAATGTCAAATCCATGTGTCATAAGAAGGGCAACAACTTCTCATCTGGATGGGAACTAGAGTATAATTGGATGATCAACCTGAGGTAGTGGATGTGGCCATTGTAAAAAGATCCCAGTTTTATAGTGAGAGATTAGTGGATATTCTCAATGTTTCCATGTAGTATCACAAGGATGATGCTCAATCCATATATACATAGTGAAAATGATTTTTGAGGAGAAGGATCACATACCATTTACTGTCGATGATACTATTATACTAGCATAAGCTTCATAAATATTTGATACATCAGATTATCATTGAATCATATCAGTTCAATTTTTGGAGAGTCTTGCGGTATGTCTTTATACCACTGATGGTGTAATGATGTATGGAACACTATTGGGGATTATAATAAAGGATATATGTTAGTACATGAAGTGCGCCCCCTGAGATCGATGGGTGTCACTTTATATGGAAACACTATGTCTTGAAGATGATATATTTTGACGTAATTATTGGGATGGACTGGTTTGTTCCAGTTCTTGATTTCATTGAGTTTTATTACTGAAGGGAGATGATTACATAACTATAGGGTTTAAAAATCATATAATTCATGCTAGAGAAATGTGTGTCACAAACATCATTCCACTAAAAAACCCATTAAAGTATTGTTGAATGTTATTCATGGATCATATACACAATAAATCACAACTTAAAACAAAGTATTTTATATTAGCTTGTGTGGGATTTTTAAATATAATATAGAATATTTTTTAATGAATGTAGAATTTCATTGAAAATTATATTCATAAAACCATTAAAAATGATATTTTTCTTATAAACAAATCTTCATAATTTCATTTCATCCATTTCTTGAGTAAAATATTATTTCCTCTTTGAAAAAATCATTTTAAAACTTAAATATTTTTGAAAACAGTTGTGCATTGAAATACATTGAAAACGTAATACAAAACCTTAAAAAAATTCAAACACATTTATTTGGAAATAAATTCAAAACGTATAAATAAAGATTTAAATCATTTCGAAAAACAAATTAGGAATATATTTTTAAAAAAATAGAGATATATTAAACACAATTTCATTTAATCCTTTTCATTGAAAATAAATTGAAAACATATAAAGAATTCTTGAAATAAATATGAAAACCTTTTTTCATGGAATTAATTCGAAAACATGGTAGGAAATATTTAAAATATTTTGAAAACCATTTTCCTTGAAATTCACCATAGAAAAATGCATATAGAAAGTATTAGGGAAAAATAATAAAAAGGATGACCTTGTACTTATATAAAAAAATATTCAACAGATTGATGTTAATCAGGGCAAGTAAATATGTACATTCGACATATTTTTTTTCTACCGTAATAAGTTTAGAAAACTTCCTCAAAAAGATAAAATATTATTCCATTAAAAACCATTATTAAGGTATTTCATAGGAAAAATGTATTTTAATGATAATAGGAGAATAGTATAATACTGTTTTGGAATATTTTTTATTAAATGTGATTATTATAGAACACATATTTCTGACCAAAGAAATGTGTAATGTCTGTACCTCATAAAAAACATTCTTAATATTCTTATGTACCACAGACTAGATAAATTATACAAACAGATGAAGATATTTGGAATAACTGTAGTATTAGAAAAATCATGAGAGATCTTTAAAGGTGGATCACAATATTTCATCAATTTTAGAACAATCATAATCAATCTCACAAATATATGAGATAGTTTCAATAAACAATTAACATTGGTAAAATTGATTAGTACTCCCCATGTAAGAAGATGAAACTAAAATAAGCTTAAAATATCATGAGAATAATTAGATTCATGCTAGATCATATCAATTGTAACTATATACATCATATATAATAATATAGGTTCATAGCTTGGCATGTATCTCAAATAAGGAATGTTGAGACAAAATTATATTACTGATTTGGTAAATTTTGAACCATAAACCCCCTAAAAGATATATCATAAAATTTATATCTATATTATCATTTATTTAGTTATAATGATAAAATAAAAAATTCCTAGTCAATATATAGACCCCACAAAGTCAATTTAGTGGTTAATATGTCATGTATCTCATGAAAATAAAAAATGAGTTGTAATCCCTTACCATAAGTCTTGAATTTTATCATACATGTTCAAACCTATTGTACAGAAAATATTATTTCATTATAAATTTAATATATAACCATATTATTATATTTAATACAATATTTTTTTATGAAATTATATTACTCATTTATTTGGAACACTATTTTAATGATACTTTTCGGGCAATATATTCTTTTTCTTTGTAAATATTTTTGGCTTGTTATTCTTGATCATTATACATAGATCATGATTTAATTACTTATAAAATTTAAAATTGTTATAAATATCATTTATATTAATTATATATCAATTTATAATAATCTATCTTGTATTGAAGTGTAAAATGGAAAACACAGTTGATAGAGATGGTATGTTGAACGTATGTATAAATAATTTTTCAATTTTATTTTCATATTTAGTCAGATAATGTAGATTAAATATATAAATATAAATATATTATAGTTAATATTGAATTATTATTTCATATATATCATATAAGTTTACTAAATTTATCATTAAGACATTCCATGTAAGTTATGGATGAATCACATCGCTTTGAGGAGGTTGTATTCCACATGTCTTCAAACAAAATTATGATACTTAAACGAAATAGAAAAAATTAACATATGAGATATATTATAATTAAATAATAATAAATACATCATAAATATCATATAAAACATATAAAAATAAAATTTCCATCGTAATATTTAAATTTGAGAGGTGTTAATGGAAAATACGAGCAATATCATTTCGTGAGGCAATATTTCAACGTACACAAGGACGGAAAGTTCATTACCCCTTAGATGATAGTGTGTGAATGTTAACATCAAAAACATTTAATAAAAACATATAATTATATCCTGGATAAAATATTTATTATATAATCATGAAATAATAATAATTTATGGGGTGGATAACAAAAAATAATTCTAAATATCTTGAGGATGGATGTTACCTCTAATTTGGGAAACTACTTTTGGTTTGAAACAAAGGGATTCCTTGTTTTTAATTATTACCAATAACAGGATTCTAGTTTTAGGGGGATTATTTTTAGGTTTTATTTTTGTAGATCATGGTTTATTAAAAGTGTCTTGATAGGTGTTAGTATGTGGGAGGTGTATGTGCCTTGTTATAATGTAGGAGGAGTGGAAATCATGTAATTTTATAGAAATGGAATTCTACCCAAATATTTTCTATTAAAAGACTCTCTATTAATTTTAAAATGTCTATAAAATAGACTATAAGTTCTAACTAATTATAGAAAATATCTTTTTTACATTTTTATAGGTTATTTTATCTCTCATGTTTATTATTTAGTCCTATGTTAAGCTTACTTTCCACATTGTCATTATAATTAATTTTAATTATATTCAAAAATATGATTGGGAAAAAACTATGTTGGCGTTTTTATAAATTATATATTATTATTATTCCAAATATGAAAGAAAATGTTTAAAAATTCTTATCATAGAAGTGGTAGAGATGAATTTAAATTTAATCTTGCATATGGGGTGACAAAGTGGGTTATTTTCAGTAAAAAACTTCAAAAGCATGGTAAGTTTTTATTTCAAATTTGAAATAAAAATTTATTCCAATTACCCAAATTGGATTAATTTAAGTATATTTGATATAATTTAACATTAAAACCAATAAATCTAATAATTTCACTATATAGATAAATTAGATGACAATGCAGTTTTTAATTTAAATCTAGTATTTTTTAATATTTATCAAAAAACAAAGCATCACAGTAAAATACCAAAAAATCACTGGTAGTTAATTTTTATATTCATATTACAAATATTAATCTTATTTTGAAATATTATAACAAAAAAAATTTCAAAAAACTGACTTCCGTTCGGATCTCTATCAAAATGTGGTAAAATAAATCTTTTGAAGAATGTATATGTTTTTATTTATAAAATTTTATATATTCCTATATATTATCTATAAAATCTATAGTATATATTTCGAAAATAATTATTGAATATATTATAAGTAAATTTTATTCAAAATATTATTTAATGTTTATCGAACTAATTTATTTAGATAAAAAAATTGAAAAAATTATTTTCATAGAAAAGTGATTTCATTATTTTTATATAATTCTCAAATTTACTTATACTAATTGATAAATGAATAATTTATTTCATATAAATGTGTAAATAATATTTTCACAATTTAGTTATTCGTATTCATAAATTTCCATCTATTGTATATGTGGTAGCTATAATAATATTTTAATTAAAATATGACTCGTATATTGTTGTTTGGTAAACACTCAAAATTATGTGTTACACAAGCTATCGAAGGAAGTTGGAATTTTTTCTAACATAATTCAAACATAGTGTTTCATGTACTTAAATATAATCAAATCATTTCTTGTATTTATTGAAATCCAAATATATTATATATATATATATAAAGTATATTCAGTGCTGTGAGAAATGAAAAATATAAAAAAGATTAAATTAATATGAAAAAAATATGTGTCATGAAATATTAAGGTGTTACATTCTACCCCGACCAAATATGAATTTATCCCTCAAAATTCATTGATTTTATGAAAGAATTAATAAATAAATGCTCCATTCATATATAATAACATCGTAAAAATGAATACTAAAGCATCCATTAAAAAAGAAAGATGAAAACCTAATAGTTATGTAATGTAATATGTACCTAGGTTCCAACATATGAGAACATACGTGGAAAGTGAAAACATATACTGGGAGGAAAAGTGAAAAAAAATTTAGGGAGTGATTGAGGCCATAAATAACAAATAATTCGATCATCAATTTAATGTTTAGGGAATAAATGTCATAAATCTATGATGATATAAAAGGATCTCAATTCACCAAAAATTAAGGTACTAAGACAACATTTTATTTTGCTGATCGGTCTCCTGAAGATTAATAAATTTCATGATGAAAAATAATATACATGATTTTAGGAAAAACATAACCTTTTTATTCCCTAATCAACTTATACTTCACCTCTCATTCCATGAAATGAAGGTTAATTTTTTATTTTTTGCAGCATTTATAGATGACGAGATCCACGAATTTGATGACAAGAAATTCAACTGGTTTTTATCATAGAAAGCGGTTAGAATATTTTTTTTGATATGCATAAATCCTCACACATTGAGATAGTACATCAATATATAATATTTTATCTGAGGATTATCATAACCCATTATATAAATGGTAAACCATATAACTGTTATGAATGTTGAATGTAAAAAACTTTGGAAAGATGGTCACCAAATTTATCTAACACAACTTATCATTGATACCAACATATCATAATGTAGATATTCATTTTCACATAACAAACATGTGAATACATTTATCATGTATTCCCTTGAAACATGATAATATCTAACTTACCACAATTTCTTATTGAAAACTTGAATTTTTTTTATAATTCCAATATTTATTAGATATATTATTTAAATATAATATTTATGTATACATTATCATTGATAGTATAACCACTTGACAAGAATTCCTAAAATAGCTCTATTTTAATAAATACTATCCAATTTATTTATTCAGGTCCAATAGATATTTATTCAAATAACATAATCTTATTATTAATATCATATTAATGGTTTTATTACCTTAGGTAAAATGTGTAATTGCCATGAATTAAATTTTCTTATCCATCAGAAACATTGATATAAACTATTTTATCATGGTAGGACAACATAAATTGATCAATCCTTTTATATTTAACCATCAATATATCATAATTCATGAATCCAAATATATAAAATCGGTTATTCTTCTACATCATACATTAGACATAAGAAGGCTACCTCATCTTATTAAATAATACCATTTTCATTTCACAGTTCATTTGTATTGTCATCATCATCAGCAATATAGCCATTACTCATCCCACCTTACTGATTCTCATCTGGATCTTTCATCATTAGAAATGAATTTTTATAATGACTGTTCATCCCACAATTAAATCATTTAACATTTGATGTTATATTATGTTTCCTAATATTAACATCAATTTTATCAATAAAACCCTTCATATTTCCTTTTCCATTAATTTCATTTTTTTCCTTCTTTTCTACAGTAAAAATATCTTCTGTTTGTCTAATACATTAACATAGGTGATTCATTACACATTCGTAACAAAAAGAAAACTAAATATTATTTCCTCCATGGCATCCATTACCCAAAATCTCTGATAACTACATCCTTATATTCCTTGGTGATTTGGAGTGTGTGTTAAGGAATATCTTCTAATTCATGTTCCATGAAAACTGACTAATAATGATTAAAACATTTTTCACTCCAATGACCATTACATTTGACTGCTCATCCCAAAAACATCGGTCACATTAAAAATTAGCATAGTTCATTATATTTTCTTCTACTGAAAAACAATATAAATTTGTGAATAATAAACAATTATCATAGGTAGGAACCACATAATCATGAATACCATTTCAAAAATGTATTAATTAGAAAACCATATTTAATCTATGAAACATTAGGTTTATCCAAGGTTATTCCTATACAATATCCATTTAAATCATTCATAGTGGTCCATGAGGATTTTGTGAGTTTCAAATAAATATCCCCAGGGTGTGACAAACTAGTTGTTTAGTAAGGCAGGCTATTGTGTACAAGGATACACTTAATCCAAGAATAATAAACATTTTTTGAATTCTTTCCCTAGGTAAATTGGATCCATTTCCACATATAGATATAGTATCTATACAGGGATATAATGAATGGAACCACTAAATATATCCTTTAAAATAATTTCATGGCATTTTATTATACATTAACTCATCCTTAAATATATACATAGATACACCCCTAGATATATACTTAGAAATATCCATAGGGAAATAACTAAATATTTATTATTCCATATTTTAATTCTTGAATAAAATTTCAATCACATACCAACCATAATAATCTAGTCCCAACATTAATTTACATTACATAATTTTTTTGGAATACTAAATAAATTACAAAAATAGATTCCTATAGACTATATTAGTTTTGTGACTTTAAAAACATGGAAGAAAAATATTATAACTCCTTTAAATAAATCTAATGTTTTCCACACAGATATTCCCACATTTTAATTCTACTTAAAAACCATTCTCTATAACTAGTGGAATGGAATCAAAAGAAATTGATTAACATTAATTCCCAGTTATGATAAATGAAGAAAATATTATAACATAACATGAACATAAAGGTACTAGAACATGATCAAAACATTCGATGATTATACCCTTCATATCAAAGATTATAAACATAAATAATTTCATAAATATTGTTTTTTCATATGAAATTAATCATATGATAATAAAAAATAAGAACTTTATGAGTATATCAAAGGAATAAGAAAAGATTTTTTGGAAAACACAAAAACATGTCATATTATACCATATAAGTCAATGATTATTTTTTTTAAAAAAATAAGGAAATTCATGGGGACTACACCATCTAAGTGATACACAACACCAGACCCAATCATAGTACATTCCTTATAAGGGATTAGGTTTCCCCAACTTCTCATAGTGTATTAATTTTACAAATTTTCCCATAGTGTATCAAGTTTCCCCATCTTCACATACCAGATAGGTTTTACCCATCTTCACATAGTGGATCAGGTTACCCCATTTTCCCATTGTGAATTTGGTTTCCCTATATTCCGACAATGGATTGAGCCTGTTGACTTGATTCCCATAATTATTTCATGAGATATATATCATTACCCAATGAATTGGATGGAGATATATGTCTCACCAATGACATGATAAAATCACACAAACATGTGTAATAAGATAATAAAACATCAATTATTTAATGACCCATAAAAAATGATGTGATTCATAAAAAACAAATCATAACTCATGAAATAAAATCAGTATCATATAAATTTCAGAATATCATTTCCAATGAAAATGATAATGTCTTCATAGTCATTTAAATAATCAATGGCCAATGAAAAGTAATGTGTTTCCAATGTATATAACCTATAGAAGATAAGGGAGTTAAATAATTATCATTCCATCAAACACAAACCATTAATGAATTAAAATGAATAGTATTCATAGATCATATCCATATTAATTGATAACATATAACAATATATGTAATATTGGATAGAGAAGGATTTTTAAATACCACAAGGAACATTTCTTATAAAACATTTCCATTAATTGAAAATACATTCCATAAAATAATTTCAAAAATAAATTTTCATATAAATAATTATATATAGTTTCATTTCAAACACTATTTTTGTAAAATATATTTTTCAATTTTAAATTTTGTTTAAAAAGTATATCATTTATATAACCTTTTTATTTAAAAATATTTTTTAATACATATAATAAAATACTGAAAACAATTTCCAAACCTTCTTCCCTGAAAGTACATTGAAAATATATAAATAAATATTTAAAACATTTTGAAAAGATTTTTCATTTTAAATGCTTTGAGATGGTTTAAATAATTCATTAACACCTTTATAAACCCTATGATCTTGAAAATTCTTTGAAAACATATAAAGAATGTTGGAAAATTATTTGAAAACTTTTTCCCTTCACAAATACCTTAGAAAATAATTTATAAAATTTTATGAAAAACTATTTATTTAAAAATAACCTTTCAATATGATATATTATTTTTTAAGGGAATGACGGTCATGATGGTAGGTAAATACTTACATGCCAAACATTCATTTAATATTGTAAAAACATTAGAAAAGTTCCTTACATTGAGAATGAAAAGAGGTTTCATTTTTAAATAACCGTTATTAAAAGTAATAAAAGGGTAAAAATGTATTTAAAATATAATAAGATAATGTTATAATATTTCTTTAGAAACATATTTTTTAATCATGGTTTTCATTGAATAAATATTTCAGACAGGATAGATAAGAAATGTGGGGATTTCATAAAATCATTTTATATTTTTCTTATGTACCAAATAGTGTAAAATAGTACAAATACATGAAGATATAATGAATAAACACTATAAAATAAATTCATGATATTTATTAATATATGGATCATAATATTTTATCAATGGGAGTATGCTCATAAACCAGATCTATAAATGATGAGATTGTTTCAATAAACTCTAATCAGATGGTTACTTTGAAACGTACTGCCCATGTAAGAAAACGAAATCAAATGAAGCATTAAATATCATTATAATGATGACATTCAGAAAATAACATCTCAATGGGTTTTATATACACCCCATAGAATAATATATGTTCATATCAGGACATGTATCTTAATGAAGGAAAATTGAGACAAAATTACTTTATTGATTTGGTATCATTTAAACTATAATGTACCTAAATGAGATATAATAAAATGGATATGTATATACCTAATAAATTAAGTATTATAATAATATAATACACTAATTTTAATTTTCTACACCACACAAAGGTATCGAGTGATTAATATGGTAAGTATCTCATAGAAATAAAAAGTGATATGAAATTCTTTAAGTCTTGACTTTCCTCACACACATTCAAAAATATCATATAATAAATATAGGTTTATTTTAAATATAATAATGAACCATAGTATTATATCTAATACCATATATTATTTTTTTATTACATTATATTATCCTTTTATTTATAACTCCATGTTAATGTTACTTTTCAGGTAATATCCAATTTGTTTTTCATATATGTCTTGACTTGTTATTCATGAAAATATTGAATATATCATGAATTATTTACATCAAGAATGTAAAACATGGTTTAAATATCATATATATTAAATATATATGTATTTATAATAATATATATAGTATATAACAATTAAATGGACTAAACCATTCATGGTGACGGTAGGTCATACATTCCCATGAACGTGGTTTCTATTTTATTACCGTGCTGAATGAAATAATATAAATTACAGATATATATATATATATATATTATAGTTATATCAGAACTATTATATCATATATATTATACAATTTTACATATTTAATCTTTAATGCATTCCATGTATGGTGTGGAGGAATCACATCGCTTTAAGGAGGCGGTAGTCCCCACTTCCCCAAACGAAATTATCATACTTACACAAAAAGAAAATCATCAAGGTATGTGTTATATAATATTTATAGAAGAATAAATACATAATAAATATCATATAATACATATACAAATATAATTTTAATCATATTATTTAACCATTAATGTTGGTAATAAAAAAACAAAGAAAATTATTTCGTGAGGTGGTAATTTGTAAAATAGGAGAACATTAAGTTCATTACCCATAAGATAGAAGTGTTTGTCGTTGAAGGTATAACCCATATACTAAAAATATCATTATATTTAGGATAATGTTTTTATATATAATAATTATATTAAAATAATTATTGTTGGTGAGTAATTAAAATAAAACTAAAGAGCATGATGAAGGATGTTATCTCTTATTTTGGTAACTCCTTTTGGTTTTCCACAAAGGGCAACCATGTATGGATTTTATCCTGAGGTGATTTTTCTAGGTTTAGGGAAGAAATTTGAAGTTGATATTTTTTCATATATCTATCAATCCCAAGTGTCTTTATAGGTGTGACAAACTGGGTGGGGAGGATACAATTTTATAGTGGACGAGGAGTGGAACTCATATAAATATTTGGAAATTAAATTTCACCCAAATATTTCCAATGAAAAGTTACACCAGTAATTTTAAAATGTCATGAAAAGGGAGTTTAGATTAAAAATGTGGCAAAAAATGGATTTTTGAGATGTTTATAGGATATTTTTATAAGTTTATGGTTTAGTCACTTTTATGAAAATTTACCTATGAATTATTTTAATTTATTTTAATTACTTTCACTAATATTTTTGGTCAAACACTCTATTATACTTATTGTAAATTATAAATTTTTCTGACTAAAAATATTGAATAAATTTTTCAAAATTTAAATCATATAATTTGAAGAAATTATTTTAAATTTAACGACACCGATGGGGGGACATAGCTGGTTTTGGAAATTAAAAATTTAAAAAGATTATTGTGTTTTTATATCCAATTTAAAAGGTAAATTGATTCCAATGACCAAAATTGTATTAATTTATGTATATAAAATCTAATTTATAATTAAAACACATAAATTAATCTTATAAATAAATTAGGTGAAAAACTGGTTATCGATTAAATTTTATATTTTTAGTATTCATCAAAAAAATAAAATTTCATAGAAAATACAAAAAAAAGTCACCATCATATACTTTTTATGCTCCAATTTTGAAGATGATGTTTATTTTTACATATAAAATAAATAAAATTTTCAAAAAATAGATTCAAAATGGGTTCTCTAATAATATATGGAAAAATTATTTTTTAGAATAATATATCATTTTATTGATAAAATTTGATTTATTCATATATTTTACCTATCTAATATATATAAAATGTTCAAAAACAATAATTAAATATATCATATATAAATATTATTGAGAAAATTAATCAAAATTGGTATTTTTATTATTTATATTAAATTCGGTATTCAAAGATAAAATATTATTATTTGAAATGTATTTTCATTATTTTTAAATAGTTCGTACATTTACATCAACTAATTGAAAACCAACAGATTCATTTTATATACACGTGTGAATAAAAATTTCACCATTTATTTTATCTTATTTAAAACTTCACATACAATATGTAGGTGGTGGCTTTAATAATATTGTTACATTAATATTAATAGTATATTATTGGTTAGTAACAAAACATCCTTATATGTTATTGAAGATATCTAAGGAAATCGACATTATGTGTAACATAAGAAAAAGATATTTTTTCATGTACCGAAAAATTTCCTTCATGTATTCCACACAATCCCAATATATAACATTAATAAAATACATACATTAAGTGTTTCTGGAAATTGAAAATTTCATAAATATTAAATTACTTAAAAAATAAAAAAATTCACAAAATTTTTATGTGTTAATGTTCTATATTGATCATGTAATTAGAGTATTATAGGTATCCAATTCTTCTTTGAGGATTTATACTACTGAGATTCAAGTGCTCAAGAGGTAGCTAGAGGATTGTTTGTTAAAGGGGTTTATCTGAACCATTACCTCTTCATGGGATTTACTGGTCATTTTATAAAAATAACGAAGATGGTAACCTCATTCTATTTGTAGATTATCGAAAAAATGATCCCACTAGAGGTTAATAACCAGTATCCCATTCCATGGATACGTGGAATATTCAACATTATCTGAGAATAATATGTTTTATAAATGTTAGATTTGAGATCCATTTAACATCAGGTGCATCTAAGACTATCGTGCATACCTTGCACATATTTAGGTATGATGTATGGTCTAAATGAGTATTTTGTTATTCTATTTGGTCTCAAGAGTTTTCTTGAAGCCGTCATGGCATTGATGACTTTTTTTCTTTCCAAATCTTGATTCATTTGTGGTGGTTTTTTTGATGAAATCTTTTTCATTATCACAAATGACATGATGAAGCCCAAAATATTGAGATCATATTGAATACTGTAACACCCCATGTTTTTAAAAAATTAAATAGATATTCATGGAACTTTGTTTAAAGAAAATATTTATAACAAGATTTTAATAATAATTATTCCACTTCTATGTTTTGAATTTCAAGAAACTGTCATCTAAAATTGTGTTCAGTATGTTATTTGGAGTTTGATGACATCAACTTGTTTTTTTGTGAATAGTAACATGCACTTATGAATAGTAATATGACCCTACTAAATAGTAAATTTTATTATTATTTTATTTTCTTATGGTTTTAAGATAGAAACATCTTGGTTAATTTTTCATCGTGATATAGAAATAGTAATAGATTTAGAATTGTTAATTTTTGAATTAATTATTCTTTTATTTAAAAATAAAATTAATAATATTTAGAAAATTATTTTCAAAAAATGGACTTCATTTTTGAATTCTACTTGTCGAGAAATGGTTCGGGTAATTTATTGGGATTTTTCTAAAATTATTGAATTTACAATGAATAGTGAAATACATAAATTACCATATTATCCAATTATCAGTAACATGCACCATTTATGACAACATAAGTGATGTATGTCTACTTGGTTCGAACTCACATGCAATTATTACTATTTGAGGTCATGTGAACTAAGACTATTCATAATCTTGGGAAAAAATATTATAATAATGATTAAAATAATGAAAAATAGCCCCTCTCTTACACAATACATACCACCCTTACTCCCCTCTTCTTCTCACACCTATCAAGCCATGAGCCATTCCCATGTTCTTCCCAATACTACTCCCAAGGCACTTCCCCACTTCATATAGCTACCGTATAACCAAAACACCAAAACCAAAGTCTTTAAGAATGATCTCAATGAGAAGAGATCAAGAGGTAAACAACATATTTTATTTTCTTTCTTTTAATTAATTTTATTTATTTATCTTCATTTCCCATTTTCTTATGTTGGGATATTTCATTCCATATCCCCTTTACTATCCAAATTATTTAAGCATTAGGAGATATCCCCTTTCACTAATCAAATTATTTTTATGATATTTTAAGAGACATCGTTAGGCTGCCTAATTTTCATGAGAGATTTCTCAAGATTTAATTAATTCAAAGATACCATTATGATTATACATATGTTCTTATGTATTGTTGAATCTCATGTTTTACAAAGTAAGTATATATTCACATGTGATAAGAATGTCTTATAAAAATAATTTCATGCATTACAAGTAATAATGGATGAATGTCTTCTTTACTTCTTTTTAAATCCCTTAATGGTATTTTGTGCTCATCCAAAGTTTAAAAGGATTTTTCATAGTCTATTGGATGTGTAAGAAAAATATGGAAGCCATGTTAATTTTATATGAATTGTCAAGGAGTCATGTTTTATGTTTTAATGTTTTTTCTTTTGAAAAAATGGAAACTGTTTTTATGGTATCCACCCTATAACAATGTGTAATTCTATGAATGTATTCTGTCCCAATTCCCAATCTATATAAACATGAAAAGATACTCAATGTAAAAGGATGTGTTTTTCGACTAAAATCAAGATTACATATATAATAAGGATGGGTCCTTATAGTGTGTACTAGAGGATGGTTTAGATAACTTTAGGGGTTAGGATGATGTTAAAAGAATTTCGTAAATGTTTTCTACTATATGATTAATTTGATGTGTTTTAGAATCTAAATATTACCTTGTTACTCTAAGATACGTTTGTTCAGAATGGTTGTCCATAGAAGGAACATGGATGCTAAAGATGCGGGGAACTTAAATAATGACATCCTTCTGGATCTGTAGCCTGGAATGGTAGGGATTGGAACCAATCATTCTATGACAGTAATAGATCAGCTAATGCAGGAAATAAATGGTGGTGGAATCCATGCATGATAAAAAATATATTTACCACAATAGAACATGAAATTAGTGGAACATTTTATGAGATAACACTCTCTTGCTTTGAATGGAACTTCAGACCCAGTAGAAGTTTTACTATGGATTAAATCCCTTGAAAGGATTTTCAATGTTATGGTATGTTCAGAAAATCAAAAGGCAAGTCTTTACATTTATCGTTTTGATGGTGAATCTGATTAGTGGTGGTCAATGCTAACAAATATCAGGGGTAGAGAGAATTGTTTTTCCTTAGAGTGGGATGAATTTAAAATTTTTTCCCTTGAAAAATATTTTCCTAAGGTTGTGTGACTTAGGATGGAGAAGAAATTCCTTGGATTGAAGAAAAAGGAGGAGGATTAAGTGGTTGTATATGAAGAAAATATAACCGGACTAGAGAGGTATTATCCAAATATTATTCTGCATCTTGATAGAAAAATAAGCATTTTTTACTGAGGACTGAAGCCAAGGTATCGAAGGGTGTTGGCCTCCTATGAATTAAAATGTTATGTGAAGCTTTTCCAATGAGATGAGAGGGTAGAGATGGAGTTTTTTTATGGTCATGTGCATTTTGGAAATAAATAGAAGAAGATGTCTAGATGGAAAGTGATGGGTAAGAATCAACCAAAGAAATATGATGGTAAGAAAATCCAATTTTTAGTTTCTAAAAATTGTGTTAAGAAACACCCTGGGGAATGTCTTAGTAAAACTGGGAAGTGTTTTAAATGTGGTAATTTTGGAAATATGACCTGATATTGTAATGAAAATGATCCAAATACAAATCCTGACAAGAAAACAATAAAGCGTTTTAAATGTGGTGAGATGGGTAATTATAAAAATTCATTCTCAAAGAGAGATCTGAATGATGCATGGAATCCATACTAAAAGAAGAAAGGTGTAGTGATATTCTTTGTGACTATGTCAGTAGATTTCGGGCCATCCAATGATGTTATATCAGGTACTTTGTTTGTTCACTCAGATTTTTCTAATGTTTTGTTTTATACAGGGTCTAGACATTCCTTCATCTCTGAGAAATTTTCTGCTAAATTGAAAATATTACCTCAACAAATAAGGCCAAAAAATTTTGTTAAACACTAGGGGGAAATATTATAGAAAATAGGAATTATAAGAATCATTCTATTGTGGTATGTGGAAAGACTTTATCTGAAAACATTGTATTTTTACCCTTAGTCGAGTTTGATGTTATTCTGGTAATGGATTGGCTTTCTGTTTATCAAGCAAAGGTTAACTATAGATCAAAATAAGTTGTTTTCCATAAAGAATTTTTACTTGTATACAATAAAGAACCCATACAATTGGTAATAAATCAGGAAGCTGAGAAACTATTGAAAGTTGGAAATGAATGTTATCTTGCTCATATTGTTGAAAATAAAGGAACAATTCAGATTAATGATATTTTAGTGGTAAATGAAAACATTGATGTTTTTCTGAATGAGCTACCTTGTGTCATACCTGATCAGGAAGTCGAATTCACAATTGACTTAGTTCATAATGCTATGCCAATTTCAAAACCCCCATATCATATGTCTTAAAGTGAACATCATGAATTGAAAAATTAGTTGTAGGATTTTCTTGATAAAGGCTTCATTCATCCTAGAACTTCACCATAGGTATCCCCTGTTTTGTTTGTTAAAAATAATGATGGTTCCAAGAGACTTTACATTCATTATAGAGATTTGAATAACATCTCTGTTAAAAATATTTATCCTTTTCCAAAAATCGATGACTTGTTTGATCAGCTATAGGGAGATCAGTACTTTTCAATGATTGACATGAGATTTGGATACCATCATCTGAAGGTGGAGGAGGATGACATCTTGAAAACAGCCTTTCATACTAGATATAGATATTATGAATTCTTTTTTATGCCATTTGGGTTAATTAATGCACCTTCTGTATTCATGAATCTTATGAAAAGAGTATTTCATGATTTTGTGGATAAGTTTGTGGTTGTATTTATTGATAAAATTCTGGATTATTCAAAAAATATAGAGGAGTATGAAAAACATATAAGTGTTGTTTTATAAACCATAAAAAAATAAATTGTATGCAAAATTTAGAAAGTGTGATTTCTAGTTGCAACTATTTTTTTTCATGGGAAAATTATAAATAAGGATGGAATAATAGTTGATCCTATCAAAACAAAGGTTGTTGATGAATGGCCAAGACCCAAAAAAATTACAAAGATTTGTAGTTTTCTTTGGATAGAAGGATATTACTGAAGGTTTGTTAAGAACATTGCACAGTTTTCTAGCCTGATATCTATGTTAACACAGAAAGGAATTAAACTTGTTTGGACAGAAGAATGTGATGTTTGTTTCCAGGAAGTGAAGAAGGTATTGGTGAATGCTCCATTTTTTGCCTTACCTTCCCAAAAGGGTGAGTTTGTCATCTATAGTTATTCTTCATTGAATGTACTTGGTAGTGTTTTTATGTGGAATGGTCATGTAATTACTTATTCTTTGAGACAACATAAAACTCATGAGCTAAATTATCCCACAAATGATTTGGAATTGGAAGTTGTGGTTTTTTTCATTGAATATTTAGAGGCATCATTTATACGGAGCCAAATGTCAAATATATACTGACCATAAGAGCCTAAAATATATATTCACTCATAAGGAATTAAACAGGGGGAAGATTATATGGCATGAACTGATAAAGGATTATTATTTCATGGGTAATTACCATCCTATAAATGAAAATAATGTTTCGGATTCCTTGATTCGAAAACATCATGCACCTTAAACCATGTTATGTATGGAAGATGATCCCTTGATAAATGATTTGATGTACATTGGTGAAGAAGTTGGTGGTGCAGGAAATACCTTTTTTTGTCTCAGGTTTCAGTGTAGTTGTCGTTATTAGACAAGATTAAGCAAGTACAGAAGGAAGACCATGATCTATAAAAAAGGTATAATTAGTTAAAGTGGGTATGTTTCCTAAATTTAACCTGGATAATGATTGAGTTTTAGGATTTTCTAAAAGGTTTTGTTTGTCTTCTGATTCTCAGTTGAAAAAATAATTATTATGTGAATCTCTTAGTTCTCCATTTTCATTTCTATGACAGTAATAAGATGTAAAGAGACCTTTGAGTGTATTATTGGTTGGATGGAATGAAGAGAGATATTGGTGATTTTACAATGACATGTTTGACATGTCATCTAGTTAACATAGAGTGGTTGTTACCGAAGGGAATGCTTTAACCTTTTCTAGTTCTAGATTTGAAATGGGAGAATGTATCCTTGGTCTTTTTGGTGGGACCATCAAATAATTATTGAGGTAACAATGGGATTTGGGTTATTGTTTTCTGGCTAACAAAATATGCACATTTTCTTTCTATTCAAGAAACAATGTCTCTGGAACAACATTATTGACAGTATCTCAAGAATATTTTTAGGATACATGGAGTTCATCTTTCCATTGTATTTGATCAAGATACCAAGTTCACTCTTAACTTTTAGAAGTGACTTCAGAAGACATTGGGCATGGAATTAAATTTCAGTACAACTTTTCTTCCTCAATCAGATGGGTAGTCATAACGAATGATTCAAAAATTGAAGGATATGCTTCGAGCATGTTCAATACATTACTAGAGGAGATGGGATAAACATATTTATTTAGTTGAGTTTTCTTATAATAATAGTTTTCATTCCAGTATTCAGATAGAACCTCTAGAAGATTTGTATGGGATGTGGTGTCGGACTCTAGCTTTTTGCAATGAAGACAGTGAAAGAAAGTGGATGGGGCCAGAATTAGTAGAAGAAGTGGCTGAGAAAGTGAGGATGATCTAGAAGCACATGAGGATAGGTCAGACTAGGTATAAAAGTTATGAAGATAATTGAAGGAAAGACTTGTCTTTCGAGTTAGGTGAACATGTTTTCCATAAAGTCTCTCCTTGGAAAAGTGTGATGTGTTTCGGTAAGAAAGGTAATCTAAGTCAATGGTTCAACAATCCTTTTGAAATCATGGAGAATGTTGGAACAATGGAATACCAAGTTTCTTTTCCTCCATGTTTTTCTTAGGTACAAAATGTTTTTCATGTTTTGATGTTGAGAAATTAATTGCAAGATTCATCACATGTCTTGATCCCAGAAGCCAATTAGATGGAAGAGAACCTTTCTTATGAAGAGAATCCAGTTCAGATTCTTGATTTAAGGGAAAACGTATTGTGGAATAAAGAAATCCACCAGGTTAAGGCTTTGTTTAGAAACCACATGGATGAAGAAGAAAAATGGGAGTCTAAAAATGTATGAGGGAAAAGTACTCTCAGTTGTTTAATTTGTAAATAAAATTACACGGACACAATTTCTAGAAGGTGTGGATATTGTAAAACCCTATGTTTTTCTAAAATTAAATAGAAATGCATGGAACTATGTTTAATGTAGATATTAATAAATATCCTTTAAAAATAATTTTTTCCACTTCTATGTTTTTAATTTCCAGAAACTATTAACTACAATTGGGTTCAGTAAGTTATTTGGAGTCTGATAATATCAACTTTTTTATTATGAATAGTAACATACCCTTATGAATAGTAATATTAATAGTAATATGACCCTAATTAATGGGGAATTTTATTATTTTATTATTTTATTAATGTTTTTTGATAATAACATCTTGGTTAATTTTTCATCGTTATATAGATGTAGTTATAGAATTAAAATTGTTAATTTTTGAATTAAGTATTATTTTATTTAAAAATTAAATAAATAATATATAGAAAATTATTTTAAAAAAATAAACATAATTTTTTATTTCTACACAATAAAAAATGGTTAGGGAAATTTTTTGAGATTTTTCTAAAATTCATGAATTTTTTATGAATAGTGAAATACAATAAAATACCGTATAATCAAATTATGATTAAAATACACTATTTATGAAAACATATGTGATGTAAGTCCACATGGTTTGAACTGACATTCCATTATTTCTATTTTAGGTCACATTAACTAATACTATTAATAATCTTGGGAATAATCATTATAATGATGATTAAAATAATGAAAAATACCTCCTCTCCTCCACTATAAATACCTCCCTTACTTCCCTCTTATTCCAACACCTCACAAGCCTTGAGCCATGCCTATGTTCTGCCCAATACTTTGCCCAAGGCTCTTCCCCATGACCTAGATCTAATGGTCTCAGAAAAATACCAAAACCAAATCCCTTGAGAAGGATCTCAAGGAGAAGAGATCAAGAGGTAAACATCCTCTTTTATTTTCATTATTTTATTATTTTTCTATACCTTTTTCTTATTTTGGGATATTTATTCCATATCCCTCCTTACTGTCCATATTTTGTAAGAGTGATGAGATATCCCCTTTCTTTCATCAAATTATTTTTATGAAATTTTAAGATACGTCGTTAGGCTGCTGAATTTTCATGAGAAATTTTTGATGTTTTCTTTTATTCCAAGATACCTTTATTTTTATACTTATGTTCTTATGTATTTTTTAATCTCATGTTGGAAAAAGTATGTATATATACACAAATGATATGTATGTCTTATAAAATTGATTTCATATGTTACATGTAATCATGGGCCAATGTGTTCTTTTCTTCATTTTATATCCTTTACTCAGTTTTTGTGCTCATCCCAAGTATAAAATGATTATTTATAGGTTGGTGGATGTGTAATATAAATAAAGAATCCATGTTAAATGTTGAATAATTTTCAATGAACCATGTTTTATGTTTTAATGTGTTTAATTTTGAAAAAAATGAAAACTCTTTTTATGGTATCCACTCTGTAATAGTGAGTAATGCTATGAATGTAGTCCATACAAATTCTCTCCAATGGCCCGATGACCCAAATTTTCTATTGATTTTGATAATACACTTTTCAAGGGGTGTGGTGGAACCCTTACGAGTCCCGTAGTCATAAGTATTACATGTCTCGTAAGCCTTAGAGGAATTCATTTCACGTAGGATTTAAACATTACATACAACACAGAATAACTTCGAGAACATATCCTCCCCAACATCATCATTCTGAAATCAACTCTCCACCTTCGCATGGCTGTTCGGATAAGATTTCCCATGCATGCACAGGCTTTTCCTTATGTAAGGTTACATACCCTCTAATCTTGCAATCTATTTAGCTTCTTCTATGGTGAATTCTACATACTCCTCCTTTTGAAGATTGTTCCTTTTAGGTTTTCTCATTTTCATCTGCACTTAAGGGGGCCTGATGACCTAACTAACCTGAAGGGTGGGGCCAAATCTGTGGCCAGAAGGCCCAAACGGTTGAATATCCCCGCTGCTATAGTGCCAAACATTGCCTGCTATAGTCTGTCTGGTTTTGATCCTGGGTCTCCAGGATGCACTTAAATAGTCATCACCAACTGGGCTGAGGCTCATGTGCGAATATTTCCCAATTCTCTAAATATCTAAACTTTAAAAGATCCTCAATGTAATAGGAAGTGTTTTCTTGACTAAAACCAAGATTATTTATCTAATAAGGATGGGTCCGTATAAATACAATGTGATATATTTAATTATATGATATGTTCACAAAGTAGAACTTGTGGATAAATCATATTGACTTCCAATATCATATTATCTTAGAGATAGATCTATCAGTTGACCAAGAAAATGTAAGGGCAGTATTTTCCAAGGAGCAGCTCAAAAATTTCATTGAATTATAGTGTTTCTTTGGGGCTATAATGATATTATAGAAGTTTCAAACATGTATTATCATGTATAGAGAAAAATATTATGGGATTTACTACAAATGGTGTGAATCATGAGATTTTATATTCCTATGGGAATTCTTTTTTGGGGATGAAAGCTAGATTGAAATCAGCACCAATACTAATTTCACCAGTTCTAGACAAGAGCTATGTTGTTTAAAATGATGCATCATGTATCACGATTGTATTAGTTTTTTTGTAATTATATAGTGTAATAAAATATTATCCTCAAAAGTTGATAACATGTGATTCTAATTACAGTACACATGATCTAACTTTAGATACATTTGTTCATACAATATTTATTTGGAGGCATGATTTACTAGGAGTGTATTTTGTGATGTATACAGACCATAAGATCCTCAAGTAAATATTTCCAAAAAATTATTTGAATCTGAGGCTGAGAAGGTGGGTTGGGTACCAACAATATTTTAACATCAAAATTTCTTATATGTTATTAAACAGCAATGCAGTGGATGATGCACCAAGAAATATTTATTAGATATCATATGTAAATAAGGCTAGTAATGGGTTGAATCTCATAGATCCACTCTATAATATTCACATGGAGGATCATGATAGTCAGGGGAATAATTTTAAACCATCCTTAGCTGTTAGTTGTACCCTTCGGGATAAACTGCTGATAATAAGCTATCATATTATAAGTTCCTAGTTATATGTGGGAGGGAGGAATGTTAACACCTTCTTTATGATTGGATTGTGGGAGAGGAAGACAATTTTAAATTCTATGGATGTGTATGGGTTCTAGTGTACCTAAGAGTAGGGATTTTATGATACTTTAATGATTATTCATTGGTAGTGCATCTTGGTGTAACCAAGATTCATCAAGATTTACATCATTGGTACTAGTGGCCGAGTATAAATATAGATGTATAAATTTTATCATAGGATGTTCTACATGTCAAAAAATAAAGGTAGAACACTAGAGACCATCCATAATTTTATTTTAGTTTCCAATTCATGAGATTAAATGGAATAATTTCATGATGGATTTCATGAAGGGTTTTTTGTGGTCGCCCTGAGGTGACGATTCTCTCTGGGTTATTGTTGATAAGATCATGAAGGATTCACATTTCTTACCAACTAAGGAAGACTTCAGTGTGGTTGGTTATACAATGTTGTATATCAGTGGTATAGCATAAATTAATTGGGTCCAGAATACTATAATTTTATTTATGGATTCTCGGTGTACTTATCGTTTTAAAAAAGGGATGCATAGGGTGTTAGGTAAAATGGTTCTTCTGATCATATCCTACCACCCTTATTCTAATTGTCAGTCTGAACACACAAGTCAAGGGAATGGGGACATTATGTGAATATGCATCCCAGAGTTCAGGGGCTATTTGGAGAGACATAGAACACTTATTCAATTCACTGAAAAAAATAGATTTTAGGCTTCTATTCATATGACTCAACATGGGGGTTTGAAATGATGGCCAGTATTAATACTCTTATGTTATTTATAGGTAGGCGATACATTGATACATATTTTGGATCATTGCATGAAGGTTCTCTATGGTCGGCCAGTTTTGATATAATGGTTTCTATGGAAGCACATCCATGTACAATATGGGAATGGGGAGTGGGAGGCCCATGTACAATAACAATGGAACGAGTTATTCTCTAATAATTCTTGACCACCCCTAGAAGTACAATTCATGGAAAAAATTTCATTAATAAAATATGTTTGAAAGAACGTGGTTTTCCATTAACATAAAAATACTTTCATTTCCCTCAATTATGAGCTCAAATGTTTAAATGTGGAATTTAATGAATTCTCGTTGAGTTTAGGGAGGTATTAGGGGTGTATAGGGATGGATAGGTGGTTGAAACCTAGATTTTGGGGTGAATAATTCATACTGCATGGTTAGTACAAACCATGCAGGGAATACCATATAGTTAGAAAAAATTACGCGAGGCTGGATAGTGGAGTCCTAAATGACACATGGAAATATAACCATGCGATTTGGGGTGCAATCCATTTCAAGAATGTATAAAACACTTATTCTGGAGTTTTTTATGTTTTTTGAATTGTTAGTCAAGCGATTCAGACAAACTATAAATTGTACCCATCCCTATAGTAAATCCTAAACGATCAGTGCATAGTTTGACTAGCTGTAGTAGAAAACCATGTGACTCGGGATTTTATGTTGTATTTCCAAAATGACTTTAATTAATGTTACATCTCAAACATAATTTCTTTTATCCCTTCACATTGAAAAGTTGATTCTAAAAATATATATTTTGAGCCATTGTATAGCCTTTGATATCCTTCATCTATATGATATCATAATTGAGCCTATATGGTCTTGTTGTATCCCCATTGGTTACTTCTCAACTCCTTTTTAGACATTATTCATTTGTTTTAGTATCTTAGAAACTATATAGGTGCAAGATAATTTTCTTAGTTTATTGGTTATACATTCATTCTTCTAATTTTCTCTAAATTTGGATCATATTAAGACCATATAAAATATTATCTAGGAACTATAGTCCTATGGTAGGCGGGATCATGACTTTTTGTTAATTTCAAAGTGTTTATAAATGTCATTGTTCTACATCCCGAATTCTCATAGATGATCCCATGAAATGAATTCTTATCCTTGAGCCTAATTTATGGGTATAGCCTATGAAATTAATGATTCTAATTCATTAATGTTTAATAGTTAAGAACAAAAATTTGAACAACCCATTTGGGGTTTGTTGTGTAATGAAAGAAATTATTTGATGGAATGTGAAATTGGTTACCTTTTAGGGGTTCTCTTTACCCCTTTCCATGTGATTTCAAAATTTAATTTTCAATTGATAATTTTAATTGAATATTAATATGTAAATTGAATAGTAATTTCAATTGATGAACTGAATGGTTTTGAATTGGGATTTGAGATGATTGATGAGAATGGATGGATGACCATTATGTTGTATTTAGATAGGTAAAAGCTTGTTAATTACTGAGTTTACTTTATAAGGAAATTACCAAATAATTTGTTAAGGGGTGATCCTTATATTCTTGGACAATGGATTGAGTCACCTTCTAAAGTATGATTGAAATAATTTTTTCGTAGTGATGACGTTGAAATGTTTAAATGAAATTGAATAAATTGTATTGAATGATTTATTAATTCGTATATGTCTTTGGTGACACATGGATTCAATGACCAATTCTATAGATGTACTCATTCTTCTATTGCCTTACTTATTCCCGAGTGACACTTGGACACAAAATATGACTTTCCTGGAATGAATTCCCTGGGTATGACTATTATATGTGGAGTGATACTTAGATTCTAAATTAGGAATTTCAATTATGGAATAAGATAGAATTTGATCCTATATTCCATAGGTGATACTTCATCTCCCTTAGTGGACCTCTAAGGATGGACTCAAATTGATGTGTGGGTATACCACACCTAGATATATACATGGTTTCTTATGAGGATCATCATGGATGAGAATGTAGGGTGTTGATTTATAGGATTCCAAATTAGTAATTATAAGGGTGGAATCATGTTCATAAATGAATAAATAATAAAATTAAATTTACAAAACATCTACCAAGTCAAAGTAAAATCATGGATATGGTCTTTTTTAGAAACATTATGTTCATCTGATTTAATAATCATTTTACCATGTTATCATGGGGGACATTGGGAATTATACCATGTATCAAGACTTAAATAAATGAGTTTGAAAGATAATATTAATTTTTATAAAAATGAGAACCCAGATTTTATATTATTGTTATTTTTAGGACATACATTACACAATATGTTGATTCCTACACAGTATGACTATTATATACTCACTGATTGGATTTCACTAGACCTAGGTTATTTTCCAACTAGGATTATATCTCAAAAACTTTTTGGGCTACATTGGGTACCTGAACAAACCATATTATTATTGGCATCTATAATGGAAAGGGACCTTCTATAAATTCCTAGTTTCTTCTTAGGAGAAGGGGGTATGTGAATTAGTTGAGGCTTGTTATGAATTTTGGGATACTTTTGGTAAATTTTTAAATTTTTTCCATGTATTTTATAACTTCAATGTATATTTATTTTGGATATTGTTTAGAGATATATGATATGTATCATAGTCATTAAATATGATATTCCCTTGGATATTGTTATCATATGCAACTATGTATCTGTTGCCTGAATGATTTATTGATTCTCGTACTTATGTGATATTTAATTTCCACTATTCTACACTCTGGTGATGATCGCACAGACTCCCCATTGATACATTTTGGACCTCTCTTCTAGTTGAAAGCCTCTAGTGTTTAAGGATATGCACTTAGGACCATGTGGATAATTGGGCTTGGGGATCCTTTTAGTGGCATCTCAGTCTGGGATGTTACACTTTAGAATAATCCTACCTTATGTCCTGGGGAATATAAAATAAAATATTTTTGTTCTAAAATTCTCAACATGGGTTATATACAACAGAATCTATCATGAGTGAATAAAGAATAATTAATTTGGTAAGGTAAATAACATAAAATACTTTTTATTTAACCAATAACATGAGAATTTGATGCTTCCATGTATAATATCAAATTCAATAATGTACAATATAATAATAACTCAATTCATAATAATGGAAATGAAAAATTATCAATGTCATGATCTCAAACATCTTGATATCTTTACCACTAGGGATTTTTTTCGAGACAGTTTAAAACTATATGTAGGTATACACAAAAACCCCATTTTATATTGATAGAAAACTAGTTTTCTTTATGATACATATCTACGTGTCAATATATATATAAAATAAGGTCCCACCCATTACTTCATGTCCAATGATTTACACATATATTTAATGATCAATTTAGTTCAACAATAATATGACATCTCAATAATTTTCTATATTGGGTAAAGGATATGGATTATCAAGATGAACACAGTTGAATAAATATCATTTATACAAAAAAAAAAGAATTCTTGAATGGAATATAGTTTATGTAATATGCATATCTCATATACCAATAATATGAATATTTAGAATAATTATAATTACAAATGAAAGTAAAATAATGAATTTTAATGTTTCATGATAATTTTAACTCTCATAAAATTAAGATGAGATAAAATATAAACCTAAATTCCCTATAAATATTTTTTTTCAATAAATTTACATCTTTTTGAAAAAAAATTAAATGGTATAGAAACAATAAAACCTATTTTAGATAAGGAGTTTTATTTATAAAACCATCTAAAATTATATATGATCCATAATATTAACAACTAGTTATGGGAGAGAGAATTTATGTATAATAAAAATATGTTTAAGTGGAACATACCTTTAGAATTTTTAGAAATTTAAAAAAAACTCTTTCTAGATAAATTATAATGGCTCCTTACAATCCTTGTAAAAATTCTTAGATAACATAAAATTTCAATAATAAATCATTTCTGTAAATAAACAAATAGGGAAAGATAAGATAATTAAATAAAAATATACCATATAAATAATATAATTAAGGTCATGTGGATAGGATTATTGATGTAGTTTATGAGGGAAATACTATATAATTCAATGAAACATAATAAAAATAATTCCTGAAAATTGTGATTGCAAAATAAATTCTTAACAATGTGGTATATTTGAAATTCCATCCCATGAAAGGTTAAAGTATAATTGAAACATTAGTCATCATGAATAAATATATATTTATTTTAAATACATAAAACGGTCAGTATTTAAACTATATAAAATTAAATTTTTGAATAATACTAAATATGTCCTAATTGTGAACAAATAGAGATGAAATCACATACAAAGATCATGTCATTAAAGTGAAAATGAATCATTTATTTGATTATGTGTAACAAATTTAAATATAAAATATATATATAATACCACATAACGAATTTAGAGCCCAAATTACACATATTAGGGACATAATATAGTCAATTAATAGATTTAAAACCTAATAATTATATATTTAGTTGTAAACCCCCATACCATTTGGTAATGTTCAATGATGGAAAATTGAGATGAAATTCCTTACATATATCATACCAATGATGTAAAACTTAATAATTATAGTGGTTATCTCTAAAAATAATAATTACACATAGGAAAAGTTGAAATAAAATATAATAAAATCATATTTCATTTCACCCTTACTGCTGGAAAAACATAACTATTGAAGTAGAAGTACAACCCAACGAATGAAAGTTTAGTTACGATATTCCTTACCTCACACTTTCTATTATTGAATAATATTAAGCCTCTAAAATAATTGTATAATATTTTTAATGTTTTATACTAATAACATATTAACATTTATAATATCATATATGATCCTACTATAAAATATTATCCCCTTTTCAATAACAGTATCTCATTATTATCATTATTTCATGTGAAAAGTTCATTATTGTATCATGAATGTTTTCAAATAGAGAGTCTGGTTATTCCCCATAAGATAAGGTTTCATCATCTCTATATTTATATAAACTATATAATTATATTAATAATTCATTAGATAAATTTTTACAATCATTCATGAAAAATGTTCATTGAAAATTAATCACATTTTTCATAGAGATACTCAGTCATATATATGCACCAGTGATGTTACCAATTCTATTATTTTTTAAAGGTTAAAAAACTAGATGATATATTAAATTTATTGAATCAATATTATGTCATAATTATAATATAAATTCATTGGTAATATCATTTTGACTATCCATGTGATCTGGTGATAAAAACTCACATAACTTTATAAGGAGGATGTCTGTCGTACACATGAGCGCTAGTTTTGTTTCCTATTTAATATAAAAATAGATTCCTGTATATTATATAATAAAAAATATAATTTAATATAATTTAATTTTATATAGTAGTGTTTTTAAATTTTAATTTTTAGGGAATAATGTAAGGTTGTAATAATAAAAGTAAAAAAAGAATTTTGTTGGTGAAGATGATAAATTCTCTTAGAGAAAATTCATTGAATGTCCAACTATTTGACACTATTGTGTGACATTTTGAAAAAAAATATCATCTTTAGTACTTGAAAAATGATTTTTGGGAGAGATTTTGTTTGGTTTTGGTTGATCTAAATTTCATAATTTGGTGCAAAGAAGGGAAATGAGATATTTCCTTTTATAAGATGGGGGAGGATAAATAAAGAATACAAAAAATTAAGAAATTTATTTTTAGATTCATGTCACAATATTTGGATATAATTTCATTTATAATATATCAAATGAAGGAAATCTAAATAATAAAAAAAATTGTAACAGTACATGGTTTAATTGAAACATTTTTTCGAAATAACCCCATCATTAACTATTGTGTACCTTCATCACAGTAAAAACTTTCCCAATATTAAAGTGTGATAATAATAATTATAAGGAAAAATTTTATAATAAATTTTCATGGAATGAAATTTTTGAAACATATATCACCCTATTTTTCTTAATTTAATGTTTTTATAATATATAAATATATTAATAATATATTTTTTCAAGAAATTATTATTAATTTATGTTTTTACTCTATACATCAAATTTGACATTATTGGAAGCATGATAAAAAAGTATTTCTTATCTGAACAGCTAAACTATATTTGATAAATTATTTTTAATAACTAAATTCTTGTGAGACATTGGTTAATCCAAAAAATTATTAATTTTTATATATTTAAAATAATTTACATTAATTTTTTTCCTAATCAAATTGGCACAATACCAACATTGTATTAGAGTATAAAGTAATTATATAATAAAAAATTGTACATAATTTTTAATCATTTAAAAACATTATTATGCTCAGTATACACTTAAATATTAATTCACGACATATTTTTATCATTATATTATCATAGAATAAGAATTTTGATGAAATGGGACCTTTTTACTTTTCATTACTAAAAATATAATATTTTTTATAATAGAAGATAAATGGACGAAATTGAAAATTTCAATATTTTTTTCGAATTTTGGAAGAAAATGTGTCGTAAAATTTATTGTATTATGTTTTTGTTTGATTTTGAGACCTAATATCATAGTTCTATTCTAATTTTACCAATGTTATCAATACTATTGTGAAATATTTTAATACAGTTACTATTCGTAATAAAAAACAGACATATTTACCAAATTTTAACCACATTAATATTAATATTGTATCAAATTCTGAAAATTTGATATTTTTTTATAATTATGTTTTAATATAAATGCATAAGATGTAACTAAATAAATAATTTCATCAAAATTTTATTTTAAACATAAAAATATACTTATATCTAAATACCAAAATTACAAATTAAAATATAATTAATTATATTACATTAATTAAAATTTCCCATATGTAATATTTAGTTATTATAAAAAAGATAATTGAACATTTAAATTAAATTAATCAATTAAATAAAATGAGAGTTTTTGTAAAATGAGAACATTTAATTATTCACTAAGAAATCAATCATTTTTGAAAAATCTAAATATTTAACCCTTTATTTTTTATTTTATGCTGATTTGACAAAATATTTTATATTTATAACATTTAATTTATAAAATTTTTAAAATCAAATTACAATACCCTTACAAATTGATATCAATTCAGTTTTTTAGAAAATTCAATTTGGAGCCAAAATTGGCTTCATTAAAAATTAATAATTATTTTCTATGAATTAGTCAAAAAATTATTGAGTTGAAAATTTATAAAAAAATTCAAAATGTAGTTTCTAATATTTATAAACCACGATATTATGGCTATGTCAAGTTTAAATAGTAAAAATTATATAATATATCTCAACTTTCATAAAGTATGGGATTTAATGTTAATAAATATATCAAGCATAATATTAATTAAAATATATTTTCATGATATTAAATTCCTCCCACCCATTAAATAATTTTATCCCTAAAATATTTAACTCATACATTAATGTCTCATTACATTAAAATAAAATGATTGAAAACCCATATCATATAGAGGGATAATAAAATAATGTTTGAAAAGGTGAATTGTGAAACATTAAGGTAATCTAAAATGAATTATAATTGAGTTTCCAAATAAGGAGAAAATTATTGTGACCTAAACTTTTTATATTTGAAAGAGGTTATGTGAAAATATTATTATTATCCACAAAATATATGTTATTTGTGAGGAGATTATGGAGGACTGTTTGGAATTGGATAATGGGATTGAGGATCATATTATAGACTCTAGAATTTTCTAAAACAATGTATTTCATGGATCTCACCAGTGAAAACATAAACCATTATACTTCAGTGATTAATTAATACATGATCTAGGGAATATTTTAAAGTGTGTTTATCATAATTTACTTATCCGATGAAAATAATTAATCAAAAATATAAAAAAAATTATTCTCTCATTAATAATGATTTATGTGTTTGGGATTATCGTACATAAATTGGATTGAATTATATTATTTGTGTGCGTACTTTTTCTTGTTTCATCATTCTAAAGGAAATGAATCAAGTCCCTATTGTAAAATAACAAATGTTTATTCTTCTTTAATTTTCTCATATAATTCATCATCTAATCATTGTTTTTATTCTACTTCATAGTTGTTCAATATATATTGGGAGAAGGTAAATTTGGAAATCGATATTTGGAATAATGGTCAATCAATATTAGTCTACAATTATGATCATTTATGGGATCATATCTTCAACATTACAATATGTAAGTAAGGTTTGTATTATATCTATGGTTTTTAGATTGGTATATTATATTAGTTTAGTGTAGTGGGGGGTTTTTCCTCGGTAGGGGATATGTTTGGAATCTGGCCATCAATATCAAATAAGGTTGTGTAAACAAATATCTATGATTATAAGAAATTATAATGTTAGAAATTCTATTAGTCGATTTATGCCTTAAACTGTGTGACGTGCTATAGAATTTAAAAAAATACCAACTGTACAATATGTTTTTTAAAAACACTAATTATACAGTCCTATTAGAGTAGTACATTGGTTTTCTATATAGATATTCAAATAAAAACTCATGTGAGGGGAACACATATCATCTGACCCTTTGGAAGACCATTTTGGTGGGTATAAGGAGTACATGATGAGGAATCCAAGTATTGATTCACTCTATGTGTGAATTTTCATATGACATGGAATCCTATGGTGGTCAGAATGATGGGTATATGGAGTAACATTCATAGAGTCCTTGTTTTTTCCTACATAATGTAGTCTAGGAAATACATTGTGTACTTCTTAATGCATGTGGGAATTGTTAGATGACACACACCCAGTGACATCCTAGCACCAAAATAACATCTTACATGGGGAAAAAACCTATTTCTCTAAAAATTCACATTGACATAGAAAATGTTCATGGTAACTCCATAATTAAAGGGAAAATTCTATATTATATGGGATGGACAAGATGACACACTATGTTCTTGATAGAAATGAACATGTCATGTACCCCTATGGGACATGGAGTGTATATTGTAGAAATGTGTAACATAAGAGAAAAAGACATGTGTATTTCTAGAACAAGAAAGAAAGGTCGTGTACACCTATAAGAAACAATGTATACTCCTAGTAGGATTGGTTGGATTCCACGTTCTTCTCAATTCATCTCAGGTATGAGATGTGGTGAATTATCTGAAACATATTATCGATCTATATCAGTTGGTTTCTTTATCATCATCTATTCCAATGAGGGTATAGTGTGGAATTATAGATAATTAATTAGATTGATACCACCACTATGGGATTATTCTCATATGGATATTTGATGAATCCCTCCATGTGGTTTGGAAAAGCATCCTCTATCAAATATCCTTCTATTAGTTAGGTTTGAGGAATCCAAAAGACTAATATACATGGGCATACAATAACCTACCATTATAGCTATCCAAGATAATGTTCTCATTGTCCTTGAAGATCCATGGTTGCAATCCCAAATTTGTGGATCGATATATTTTTAATTACCATTGGTACTTTTTTATTGGCAAGACCGTATAAGCATGAACTCTTGGATGGTCACTAGCAGTGTTTTCATGGCCAGTGGAGTGAGATCTACCAAAATAGAGTCACCCCTAAACCTTTATCAAAATACTATGACAGCTATAATAGATGAAACCACTATAATACATGGGTTATATCCAAAGTATATTATGAATTCCATAATTTTATATTATGATTGTAAAATAATTTTTAAACAAATTCTCTCTTGAGGAAATTATTTTTGGGATTTCAAGGTTTCCTACCTACATTGGAAATCCTTCACAAGTCAAGTGTTATACAGTTAGAAATTCTTTTGATGAAGTCCTTGGAAGACTTAGGTTATGAGAATCATATACTTTTCCGGAAATATATTGTTTCAACCAAGATGTTATGTTGAATTTTGTATCTTCCAACTGATAGGTTGGAATTCTTTTATAGTTTTGGTCGATATGGAATTACACCTCTTTATTTATTTTATATTTCATAATATGATGGTGTGATTTATATTTATATATACACAGGGTATCACACGATTTTAACCATTCAACATTGTATGGTTATTCTAAGTTGTGTGTGTGAATATAGTAACCTTAGGCCAATGCCCTCATCATGTTAGATATGGTTACCTAGAACTATTCACCTACCCTTGGCAGATTAGAGACATGCATGGTGTGTTATCCTCGATATATATTTAGAAAGGAGGGATCTAGTGGAAATTCTTCTCACAGTGTAATATCAGAGGATTTTAATCCTGTAATCATAGTTTCTAATCTATGTAGAAAAGTGATTAGTTTTCGGATTTTGGAATATTGTTAATGTGCTTTGAGGTTTGATTTCAATCCAGTGAAAAATATTATGGTATAGTAACTGATGTATTAATTCACCATGAATCTCATATCATTCTTGTTTTCTTGGTCAGTTTAGGAACTGGTTAATGGGAAAATATTCTTCTATGATTCATATTGGTATATATTGTGGTTTCAATGTCTTTATTGTGTCATCTCCCTAGATATACACATGGAACATGGTGCATTTTGTCTCTTTCCCAGATATATGAATGATGACATCTATAGAGGTTTCCACAATAGAGATTAGATTATGTCTTGATAGTTTATGAGGAACCTATGAAGGGGATCGGCAATGAGGTTGTTTTTTCTACAGGGTCAAAAGAAAGAGGTTCTTCTTCCTAATGGGTAGAACATTGTCCTACCTATATTTTTAAGGTGGATGCATCATGTTTGACTAAGCCATTGGTGGATGTATTGGTACTAGATGAACATGGGAAAGGGTCATACATTTATCATGATATTCCATGTCATTTATATCTTGGGATCTAGCGAAAGATGACCGAATGACTATAGGAATGTGTTTGAGGTCATTGAATAAGTGGTTGTGTCATACATGGGAACCTTAGAGAATGCTTGATCTACTGAGGAATAGGTGTTGCTATGCTTATGATTGGTGTGGAAATATGACATTTGATTAATCTACCCAATGTTGTATAGAATGATAGATGGTCTATAAGACATCTAGACCGGGGAATCATTTTTATATGGGAGTTTAGCCGGGTCGCTTATTTAGTAGATGAGCTGGTACATTAGTACTAGGTGGCTGTAACCTTAATCTATTACCACCAACACCACCACACCCACTTATCTTGATATAGACATGGAAATTCTAGTTGAGAATATGGATCAACGCTTTTTTATGGAAGATACTATAGATAAGATCATTGAACACACAATTTATGTAGTGTAACATGACTGTAATGGAGACAAAGATCCTCACATTGAAACTTTTTAGAATAGAAGTGGGATCCTATAAATATGTCCTCATTAGGGAGTATATTTCTACCATCTATAGTCATTTGAAATGTACAATTGGTGGTAGAAGTGTATCTGAGTTAAGGGAATGAGTTGTCCTCATCTAGTAAGTATTGACACCATATATATTATATTGTTACCATCTACAAGAGTATATAATAGATTTTATCTCTTGTATAGAATGACCTTGTTCGAGTATATTATATGATCTATTAGTTTTCTATGGTGTCGGTTGAGTATGTTTACATCTTTCATGAGTATGTGAAATTTTAAATCACCATTAAAATGTTTTTTCCTATCTATACTTGTAACATGGATGGCATTATATCTACACTATTATATCTTACAATAACAAGTTTCTTTATAATATGTTGGTGTTGTTGGATAAATTCTTAATGGAAATGATTTATTAGACCCACTTTGTTCTCATAAGTATCTCTTTATTGTTTTTCTAAAATTTAGAAGATATATTGAGGATAGTTGTTTCTTGATGTCTCTTAACCAAGTTGAATTCTTGGGAGGAGTATCCACCCTCATGATCAATGGCTTATTTGACTAGTTTTTAAGTGATAAGGGGTTATCTGGGTTTGAACTCATGATGTATTACCACAAAATCAGGGTATGAGTATAGGATGTACTAAATGTAGTATTATAATTCCATTACAGTTACATTATGTTCATGGGGATTAATTTTGGTGTTTTAGATGCCCAATTTGTGTTTATGAGAATCATAAAAAAGATCCTTTAACTCTTCATGAATTGGATTATGGTAGTCATTATCTTTGATATCCTATTGAACACGGGGTTATTGGTGAAGCACAAGAGACAATTTAAGAAGTTTATTGGAATACTCTTATAGTACCATCATTACATGAACCACTTGAATTATAGGTTCTATATTCAGGTAGTAAACTTCTTTGGATACATCTTCCTGGTCAAGGGAGTTATAGTGTACCCAGTATTAGAAGAGGAAGTGATTGTTTGGGAGATATAAAATAGTTTTCTAGTGGTAGTAAATTCTTGTAGTTATGTTTCCCACCCACAGTCATTAACTACGGTGATAGTTATGTTTACCTTTATTATGTTTACCCCTGAGGATGCAGATGATTTAGTGAATATAAAGTTCATGGTTGTTCCCCTCCACATATTTATATATTTAGGGAGGTTATTTTTAGGGATATATATTGTGAGGTATTTAATGGGAATATATCCAAAATATATGTTCTTGATTGAAAATTTTAAGGTGGGGAGTAAACCCTCCTTAAAAGGATGGACAATGACACCAATCTTGTTGCTAGTGGAGATACTAAGGAAATTGATTTCCCTTAAATATTCATATTGTAGAAATGAGAATATTGAAATATAATTTGGAATTGTGTTTCGTTTCTATGGATGTTTTATCTTGTGGTGGATTATGACACATGATGTTTCACAAATTGGTATGTGATGGAAAAGGTTCCTTGTAGAATTTCAGAATGAAATAATATAATTTTTTTAGGTTAGATCTTACATTATCACCAAGTGGTAACAACTCTGTCTGATTGATAATAAACCAACTGACCAATTTGGCTCACATCCTTATCAACTGAGAGTATATATTATTTGAATATTTAGGAATCATGTGCATACAAGATGTAGTTTATATTTATGGAATTCCCCCGATGATTGTTTTAAACCATGATGAAAACTCCAAATCATAATTATGATGATTATTCAAGATGGTTTAAGACTCTTTCATGGTTCAGAATTAGAATTTTAACATAGGTAGTTGGATTTTAAAGTTGATCATTATGTTTATAGTGAACATGATTCAAAATTAGATGTTATATTAGGGATGTTACAAGGAGGACCATCTACCATAAGTGGATTTTGTGCATCATATTTTCAACCACTCCACTATCAGTGTTTCACCATTTGAATAAATGTATGGGAGACCATTCGGGTCAAAATTTTACATGTTAGAGCCAGTGGTAGATATAAATTTGGGGAAAAAACATAGTTCTTGTGATTATTTTAAAGGGTTCAATTCATCTAGAGGTGGATTAAAGATACCTAGTAATGCTAGAATATCTTTGTGAACTAATCATAATGTCTAGTGTATTTTTATGATTATATCATGTGTTTTGATAGATCTCCCCTAGTTGAGGAATGTGGGTATTTGGTTGGGATAACATGAAATATTATAGGCTCTTAGGCCATTATTCCAATAATGTGGTTAGATAGTGACGACAGGTATCACTTCACCCTATGACATTAATTAGACTTGGTGCTCAATGTCTTCCACATATCATTGGAGAAGAGATGTTTGAAATTTTAATTACATGATATAGACAATGAAATGTTGTTATTTTTGGTGGAATTCCTTTAAAAAATCTATGTGTTCATTGGTGTTTCATAACTAAGGGAAGAAAAGCCTTCCTGGGAAATTATGTACCATGCTTTTGTGTTTTTTGATAGCATGGGAAAATATAAGATAACTCATAGGGGTTGGAAACCTATTTGAGAGCATATTATTCCCACAAAAGACTTGGATTTATTGTTTCTTTGAAAAAATATATAATGGAGGGGAGAAAGAAATGACACTTTTTTTTCTTTAATGGAATTTTAATATTTTTTGTAAAATTTTCACGGTTTGGGGACGATAATGTTAGAGTTTTCAAGGCCTAGTGAGCCTCCATATTGATATAATTAAAATATTAAAAATATTATTTCATGCATGCATATATATTCATAGATAATAGAGTAAATATTTAAAGGATTCCAAAGTCTTAAATCTGATTGACTAATTTAATCTAAGAGATGGGTTTATCCCTGAATATGTAAGAATATTTATGGTCACCAACTGTTTCTTCTAACGTATAGTCAGGACTGAAAATAGTGAAATTAATATTTTTTATTAAATGTTTTAGACCTAACCCTCTTCTTTTTTTACCCATTAATGGTTAAATAAAATATTTATCCATAAAAACAAATTTAATTTAGATAAAATTGGAGAGGAGGGCTAGGTGGTCAAAAACAGTTTGAAAGATCAAATCCTTATATCTAGGATCATCTATTCCAATACCAATCTCATGGATACCAAAAATGAAAATAATAACCATTTTTCATTATAATTTTATCAAAATACTTGGTATTGAGTTTGTTTATATAGATATAATCATGTTTTTTCTCCCTTGGTGGAACAAAAATCATACCACATAATAATTTGATTCACAGGTTGACCGTGATTTATGTATTCAGGTTTATCTTCCTTCGTATAGAATATGAGATATTTGTTGTTTTCTTAGTGGTTCATCTATCGTAATTCTAATATAATGGAATCAAAGAAAATTTGAATAATAAATGAGGTTTATTCCTCTTTTTTCTTTTCTACCACCATTCATTGTATGCTGAACACTGGCAACTAATTTTAATGTTTTTTTAATTATACTTACAAGAAAATAATTTCACAAATGATCTATGGACCCATGTATTATAAATATGGGATCTATATTTCTATTGATGCCTTAATCATGGTGAATAAATTAATATTGAAGATTAGGGTTTGAATTTAAGATGGTCATTTCATATTTTCCATCCAACAATGGTGCAATATAACAATTGGCATTTCCCATGTAAAGGATAGGGATAGAACCCACCCATTTTGGGGAAAAATTTTCATCCATACTAGATCCATAATTTTGGATGATAATCACTATAAAAACCCGTGGAAATGGAGTTGTAAGTGGAATAATGTGATAATACATGGATTATAGATAAATATTAACTTCATGAAGTGTAGATTTAGAACACACCCCAAGTAGTCCCCTCAGTGTGGTGGCTAGTGTTTACTCATAGAGATAAAAATAAAATTCAATGTGGTGGGACAACATATTATGTGACCCCGCTTTATACTAGCTTGATATTTAGAGAGATTACATTCTTAGGAATACATGTATAGATCTACATCATTTTTTTCTAGACAAGGAAAATGTAATCCCCTAGTGGATGGTTGGATGTGCAGAAGTGGTACATTCCCATGATCCCATGTGGCTTCACACTCCATGTATTATGAAGAAAAAAGTATATTTAGATGATACATGGGCATTAGAATATCACATATGTCATGTGATATCCCGATTCTAATAGGTCAACTAACATGGGGAATATTTCATGTACTATAAAAATTACATTCCCATAGTGTTTGTATATGAGCATTTATTGTGAACACAGTCATAGGCTATAGTAAATAGTATAGACAATAAGTCATGCTGAGTTTCAGACAGAATTGGACACACTATGTAACCCAATGGGACATGATTTCCTTTAATTGAAATACATTACATGTTTTTAGGATACTCATATAGTTCTATGATTATTTTGTCACACCATGTACCCATGTGGAAAACACCATGTAATTATTTAAGACAAACATAGAACACTCGGTATTCTTAGTTTAGCACTCTTATGAGTAGGGTTGAATTCCATTGAACCATGTCAATGTGGATGTGTATCAGTTGGGTGATTTACAGTAACACCCCAATAATCCATGGTACATTTCTATTTGAATAATAATACAATAGATTTCTTTGTACGCAACTTTGAGTTTTAGCAGGCCATGAACAATCAAATGAGTCGTTTAAAAAAGAAGTTATGAATAGTAATACCAAATTTTTGAAATTTTATAAATTTTATTTGTCAAAATTGACTTCATTTTTCAATTCATAACACCAAAATTATCATTGTGTTAATTATTGGTAACTTTTTGAAAACCATCAATTCTTGATGAATAGTGAAAGACACATCATTTTTGTTTAAAATTGACTTTTATTTAAATAATTATTTTCAATTTAAAATTTATTCAGAAGTAAAAATAGATACATAATACATATTTTAGTCTAATTTAATTCATTGAACTCATTTTGTAATAATATTAGATATATAATATTGTATTTAACCTTTTGCCGTATTTTACCCATCACCTAGGCACAATTGAAAATTTTAATAAAATGTAATTTTACCGCATATATGAATTGAATTCCAAAAGTATGAGTGAAAAGGATGAAATTAGTAAATAAATTGTGGATCAATTGGAGAAAATAATTTTCATTGAATAGTAACTTTTGAATTTTATTTACCACAGTTAAAAGTAAGTAGGGCAATTAAAAGTAAAAATTATATTATAATTTACCTAACACATATATTAATTATATTGGAAAAGTTTATTTCAAGAAAAATAATCCTTAGGACAAAAATATGATACTTTTTTATCCACATTGATTAGATTAAGACATTTATTATATTTTATTTAAAGAAGAGTTAAATGTGTTAAATTCAAATTTTAATAGCTAAACAATTTTTAATATATGGTAATACATAATATATATTCGACTATAAATATTAATTAGAAATATAAAATTATTTACTAAAACATAGTGTTTTATTTATAATTTATAAACATTAAGTAATTACATTTTTTTATGACACAATCAAGATGCAGTAATTACCTTATTAATGAAGGACTAAAACAATTGATGCTATAAATATTAAAATAAATGTAAATTGAGCCTTTTGATGAATCACACGAATTTTAATGGTTAATATGACATGTTGGGATTGATTAAATTAATTTTTTGATGTAATCAGTTAGTTATGACTTTCATAAAAACCAAATACTAAATAGTGTCAAAATTGACATAATTGAGTTTTTAAAACAAATAATATTTTATTAAATTATTTAATAGTCATAAATATCTATGGTCTGGCACAATGACTTATATAATGATATATATGTCATAAATTAACCATTGGAGTTTCTCTTGTAATTTTAAATTATGTTTATTAACTGTGTATTATAATAATACAAGAAGACATGGTAAAGGTTAATCTATTTAACTAAGAGTTGAATCTAAAAGATATGGTTAATATCATGACCTAAAATTGTCTAAAACCAAATGGTTGAGAGGTTTTCGACCCATCACCACCTTATCCATGAAATAAATCCATTTGGTTATATTAGAAAACAAAAATGATTTTATAATGAAATAATATTTCAAAATGATCCTAAAATTCCCCTCACCACCCTTATAAAAGGGTACTCCATTCTCTAATATTAACACCTCCAAAGCCATTTATCTCACCCAAACCCTATTCAAATATTCTCCCTAATACAGTAACATTATCCTAGAATCCATACATCCATCATAAAAAGTACCTATGGAGCCCTTTTTTTCAAATCCAAAGGAAACACCTTAAGAAGGTGTAATTATTTCGTCACCTCTTTCAAAATTCATTTCTTCTTCCACTTCCTCATTCCATGTTGTTTCCATACCAAAATAATAACTACAGTAACTTCTATATAATTTTACATTATTATTAAAATGGTATAACCATATTCATTATTCTATAAATCTTATGATTGAAAAAGTCACCATGCATGTGTACATATAGCTTATCGTCTCCACGTTGTGGTTTAGTTTGTTATTCCACACATCATTATTTGGATGGGTATAATAGTGAGTATAATTGATGTAATTAATAAATATAACATGTTAATGATTCTGAATATATAATATACCATCCAAATTATATATTATTTTACCATCAATAAAATGATATTGTTGCTCGTGCATAGGTACAAATTACTGTATCAACGACATGATGAGATTATGTTCCCCATTGTAACCATTCAAGAATAATTTTCTTTTGATAATTAAAAATTAATGTCGAAAACATAAAATCATTTTGGATATGAATAAATTACATCTTATCCATAATAATCATAAGTTACATTACAAATCTTATAAAGAAAAATGAAACAATTAAACCCTAAAATAATGAAACTACTAAAATATTTTTTACAATGAAATATTAAAGGATCATATATGGTATCTTATTTATGTATGTGGTTATTGTATAATTTAATTTAAATAATTTAACTATTACGTAAGAGGTAAATGTACCCTCAACTAATGAAATATATAAGGTAAGGTTTAATTTCTCAATCTCCATATTATCTGAGGTTGTTTATATATAAGTATATACTAGGACGTCTTTATCAACCACATCCATGTTTTTTAAAATTTTATTTCAAAACAGTTATACTATTTACTTTACTGTGGGTTTATGTAATTTATAATTTTCCTTGAATTTTATAAAATTATTTTAAGTGAATCATTCTGTTGTTTTTCAAACAATATATTGTATTCCATTTTTTGACATATTAAGGAAAGAGTGTTTTTTAATTATAAGGTGGGTGCAGCCATTTTCTACCATTATAACGTCGTTTAATCATTCCTCACAGGCTTATAAACATGTTTTAAAAAAAATTCTTTAATTTTAAATGATTGAAAAGTAGAAATAGATATTTTACTCAAATATTATTTGGATTGATTTCATCTATGTCAACATCCTTTGTTGGATTCTACACACGTTTAAATTTGACTTATAATGATACAATATTTCATATTTTATTGAAGTTTTTGTGATATGTTTGATTGTGGATGTGATATTTTTATACCATTCATTGTTTATGGTATTAGTATTTACATTTTTTATGCTAGTTTAAATACGAATGTTTATTTTATGTTTCACCATTTTCATATGAGGAATGACTTGGACATAGTAAGTGATAGGCGGGGCCCGCTATAGCCCCTCGATGCATCAGTTGGTATCATTAGAAAAATTAGTGCCTTGTTACATGGCCTTGACAATAATTTATTATGTTTATTCTTGGAATGAGGCCTTGACTATGCGGTTATGATGTCCGGCATTATGTATTCTATCATTATGAAATTTTTTACTAATATTAAATGTGATTATTTTACTAGTAGAATATCCATGTGAATAAGTAAATGGAATTATTTGATTAATCTTTTCAATTTTATGCTGAAGTTTATGATTTAAAGGATTTTTTTATTCTTATACATTTCCTTAAATACTTATGATCATTTATGAATGTTTTTGTTATATTGTTATCCTTAATGAGAAACTAAGCTCACCTCATTCTAATGATTTATTTTTCCTAGGATGTGAAGAATTATATTATGATTAACTAGGAGGAATAGGCTAAGGGATACGAGTGTGTTTAATGGGGACATAATTTGGTTGGTTTTCCATTTCATAATGTAATTTAAAAAATATTTATGTATCTATTAAATTCAATGATACTTAACTAATATGTTTTTCGGGACATGATCTCTTATAATTAGGCCAATGTAATGTAATAATGAACTGACTCTGGGTAACTGGGGTTGGGGAATTATAGATGGGATCTGAGGAAGTATAGTAAAAACCATGGAAACTATATTTAAAAATACTCAGATTAGAGAACATTACCCTATGATAGTCTTTGAACATTAATATAGAAGAACTACCAAGAATTTAAGTAATTTAAAGATTTTGTGATTTTTTCATGAAATAAATCAATGTCTGGATACTAGAAGTCATTGTGGTTCTAAAATTGATTTATCTAGGAGTGAAAACTCCAACAAAAAGATTCATACTTGATCTGGGGTATCCTCGTACATGATAACGGGCCTTACGATGCACTTGGTTTGACTCTCCTGAGAGATATGCTTGGGAAAATTCCCATTTTCATTAAAAACCATTATAAAAATGTAATGAGTAAATATGTTCCAAAAGAAAACATTTTTATGATTATGTATTATATGCATATAATTGTCAATTTATGTTAATTATTCTACATGTTTGGGATTATGTATTGGGATTCATAAACTAATATAGGGTATGTCATTATTTAGAAATGGCGCCTAGTGGGAGGAATGGAAACTGTTTCAATGAGTGTAATCCATGTAGGGATTTACCTACTATAGATAATTATAGTGGAGTTGGTGATTCAACTAGTGATAAATAACATATAACCATACTAGGACAACTCACTCAGGTTTGTAATAATAACCTTACCCGTATGGGTCACCCTGATCCACAATGTGGAGGATCAAAGTTATAATGTTTCATGGGGAAGCAACCACCAATATTTAATGGGACTAAAAATGCATTTGTATCTGATCAATGGATAAATTCCTTAGAGTAAATATTTCATGTTTTGGGGAGTAGTGTAAGGGAAATAGTTTTCATGGTAGTTTATCAACTCATTGGAGATACAGATCAATAGTGGTCATTAATTCAAAACACAAAGGATTACGAAAAAGCATAAAATATGGAATGGAGGTATTTTAAAGATATTTTCATAAAAAAAATACATTATTTGTGATCATCGATACGATATGGAAAGAAAATTTATGAGTCTGAAGAAATAGGAGGATGAGAATGTCACAAATTATGAGGCTAACTTTACAAGGTTAGAAAGGCATACTAAATATTATATACATAACCCAAGATATAATATTAATTGATTATTTAATGGGATAATACCATTTCTCTATCAAGAATTATTCTCCCAATCTTTCTCATCATACAAAGATATAGTCTCTTGTGTTATCAAGACAGAAAAAGAATTCTTTCAGCCTTATTACTTTGTAGCAAAACATGAAAAAAAGAGATCTTCTAAACACTATGAAAAATGTAAACAAGGGGATGAAGGGAAAACTAGACATTCCACCCCGCAGTAAATTTGGGAAGAACCACCCTAGTACATTCCTGAAGGGATGGGAGTTTGTTTCATGTGTGGAGAAAAAGGCCACCTTGAATGTGATTGAAAGGGAAAGAAATAGGTTGTGAATGTTGAATCTTACAATTGTAGATAAATGGGGAATTATGAAAAAAAATGTCCTAATATCCAAGGAAACATACCATATAAAATCCCAATGGAAAAAGGACATGATTATGTGATCACTAATACTATGGTTAAAGATCTTAATGACATGGTGGAAGGTAATTTAATTGTTTCCTCAAAATTTGGCAATGCTTTATTTGATTTGGGATCATCACATTCTTCCATATCTACCTATTTTTCCAAGATAATTAGATATTTTTAATTTGACTTAACAATGGAATTATCAATAAAAACTCATAAATGAATTATCATTGCAACAATGATTTGTGAATCAGTTACAATTATGGAATATAAACATGCTTTATCTTCTAAAAATATTGCCATACCCATGAATTAATTTTATATAATCCTCGATATGAATTGGATTTTAGACTGTGATGCAAAAATTTAATGCAAGAAGAATGAGGTTACAACTTTTTATAACGATACTGAATTTCATATTATTAGAGAAGAAACATCACCATTTGATTCTAATCTAGATCCACACCAGTAGATCTACTAAATTCATTTATTGGTGAGTAAAGGAGATAATAACTATGGGTGAGTAATGAAATGTAGAAATAGAGGATGTAACTATTGTGCAATAATATGTTGATGTGTTTCAAGAGGATTTACCTAGACATCCTCCTGAATGAGAAATTGAGTTTTCTATTGACTTAATTCTTAGTACAAGGACCATATCAAATAAACCTTATAGAATGGCCATGGTGGAATTAGTGGAACCAAAAAAAGAACTGGAAGAATTGATTAATATATGATTTATTCACCCTATAGTTTTCCATGTGGATCCCATATTCTTTTGGTTTAAAATAAAGATGGATCTATGAGGTTGTGCATTGACTATAGGGAGATCAATGATATGAAAATTAAGAACATGTATACCCTACCTCGCATTGATAATTTATTTGATCAGCTTCCTAGAGCTCAAATTTTTCAAAGATTGAACTTCGATCTGGAAACAATATGTTGTGCGTAAAGAAGGAAGAAATTCCTAAGATAAAATTTTGAACAGGGTAGGGGCATTATGATTTTACTGTAACACCTTCTGGACTGACTTTTCCACCCTATGTTTTTATGGATCTAATTAATAGAGTTTTCAAGGAATATCTTGATCAATTTGTAGGGGTATTTATTGATTATATATTGGTGTACTACAAAATCTATGATGATCATGAAAATAACTTGAGAACAATTCTAAATACTCTTAAAAGAAATGAATTAAATGGGATGTTTAGATTGTGTGAATTATGGATTCGGGAGTTTTATTTTCTTGTACATATTTCTCTAAAGATAGAATCCATTTTGATCCATAAAATGTAAGGGAAATCCAAGAATGGAATATGCTGATGAATATAACTGAGGTATGCATTATTATTGGTTTACTAGGTTATTATTAGTGTTTCATCATAAATTTTTCTAGATTGGATAACCCATTAACCAAGCTCATGTGTAAAGGGGGTAACTTTTTTTGGACAAAAGAGTGTGAAGAATGTTTTGAATAATTGAAGAGAAGATTATCCAATGTTATAATCATGACTCTTCCATCTGGGAATGAGGGGTTTGGTATTTATAGTGATGATTCAATGGAACGACTTAGTTTGTTCATTAGGCATAATGATACAGTTACTGCGTATACATCACGCCAGCTAAAATTTCATGAACAATACTATCTCACTCATGATCATGAGTTAGCAGCTATAATCTTTACTCTGATGATAAAGAGACATTATCTCTATGGTGAAAAATGTGATATATGTACTTATCAAAAGAGTATTAAGTATATATTTTCTCCTATAAAGAACTCAACATGAGGCAAAGGCGATGGCTCAAACTATACATGGATTATAATTTCACAATACACTACCACCACTGGACGGAAAATTTGGTGGCAGATGCATTGATGAGAAAGGATCATGGACTTCTAAAAAGGATATGATTTAAAAGGGATTCTATGTTCATGGATCTAGTAAAGTTGTATATTGGAATAATCATGGAAGGTGAAACATCAATACTTTTTCAAAAGGATTCCAATCAATCTTTACTATAAATGATAAAAAGTTCTCACACTAATAATGAGGAGTTTCAAAAGAAAATTAAAGCTATAAATTATGGGAGATGGACTGAATTCGTATATGGAGATGGAATTTGGAAATTTTGGAAGAGGATTTTTTTTACTGATATACCTGATCTAAAAAGGGGAATGTCAGATTATATTTAGAGATCTAATTTTGATATACACCCTCATAGAACTAAGTTGCATAAATATTTGAAGGATAATTTTTTTGTGGGACAACCTGAAGAGGTATATTGCTGATTATGTGTCAAGATAAATGGTCTGTAAATAGGTGAAGTATAGAAGAAAACATCCTAGAGGAGTCATGGAACCTCTTCCCATACCTGAGCGGGAAATGGCATGATATTATGATAGGATTTGTCACTGGTCTACCAATGAATCCTAGAAGTAATGATCCAATATGTGCATTTTTATCATCTTACAAAGTTAACAAATTTTCATGATATAAGAGATGATTTAACAATTGAATGTTTAGAAAGACTATAAATTAATGATGTTGTAAGACATCATGGTGTACCCCTATAGATTATTTCTGATCGTGACCCTCATTTTATATCTTGATTCTGAAAAATCTTCAGAAATCCTTAGATACTAAACTTCATTTTAGAATTTCTTACCACCATCAAACTGATGTACAATCAAAAAAAACTATTCAAACCTTAGAAGACATGTTGAGATCTTGCCCACATGACATTCAATGTATGGGGGATAAGTTTTTACCTATGGTGGAATTTTACTATAACAATATCTTTTATTAAAGTATTCAGATAAAACTATATGAAGTGTTATATGGAAAGAGATTTCGCACACCAACTTGTTGGGATGATATTGGTGAAATAAAACCCATAGGCCTAGAACGTGTTGAGGAAAATAGTGAAAAATATGATGATTATCAAAACCCACATTAAAGCTACACAATGTAAGAAAAAGAGCTATGATGATAACTGATGGAATGATTTTGAATTTCATGTATGATATCATTTTTTATTGAAGGTATATCCATGGAAGGGTGTTATATGATTCGTTAAGAAGGGTAAATTAAGTCTCATGTACATCAGACCATTCAAAATTCTGGAACTAATTATAGATGGAGCTTACCATTTTGCAATGCCAACAAGTCTCTCCAAAGATCATGTTGTGTTCCATGTATCACTTTTAAGAAAATACATGCTCAACCTAACGCAGGTACTCACCTATGAAAAAAATAGAGAAGGAACCCGATATATCTTCTTGTGAAATCCTATCAAAATTCTTGATAGTAGAGAACAACTATTCAGAATCCGGATGACTCATCTGGTAAAGGTTCTTTGGAGAAACCGTAAAATGAAAGAGGCAACATGGTAACTTGAGTAACATATGATGAAGATCCACTAAAATCATTTAATATAGTAATATTCTAGAGATTTGAGGATGAAATTATTTGAATTAGGAAAGAATGTATCACCCCAATATTTCACGGTACGTTTCTCTTTGAATAATACAACAGCTCGTGTTGTATGCATCTTCAAGTTTTAACACACCATGACTAATCATACTATAGGTTTAAAAAGAAGTTATGAATAGTAATACTGACTTTTTAAAATTTTATAAATTTTATTTTTCAAAATGGAATTCATTTTTGGATTCGTAATATCCAAATTAGATTATGGTGAATTTTTTAATTTTTTTAAAAAAAATTAATTTTTGATGACTAGGGAAAAACACTGCGTTATTGTTTAAAACTGAGTTTTTTATTTATATAATTATTTTTAATTTTAAATTTATATTAATGTTAATATAGATAAACAATACATATATTAGCCTAATGTAATTCATTTAATTCCTTTTATAATAATATTAGATATATAAAATTTTATTAAACTTTTTACCATTTTTTACCTACCTTCCTGGCACATTTGCAAATTTGCTTAAAATGTAATTTTACCAATTCTGTGAATTTAGTTTAAAAAATATGAGAGACATATATGACATCAGTATATAAAATGTGGTTCAATAGGACTAAAATTATTTTTCTTTTATAGTACTTTTTTAAACTTTATTTACCACGGTGAAAAGTAAATAGAGTAATTACGGGTAAAAAGTATATTATAAGTACCCTTTCACATGTCCTAATTCTATTTGATAAGTGTTTTTCGACCAAAATAAACCTTATTAAAAATATATGATCATTTTGAACCCACTTTTATTAAATTAGGACATTTATTATATTTTATTTCAAGAAGAGTTAAAAGTGGTAAATTCAAATTTTAATAACTAATCCATTTTTAATATATAATTACACGTATGATAAATTCAACTATAAATATTAGTTATAATTAGAAAAATATTTGCTACATCATGGTATTTTATTTATACTTTTTATAAATTAAATAATTAAATTTATTTATGACACAATGATGATGCAGTAATTACCTTATTAATGAAATTCTAAACTAATTGATGTTATAAATATTAAAATAAATGTAAATGGGAACTTTGATGCATTCAAAAAATTTAATACGTTAATATGACATGTTAGGGTTGATTCAATTAATTTTTTATAATTAATAACGTTTTTATGCCTTTCAAAAAAACCATATACTAAGTATTGTCAAAATTGACATAAATGAATTTATAAAAACAATACTATTTTATTAAATTATATAATAGTTCTACAAATCTAAGGATTGGAAAAAAGACTTATATAATGATATATATGTCATTGATGAACCACATGGGGTTCTCATGTCATTTTATAGTAAGTTTATTAACCATGTATTATAATAATACAGGAAGACACGGTAAAAGTTAAACTATTTAACTAAGGGTTATATCTAAAAGATAAGGTTAATATGGTGACCTAAACGTGTATAAAACATATTTCTTGAGTGGTTTTCAACCCAAACCAAGATTAGCCAATACATAATTCCATTTGGATATATTATAAACAAAAATTGATTTTATAATAAAAAATATTTCGATCTCTTCTTAAAATGCCCCTCACCTCCCTTATAAAACCGTACTTTCTATTCCTCAAATTCACACATCAAAAGCCAATTTTCATGGCCAACCGTACTCAACAATTATCCCAACTACCCTAAAATAATCCTAGAGGTCTTAAATTTATCATAAATTCAAACTATAGAGCCCATTTTTTCAAATTAGAAGGAAACAATTGAAGAATATGTAATTATTTAATAACCTCTTTCAATGTTCTTTTCTCCTTCCACTTCTTCTTTCTTTGTTGATTCCATAAAAAAATAATAAATTCAGTACCTTTTATATAATATAATTTTATTATAAATATGGTACAACCATATTAATTATTCTATTCGTCCTATGAATGACAAAGTCACCATACATGTGTACATACAAATTACCATCTCTACATCGTTGTGTAGTTTGTTATTCAACACTTCATTATTTGGATGTGTATAATAATTAGTATAATTGATGTAAATAATAAATATAACATGTTAATGATTTTTTATATATAATATACAATCCAAATTAAGTACTATATCACCATTAGTATAATGATATTTTCGTTCTTATGTACGTACGACTTACTTTCTCCACGACACGATGAGATTCTGTTCCCCATTGTAACCATTCAAGAATATTTTTCATTTGATGATTAAAAATACTGTTTGAGAACTTAATATCATTCTAGATATGGATAAATTAGATTATATTCATAAAAAACATGACTTATGTAGAAAAATATATAAAAGAATACGAATCAATTAACACCAAAAACAATGATACTAATGAAATATTTTCAACAATGAAATACTAAAGATAATATGTGATATCATATTATTTTATGGGGTTACTGAATAATTTAATAACAATTATTAAACAATAATATAGATGTATAACATACACTTGAACATGGAAAAGTACAAGGTAAGGGTTTATTTCGCAGTATCGTTATTATCCGAGTTGGCTTACACGTAAGTATCTATTGTTACTTCATTATCATCCACATCCATGTTTATTAAAAATATATTTCAAAACTTTTTTACTATTTCCAAGAATATGAGTTGAAGAAATTTATTACCATTTTTACTTTTTTAAAATGATTTGAAATGAATCTTTCCATCATTTCCAAACAAGATTTTTTATGACCTTTTTGAAAAATTATAGAAAGAATGTTTTTTAACTTATACGGAGGGTGTAAAAATTTTCTATGGTTATAACAACTTAAAATATTACCTTAAAAGATTATAAGAATATTTTCTACATAAATTATTTGTGTACATTCTAGTGATTACAAAGTATAAAGATATATTTCACTCAAATAGGTTTTTGATTGATTTTATCAATGTCGACATCCATTTTTGGATTTTACGCTTGTCTAAAGTTGATTTATTATGGTACAATCTTCAATATTGTATTGAAGGTTTTGTGATATGTTTAACAATGGATGTTCTATTTTTCTACCATTCATGTTTTCTGTATAATGTATTTACATTTCATATTACAGTTTTAATACAAATGTTTATGTTAGGTTTTAACCTTTTCATATGAAGAATGTATTGGACTTAGTAATTGACGGGCAAGGCCCACTATAGCTCCTCGATGCATTAGTTGGTATGATGAGAAAAATTTGTGTCTTGGAACAAGGCCTTTGAATGAAAATTATATTTTTTAGTATTGGAACAATTCCTTGATTATATTATTATGAAGTCCAACATTATTATTCCATCATTAGGAAATTAGCTATTGATATTACCTGTCATTATTTTACTAGTATAATATCCATGTGAATAAGTAAGTGGAATTATTTTATTTATATATTCCATTTTATGATAAATATAAAGATTAAAAGGATTGGATGTTGGTCTTATAAATTGCTTTAAATGTTTAAGCTTATTTATGATTGTTTCTGCTATATTGTTATCCTTACTGAGAATTTAAGCTCACTTCTTTCCTGTGTTTTATTTTACCCTGGATGAAAAAAAGTATATTATGATTGATTTGTAGGAATAGGGTAAGGGATATCAGTGTGATAAAATGGGACATAATGTTTTTTTTCTCATTCCATAATGTAATGTAAGAATTTTGTATGTATCTAGTACTTCCAAAGAAACTAAAATGATCAGTCTTTTGGGACTTGATCTCTTGTGATAATTCCAATGTTATGTAATAAAACACTCACTCTAGTTAACTAATGTCAGGGAATTAAATTTACTATGATCCATTGCACTATGGGTACAGGGACACATAATTTATTGAGAATTGGATTATTATTTTTCAATTTGGTATTTATCTCATATATATTTTTAATTAATCTATCTATGAGGCTAGGGATTCAATCTTCAATCATATATCCCTCACTATATGGGGTCCATAGAAGTGTCATGATAAACATATGCGAGAATAACATCCCCTACTTAGAATGTATTACCATATTGAGATTGTGGTATCCCCCATGATCCCTAGGTTTGAACCCATATCTTTGTATTGAACCCTTATAATTATATCCTAGTAGACGTATATTCATATTGATGATCTTACTACTCACTTGATGGTTTTTGTTTTTTGACTTCAAGGTGGCATATGGGGTATTGTTATACTCACCCCTTGATGGGTTATTCCAACTCATGTCTTATCTTATACATATGATAATCCTTTCTAAAATTTTGATAGAGTACTAGAAGTATATGGAGCATAGTTTGTGGTAGATAGACTATGGTTTCATCCATTTGTTTTATTAACAATAGTCTCACCTGTATTATAGGTCAGACTTTTTTTATAATTTTTTTGGCAGTGTATTTGGTCCTTTTTTCTTTCTATAAAATGTTTTACTTTTATTATGGGTTTTATATTTGTCCATTAATTTTTATTACATTCTTTATACCTTTTTTCATTTTATTCACATTTTGAGAAGTGTGTGTGTGCATACATGTACCTTGGGATAGGGCCACCAATTTTTGTTTTGTTTCTACTCAGTGATGGTTGATAAGACTAGGCCTATAAGAGGTGGAATTAGGTTGTCCCATTATAGTTACCATCATCCTTTTAGACCTCTAAGGGTTGGTTCATCTAAATTCTCTAAAATTAATGAAATTAATCACTAAAATGTAAAAAACAATACTAAATTTCTACTCCCATCTTACATTCAATAAGTATATAACTATATGTCTTATATGAGATATTTTGATGAAATTTAAATTAAATTAATTTTAAATATTTGATCACATATTTTTTACCATCATCACATTTAACATTTATCCTTAGAAAACATAAAGTAGCTTGTAATGTCATAAAACACGTATGTCAATATATTGATCATATATTCTCTTAAAATATTATAATGACATAAATCAATATAAAACCAAAATGAAAAATAAATTCTTCCAAAAATTAATTGAGTAAATAGTCCATAAATTTAATCACATATTATAATATATATTTTATAAATAAAAAAATTTATAGTAAAATCCCTCATAAAATTATTTTTCATAATATTAGTAATCATTTCAATGGTCTCCAATAGTGTCCAATTTACATCATAAATGATAATAAAATCATTGTCTAAACTAAACATTATTAACTCAACATTATTCACATATAAAGGGTTATATATACCATAGCAATTTTTTTCAAATCAAAATAATATGTTACCATTATATCGCATTTCAATTTATTTTCAGTACCATTCAACATATGAATAAAAATACTATGTGAAAAAATATTTAAAACCAAAATTATATATTTCATAATTCTTATCATTATAATGTCACAATTTTCAGATCCCAATACAATAACACTTCATTCCTTCTATTTAATGACCAACATAACATATGACCTTAAATGATTATAGAGATAACCCCTATATTAGGGCACTAAATTGGATAATTTATATATCCCCACAATTAACAAATTAAGATATTAATCTTACCTTAGGATTATATTATTTACCTTCATTAAATTTTTCATTTTTTATTGTTAATTACATCTTGAATATCATTATATTCCACACCCAAAACATTTTTCCTCTTCATTTAAGGCATCTTCTAAGGTGCTTCTTCCCACCTTCTCAACATGTTGGATGTTAAATTTTATTTCATTATAGAATTTTTGATACTTCATTTTCCTTTATTTGGTGTGTTTATATACACACCCAAAAAGATAATGTTAATCATACAATGAGGTATACTATTATGAATAGACAGAAGTTTTTCCTTCCACCTCTTTTATAATTTTTCTTCCTATAATAACACTACTTTAACAGGCCATAATATTTAGAGTTTTTATGATTCTTACATTCTCAAAATATTGACTAAAATAACATATAATAATTTGGAAAAATTTAACTTTCATTGGAAATTAGATAATCCAGAAAAATCATTCATTGGTTGCCTGAATTAATACACCTTCATTTAAATTAATGAAACCTAATGTTTAACATTGGTTTCCCATTTTCATAATATATTGAAATATTTTATAATTATTTGTAAATAAAATGTTAATTAACTTAAGAATATCAATAAGGAGAGTCAAACTAGGTGTGAAATGAGCGAACACTCACTGAGAATTAGAATTATATATAAAATCTACTAGACCAACTAATTTTTGGGGTTTTTACCACTAGATGAATCTTTGAAAACCCCCTTATAATATCAACAAGAAATTCATTTCTAGTTAAATAGAATAATCAATAATTTACTAAAAAAGTTATGATATATTTCCCAAAATATGTTATATCCATAATGTATGTTATCAGATTTTATTTCGTTAAATATTTATTACTTAATCTAGTTCTTAATATTATACTAAAAATCCTCTAAAGCCAACTTTAATAGCCCTAAATCCAATAATATTGAGATTGTGAATAAATTATAACATTGGATTAAGATTCAAAGCATCACAATACCATGGATATATCAGTTTAGTAGTCTTATAAAACTATTGAGCAACATGATTCCCATTTTTAACATTGGAAATAATATATAAAACATATTAATTGTAATCAATATCAATCCTAGAACTCATAAATTGATTCATTCTATATGTCATGTGGAAAGGAAAAAATATTTTAGAAAAAAAAAATTCATAGTAAGGGTTATGTATAGTGAAATATATATTGATTAAATATGGAATAATCTACATGGAAATTTAAATAAAGGGAAACAAATTCCATTTAGTCAATAACATTCTTAATAAGTAAATAGATTTATAATATAAAATCCAATAATATCATGGATATAATAATCGTAATCTCATTTTTGGAAAAGAATACTATTTTATTTTTTCCTCTCATATCAGGATATATTTACCCTCTAGGACATGAACCACGATGGATTAATCTATGGGTATGTTACACAACCCATTAAACAATGCTAGCCGAATGGTTTGTCACATGAGAAAAAATGATTACTTGAGAAGCTATATATAAACAAACCCAACTCATGAATATATTTCTATTTGATTCCTAATATCATTAAAGAAAATGTTATGTCATAAAAACCTTCCTTATTAAAAAATCCATATTTTTAAAGGATATGAAATATAAGGATTTCCATAGCCAATAAGATAAATATAATAGTAAAAAATGTATGTATGAATGTTATATAGAGACAGAAAACATATCCATGGTATAAATAATTTTCATTTAAGATAAATTTAATTTAAAATGAAAAATTACCATAAGAAATTGAATTCTTCAAGACCATTCAAAATAGATAAAATTAAAAAATTATAAAAAAAATTAATTTAAAATTATGTTTTGTATTAAATTTATGATTTATGTGTTAAACATAATGTTCTAGAGAAACATCAATATAAATTTTCATTAAATATTTATAAATTTATAAAACCATCAAAATTTTAGAACAACTTAAATATCATAAAATGATTATAGAAGCAGGAAATAATGAAAATTTCTTATACACTAAAAAATAAACATTATTTTTTTCTGTAAATAAATTCTGAAATATAACATTAAAAACAGTAGAATGATTACTTTTAAAAATTATTTTAAATGATAAAATAAAATTTCCTAAAAAAATAATTTTATTAAATAAAAATTGGTTATTATAAATAATATATTAAAATATATATAAGAGTAATAGATTTACACAATCAAAATCTGAAATATGATCTATTTTAATATTAAATATTTTTAATATATGATTAATGTTCAAAATATTGTAAATATTTGAATAAAATAAGGCACCAAGAAATATCAGATTGGTAAAATAATATCTGAAGCATATGAATGATATATTATAATATTAATCCAATAAAAAAATGTCAGAAATAAAAAAATGGATTGTAAAATTAATTATCACATCATTGGTTACATTTGAAATATAACCCCTTGAATGGTTAAATTTGAATTAAAACTTTAATCATCGTGAATGAATATATTTTATTATAAAGTATATCATAGTGGATTTATACCCACGATATAAAATTAAATTAGTTCATAATAGAAAATATGTAGGAATATATTGGAAATTGAGATGAAATTCCTTACAAATATCATACAATTGAAGTGATGATTAATCAACAAACTAGTTATGTGTAACATATGAAATCATAAAAAATCAACAATACATAATAAAATTATATTTCATTTCTCATAAAATCATTACATATCATATTCAATAATAGAAAATTATTAAACAATTATTGTATATTAATTTGATAAACCACTTACCATTTTCTTACATTCAAGACAAATACCATTAAATAATACAATTTGAATTATAATTTACAATAACATTTAGTAAGAATGATTATTTATTAATAATGTAAAATAGTATTATACACACAAAATAAAATAAATTAAGTGTATTAAATTAAATAATTCCTTAAAGAAGAAAAATTGTGAAGAAATAACTTACAAAGTTCGTATCATTAACATGAGGATTAATAAATGAATTGATGATTTTTAACTAAATAAAATCACAAAGGAAATAAAAATACAAAAATAATAGAATCAAATGTATTTTTACATAATCATTAAATAACATAGTCAAAAAAGTATAAGTATATCCCAATTAAGGGAAATTTCATTAATAAACCTCTTACCTCATGATTCCCATAGTTAAAATTTATTCAACACAATTTATAATGATTTTAAAAATGTAATTAACTTTTATGAAAAATATGATACTATTTATAATTACATATATAATCCTATAAAAACATATTATCTTTTATTTGTTAAGAATCAATCATTATTATCAATACTTCAGGTAATAACTATTTCATTCCCTCGTACTGGTTTCTCTAAGGATATTTTTTTTTATTGAGAATAATATATAGTTTCATTATTTCCAAAATTATATTAACTTTATAGATATTATTTTTATTCACTGTATACATGTTTTAATCAATCTAGAAATATGGATTTGGTATATTAATAGAAAAACTTCATGGATATGATAGGACATACATGTTCATGAAAGATGAAGAAATTTTTTATGGTGATAATAGATTATATATTTGATGATTGTGTTAATTTATATAATAAATGTTAGGTTTTATTTTTAATATATATTTATTAGTTCCATTATTGGTATAATCTATGTGAGATGGATACGGATGGAAAATTTCATTGGTTTGAAAAATGGTAGTCCACTATATACAAGGGTGATGAATTGATTTCCCAATTGATGGAGAAGGATATTAATAAATATTAGTATATCAAAAATATAACAAAAAATTATATGGCAATTGTTTTTTATTTATATGTTATTTTTATGCACATAATTAATGGTGGTTAATTAATACGTACTAAGAAATTGGTTTCTGAAGATGAAGACAATAACTTAGTGAAACATCCTTTTGATCTATTTTTATAGACAATTGGTTTGTTCTTTTGCACATACCATAACCTTGAGAACATGGTAATGGAATTTTTGGAGATTGTTTAATGTTTGGTTGATCAATATGTATCAATTTTTTTTACAGAGAGAAATCAAATGTGTTCATTTATATATTGGGGAGATGAAACACTTATAATTAATAAATAAAAATTTATATACAATTAATTAATTTCTATGTGATATTTGAATCATCAGGAAAAAATTTATAATATAACATAAGATATACATAAAATCACTTGAATAAAAAATATTTGGATAGGTTTAGGGGGTATTTTAAAACATATTGTTACGCTTAATCCCTTAGTTAACTATTTCAAAACTAAACCATGGTAATAAATTTTCAAATCTTCTAAGGATACAACTATTCTAACAAGTTAAAGATGGATTCAAAATGGAAAATTGATTAAATTTTAAACCATTTATGGTCTAACTTTTATAATTTTAATATTTTTATATTTTTTATATAATTTCATAAAAATAATAAAATATCAATAATTAAATTCTTAATACTATTAATTAAAATTAACATTACATTCAACATAATAAAAATATAATTCAAATATAAATTATCAAACTATATATTATGAATTAATATTACACATAAAATCCATGTTACACCATAATATCCTAAAAAATAATACCTTTCATGTTTCCAAAATCAATTGCATTTATTCTTTTACTATTACCAAAAACATTGTATCCATATTTTATTTTGAACTAAAGGTAATTATTTAATCCTAGAAATCATAAATAAACCACCATCATGCAAATAATTTTTTCTCTCTTAATATATCTTATAATATTCATTTAGATAATGTGTTTATCCCTATCTGAACATATAAGAGATATTTTAAAGATAAAAGGGGAAATTTGGTATTATTTGTTACATAAAATATTATATAGTTAATAATAAAAAATAAATAGGTCAAAAGGTGAAATTTTTAATATTTGAAATATAACAGTGAAAATGAATCATATAATTAAATATAAAATGGTTTGAGTTGATTTTTGATACCTTATCTTATAGATTTTACATTGGTCTAATAAGTTTACCCTTAACATGGTGATAAATATTTACCAAGTTTACTACCAATATTTTTCAATCATTAATAGATTATTTACCAAATTTGGAAATCATTAATCCAAATATAGGATCCATTTTTATTCCTTCAAAATTAAGGTGTTCCTGAAATAAAATTTAATATATCTACATAAAACAAAACAAAAAAGAATTCCAAAAATGATATTTAAGAATAAAAACATGCTTATATAAAATTCATGAATATTACTAACTAAAATTAAATAATTCATGTTATTATAAATAAGATTTATCCAATATCCCATTATTTAAAAATCTTATAAATCATGGGAATTTGAAATTATCTTATTTAATGAAAATAAATGTGTTTATTGAAAAAATATGGTTTTTTATTGTTAACTAGAAATCAATTACATCCCAAAAATAAAATAAAAAATATTAGGAAAATTTAATTATATATAATTATTTAAAAATTCAATTTAGTTTTATTAAATATTTTTTTAAATAGGGTAACAATAAATTATAATTTACAAACTAAAAAAATAAATCATTTTTTATGAAAATTAATTTTATAGCATAAAATCTCGTCATAGAAAACATAGTGCTTTTTTATTGTTAATTAATTAGTACATTTTTAAATAGTTCCAAAATTATAAATATATATCATAATTTTTTTAATAATATTTAGACCTTCTAATTAAATATATAGGTAATGTTGAAATAATTATATTTTAATAATATATCTCAATTCAAATAACTCTTAGTGTTGTTTGGAAAATTGATATAATGTTTATCATTATTTAAACTATAATTATGTCTGTTATATACTAAATTTTACATTAAATAGTAACTTAGATGGATTTAATTTTCCACCACCACACTAATAAATTTTTCCTACCAATTAATCGATCAATGACTTTCTTTTCAAAATAAAAAAAAACTTTCATCATATTGGTGTATTTTACTTAGTTCCTCATCTGACATTATCTTCATGTAGAATGTTGAGTCTTATCTATTTCATAGATTACAGGAATAAAACAAAAAGGAACCAATATTTCTCCCTTATTAATTTTTAATATAATAATCCATGTTTTTATCGCTAATCACATAATGATATAGAAAATTAGAAATAATCATAAGGATTCACATTCCATATCCCATTTCATTTGGTTTCTCATGAGGAAAATCATTCAATTTTATGTAACATTTGGCATTAACACAAGTAATCATGGTTCCATACCATAAATAAATTGAGAATAATTGGGGGAGAAATAATAAGCATTGTGATAAATAATATAATTTAAAAAATCATTGATATGATTTTGAAATAACTAAACCATCATTTCCCCCTAATAAAATATATATTTATCATTGGTTATCTCTGGCCATTAACTATTAAAGTATATCATAATGGTTCATAAGTAAAATGTAAATAAATCCAATAATATCCTCATGAAATTTGTATCCAAATTTTCAGTCTCAGGACCACTCATCATTAACTGGTGACAATAGAGTTAGTACACAATCCACCAAATTCAATGTTTTTTTCTATTAGTTAATTTGTTTCAATGATTCATGAACATATTCTTTTCTAAATATTTATTTATCTTCTTTAATATCCACACTCATTGATTTACCACAAAATTCTTTGTTATTGTATAATTAGTCTTTTTGTAAGGGTTATCTCAAATGTTTTTTCTTAGTATTCAATAAAAATAACTAAACATTTCAATGATACAAAATGGTATAACCCAAAAATTACATACATAAATATTACATAATTTTAAGTGAATATTTAATACATATCCTTAAATAACACACCATTAATTTGGATCTTTATTGTGCTTTGAAACAATGATATGTATTCAATTTCTTTATAAAAAAATCTAAAACAACACCCGCAATGTTTTTCACATATAATACCCTTATTTGGTATAGAATAGTGAAAAACATTTACTATATCCAAATGAATAAAAAATATAATAAAGGGTGATATAATATACTCATTACTTATAAAAATGGAAAATATCAATTACAAATCCTCTATATGAACAACATGAGATTATGGGTAATTTATCAAGGGGATAAAAATATAAACTCTCTCCAAAAATTTCATAGATCATAATAATGTATCATGATATTAGTCATGGAATTTAAATTGAGATGGATAATATTTCAATAAATTTAATTAAGATGTGATATAATAATTCTTTCATAATATAAGGTTTGAAAAATTTTATAAAGAGTGGAATAATTATAACATTTAAATTCTTATGATATATTTACACCCCAATACATTCATCACTTTATAAAATCATAAGTCAAATAGAATCATGTATAAAAAAATATAGAAAAATTATAAGTCAATAATATATCAACATTCATACCCATAATACCATATATAGTTGAATAATAAAATTTCAACACAAATTTATTAAAAATTCATTATAAAAAACTAAATTTTTAGGTGTTGTTTATTTCATTCTTAATTAATGTTTTGGTTCAGAATTTTAGTAATTATTAATTGATCATAGTTAAATAATTTATATATTTTTAATCATTATATAGATATTATTTATATATATTTATAACTATCCATTAAATTTAGATATAGATAAATGAATTATACTATTGGAAAAGATTGTTGCCCACTCATACTCTTAAACAATATTTTCTTTTTCCATCAAAACCGTGAAAGAAAAATTGAAAATATTTATCTTTAAATAATTATTATTACATCATATATTTCATATATATTTACTAAATATATTATTAAATACAACCACTAATTATGGTGATGTACAATAAAGGAAACCTCTACGTTGAGGTGGTAGTCTACACACATGCACGGGAAATACTTTTAATAACAATTTGATTGATATGAGGTGAAAAATGATTTTGTATAATCATAATAACATATATTTTTATTTACTATACAATTTTTATCATTCTATTATTCATGAAATTAGTATAGATAATGTGGAAGATCAAATAAAATTTAAATTACTCGGTTAAGAGTAATACATCATCATTGAGAAACCTCTATTGGCATGCACCTTATTCCATGAAATGATAGTATTATGATAAAAAAATGGCCTATATTATATGGTATGGTATTTTAGGATGATAAAAAGTTGAATAATTTTTGTTCTATAATTCATAAACATTTTGAATAAGGGATAAGATAAGGTTCCATTTTATATGTTTGGGGAGGGGCACCCTTTTAATTACTTAATGTATTAAATTAATATAATTTTTATTTCATTTTCATGTATAAAAAATATGATATATTTATAATATTTAATTAATTATTATTATTAATGATATAATAATTAAAAATTTGGGTAATTATAAATTTTTTATTATTTTATTTTATTTTTAAACCATGTTAACCCTTTTTTGATTACCACAATTTCTATAATTATTATACTTTACCAATAATTAATGTTTCTATAAAAGTAAAATTGACCCATAAGTGGAAAGTATATGATATTATTGACCATATACAATTATATTTTAATAATATATCAATTTTATGAATTTTAAATCATTTAATTAAATATATTTTAATATAAGATTCCATTATAATTATTTTCGAGACACTTCAATTAATTTGACTTTAATAATAACAGGATAGAAATAAAATTATATTAAAAAACATTAACACATAAATATATAAAATACATCTCCAAAAAAAATTAACACCATAAATCAACTGAATTTTATTATGATATATATATTTGAATGCATTTTACATTATTTTTTTTACAACTTATAGAGGCACTGCGTGGAAAATGCATCTGAATTAAAGGTAATTATTTCATCATTAAAATTAAAAATACCATGATTTAAACATTTAATTTATATTTAATTCATATATTATAAACCAAAATAACCAATTTTTATCCTTATGAAAAAATAATAGATATATGAAAATAATGATAGTGAAATTTGTTATTCATTATCTATTTAAAATAAAATTTATTCCATCCTCAAAGAAAAATGACTCATTTTACCTTAACATCAATTATTTCATGATTTTAATAAAAATAATATTTTATAATATAAATATTTTTAATTTTAGAAATATTTTTTATGCCTTATCACATTATATTGTAACATATTTACCAAATTTATCCTTATTGTGGTGAAAAGTATTTCTAACAGTTATTATTCATTATGACCAAATATAAAGTTAATATATTTACCAAATATAGAAATTAATATTACAAATATGTAGTCATTCATTCATGATTGTTAAATCTATGTGGAATACATGAATTTTAAAAAAGAACATTGAATACATGAGTAAAACCGGTTTCCCAAAAAATGAATTTTTATATTTAAAAATGGTTTTATTAAAAAAATTGGCATAATATTGATAATAATAAAATTATTTGGATAATTTTTAATTAAGTATACTTATAATATTTTATAAAAAAATTTAAAAATTTGTTCCCATTAATAAATTAGAATAAAATATATATTATAACTAATTATTCATTTTTCAATATCCATTGAAAATAAATTTTTTCAGAAATTGAAAAAATATATCACTAAAATAATTCACTATTAACTATTTCAATCATTTCATTCTCTTTAAAAACTATAATTAATAATAATTCAGATTTTTATTTATCATATTCTTTCAAAAAAAAATACAAACCATTTATGAAAATAACACATTGAATCATAAAATGTTAATACTATATAATGTGTGGAAATTTAAAAATAATTAATCAAAAAATTAGTAATATGTAGGAAAAATATAAAAAAGAATTATTATTATTTTAACCATATTTGTACCCATAAATTCAATGGTTATGTTATAATGATCATATTTAAATAATAATGTTTTTATATTATGTCAAAGTTCACTTAAAGCGTAGTGAGGCATGTAAGAATACTAATTCTGATTGTCATTAATTTAAAATAAATTCTATATTGTTACATATATCCATATAAATTAATTATTTCTCCAGGAACATTTCATTAATCCTTAAAAATGTCCCATTTATATATGCATGATCCGAGTCGCACTAGTGGAAGAAAACTTCTTCAGACATTGTAATTAAAAATGTAATTAAGTTGGAATATATCCTCATAAAATAACCATGTATGATATAGAATCTATCCAATGTATATTATTATCAAAATATTAATGAGTATACATCTCATATAAATGAGTTATAGTATTTAGTTCACATAGTAGTGGGATAATATTTATAAACAAAATGGTTTACCATACAAATGGAAGTAAATTTTAAAGGTTATATTTTCCATGATGTTGATCATGATCCCCTATAGGTGGAATATATTAGTATAGAGGTAGATAAAAATAACATTTTTACTTTATAGAGGGTAGTTTTTATCAATATTCTTATAAAATCCCATGAATTATGATATGTAACTTCTTAAATAAATTCAATTAAATTGATAACATAGGTTTCATGCAACACTGAGCATAAATGAACCATGATATACTGTTAAATATTATCACTTCCATAGAAATAGTAATATGACCATCAAGAATATTAATGTGTGAAATTAGAATTATAACCATACATATAAAAATATATAAAAAATTAAGGTATATTATAAATTAAAGTATGATATATTTATTTCATGGAATAAGTAAAAAATATTTTAAACATGACAAATTATGTGTTGGTTCTTTTACAAAATGTAATTCTTTATTTAAAATTATATAATTAATATAATAATTTAATTAATAAATTTTTTTCATAAAATATATTCATAAATAAATATTTTTTTGGTTTTTATTATAAGATAATTTATTGATACCTTAATTAATTTTTATATTTGTAATAAAATCTAATATAATTTTAAAATCAGTATTCTTCAATTAAATTATGATTTTAATTAAAAATTAAATTTCTCATATTTATAAAATTATTTTTAAAAAATGGATTCCATTTATGAAATTTACACATCAAAAAATGAGTGGGGTGAATTTTTGTTATTTTCATAAAATAGATGATTTTTTGGTGAATACTGAAATACGGTAATTTACATTATTTTAAAATTACATGAATTATTGAGTCAAGGATGATGTATAGATGTGATATAAACCCATTTATTCGATCCCACATAAACTATATACTTCATTTATTTACAATAATCATCAATATTGATATTATCAAAACAAAATAATAATAATAATTAAAAAAAATATTCAAAAATACCTATCTATTCTCCCTATATATACCACCCTTTGATACCTCCTCTTCTCACACCATAGAAGCCATTTATTTTCCTAATATTATCCTTAGTTATTATCCCAAACCCATTCTCCAAGTTTATGATTTTTTGTTCTCAATAAATGACCATCCCCAACTGCCTTTAGAAGATTCCCATGGAGAAGAAGTTAATGAGGTAAACCCCTTAATCAATCTCTTTCAATTTTTTTTATTTTATTATTTTATCCTCTCTTAAAATCTCCATATAAAAGTGTCATGATAACTCTAATGTCTCATATATAAGTTAATAATATTGTTTTTATGTAATATCCATCATCAAACCCATTATCATATCCCTTTTATTCTAAAAATTAAAAGATCATCTGACATGTTTCGATTTAACACCATTATGGATGATGTATTTTCACTTTGAATTACTGTCTAGCATGATGATGATAAAACCATTTTTATGTTTAAAATAGATTATAATATTTTTTTGAAAAATTATTCAATGTTCTATAATTTTTTTATAAACTTACTATTCAATAAAATTATACTAGTTCAATATTTTTACAAAACTGGCCAAAATAATAGTAATCATTTTCATAAATTAATCATTCTTATACCATAAATCCAAATGATTTATGTGGAGATTTAATAATATTTAATTTTATTAATACTAAATAATTTCACTTTTAATGTTTTTACTACAATTTATAAGAACTCGAATAATTAAATAAATGCGAACATACCAGAAAACCCTGAAACACTACCATAACAAAAAAAATTAGACATTATAACTCATCATAATGGACATATATGAACATAAAAATTATAATAAATTATATATAATATTAATAGGTTAGTAATTAAGTAGTTAATGAATCTAATTTTATTAAACATAATTTTAGATACATGAGTATAATGCTTTTGAAAATATGTAAAGGGGTTCCACATCTCACTTGTATTTCTATGAGATTTTCTGTATTCACATCCAATTTGGTCTATATAGTGTATGCATGTTATAATTTTCTATATCATATGAATATTATATTTTAATTTATTTTTTGATAGTTTAATTTGATTATTATAAATTATATTTAACATATGATTCGATTGTTTACAAAGTGTTAAGGGACTTTATTTAAATTTAAATTTCATTGGGACTTATATAGTATTTTGAAACTAATAATATTTATGTCGTGCATATACTACCCCATTTTGATCATTTTAAATTTGAAATTACATTTCACTTTAATATTCATACATCTTATATCATGGATATGATTAATTTCTATGTTGTATACCATTTTTTACATATTGTGTCGACTTTAAATGTTATTTTAAATTGGATATATTGATAATCTATATCATATGATCAATATATATTCTTTGATAATTAATATTATTATTGAATTAAATATTAATAGGAATAGTTCATTCTAATTGTATTGATAGGTGGGGTCTGACATTATCTACCACACGATGCATAGACATGTCTCGTGAGAGAAAAACTATGCGACAAACCCATTACATTTGTTTTTAAGAAGAATCATTTGGGTTTCAACCCAGAGACTTAAATCATCTTTTGAATGGTATTGGAAGTGGTTTTTTTGTTCTAGATACATGAAATCTATTAATTAATTATTATTTTCATTCATTTTTTAGTTTTTACATTCCATGATATTTTCATTATGGAAACATATATGGATGCATTATCAATCACAATTTATTGATGGCATGTGTTTTTAAGTTTTTTATCTTTCTATATTTATTATGCTATATTTCTTATGTTTTTTAGATATTTTTTTATTGGATGTAACCCTTACTGAGAATTATAGCTCAACATTTTTCATTTTTTCCTTCATCAGCTTATGAAGATTAAATCATTTAATAAGTGTTACTGAAGAAGATAATTTTTTTATTGTTATATGTATGATTATCAGTGCAATAAGAGAACTAGATATATATCTAGTTCTTATAGTATACTAAAATGATTGATCCTTGGGATTTGATCTCTTGTATTTAATTCATTTTATTAAAATAAACACATGATCTAGGCTACTGGTGTTGAGGTTGTTATAGTTGGTATTAGAGTTGGTTATTATAAACCTAGGGAACTAGATGTTAAATTAACATAGGAATTATAATAATTCCTTATAGTGAATTTCTATATCAATACACATGATTGTTATCAAAAAACATAGAATGTGTTATTATTTAGAAATGGTCCCTAATTGAAGAAATGAAATTAATAGAAATAGGGAATGTAAGGATTTACCTACTTATCAAATAAACATATTTAATGTTTGAGATGATATGATCATGACCATATTATGATATATTTCTCAATTAATGATGAATAACTATACTAAACATATATTTTATTATTTAATTCAGAAGAAGAAACCATCATTTTGAGGGACTAATAATCTAGTCGTAGCTGAGCAGTGGATCATGTCCCTTGAAAAGTAATTTTTGGAATTTTTATGTATTGATTGGGAAAATTTAGTGTTAAATGTATATTTCATCAATGGTGATGTTGATCAATGTTGTTTTTTTACCCATAATACTATAGAAGAAGATATAATATATTAACTGTAAGGGAAATCATTTTAATTAAAATTATTTACTACATATTTCCTTGGAGAAAAATAAAAAAAAGAATATAAAATTCCTTAATAAAAAATAAAAATAATGAATATAATGTTCAATTGTATGAGGATACCTTCAAAATGATTTCTATGAATGATACAGATTATATACATGATTCTGAAAATATGATTGATCATTTACCTTAAGGTCTTAAGACATGTCCCTAAAGGGAACTAGCTTCTCAAAAATTTCACCATATGATGAAATAATTCTACGATCAATAAAATTATATAAGGAATATTTTATACCCTATATAGTCAATGGAAATAAAAATAATAAGAGGTCTTATAATTTCTATGAAAAAGGAGAACCATCAATGGGGAATAGGGGAATGAATAAATTATCGTTATCTGAATCTTGTGGAAAGAATCATCTTAGAAAATGATTGAAAGGCATGGCTGTTTGTTGTAGGTTTTATTAAAAGTGTCATTGAGCTAGTGAATATATGTGTAACAATCAAATAATGATATTTAATGTTTCAACTAAAAGTAATGGAGAATTATTCATAATAATGTCACATGTTCTAAGAGAATCTACTACTTAAGTGACCAAGGGTACATGTCTACCTTTATTTGATCACCACTACTAATATAGAAATACATGATGATGTGGTGGAAGTTAAATTAATTATATTTTAAAATTTATCAAATTATTTATTTACTTCTGGATCATATCACTCATTTATATCTACCCATTTCCTAATAAGATAATACATTTACAATTTGATTTAATAAAGATGTTTTCTATCAAAAAACATAATGGGAGTATAATTGCAATAATATTGTTTCTTTTGGCCACCTTTATGACATTTAAAAATTATTTAGTTAATTAAATTGTTAGCATACCTATGGTTTAATTTTAGATAATCCTCGATAGAGATTGTATTTAAAAATTAATTGTGAAAATTTATTGCCAGAAGACCTAAATTTTGATTTCTGTAGAAGATATAAAATCTCTTATCTTTATAGCAGAAACAACATTATCTGATTGTTATATTGGTTAAACCCTAATGTCTCTACTAAATAAAATTCTTATAAAGGAAGATAAATCATCATCTATGGGTGAGTAATGTAACATCCAAATTGATGATGTAATAATATTACATGAATAAATTGATTTATTTAATGATAAAATACCATGATACCCCTAGAGTGTAAATTTGAGTTTACCATTGATTTAATCCCTAAATAAATACCCATATCAAAAACTCCTTATAGAATGGTCACTAAGGAATTAATAAAGATGGATAAATAACTATATGATTTGTGTAATAATGTATTTATTTATCCTAGTGTTTCTCAATGGGGATACTCTATTCTATTTGTTAAGAAGAAATATGGATACCTGAGGATGTGCATTTAATATAGAGAAATCATTGAAATTTCAAGAAAAAAATAATCTTCTACCATAAATTAAAGATTTATTCAATCAAATAAAATGTGCTCAATATTTTCACAATATTAACCTTTGTTCTAGGTATCATCAATTATGAGTAATGAAGGAAGATATTCGAACTTCATTATTTCAGACGTGGTAAGATCATTATGAGTATACATTAATTTATTTTAGATTGACTAATGCTCACTCAGTTTTCATAGATATGATAAAAATAATATTCAAGTATTATCATGAGGATATTTTGGCGGTCTCCATTGTTAATATTATATTGTACTATAATATCTATGTAGACCATAATAATCACTTGTATATTATTATTTAGACTCTTATGAGGAAATAATTATATAGTAAATTTAGTTAGTGTGAATTTTTGTTTCCAGATATTTCTTTTCTTGGCCATATTTTCTCACTGGATATAAACTCATTTGATACATTAAAGATAAATGTAAAACATGAATTGGCTATACCAACTAATAAAACAATGTTATGTAACTTCAGTATTTTATCCTGTTACTATCATTATTATGTTCAAAGTTTTTCTATACTAGAAAACCCATTATCCAAGATCACATTTAAGGGGTTTATATTCATAAAAAATTATATATAGTGTTTTGAAAAAATTAATAGAAGATTATTCAATTATCTAATTTTCCCTCTACCATTAGGAAATTATGGGTTGGTGATATACAATGATGCAATGATGAATGTACTGGATTTTTTTCTCATGAAAAATTATAAAGTTCTTTCATATGCATCGTAGATGTTGAACATTAATGAACAAACTTATCAACCACATGATCTTTACTATGAACCTGTAATATTTAATCTATTGATATAGAGAAACTATCCTCATAGTTAAATATTTGAGAAATATATGGATGACAAGATAATTAACTATATATATACCCACGAATAACTCAACATGAATAAATTTAAATGGATTGAAATACTCAATGATTATAGTTTCACAAAACACCACAACCCAGGTAAATAAAATAGGGTAGCAGATGCATTAATCAAGAAGGACAATAGACATTTGACCCAAACTATCATTATGATAGATCCTATATTCATGGATGTATTAAATATTGATATGGGAGTTATAGAGGAAAGATAATAATAAAATATTTTTATAATGATTTGTAAACCATATTTATGAGAGAAATAACAAATTCTCAATATGATTATGATTATTTTTAAATTAAAATTATATCTATTATGGATGGATGATTGGTTTTCATTATGTATGAGGATGGAATTTCGAAATTTGGAAATATTTTATGTCTTTCATAAGTGACTAAGCTAAAAAACAAACTATTATTTTATTCTTCTACCTCATATTTTCCTAAAAACCATGGTAGTACCAAGATGTATATAAATCTATAGGAATATTTTTTTGTCGGATAATTTGAAATCGTAAATTTATAACTATGTGTAAATATGTCTTGTTAATCAATAAATGAATGATGTGTGAAAACATAATATAGGTTTCATTCTACATCTACCCATTAATATTTGTATGTGTAAATACTTTTCTATAAAGTTCTTCATTAGATTGAAAATGAAACCTAGAAAGATTAATATGATTTGGGTTATGATTGATCACCTTAATAATAAGGCATATTTTCTTTCTATAAGAGAAGATCTACCTCTAGATAGTCCATCAAGAATATATATAAATGATTTTTTAAGACATAATGGTTCACCTCTGTTGATTATGTCTAATCATCATCCATGTATTTAATTAAATTTATTGAAGAGTCTTCAGAAGGCTCTGAATACTTTCCTTAATTTGAATACTTATTATTACCCTCAAACCAACAGATATTATGAAAGGACTATTTAATAATTGGAATAAATTTTGATACCATGATCACATGAATTTGATAGTATGTGGGATCATTATTTACCTTTTTTAGAGTTTCCATACAATAATAGTTTCCATTATAGTATTAAAATGACACTATATAAAGAATTATATAGAAAGATTTTTCATACTCCCACATTTTGGGAATAATTTGGTTAGAGGAAAATTATAGGGAATGAAGTTATTAAAGAGATAATGTCGAGGGTAATGACTGTTCAGGATCTTATTAAAGCATATCTATGTCGGAAAATGTGTTATGTTAAAAACAGGAAAATAGATTTGGAATTTCATGTCAAAAAACAAGTCTTCCAAAAAGTATCTCCATGTATGGGTTCTATAAGGAGTGGTAATAAATAGAAACTGATCCCCGGGAATATAAAAAAAATTCAATTATGGATTGAATTAGATTCACATCATACCAATTAAAATTTATTCCAACTCTCTCCAAATTTCATAAACGGTTCCATATATTATTTCTAAATATGTATATTCCAGACCCAACACATGTACTTATCCGGGAAGAAATAGAAATGAATCCTGATTTTCCTTAATGTGAATATCCTAGTGATATTATTGAAAATATATAGAATATATTGAGAATTATTATGACTATTTTCATAAAAGTGTTTGAGAGAAAACCATAAAATGGAAGAGGAAATGTGGGAGCCTAAGAATGATATTAAGAAGAAAATACCTAATATGTTTAGAAGGATATATTCATTATGATTTGGAGGATAAATTTTTTGGATGGAAGAATATAAAACATCAAAATTTTTGGTAAGTATCTTCGTAAATAAATTCAATTCATTTGATAGCTTATTTTTTGTGCAACACTAAGCTTAAATGAACTATGATATACTATTAAATATTATCATAACCATTGAAATGGTAATGGTATAGTTATTAATAGTAATATAGAAATTAAAATAATAACCTCACATATGAAATTGTAAATAAAATTAAGGTATCATATAAATGGAACTATGATATATCTATATCAATGAAGAAGGAAATAAATGATACAAAAATAAAAAAATAATTGTTTCACTTTTTGTGAAATGAAATCCTTTTTGTAAAATTTCATATTTAATATAATAATGTAAAAGAAATATAATATTCTTAAAAATAATTCATACATTAATTTTGTGTTTCTTTATTATTATATGATAACATTAAGAGGCCTTAATTAATATTTAAATGTGCCAAAAAAATTATAGAAATATACAATTGGATAATGTTTAATAAATGATGACTTTGAGTAAAATTTAATTTTTTCTTATTTAGAAAATTATTTTCAAAAAATTGAATCCATTTTTTATTTCTACAAATTGTAAAATGGTTATGGTAAATTTTGGGATTTATTAAAAATAGTTAAATTTTTTGTAAATAGTGAAATATGATAATTTATGGTATTTAACAGACAACAATTAATTAGTCATGGATGATGTATGGATGAAGTAATATCCCATTTTATCAATATAAATGGAACTATTAAATATATTTAGTCATAGGAATAATATCTATTGATATTCTTTACCCAAATTATTAATCAAATGTATAATATAATAAAAACCCATCTCTTCTCCCTATGAATACCACCCCTGACCACCCAATCTCTTAACACATTTTATTATTTGGATATTTCTATATTCTACAAAATTACTCTACCAAAAAACATTATCCACTTCTATTAGAATATTGTCATATAAGAAGAATGAAACCCAAGATCCTTAATGATGTTCTCAAGGATAATAAATTCAGGAGGTAAAACTCTCAATCCTTCTCTTTTAATTTATATTATTTTATTTTAGTTTCTTATATTATCATTAAATAAAATTTTCCAGGAGGATTTATAACTAAAATATCTTATATATACTATGATTTTATTACATGAATGTAATATCGATCACCAAAACCCTTTTACTCTCCCATTGATTCAAAAAAGAATAACATTATCTTGGATGTGTCTCTTTACCACTGTCATGGATGATGCATTTTCAGTATCCTTTAATGCCTTACGTTATTTTCATATAATGATTTTTATGGTCAAAAAATATTATAATATGTGTATTATAACATAATTAATGTTATATATCTAGTATATAAACAAAATATTAAATAAAATAATACTAGTTTGTAGATGACATAAAAACTACCAAAACAAACTAACCATTTTTCACTAATAAATCATCCTCAAAGCATACATCCAAATGATGTATGAGAATATTTAATATTCCGAAATTTTATTAATAATAAATAATTTCACATCTATATTTTTTATTCTATTTTACTAGAACTCTCAAAATTAAACAAAAATAACCGACCATAATACCATGACATACTGCCAAAACAACTAAAGTAAACATTATTACTCATTACAATGGCCATAAATGAACATAATAAAATTATAATAAATTAATTATATGATGAATATGTTTTTAATTAAGTAATTAATATATAAAATTTCATTATTGTAGACATTAAATGCAAGTAAAGAATGCTTTCATCCATAAGGTAAGGGGTAACTTATTTAAATTTTATTTCTGTGCGACTCTCCTTTTTCATCACCAATTCATTGTATGTGGATTATATATATTACCCTTTGAAATACCATATTAGTAATCTCCTTATATTCATGGAATTTAATATTTAATTTTACTATTATAAATTTTATTCTTAATACATTTCTATTTATTAGAATGTTGTAATGGAATTAATCACAATTTATATTTCATTGACACTTACATGGTATTGTGAACCTAATAATTTTATGTGATGTAAATAATACACCATTGGGATAATTTATCAATTTAAATTATATATCTCTTAAATATCCATATTTATGATATCATGAATATCATTACAATCAAGTTCATATACCATTTTTACATATATTATTTACATGAAATATTTCTTTAACTGTGAAATAATGATAAATATATATCCTATTATCAATACAAATATGTTTATAAAGGATATTTTTCTAAAATCAAATATATGTATGATGTATTATATTGGAAAATAATGATTGGTTGGGTAGAAAATATATCACCCCTCCTGGTATCGTCAGGTCTCTTGAGACAAAACTGTTGGCGAAAAAACCCATCATATTTGATTATAAGAATAATTAGGTAGGTTTATACCAACAGGATTAAACCATATCAGAAATTGTATTGATGGTAGTGTTTCATTATTGAGAAACATAACATCCAATAATTTATAATTATATTCATTAATCATTTAGTTATTACAATCAATTATATTCTCCTTTTCATATTGATTATGAATTACTTATTATAAGTAACTTATTATTTATTATTTTTTCTACGGTATGTAACCCTTACTAATTGTTAGAGCTCACCATTTTACTTGGTTTTCTTCCCTAAGATGAAATCATTGAATAAGTGTCAAGGAATTAGTTTATTTTACATTGTTATGTTCCATGCTAAATTACTAATATAATAAGCGAAACATGTGTTTATCTTGTTCTTCTATGCTTCTAAATTGATCTATCATTGGTTATGTGATATCTTGTATCTATGAAATTGTAACAAAATAAACACTATCTTTAGGCTATAGGGTTTGGGGTTGTAACATTTCTATTCTATATTATGTAGTATTTAAACATTCACTGACAGTGTCTTCCATTTTCTTTATAAATATTGGGATAATTCTACACATGTCAGTAATAATACAATTTTATCCAAGGTAAATTTTAGTATTGTAATTAGATGATACAAAAATTATTTTAATGAAATTATTAAAATCACTTTCACAACACTCTAGTTGAATTATTTCATGAATAGTTTCATGCATCCCCATACATCATATATTTTTCACTAGTTGTATGTTTCTATGGGAAATGAGGTGATGTTTATCTCTCGGTACCATGATTACAATAATAGGGACATAACATGAATATGACATACCACTAATGTAAATAACACAAATTATATCAGAAATTCAATAAATAATAAAAATTAAATGTTAACATTAATTAACAAAAGTTATATACAATAAAAAAATATATTAGCACACAAAATTTAAAATACAAATATGAAAATTAGAAAATTAAAACAACACTGTAAATGGATAATCAAATAAGAAAACTATGCCTCTCTTATGACTAGACATCGAACTTATGTCTATATACTCCAACTATATCCTCAAAATAAAATCCCAAATAAAAAACACAGAAATTCTGTAATTTCACCATAGTTCCTATATGACGACTTTGAAAATAAAAATCAATGGTATTAAAAATATAATCTCATATATTTTACAAATAAAAATTATAAATGAATACAAAATATATAATTCTATAGTATACAACATATAGGGAATCATGTGTGGTCAATATGTGATAATATTTCCACCTTAACAGTTGACCTCACTACCATAAAAATGTTGATATGGAATTATACACATGATATGAAAAATACAAAAACCAATCACTGGGGATAGGGTATACAATTTTAAAGACATCCTATAATATATCACTACTAGCCGGTTCAACAACGAAGTCTCAACCTCTTATCAAAACAAATTCCAACACTATACCATTTAGGATGATGTCTTTTACCAAATCCCAATGAAAACCTTTCACTATTGGTAGGACCCCACATCATATCCTTACAAACACCATTTCATGTATGTTAGTGACACATACTAATTACTTAATATATCCCCATAACTTTGGTTAATTTCATATACTATAATACAATAATTCTCCTTGCACATTTTTATATCCCTGTAACACATCATGAGAACTACCCTCTCATTGATGGTTATCAGTTCCATCTGATCCTACCCATTATGATCTTAATCTATGTAAGTTATTTTATCACATCTTGTCCATTACTATATAACTCAGGGTGTGGTCTAATATCACATCTCATGTTATGTCACATATCTTATCCCTCTCAATCTTGGAAGGTGATCATCAATATGGATTATCCTGGTTAAATCATTAAAAAAATAAGAAAATTAAATTATGGATAATATCATATCCCATCCCACAACTAGTCTTGTAGAATTTACCACCTATCTTTATTTAGGGGTTATTACATAAAAAAAATATAATACTACTCTTACTAACCCCACCATACACAGCCGTCCACGCAGTTATTTTCTATAAAAACTCACAAACATAAATTTTACTTAGTCTATGAACAACATATATTCATGGCCCATATTTCAAAACATGCTATAAATAAGCACTAATAATCCCACTCATATAATGAATTTCCAAATTGGGTCTCAATGAAACTCTAAAAATCCCCTTCTATTACTATATCGTAATTATTTTACACAAACACACCCCAAAAGGCATCAACAAATTCTTAGTCCCAATATTTTCACATCAAAATCCTTGATTCCATATATATAAATATTATTACCCACTCATTCTACTTATAGGAAAATTGAATTTAATACTATAAAATAATTACATGTATCCTTAATAGTTATTCAAACCCCTCCCATGTCTTAACCATGATTTATTATGATCCACACACAAACAAGAGACCATGTTCCCTCAATAAAATAAAATTTTTATTATAGGAACAATCAACATGGATTATGACTATCTTTTATAACCAAATGACACATACATAGAAATCCCAACAATTTATCATGGAAAATTAACTTTTACCAATCATTCCACTCCACTCACTCAAAGGGGTTAATATCTCTATGAATCTTCTCATATCCCCTACAAATATTATGTATCCATCATCACTAATAGATTTATATCATGGTGTTTAAACAACTAGAATACCTTAAAAATTTCCACAAATTATTTAACATCACCATTGGTAAAATTATAGTTTAAAGAACAATTCACACTCACAAAAAAAAATCGAACACATAAATGGTTAATTTTTAAATGGGATCAAAACACTTAAATTGACTTTCTATAATGAAGTTTGGATCACAATCATAATATATGCCTGTAAAAATATCAACAACTCTCCCTATCTCATATGATATTCCAAGAGGTCTTAATAATGTATTATATTCATTATAATTTATTATACCATGATCCTATATTGGAGAATGTATTTGTTTTCAATAATGATGGATGGCTTGATTATATTAAAGAAATAATTTTTTTTCTAGATGTTGGAATATATATATGTGATATTATATCAATATTTATTAAATTTTATCTTTGAATAAATAGTTAAATATTATAAGGGTATTGATTTTACTAACTACATGGATATAGAAAATAACATGGATTTAATATATATATATAAGTGAAAAAATTAGTGATTATATGTGCTAAATAATGTATATTATTTAAGGCTTGGATATAATGAAAGGTTTTATCAATGATGGTTTTGTGTAACATGTAGAAAGATGTGTGGATATTGAATTAGTATAGGATTTAAATTCATAAATAATAATGAACTATATGGAAAATGGTTTTTTTGAAATTGAGAAAACATAACAGAATGGATGGAGAATGAACTCTAATATAATTTTTATTATAGGATAATATTATAATGTTGGTATAATTATCATGCCTAGAATATTTGGAAAAAGAATATACTAAGGAGAGGGAAAATTTTTACTACCCCTCAAGAAAACCACACCCAATGATCTAACTATTAGAGACATATGGTTGATGATATGTGTATGTCACTGAGGATGGAATATAATGAACGACTGTGTGGTAGAATGGAAAAGTAGATTAGGAGGTAGTGTTTGGATATGAAATTATATGTGGTGACATGATAAACCTCTAGATAGGTAGAACATAAGAGTTTTTATGGTGGCATATGAGTGTATTCATCATTAGAAAAACTGCACTTCTGATCACTATTTTGGTGTCCCATCATTAATCACTACATTTTTTTCATTTATAATGTTATAAAGAAATTTTTAAATATGGTATATTTTTTTCTTTATCCTTAACAAACCATAAGTTAAATTTAAGTCATTGGGAGGGGCCATTAAAATTATGATACTATAGATAAATAAATACACACAAGTTGAAGATCATGCATAAGGACATTTTAATTATTTTAATTTTACACATATAAATTTATAGAGAAGTGGAGAAAACATAAATAATTTATCTATAAGTTTAATATAAATATAATATATCCCAAAGAAGATGAATGGGACCATGAAAGTATAGTTTAGGTTTTCAATATTTAATTATGTGATGATAATTATGGATTTTCATGGTTTTAGAAGGAATGTATTTGACAGTGAAATCAAAATATTGAAGTCAGTATTATCCAATTAATAAGGGATAACTATTCCACAGATAAGGTTTTAAGCATTCAACAAAAATATCTAACTTTTAACATCCATTACAAAGTATAATGTAATTAAAAATAACTTTTGTAATATAACTTTTTAATTTCCTAACTAAAATCACTATCATGACACTCTGTCAAAAGAAAAACATGACCTTAGGCTTCCCTCCCAAATTAATAGCGGCATATGTATTAGGATTAGACTGTATTAGCATGTGGGTATAATATACTCACAATACTATATATACAATAATTGATAAATAATAATGATAGAACATATCATTTGACTAAATTAATAAAATTATAGCTAAGACCCAACCCACAATAATCGGTTAAATCAATAGGCTAAAACAGTAATGATATACATGCACAACCTATATATATATATATAATAATAGTTTATGAATTAAAAAATAATTATAAAATAAATAAAAATTATAAAAATGGATACCAATCTAAAAAACATGTCTCCCCACTCAGAAAAGTCTCACAACATTCATCCATATATTATTATAGGAAAACATCTACATCCTACATAGAAAAGTTAAATATATTTCATGCTCATAAACTGATGTTCTTATGTATCATTTCACCATAATACTATGTAGGGTCACATCTTGTACCACTCATAAATCCCATTATATATTGGGTAGACAAGTATTGATAGTAAAATCCAAAATAACATACAACATATAAGAAAACATGTCATGTCTTTAGGTGCTGACGAGGACACCCAAATAGCTAACCCAACATGATTGGGAAAATATCATATGTGAATTTATCTCATGTCAAAGACTAAACCCATACATTATCACTCACTATAGATTTATATATCTATGTCTCTTCCTCTAATATATCACTCAGTTTTAGGTTCTCCTCTATGTATGGATATCATATCCAATTTTGTGTCACCACCACTTCCCTCATGGTGAGGTCTATTTCCATGACCCATGACTACCATTTCACTCAATACAAGGTCCATCATCACATCCTAATCGATATATTAATTCTCATAGAATTTTTACACAACATATCTTTACCTCAATCCTCTCACATTGTGTATGTTCTTATAGAAAATAACAACCACTGCCCACCAACTTTTGTTTAGTTTAAATTCCACAACCATAAAAATTATGATAAAACATACGTATAAAATTCCTATTACATAATTTTAAATTAATATTCATTATATATCATAATAAATCACAACATAAAACATATGGATCTATTTTAATTTGAGATTCAATAAATAACCAAATTATTCTACAAAAACACTTCAATATCTTCCTCAAATTATCTTCGCACATGAAACCCTTAAATAAATATCAAACATCATACAAATATTCATCTCATTAAAAATTAATGATTAGCATAATTTACAATAGAGATTATTAGAAAGGGTATGAATAAGAGATAAGAATCAATGGTAATAAGTTTAAGGCTTAAAAACATGTCGATATCAAAACATAATAAATGTTAATGAATATTATAAAAAATTACCAAATAAAACATACATCATAAATCATTGTACATGGAATATAGATACTTTGATAATATAATACATTATTCAAATAACTATGTAAACATTATTTAATATTTCTTAACAATGATCATAAAACATACAAATATTGTATAAAATAGAGATGTGGTGTAACATTGTTGAATATATATATATATATATCATGGATTTTATCCCATACCATAATTCCATAGTATAAAAATTACTAATGTGTACTGAAAACTAAATACATTCTCATAAACATATATTATAGTGTCCCATTGTGTATTGGGTTAATTATATATTTCATTAAACATGGTTTATATAGTCTCATATTGGATTTAGTGCACTAGCCCATCCATCAAAAGTTATTAAATGTGATTAAAATATTTATATAATTCATTGTAGGACTATATAATTTCATTATCAACTATTTGATAATTAAAAGGTATATATTTTTTTAATATAAGAAAATAAAATCATTCTTAATTCCCTCATGTAATAAATAATCTATAGGAATGAAATGGTATTCATGAAAAATTTCACAAGAAATATAGATATAATAGTTAGACTGTATAATTAAAAAATATCCCTAGTGAAGTATAACAATTATATAATGATATTAACACAGGCATAAATCATATTATAAGAAAATATACGAATTTATTTTAATATTTACATTAAATATCAATTATTTTTTAAATTAAATAAAAAAATTAATTTTTGTATAGAAAAATTAATATTTTAGAATAATTTTAAATTTAAAAAATATACTTTTTAAAATTATTACTAAATTAAATATAATGTTCTTAAAAAAGCTGATGAAAATTAGTGGAGAAATAAAGACTACAAAAAAATTAAAATTATTCATTTTATATCATTTTAATGAATGTCAAAATCAGTAGAAATTTATATTATGAACCCATAGTTGTAAAAACATGATTAACACTACAAATATATGAGGAAAATGATAATTTTATGGACTAATTCCTATAAAAAACAAGAGATATATTCAAATATAGTACCACAAAAGTATTCATTAGAATTATTAACCAAATTGAGGTAAATTTTAATAATACATGTAATCCCAAAAAACAACCTTGTGATAATAACATTGACGAATTTGAATATTGAAATTAAATATAATTCCACATAATGAAAATTTAGAAAAAATAACTTCCATTTCATTATAACAATTAAAAAAAACCTTTTATATTTGATATATATTGAATAATAATCCTATGGAGGGGAGAACTGGGGTTTGGTCTAGTAAATACATATATTTAATTGAAAATTTCGATGAAAATACATCCAATGAAATTATTTCTAATAAATAATATTAAAATTGTATTCAAATATTGTGTACATCATAACGATTGAAAATTGTAAAGGAAAAACTATATAGTTGATTTCAAGTCCATCAAATCGGACATAACTTAATGTATTATATATTTATGATTATTATTGATTATTTTAAAAAATAATATTTTGTAAAATATATTATATTATATTTCCTTACTTCAATAAAATTATAATTTGTATATTTGAAATTAATATTCATTTATTTAATATTAAGTTATTCCAAAAATGATTCTTTTCGGAGATTCCCTTCCTTACTCCTTGATAAAATGTTCATAACCTATATAATTTTAAAGACGTTGTAGTGTACAGGTTAGATATATATCTTTACATAAATTTTATAAAAATATAATGTTTGATGATAAGTGAATTAAATGTATAATTGAATTTATTGGTGAATATATTTTGGAATATTAAAAATACATAATTATGATATAATCATAAAAAAATTATTATTACAATATAGTATTTTTATTTGTGTTTTCTTATTATTTAATTATTTTAATGTTATATAATATTTCCTATTGGTGTAAAAATACCTCAAACAAGAATTTTTTATCATTTATGATTGTGTTATAATATTTTATTATATAGTAATAATATCACTTTTATAGTAGTCTAATTATATAAAAATATATTACTAATGTAGTAAATATAATTTAAAATTTTTTGGATGGAGGGTATAAGGACTGGTGATTATTTTTATGATATAATATATGTTCAATAATTGAGAATTCTCTTCGAGAGACTTATAAAATGTGTGATTTTGGACTATATTTCTTATCATAGGTTCCAAAAATTTGGATAATTTTTACTAAGGTAATTATATAAAGGGGTTAATAGGTAAACAAAATCGATAACATGCAATGAAGTGGTGTGAATATGGGTGAATTTTAAAGATATATTTAGTATAATTTTCACAAATACATATTTTATAATGTGGGTGGAATGTATTCCTACCTGGAAGTATATATTATGTGGAATGTTTATTGAAATGTATAAATGGGTGTTCATTAATTAACCCATATACTCATTTTTAGATAATATTTTGGCATAGTCTGATGAATTAATCCCTTAATTTAATACATTTTTTATCATTTAGCATTTACATTGTTCAATAACTTTTATCTAGTTAACATATTTTTATTTCTTAAAATTAAATTGGCCATATTAACTAATTTTTACCTGATGATTTAAAATACTTACTCAATTTAATCTATATAAAATTTTGAACATGAGAATGTTACCTTTTTAAGGGAAACCAAAAATAAATTGTTACTCTTATTTCCTGATAAATATGATTTTTCTAAATGATATGTTTTATTAATATTATTTAACTATGAATATAAATTAATATATCATGGATATATTAGTTTTCAAATGTAAATTGAAACATTTTAAAACCATCAACTAAATGGGATATATTTAGTATCAAAATATAAAAATATAGAACATATAGAAAAATAATAATTAATAACATATCCCTAAAATTAAATTATTTTAATCAAATATCATTAAAACTATTTTTTTATTTTAAGCAATAATATTTTATCAACCCATTGGTTTTTGAATCCTTATTTTTTTATGAAAAAATGAAATTATTTATTAATAATAATAATAATAAGTAATAAATAAAAATAAAAATTTGTATTATACGGTGTTTTAATTATTAATTATCTGTATATTCCATTTGACAATGAGTTTTTATATATAAATACTATTATTTTTAGTTTTTTACATAGATTTACATAATATTTATATACCTATTGGATATTAGTGTATCCAATAACCATATATGTAGTTAACCAATATAAAAATTATATATATCAAAGGGATATATATCTAATGAATATATGTCTAGAAACTATATATATATGTGTGTGTGTGTGTCTTATAAAATTATTATATTTATACTCACATATATATTTAGTATAATTCAATATATTTTTGATTTTTTATTTTGATATTTATCATATAGATATTGTGTTGTATTCTTTCTATAGTTATCATTGATGATATTATCATTATGGTAGACCCTAATGATAATATGATAAACCTTTTTTTTATTCAATTTACTTCCACATTAATTATTTTTAAAATAGTACTATTTATATTTCATTTATCTTTGTCTTTATGTATTTCATTTCGAATTGTATTATTATATTTTAACAAACCATTTCCCATTTTAGTTCAGTGTATTATATATCACATGTTATAGAACATGATATTCATGTAAATGTAGATATTTTCTAAAATAAAAAGTTCTTACATTTTACATCATTAAAAAAAATATTCCCTAAAATTGATAAATGTAAGGAATCATTCAATTTTGAAATGTTCCGTTGTAGTGAAATACAATAAGATTACAACAAATCATATTCACTGATTAAAAAGGGGGAATTTATACAAGACTCAAGTCTCCCTTCTTTACAAATATCATATATTTCCTTCATTATGATATTCAAAGCAGTGTTTCTCTCTAACATCCAACAAAAAATCGTACAAATAATTATCTATATATCTATTATATCATAATTATCTAATTTTTATTCTATGTTAAATGGTTTGAAAATTATCTAACATTTCATGAATATGATACATCCCAAAAATAAAATTCTCTCCATCATTAGCCAAACATTTTTTATATATTCTCCTCTTCCTACATAAAAATGTACATGATAGAATAAAAACTATTTTTTAATTTGAATTATACTAGGGAATTTTTTTGATAAGAACATCCTTTAAATACCATTTAATAGTATTTCACCATATCATTTAGCTATTGAATATTCTATTTTTATTGAACATATTTTTTATTAAAATTAGTTACACTAAATTACAAAATATATTTAAAGATATTTCAAAACATTTCAAAAATATTATGGTAATCCTTGGACCCCAACTATATATAGTTGATATTAGAAGTACAACTATCCTAGATTAATCATTAATTTTTTCCCTACCATGATGATCATGAAAAAAATATTTTTTAATATTAATGAGATAAAATAAAAACTTATAGTGATTATCTATAAACCAAATGGAATTAATTCATTTAAGAGTATTCATAAGACCTAAAACTAAAACCATAGTTAAACTACACCATTTTTATATAGGTATGATTAATTAATGTGTCATCTCGGTGGAATTTTATTTTACTGCATTAAGTTATATGAATAATAAAAATTGAGATATATACTCAAAAATCTCTCACATCATTTTTCCCACAGGAAATAAATTTTGACAACTCAATATGTACTTTTCATTACATGATGGGTAGAAAATGATGAGCAATTTTCCACAACCAATAGATCAATCATTTTTGTTTGTATTTACAATTTGTTTATTCATATATTGATTTTAATATTTTAACAATTTTATATGATTATATACAAAATATTACACACCATCGTCTATATAACTATATCATCATTCCTTACTTTCATTATATAACCCTTAATGGAAGGATGAGTATCTAGTAAGGAAAGACATTGTTTCATCACTTACCTTAATATGTAATGGTATATAATTGATAAATCTAAGAGTATTGGGTCTCCTTTAATCCTTATCATAGAAATAGATGCATTACCCTTCTTATATAAGAAATCATTACACTATTTTCTAAGACTGGGTAGTAATTTTATAATAAATCATAGTCTATGATCAAATCAAGCTATTTAATTTTGGCACATGTTTACCACCATCTATGAGAATATATATTTTAATAAATTTCAATAAATATATATTTAACTCATTTAATCATAAATATTATAATACCATATCATTAACAGAAATATTAATTTATATATTCTAAATCATTAAAAATTAATTTAAGTGACGTATAAACTACCTTCATTTCATTTTTCAAAATAAAGACATAAATCTGTTATTATATACATTAATATACATCACAAACTCTTTCCCTATCTATGGTTGTCTGAGTATATATGTATTAACATATCATATCTTATTATCATGGAATTTTTCTACATAATCATCAATATAGAGGAAATTTAATCAATTATGAGTTATCATTATTTGTGGAATTGACACATTCATGAATTTTTGCTGAAAATATCATTAGTGTCTCTACAATCCATGACAACTATAGATATATATTATAGGGGTTGTTCTAGGATATTATTTATTTAACAATTCATTCGAGGGGTTAATCAATATTCTCATTCCTGTTATTACATTACCCATGAATGATACATTTTGTATATATAATTCACACATCCTAAATTTGAATTATTGTTTATACATTCAAGAAGATTTAATTAGAATAATAATAATGATTTTCATGATTTTCTATTATCCTATAATATATGACTAAATAATATATATAGTTTCACCAAAATATACTATATTAAAATAAAAATACAAAACTCATCATATAATTTCAGATATAATGAGAATATTTATATTATAATGGAATGACTGAGAAATAATAGTGACCACATCATATATGAATGTTTTTCATAAATTTATCCCGTATTTTATCCCTTAGTTTATGTTATAAATATTAATGTTAAATATTTTATAATTATTGATTCAATCAATGGTGATAACTAATTACTAAATATGGTGTAATGGAAGAATGGTGTTCATCATGATGTTGTTTTGTTAACAAAAATAAATTTTGTGATGAAAAGATCAACCATTAATTATGAAACAGAAGTAAGGTGCATCACATTTTGAATCACTATGTAATACAATTCCATGATCCATAATCTATGTAGTTTCTACTTATTTTTCAACATTTTAAAATGTTACATTAGGTAAAAAAATTCAGTATGTGAATTGATTAATTATTATGGTCCATAGAAAAATCAACCTCATGATCAAGGGGATGACCTGTGAAATACATTAGAAAAACATCAACATGTTCCTTCACAATCTATATTCCCTTAGCATTGTATTTATCCCAAAAACATTTAAACAAATTATATTTCATGGTTAGAAATTACGACCCATATAAGGGATGTAATTTTATTAAGATGTTTTTATTGTATTTTTATAATACATATATAGGTTATTTTTTATTTGAAATGTTACATCCGTATCTAGGTAAATGATATTGGATATTTGTAAGGAGATCCAATCAATTTCCTAATATATATCATGTTCAACAGAATACAGAATAACTATATTTGAGGGAAAAATTAAAAAAAATATAATATATGGAGGAGTTATTAACATGCGATACAATCATTAAACCATATTGATATTTTTTAGATAATTCAATATCTCATAATATGAGTTATTAAATTTTTTGGTTTATAAATAAAATCATCTAGATAATCCATCAAAATGGTTTGATTTTATTGATTATGTGACAAACTATTTCCCATAACATGGGAGATATTTATATTTGATGTTTGAAAATGTGAGAGATATACATGTGGGATATAATTCCAAAAAATACTTTTATATGATCCCTGATTGATAATATTAAACTAAAATGTAATCTAGATCAATAATAACAATAATATGTTGAAAAATATCAAGAATACGAATGAAATTATTGAAAAAAATGATGTGATAAATAAAAAATTTGGAGATATATGTTTAAACGAACTATAAAAGGTAACGATGGGAATTTTTATAACCAATTCACCTATAATAATTACATAGTTTATTATATAAATTAAATAGTGATTCATTGGATTACTCTAATATATTCAAGAATCTTATAAGGAACATTTGTTATAGATTAATTTAAATTATATTAGTACTGAAAGATATTTTATACCAAACAATCTGTCATTCACATAACATATAAATAAAATATGATATTATAAGTATCTAGAATTAAGGGAATTTTCTATAGAAGAAGTGGAATTAAAAGCCATGAACAAACTAATGATCTAGGGGATTAAACTATACCATTTAGTGGGTTAGATAATGAGTTCAATGATGAAGAGAATACAAAGATGATGACCCTTATATCAAGATAAATATTTTATGGAATTTCAATGTAAAAGGTAATAATAATAATTTAATTCATTAGTATCATTGAAGATTAAAACCATTTTACTATACATATAAGGAATATAATTTGATGAATATTAAGTAGAAGAATGTCAATCATAAACCCAAGAAAAAATGGGAAACAACATTTATAAAGGTAAATAAGTCCAATGAATCAAGATAAATAATTCAATGATGACTGAATATGAGTATTTAAATAATGGATGAAGATGGTTTATCTACCACAATTAGTAATAATGAACAAGTCTACATTAATAATGTCATTAAGTATAAGGAATATTAATAATAATAATAAGTATTCTCTATGTGTGCTAATTATAAAGAAGAAACTAATAGAGAGCCCTTTCTTAAAGCATATAATGTAGTCTTCCCATATGGAAAAATAAAAAAACAAAAATTATTTCTCTAAATAAGTATATTTTAATTTTCATGGGATAAAAATATTAATTCCAAAACTAATAAAATTGTTCTTTTTAAAAAATAAATCATTTGATGGTCTAACATTCAACAAAATATATAATAGTGGAAAGGATTGGTAGAATAATTTATTTCATGGACGAATAATTAATAATTAATGATAACATTGTACACAATTTAATATAATTATATTAATTATTTTGAGATAAAAGAAGATTCATTACAATTTTTTGATAGAATATTATATAATATCATGTAAAGAGTATACCTTAATCCTAAAAAAATTGACAAATTTATTTGATCTATAAGTATAGGTCCTTATAACCAAAGAATCAAAGACTGTTTTCTGAATTACTCCTAGAATATAACATTTATATCTTATAATTTTGACACCCAAATGATATGTATCAACATAAAAAACAAAACAAAATAAATCAAACAAATATTACATGACATAAAGAAGGATTTCACAATAATACTTCAAAGTTATAAAGAATAAATGGTTTATATTAGTGTTATTAATGAAGTGTCATATTTTTCCATAAGTATTATATTTTACAGGTTAATAATGATACACCCTGGAGTTATAGATGTTATAAATAATAGATATCTCTATATGAAAGATAGGATACATTATTATAGGTGAATTGTTATATATGGAAATTCATCACTTCTATTTATTATAAACAGATTTAAAATCCCATGGGACATTTTTCGATGGGGTGACCATCAATGTCAATATGTTGATATGTTTAGGTCAACTAATAATAGTATTAATGAAAGAGTTGTTTAAAATAAGGTGACTAGTAAATGTAATTTTAAATAATAGTCCCTTCTAATTGAATTTGATCCAAAATATAGAATGAGATATAAGAAATGTATTTTTTACAGACACTGATCTTTACAAATTTAAAGGGATATCAAGATTGAGATTAATATAGTGGAATATATTATGGTTTTATAATATTATATAAATAAATTGTTCATGATGATTAAAGGAATTGGTTCAGATAAAATTTATATTTTGAAATTTAAAACGAATTTGTGTTTTTCATCGATTGTCTCAAAACAAATATGAGTGTGATCTGAATGTATAATGAACAAAATAATGTAATTTTTAAATGAAACTTATTCCTTAACAAGAGAGATAAATATGAAAAAATCAATAGCATCAATGATAGGTCTTATTGAACTCTTTTCTTATTGGCGATCCGTACAATTCCTGTCACTTTCATGAAAACATACAAATAAATTTGCTTATTGGAGTCCTAAAAAACATGGTTTGAAGAGTTTAAATATAATCCCATGTAAAAATGGTGTTATAAATCTTTCCAAATTATGTAAAGATAATTAAATTTTCTATGAATCCTATTAAATGAGTAAAATAATATAATTAAGACATAAAAGTGTGTAAATCAAATCAATATGTCCACATAAATTAGTCTACATAGACTTTTGTGAAACCATGAGGCATTAATCAACTATAGGTTACTTATAATTCATTGCATTTAATAAAAATTTCCCATGAATGTAAATGTGATATATATGAAACACATATTAGATGCACAATATATGTCATAAATTTTCATAATGAAATAATAAATGAAGTTTGTGAATCAGATAAAAAAATTATAATAGAAAATTATACAGTTCTTACTAGGAATAATTTTAATGATATTTTTCGTAACACAAAATCATGAATTATTGAAACAATCCTGACACATCCTAGAGTATTAGTGATCTCAAATAATGAATACAATCCTTATTTAAATCGTATGGACCATACCATTATAGTTCATTATGAAAATGTTTTTTTGGAGTTAATATTTTCCAAATAAAGAAAGGTAAATAATAAGTTATTTGTGATAAGAAACTCTAACATGATTACCTATGACATGTGAAAAAATATAAAACCATATTTTGATAACATCAGAGTCTTTTTTAGTTCATATTATAAAAAGGTTAACTATACTATGAAAATCATAATGAAATGATGAGGAATGTGACATATTATTATTGTTATTCAGGCACTCATTGAACCTTATTTTGGACATTATTTTGTTGGTTATTTATTAAGGGTTATTCATAAGGATTTTATAATATTGAGACCCCATGTTATATGCATCATTGGCATACACCTTTCCCATACCATTTTTCCCTTTATTGAAACTGTACAGCCATGGATAGTGAGGGTTATAATGGTTGGAGTATGGTTTGAAAAATCATTCACTCACATATTAACATTATACTCCCTAATATGGGGTCACATAGTTCGGGCTAACTATTTGTCTAACCATACTGGCTTTCCCAGTTGACCATGTGTATGGGACATTTCAATTTTGAAAATTTTAAAAAAATATCAATCCCATGTCTAAACCCCTGATCATAGCTATCTTCACCAAATTATGATTCTTATACTTTCAAGGCTCTCAAGAACCAATTTTGGATCCTCCAAGCCAATTTTATATATTGTTAAAGCATGTAAAATATCATTTGATCTCCTTTGGGTAAGTGAATCTCATCTCATGTGATCTCTCTTGATCAATCTTTATATCATAATTTTCGAGTTTAATACCTTCAATTTGATGATATACCTTGAAACCATTTTATTAAATCATGGTTCTAGGTTTTAGTTTTTATTCCTTTTCACACATTCTTTATTATACAACCACATTTTAGGTGTTCTTAATTTTGATATCTATAGTTAAAGGTATGAGGTATAGTTTTATATTTTTCCATAAAAATAATCCTTGATTTTATTGACTTTATTAATTAGATTTAAATTTATTAATAAAAATCTATTTGGATATTAATTAGAATTATAATTTGATGTGGTGTGTATTTAAAAAAAATAAATTCTAATAGAATTTCAATTGGGGTGTATTTTGAAATTTTTGTACTGATAAATTTTTTTGATATATGTTTATAGGGAAATTTATAAAATTAAAATTATGAAAACATTTGATTTATTTTTAATTGAAATGGATTTGAATGATAAAACCCTTTTTTTAATTTTTAAATTGATTTAGCATATTGAAATAGAAAAATTTTAAATGAAAATGTAAATGATGATTTTATTTTAAATGATATGATTTTATAGTAAATGATTGATTTGTTGATCACATGAGGGAATATGTAGTTAGTGGTTTATTTGTGACAAGAATTTTAGGAAGGTAATCCCTTACAACATGATGATCATGAAAACTATTAAAAAACATAGTTAGGAAGATCATATCCTTGAGGGGTTGTTTATGGGTCCTATTTAGCCTAAGACCGAGGAAGGTGTGTACACATATTTATATTATCAAAGCAATGAGAGGTGTAAATATCATTTAAAATGGAACTAATATATTGAAGGGATGATGACCATTTTTCTGATTTTGATTATTTTGATATGGATGCCACTGATTATGGCGCTATTTTTTTCATTTTCAATTATTTATATAAATATTTTTGTGAAAAAATTTTACACCTTTTTTAAAATGTTTTATTTCATTTTTAAATGAACAAATATTTTATTTTGAATATGAAAATGTGTCAACATTCCCAATTTTACTAAAAATCAAAATAAATATTTCATTTGATAGTAAGTAATTTTACAAAAGAACACACGGTGAGACCCTGTAGGGATTTATATCTTGAATCCTAACTTTTCTGTTATGAATTTTTAGATTTTCTTCTCCCAAGTCTGAGTAAAGAGAAAGCACCACTTGGAGGTGGTGGATGTAATTTATCCATTGGTGTTAGAGTAGTGTATTTTGTGGTATTTTGGTATTATCATTCCAGTTGTTGGGTATTTTTATTATGTAAATTTTTGGGTTTTTTGATATTCTTTTTTTCATCAATTATTTCTCTTTGGAGATTTGAGAATTCTGAAATATATCTTTGTCTTCACTTTTTGGGGAAAAATCGTTACATATTTCATCTTCTATGATGTTAGTTACCAGTATCAAACTCATTGGTATATAAGGATCCCTTTTAAACATTCATTTTTTATCTTGGGTTTCATGGTACTAGGCTATCTGGGATGGTTTATGAAATAGTGGTACCAATGGTGGGGGTTAAGCATCTATCCATGATGTCAATATGTAGTTTGGAATATCATATCGGGACATAGGACATATTTTATAGAGATTTCTTGGGTATCAATCACTATAAAGTGCCTTAAGTAACCATAGGTTTTCTGTGAAATTCATATTGAGTAACAATTTTATACTATTTACAAATTTTTGTTTGGATAGTTTCAAACCAATATCTTGTTTTCATATCTGATGGAATTGAGTTCTTCATTTTTATTTTTTGAGTTGTTTATTTGAGTATCCTTTTAATGTATTCAATGTTTTTTGATGAGGTTTTATAATATGATTACACTGATGGGAAGCTATAATAGGATCTTTTAAGAAGCTACTAATGAAACTCCGTTATAAAATACTCTCATCAGTCGTAATCTCATTGAGATTATTGTGCGGGTTGCCCATGTTTTGGGATTGGCAGCTACACCCATTCTCGTTTTGGAAGTAGTAATGTAATCTCAAAGGAATGAATTTTTTAATCATGGAAATGAAATCATTCAACTAAAACCACAAAAAATCCAAGGCTTTATTATCCCTGAGAGGCTAATGGTTATTTGAAAGAATGATAGATACCCTTTGAATTCCTGGAAATTCCTGATTCAAATATGGTCAAATTTTTCACCATCAAGATATATAGACAAATCATGATATATTGGTACCATATAATTATAGAGAACAATAACATGGGTTTATAGTGGAATTATTTCATGGTTTTTTCACAATAATGTTCTCTCTAATGTCTATAGTGTTGGATTAGGCTATGGGTTTTTTCAGACTTGAGTAGGCTGATAGGAGCATGATTGAGTATGTGAACTGCTTTATAGATCTTTTTTAGTTTGAAACTGATATTTTATTCAATTATAAGATAATTAATCAATGGTTAGATATGGAACATTTATCTAATTTCTATTAATATTATATATTTATAAAACTCTCATATTATGATGTTGTGTTTCATAGGGTGTTGATGGTTGAACTTGACATGGCTGGAATGTTATGGCTAAATAGAGTTATTTTTTCTCCTATTGGAAATTATTTTCAGTTAATTTAATTTAAATATAAATTTAGATATGTTTTATGGTGTTTCATTATAGTAGGGTTATTATGGACCTCATGTAACCCCTATAAGTGTCCATTTTACTTGCCTCTAGTATGGAAATCATGAGAATTAGTAATGGTTTTAGGCAAAGGCTCCCAGGATTTGTTTCTTGTGTGGATTGTCATGCCACATTAATAAGTTATATTATATATTTTATGCTATATGTTTTTGTAGAATAAAATTATCACCTAAGAGTAATTATTTGGAACATGATTCATTTCAAACAAAGGGGTTCCAGCCATAAGGATTTGAAATGATGATACTTCACACAATGTAAGTGTCTCCAGGGAATGTGTATATTGGTTTAGTGACAATGAGAGGAATCATTTCTATATATTATTTTTTATTAGATAATGTATTTGATACTTTTATATCTTAATCATTTATATCAACTCTAATTATGAACCTTCAAAATCCTCACATAAAGCTTTTATCTTATGTGATGGATGTTACTACACCCCATAGAATGAAATGAGAGCAGGGTATTCTTTGTATTTATTATGAAATATCTTTTTTATATATTGAACTTATATGGGGGTTTTTGGTTCTTGACATGAAACCACTTGATTTAATTATTTTCATGGATTGGATCACTACTAATAAGGCCTGAATTGGATTCTATCTTCAACTAGTCACCTTTTATTCACCCGATGGGTTGTGCTGTATCTTTCTGGTGGAATAGGACTTGATGTCGAGTAGAGCCAAACCATCTTATCAATATTTTTGGAAAATAATAGAAGTGTTATTTTTTATCAGGATTGATAAACTATCAGTGTTGATCTCCACCCATTTTTATCACATTTCTAGATATTTTCCGTTTTATTTATATGGTTTTCCACTAGTGAGAGAGTTATATTCTCCATTGTTTTAATGTTGGGTACAGAAATCATATCTTTTATTTATTACCATATAAAACTGAATGAAGTGAAATACATGATAACTCAATTGGATGATCTGTTTTAGAAATGATTTATTTTCCATAGTGTGTCACCTTGTATGAAACTAGTTCTCTTAGCTTGGAATGGTGATGTGAGACTTTTCCTATGTGTTGATTTATGAAAACTCAATCAAGTTACATTAATTTACATATACATATTAACATGGATTGGGGACCTGTTTGGCCTATTGAAAGGGGTAAAGTGGTTCTAAGATATTTAACATTTACTTGGTTACCTCTATTTGAGAATGAAATAATCTAGAATTCCTAAATTATCCTTCCGGAGTATGTTTCACCATAATGATATTTATATCATACCATTTGATCTTAGTAATAATCCTAGAATAATTTTGAATTTGATGAAAAAAATCTTCCATGTGTATCGTGAAACATTATTTTGGTCTTATGGATAACATCTGGTTTTTTTCTATATATAAGCAGGTTTATGTGAATAATCTTGTGATCAAAACATTAATTCTAGTAAAATCACCTACATTATACCAATCTATTGAAATGTGATTTATAAATTTGGGATGTGAAATTATTAGGACATGTTGTCTCAGAACATGGTATCATAGTTGATCGTGAGATGGTGAAATTAGGATTGACATGGGAACAACCATGTAATGTTTTCATTATTTAGAGATTCTTTGGTTTTTTCGGGTTCTATCACCGGTTTTTAAATATTTCTAATGTTTATATTCTCTGATAACCTATCTCAATTAGATGGGATTGATGTTTTCATAGTTTGAGAAATTTCATAGTACAGTTATTGTAACACCTCGAGATTTTATGATAAGTATTCTTCTTAAATTCTCTGATATCTTCTATTGTATGCTACCCCAATATTAGCTTGTAGTATACGTAAAAACATACTTGGCTTGTGTTACACGCAAGAGCGACCATCCTTAATAGCATGTGTTGTATGCAATACAGAGTTTCACTAAACAACGATATATTGTTAAAATATTTTTATGAAGTAGACGTTATAAATAATAGTAACCACATTTTTAATTTTATAAAATTATCATTCATCTTACACATATTCTACAACATGGTATGAGAAAAAAATGAATATTTCAGATAAAAGAATTATTTTTTAAAAAAATGTAGTTTTCTCAACTTTTGATGGTGCACCCATTTTAAATATATTTTTTGACAAGTTTATAAGATCACTTTGACAGAGTAAAATACTTATTTTGAATCAGGATATAAAAATTTAAATTGGATAAAATTTTTACATTGTTCTGTTAACCTTCAAATTTTGATGAATAGTAAAAATACGCTAAATTTTAATTAAAAACAAATTTTTTCATCAAGATAATTTATATGGTTAAATTATAATATTGAATGGTTTTAAAGTAAAAATAGAATATATTTTTACCATTTAATATTATGTATGTAATTATCATTAATTTTACATTTAATTCATAGGTAAAAACATTTCAATCTTTTACAATGTTTTAAACAAAGACCCATTTTTTGACAACGAGATGAATTTTAAATTAATTAATACATATTCTTTGTTTAGAATTTGTAAAAATGGATTCCATATTTGGAATCAGTAGTTCAAAAATATGTTAATATGCTAATTTTATTTTTCTCCTTTATGAATAGAAACCACGGTAAATTTTATTTACAATAGATAAAGGTAAATATGGTTATTAAGTGTAAAAATAAAATTATAAAATTACCCTAACACTTTTCATAAATTAATTGTATTATTATATTTCGCCCTAAAATTTACTTGGGTCGAAATGGAATCTTTTGGAACCCATTTGGATGAGATTAAGTCCTTCAATTTATTTTATTTAAAGGAAAGTTAAATATGTCTCACTCAAACTTTATTAATTAAATTATTTATAATATAAATTTATACAGAATATAAATTCATTTATAAAAACTCATTTGAAAGATAAAATGTTTTTCTTTATCATGGTAATTTATTTGTAATTTTTAATTAATATATAATTACCTTAATATCTTATACATTAATGATGCAGAATTTAATTATTTTTGCGAAAAATTAATAATATTGTTTTTATTAAAATAATAATATTCTTAAAAATGCCCAAACACTTGACAAAAACATATTGGTAAAGTATATATACTCCATAATCATCCCAGTGTTGACTTTTGGACTGTTTGGTGCCTTATAAAAGAGATTATGACATTTATATTATATTATTTTAAATGATGTCAAAGTTGTCACCTTCATACTTTAATATAGATAGAATTTTAAAAGTTAGATGTTTTAGAAGATAAATTCAACTAAAAGTATTTTTAGGAAATTTATCTTATTTATCTTTATTATAGTATTTTATTTTTAATTTTTATGATACAAATATGTATATTGAATACTTATACAAAAATGTTGTTGTAATTATATTATTAAGAGAAATATCAAATAAATGGTTATAAAAATATTAAAATAAATATTTTATGAACTAATAAATGTGCTCCGCGAATTTTATAGATTCATATGACAAGTTAGGAATCTATTTAATTTTTTGGTTCGAATATATCTTCTGTGTGGATTTTATTTTAATTCAAATAAATGAATATTGTCAAAAATGACATTATTGGTATTTTATAAAAATATCATATTATTAAATTGTATAAAAATCACAAAAATATTTAAAAATTACAAATTAAAATATATATATTGTACCATGTCATAAATTATCCAATTATGTACAACTAATAACCCATAAGTAAGTATTTATAACAGTTTAAAATTTATAACTTTATTACCACAAATAAAATTAAATAGATTAAATAAGGACAAATCAAACTGATATGGTTAAAAATAATAATAACATGTATAAATTTTATTGGTTGATAATATTAAAACCATGTAATATCTCATATCCTAATTTGAGCCACTTTGGATGTTTTTTATGTGGGGTTTGAGTTTATTATCAATTAATATTTTTGAGAGTTTCCTAAAGTGCCCCTATCATCTATTATAAAAGGGAACCTCCTCCCTCTCCTCTTCCCACTATTTTGAGCCTTCATGCTCTACCCACCCCTAGAAATTCCTCTTCAAAACCTCTCTAGTTACATTATAGTGGTTCTTCTCTTATAAAAATAGCATCTTTAGTACCTTAAAAAATGTTTAAAAGAGGCATGTTGAGGAAGATGTAATCCCTTCTACCAATTCATTCAATTTTCTTTCTTCTTATAATTTCCTATTCTTTAGTTTTTTCATTATAAAGCAATAACATTAGTATAAATAATATAATGATATGTTATTATAAAAATTAAACAACACTATTTTACTTTATATCCATCCTAAGGAAAATGAAATCACCGAGCATGTGTATGTACGGCTTACCGTCTCTACGCTGTGGTGTAATCTGTTTTTCCACCACAACCATACATGGATGGATATAATTGTTGGAATAATAAATATATATGATTATTATTAAATCATACTGATTCTATGATATCATCTCATCCAGTACAATTCCATTCATTAATTAGGGTAATGATATCATCTCTCATGCGTATGTATGGATTACCATCTCCATGACGCGATGAGATTCATTCTCAATGTTAACCATTTCAGAATGATTATAAACTATATATAATAAATAATCATGAAATATATGACATAATAATGATATTGGAATTATTTATGTGTTATTTACTTACTTCCATTCTATTTAATAAGGAAACAAAAACAACATTCTTTCATACGTACGGCCTACCGTCTCCATGAACGGTGTATTTCATCCCATTTAACCATCTATTATATATATATTACATGATGAATATATATTATGTATAAATAATTTTGTTACATTCGGGAATTGTGAAATAATGATTGATGTAATCATATGAATAATTACAAGCCAAAACACATATGATAAATGATACGATTTTACCCAAATCGTTGATTTAACATGGAATTAACAAATGAATGGGTAATATAACGTAGTAAGTGAATCATATATGATATCATAAATATTATTATGGTTATGTTACAAGTTAATAATTTGTTTTAAACCAATATACATGAGTCTCGGACACATATAAAAGAAATTGGACATAATGTAATGGATAATTTTACAATCTCATTTTTATCTGAGATTTCTTATACATAAGTATTTTCTGGGGTTATATTTATCATCCATGTCAGTGTTTTATAAAAATGTTTTTATAAAGTGTTTACTCTTCTTCCATGTATGTTTAAAGACATGTTTACCCACTTTTACTTGTACTATGTATTATGGAAGTAATCTTTCTTTTTTTACCATATTAGGTACTTTTTGACTTTCCGACATAAGTATAAAGAGAATATTTTTTAACTTATACGGTGTGAAAGGATCATTAAGTTTTCGTAACGCCTTATTTCCATGAATCTTAATATATAATATTTCATTATTATTTTCAAAAAAATCCTTTTCTTTTAAAATATCATGGAATTTTGGAAAAAGAAATTTATTTCTAAAAAGAATGGATATTTTCCTCAAAAATTCATTTCAAGTGTGTTATCAAAACTACTTTGCATATAAGATTAAATTATTTAGTATTTTTATGTTTCATGTATAATTTCTCTATTATTTACATGGTTTTATTTTTATTAAGATGAAATTATATCCGTTTGTTTTATATAGATAATGTTTTTATGGGATGATGTTCATCAAAGCATTTTATTCTTTGGGTTATGATAAATGATTTATGTTTATTTTGAGGAACACGTAAGAATGATTTCATTATGAGATGGGTGGGACCTATATCCCCCTCCATTTCATTGAGTAAACTTTATATCTCATGAGATAGAAATGGTTGGAACGGCCAGTAAATCTGGTTCAGTAATACTGGGCAGGAACAGCTCGTAAACCTGGTTCAGTAATGGACTTTGTCCACTATAATGGTCTTGGTAGAAATGCCTTGGATACTATGGAAATCATATAATGTGATTAATGTTTTAACACTATTACATGTTTTATTCCCATGTAATTTTACCGTGATTAATGTTCCTTTGTGAACTATTCCTTATGTACTGCAATGATTTATGTCATTACTCATGATATTGATCCTTTATGATCATGTTCTTATGTTAAAATTTTTATGTATTAATTTATGTTCTCCATGTTTACCCTTAATAAGCATTTTAGCTCACCTTTTTTATGTTTTATTTTCTGTAGGATATAAAGAAAGGTTTTAGGTAAGAAAACAAAAGTGAAAGATCTTTATGGGAGATGTTGAAGATCTTTCATCGTGATTATAAAATTATGTTCTGTGTTTCCAAAGACACTAACTATTACGGTCCATGGGTGGCTGTTTTTTTATGTATTCCACAAAATTAATGTAATTTCCCGGTAAATAAAGCATGGGACTCTTTAATTGGTATTAGAGGAAAGGTTTAGTTAACCATTGGAAACTATGATGCGAAAACATTAGTTAGATCCCTAGAGATATTTCTATGGTATGTTTAGGGATGTCCCGAAGGCTAATTATAAGTATAGGTTACAGTCCTAGAATTATGATCATGATCATGAATAACCTAGGATTAAACAAAACATTTCTAGAGATTTAAATTAATCCCCTTGATTAAGTTGTTTTCCTAGTATGATTTTTTCCTCTCACACTTTCTTTTTGGGTTTTAGATAGTGGTTGGAACCTGAAGAGACCGTGTTAATGATCAATGCACTGGGAAATACAATGATTGTCCTCCTGAACAACCAAATGTTATGGTAAATGGAGTGCAAAATCTTATTTCTATACTTTCACAAGCTATGAATCATTATAGACATTCAGATGAGCAGAGAAGGACACAATATTCTATTGTGTCCTTCATGAGGCAACATCCAACTTCTTTCAGTGGGTCCTCTGATCCACTTGTTGATGAACAATAGATCGGTACCATTGAAAAGATATTTTCCATAAATCGATATTCAGATCATGAAAAAATAATTATGGTTGTTTACCGTTTAGAAGGTGAAGCAGACCTGTGGTGGACTCTAATTAAAAATATAAGGCCCCAATATGAGATAAAATCCATGGAATGGGACGAGTTGAAGAAATTTTTTTTCAACAAGTACTTCCCTCATATTCTTCAAACAAAGATGGAAAATGGGTTTCTTCAGCTTAAGAAAAAGGATGATGAATCTGTTGGTGTATACGAGGAGAATTTTAAAAGGATAGAAAGGTATTCATCTGGCTTTACCATCTAACCTGAAAGTAAAGTTGATTGATTCTTTAGTGGCTTAAAACGAAGTCTTCGAAAGGAATTGTCTATAAGAGACTTTAGTAGCAACGAAGAGATTTTTTGTTGTGATATCAAGGTAGAACTGGAAGTTGTTGTTGCATATCCATCTCATGGTTTTGACAAGAAACGAAATATGGAGAGAGGAATATTGGACATTGTATTAATGGGACTAGAAAATGTTTTACCTTTGGAAAATAAGGTCACTAGGTAGCTGAGTGTGGACGTAATGGGAAAAAATTATCTAATGATGTGAATAAAGAAAAGAATATAGAGAATGAACCACTAACACATAAATGCTACAAGTGTAGGGAAATGGGGCATTATGCTAACCAATACCCTAATCCAAGGGTTAATGATGATCGATATCAACAACCTATTAAGGCCAAGGAAAAATGGAAAGTCACATGCAATAACTATTGGTGATGTTGAATATGACAATAAGGTGGTGGAATGATTAAGTATTTATGTAATGGGATTCAAAAATAGTATTGTGGAATCTCATTTATGCTATCGTGGAATTTTGGAATATCTATGTATAGGTTTATTGTGGTTTTCAATAATTATATGGAACCAATAACCACACAAAGTGTTTGAAATATTTTTTGAAAGAAGATGATATGGGAATAATGACGGGATAAGGAGAAAATAATATGTTGGGTATTATTAATGAAATCATGACTGGTATAAGGACAAAGTGATATCATGGTTTAAGTATATAGATTTTTTTTGGGATTTTGGTATGTGGAAAGTTTTAACTTGTGACAGCATTAATTTTTTCACTAAGGTTCTAGGGTAACTCAAGTTTCAAAATAATACATGACTAAGGTATTCAAATGTTTTGAATGTGACCAACAAGATTTATGTTATGATATATGGGGGATAAAAGATGGTATTCACATGCTTGTTATATGAACTTTCTAGATATCATTTTCTTTATACTATTAGTTTAGACAGACGTATTTTGGATAAGCCTAAAAGATGGAATTGATTATGTTGGACATCAGATAGTATTTTTTAACGATAGAACTTTTTTTCTGATATTATTTCTGTAATTTTATAATGGTGAAGTTTTAGAAAAAGGAAAACCCATAGGACGGGAGACAACCCATCACATCGGACAAGGCGGTGGGTTTCGAACCCACAACTGAAGTGAAACAGACCTTTATCACTTCCGACTAGCCCACAATAAGTCCCTGGTTAGTAGAATTATTTTTATATTATTAAGAGATATGATAGATGAAGTATAAGTCCATTTTTGGAACCATATACGATTAATATCACCATATATGGACTTATGTATATTTGATAACATTTTCTAAGAATTTTTTTGAGAAAGATGGAATGACCCATTTTTCTATAACATGATCTGCTAAAACTTTACTAATGATAAATTCAACTTAATTACTTTACGATATGAAGAGGAAATTGTTCAAGGAACATCAAACAATGTGATTCTATCAAAATCAAGTATTTCATCTAATTCCAATTATTCAACATTAGAGAAATAATCTTGAAAAACAAATACATTTTCCATGTACTTTCATATCTGATGAATCAGATGCAACCTTAGATCATAAAAAAATTTATGATTTTGTGATTATTGGCTTTTTCATAGCTATGTTCTCTTCCACTCTCCATTAGAACCTGATGGTTAGATTTCTCATCCATATCCATATTTTCAACTATGTTCTTCTATGTGGAAACCTAGAAAAGAGTTAATTTGTGTAACCATTACATTTCATACTTTAGTTTTTAAAATTAATTTTTAATCTTCCACTTTACAATGTGGGTTTCTATGAAAGAAACCTCCAAGTAGTAAATCCTTTATAACCCTAATGAATTTTGAGGGCGAAATTCATTTTAAGGGGGGTAGAATGTAACAACCATGGATTTTATGAGATGTATTCATTTTAATTTCTTTGATATCTTCTGTTGTATTCGACACAAATATTATCTTTTAGTATAGGAAATAATATATTTGGCTTGTGTTGCATGCAAGAGTAACCTTCCTCAATAGCATGTGTTGTGCGCAATACCGAGTTTCACTAAACAATGATATATTGTTATAATATTATTATGAAATAGACATTATGAATAGTATTAACCAAATTTTAAATTTTATGACATTCTCATTCATCTTAAACATATTCTAGAACATGGTATGAGAAAAAAATTAATTTTCAGATAAAAGAAGTATTTTTCAAAAAAAATGCACTTTGGTGACCTTTTGATGGCGCAACCATTTTAAATATAATTTTTGACAAGTTTATGAGTTAAATTTAACAAATTAAACTTATTATTTTGAATTACGATATTAAAATATACATTTGGTAAATTTTTTACATTATTCTGATAACCGTCATATTTTGATGAATAGTAAAAATATGATAAATTTTAATTAAAAACAACTTTTTCATCAAGATAATTTATATGGTTAATTAAAAAAAATGAATGGTTTTAATGTATAAATAGAATATATTCTTACCATTTAATATTATTTTCATCATTATCATTAATTTTACATTGAATTCATAGGTAAAAACATTTCAATCTTTTGAAATGTTTTAAACAAAAACCTATTTTTTTCGACAACGAGATTAATTTTCAATTAATTACTGCAACTTCAGTGTTTTGAATTTGGGTAAATGGATTCCATATTTGGAATCAGTAGGTCCAAATTATGTTAATAGGATACTTTTATTCTTGGCCATTATGAATAGTAACTACGGTAAATTTTATTTAACCCAGATAAAGGTAAATCAGGTAATTAAAGGTAAAAATAATTTTATAAAAGTACCATAACACTTGTCTTAAATTAATTGGATGATTATATTTAGTCCTAAAATATTCTTGGGTCGAAATGGAATCTATTAGAACCCAACTGAATGAGATTAAGACCTTTAATTTATTTTACTTAAAGGATTGTGAAATATGTCTCACTCAAAGATTATTAATTAAAATATTTTTAATATAAGGTTATACAAAATATAAATTCAATTATAAATACTCATTTGAATGATAAAATGAATTTATTTATCATTGTAATTTATTTTTAATTTTTTTAAAATATATAATTAACTTAATATCTTATAAATTAATGGTGAAGAAATTATTTATTTAGTGAAAAATCAATAATAAAATTTTTATTGAAATAATAATACTCATCAGAAGGACCAAAATGTAATGTCCCGGATCAGGAAGCCACTCAACGGGTGCCCCGAACCCGGTCGGTCACATGACCTCAAGCGCATTTCCCCAAACGCCAGAGGCTGCCGACTAGCAGCGAGGGCCCAGGTCTGATAGTGGGGAAACTATTCCCTCATTTGTCAAAGTGTAGCACAGCGGAAAAGATATATAACATACAAAAGCAGAATTAGTAAAAAATATAGAACTAAAATGAAAAACGAAAGAAAAATAGAACCAGCAGTCATATATATAATGATGCTGTTGAGTCAATAAAGTTTTCCTTATGACTTTTCCATTCCTTCTTGTTTTGAAAATCACAAACACCTTATCTTTAGGAAAATTGCTTTCTTAAGGAAAATCGCTTTTATAAGAAAAATTATCCTTATCATATTTTCATCCATATTTTTCTTAAGTATAAGATTCGGATTCATTTTCTAGGAATCATTGAAACTTTGATATAAAGCATTTTTTTTAGGATTCGGATTCTGGATAAGAACTATAAGGAAGTCTCATTCCGAATTCCAGTTATGAACTCTGACTAAGTTCTATTCCAAATTCAGGATACGAATTCTGAAGAAGAATTCTCATTACGAATTCTAATGAAGAAATCTCATTCCGAATTCCCATTACAAATTCTGATGAAGAATTCTCATTACGAATTCTAATGAAGAAATCTCATTCTGAATTCCCATTACGAATTCTGATTAAGAATTCTCATTACGAATCCTGATGATGAATTCTCATTATGATTTCTGATGACAAATTCCTATTCCTAATTCGCATTCCTAATTCACCTATTAAAATAGAATTTGAGTATCTTTGTTTTATACACTCTGAATTAATTCAGACTCCGAAAAATATCTTTGTTAGACTCTGAACTTTTATATTTCTTACATTTCTATAATTTTCCTACTCTTTATTATTTTCATTACACTCCGAACCTTCACTCCGAAGTTTTGATTCCGAACTTTTATGTTAGAATTAAAACGATGTCGTACATTCTGTTACACTTGTTTTGTTATAAAACGATGTCGTCCATTCTGTTTCTTATTAACCGTTGTCTAAGTGACACGTGTACAGGTCCCTCCGATCTTTAAGGAAAATATGACCGTTGGAGAAGGAGCTGACCTTACCTATAAATAGGAGCTCATTTGAAAGAGCTCGAGGCTGATAGCTGATGAAAGTACTGAAAGGATGACTAATTTTCTTGAAGTGATTTCCAGAGAGAGAGACTCTTATTAACTCTCAGAGCTTCGTGCGACTCCGAATGTTGGTGATTACATTCGAGGGATTCCGAGGATAGGAAGACAGAGGTGCCGACTACCTTAAAGTTCGAGGGCTTTCTTGCTGAGGAAGATAGAGGTTGCCAACTACCTTGAAGTTGAGGGCTTGTGGGGATAGCAAGACAGAGACTCCGATCTTCGTATCGAGGGCTTACCCTGGTGTGGGTAGGACAGACTTGCTTGAAAGTATAAATCAAGGGACCTTTATCCAAGGTTATTGGATACCCTTCTCTTTGGGTTAAAAGACTTTTATCTTGTTACTTGTAGTTTAACTACTTGTTTTATTTCCGCTGCATTTTGTAATATAAGGAAAGTATAACTTTCTTATACTTCCCTACTTGTACTCTATTTTATTTAGATTCTATACGCTTTAAGGTAGAATCTCATATCGTAATCATTTGTTAAGATTCAATTTCCGGAACCATATTTCTGGAACCCTCATTCGGAATCTCTTTCCTAGTTTGCATTCGGTGTTAAGAGGTGTTGCGAATTTGCTTAGTTTGACTTTGTTAAACTTAGTCTTTTCCATTGTTTAAGGAAAACATAGTTTTCTTAACTAACTTTAAAGGTTCCAAAGGAATTTTTAAAGTATACAATTCACCCACCACCCCCCCTCTTGTATATTGAGCATCTACATTACTATTTCGATCCTACAGATGCAACATGTCACTATTCTATGAAAGCATCCAGAACAGGATAAACAACAATACAATACAATACAACTCAAAGTACAAGGTATAACCAAACGAAACAAAGACGAGTAAATAGAACACAACAACATCGCAAGCCTAACCTTGGTCTCATGCACTCATACTCCTCTACTACAATCATGTACCGGTATAGGGACCCTTTCCCCTATCAACTCCTACAGCATTATAGTCTGTTTGGGCCGATGACATGACCCAAATAAGGTGTGAGAAATACATCCCAGTAGGCTCCCACCAAAGGCTCGTGCCCAATTGTCGGTGAAAATGTGCAATAGCTATTTGAAAATATAAATTCATAAACTAGTAAGTAATTAAGAGTAATTATCACTACTAGTTTCATTTCCATTTAAATTATTACTTATCACCTCCAAGCTTATGCTTCGGCTTGGTAGGTACAACATTGAATATCACCTCGATGAATATTCTAAATAGATGTGTCCTCATACATACTATCCTTACCCTTAGGTAACAAAACAAAATACCCATAAGTGATTTTTGTCAGGCATAACAGTCATCGACCTCAGGTATATGTGATATTTCCCTCAGGAACAGAAACTACTGCCCAGAGGCATAAATAAAACATTGCCACCATGCTAAATAGAACACTTCCCTCAGGATAATAGAACACTACCCTCGAGATAATAGAATCGGGCTGAGCAAAATTCATAAACAAGCAATTGATATTAATTGTCTCCCAATAAAATGCAATAAGTAAACATAATCATGGCATAACCTCAGGCATCCTGGCCAAACAGCTAAACTGAGGAACGCACCCTTAGGGTGCTCCTGGATCCAAGAAGTTATCTGAAATAGAAGTTTAAACTTATCATTATATTATCAATAAAATTATAGACATCCTTTCATCTAAGGCCTTAGCCATACGACACACCAACCACGGGCGCATCACACAATGGTGCCCAATTTCAACACAATAGTTGAAAATAAACATCAGACCACATACCTTGATTGTGTCTGATCAGTATACATGAAAGTCCCCTCCTGAATCATCCAAGAAGGATGTAGATATAGGATAAAATAATTCACGTTCAAATATAAATAACTTCCCATAGAGGAAGAATTTGAAAGAACAACACAAGGAGAGAGGAGGTCTTACCCTTATGGTCCCAACGTGATGGACGGAGGTGGAATTAGTTTCCCGATGTGTGTTCGAGTGATCCTCCAAGGTTCATCCATCCTCCTGAGCACTAAATGGAGGTTCTGCCTCCTCTCTCGAATGATGAGGCTACTTTTTGTTTTAAGAAAGAAACAAACTACATGACATGTACTTTTCGTTTTTTTAAACTGTTCCTCTGGTGTCTTCTTTCTACTACGACACTATTCATCCGTCGACATCAGTAAAGGGCGTGTATTCCGGATTACCCAGCATGTTTTGTCTCTATATTGGCGGCTGCCTACACCGCCATACTGTTCACCTGCCGACTGATTACATGACATGTAAATACAAAGTACACGGTGTGCAGTCAGTTTTTACACCATTCATTTCTGACAGGCCTACATGCCCTATGTACACATCCCACATGACCAAAGTACATGGCGTGTGGAAAATTACACGGTGTGTACCCACAAAATTTGGGATTTTCCCCATTTTCCTTATCAGCTCAAAAGCACTTATGGAAAAGGGAAAAGAAGAAATCCGTACCTCAAAAATAAGAACCAAGTTCTTACAAACTTCCACCCTCAAAACAATTCATCCCTTAATTTCCCTTCAAATGGTGGTGAAGATATAGCTGTGAACAACTGTATCCACTGAGCATGTACATCGGTCTCCCACTCCCAAGTTTCGTTATACACTCAGTCATGCTGCCATAGCACCCGAACGAGAGGAACTAACCAGCCTCGGAGAACCTTCTTGATCCTATCAGCAGTATGAATATGATGCTCCTAAAAGGAAGCATCGACCTGTGGCTCAACCTCCTCGGGTTGAAAAATTTGAGACGGTTCTGAATAATAGCAGCGTAGTTGAGATACATGGAAGACGTCATGCATGGCATGGTACCACTGTGGTAACTTCAACCGGTAGGAAATTGACCTGACTCTCTCCAGAATATCAAATGGACCCAGATACCTTGGTGAATGTTTATCCAATCTCTTGATCCGCTAGTGTCCCAACCTCGGAAAAACACGCAAGAAAACCTGATCCCCAACCCCAAACTCCAAGGGTCGTATGCGGTGATCAACATAAGATTTCTGACGAGACTGTGCAGTAGCCATCGACATCATAATCAACTGGACCTACTCAAAAGTCTCCTGAAGTAGATGCAGTTCTAGTAATGATGCCCCACCTACCTCTAACCAGCACAAAGGTGATCGACATGGCCTACTATATAAAGACTCGTATGGTGCCATATCTATAGTTTATTGAAAACTATTATTATAGGGAATCTTGTAAAGGGGTATGTGCTTCTCCCAAGAGCCCCCAAATTCTAAAATGCATGCTCGCAACATGTCCTCAAGCACCTATATCATATTCTCTGACTGGCCATCGGTCTGAGGTTGGTAACCTGTGCTCAGAATCACCTGTGTACCCAGTGCCATCTGAAAACCCTTCCAGAATTGATACGTAAAGAGGGAATCCGTATCTAAAATGATAGAACGAGTGACCCCATGCAGGTGTACTAACTCATGGATATACAACTTCCCAATCTCATCGACATCGTAGTCCTCCTTGATCTGGAAATATTGAGCTACCTTTGAATGTCCGTCCACAACTACCCACTCAGAATCACTGCCTCGAGGTGACCTCGGAAACCTGCTCACAAAATCCATTGTGACATCTCATTTCCACTCTAGAATGGGTAATTGTTGTAACAGTCCGGTTGGCCTATGATACTCCACCTTCACCTGCGGACTGGTGGAACATCTCGTAACAAAACTAGCTACCTTACTTATCATACCCAGCCACTAATACTAACGTCTGAAGTCACGATACATTTTGGTAACTACGGTATGCACTGCCCAAGATGAATCATGAAACTCTCACATCTTCTCCTCACATATATCCCCTAGAACCTACACTCATCCATGGACACGCAGTACCTCATTATCACCTATCTCCCATCTAGGAGTAGGGTTCTCACGTACCACCGACTCCTGTAGAAAACGTCCTTCTAAATCCAATAGTTGCCTCATCCTCTCTCTATCGAAGAGTGTAGAAGTCAGAGCTAAAGAAGAATGATTGGTTTCCCCCTGACTATCATGCACCTCCAAATGCATCTCAGAGAACAAAACCATAAGTTTCCACTCACCACTGGCCTCCCGCACTGCATGTATCTGAGTCTTCCTACTCAATGTATCAGCTACTACATTACCCTTAACAGTTGTATACTCATGCTAAAAGTCGAAGGACTGAAGGTATTCGACCCACATTTGCTGTCTCCGGTTCAAGTCACGGTGAGTAAATATGTATTTGAGACTTTTTTGGTCAGTGAAAACCACAAATTGCTCTCCCAAGAGTTAATTTCACCAACATCGCAACACATAAACAACTCTAGACAACTCAAGTTCATGTGTCGGGTAATTCCTCTCATGTGTCCTCAAATGCCTAGACCCTTATGTAACAACTCGATCACCCGACATCAACACAGCACCCAGCCCAATACCTGATGCATCATAGAAAACTGTATAGCCCATCCCTTGATCTGGAATTATCTGGATTGGTGTTGATGTCAACTTTACCATTCATCTCCTGAAAGGATATCTCACACGATTCTGACCAAATGAACTTCACACCCTTCTTAGTCAAACCCATCATCGGCACTGCTAACTGGCCGAAGTCCTGTATAAAATTCCTCTAGTAACCAGTCGGCCCCAAGAAACTCTATATCTGAAAAACGTTCATAGGATTCTCCCTGGAAACTACTACTCTTACCTTTTGTGGGTCTAATGAAACTCCTACCTCTGACATAATATGACCCAAAAAGTGATTCAGGTCCATCCAAAAGTGGAACTTTGAGAGCATAGCATATATCTAAGGCTCTCTCATTGTACTCAATATGATCTCAAGATGGGTATCATGGTCATTTCGAGTGTGATAGTACACCAAGATATCATCCATGAATAGTACCACAAACGAATCCAGATAAAGGTGGAACACACGATTCATTAGAACCATGAAAACTGTTTGTACGTTCGTGAGTCCAAAAGGTAAAACCAAGTACTCTTATAGAACATATCTGCTCCGAAATGTTGTAAGGGGTATGTCCAATGGTTTAACGAGTAACCGATGATATCCTGATCTCATGTCAATCTTCAAGAACAATCATCCTCCCAGAATTTGGTCAAAAAGATCATCAATCCTTGGTAAGGGATACCAGTGCATGACTCTTAGCTGGTTCAACTTTCGATAATCCAAAAAACGTATGAGGGTAGAGTATAACGTCTTCGCAAAAAGGACAAGTGAACACCAAGAAGAAGTACTTGGGTAGATGCAACCCTTTACCTGTAACTCCTCTAACTGCCTCTCGAGCTCCTGTAACTCAGGTGTAGCCATCCTGTAAAGAGGAATGGACACTAGTGCTGCTCCGGGCACATGCTCAATAGAGAAATATACCTCTCGCTCTTGAGGAAGGCCTGAAAAGTCATCTAGGAATATGTACCTAAAACAGTCAACTACTGGAGGGATATTCTTCTAACAAGTCCCCTAATCATCCAGATATAAGCTTGCAATCTGGGCTTCCACACCACCTCAGCCACGTTGCTCGGTTCCAGCTCGGCTTGCCTAGACATCCCATTCACCCTTGTATAGAAACTATCCACCCACTGATGATTTAAAACTCACCGTGTGAGGGTATAAATCTACAATGGCTCGAAAAGGTACCATCTAGTCTATCTCGAGAATGAAATCATAGGTTTTCATCACTAAGACAAATTGCTCCCATAGAAATTTTCACCCACCAACCTCTAGGGGGAACTCCCTACACTGACGGACACCTACCGTACTAGTCCCTAATGAAGTTTCTAGCGCCATAACATCAGAAAAAGAAGAATCACATAGCCCAAGGATCTCCATAATGGCCACAGATATAAAACTATGTGTAGTAGACGTATCGAAGAGTACTAAAGATAAAATAGAAGATACTAGAATAGTACCTTTGACAGTAGAAGTTCTGAGATCCTAATCTTGTTGGGTCTGTTGCACTGCATAGGCCTACCCAGTGTTGTGGCCTAACGACATAGCCTGGCCACCATATGTTGACCTGCCCTACTGCCTCTGAGATCCTGGTGTCTGGATACCATGGCCATGACCACCATCTCTGTCTGAATGCCCTGACGTACCCCAATTTACTAACTGGTAAGAAGTTGTTTTTCCTTCTTTTGCACACGAAGTCTGCACAGAACCCCTCTCACTATCCACTGGTTGAAATGCCTTGCAAAAACCCTGGAGTTGACCCATCCTTCCGCAATATCGGCACACCACTGGGTCTCATGGACACTGAGGTCTCTTGTGCCGCACTCAACAACACTTGTAGCAAATAACCTTGCCACATGAAGTATTCCTCTCTCTAGTACTACCACCATGTATAAATACATCTGCCTCTTCCTCTTATTAGTAGGAGTAGCACAGGCAACTGGTGTCGAACCGCCCTGGCCCACACCACTAGCTTCCCATAGGTTCCGCTCAATAATCAGCACCTGGTTCAGAATAGCATGTAAGGTAGGAAACCTAAAAACATTTTCCAGCACTCAGATGTCACACTGAAGTCCATCCTCAAAGTGTCTAGACCTCAACGTCTCATCAGCTACCAAAATATGTGAAAAACAGTGTAGCTCGGTGAAACGGTCAGAATATTCCATCACTAACATGGCGCCCTGCTGTAGATTCATGAAATCTCGAGCTTGATCTTCCTACAACATCTTCGGAAAGAAAAAGTCAAAAAAGGCTTCCTGAAAATCCTCCCATGCCATGTCTCAGTGATGCTCAGACCGGGTGGTAACATCCCTCCACATCATAGAGGAATCACACAACATGTATGTATCGAGCTTGACCTTCCTCCCTTGAGGAATCTCCATATGCTCGAATATCGTCTGCATTGAATCCAGCCATGAATCCATAACCTGTGGTCCTCCATCCCCTGAAAATGTAGGCGGATGCTACTATTAGAAGATATATGTCTACTCTGCCATAGATGTGGCAGCCTAAAGTGCTCCTTGGAAGATCTGCATGAACCTCATGAAGCATTCACGGAACTACACATCCGCACATATGTCCTGTATAAAGGCTGGCTCCACATCTGGCACTGATGAAGGATCCAATGGTAACCCATGGTCTACCATATCAAGATTATAATAATTTTCGCTCTCTTGGAGAATAACTGGTGGTCGTCTCGGTGGCATGACTCTACAAGGTCAAACTCACACCTTATATGAATATTATCCAATACTGAAATGATGATACCAAGAAGGGAACTAGAGAAAGAAAGCATTTATGATTCAAAAAACATGACTAAATGGTGTGTATAAATACTACACGGCGTGTTCCCATAGGCCATCCACATGGGCATCTACTCTAGATAACACTGGTCATGTAACACCCCAAACACATGGTGTATCTTTTGAATACACGGCGTGTACTTGAATCCTCCTTCCCTTACCATGTCATTCTACATGAAAAATTCACACGGCTCACCCAAGACAAAACTACATGGCATTTCCCCCAGGCACACGACATGTACATGACATGCATTTACCATCCCGTTTTTTTTTTCATCACATGTCCTGTGTACCCAGGTCTCACTATACGGCGTGTTCCAAATAGACAGGGTGTGTTCAAAGAAGCCCCAGACCGACCCGTGTTTCTCTCTACACAGCTGGCTACATGGCTGACTCTACATGACATATCCCACAAGCACACAGTGTGTACAAGTTAGGGTAACACAGACACGTGTTGTTAGTGACACGGTCGGGTACCTGGGTCAAACTACATGGTGTGTTCAAGGTCAACACGGCATTTATGTCTTAAGGTTCTGTCGTCCGTGTTGTTAGTTACATGAGCAGATACCGGGTCGACACTACACAACGTGTACAACCAGTACATGTCGTGTTTTCCCAAAAAAATCCTTATCACGTGTCTCTACCCACAAGGCCTATGACACGGAAAGAGACTACACGGCGTGTACGTAGGGTACATGGCATGTACTTTAATTTTTTTCCTTTCTTCCCGAACAGAACAACACACGGAGTGTATCCATAGAACTACTCAGCATGTCTGCTAGGTTTTCCAGACAGTAAGCCTCAGAAACTACTCCAGAACCCATAAAAAACATGGATAAAACACCTAAGTGACAAATTCTTATCCATTAGGGCCCATACATCCCGTGAGTCAAATCGTGACATCTTATACATATTATAACAAAGTAAACTCATCAATGATCCACCAAATTCCAGTTAGTGAGGCCCCATACTCCCCAAAAACCAAAGTTTGGCCTTCATTCTATCAACCACCTCCCACAACAATACATTATCATATAGCTGGTATTTATCAATGTATCTACCATAACAAAATTCTTTTCAAGCACAACAACTATAACAATAACATGAAATTTCTAATGCACCTGCATGGCATAGAAAGAATGCATGACATGTGATTTTTAGCATGCGTCTAAATGATGCATGAGGTGGAACCTCCTCATCTCATCAGGATGAAACTAAATAGAACCCATTTATAGAATATAAACAACACCATCACAAGTGCATCACCCATAGTGAAAATCATGTCAAGTGTCAAATTTTCAAAATCATAAAAATTCCAATAAATGTGGTAGACTGGATTTTCCTTGTACACAAGTTAGCTAATCCCAGAAACATCTTATTACCAACAACCATCTCCATCCTATCCCTGACTTAGGCTCCAAATAGTAAGTCAAAGAAAATAATCCCTTTGATACAACATTGTAACGTCTCGGATCCGTAAGCCACTCAAATGGTGCCCTGAACCCGGTTGGTCACATGACCTCAAGTACATTTTCCCAAAGGCCAGAGGCTGCCGAGTATCATCGAGGGCCATGGTATGATAGTGGGGAAACTATGACCTCATTTTTCAATGTGTAGGGATGTAGAAATGATATATAACATACAACAGCAAAAGACGTAAACAATATACAATTGAAATGGACAACTAAAGAAAAAGAGAACTAACAGTAATATATATAACGATGCAGCATGTCACTATTCTATGAAAGAAACCATAACAGAATAGAATGCAATACAATACAATAAAACTCAATGTACAAGGTACCATCAAACGAAACAAAGTAGAGTAAACAGAACAAAACATCATCACATGCTTAAGCTCAGTCCCATGTTCTCCAACTCATCTGATACAATCATGTACCTGTATAGGGACCCTTTCCACTGTTGAAAACTACAACAATATAGTCTATTTCGTCCGCACACCTGACCCAAACAGGGTGTGATAAATAAATCCTAGTAGGCACCCACCAAAGGCTCCTGCCCAAATTTCGGTGAAAATGTGCAATAGTAGCATGAAAATGTAAATGCAGTAAACTTGTAAGTACTCAAAAGTAACTATCACTACCAGTTTCATTTCCATTTTAATTATTACTTATCACCTACAAGCTTGTGCTTCGGTTTGGAGGTAGAACATAGAATATCCCCTCAGTGAATATTCTAAATGGTCGTGTCCTCAGACATACTATCCTTATCCTCAGGTATCAGAACCAAATACCCTCACGGGATTTCTATCAGGCATAAAAATCATTATCATCGAGCATATTTGATATTTTCATCAGGCACAAAAACTACTGCCCACATGCATAAGAAAAACAATGCCCTCAGGATAAATATAACACTACCCTCAGCTTAATAGAATAGTGCACTTAGACTAATAAAATCGGTCCAAGACCAAAGCATAGACAAGAAATTTATATAAATTTTATCTAAAGAAAATTCAATACACAACATAATCATTGAATACCCTCGGGCATCCTGGAAAAATGTCTAAACAGAGGAACGCACCCTAGGGGTGGTCCTAGATCCATGCAGTGATCCCAAACAGCAGTTTAAACTTATCATTAGGATATCTATACTATTCTAGATATCCTTTTAGTAATGGCCTCAACCATAAGATACCCCATCCATGGGCTCATAGCACAATGGTACATAATTTCAACACCACAGTTGAAAATAAACATCAGACCACCAACCTCGATCATCTCGGATCGGTATATGTGAACGAAGCCTCCCAAATCGTCCCAGAATGACGTAGATCTGGGATAAAAGAATTCCCGTTCAAATGTATATAACTTCCCTTAGAGGTATAAATGGTATGAAAAATACAAGTAGAGATGAAGGCTTACCCGTACAGTCAGAACATGACTGACGGAGGCAGAATCGGATTCCCGGTGTGCGTTTGGGTGATCCTACAAGGTTCGGCAATCCTCCTAAGCTCCAAATGGTGGTTCTGCCTCCTCTCTCGAATGAGGAGGCTACTGCCTGTTTTCAGCGAAAAAAACTACATTGTGTTTACTCTCAAGTACATGGCATGTACTTTTAATTATTTTAATTGTTCCTCTGGTGGCTTATTTTCACCGTAGTGTTGTTCATCCGTCGACATTAGTACATGATGTGTATTCCTAATTACATGCCGTGTACTGTCGCTATGATGGTGGCTACCTCCACCGCCTTACTGTTTACCTTCCGACTACTTAAATGGTGTGTAAATACAAAGTACATGAAGTGTAGTCAGTTTTTACACCCTTCATTGCTGACATGCCTACACACCCTGTGTACTCATCCCAAACGGCCAAAGTAGATGGTGTGTTGAAAAGTACTCAGCGTGTAGCCACTAAATTTGGAATTTTTCTCTATTTTCTTAATTTTCTCCAAAAAACTTAAGGAAAAGGGAAAAGAAGAAACATGAACATCAAAAATAAGAACCAAGTTCTTACACAAAAAATTGACCAAAACTTATTGGTCAAGTATATCTACACCATAAGCATCCAAGTGTCGACTTATGGACTATTTTGAGCCTTATAAAACAGATTATGACATTTATATTTTATTATTTTAAATGATGTCAATTTTTCTTCACTTTCATACTTTAATAAAGATAAAATTTTAAAAGTTAGTTTTTTTTAAGATAAATTCATCTAAAAGTATTATTATAAAATATATTATATTTTTATTTTCATAGTATTTTATTTTTATTTTTATGCAACAAATTTGTGTACTAAATAATTATACAATAATGTTGTAGTAATTATTTTTTTAAGATAAATATCAAATAAATGGTTTTAATAATATTAAAATAAATATTTTATGTACTAATTAATCTTCTCCCAAAATATTATAGATGAATAAGACATATTAGGAATCTATTATATATTTTGTATCAAATATATCTTCTGTGTGGATTTTATTTAAATTCAAATAAATGAATAGTGTCAAAATTGACACTATTTATATTTTATATAAATAAAATATTATTAAATTGTTTAGTAATCACAAAAATATTTACAAATTAGAATTTAAAATTAATATGTTATAAAATTTCATAAAGTATTAAATTATGTACAATTAACAACACGTAAGTAAGTATTTATAACTATTTAAAAGTTATAACATTATTACCACAAATAAAAATAAATAAATTAAATAAGGTAAATAAAAATGATATGGTTTTAAATAAAATAAAAATATGTCTAACATTGATTGGATGATGATATTACAAACCTATCTTATCATATATCCTAATTTGAGTCCCTTTGGCTATTTTTATGTGGGGTTTGAGTTTATTATAAAAAAATACTTTTTTGATTTTCCTAAAGTGCCCCTCTCCTCTCTTATAAAAGGGAACCTCTTCCCTCTCCTCTTCACCCTGTTTTGAGCCATCATGCTCAGCCAACCCCTACCAATTCCTCTTCTCAACCTCTCTAGTAACATTATAGAGGTGATTATGTTCTCAAAATACCAACTCTGGTGCCCTAAGGGGATGTTTAAAAGAGGCACGTCGTGGAAGATATAATCTCTTCTACCAATTCTTTCACATTTCTTTCATTTCTAATTCCTCTTCTTTAGTTGTTTAATTATAATGTAATAACATCAGTATCGATAATATACTGATATTTTATTATAAATATGAAATAACCCTATTTCACCTTAAATATGTCCTATTAAAAACGAAATCACCGTGCGTGCGTACGTAAGGCTTACGATCTCCACGTCGTGGTGTAATCTGTTTTTTCACCACCACAATACATGGATGGATATAATTGTGGGAATAATAACTATATATAATTATTATAACATCATAATGATTCTGAGATATTATATCATCCACTATAATTCCATTCAATAATTATGGGAATGATATCATGGCTCATGAGTACGTACGGATTACCCTCTCCACGACGCCATGAGTTTCATTCTCAATGTTAACAATTTCAGAATGATTATAAAGAATATATAATAAATAATCATGAATTATATGACATTATAATGATACTGGAATTATGTATATGATATTTACTTACTTCCATTCAATTTAACAAGGAACCAAAAATAGCGTTCATGCGTACGTACGGCCTACCGTCTCCATGAACGGTGTACTTCATCCTATTTATCCATCTATTATATATATATATATATTAAATTCTTATTATATATTATATATAAACGATGTTTTACATTCTGTAAGTAAGTAATCATGATCTAAGCAACCATATGTATAATTACTAGTCAAAACACATTTGATAAATGAAATAATTTTACCCAAAACGTTTCTTTAACATGGAATTGACAAATGAATGGGTAATATAAAGTTGTAAGTGAATCATATATGATATCATAAATATTATTATGTTTTTTTTATAAGTTTAAAATATGTTTAAACCCACTATACATGAGTCTCTGACACATACTAATGAAATTGGACATAAGGTAATGGATAATTTTGCAATCTCAATTTTACCCAAGATTTCTTATACATAAGTATTTACTGGGGTTATATTTATCATCCACGTTTTTGTTTTATAAAAACATTTTCATAAAGTGTATACTATTGTTACATGTATTTTTAAATTCATGTTCACCCCTTTTTTACTTTTACTATGTATTATGGAAGGAATCTTTCTTTTGTTTTCTATAAGAGGTACTTTTTGACTTTCTAGGAAATGTACAAAGAGAATGTTTTTTAACTTATATGGCATGAATGGATTTTTACAATTTCATAACGCCTTATTTCCATGAAGCTTTATCAACAATATTTTATGATTATTTTCAACAAAATACTTTTCTTTTAAAATTTCATGGAATTTTGTGAAAAGAAAATTATTTTTAAGAAGAAAGGATATTTTCCTCAAAAATTAATTTCAAGTGTTTTATCAAAAATATTTCCCATCTAAGATGAAATTATTTAGTTTGTTTTTGTTTCAAGTATAATGTCTCTATTATTTACATGGATTAATTTTTCTTATGATGAAATTATATCCATTTTTATATGGATTATGGTATGATGAGATTATGTTCATGAAACCGATTTTATTCTTTGGGTTATGATGAATGATTTATGTTTATTGTGTGGAACATGTAAAAATTATTTCATTATGATATGGGTGGGACCTATATCTACCTTCGATGAATTGGATAAGGATTTATATCTAATGAGATAGACATGGATAGAATGGAATGTAAATATGCTTCAGTAATACAGTGCTGGAACGGCTGGTAAACCCGGTTCAGTAATAGACTTTGTCCACTATGATGGTCTTGGAATCAATGCCTTGGCTACTATGGAAATCATATCATGTGATTAATGGTTTGACAAAAATACATGTTTTATTCCAAAACTATTTTATCATGATTAATGTTCGTTTGTGATCTTTGCCTTATGTACTGCAAAAATTTATGTCATTACTCATTATTTTGATGTTTTATGTTCATGTTTTTACATTAAAATGTTTATGTTTTGTTTTATATTCTACATGTTTACCCTTACTTAGAATTTTAGCTCACCCTTTTTATGTTTTTTTCCAGGATATTAATAAATGTTTTAGGTAAGAAAACAAAAGTGGAAGATATTTATGGGAGATGTTGAATATCGTTCACCATGATTAGTAGATTATGTTCTGATTTTCCAAAGACACTAAACTATTACTGTCCTTGGGTGTCAGTTTTTGTTATGTATTTCGAAAAAGTAATGTAATGTCTATGTACTTCAAGCTGGGGCCTCTAAATTTTTATACTAGATACATCTGTTGAATTCTAAACAATTGTTGACTCTTCCATTGGCCAAGAAGGTCAATGTGGTCTTATTTGATGCCTCAGCATTGGGTTTGGGATGTGTTCATATACAGGGTGATCATGTGGTAGCCTACAGATCCTAGAAACACAGGACATAAGTTAAAAATTATCTGACCCATGACCTTGAACTTACATATGTGATGCAAGCACTTAAGAGTTGGCATCAATACATTTTTATGGAACAGTTTATCTTGTATTCTGAAAATAATTACTCGAGTTACATATTATCTAAAAATTATTTAAAACTCATATAGACGAATTTGGTAGAGTTCATTTTTTTCATTTTCTATACCTTGGGGAAATGGAATGTCATTACAGATTCATTGAGTAAGAAACTCCCAACCTAGACCATCAAATAATCATCAAAACAGTTGATCTTAATGGATGTATTTGATAATGTATTGTTGGATTTTAAGAAATATGGGTCAAGGTTATAAGAACCCGCACTTATTTCATACATAATATTGAATTTAATCAAGAAAACACTTCATTTTACATTGAGGATCTTTTCAAGTTTAGATCTTTAGATAATTAAGACAAAACATTCATAACATTACACATTTTTACATAGTGGATACCATAAAATCAGTTTCCATTTTCCTCAGAATATAAAACATTAAAACATAAAAAAAGACTCCTTGACAATTCTTCAACATTTAACATGTCTTCCTTCCTTGTATTACTCATCATTAACCTGTGAAAAATCATTTAAAAACTTGGGATGAGCACAAAAGCTCTGTAAGGTATGAAAAAGAAGGAAAAATCACATTAGTCCATGAATACGCATGACGTATGAAAACATTTTCAAAATACATGCTTTACACCCATAAAATCTTACTTTGTGTAACATGATATTTACAAAAGATCCACACAAACATAATTATAATCATAGAGGTATATTGGGGCATTACTTACATAATCTCTTAACCATCTTGGCTACCTTAAAATTTGTAACCCTCACGGCTACCTTACTTTGTGTAACCATCGCAGTTACACTTGGAGTAACCATACGGCCGACCTCCAACTTAATCATACCCAATGAATTGGAGGGAAATATTGGTCCCACCCTTCATCATAAACAATTACCAATAACCAAAACATAATCATACAACATAAACAATATCATAAAAACATTGCCTTTGAATCTTATAAAACAGAATTTTAAAAGACGATTTTAGAAGAAAAGTCCCTTATAAACATCATATAATTGAAGTGAGACTTAATTGAGTGGATGGAATATGTATATACTCTGTAAATACACATAATTAAACATAATATAAACAGAACCCATCACACAAAAAATTTAAATAGCACATAAATTATAAAGTAGAAGGTTAACCGAAAGAATGGAAATCGGGTTAAGAATTCCCTTACCTTAGGCTTGTCTTACTTCAAAATTGTTTAAACCTCCTGTATAATGTTTAAAAGAGTGTTATTAGTATTTTAAAGAAACATTTTCATGTTTATAACATCTTATATGGTCATTTCATAACCTCATTTCACCCCTTAATTGTTAGTATTTTGTTCCTTGCATTATTTTGGGTGAGTTCTTTTGTGATTTTCACGATCGGTTCATGATGAATCGTTCTTGTTGATTGGAAGTGAAACTCCAGAATTGGAATGGAGTAGTATTTACATATTTCCAATACCATAAATTATACCATTTATCACTTTGATGCTTTATATGATGATTATTTATAAGTTAAAACATTAATTATGTTCGTTTAGATCATTTAAGTGGTTCCTTGATAATTACAACCTCATTTAGTCTAATAAATTTGAATCATGAGTACAAAAGAATTCCAGAACCTTATATGATTCATAAAACATATATTATAACCTGGTTCAACCATATAAAGGGTTTCATGACCAGACTTGAAAGAATTAATGGAGATTGAAAATACATCGTCCACGATATCGGTAATTCGACACAAATGGAAAATGTTTTTTGATTCTTTAAATAAGTGAGAGAGGAGAGGAATAATGATTTGTAATTTTCCATAAACATGACAACATCCAGAATATACATGATTCTGGAGATTTCATGCCTCTTGGATAAGAGTGGGTGAAGAACAAAGAGAAGGGAATCTTGAAATGAAGAAAACATGAGAAATTTCTTACAAAAATTCGGCAGCCTAACGGCGTCTCTTAAAATTTCATAAAAAAAGATTGATGAGAGGAATGGAATATCTCATCATTCATACAAAATTTGGACAGTAAGGGGAAATATTAAATGAAATATCCCAACAAAAGACAAATGGAAAGGAAGAGAATAACATAAAATGGAAGGAAAGAATGGAAATGAAAGAGGATGTTTACCTCTTGATCTCTTCTCCTTGAGATCCTTCTTAAGGGCTTTGATTTTGGTCTTTTGGTGAGACCAGAAGCTCTAGGACGTGGGGAAGAAGATTGGGGAGGGAATTTGGCAGAAATTAGACAATTCTCAAGGCTTGAGAGGTGTGGGAGGAAGAGGGGAGTGAGGGTGGTATTTATAGTGGAGGAGGGGAGGTTTTTAAGATTGTTTTAATCATTATTATAATATTTTTATCAAGACTATGAATAATCTCAAAACAAGTGACCCTAAATAGTGATAGTATGATGTGATCTCGAAGCAAGTGTCCTTTCATCACTTATGATGTCATAAATAGTTCATTTTTACTGATAAATTGATTTTACGGTATTTTATCGTATTTCACTATTCACTGAAAATTCAAGAGTTTCAGAAAAATACCAAAACTTTACCCCTACCATTTTTTGACGTGTAGAATTAAAAAATGAACTCCATTTTTCAAAAATAATTTTCTAAATATTATTAATTTAATTTTTAAATAATGTCACAGTTAATTCGAAAAATAACAATATTGAAGTGCAATTAGTTTTATGTGACATTGGAAAATTAATTAAGATCCCATTATCCTATTTCCATGGGAAAATAAAAAAATAATATTATTTACTATTCATGAGGTCATATTACTATTCATATTACTATTCATAAGGGCATGTTACTATTCACCAAAAAAACAAGTTTGTTCCATCAGACTCTAAATAACATACTGAACACAATTGTAGATGACAGTTTCTTGAAATTCAAAACATAGAAGAAATAAAATTATGTTTAAAGGATACTTATAAATATATACCTTAAACAAAATTTCAAGCATTTTCAATTTATTTTTACAAAACCTTGGGATGTTACATTATCCCCACCTTCTTGAAATTGCGTCCTCGCAATTTTATTTACTTATTAAACAAGTGAGGGTACCTTGATCAAGGTGTCCACCTGGTCTCATCATCATCTTGATCACGTAAATAGAAGGTCCATGAATTGAAAAAATGATTTATAGATCCTTCAAAATCATTTGCTTCCTTTATCCAAATACACCTTGTACAACTTGGGTCATAGGGGTGTTCACAGAAAAATAGTTTTGGAAAATAATCATGTATGACATATAATTTCAAAACATCTGATAAAACATGATTTTTATAAAATTGTCGGACCGAGTTTGAGTTGAAACTTTCAATCAATGGTCCTTTTAAAATACCATAAGTATGTGCTGAAAGATTATACTGTAAAAGCAAATATAAATAGGTTGCGCAAGGGTCTCCTTCTTCAGCACCTCTTTCAAAATCATAACATGCTTCAAAATCTCTTGATAAGGTAAAATATTTAAAAATTCCTTGATAATATTTACCTTTCTTAAAAATATGAGAATATTGATAAAATAATATTGATTTAAATATAACCCTTGATTCACGATGGTATCGAGGTATAGTGGAGGTGTTTGATATCTCAAACAGTTGCTTGCAAGTGAGTTGCATGTTAGAAAAGGTTTCAAAGTCATCTCGTCAAGACTTTGCAATAATTATTGCAAGCAAGTCATCGAGAATAGATAGGAATGTCATTTGAGATCCTCCTACTTCCATTTGTAACTGAATTTCCTTAATCTAAAAAGTTATAAAACAAGGATTTAACCTAAAGAATAGACATACAAACTAACCATATGTTTAACGAAAACTTATAATCCCTAAAGTTGTCTAAACATTTCCTCTGATACCAACTATAAGAACCCACACTTATTTCATACATAATCTTGAATTTAATCAAGAAAACACTTCATTTTACATTGATGGTCTTTTAAAGTTTATATCTTTAGAGAATTAAGACAAAACATTCATAACATTACACATTGTTACATAGTGGATACCATAAAATCAGTTTCCATTTTCCTCAGAATATAAAACATTAAAACATAAAAAAAGACTCCTTGACAATTCTTCAACATTTAACATGTCTTCCTTCCTTGTATTACTCATCATTAACCTGTGAAAAATCATTTAAAAACTTGGGATGAGCACAAAAGCTCTGTAAGGTATGAAAAAGAAGGAAAAATCACATTAGTCCATGAATACGCATGACGTATGAAAACATTTTCAAAATACATGCTTTACACCCATAAAATCTTACTTTGTGTAACATGAGATTTACACAAGATCCACACAAACATAATTATAATCATAGAGGTATATTGGGGCATTACTTACATAATCTTGTAACCATCTTGGCTACCTTAAAATTTGTAACCCTCACGGCTACCTTACTTTGTGTAACCATCGCAGTTACACTTGGAGTAACCATACGGCCGACCTCCAACTTAATCATACCCAATGCATTGGAGGGAAATATAGGTCCCACCCTTCATCATAAACAATTCCCAATAACCAAAACATAATCATACAACATAAACAATATCATAAAAACATTGCCTTTGAATCTTATAAAATAGAATTTTAAAAGAGGATTTTAGAAGAAAAGTCCCTTATAAACATCATATACTTGAAGTGAGACTTAATTGAGTGGATGGAATATGTATATACTCTGTAAATACACATAATTAAACATAATATAAATAGAACCCATCACACAAAAAATTTAAATAGCACATAAATTATAAAGTAGAAGGTTAACTGAAAGAATGGAAATCGGGTTAAGAATTCCCTTACCTTAGGCTTGTCTTACTTCAAAATTTTTTAAACCTCCTGTATAATGTTTAAAAGAGTGTTATTAGTATTTTACAGAAACATGTTCATGTTTATAACATCTTATATGGTCATTTCATAACCTCATTTCACCCCTTAATTGTTAGTATTTTGTTCCTTGCATTATTTTGGGTGAGTTCTTTTGTGATTTTCACGATCGGTTCATGATGAATCGTTCTTGTTGATTGGAAGTGAAACTCAAGAATTGGAATGGAGTAGTATTTACATATTTTCAATACCATAAATTATACCATTTATCACTTTGATGCTTTATATGATGATGATTTATAAGTTAAAACATTAATTATGTTCGTTTAGATCATTTAAGTGGTTCCTTGATAATTACAACCTCATTTAGTCTAATAAATTTGAATCATGAGTAAAAAAGAATTCCAGAACCTTATATGATTCATAAAACATATATTATAACCTGGTTCAACCATATTAAGGGTTTCATGACCAGACTTAAAAGAATTAATGGAGATTGAAAATACATCGTCCACGATATCGGTAATTCGACACAAATGGACAATGTTTTTTGATTCTTTAAATAAGTTAGAGAGGAGAGGAATAATGATTTTTAATTTTCCATAAACATGACAGCATCCAGAATATACATGATTCTGGATATTTCATGCCTCTTGGATAAGAGTGGGTGAAGAACGAAGAGAAGGGAATCTTGAAATGAAGAAAACATGAGAAATTTCTTACAAAAATTCGGCAGCCTAACGGCGTCTCTTAAAATTTCATAAAAAAAGATTGATGAGAGGAATGGAATATCTAATCATTTATACAAAATTTGTACAGTAAGGGGAAATATTAAATGAAATATCCCAACAAAAGACAAAGGGAAAGGAAGAGAATAACATAAAATGGAAGGAAAGAATGCAAATGAAAGAGGATGTTTACCTCTTGATCTCTTCTCCTTGAGATCCTTCTTAAGGGATTTGATTTTGGTCTTTTGGTGAGACCAGCAGCTCTAGGACGTGGGGAAGAAGATTGGGGAGGGAATTTGGCAGAAATTAGACAATGCTCAAGGCTTGAGAGGTGTGGGAGGAAGAGGGGAGTGAGGGTGGTATTTATAGTGGAGGAGGGGAGGTTTTTAAGATTATTTTAATCATTATTATAATATTTTTATCAAGACTATGAATAATCTCAAAACAAGTGACCCTAAATAGTGATAATATCATGTGATTTCGAAGCAAGTGGCCTTGCATCACTTATGATATCATAAATAGTGCATTTTTACTGATAAATTGATTATATGGTATTTTATCGTATTTCACTATTCACTGAAAATTCAAGAGTTTCAGAAAAATACCAAAACTTTACCCCTACCATTTTTCGACGTGTAGAATTCAAAAATGAACTCCATTTTTCAAAAATAATTTTCTAAATATTATTAATTTAATTTTTAAATAATTTCACAGTTAATTCGAAAAATAACAATATTGAAGTGCAATTAGTTTTATGTGACATTGGAAAATTGATTAAGATCCCATTATCCTATTGCCATGGGAAAATAAAATAATATTATTATTTACTATTCATGAGGTCATATTACTATTCATATTACTATTCATAAGGTCATGTTACTATTCACTAAAAAAACAAGTTTGTTCCATCAGACTCTAAATAACATACTGAACACAATTGTAGATGACAGTTTCTTGAAATTCAAAACATAGAAAAAATAAAATTATGTTTAAAGGATACTTATAAATATATACCTTAAACAAAATTTCAAGCATTTTCAATTTATTTTTACAAAACCTTGGGATGTTACAAAGGTTGTCTTATATAGTGTTCAATTGACCTTTACAACTATCTATATGAATCTTGTGCTAAATAATATTAAAGATGAATTCTATAGAGTTGGGGACTCTCTTTTTAGTGGAGAGACCATTTCTAAGTGGTCATTATCCATGGAAGGTATCCTATATTTCAATAACTAATATGTTGTACATTTTATAGTGAGGAAAGATTTGATTAGGGTATTGCTATAATTATTAGTGGTATGAGAACCTAGGAAGAAAAAAATTGTTTTATAACATGTGGTGATGATTCTAGTGGTTAGGTATAAGGAGTGAAATCTCTGAAATTATTTCACACTACAATGCTTCCAAAAAGGTCATGGTTGAACATGAGATACCATCAGGTTTTTATTGGTCACTTCTAATTCCATCTTAGTAGTGGGATAAATTTTCTAAAGAGTTTTTTGTTGGGTTTCCATTTACCTAGAGAAAGAAGAATTGAATAGGGTTTGTGATTGTTAAGCTGATGAAATTGTTTCAATTTATACCCATTCACGATTCAAAAAACATTGAGGAGTTGGGAAATATGTTTTTATAAGAGGTTGTTTTTTTTAAATAGTGATATATCTGCAATGGTATTGGATAGATATCCTCATTTTACTTGTCACTTTTGGCGAGGCCTCCATAGAAAAGTTGGATCTCAATTTAGTTTTAGAATATTATACAATCTATATATCGATGGAATAATAGAGTAAATTACACATATTTTTGGGGTTATGAATAATTCCTATATTCTAAATTTTGGGGGATCTTGTGATTACCATTAGGGACTAGTTGATATTTCTTAAAATAATGGTTACTAGTCCTCTATTAGGATGTCACCTTTATTTTCAGTGTATGGCTATCCTTGTAAATCATCATTGTTTTGGATAGAGATTAGAAAAATATCTCTTTTTGTACTGAACACAGTCTAATATAAGAGTGAAATAATTTATATGATTCACCATATAATGTTCATAGCACAATGATATTAAAATCTTATGCTTATTTTTTCCAATAATTTTTGGAGTTTTTAGAGAGTGATCAAGTGTTCTTTAATGTTTTACAAATTTATTGTTATCAAGTTCTTGGGGTTCATGGGTAGCATTATCCTCAATTTTTCAGACCTTTTTAGATTGTGTTACATGTGGGTAAATTGGATTACAATTTAGAATATCCATGATAGTGGTTGTTTATACTCAACTTTTTTGATGTATCGTAGCTACAAAAGTTTATTTCTGATAAATCTCATGCCTTGGTCTAGGAGGGACTTAATATAAAGCATGATTTATACATTAACTATCATCTAGTCATGATATTTGTTTCTTATAGATTTGAATTTTTTGTATGATGATAGCTTTGGGTCGTGTTTTATGGAAGAATAGTAATGATTTACACAAAGCAAGGAAGTGTTAGGCACCAATGAGAGAGTAGTGGACTTATATTTTTGATAGAGAAACTATTTGATAGAAATTATGGGGGTGGAAATATTATATGGTTTTGTGGTTTTAACAACACATTAATGGTATTCAAGTAATCCATGAAACATTTTTATCACATTTAGGTTGGTTGTTGATTAGGGTTTCTTTTAAATGACATTGTATAATTTTTAATATACTTTGGGATTTTAATGGTTGGCACATGATTTTTTTAAACTATGTTCCCTCTAGTGAAAACCATACAACCATACATAGTGAGGGTTTTTATATTTTTTACATAGTTAGAAACATATTTTTCTCACCTTGTTGAAATTGTGCACAACAATTAGGGGGTACAAAGTTATTTTGTATTTATTGTCATAGAATGTATCTTAATACAACTTACCATTTATAGTGTGTATGTTTATTCTAAAAAATCAGAAAATAAATAATAAAATACATTTAAACACGTTATTTACCCTTAATCTACCTAACTCTTTTTATTAGGATTTTAAGGCACTCAAGAACCAATTTTTTGCATCTGTACCAATTACATGGTTGATCAAATCATGTTGGATCATGTTTGACCTCCTATTAGTATGTAAATATTCTCCCATGTTTTGTCTCTTTGTCTCTCATTATTTTTTCCCTAATGTGTGTTAAATTAATTTTTTATTAATGTATCTAAACACTATTTCATCAAATCTTGATTCTAGGATTGATATATTGATCTCTATTTCCTTAATTTTTCATTAGAAAATCCCATTTATGGGTGTTGTTTAGTGTGACCTCGGTGATTAAATATAATTGGTTTCATTTTTTATTACACCATATAAATAATCCATGATTTTATTGATTATTTTAAATTATACTTTTATTTATTTATGAAAGCCCAATTTTATGTAAATTGGAATTGGTAGCTAATTTGAAATTGACATTGGGTAAAAAAATTCACAACTCTACTAAAATTTGAATTGGAGGAGTATTTTTATGTTTATGGAATTGATAAATTTATTTGGGAATGGTTTTCAGAAAAAATGTTAAATTTAATATATAAAAACCTATGGTGTGGTTTCAATTTAGAAATAATTAAATGATGAAAACATAATGAAAAAATAATGAAATTTATTTTTCATAATGAAATTAATAATTTGGAAATTGAATTATAATTTATTATTTGATGTAAAATGAGATTCTTTTTTCATAATTGATTTATAGATTGAGCACATGTGATCATAGAGTGTTAGTGGGTTAATTTGGAAATTCATACTTGGATGGTAATTCACAATAAATTAATAATAATAAAAATTCTTATAAAAACCTATTTATGAAGATCATGTAATCGATGAGGGGATAATGAGACCTATTCAATCTGATCTTTAGGGATTTGTTATCACATATTCCCATGATCTCTCATATGATATGTGTAAGGATCATATAAATAGGAACTATCGTATCTACTGGAAGATGACCATGGTTTTTATATATATTATTTTTATAAAAAATCCCATGAGAATATAACTATTTTATTCCTTACCACTAATTTATATAAAATATTATATATAAATTTTTTATTTAATCCATGTTTTAAATGTTTCCATCATTTTGAAACGAAGGAATGTTAGGTTTGATATCTGAAATTGTATCTCCATGACCTAATTTAATAAAAAAATCAAAGCATGATATTCATTATTATTATGAAATATTATTATGGAAATATTGGTGTGACCCTACATGTATTTATTACTCACACCCTTACATTTCCTTCATGAACTTGTATATTTACTTCTACAATGTTTGAGCATAAGGAATGAACCACTTGGAGGGGGACAGGTTTGGTAATCCTATGGTCATGGAATGATGTATTCTTAATAATGTATGAATTTTATATTTCTAGTTGTTTTTTACTTTTATAATGTACTATTTTTGTTTTTTATATACCTATTTAGTTTCTAGAAAACATTCCCATTTCATTTTTGAACATGCTGACATGTATCTTTATATTTTTTTATTTTTGTGGGAATATTATTCCATCTTTTAACTTTTATGATTCCAGGTTCTAGTATCCAACCCATGGGGACCAAATACAAACTTTTTCACATTACTTTAAGTTTGGGTACAAGGGTACCAATATATCAGGGATGGTTCATTACATATAATGTGTCCTTATGAGATACTATTAGTGGAAAATATTCTAAGGAAACCAAAAATAGAATCTTTCGATAATTTTTAAGAGTTATAATGAAATAGCTAATCATCTTAAAATTAACATAAATGATATAAATTACTTATATTTTTTGGGTTTTAATTAATAATGTGACAATGTTTCTAGATAAATTAGTGAAAACTAGAAGAAAATTAACAACAGGATATTATTATTTATACATATTAGAGAATTGATGAAAAAATAATAGTGTCTTTAAAAAACATAACTATTATATCTAACGAAGCATGTTGAAATAGAGAATATACGGGGATACCATAATTCTTCAATTCATTATAGAATGATATTGAGACATCATGATTAAACAACAAGTATCTCATAAATCTACCCACATTTAGTTTTTATTATAATCAATCATATAGAACAATATATTTCTATAAATTATAAATTGGATTAAAAAATGATGAATTACTATTTGGATATTATCCTTATAAAAAAATATGAATATTTTATTGGGACTAAGTGGGTGTCGCGGAAAAAGATGAATTATATGGGAAATTTAATAATGAAAAATTATATAATTTTATACAAGGTTTACTCATAGGAAAATACAAATGAAAATAAAGATAAATTTTCTCATGTTCAAGAAAATAATCTATAAAAATTACTCATTTAATATAATATCACATGAATTATAATATATATAAAATGGATATAAAATTTCCATTCATGAATGGAAATATAGATGAAGAAATGTCTATTGAGAATTATGATTTATTTTTTTATAATAGTAATTGAATATTGGTTTCAAAGGGAAATAAAGATATTCAATAACTAATATAATTCACATGAGATAGGAAATAAATGTTTAATTATTCCCAAAAATCAATGATGATCATAATTTAAAAACTGGACATTAACTATTATATAAATAATATTGAGAGACTATCACTTATTTTATATTTATGTGATAATTATAATATTTTTATTGGCTATAAAAAGATTTATTCTAGTATTTTTTTTCAAAAATAATGAAAAGAATTTGGATATATATGATAGGAGAAATAATATATTTTTATTTACTTTAAGTGATGCAAAATAATAAGGTTTACTTTTATTTCCAAAAAGATATATGTATGTAGATTATTGAATTTTCTTAAAATTAAAGATTTCATACAATTTTTTTCACATGTACTTGTAAGGATGATTATTTGGAAAAATGATAGAGTATAAAATGTGAATAAATATACTTTATTAGGTGAATTACTAGATTAAATTATCAAAATTCATCCAAATATGGGGATGTCTATATTTTGACACAATGTGCAAGTTATATTTGATATCATTAGGTGTCTCATTGCATTCATTAAAAATTGTGTTTTAATGTACACAAATAAAACCTTGATCATTATTATGATGTATAAAAGTGTTGAAAATCGGAATATTTTTGGGTACATTGGGATTTTCTGGAATGGGGATTCTGATTAATTAATGTCTACTTTAGGTGGTTTTTTTCGTGGGGTAGGGTTCATTATCTATCACTCCAAGATGAAAAAATATGTTATGCACAACAAAAGATAAATTTTTGGATTCTACAATTATATTTATGTAGATGATTGCGAAATTTTATTTTTATGAATTTTATTTGTGATCACTAAATGACCTCTCTATCATTTTTTGGGAAAATCCATTTAACATTTTTCATTCTAAAACCACTATGAAATAATAAATATCTATAACTATTGATATCATACTTCACTTGAACCATAAGAATTATGCCATGGGAAATATAAACCAAATTTTTATTCAAACCCATGAGTCTATTTTTGGATATTTTTAAGAGGAAAATTTCATGTTTATATTACATATTTTTATTTATAGAAAGAATGATCAGTCCTCCCCCTCACATAAGGGGCTCTATGTAATAACCCATGTATCCTGAAATCCAATTTTAAATGTGGTGAATGGGTGAAACATTATTTTTAGATCTATTGTGGAAATTAAATGTACATTTATTATAAAAATATAGTGAAAAAATAACCTTATGAATGGATTGTGAGAGCATTAAATTTTTAGTAAAAAACATTTAATATCATCAACAATTTTCAATCAACAAAAAATATTTCTATATCCTATAGTTTTAAATAAGTTACCCTCTCAAATGAGAAAGGATTTTATTTTATGTTACTTTAACTAATTTTTCAATGTTTATAAAGAGTGTTGTGGTGTTGAAAACAAATCCAAAGGAGGAAATTTAATAACAATATATAGAAGAGGACTCATGTTGTATTTTTTGCCGATAATTCATGATGTTCATTTTAATATACAGATAAGTTATTTCTATGGTTTTATAATGCCATTTTGAATATGGAATCAATTTTTAATGTTTTTGAAAAAAAATTAGGAAATTATATTTATTTTAAAAAAATATAATGAAAATATAAAATTAATAACAACACTAAATTAATTCCAAAAGATTTATTTTATATGCTAAATAGGGAATATGCAATAGAAAGAAATATTTCTAACAGTAAATTTTTGAAAGAATTAATATGCATCTAGAGTAGTAAATTTAATGAGAAATATATATATATATAATGGTGACCTAAAATATCTATGGGTCAATTTTGAATTCTATGACAGTCAGTTAGACTCTTTATGAATCACTGCCAGTAGTGTATGAATCATTTCCACAATGTATGGGTAACATTAGTATCATTAATAATGAAAAAATTGAAATGAAATTTAATATATGATACCTTATTAGGAATAATTTTAGTAATAAAAGGGTAAATATAGTCTGTAGGAATCTTGGTGACTTAGGATGGGTCATTTAGAATCTGTAAGGGTGAGTAATTTGTAGAATTATTACGAGTGTATATTTCTATAGAATAATTTCACAAAAAAATTTAGAAGAAAGTAAAAATTAATATATCATGTTATAATATATATATTCATTAATAATTAAATAATTAACTGTTAGGGGATTAAATATAGATTTATACCATGAATCATGGAATTAATGATTAAAGATATTTGTAACTAAAATTTTTTAGATTAACTTTTGAAATTAATGGGTTTTATATTGACTTGGTTTAACATAAAAGATCTATTTTTTTATAAAATCATAAAGAGTTCCCAAATTTTATATTAAAAAAATTACATTCTTTACTATAAATTGAATAAATGAAGAAGTGAATAATGTCAGGAATTGAAATGATGGTATAATGAAAGGAGAGAAAATAATTTTATCAAAGAATGAGCAGGAATAAGAGATCAAGAAGCAATGGACATAATTTTATTATATATTTTATGATATGTAATCTGGTTACTGATATTCTAAATGATTTCATATAATTAAGAATAGGACTATTCTATGTGTTTTGATGCTCTTATGCACACATTGGTTATTTTAAAAGTATGTCATTTAAGGAATATGTGAATGTGTTTTCATTGATATTCCTTTTGTTTTCAGATACTAGACTTCAATGAATAATATAGTATATTTATTTTTAATGAAAAACAATAATACACCAAATATCATGTTGATTACATGAAAAGATGAAATTATTTATGAATATTATTACCATTATAAATAATGGAATATTTTAATGTGGGAGTAGAATATACCTACAAATGGAATAATATAATATCATCACAATAATTGTGTGTGATTTTAAAAAACATGTAATCACAAGAAAAAAATTATAGTAAAATAATTCATGTTTTGATAGTCAAAAAAACATAAAAAGGTGGATTTTCTCATTGGATTTTATAGAGGTGGGTAAAAGATAACAAAAGAGTGGATTATGAACATTAACATTCACAAACCGTAATATCTAAAAAAAATTATATATTGTTCTACCAATGATTCACTCACCCATCATAGAAGTACGATTATTATACTTCAGTTTTTAATGGGCAATATATTTACACTACAAATAGTTGATATTAAGGATTATTATCTTTGACCAATTTTTCAATTATATTATGGTAAACAAGATTTGACAAATATTGATTAATTTTATGATCACAAAATTTTTTATTAAATTTTTTGGATTTTAAATTTAGTAATATTGGATATAAATACCACAAATGAATTGGGAATCCATTAAAATTGTAAATTTCCATGGGGAAGGTTCTTATGGTGTATGGATTTATTGGTATGTTCGATGGGGAAATGACACATCCAAAATTGGGGGGGGTAAAAATAAGGATTACTTCAACAAAATTTCACAAAAGATAGTAAAATGAAAATGATAAGATGTGTTATTTCAATTTTGATATTAAAAGTGAAACAGACTCATCAAGGATGAACCTAGACCAAAAAATATAATTGGAATCAACTGAATAGTTGATGAGGCCATATGAATTTAGAAAATATTATTCTATATTAATAAAATATTACTCCACATTTTTATTGGGGTGATGAATACATGATGTATTCACAAACCCCAAATAGATATTTCCTTCATTATTTGACACACCTGTTACTAGTAACATGAATGATTTTTGTATATTTTTATTCCAATATTAAAATGTAATGTATATGAGAAAATAATATTCACATGGTTATTAGGTGACTCTACATCTATAAAATGCCATATTATATTTTTTGAGAGACTTATTGAGGTGTCAACATGTATTATTTTTTTAGATATGCCTAATATTAATTATCAAGACACCACTAATTTTACGTTTATTATTTAAAAACTATTTCGGTTTTATGTTATTGTATTTTATAAAACATTCATCTCTACAATTAATCTTGTGGGATGATGATAAATAGTTTATCAAGAACAAAAAAATTATTTTTTTGGAGGCTATGTAGGATTAAATAATTCATATGTATAGGTATACTTGGAGTATTGATCAATATATTTGAATAATTTGATGGGTTACAGATGATTAATATTGAATTAGTGGATAGTTTATATGTCAGTATGGTTGTCTAGATGATAGTGGAATTATTACAAAAGTGGGAAAGGGAATGAAAGAAAATCATTAGACAATCCAAAGACAGTATTATTTTCAACATTCTTTAACTAAGGTGATAATGATCAACTATTTTCATTTATTAAATGGAGTTATTTCATAGGAGTTCAACAGGTGTAACAACTGTAATTGATGGATATCACTACAATATACATCTATAAGGATAATGTTTAAGATACTTTTTCAACATTAGAACATATAGTCTAACATAATAAAGATACAAAATAGAAATAGATTTCAATATATTTTTATGATAGGAATTCCCTACTAAATTCATGAAAAATATATTTATCCAAGATGATTTTTTTAATGTTAATTTAATTTTCAAGATAGGTTTCTATAAAAAATAATCACATGCATTTCAAAATTTCATATATCTTCCACGAAATGTATAGTGTGTCCTCCTAAAGAATAAGAATAAGTCAGAACTATATAATTCTATTTATGATGTTCCTTTTTAGTTATTTTATTTATATGTTTTTTTTTCATTTTTTTAGTATCTCTATTAGATGATATTAATGGAGAAAATACATGGAATAATAACTATAATATTTTTTAACAACCTTTTTTTAAGAAGAAAATTTTTCTTATTTTCAGATATTGATCCTGTTTGGGTGTATTGTGGTGTTTTAGACTTTCCACTGGCATTAATCAGCACATGAGGTCCATAAATCATTATACTTATAGGAATTTAGGTTGTTCGATTTTTTCGATTTCCAACTATAATATTTGTATATGGAAATTTGATTTTAGGTACCCTTGGTTGGGAAAATGAAACACCCCAATATTTTAGAACATACATTCTATTAAATAAACTATATATCAATATATTATTCAAAAAATATTACTTAAATTTATCCATGAAATATTATAATAGATAATTATAACCATAATAAATCTTTTTATAAATAAAAAATAGACTTCAAGTATAAGTAATTTTAAAATAATATTTAGAATAGTTTGAGCCAAAAAGATAATTTTTTTCAACAAATACAATTTTCATCATTTGAATGATAATTTCATAATTTTACGAATTATATTTATTGTTAAAAAGCATCAGGTTTTAATTTAGCATTTTATAATTATCTCAGGGTGGGTTTTTTTCTAAAATAATTATTTTGTAATTAATCATTGAAAAATAAACAAATTTGTAAAATACTATAATTTTTAGTAATTATTTTGTTTTTTAAAACATATTTTCATATAAATATATAATTTTTATATGAAATAATGAATCAAAAGATAATATTTTATGTTTATAAATCCATATATTTATTTTATTAAACTTTTCTCATTTATAATTTAATGTTCACTTTGATTCCATAATTTAAAAAAAGTACACATCAATTATATATATTAAATATAAAAATATAATTTAATATTTTAGTTAATCATTTTGAAATTATATAACATGTTCAATTTATTTTTATGGAATTAAATAATTATTTATATGATTAAATTTAAACACCATGATAATGATAAAAATTATATTTCCTGTTAATTTTTTTTATTAAAAGTGTTAAATTTTTTTCAAATAAATAAATCTAAACTATTTATAATATTATATATAATATTGTTTCTAAATGAATATATAATAATACTAACAAAAATTTAATTAGTAGTCAATTTTAAATAATGTTAAGATAAAAATGGTTACAACATCATTTTCCATAAAAAAATACTAAAAATTAATGTTAAAATATAAATAAAGAATTTATATTGTTTATATTTATAATCAATTAAAATATATATTAAATATTTCTTCACCACATAAATTTTTAGTAAAATTCTATATTTTATATGTTTAGTATTCCTAAGTCACACGGGTAAAAACTAGTTACGAAGGGAAAACCAAAAAAATATTATTATAAATATATAAGAGTAAATAATATAAAACATGTATAAAACATATTTTGAGATGCACTGATAAGGCCTCATAGACTAGATAATATCCCAAACTCTATTATTTTATACTTTTGGAGACATTCTAATAAATAGTGTAATGATATCATTAAAAAGTAATGGTATTCATAAAAGTGATATTTTCTTCATTTATAAAATGGGATCACTTCCACCCCTTCACTTTTCAAATTCCAATTCAAAATAAACAAGAATAACTACCTTATTTTTCTATCCATTATATCCATTTTATGTAATATTTCCTCTAGACACCATAATTTTACTTTATCCATTAATTTCCAAGGAGACGCTCTATGTAATGTTCAAGGTCCCAATGTAAGTGTTACTTAAACATTAACAATTTATACTTATTCATTCTTTTGAAACACTATCAAAACCATACGAATTTAGTTAAGTAATAGTCATTATAAGACATAATTATTATTAAAAATTTTGGAAATAATCATTTATGTTTTGATATAAATATATAGAAATTAAAGAATGTTGACTTCACATTTGTGCATACTACCTCCACCATTATGTGTAATCTTATATTTTTCACCACTACATATATCTATTGTTTATAAGGATTTAATTGTTGAATAAATGTTACATATATCATATAATTAAACATATAAATAGAAATATTATTGTCCACTTTAATTCCCTCCCATTTATTTTAAAATGAAATTATTGACCTTTCGTTTTGTGGACTACCAGATTTTTGAATTAATATTATTATTTTTCATTTGGATTTTAATTTTTTTCCCAAAACATGTAATATAGAATTCCAAAAAACTAAAAAATATCTATATTATAAAAAATATTTAATTATAACCATATTATACACATTTTTTAACATACTCAACCGATAAGTGATAGAGTGTTCTTATTTGGGTTAGTTCATTCACCTATATGAACAATGTTATGAAAAAATATCATGCAGGACGATGATAAATAAAATAATGAAATTATTATAAGTTAATAAAAAAATTATAATTTTTTATTCATAGTTTCTATGATGTATGTAATATTTTATTAAAATTTCATTTTTGATCCCTAAAATTATAGAAATTATCCAACATCATGTTAATATTCACAATAAATCTTAATAACGTAATTAATAAATAACAAATGTTCATTATTAAATGATATATAAATTAATAAATATCATAAAGAGGTATTTAATAAAATAAATATGATTATTTTTTATGTCAGGTGAGCGCACAGAATGAATCAGGACCAAGGTAAGGGTTTGTGACCAGAAATATTAATTTTTTAAACTGTGCATGATACTATATACCAATATTTCATAGGATGGTTTTTATACCAATAATTTAATATTTTGTATCATTATCCTCTATTTATTCATATTATTCAATCTTTATTTTCAAATTAAATATTTTTTGGGTTTTTCATTCGAATGGTCTCATATCATAATGGTATATGGTAAATCAATTTTATATCATTGAGTTACAATCCTTCGTATTTAAATCTATTATTAAATATAGGATTTATTTTCCCTAATGAATAATTCTTAATTTATTTCCCCTATCTATAATGATTTTTTATAAATTATTTATAAAAAACCCATTATTAAAAACATTTACCTCAATTATTTGAATACATGTAAGGATTTTTTGTCCCAATGTTATCTCATTGGAGAATATTGTCATGTTTTTTCTCCTAATATTACTAAACAAGGTGTAATAATTAACCATTAAATTATTTAATCAATATAAAAACTTATTAATTAGTTTTTTTCATTTATTCCCAAATCATTTCTTTTCAAACATTTAATCTAGTTATAATGTAGGTTGGATTTTTTTATCTCTCAAAATCCATGAATTAAGATGTGTTGTATTATAGACAAATTTTAATTTTCTTAGTGTATATGTTATATATTTGATATTTTATTCTATGAAATAGAATTCATTCATTTAATTTCAATTTCAAATTTATGATTTTTCTCTCTCTCACTCTATTATTCAAGGGATTCTGATACAAATGTTACTCGATCTTTAACAAATTTCATTACTCAAATTATTTCACCTTGAGTCAAAAGTTCTCTAAATAATTACAAAATTCTAAATCCCCATTTTATACATTAATTTTCTTTTAATAATATTTATTTCATTTTTTTATCATGGTTTTTTTAATTCGTTTCATCTTTATTATCACCTATCATTAAATGTAATCTAAAAAATATTTTACATTAGTAAAAAATAACACTCACTCAATAGAACAAATATTTATTTTCATTTTCCATATTCTACTTCTCCCACTCCCCCAAAAATATGAAACTATAATATGAAATAAATCATGTGATCCTATTAGTTGTCATTTCAACATTACAAATATAATTATTATTTCCTAATTTAATACATCGGTTTTTAAGAAAAGTGTTTTTTGAATATAAAAAGTTTTTACATATCCAAGATATATTTCTTACATTCCACTATAAATTATAAATAAAATAGTTTAATGTATTTTCAAGACACTGTTTATTAATATTTAATAAAAATTAATGTTTTAGTACTTATCATAAAATTTATTTCTAACCATTTTTATAAGGAATTATCAAATGATATTGGTGAATTTCCATAAATTGGTGCACTCACAAAGTTATACAAATAAAAATTATAAAATTATGCTAAAAATATTTTTCTTCTACACATTGATTTCATACCTTTGTTTTAAAAATTGAGAATCATTAAATTATTATAAAGTAAATGATCCATAATATATTATTTATTTTTTACTCATCTTTATTGTATTACTATAATATTTATTCTAATACTTTCCCTCTATGAATAATATATTTTTGATATCTTTGGTTGAAGGTTGTACAAATAGGTCACATTCGGTGATTTATTAGGAAAACTATTGGATAAAATGTACACAAGTTGTCTATGATGTAAATAGAAAATGAATTTTTATCTTTATAGAAGGGTATTTACCTTTGAATTATATTAATATATCTATATGTATAGTTTGATATGATGGGTTAAATAGGTTATGATTATATTCTGAATTATGCATTATTTTTTTATGTTATTCTATTTAAAAAGGATAATATATCGATTTTTCATTCATAATTTTGATTTGATAAACAAAACAAATTTTCTCTCAATAGTTTATTAATATTATGAGAAATTATTAATTTCAATTGTGTGATTTATGTATTGGTGTATGATTTTTAGGGTCCTATAACTCCCTCGAATGACCCCTTTAAAAATAAATATCTCACGAGACTTGTACTAAATGATAATTAATTTATTCCCTATGAATGGGTGAGTGTCTGTTAATCACTAAGACGATATTTATCTATACTCATGTGTTTACCACATTATTAATGTACCTATATGTTATACTGTCATGGATCTAGATTATTGACTATTATATCAAAAAAATTAATTTCCTTATTTTTCATTATTACATATTTGTAATTTTATTATTTCAAAATTATTGGGTATTATTTTATTATATATAATTGTTATAATTTGATGCTAAACTTATGAGATTTTTTATCTTTAATTGTTAGCTCTTATGATTTCCATTACACAGATGTCTAGATAAACCCTTTTGTTATATATGAATTTCTATATATTATTAAAAATGAAATTGTATGATGTATCTAGAAAAGTATCATATCTGGAAAATTATTGGGTTATTTTTAAGAATGGTTGTGGCTTATGAAGCATATTATATAGTGGAAAATGTCTAAATGTTGAAAAAATAATGGGGGTTGATAGTTAAAATTTGGTCCTCATTTAATAAAAACTAAATCGAAAAGGTATATTGAATATATTGAAAATAAATGTTTTCATTATGTCATGTGCTTGATATTTTACCATATAAGGGGCCTCACATTTGGCATAGGATCAGTGATTATAAAACATTAGAGATTAGATTTAATTTTGAAGATAATATAGGGGATTAAATGTTAAGTATAATCATAATTTCAAATGGATAGATATTAATTGAGGATATTAGAGTTAATTTTTACAATTTTAATGATTGGGATAAGGTAACATTAAAAAAACATCCAGAATAAGTATATTTATATTATAACAAACTGATTTTGTGGTAATGTAGATATTGTTTTCCTATCATAAGAATTATATCTCACTATGGATAATAGAAAGGGAATGTGGTTGTGAAATTAATGATACTATGGGTAATCACCTATAAAAGTGTTTTTTTTTGTATCCACTAATTGTTTTATATATTTTATTGTGAGAGGACCTAATAATTAACACAATAATGGGAAATATAGGTATATATTCTTTGGTTAATAATATTATAATTACATGTCGTTATAAATTATATATTTCATCATGAATATAAGGTATCATGTTATGAAGTGTTATAAAATAATGCATAACTTCTCTTAGGTTGAACCAAGAGAGGTATAAGATAAAATCCTAATAAAAAATTATATATAATAAAATTATAATGTCATTGGAAAAGACATATTAGGTTTGTGATTTCATATTCGTGTCATTATTTATTCATATTATATTCAATGCTGTCGTAATCATATTGATTCAATTATTTCATTGGGAATGACAACCTAAAAATGAAACTTTGGGTTGTATATATCTAGAAACTCATAAGTAGATATATATTTATATATTGATTAAATGTTCACGAATATTAATATTTTTTTATCATGATTGAAAATGCGAGTTTAGTATTCCTATAAATGATAATGGGTATAAGATATCATTAGAAATTAAATCTATATTCAGGTATAAATTGTTGTGTGTATTTACTATTTCATCATTAAAAAATAAATATAATTTCTAGGAAGCAATTTAGGGGGATTATAAAAATCACTGAGATTTAAAAATATATTTCCCAAATAATATACACTGTAGACATATCTTATTCTATATGAAAAAATAAATAGAAATTATCATATTAAATAATAAAACTATACAAATAACAAAGCCTATGGTAGATAAAAATTTAATAAATAGCACGAAATGCATATAAAATAGTATTAAGAACACTTAATGATTCAAAATGGAATTCATTTTCAATAAATAATTTTTTTTATATATATTATATTATCATTTAAAAAATAAATATAAAATCTCATAATTTTTATTATATGTTGAAATTAAATTTTAAATCCATCAATTAAAAATTTTGACACAATTAACATTAAAAAAATGATAAAATTTTATTTATTAGATGAATATTGAATAATATGCTTATTTTTCTAAATTCATCATTATTATTAAAAAAATTTAAACCCTTCACCATAATAATAATTTTAATTTTGTATAATTAAACGTATTAAAATATATATTGAATTTATAAAAAAAATATATAATATTTTTACAACATTTGTAATAAGTGAAATTAAACAATATTTATTCCATATTTTAGAAAAAAAAATTCATATTATCAAAATTTAAATTTTAGTTTTAAAATTATGATTACAAGGACTATAGTTAATTATCTTGATAATTATAAAATATATTTTTTAGAGATTTATAAAATTAATTTTATTAATTTTATCACTAATAAAAAATATAAACAAAATTTACCAATGAATCTAATATTATTTTTTAATAAATTTTTAATTATATTATCACACATAAAATTTTAAATTGTTTTGATAAAAAATCTCAAACACATAGTTCTTAAAACATCAATCTTCACAAAAAAATAACATTTCTATATTTGATATTTTACAATCCAAAATAAAATCTTACATTGTTTGGAATTTTTTTATTTTAAATGTAAATTAAATGTAGGTTCATGAAACCAATTTTTTGTACCCAATGTTATTTTATATGTTTATTAAGAAATTAGTTATTTTGGAAATAAATATTAATCATGATAAAAATATAAAAGACAAATTTACAAATTTAAGATTAAATGACTTCAAGCCTGTTCAAAACATGTATGGAAATAAATTTTCTAGTCATTATTATCAAAATATCACCAAAACACCATTATTTAATAAATTTTGTGTTATTGAACCATGAATATCATAATGATATCATTAAAAAGTAAACAGTATTCACAAAAATACAGTTTTCTTAATTTATTAGAGTGGATCACTTCTTTACTTCCCATTATCCAAATTATAATAGAAGTATCCAAAATAACCATGCCTAATTCCCATGTGATATATGTCCCATAAAATTTATAAATCCCACTATCACTATAAGATAAAATTTGAATTTTATTTCCAAGGTAATATTTTATAGAAATTTTATGGTTACAGATTTAATATTACGGAATACATAATTGTTTCTACTTATTTATTACCCTAGAAAACATCCCAATCCAATGTTATATAATTAAATATTTTCCATTAGTACGCTTATGTATTATTATATTTTATTAACTTTCATTATTTATTATGATCCATCAACATAGAATTTCGATCCTATGTTTTTGAAGGCAACGACCTTAGTGAACTGGCATCATTAATTTTTTACCATTTCATATATAACCTATTTATAGTCATGGAAACTAAAAATAAATGTGAACTATACAACATAATTTTTAAAATTTAGAGGCAATTTATAATAAACCTCTACTACCTCTCATTTTTCATGAAAAGATATGTATAGTGTGTGTTTTGTGGATTACCTCCACTATGAAGTAATGTTATTTTCATATTGAATTTTATTCCATAACCAATCCAAAAATATATTATTTATAAATAATTAAAATATATATATTATATCATTATTTTTCTATGTTGATTTTATATAATTCTTTAACAATGCTCTCCTATAGATTTATAATGTGTTATTTTTTTTGGTTGGTTTAACAATCTATATGAAAAATGATATAATACAAAAGCACTGATAAATATGATAATGTCAATAATAATAATATTATAAGTTAATAATTAATTAATTACTATATAATTTGTATAGAAATATAATTTTTTTTGTTTCACTTATTGTTGAAATATGAAATTAAATTGATAAAATTATACTTATATTCTAAAACCAATTACATTTTCATGAAAGGATAAGGAAAACAGTATATAAAATAAATATAACATGAAAGAGGTAGTGTTTAAAATAAATACAGATAATAAAAATTTAATAAATGGTTTCCTTGAAACCTAATTTTATTATTTAGTATGTTTACAACATGTTTGGAATAAATCAAGATGAATGTAAGGATTTTTTGTCACAAGTTTTCAATACCATGAGAAAAAATTCTTATTACACATAATGTTTTTTTGTAATGCTTAATATAAAGCAAAGTTAATACTTTTTATCAAGATATTCACATTATTAATGTTATTTATTGTTTCATTAGAACTCATACCCCGGTTGTGGCCTTTATATTAATTTATAACATAATATTGGTTTCTTATAACTCGCATTATTTAAGAGTTTGAAATATTCTTATTATGCTATATCATTTGAAATATTATTTATTTAAACAAATGAATAAATTGAATTTTTTTTCATCATTATTTTTCCAGGTTCTATAATTCATCCTAATAAACCTATTATCAACGATTATTCACCTCAAATGTTATGTCATTTTAAGAGTTTCAAATCTAAATTCCTTGTCATTTGTGAAAGTTTTCATGTTTTCACCTAATATTTTTTTTAATTTTTTAACAGTTATCCAGAAATTTATTTCCTAAAAAGTAAAACATAATCATGTGTCTTTAATGTTTAATTCAGAATAGACCCTTTAGATTCGTTAAATCCATCCACTATAGAAGTTGTATGGGGTTTTGATCTCAAACTAATTTATTTTATATAATTATTATAATGTACCAAATCTTTTATATTTCTTATTTAAAAAACATTAGATATATTATTCTATAAAAGACATCAATTCAATGAATATTCAGTTCAAATTCAATCTCTCTATGTCTCATATTCAATGAGTTTTATATAAAATGTTACTCAATTGGTAATATAGTTACTAACTAAAAATATCCATCTCTCATTCATAAGTTATATACGTCATTATGATCATATGAACCCCTATTATCCATAAATTTCATTTTCCAATGGTAAATACTCTTTTTTTCATGTTATTTTACGTTATTTTATAAATATCGTCTTTTTTGACGAAATACATTCCCAAATAAAAGTTTTTACACTATTAATAATAAATCTCAATCATGGAAATAGATATTTTCCCTCTAGGTCTATTTTTTCATTACCGATTATTCTTTGCACAATTTTTTTATTCAAATATGGATTATTTCTCTTGATAAAACTACTTACCTAATTGACTTTTCTAGTTGAGATTTTATATCCCTATTTAAAAATTCTAGTATTCCATAACTGTGTTTTTAAAGTAATAATTTTTCTAAAATGTTAAGGATATCATAATTATCATCAATCCCATGTATTATCTATAAAATTATTTTCCTTATTCAAGACACCATTGATAAAAATTAATAATGAAATTGTTTTTTATCTCACACATTTTATTACAACCCATTTTAAAAAGACTTTTTAAATAAAATATTTAATTTTTATCTTATAAACTCATTAATAAAATATGAAAAGAAAAATATTTTAAAAAAACATCAAATAAATAGTTAACATTTAATTTCAAACATCCTTTACATGATTTCTAGTTTTATAAAGTAAATTTTCCTTCCCTAATTCACTAAGATTAATTATTAAATGGGTTCTTATAGAATAATTTTCATTTTCAGGAAACATTTCATTGTAAAATTTAATAGTAATTCTAATAAAATTCGTATTCTATATAGCGATACGTTACATATGAATTTATAAAAAAGAATCATTAAAAAACAAAAAGATAAATGATCTATTAGTTCATTTGTGTCCCCTAATCATCATTTGTGTACAACCATAATTTTTCATCTAATTCATTTCCTATCTGAATACAAATTTCTCATTACATTGATTAAATTGTGTTTACTAAGATTTCATTCATTTATTTGTTGAAAAAATGATAAATAAGCCACAAAAATATTACCTATATGGTGTAAATAGATTATATTTTATTATTCTAATAAAATTGTATTTAACTATAATTTCTTAAAATATTTTTTGGATACAAATTTTCTTTATATGGGATTATCATTTTATAATTTTTAGTGTAATTGTTAGTGATTTCATTGGGTTATTGAATTTGTAAAGTGTTTGGAAACCGTTTTTTTATATGGTACTTTTTTATATGAGGAATAAAAACATTTTCCTTCCATGGGTTCTTTAAGATTTGATGAATTATTGATTTTAGTTAGCATAGGTTTGTATGGAAAATTGATGTGTGGGGTTCTATATTGGATAATATTTTATAACTTATGGGATATTTATGCATAATGATTATTAAATGTATCACTACGATGGGTTCATGGGTGTGAACCATAATTTTAAGCCATCCATATATAAATTTTTTTTCGAAATTTATATATTTCCAACATATTGCTTTGTCATGGATCATGTTTATTAAATAATATTTTTATAATCTTTAAATTCATATTGTATTCCTATACCATGAATCATGTTTTTTTATCTATGATTTATTCGGTATGGTATTCATTGGAATATTCATTACACATGAATACTTATTTTAGGATAATTTATGATCAGTAATTTTTATCTGTTATATTTGTTCTTTTTTCGAATTTTAGGTGCCCACTTTTTAGAGGTTTTAATTTCTCCAATTAAAAAAATATATAATATGTGTGAAAAAATTTGTATTTCTTGGATAATATAAGTTATATATTGAATTATTATTATTAATTAATTGGTTTATAATATTATACGTTAAATTTATACGAGTTTAAAATGAAAAGGATAATTTGAGAAAATATTTCTCCGAATTCTATTAAAATATAAACAAAAAAGGCCCAAGGAATATTATTCCTAATGAAATATTTACATTATGAAGAGTAATTGTGATGATATAATATGTGGGATAGCATTAGATAATTAAAAAAATACTAGTATCATATGATTAATTATTTTTTGACTAGCAGTACGACATGTTGTGTAAGAGATTTGGTACAGAAAAGAACTAGTTGTTCATGTTCAGTTGTTCACTACTTCTCAGAATAATGAAATAGGTTACTGTAATTGTAGTTCCTAGGATCATGAGTCCATATGAATTACTATATGATAATTAATCAGGTAGTAGTTACAATTAATTATTTAGTGCTCAAATCAATATTTGGTATATTTTTCTTAAATTTGGATTATCAATCATGATCCCTTTATTTAGTTCAGATTCATTATAAATTCAAGGTTTCTTGATAATTTTTAGGAGTTTGAATTTTGGGATTGATTATTTTGATTGATGGAAGCATTTAATTAATGGATAATTCTATAATTTCTAAAAATAAATGAACTATATGATTCGTTGATGGGATCTAGCTAGTTGTGTGGCTTATTTAATGAATAGAAATCAATGACATAATGTGAAATAGATTTTTCTACAAGGCCTATCCAATAGTGATGGTTCATGATCTATAAGGGTGATTTAAATGTTATATTATTTTTAATCATTAGTCTTATGGGTTTTATGGAAATTGTTTAGTTCTGTGTTCCACATCTATTATTAGATAAGTAATAGGTTAGAAATTAATGTATTTTACCAAATGATGAATTTCATAATGTAATTTCTCAAGGTCCCATATATATCATTCCTAAGAATTTATTTCCCTTCATTTTTATTTTTTATCTCTATGACCCTAGAGTAATTTTTTTGACTATGTGGGTCACTAGATAAAATATATGAGAATTAAATTATCAATGTTTTTAGAATTCTCAGTTTGGAAAAAATTTTATTAATTAAAAATGTTGTGGTTAAGTTCAATTCCAAAATAGATTATTTATAAGAAAAATTTATAGTTATATAGTTATAATATTTTTAATTAGAATCCATATGATTTATTATAGAATAATATAATTTATTACTGATGGAAATGGATTCACATAGAGGGGCTCCTAGATTATGTAAAACTATTGCACTAATTTTTTATGTATTGATAAGATCCTTGATAAAAATATGATTGATTAATAAATTAAAATCTTTATGATTAGATGATGTGACATGGGAATTTCATTTATATATATTTTACTTGTTGAAACATGTTCATGTTTCATGATAAAAGTCACTAGTTAATTAGATTGCTGGTTATTTCATATTTTACATAATGGTTTATTATTCCAATAATATTTATAAATGAAGTAATGTGAGGGTCAATTTTTTTCTTCCTCACAAAAAACTCTTAATGGTTTCATAAAAATAATTAAAGTACTAACATTGTGTATTATATATGGGAATATAGTTTATTAGACTGTTGTCTTGATCTGTGAAGTGAAGAGTTTCAAAATATTGTTAACCAAATATAATCTTGTATAATATTTTATAGATATTTATGTATTCTGTATTATGAAAAACATAATTTTTTTTAATGAATATGATTTTAAAACATTTAATAAAATAGAGAAGATAATGTGGAATATCCATAGATATTTCTTATATAAAAAATAAACATATTTTATATTTATCATATTTGTTCTGAAAATATTGGTGCATGATTTTTTGGATTTTTATTAGTATAAAACTTATCATGAGGGTGAAGATTGTTATTTATAATTTATGTAATTATCTTCTATAGGAACTCTATATTTAGAATGAATTGTTGTTTTATATCTTTCTCGGGTAATTTGTTTAGAAAATCATTCATAAATATATTGATTCAGATATTTAGACATCCCCAACTATATACATGTTTCTTTTTAAGGAGTATAAATAAAGACTTTGCTGATTATATCTCTTGGATAGAAGATTATGGAAGTACATTATAGAATCAAAAGGAATATTATTATAGAGTGGATAAATGTATGTTTCAGAATAAAAATAAAATATAGTTGGATAAATTTACTAGATAAATGTTATGTTTCACTGATTAGTGTTAAACGTTTTTTCAGATCACCTTAAATGGGAGTGTAAGAGATCAAAGATACAAAACATCTCAAAAATAAGTTCAAATATAAGTTAGTTGTTATATTATAACTTATGTAAGAAGAAACAGGTCTCATAGTTTGTTGAATCTTCATTGATGAATTTCATAATGAAGGGTATAAGAGAAGAGAGTCCATGGCTTTGGTACTCATAAAATCTTGTTTATGGAATTTTAACAAAATTTAAATAGTTCTAAAACTTGTTTTCATTAGATAATTACAATGGGGGAATTTATAGTGTTACATTATTATTGATTTTTTAAGATTCTATATTTTTATGGTATATTTAACTATGTACGACATGGAAGTTATTGATAATACTGTGGTACCATCTGAGAAATTCATATGATGTAAGAGTGGATGATTTTTTTTGAAGGTTTACATTGAGACCTCTGTTAATTATTTTTGAGTATTTTCCATTGGGTAATTAACAAAAATAACCTATAAATACTAATAAAAAGATGAAGATTGTATGATTTTTTTATCAATATAGAATTACGGTTATTTTTGATGAGTTACTAGAACGTGTCTTTCTATAATTCTACTTGAGAATCTCAGATGAAGAGTAGTTCACATTGGAACAGCTCCTCCTAGTGGGGAATATGGCATGACTCCACTAGATCTCATCTAATTGGCTAGGGGATGATGTCTATAACTTAGTAGGCATATCACTAACATGGGAGGAATTTACTAAGTACCTATACACATGCACAAACCCCATAGTACTCAAAATGATAAAATGATAAACCAACTAAAAAACAAATGTATGCATACATCAATATCACCCAACCATCGTATAACTTGAAGTCCGGAATTTAAATAGGGAAAAATACGACACCACCATAATAAAGTTTGTAACAGAAGACCAACCTGAATATAAAGGTATTCATACTACTATTTGGAAGTTGTAGGAACACACAATTGTTTGTCCAGCATCACAAAGCACCATCTGGTGATGGTCTACCTATAAATCCATCAAATTGTCGATATTCTTCACAATACATGAAATGTTCATGAAAATCACAAGAATGGATGATTATATAAATAATTAGTATAACACCACAAAACCACAAATCATACAACAATGAAATGTACAATAACCTCTACACATGTATATGTCTACAACACATATAACATGAATATCCATATATAATCAATACCAGACACACAGTTTAAAGGTAATACACAATCATAGTATACCATCATAGGATTCAAGCTCAAATATTCCTCAAAGCACACATTTGGGAGAACACACTCCTGATTCTGGTAAACTAATGATGTTCATCTGAGTGGTACTACTCAGGAGGTCTTTTCATGAGGGATAATATACACTAAAAGACTTGGAAAGAATATGACACAAAATAAAGGATCAAATCAAAGCCATGGGGTCATACTAACAACTATGTCTATATTAACCTACTAATTAGGTGATCAACACCTAGTAGTATTTGTCACATCGATACCCAAAACACTACCTATGGCATAAATATGAGAAGAGGATATGACTCCAAGACTCTCAAGGGGGGTTCTTTTAAATCTATATAAGAAGTCATGTTTGATGGATTATAGTCCTAGTGGTATTGAACAAATCATAACAGCCCTCTATAAAATGATAAAGGGAAAAGAAACTAACCATGCATATCCAAGATACATTGCTCATTTTATCGAAGAATTGTATGATAGAGTATACAATATGTAAAGGGGTTACACATCATGGCCCTTGACCCCGGTTTGTACCCGTGTAAATGGATGATGAAATTCAAATAGGGTTTGTATATTATAGATGAATTCACGATGTGTTGAGGGGTTACACACCATGTCCATGTACACTGGGTCTAATCCATATACTCCAAAAATGTGCTAATACATTGTATCAACCCATATAACTATTCTCTTGTATGAGTACATGGGTTAGCCCATGAACATGATCCAAGCCTTGGCATGTGGAGGAGTACATGCCGTGTAATAATCCCTTGTACCCCACACCAGGTCTGTGCACATATTTAGGTATTCATCAATTCATTCAAATGGGAATACACGCTATCTAGAAAAGGGAAACACCCATTGTGTATTGGATTATTCATGAAACCCTTCTTCTTCCTCCCTCATTCATCTACATAGTCATTCATTTGTAATCAAGTTACAACTATTCTAGTATACTAGGATTGTCTTGTATAAACCATTACATCAATCAAACATCCTATTCCAGTGTTAAAACCAATGAAAAATGGATCTATTAATCGTTCATCATTCATCACCAAATAACGCTGAAGAATGCTAGATCGGGGATCCACCATCATCGAAATCTCTTAATATTAATTTTACACCACTTCTATTTCATATCAATACTATATATATGATTTTAGATTATAGTTCCATGAACCGGTTTTCCAACGATCTATTTATCAAGAATTTTTGAGTCATGGGCCAAACAACAAAGGCATGCGATGAACAATGAATAAGGGGTGGGAAAATAACAAATCAACTAAGAGGTACAAGCCTCAATCAATGTTCATGTAGATTTAAATTTGTTTCCATTACATAAAGAGTGATCAAATCGAATCAAAAAATAAATTATCCCATTAAAACCTCACAAATAATCTCCTCCTGTAAAGAGATTGATGCTCAGATCAATATATTTATTTTTTGATTCATGATTTTCATAGAATTCATGAATAAGGAATAAAAAAAATTTAATCACACACCCTACCCTTATTTTGTTCGATCATTGATGAAGGATGAAGCCTTGTTGACATTTTTTTAATGATTTGTCAGATCTGAGGTGCCTTAATTTTTGATTCACAAATTCTTCATCGTTCATATAAGAGGATTATCCATGACTCTCTTCAATGATCCTAAAACGGCTCAATGGTTATTATGCTTGCCCTAATATTTTTTCATTACACTATATTTAAAGACTAACGTGGAACTACATTGGTTATTTTAAATAATTTAATTTATTCAAATTATTTTATTCATTTCGGCACCCATTATGACTATTCCACAAAGGATCTGTTCCAAAGAAGTTTACTCCATACCTCGGGTAATCCTTACATTCTAAATTCAATAGTGCCTTCAGTTTTTTTATCCAGGAACCCATTTTAATGTTTTTCCAAATTTTTAAGAAAACCACACATGTGTTCTATTTAAAATATTTAATATATTTTAATCATGTTTTCTAGGAACACCGGACCATTGAATTACTTGTCCTCTCATTATCTAGTCTTAAAAATAATAGATATAATATTTAATAATAATACCCAGAAATCTTGATAAATTACATTCTCCCCACCATGAGTCTTTTATGTCCCCTAAAATTAAAAACTTTGGCTACTAAAATATATTTTGGAACTAAGAACATATTTGAGCCTCTTATTAATAAGTTATCCCTTGGAAATTCCTTTGTTTCCACCGTACATGTTCCTAAATAATTAATTACCCATGAAGGATCCTCTTCCACTGACCCTTGATCTCGAATGGGTAGTAATTAAAGGTCACTCCATACTTGTTGTCTATATCTCCATAGTCAATAATGTTTGATAGGTCATGCATGTACATACTCAAAAGATACACATGGGAGACGTTAAGTACCTAGTCTAATTGATGAGTTAGAGATAAGAGGCCTTCCAACACACCTAATCTACTTAGTATCAACAATTGATCAATGAACATTGAAGATATATTATTTATACATCCAAATTCCTAAAATCACTATCGAAGTAAAACCCATAGGAACTCATGGTATCTTTCCCCAAACTCCATGTGACATTATTTCCAATTAGTATAAAATGTCTGACAAATATTTTCATTTTTCATCCAATTCTATATGATCTATACCTTCTCTATTTTACATCTCAACAAATCTATTCACATCAGTGATAATTCTCAAGGTTCATCCCAATAATTTGGTGACCTATAGGGTCACCCATACAAGGCCATTAATGGTTCCATACTGATGGAGGAATGGTAGTTGCTATTGTACACGAACTCTAATATTGGTTTATGATCCTCCAAACAATGGCCAAAGTCAAACATTAATACTCACAACATTTATACCAGAACCTACATGGCCACTTAGTATAGCCATCAGTTTGGGGGTGAAACATTGTTCTCATGGGTGACTGATAGCCAAACACCTCTTGTAATCCCTACGACAACCGTGATATAAAATGATCATCATGATAAGAAACAATAATCCATGGAACTCCATGGAGTCATACTATATCTCTCATTTAGAGGAATCCAATTATCTCTACTAAACTATTGTCTCGTATAACTAGGAAGTGGGTCAACTTGGAGAGCTGGTCTACAATATAAAATATGGAATTGTGTCCCCTAGACTTATATCGTAATCCCATCATGAGTTCCATAGTTATACAATACCAAATATATTATGGACCCTCAATGGGTTGGGTCAAACCCGATGTAACATGGTTCTTAGTAGTTACTTGCTATGAAGTAAGCTGTTTGAAGAAAAATTATACAACTCCATCCTTCATCCCTGGACACCAATACTAACATTAATGGTCGTGTTACATCTTTTCCACACATGGATGTAATACAAAAGGATATTTTTAAACTCTCTCAGAACATATTATTTCAACATCACGGGAACCATTGTGCATCCATTTAAATGAATGAGGTCCACCCCACCTTAGAAAAATATAACCAAAGAAGGACCTATGAATATCTGAGAAAGTAGGGTCTCGCATTATGTATCCCTATGTTTTACCACCCAAAATCACTATAAGATGGTAGGGGTGACAACCATTGAGGAAAGTTAAGCCTCTATATATCCATTAACAAAGGATAATAGTAATAAGGCCATGTGATCTGATGCCTCATTCATCAATTGTGAACAAGACCTCATACTGAGCCCAACTGCTGTCATATTTCCCTTCCCAAAAGTATATAAAATTTAAAATTAATATTTACCTCTACCTCAAGTTGAGATCCTTCAAGAATAATATATAATTGATAATATTATTATTAGATTTTACAATAAACCACTCACCAATCATGTACAGTCTTTACATCATCAATGAAAAGACTACCGATGATAACTTAATATTGCGAGTCACATAATTCTTCTCATGTGGTCTCAACTATCATGAACCATTATCGTCTGTACTAGAATTAAACCAATACCTTTTAGTAATGTAATGTATAACACCACGTACTTGATACCCTCCTCTAAAAAACTCAAGAAGTGTGCACTAATTAAACTCTACCTCAACTACTAAAAAGTATACTGGAACTTTTTTCCCACAAAAGGATTCAAATTTTGTGTCAAATATATCATCGATGCTGATTATCTGGAGAAGAATTGTATGACTCTATGTTAATATCCATCCAACCCAAGGATGTTTTTCCCCTCCATTACATTCTTTCAATGTTGTCATGCTAATATTGCCTCAATATTGGCCAGGTCCACTTCAACTCCATGCATTGAGATAACGTGTCCCAAAATGTGGAAAACCTATATATAAAACTAAAAAGTCGAGATATTTCTATAGAATCGGTTCTCTCGTTGTACGTCCATAAAAATCCATAAATTCTTCACGTGGTCCTCCTCCAATGTTATGTACATAAGGATATCTTTGATGAATACTGCCACAAGATGTTCTAAGAAAGTCTAGAAGATCTATTTCATGAGTCCCATGAACATTGTTGGAGTGTTCATCATGAAAAATGGCATCACCAAGTACACATAGTGATTTTAACGACATCTTAATTTCATCTTCAGTATATCCACATCTCATAATCGCAACCGATGATAGCTTGATCTGAGGTAAACCATCAAAACCCATTGTGCTCATATCAACTGAACAACTAGGTCATTGTTCCATTATATTGGATACACATTCTTCACGATCACCTGCTTCATGGACTGGAAGTCCACACACAACCACAAGGTCCAACATTCCATTATAGATAAAAATCATGGGGCTGCACAGGGAGAAACACGGGGTCTCATGGAGCCCATATTTTGTAAGTCCATGAAATGTACCCTCATATAAAGAATATCTTCTAGATAAATTTGATATAATTTAGTAGATATCAGTGTCATTATAGGGTGTATTTTATATCATATGTCTATCTCTCTAATGGAAGGTAAAGATAGAAATTTTTTGGAACTACATCCTCATACTCTGCCACTACTATAAGGAACTTGGATCTTATAACATCCACTACTCCATGGGTTAGGCCATCCAATAGATGAGTAATCATCTAAACTCTCCAATGAATGATTCCATCATACACAATATGGATTATAACTTGATGATGGAGGAAAACAAGGTTCCATCACTATAGAGACACCTCACGCTTCTCTTAAAATTGTTAATATAAGAATAAGTGATAGATAAATAATCCATAATAAGAATGGTGTCTTCTCTCATCGATGATATAACAATGTTATTCTAACCTAATGTATCACCTACAAGGGTAACATGACACTATCAGTACACATGCATGATTAAAGAGTATACTATAGTAGGTGTCTCCAAATATATTGGTTGAGTCAATAGTTTAAAAAGAATTTATATATCTCAAAAAAGATATGTTGTGAGAAAGGAATGAATAGAACCTCTGTTTATCAATAGTATAGATAAGTGAGAAAGGAGATAGATCATACCTTGAATCATTATTGGAGCCCTTGATATGTATGAATCAAACATATGGTTCTATCCCAATACATGTCCTCCATCGCCTCTGCCATGTCTACCACCAAATGGACCTTCCCTCTCCTACCATCATCTCTACCTTGTTATCACACCAATGATTTTTTTATAGACTATACAGAGGGTCAAAAAATATCAGGTGAGGTGTACCCAAATGTAAAATAAGTAGAATCACCTATCTCTATGATGAATGGACCCATACTATTATCCCTTTACTATATATCATCTATCCTGATACATCCTCTTAAAATTACTCATAAGTTTATTTCTATGAGACTAACATTGGTTCCCTGTGGCTGAGGGCTCTACTCCTGCTTCTCAATTCTAAAAACCCCCAGTTGTATCATCTCATCCCTAAAATACTCAACCACCAATGATTTCTCTATCACCTTATCATAGGTAGGAATAAAATTATAGATAACGGTATCATAGATATCCCTACACATATCGTGCTTGAATGTCTAAGACCAAAATAAATAGTCTCAAACCATATCCATTGAGTACCTAGAGAGGTTTGAAAACCTCAATGAATATTCATCTACTAACATTCTTCCTTAGAATAGGTGAAGAATCACCTGGATATATACATCCCTCTACATTTTTATTGAGAACTCCTCTCTTAAGAGGTTTTCAAACACTACCTATGAAAGAATCAACCCATCATAATATAGGGTAACTAAAAATAACCATCACTATGTTGATCCAAGAAGAAGGATCACTATGAGGACCACTATCTGATAATCTGGTGTCCTGACTAGATAGAAAACATTATTCACCCCCTCAGTATTTCCTCTTCCACCTATGGGTCACACTCTCCTCAAAACCTCAGGGGTATCTACCAATAAATCTTGTGATGCATGATAATCTTGCGCTCTCATCCACAAGTACATCATTCACCACATGCTTCTCTAGAGGATGTGGTATGGCTAGTCCACCACCATGATGTAACATCTCTAGAACTAGTCAATTTATCGAAGCCTAACCATTGAGGGGATTATCCTCAATATTGTGCTATTAAACCCTATATTTCACATATCATGGGGTAATCTAGAAACAATAAAGCTATATCACGCTCAATGATTTAATTTCAATTGCTGACTCATGTTGGAATGAAATAAAAAATGACACTCATATAAAAAATGTACAATTTTCTTCTTACAACTAGGGTTACCATATACTGACTCAAAAAGAATTTCTTCAGTGTCTTGGTATATGAATACCATATCCACCGCACCAATAATGCATTCACTAGCCTAAAATAAAATCTTGAAACCCTAAACACTATTTTCCCAAACCAACCTCATAGACTCTTATTAATAATGTAGAATATTACTCCTCTAATACCACTTTATCATGACCCATCCCAGTGGGGCCTTTGCTATAACTGCCTTAACCTACCTCTAATAGGAGAGATGGTGGTGACTGGCACCGAGTTGTAATATCACAAACACGGGAGGCATTTCCTAAGAACCTGAACACATGAAAACATATCCAAGACCCCAAAATTCTAAAATTTAAAAACAACTAAACAATCAATTCATTCACACATATATACATGAAAAACATAGTATGATTGGGAGTAAAGAAAGTAATCAATGCCAAATAAAATCTCACCACAATGATGTTTGTAATGCATGTTCTTACTGAAAGTAAATGTACTGGGAATATAGTTTGAAATCTTCTAGAACACTCCTCACTATATCTAATTCCTAGAAACCAAAAAAAACACTACAAAAGAATGTACAAAAAGCTCTAAAAATTTATATATCTACAAAAAACAAGAACATATAGATATACAATATCCAAGACAAACATTTTAGTGGTAACCCACACCTGAAGTATTCTAACTTGTCATTATATCATGAGGATTCAAGCATGTGATATTCCAGGAGAAAACAATTTTAAGAATAATATAACTGTTGATGTTATTTTGATTTGTACTTATCATTAGGTCTCATTATGAGATATAATAAAAACTGAATAATCTAAAGATAATAAAACACAAAGATGAGGATCATAGCTAGGGCCATAGGGTGATGCTGGAAAGTCTATATATATTAACCAATGATGTAGATAGTCGAAACTCAGTGAGGTTAGTCACATCAATACCCATAATTCCACCTACGTAATGAAGTTGAATAAAGTATCCAACTTTGGTCCTCTCGTGTGGTTCTATAACTATATCCAGGATGTTTTGTTGAAGGGATCATAGTCCTATGAGTAAAAAATGATTTATTAGAACATTCAGGGAAATGATAAGGGGAAATAACCATAATTTAGATTGAAAATGATATAGAGGAAAACTTATCTATGCATGTATAAAAGAGTACACTATGTGTAAAGGGGTTTAGGTTGTGTCCCTTGACACTGGATTATTCCCATGTAAATGAACAATGTAATTCAAAACATGTACAAGACATATATAAAATTTCATAGTTTATAGTGGGGTTACATGCTCTGTCCATGTTCACTAGTTCCCATCAATGTATTGCAGTTGTGTTACAGTACATAGTGTCATAACGTGTACCTGTGGTCATGTACCAGTACTCTTGGAAGCACGTGTACACGATCCATGCCTTGTCTTATGGGGGATTAAACTCCATCTTGGAAACTGATGTATAAGACCCCATGTATATGTAAACCATTCATTTCACATTAATTCATTCAAAGGGGGATAGACACCTTGAATCCAATGGAAACACATCCTTTGTGCTGAGTTTTTTCAGAAATCATTCTTATTCCTCCCTCTTGAATCCACACCATTGTCACTTTGGAATCCTTTTCTAAACATGTAGGTATCATTTATTATTCTCTTCCAATACTTTATGTCAGTTAAATAACAGATTCTAGTGTCTTTTCCATACATAAAATTGATGAATTGTTCATTCCTCTTTCTGAGCCAAGGAACATCAAGGAATATGAGATTGGGGATCCACTATCATCCAAATCACTCTCTCTCCTCATCATGTCATCCTTGTGTCATGACAATCCTAGATCTATGATTTAGGATTTTTACACCAAGATACAGTTGTGCAATGACTCACCGACTAAAAATTGTCGAGTCACGAGACAAATAAATAATGACCACGATAAATGATAAATGTGCGTGTAAATACACATATCTATCAATAGGTATGTACCTCAATCGATGTTCATATCAATATCGATCAATTTTCATTATAATAAGAATCATTAAATAAAATCACAATGTTAATTCATCTATTAAAAAACCAGAAAATAATCTCAGCATGAAGGACTATCGAACTGTGGATCAGCCACTTCATTGATTTTTTAATGTTCATCATAGAATTAAATAGGGAATAATAAAAATGAATCCCATTCCCTACCTCGATTTGGTTAGATCAGTGAATAATAATGATGTTTTGTCATTTTTGATGGAATGACCTGTCAACTACAAGGTGAATCAATCTTCGATTGAAAAGTTCATCATCAGTCAGAAGATAGGATTCTCATTTACTCCCTCTAAAGCTCCTCCAAATGATATAAGGTTATTCAGTTAGCCTTGTGATTTTTCATAATAGTATATTTAAATACTAACCAATCATTACATCAAATATATTTAATAAATTAATTAGCTGAAATTATTCAATTCAAATTTGCACCAATGAAAAATTTTCCACAAATGACTCTCCCCTACTGATGTTACGTCATTCCTAGGGAAACACTTGTGTTATATGTTCAATAGTGCCATCAGATTTATGATATGGGCACCCTTCTTGATGTTATTCTACTTTTTTAGGAAAATAGCATGCACGCGCTATTGAATATATTTAATATAATTCAAACATTTGTTTTGGGAACACCTATTCATGAAATTTCATGTTGTCTCTGCAACATGTATTGAAAATTGGAAATATAATATTCAAAAAATACAATTAAAATAAAAATATTACCCACATTTACAAACAAAAGTTTTTATTTTAACTCTTGATAGCTGAGGTCATGGAAATAAGTTTGTATGTGACATCAGTAGTTGTCTTGAATGTTTAATTAAGGATCTAGAGAAAGGTTAAAATTTCATAGATCCCAAATTCTAGTTATAGAGGAAACAAAGGATTGAACTAATATTCAGTGGGAGTACAATGGAGTTTCCATGGATTTTTCATGATAATCGTAATGAAGTATGTAGTAAATTTTTATGGAATGAATTATATAAAAGATAAAATGTGTGTAAAAAATCTATATGATAATATATATATAAGTGGGAAAATGGATATCTGATAAGAGGAAGAGAATTTAGTGCATACATGTTTAACTACATGGTTTAGATGATGCGGTGATTTTCAATTGGATTAAATGACTGAGTATATGGATTAATGTGATTCATATAAGGAGATTCAACTAGAATGATTTCGTAAAACCCAGAAATCAATAACACCCCCATTTTTTTAGGCAATTTTTTTTATCAATATATATTTCGGTCATTCAAAAATATAATGTTCTATTATTTAATAATTAATAAACATAAAAAGAAAATAATGTATTTCTAATTTGAGTAAAACTATCAATACAATATTTTTTCAAAATAGAATATTATAACAAGATAACATGAAAATGAAAATTATATTCCATATATTATTCAATCCTTAAAAAATATAAATTTTATTTATAGATAATAAGTAAAATAGAATAATTTTTTTATAACTATAATTTGACCTTGAGAATCTTCGCCATTGAGGCCACCATTAATATTTTAAATTCTGAAATACAAAATCACTGTAAAATGAGAAAGAACATGATAAAATCCAAAATTTTATCCATATGAAGAATAATTATTTTTTGTGAGGATAGAGTGGTAAAATCTAATGAATGTAATTAGGGTTATATAATCATAATATAATGATTATAAATGTTCCTATACAACATAGAAATATTACAAAGAAAATTTTTTCCACATTAGAATTATTAATATCAGCTAAAATAAAATAAAATATTTATTTATAGAAAATATAAATTTTCGTAATAAATAGAATATTTGGAATAAAATAATGTATAATTGAATTAAAAGAAACTAATTTAATCTTAGAAGATATTTTTTACTCGAAATAAATAATGTTTAATAATTACATGTTTTTAATCAATTTATGAGTAATATAATGTGATATCAATAATATATAATGATAAAGTTAATGTATATATTTATAACATAAATTTATAACGTCTAATAATTAATTAATTTTATATTAAGATCATATATATAATTATTAATGAAAAAAATATTTAAAAAAATTTCAATTATATTTTATATATTATTGTTTAATAGAAATAATTGATTTTTTTTATTTATATAATTAAATAAATATTTATTTAATATAAAATATAAAAATTCTTTCATTGATAATTAATTAATTATAAAGCTAGATAATATCATAAAATGGTAAAATGCCTATTTCATAACAAATTTTTTATCTATGCCATATATTTTATCTTCAAAATTTCAATAATCAATAATAAGAATGATTTAAAAAATATATATATTTATAATATTCACAAAAAATTAAATTTAGATTCCTTTATTGTTTATAAAATTTAATATTATATGAATAAATCCTTTTTAATCTTAAAATGAAATGTAGTCCTAAAAAAGGTTTTTCCATCTTTTGAAATATTATAATAAGAATAATTTTTATCACCATTGGGAATAGAACAAAATAAGAAGGTTATTGTTTCTGTAATTAGTATTACCAAATTAGGTAATAATTTCAACTTCATTTTAAGGACTAAAAAACATTTTATCAGTGTGAATGTTAAATTTACATGATAATGGTACAATATGGAATAAATGGTTAATTAATTTCTAAATTACGAATAGTATGATGAAACATTATTTATAAATTGTTTTTATAAATGTATTAACTATCTACATTCATTAGTTTCACATTTTTATCCACATTCCTTTTATAAAGATATCATTTTTAATTAAGGAATAAATATTTCCATATATTCCACTCATTACTACCCAAAAAATTATTCCTCCAGTATTAATTTGAATCATTCCATTTTCATTGATTCGATTGGGAATAATTTCCCATTATTCATTGGACAAATCTATCTTTCTAATTTGGGATTCTCTATTCCCGTAATTGAAGACTAAAGCCATCATTCTGAAGGAACCGAGGTTGAGAACAAGTGAACTCATCAATTTTTATACCTTGTTATTAAGAATATTTTTCAATTACCACTTCATCTAAACTATTTATAAATTTTATTTTTATACTATAATGATTCTGTATTAATATCATTATTATATTTTTGATTTTTAATATACCATTATATATATTTAAACTCTTATATAATTCATTAAAGTAACATGGTCATGTTTAGAAAGGTTTTATTACCTTCAAGAGTGGTGTTATACCAAAATTATCCTTATTTCATGAATTAATATACAGTCATTATTATTAATTATATAAATTTTTTATTGTTAATATATGTCAAGAATATATCACCAGAAGTTTGATATTAAAAATTAACATCCACTATAAATTAATTTTTCATCATCATTATATTACCAAAACGTGCTTTATGGATATTATTTTAGAAACACATATTTAACCCCTCCCCCAATGAAAAAAACTATTAAATTAGCACACAATATTCCCCATATAATTGTGATTTATGGCTATTCTAAGGATGATAATTGTTTTCCAATGATTGATGATGGGGACTGTCACACTGAAAAAATAAAGAACCATTAAAACTATTAACAACTTAAAAATATAAAAACATGAGAATAGGTAAAATCTATCTGATAAGTGAATAAAAAAAATTAATATCACATTTCTATATATAAATCACATTCAAAAATATGACACTAATAGGCATTCTTTTTTTATAAAATATTTTAATTTATTTTCTTGAAATTCAAATGTAATTATAAGGGTTTCTCATTTAAATTTTACTTATATTGGGATATATTACATATTCACTAAATATCATCAATTATGTGTTTATTATACTCAACTATAGCCATATTTAATAATAAATATATTGAAATTAATTTTTTTTTATAATTTTATCTATATTTTTTTATTTTAATGTATAATTATTAAAATTTTATCAATGACATAAGAGTTTATTTTCAAATCTCACCTTCAAATAAAAATTATATTTTACTAAAATAATATCATGGGTAAATTTTTTTTTCTCAATAAAATACCATATATATTCATGTAATCATGTTGTTAATGGTTTTTAAATAAATTTTTACAATCTCCCTCCCCCTCCGCTAGGTTCACAATTCGTCCAAAATAGTACTCACAATTTAGACTGACCGTACTACTTGTTTTGTGTTGCGAATATATCAACTACATGAAAAATATTTTATATATTATTTTCTTCATATAATTAAATTTACATTTAATATTTATTAAAAAAAATTCTTTTATTTTTTGAAAATCATTATAATCTTTTTCATGGAATATATTTTAACATTATTTATATATGTCATTTTCTACTAACATGACATTATTTTAAGAAGATATAGAAAATTATTATTTAAAACATATTTCACATGAACATATGTTACCATTGTATACATTATTTTTATTAAATTATATTAATCTTCTCATTTTCACATTTTTTATAATTAATTTCAATTCATAATATATTATAAATTATTTTGTTTTGAAGTAAATGTTATCAAATGTAATGTGTATTTGTTCTTTTTTTCAAAGGAATTTTATAATTATATTATTAAATTATTTTTCATTTGTATCAAAATAGTTGAATATATATATATTGATATATTTGTTAAATTCTCTAATGATACCATCCACTTTCTCTCAATGGATGAGTTCTGAAAAATACTATGGATATATGCATCACTAAATCTTTATTCCCAGTTGTTAATTAGAATATGATGAAATTATAAAAGTTTTTTTGGATATTATTGAAACAACATGTATGATTTTTTATTACATGATGTAAGTGTCTCATATATCCATCTAATTCATCGGGAAATGTTTTAACAATCACAATATAATGGTAGGTATATAACTATTTTTCCCAAACAAAGAGTAATTTCAGACATGGATTATTAGACCACCTCTGAGAGGTTGTGGTACATAAGTGGTTATCCTAGGCACAAAAATATACATCAAAACTAGCCCAATAAAAAAAATATGGGAAGTTAGATTGGAAACTCTATTTTGATATGAATATTTCATTTATTGACATTGATTTGTGTTTTATGATCATATTCATGCCATATTCTATTTTGATGCATTGAGCCAACGTAATGTTCAATTATTATTTACTCGGGATTCCACATCACCAAGGTACATATTTTTTTTAACAAATATGTATTCTATGACTTTCTATTAACAATATCTTTTTCATTTGGTATATTTTATTTATATTTTTATCGAACATGATTTTTATATTCTCATACCCACGTGTTCATCTTCTGCTCACCTATGATCTTTGATTATTAACTCTTCTGTTTTCATTTAATAAAATTATCATCTAACTCCTTTATATATATTACTTCCCTATGTTATTAAAATATCTATAATATAAGTTATATTTTGACCGGAATCCAGTTCATTTTGATTATATATAAATTTTAACAGCTTTGAAAATATGTTATTAAGGTTTTTTTACCAAATATAATCAACATGTTGGAACTATGGTTAATTCGTATAGATTTAAAAATTAATTATTTAAAATGATATAATATGATCAGCTCATCAAAAATGGTATAAAAAATATGTGCACTATTTTTTTTTTGGAAAGGAATCCAGAGGTGATGGTTTGGGCACATTATTTGGTATAGAAGAATTATTTTTTTAATAATTGACATTATGGAAAAAATATAAAATAAACCAATATATTTAAACCTTTTTTTAATTGAATGAATCGTAGTATGTAATAGATTTATCATAATATAAGAAATATATAGATTTATTTCCTTTCTCATATTATTTTTTCACTCTAGTTCCTATTTCTTGAAACCCACACCTTCCTATTTGGGTTTTTTCAAGTGGTTGGAATCAGGAGGAACAGATTAACAAACATGTGTGAAGGAAAATAGTTGATAGTACTAATGATCAACCAAATGTTGTTTTAATGGTGTTTGGACCATCCTAAAAATGTTATATTGATATATAAATAATAACCTAATCTATGTTGGTCTACTAAATGATGTAACGAAGGGGAAGAAAAATATTGAGACATTCATTCGTTAATGTCCTCCCTTAATAATTGGGTCCTTCAATCCATTACTTTCCAAATAGTATACCGGTATAATAGACAAAGAAATTATCATTATCATGATCATGGTGGTATGAAATATTTTATTATCTATTTCTTTATTAGATGGTGATTTAGACCAATAGTGGATTCTAATAAAGAAAATGAGGTAGGAGGCTACACTAGAATCCATCAAAAATAGATATAATATAAGATACATTTCAATAATTATGTTCCTAAAACCATTTAGAAAAACTTAGAGATATTATTAACGGTTTTAAAACAAAAGTAATACAAATATATTGATTACTATGAATAATAATTAACAATATATGCATGTAATTTTAATATTTTTATCATTGACCTTGAAAAAGATTTATTCCATTGTTAACATCAAAATAAGTCTCTATAATAAATTATCTATAAGGATTTTTCTATCTATGATGATAATGGTCAATATGATTTATTTATGGAGATTTAAATTCAAAACACCAATTAATATCAGGGTTTTTGGGAAAATAATAGAAAAATCAGGTTTCTAGGAAAAACTAATGAAAAATCCCATGTAGTAAAGTAAATTAATCATCCTATATATAGAAGATGTGGGAACTAGAATGAATGTAATTAATTTAAGTAATAGTGTAATTCTATAAATTCAAGGGACATGCCATTATATAAATGAATGATGAAGGTATATAATGAATGAAAATATTTTTCAAAATAATACAACACCCAAACTTCCATGCTTCAATTATATAATGTACATTAATTACTCCATTCGATAACGAAATCAAATGGTAATTATAGAATTTTATGTAAGAAACATTCTAATAAAATGACCAATGTGAAAAACTCTGAACAAAGAACTACTGAAGTGGAACATATAATTTAAGTTGTGTGAGATATACTTATCATTTATTCATGAACTAAATTTATCCTCTTCAATTTTAGTTTTACACACAAATTTATATTTAGAATTTCAACTAACGGTAATAAGTAAAGACTATATTGAATAGATATTGAACAATTAGTGTAAAAATATAGTGGTATAATGATTTCAATCATTGTATTTCATAATTATTTTAGTGATATTTTGATAATTTACTTCGTTACAAGATTATTATTATAAATTTATTCCATTATTTTGAGAATTTGGGAATGGGTTTACAATATTTAAAGGCAATCTATATTAATAATGGGTAGAGGGGAATATTATTTCGAATATAAAATTAAGATAAGGCTATATAAAAGTGGAATGGTATACAATGAACTCCCAATGATTTCCAAGTATACTATATGTGTTTTAACCCCCATAATTTTCTGTATTTATCTAGAATAGTTTTAGGGAAAGTAAATATTTTTTTATTTATAAGATGAGTGGAAACATGAGAATCATTTAACTAACTAATAATGTTAGTTTAATTTTTCATTATAAACTATATCCAGACTTATGTTTAGCTTATATATACACAAAAAACTATTCATCAGTGAGAGATAGTTAAAATTGGGGTGATGTAATTTATTTATGGTTGTGATATAACATCCAAATATTTAAGACAAATTTTCACTACACAAACATTATTTTTACAAATTTAAAATATGTTTTTCTATTCTTTCTAAATTATTTAATGGGAGTAGAAATAATACATAGAGGATATGAATTAAAAAGAAATATTGATTCATAATTGAACATTGAAACAAAAGTACATGAAACTAATTGTGATATATATTGAATGATTATATACCATAATAGGGAATAAAATAAGGTTTGAAAATAAATATAAAAGAATTATATTTTTTAAAAAACAAAAACCCCTTTATCATTCTCATTATTGAGAATCACTATTATTTAATAAAACATATAACATAAAATGCATCATGAATGGAGAAATCATTTTATAAAATAAAAAAAAACTAAGTGAATGAAAACTATGATTTTTGAAGATATAATGGAATAACTATATATTGTTTAAGTGGTGTAAAACAAAAACTATATAATCATTATGAAATGGAATACAAAGATATGGAATAATTAAAATGGACTCCAAACCAGTTTAAAAATTATGGTAAGTATCTAGAAAATGTACCCTTTATTTTTGTTAAAAAATATACATTTTTATCAAGAATAACTATTTTTTATTAAAAACAAATTTTGATATAGAATTGAAACATACAAATTAAAAAAAATAAAATTTCATTGATTCTAAAGAATGTTTTTTACAAATATATTTTTTAAATTATATTATTATAGTTAATAAAAATTAAATAATATAACTATAAAATTCATTGATTGTTTATAAAATAATTTAATAAAATTAAATAAATAATTCCTAAAATATATGGTTCACAAATAATTATTCTCATTTAAAAGAATGGTTTTATTTAAATAAATTTATTTTTTGTATACTATAATTTTTTATTTGAAAGATAATTTCTTATATTTTGGAAGGAAATTTATTGAAAATTAATTTTAATGATAAATAAATAATAATTTATTAATTTATTTATAATTAGTAACAAAAAAACAATAATAGAAGTATTTAATTTTTTATGAACTTTTTAAAGAAATATTTTTTATGTAAGTAATATGGTCCAATTTTAAAAAATTAAGTCCATAATTAACAAATAATAATATTAATGAAAATGATTGATATTATAAAAAATAAAATAAATTATAAATATCATAATGTTTATTAATTATTCAAGTATAATAGTTATTCAATCTTGTTCTAAAAAATTAATTTTCTATTAAAAATTTCTTTTTGGAGTTATATGGTCTCATATTAAAATTAATTGTAATCTCATTTATAAATTGAATCTACCAAAATCAGTTTCATATTAACAATTTTTTTGTAAATATTTTATTGTAATTTTAATATAATTTTTAGGAAAAAAGATATGACATAGAGGAATACTTTTTGATTCCATGATAAATGTAAAATGAGTTAAACCGGGGTAAATTGATTTGTTAAAAATAAATACATATAGAATACAAATAAATTACTTGTATGGTGGAACAGATACATGATCCATATCATTTAATTTATACAATATATTGATGTCTATTTTAAAATGGAAACTATTTAAAATAAGTAATAAATAATTGTTGAATGGCTGCTCAAAACGTGACTAAAAATGGACTACTCTTCTACCACATACAAATGAAATATATTACTTTTTTGTATCTTATTTTTCATCATATTACCCTGATAATAACTGCTAACTAAATTATTAGGAACTTATGGTGTCAAAATGATACTCCAATTCTTTTAATTTGAAGGAAACTATATGGAGAAGGATAAAATTATTCATTGTCTGAACCTAATTATTCACCATCATTTCTATTTATCATAAAAAACACTTCATTGTAAATATGAATTTTCACTACAACTAATATTATTATTCTCGGTAAAAATGATTATACCATTTTATAACTTTGTACTCTTACTCCTTTAGTTTTTATAACATGTTCATGACTGGGTTAACTCAACCCCCTTCATGAATGATTTTATACAAACATCAATAATTTTTCATGAACAATTTTTAAGATGTTATTTCATGTGATTTTTTATATAGGTGTTGTTTATATAAAAGAAATTTTTTTGATGTTCCATAAAATATATTAATGTTCATTATAATGTAACCTAATTTTTTGAGTAAATCACCCAAACATGCATGTTTTCAATTTATTCATATAGAACCAATCCAGAAACCAATATTCAGTGAACATGTAATTTAACTTTGGTGGAATATGATGTTGATTTATTTATAGTTTTTCATAACTATGTTAGAGTTGATGAGGGATTTTCAGGATAAAATAATGGTTTTTGTGATAGTTTTTTTATTTATCACATGTCACCATGGGAAATTGAGGGTGAATTATTTTTATTAGATTTTATACATCCTAGAATAGATTATGGTCGCACTCTAGTGGATTAGGTCACTATAAAACATTAGTGATTTTCTAGAATCATTCATGAAAATGCAAGTCAATGACGTGATATGAAATATATAATAATTATTTATAAAATATGGAGTCTTTTTTCTATTATCACAACTATAGCCATTTTATTTATTATTAATGAAAATTTAGGGAATAATTACATGTTTCGCCCATTATGAAAATATCACATGATGAAATTTTACTTGAGAAAAAAAAATTGGTGAAGGAGTAGTGTGAAGATAAAAGAATTAATAGATAAGACTGTGGAGGAAAATTGAATGACTTATGCTGACTTAGATTCAAAAACATTGTAGAGTGAATGTAGGTGGGTGAACATTCATGGTAAATTTAACAGTGTGAATTTATTTTCCAGAATAGTGTATAGAAGATTTTACCATACCATGCCAATGCTTTGATATGTAACCTAGGTAAATGAAAAATAATTGGAAATAGGGATAAGGATACCTATGGGGATAAAATAACATCACTAATAGTGAACTATGTGATTCTTGGTACATGGTTGATGTACAAGAGAAGATATTGGAGAATAAATTATAACATAAATCTCATACCTTAATGAATAAATCCTCAGTAGTTATATTGTAATGACCCGAACATTTTAATTATATTTTTTTTCCTAAATTTGTGTGTTATTTTATTTTATACTCAACATAAATCTATCCTTTATTTAATGAAGTAGTTATAATTAAAATGATACCATTGTGTTTCGAATGTTATATAACCATTGGTCAATATGACTGTTGGAAACTATAATCTTAAATTATGTTTTTATAAATACAGTTGTCTTGGTTAATTAATACATAAAGCAGATTGAATGGCCTCATCCAGTAGACTTGGGCCATATAAATACCTTCTGTTAGAGCTTGGGAAGGAGGTAGAATCACTGGGCTTGGCTCTAGACCAAGCCTAAGCCGTACTTCAACATATGAAGCTTGAACAGAATCGTCTAAGTGAGAATTTCAAGCTGATAGAAATCACCACTCCGGCAATATTGTCTGACCCACCCCATGATTCTATCACCAAAGCACACCTTAAACTTAGGTCTTATCCCGATGTTATAAGCGTCAATGTAATGAGACCTTAGCTGCTTTTTGTAATCCTTATATATAAATAAAATTTTATTTATTATTATGGAAAGGTTTGTGAATTTTAAATATCCAGATAAATATAGGATGTGTATTATTGATTAATTTAGAAAAAAAAAGTAGTATTATAATATTTCTTTGTATTCTTTAAATAACTAATAATGTGAAATTATTTTAAAAAAATGGTCTTCTATAGTTCTAATCAGTGAGAAATTTAGAGTCTAATAATGTCAACTTTAGTTTCTAGTGAATAGTAATGTATGAACAATAACATACCCATATGAATAGTAATGAATAGTAATTTTCCAAAAGAAATATAAACATAACACATGAATGTAGAAATAACATTTAAACATCTTAAAAGTGAAAAAATAATCATAGTATAAGATTTGATTTTTTTGTATGTCATAAATATTTAAAGTACACTTTTATAATTAAATTAATAATTTAAAATGGAAATAAATTTTCCTAAAATTTAATCATAAATTGATACCTTATTTTATAATGGTTTTAGTATAATTTTATGGGACCTTGATTACTTTTTTACGGTGTTATAAAGTGATTTATAATTTTAAAGTTGTATTTTTGGAATAAATAATGATTTTATTTAAAAAAAATAAATTAAAAATATTTAGAAAACTATTTTCATAAAATGGAGTTCATTTTTTAATATTTATCATTGATATTAGGTTAGGTTGAATATTTTGGATTTTTCAGAAATAGTTGAATTTTCGGTGAATAGTAAAAATACAGTTTTCAGTTTCAGGTGTTTAATGAAATCATTGATTATGTATTAATGATGTAAGCTTTATACTTGTCTTATTAATAATTAGATATTTTATGAGGTTTCCCATATAGCCAATACCATGGTAAATACCACTGATGAGGTGTCCCTTGGAAATTAACAGTTTATTCCCTCAATTTTCCTATAAATACCAAGCCATTTCATTCAGTAATTTCCTTAAAAAATCATCCTCAATGATGTTCTGGTCTCCTTACCTCCCATTGAGTCTTTACAAGGTTACCACAAGCCTACCAATGTACTGAACATCATTCTTTCTAATTTACTTTTCAAGGTAAGAGATCCTTCCACCCTCCTCTTTAAAGTCATGACTCCTTTAATGTTATGTTTTATAGTTCCATTTTACTATCTTGGGGATTGTTAATATATATATTTACTAATTTCCATTTCAATTCCAAATGATGATATACCCTTTCTAATCTCATCAAATTATTTTCTAAATCATTATGTGACGCCTTTAGGTTATAGAATTTTCGTAAAAGAAATCGCGTCTGTTCATTTCCTTCGAGTTTCATTTTCATATGATATTTCCTTAAAATATCCATAAAATGATCTTATTTAATTTTATTGTATACCCATACTATATTATGAGATATATATTATTTGGGTACCCTTTTCACCTCTCTTTTTTAAAACCATGATATATAATCGTTATGGTGCAGATATTTCTCTTAAAAATTTCTGTCTCTTTCTCTCATGAAATAGTCTTGTCAATACCTAGACCTATATAATTTCTATGTATGTTCATAAATACAAAAAAATGATATATTTTCTTCTATTATTGACCTTCATATAACCCTCACTCCCTTTCCATGGTTTTTAAATGACATAATTATATTATTTTTTGAAGCTCTTTTTAAACGTCATGATTTTGACATGAAACCCAATTCATTGATTCTAATTGGGTTATTTATGACATGTTTTATTATGATATATGTGGATAAAATGAATGTAAATACATATTAAGAGTCCTAAATTATATTTATTCCATGAATTGGGTAATTAAATTAATCTCTAGAGATGAAAAGTTTCACGATTCCTTGGTGAATAACCTTGGAAATTTTTATGACACCTTGGGGATAATCCTTAGTGATATGTTCATAAATTTCTAAATGAAATATTTTATCCACATATTCAAGTTATGATTAATTTTTTTATTAGGATATTCCTATTCTACCATTACTCATGCCTTTATGTATTTTATCATGTCCTTATTAATATTTATCTAGATCACATGTCAACTATTTCACTTATTTTCCTTACTGAGCCTTTTGCTCACCCTTTCCCTTGATGTATGTCTCCAGGATAAGAGATGTAGTAATTTTATATATTATGAACCTATGTTGAAGCCTTAATAGTGGTTTAGAAGAATATTTTAGGTTTTTTTCATGTATTATGTTCTGGATTTCCAAGACACTGGACTTTAAAGATCCTCTATATATAATATGTAATGAAAAGTTATATAATAAAAAGGGGAGATGCCATATATATATTCTAACTTATAGGAGAACATTTTCTAGTTTAATTGATGATGTGGTTATCTTGATTGGTGAACAAGGGGGAGTTAAAGGATGATATCTGAGGGAGGTGGTTAACTTATACCAATATAAAATTTTAAATCCATTGATCCTAGAGTAAAGATAATATTTCTTAATCTATATATCCCAATAAATATAGTGAATCATAAAATAATTTTTATTGATTAAAAAAATGTCACAAATGATCCTTAGACTATGAAATATTGGAAAAAAGTAAAAAATTGCCTTTATAATTTTTATTTACTATATTTTTCATTATATGTAATGTGCACTTCAATCAAATTGGTAGTAGGAGTTATGACCAACACGGGGACACGATCTATTAGTTTTATTTTATTATAATGTATTTTAAAAGTAACTCATTAATGTCAGGATTAAATATGATGTTTTTTCATATAAATTTTATTTTAATTGATATATATTATTTATTCATTATATATCATCTTTTATATGGTTTATATACTATTAAAAGAATATGTTTCAACCTTATATTCAAGAAAATGAAATGATTTCAAATTATACACTTTTCTAATCTATCGAGATATCTGTTTTCAAATGTATTCTAAGTCATAAGGGTTTTATTACAAAAATAACTATTAAATATTGATGGTATATGTCTAAAAATCTAATTTAGGAAATTTTTTCTTATTTCTCTATTAAACATAATTTAATTAACTCACTTCTGGTTATTCATTGATTTTAAATTTCTTCTAAACATTTTATCACCCTTTAGTACAGAATTAAGCCAAAATAATACTTTTAAATGAGGAAGACCATATTTATTATTTTTTTCATGAATAATTTCCATTAATATCTATATTATTTACATTGTTTTATAGATATACTAATCCATACATTTTTCATTTTATAATATAAATTTCTAGTAATATTTTATTTTTTTGAGCATAAAATTCATTTTTTAAAATACATTCTATAAGAATTTTTATTTACTAACATGAGATTTTCTAGAAAAATTTTAAAATAAAATTATTCTTAACATATTATTCATGAAATAGTTTAATGGTTTTCATATTTAGTTTTCCTACATGAATAGTCCCCTAAATATTTTAATGATTTTTTAATGTAATTTACCTTCCCCTTATTTTATAAATTGTTTTCTTTTTATAGAAATTTTATTAAATGTTAATAAATTATCTCCACATTTTACAAATAATATTTATAACATGATTTCAAATTGTTTTTTCATCAATTTGAAAATAATTCAATGAATATTATGATTCACTATAATTATGAACTAATTATATAGTACACCCTCTTAAGCATAGAGGATTCTATGAATGACTTTTATATGTTTACATGAAACTCATTTCATTATCATAGTATATCAAAGATGTGAATAAATTATGGATGGTATTTTAAATTATTATGGAACATATATGTATAGTTTATCATTATATGACTGGTGAGTATGATATTTCTCTCTAATTAATTTTAAATTTATTTTATATTATGATATTAGGTTGTAGTATATGAAAGTTATCCACATGCTAAAATGTTCATGGTGCATGGATAGTTAGACCAAACTAACAAGGTTATGATCTACATGTGCTTTAAACAATACCAAAACGATGAGGTTTAAGAGTGTTTATAAAATTCCAAAAAGGTGTAGGTTTTGGGTGGTTATCCTATTCACACAATGGAACCTGACTTGTTTTCATAACCATACTCTAATTTAGTAAAGTTTTTACCCTAGTCTATTAAGTGATGAATTTCTTTGTTGTCATCCTTGATGCATATTCTAGGAACATATGAATGACATGAACAAGTGTTAAGATTCAATCATATGTCATGTTCAATAAGAGTGAATTATTATTCGACATTACCATGACTCATGCTTTATAAAATATACTCATTCCACTGCTCATAATTTACAATATATGTATTATTGTGTAAGTATTTATTATGTCATAACCATGCACCATAATTATATTCTAATAAAAAAATATTAATAGTTTTCTCACTAATCATAATTGAGTGTGATATATTATATATTTATATTCCAATCACCCTATCCAAAAGACCTAGGATCAAATTCGGGTAGGGATGAATTTTCAGGTACTGTAGTAGGGTACTGTTGCAGTACTATTCTAGTAACGACACTGTAGCAATGGAGGCACTACTTTAGGGTACTATAGTGGCAGTGGTTACTATATCAGGAACTGTAGCAGCACGAGTACTATAGCAGTACTGTTCACCGAGGGGTCATTTGGGCCAAATATTTGGTTTTCAAGCCTTGTATTCAGGCCACTTAGCCTTGGGAATTTGGGCTATGTAATGGGTCTCCCTCTACCCAAACTAAAGAGGTAATTTATTTAAATAATAAATTGAGTCTTCGGCCCCAACCTTTTAAAAAAATCATAACATAAGTGTAAATTTCGAATTTTAACAATACATCCTAGATCAGAGGACATGGGCGCCTCATTAGGTATCAGAGTATTCATTAATTATTTTTAGTGATTATGTTTAAATTTTTAAAATAATGAAACATATATTAATCAATATTAGATCAAAGTTATCATAATATAATGAAATATATCAAAATTTAAGACATCTAAAGATTGATATCATTTATAAAATTAATACTTACTCTTAACATTGTTTCTTTAAATAGAAATTAGTACTTCGTTGTTAAGTAAATAGAAGAGAAGTAAGAGAAACAAATTTAGTACAATGTGGAGATATTTCAATTGATGAAATATATCAATTGGTAAATGGAAACACCTAATGATTTAATAATATATTTCTCTGCAAAATTATTTGTTATATAGTTTCTAATGAGCACAACCTCAAACAGAAGTGAATAATGTTATATTAATAATATAAAGTGAAAAGAAAAATTAATTATTTTAGTTAAATTGATAAAAAAATTTAAATTAATTAAATTAATTAAATTAATGAAATATTTGAGAAATAATAATTAATATTAATCCAGTAATTCTTGGCTAAACAATAATTTTTTATTTACTAAAATTAATTTTAAAACATATTTTTTATTTAAATTTTAATTAATTGTTTTAGAGTATAAAAATTATCCAATAATTATTGTTTAAAATTTTTTAAAAATTTATGGTCATTCTAAAATTAATATTTAAATTCTCATAAATGAACAGAAAATCATTTGAATATAAAAAGAAATAATTTAGGAAAACTATTTTTAATGGTAATGTTTTTTTGGTGTAATTGATTTAAATTAATCTCTTATTTGGATAATTATAATGAAATTTTCAGATAATATATTAAATATAATACATTAAAATTTATTAAATGGGTTTTAACAGCAATGGAATGGGAATAAAATTATTTTTATGCTTAAAAACACATATTTTTTTAAATAATTTTTACTCATTTTGTGTCGGGATATTGGAATTAATTTGAACCACTTATAAGTATGGAATCATATAATTTTTTTCCAAATTCATAATCTTAATAATAAGTATTAGTGAATAAAGAAAATCTAAATATTTATCTATAATGAAATTTTACCAAGGAGATAATCATTTCACTATAGTTAAGGTTAATATGAGTTAAAGGATTTTAGAGGAAGGCATACAAATTATAATAAAAAAACCTTATATTTATTTGATTATTTTGGTAAATTTAGAACAATATTCACCATAACATCTAACTATGTCCATTTTTTCCAAATTCTCTTAAGAATGACATTTAAAATATTTAAACATTCTTAATATTTATAAGGGTGTCACTCTATCGCATTTGAAATAAACTTATTCTCCTCATTCATTTGGAATCATTCATTGTTTTAGATAGTACATTCCATACCAAAAATCACTTATTCTCATTATCATCATATCTTGGTAGGATAGGTATCCCCAAATCTCCCACCCGAGGAGGATTATGGTGTAAGGTATGGGAAGATGCACAATGAAGAGGTAATCGTCAAAACTGGTCTCTCTGGCATTAATTTTCTCATCAACATCCCCCAAAAAATTAATAATCGCATTAAAATAATTACATCAATATCATTATTATATTAAATATTTTCTTGTTAGTGGTGTAACCAATTTTTTATTTCTATTCCATCTTTTGAATGGGAAAATATCACTCATGTATATATATGGATTATCATCCCCATGAAATGAATTAATTTATTTTCAGCACTATATCTCATTAATGGTTATATAGAAATAATTTAAAAAAATATATGAGATTTATGAAATATTTATGATTTTATAAACATAAATTATTAAGTGCCTTCCTTTTACCCAATCATTGAAAAATGAAATCATCCCTAGTGCTTATGTATTTACTTCCATCTCAATAATAAGTAATGTAATTCATTTTCCATCAATCACATTAATTTTGTACATAAAATTCCAATATAATGAATAAATAATGTTTTTATGAAATTATTGTTATTATTTGGGTGGTAAAACAACGAATAAGGATAAAGGAAGAGAATCTGAAAACTGAAGTGTGCACAAAAATGGATACAGTTTTCACCTAAAATAATATATTAATCTAATATTAATTAATATATTGATTGTTATAAATTATTAATTAATAATATATATTAATATAAATATAAATATGCTCTACATATAGATTTTTACAATAAATATTTATTAATTATTCAGTAGGCCTGATTGTGTTTGAAGTATATTGGGAAATAAGTTATGGGTTTATGTTACAAACTCCCTTTAAGAAATAATGTTTATGTTATGATTTACATGGTGAGAAATTTTATGTTTATTATGTATAAGAACAAGTTTATTTTCTTAAATTATAGTGATTTATAATATTTTCAAAAATTGCAATATTTTACCCCCTTTGTGGAAAAAATATATTGTGTGTTTTTCTATGAAAAATTGACCTAGTTTATTTACTTATGGTGAGAAATATTTATTCTCCTTGTCAAAGTAACTTTTTTATATGTACTTACCTATTAATAAAGTTTTGACAAATATATTTTTGTATTAAGTATTATTATCTCTATAACTAATTATAATTATAATTTTCATATTTTTAATGTATGACTCACTTTTAAATTTTTACGATGTGTAAAAGGATTATTTTTATGTTAATTTATATATAATAAACTAATATAACCACCATAAAATCCATTTATTATAAATAAAAATCCTCTAATTATTTCTATTATTTTTTTAGTGAAATTAAAATTCCCATAGTTTTGGGAATTTTTAGTACATTAATTTTATCCAAAAATAATAAATTTTTACTTATTTTTAATTTCCTATTTCAAATCGTTTTATAAATTTAATTCTAACTTATTTATATATAATTTATGGTTTGATATTATATAATTGAAATATTATATAATAACACCATTTTTTATTTATATTTGTTTTGATGATTCGTTATGAATTTTCTTATGAAACCCATTAATGTACGTGAATTAATTATGTGATGATGGAGTAAAAATGAAAGGTCATTTTTTGGTACATATGAATGGTTTTCCATTCTACCATGGTTGGGTGTGTTATAGATCTCTCATCCATTGGGAAATGAGTTATATATAATGATATTATTAAGATATTCTATTAGAAAAAATAAGGTCCCATATAATGAATAATATCGATATAATTCCCCAATCCAATATATAAAGTGAATATTTTAATAATAACTAACCTCAAATTTTAATGGTCTATGATGAAATTCATACTAATATTTCTTGTCCACTCAAAGTTTTCAAACAATTATTTCAGATTAACATAAAATTTCTTAGTCATGTATTGAAAAGTCTCGGTCCAACCAAAGACAGTTCTCCCAACTATTCCCAACATAGAGGAGATCAACATGGATTCATAAATAGTGATTTAAAGGTGTCTTTTTTAATTGACGTCAGTTAACTATTTTTTGCAGTAAAACATGATCAACGGAATATTCTATTCCAATGAACCAAAAAAATCAATCACCCATTCATAAATCATATCCACGTGAATTTTAATGGATCTGTTAGATTTCACATATGTTTGAGGGTGAAATTACATGGATAAATTCAATATCATACCCATCGCCTCTTGAAAACGCCTAATATTTGGAACTAATCCCTGGTTATCTATCAAAATAAATTGTATTTGGAACTCTATAGAGTTTCACTACCTCATAAATTTACATGTTCTTAAGTCTTACACCTTTATCATACACTTAATTAAAAGTAATAAAACATATTTATTATATTGACCAATGATCATCCATCCCATAACCTTCCCATTATAAGACCATGGTAAATGAACAATGAAGTCCATAGATTTTATATCCCAATTCCACACTGAAATTTGTAATGGATTCAATAAAATGTAAGGTATTTGGTTCTTTTTCATAATCTTTGTTCATGCTTGAAATAAAATCCAAAAGTCGTAAATAGACCACCTCATCCTCTTCCACTAATATTGAGTTCTATAATTTTTATAAATAATGTTTTTCTATTAGTGTATGGATTGAGTACACTTATGTATGCTATCAATTTCCTCATACATCTATGATATCTATATTTACAATATTTATTATAATTAGGAAAGTTTATTGGGAGACGGTCAACAAGAAACTGAGGACTCATCAAAATTAAAATTAATATTAAAATTCTAAAATTCGTTGTTAGATACTTTTCAATGATGAATCCAGTTAAAAAATTATGAATCATCTGTCACACAATCATGGAAAAGTTATCTATTAACCTATTCTAATTTCAAGACCATCCTTGAAAATTACCTTTCCAAAGACTACAAATCATCTATTTATTCATGTCCTCGGTCGATAACTTATGAATTAATGCATCAAAGTCTAAATTCAATTTTCTAGTTGTTAGTGAAAAATCTAAATCAAAAGAATGAATATTATCAAATTAAAATATTTTTCGTATGTTAAAACGTCTTTAGGAAAAAATATACATCGGATTATTGTTATTTTAGTATACCATAATGTGATACCCAAAGGGATGATGGAACCATGTATTAATAGTGTTGATCATGACCACAACATAAAGGTAGTGGGTAGGATGGTTCTTCTTGATAGGTAATAATCAATAATAGCTAGAGGCCACCATGTGTCTTCCCAACATAATGAAACACCCCATCCCCGTACCAAATAAATATAATAAACATTAAATCTAGATCTTGGTTGAAGAATAATCACAATTGAAGAAGATCTAAACTACACATTAATAAGTAAATTTTATTTGATATTTGTCATTACACTATTACAAAAAAACCATTTGGATTTTATCTGTTATAGGCAATGTATAATTAGTGAAATCAAGAAGAAAACACATTTAATAACTAGATATCCCATGAATATCTGTATCACAATCATATTATTGGGTTTCTACAATAAATTCACTGCTTGTATTATTTAGGATCCACTAATATACCCCATTCAGACATTAATTTGACAACAAAATTCAGTTATTATATCCCAAAATGAAATTTAGAAATATTTTCATATATATTATTTTATTTTAATATTCATAAGTTAATATTAAAATCATACATGTGTTCCTCCTTTGAACTACAGCATATAGTAATACCACTCATGAATATTAATATGAATAAGTCCATGAACAGATGAAGGATATAGTGTTTTAGTCCTATAAACTCTATAAAATTATAAGTAATAATAATTGGCATAAAATTGAACTCAAAATTCCTATATCTGCACTATAAAACTTTTATAATAATAAAACCCTTTTGGAATTGAAAATAATGTTAACCTATTTATAGTATAATCTAACAAACCCATTATAATCCTCAAATTTAAAAAATGGTTCAAACATTAATGGGAATATTTGATTTTTTGGAACTTTTATCTGATTAACCATTTGGTTATCATTAAAAATATGAAGGCATATAAATTCATTCATTTTATAGAAATATAAAGTTTTATGGTTACATACATGGATGAATAAATCCCTTGGCCTCAATGTATTCTATATTAAACTAAAACACATTAAAAATAGTGTGTTCCATAGTATGTGTGGAATTTGAAATGGGTCTCATCCTTGGATGAAGATCAATAATGAACTCAACCTCCCAATAGAGTTATACCCATGAAAAGTCATTAGAAAATACATCAGGGTACACATTCAAAAATTTTGAAGTTGAATATGGAAATTTTAATGAAATATTTCGTGAAAAAATCATAAACTGGTATTAGGTCATTCTATCAAAAGTAATAGGCCCCATGCTCCCTAATTTAGGAATTAATCACTGAAATATATGGGGAACTATATCAGAAGAGTTAAGTTAATCTATATGGAGATAATATTTTATCTAGGCCTTGAAATTTATAATCAAATCCATTTCAATAATATATTAAATGATATCCTGATCAATAATAACGAAATTCCACACAACATTGAAGTTTGAAATTGTTACTTTACACTCATGATATATAAAAAGTTGTACCTTATGTTTTCCCAATGGAGTATATTTATCTATCATGAAGGAATAATCTATAAGCAAAAACAAACTATGTACATCAACATAAATGATATGAAATTAATAGATTCACTGATATCAAACAATTTTGGGTACTAGAGTAATAAATAAACATTATACAACTCAATGTAGATACCCCTACACCATATTCCTCAAGTGAATACTCTACTGTGTAAAAAAGATTACTCATTACCTCTCCTTAAGTAAGAATAACTAGCTAACTAACAAATTTTTTATAACATTGAGACCCAACTAATATTATTTCATAAAACTAGAACAAAAAGGTCTTCATAAAAATTGATCCAAAAATACTACAAGTTGGTAATATTCCAAACTCCGTTTTGTATATGTAAAGACTATCCAAAGATGATGTGTTCTTTAGGCATTGTCTGAAAATCAGGATTTTTGTGGCTATATCTCCCAAAATTAACACCGAACACACTATTCTTTCCAAGATTCTACCTCACACCACTACCAAAACCTTATCTTGGATCACAACATTTCTCCTTCTATATTGAGGAAACAACATATAAATCAATCATGGTTATTGAAACTCCACTAAAAATGACATCCATGTTATATATTTCTTTTTCAAAGAATCTATTTCAGCAACCTCCTTAAAGGTTATAAAAATTAAGAGTATCAACATCGACCAAATATATTCTTCCAAACACATCCCAAAACATTCCGAATAAAGGTGTTCATTTGAAACAAAATTGAGTGATTAGTACACTAACATCATGAAAACGGTGGAATACTAAATAACTGGTAATTATCATCATCCAACCATTAAAATTTCATGATATGTTTTCACATGTATAGTTTTTGATAAAACTAATCACTAAAGACCTTTTTGAAAGTTGTCCAGATATAATCAACATAGAACTTATCTTTCACCATAAAGTCTAACTATTTCCTTCATTTTCAATCAAACATTTAGAAGTATAAAATTAATATTTATTCCTATAGGTTTTTTATGAAATGAAAAAAAAATTTACTATGTATATTGATCAAATTAATGAGATTATATATTACTTGGATAAAATAATTATTGTTGGATTCTTATTCCTAAATTCGGAGGTATGACCCACTTCCTATTTATTGGGAAAATCTCCCCCTTGAATAATGTTATTCATTGAATATATGTATTCTTCCCCCAAAAACGTGTCTACTAGTTGAATATCATGACGAAAATTTCTCATATGTTATAATAAAGTATTTGGAAGTGATATAAATGGAGACATTTCTTATTAAACTCAAAATAAATCTTCCAAATAATAGTTGAGAAAATATATAAAAAAAATTATGAACTTCAAAAATTCATATTTAATTCTTTATGTTACTTGAATTTAATGTATCCATGGTTTTATGGATGAAAGATATAAATATTAGCAACCAATATATTCATAAAAAATATGCAAAATGATTTTGATCAAAATAATCCAAAAAATCGATCATAATTCTTGATGAAGATCCCTAAACATGCATGTTAATTAAATGTCATATGTGGATGTGAAATGGCCAAGAACCATTCTATATTTTTCATTAAAATTGTTATGTAATAAAATATTCCCTTAACCTCAAAATCAACTACATTCAGTGATATTAAATATTCATTTGTGTATTTATTTTCTATTATTTTCTATAAAACCAACATAGTTCAACCAGATACATCATAAGAATCAACCAAATATAACTCTTTAAGTGAATTTCAGATCACCATGGGTAGGCCTCATGAATTTGTGTATCTATTTAAGAATTCATGTTGAATATTTATCACTTTAAAAACTAATAAACATTTCTTTGTATCAATGGAAATGTATATAAGATTATAAATTTTAAAATAGTGTAAATTTTCAAACTCTAAAAAACATGATACATAATAAGGATTAATCCCAATTGTTTTGAACACCTGATAAACCAGGATCCCAGAGTTTATATCCATAAGAAAATGTTCAACACCGTCCCTAACCACCCAAATACACAATTTTATATGAGGAGCCACCAAGTTATATGATTCTATTCCCTTAAACTAGGTCATGTATTACCAATTCAATGTACAGTCAGAGTTATATGTTGGGTCTGAGTCAATTCCAAAAAAATTACCACCATGAATCTATACATATTCTTCCACTAGAAAACCAATAGTTATAGAAATAAAAAAAAATATTATTTATAAATATTCATATGGAAATACATTTTCATACAACATCTGTAACATAAAAAGTAATTAATGAATAATATATATTCTTATCTATGTCTATTTATGAATTAGATAGTGTTTTAGAGGCTTAAAATGAGAATAAATTCAATCTTAAGCATGGAATACACTAATATTTTTAAACATATTGTTTTATTTCCCTTTGAGGGAAAAACATTTTTAAATAAAACTTTTGACAATTTTATAAGCTCTATTTGACAAAATAAACTTATTCTTTATTATTGGGACATTTAAATTTACTTTGGATAATTTTTTGGTAATTTTCTGACATTGTTCATTTTTTAGTGAATTGTAAAAAATACTTTATTTTACATCAAAACTGCTTTTTCATCTAATTTAATTATATAGTTAGATTATCTTTTTAGTTGGTTTTAAAGTGTAATTAGAATATATTTTTACAATTTAATCCAATAGTGTTCCTTATAATTAATTTCACTTTGGAATTGGGCTTAAACAAATGCCAAACTTTTCATAGATATTGTTTCAAAAAAACTCGCTATTTGTTTTTGACAATGAGAATTATTTTTAAATTAATTATTGAAATTTCTATGTTTGGAATTTGGTAAAATGGATTACATATTTTTAATCATAAGGTCCTAATTATTTAATTAATACTCTTGTATTTGGGCATTATGAATAGTAACAACGATAATTATCTTTAATTATCTTGATTAATTAGTAATCAGGTAGATAAGGATAATAAAATAATATGATAATAATAAAAATTGACCCCAAAATGTGTCCTAATGCTACTGGTTGTGTCATGGCCGATCATGGAATGCCTTTTTCCAAACTTAGGGACCCCATGAAATCACTTTTTGGTGAAAGTGACACTTTATCTTTTTATTTTTAACGAAAGCAAAATATCACTAAAGAATGTATCACCTGAGTAAAAAAAATTTACTTTTCTCTAAATAAATGATCTCTTGGACTATAAATAGTCATTGGAAATCTAAAACTATTTCCTACATCATAGTATTTTTTTCATAATTTTTAGACATTAAATAAATTATATTATTTTTTGACATCATGATGATGCAGCAATTACCTCATTAATGAACGATATAAATAAAATCAAAAGATAATGTAAAATCTAAGACTTACACTTGTAAAAGACCTATTGGATGAGTATATTTAGAACCCTTTTCACCTTATACTCGAAATATATCAATGTGGGACCTTTAAAATCCGAAACTCATTTTAATATAAAGTATCATTTTATAACTTTCCAAGAGTGCCCCTCCTCTCCTCTTATAAATGGACCCCACCTCTACCTCCTTACCCACACCTCTAAATCCTTACCCTCGTCCAATATCTACTCATTTTATCTCCCCACATCCCTCTCTTCATCCTAAAAGACTTAACATAGGCAGAAATCTCTTTAAGAAACCCTTTTGGTTCAAACAAAGTGGTGTGACCCGATTTAAAGGTAAAGACTTCTATAATGTTCTTTTGTTTTATTTTGCTTCTCCAACCCCATAAACTCTTTTTATTAATTTCTTTTGTAACAACACAAGTATCATAAATATAATAGTATGTTTTTATAAGAAGGATTCGAGCTACACTTACACACACCTATATCTAATGGTTAAAGAGCATACTGTTTCCATGGATGGCGAATTTCTGCCTCACGAAACGATGATTGCTCAATATTCTTCTAAAACCTTCAAAGGTGGACATTAAGATGTCACTATATTTATATATGATATATAATATGTTTATTTTTCCTTAATATTATTTATTTTTCATTTATTACATACGTTTATGGTTTCCATTATGGGTAAATGTGATATCTTCATTTTAGGAAGTGCGGACTACCGCCCCCTCAAAGTGATTTGATTTGTTAATGCCATATGTGGGATGTATAAAGGATAGAGTTAATGATATTATATATGATATTACACTGTAATTATAATATACCTTTATATAATTATGATTTCATTCCATAAAATATGAAATAGAAATGAAAGTAGCATTCATGCGTACGTACGGCTTACCATCTCCATGAATGGTGCATTTAATTTCTTACCTCTAAATGTTATGTAATATTATAAATGCATGTATATACTAGATATATATGATATATATGATATATACATCATGAATATAACTCTGGATATAATGTATACATGAACAACATGTAATTATAAAGATTTTATTTTTGACACAAGTACCAATGATCGACAAAATGACCATTATTAACTTAAATAATTACATAGTGTTCATAACATGGTAATAAGTGATATAAAAAGGAATAATGAACTTTAAAAATGTTCTTAAGAAAGTTGAAATTAACTCAAGTTTATTATTCAGGATGTTAAAAAACGATCGAGTGAAGTCAGACATGAGGTATGGGACTCTGTCTCAATCTCCTTTCATTGAGGCATATTTTGTTTTATACACAACGTTCTTTTATACGGTGTATAAACCCCTTTGAATTTTACGTTTATTAAAAAAAATCTTTTTTATATGAAGCGTTTTACTAAATGACAAAAGGAAATTTTTTTGTCGTACGTATGCGGCGACAACGACTTCTCCGCCGCTGTGACAATTATTTGAGTTTCGGCTTCCTCTATAAGCCATAACTTTTTTTAATAAAAAATAAATACCATGTTTTAATTTTCATTTATTTTTTTATTGAAAATGGTTTTGATAATGTTTATATTATATCAATGTGTTATTGATATCTTGTGATTAAAATGTGGAAATGTTACGTTTCCTTTATGCATGTGTTATGTGATATGATTATGTTATGGTTCTTGGGAATTTTTTATGAAGACGGGTGGTTATATGATAAACTAAGGGTGGGTGTTCCTGATATATCTCTCCAATTCATTGGGTAAATCGAAGGGGTTAAACGTTAAGGTTTCTCCAAAGAGATTTGGGGAATATACTATGATGGAAATTCTAAACGTAACCGTGAGGGTTACTCCCTACATAAGAATGTTATGAATTCCTCAAGTTACCTTTATGTCTTATGATTTCTATGATTTATTCATGATTTTATGTGGTACATTAAAATGCTTATGTTTTAAAAGTAAAGTATGATTTCATACATGCACTATTGTTTTCATTTCTTACTTTTATATCCCTTGCTGAGCTTTTTATGCTCATACCATGTTTTTTAAATGTTTTTTCACAGGTCAAGGGAAAGGTACATGATATGATGATAGTGTCAAGGAAGTGTCAATAAAGAATATATGTTTTATTTTAAATATGTTTCTACTGATGGGAAAAAATGAGTACTATCTTTTATGTAACCACTTTGTCTAAATGTGGATTGTAATTCATGATTTATGATCTAACTCTCTAAAACACTATACCTGAAAAGATCCTCAATGTGTATTCTTGAAATGACTAAAGAATAAGTAATGTTTAAGGTCGGGGCCTTATAGTTGGTATCAAAGGGAGTTTTAGATAACTTTAGGAGTTATAATTCTATTAAATTATTATCCAAAAATATTTTTTATGGTCAAATTGAAATGATATAGCATTTGAAGATTACCATGTTGCTTCATCTAAGACATATTTGTTCAGAATGGTTTTCCACAGAGGAAACATGGAAGCAGTTCTAGGAAGGCATACAAAAGGAAATGACCATCTGAATCAGCATCCTGAGATGGTTGGAATTGGAACTAAACAGTTTGTTGCAGTAATGGCACAGTTGACTCAAGCGATAAATGGTGGTGGTATCCATGCATGAGATCAGAGAGATCAACCGCAGAGGAACATGTCAGTGGTGGAACATTTCATGAGGCAACATCCCCCATCATTCAGAGGATCATCTGACCCTATTCTAGTTGAAGGGTGGATTAAAGAACTGGAGAATATTTTCGATGTCATGGGGTGTTCGGACAATCAAAATGTTAGTATTGTTATTTACCATTTTGAAGGTGAATTATATCAGTGGTGGTCGATGGTTAAAAATAACAGGGATGCTGATGAGATTGATGCTCTCGACTGGGATGAATTCAAAGGAATGATTCTTGAGAAGTATTTTCCTAATGTTGTTTGACTTAGGATGGAAAAACAATTCTTTCAATTGAGGCAAGAGGACAACTCAGTGGCTACTTATGAAGAGAGGTTCACTCAATTGGAAAGGTATGCCCCAAATTTTATCCGAGACTTTGATAGTAAAATCAATCATTTTTACTCAGGATTAAATCCAAAATATCAAATGGAATTAGCTTCTCGTGAGTTCAAAAGTTATGAAAAGATTATTCGATGTGTTGAGAAGGTGGAAATGGAGTTTGTTGATGATCAAGTGTTCTATAAAAACCAACAGAAGAAGAGACTAAGGTGGCCGGAGAAAGGGAAGAATTCTTCAAAAAGGTCTGATGGTAAGAAAACTGAGTCTCCAGTTTGTGGTAAATGTGGTAAAAGGCATGATGGGGAATGTCTTCTGAATTATGGAAAGTGCTACAAATGTGGTAATATGGGACAAAATGCTTGTGATTGCACTGAAAATGATCAGGGTGGTGGTAAGACCAAATTTTATTTACAGTTAGTGAAATGTTTCAAGTGCAATGAGATGGGTTACTATGAAAACGAGTGTCTGACAAAGAGCTCGAGTGATGGGAAGCAGTTAGACTAAAAGCAAAAAGGGGTGGTGAAATACTTTGCAACTAATTCAGCAGATGTTGGGCCATCAAATTAATTGGTATCAAGTACACTTTTTTTCAGATTATTCCAGTGTGTTGTTTGATTCAGGGTCTACACATTCTTTCACCTCTGAAAACATTTCTAGTAAAATGGGAATACCATCTCAAGAAATGACTCTTGAACTTGTGGTAAAAACACCTGTGGGAAATGTTGAGGCAAAAAGAATTTATAAGAATCTTCCCATCCTTATCTGTGGAAAGAACCTACTTGCAAACCTTATTGTTTTACCTCTAGTAGAGTTTGATGTCATCCTGGGTATGGATTGGCTCTCTGTTTACCATGCTAAGATTCATTATAGAGCTAAATAAGTTTCTTTTTATAAAGACTTTCATTTTGTGTACAAGAATGAACCTGTACAGTTGATAACATATCAAGAGGATGAGAAACTTGTAAAAGATGGAAATGAATGTTACTTGGTACATATTGTTGAAAACAAAGGAACTATTCAGATTAATGATGTGACAGTGGTAAATGAGTCTCCTGATGTTTTTCCTGATGAGTTTCCTGGTATAATACAAGATGTGGAACTTGAATTTACTGTTGACTTAGTTCCTGATGTTAAGCCAATTTCAAAGCCCCCTCATCAAATGGATCAAATTGAACTTTTAGTGTTGAAGGAGAAATTTCAAGATTTATTAGAAAAAGGTTTCATTCGACCTAGCACATCACCATGGTGTGCTCTTGTTTTATTTTTTAAAAAGAAATATGGTTCAATGAGAATTTTCATTGATTACAGATCCTTGAATAACATCATTATTATGAACAAATATCATTTTCCTCCTATTGATGATTTGTTTGATCAACTCTAGGGAGCTCAATATTTTTCAAAGATTGACCTAAGATCGGGGTACCATCAGTTGAAGGTAAAGGAAGCAGATGTTCCAAAGACTGGGTTTCGTACAAGATATGGCCATTATGAATTTTTAGTTATTCCTTTTGGGATAACCAATCCACCTGATGTATTCAAGGACCTTATGAATATAATTTTCCATGAGTTCTTGGAAAAGTTTGTGGTTGTTTTCATTGATGATATTTTGGTGTTTTCTAAAAGTAAAGAGGAGCATGAAAGACATTTAAGGGTTATTTTTAAAACCATAAAAGAAAAGAAATCGTATGGGAAATTCAGAAAGTGTGAGTTTTGGTTGCAACAAATATCTTTTCATGGTCATATTGTTTGTAAAGATGGGATAACTGTTGATCCTGCAAAAGCAAAGGTTGTTGAATAATGGACAAGACCCAACAATGTAACCGAGATTCATAGTTTTCTTGTTTTGGCAGGCTATTACCGAAGGTTTGTTAAAAAAATTTCACAGTTATCTTGTCCATTGACTAAGCTAACTCGGAAGGGTGATAAGTTTATCTGGACAAAATAATGTGATGATTGTTTTTAGGAACTGAAAAGAAGATTGGTGAATTCTCCAGTTTTGGCACTACCTTCTAGGAATGGGGAGTTGTTTATCTACAGTGATGCTTCGTTGAATGGATTTGGTTGCATCCTAATGCAAAATGATCAGGCAACTGCTTATGCTTCACGTCAGTTGAAAAATCATGAGGTAAATTTACCCTACACATGATTTGGAATTAGCTGTTGTTTTTTCGCTTTAAAAATATGGAGGCATCATTTGTATGGTGTAAAGTGTGAAATATATACTGATCAAAAAAGTTTAAAGTATATATTCACTCAGAAATAATTGAACATGAGATAGAGGAGATTCCTAGAATTAATCAAGGATTATGATTGTACAATTCATTACCATCCAGGAAAAGAAAATAAAGTGGAAGATGCTTTGAGTCGAAAAAGTAATGATTCATTAACAATGTTGTGTTTGGAACATGATCCTTTAATTAAGGATTTGATGAAATTTGGCATAGAAGTTGTTGGTGTAGGATGTCCTTTTTTTTGTTTCAGGTATAAGTGAAATCTTCTCTATTAGACAGAATTAAGCAAGCATAGGAGTAAGACAGTGAGTTGCAGAAAAAGGTAGAGCTGGTTCTAAAGGGTAAGTTGCCTAAATTCAACATTGATAATGATTGTGTTTTGAGATTTAATAAGAGATTTTGTGTGCCTTGTGATTCAAATTTGAAGAGAGAGTTGTTTTGTGAAGCTCATAGTTCTCCGTTTTTAGTTCATCCAGAAAGTACTAAGATGTATAGAGATCTTCGGGAGTATTACTGGTGGGATGGAATGAAAATAGATATTGCTGATTTTACTGTGAAGTGTTTGACTTGTCAAAAGGTTAAAGCAGAGTGCTAGTTACCGAAAGGGATGCTTCAGCCTTTACCAGTTCCAGAGTGGAAATGGGAGAATATATCCAAGGACTTCATTGTGGTATTTTCGAAGACACCTCGAGGTAATAATGCAATCTGGGTTATTATTGATTGCATGACTAAATCTACTCATTTCCTTGCTATACGAGATACTTTTTCCCTAGATAAACCTTCCCGTTTGTATATTAAAGGGATAGTAAGGTTACATGGAGTTCCTCTCTCCATTTTATCTGACCATGAACTGAGGTTCACTTCTAACTTTTGGAAAGGCCTTCAAAAGTCATTGTGTACTAAATTAAATTTTAGTATATCTTTTCATCCTCAACCAGATGGGAAGTCAGAAAGAACGATTCAGACATTTGAGGATATGTTATGAGCTTGTTCGATGGATTATCAGGGAAGTTGGGACCAACATCTTTCTTTGGTTAAGTTTTCTTATAATAACAGTTTTAATTCCATTATACATATGGCACCATTTGAGGCATTATATGGGAAGTGGTGTCAAACACCAACTTTCTGGGATGAAGTGGGTGAAAGGAAGTTGATGGGCCCGGAATTGGTAGAAGAGTTAGTAGAAGAGTTGGCAGAAAACGTTCAGCTGATATACAGACACATGAGAACAGCTTAGAGCAGGTAGAAGAGTTATGCAGACAATAGGAGGAAGGATCTCTCTTTTGAGGTAGGTGATCATTTTTTTCTCAAAATATCACCATGGAAAAGTGTGATGCGATTTGGTAAGAAATGATAGATGAGTCCAAGGTTCATTGGACCATATGAAATTCTAGAGAGAGTTGGATCAGTTGCATACCGAGTGGATTTACCTCCATGTTTATTTTAGGTACACAATGCCTTTCATGTTTCAATGTTAAGGAAGTACATGCTTGATCCATCTCATGTTTTGAGTCCAGATGTAGTTCAGCTGGAAGAGAATCTATCTTATGAGGAACAACCAATCCAGATTCTTGACCACAGGGAGAATGTGTTGCGGAATAAGGTGATTCATCAAGTAAAGGTTTTTTGAAAAAATCACCTGATTGAAGAGGCAACATGGGAATCTGAAAATGAAATGAGGGATAAATACCCCAACTTATTCAATAAGCAAATAAATTGCGAAGACACAATTTTCAAAAAGGGGGAAGGATGTAACATCCCAATTAAGTAATTAATAATATATATTCTTATATATGTATATATATGAATTAGATAGTGTTTTTTTTCAGGCTTAAAATTATAATAAATCCAATCTTAAGCATGGAATACACTAATATTTTTTAAAAGATTGTTTTACTTCCTTTTGATGGAAACCCATTTGTAAATCAATATTTTGACAATTTTACAGTCTCTATTTGTCAAAATAAACTTATTCTTTATGATTGGAACATTTAAATTTACTTTGGATAATTTTTTGGTATTTTTCTGACAATGTTCATTTTTTAATGAATAGTGAAAAATACCGCATTTTACATCAAAATTGTGTTTTCATATAATTTAATTATATCATTAGATTATCTTTATAATTTGTTATAAAGTATAATTAAAATATATTTTTATCATTTAATCCAATAGTGTTAATTATAATAAATTTCATTTTGGAATTGGGCATAAACAAGTGCCAAACTTTTCATAGATATTGTTTCAGAAAAACCCACTATTTGTTTTGACAACGGGAATTATTTTTAAATTCGTTGTTTCAATATCTATGTTTGGAATTTGGTAAAATGCATTAAATATTTGGAATCAAAAGGTCCAAATTATGTAATTAATATGCTTTTTTTTTGGACATTATGAATTGTAACGACGGTAATTATCTTTAATTATCTTGATTAATTAGTAATCGGGTAGTTAAGAATAATAAAATAATCTAATAATATTAAAAAATGACCCCAAAATGTGTCCTAATGCTAATGGTTGTGTAATGTCCGACCATGGGATGCCTTGTGCCAAACTTATGGACCCCATGGAATCACTTTTAGGTGAAAGTGACACTTTATCTTTTTATTTTTAAAGAAAAGAGAATATCACTAAAGAATGTATTACCTGAGATAAAAAAAATTCATTTTGTCTACAGAAATGATCTCTTGGACTATAAATAGTCATTGGAAAGATAAAACTATTTCCTACATCATAGTATTTTTTTACGAATTTTTAGACATTAAATAAATTAAATTATTTTTGAAATCATGATGATTCAGTGATTACCTCATTAATGAACGATTTAAATAAAATGAAAATATAATGTAAAATCTAAGACTTACACTTATCAAAGACCTATTTGATGAGTATATTTAGAACCCTTGTCACCATATCCTAGAAATATATCAATTTGTAACCTTTAAAATCCACAACTCATTTTAATATAAAGTAACATTTTATAACTTTCCAAGAGTTCCCCTCCTCTCCTCTTATATAATGCCCCCACCTCTATCTCCTTACCAACACCTGTCAAGCCTTTGGATTGGACAATCTATGCTAATTATATCTCTCCAAATTCCACTATTCATTATAGAAGCCTTACCTTAGGCAGAAAGCTCTTCAAGAAACCCTTTTGGTTCAAACCAAGAGGAGTTACCTGATTTAAAGGTAATGTCTTCTCTAATGTGCTTTTGTTTTATTTTGCTTCTCCAACCCCCTAAACTCTTTTTATTAATTTCTTTTGTAACAAAACCAGTATCTTCAATATACTAGGATGTTTTTAAAATAAGGATTTGAGATACACTTACACACACCTACATCTAATGGTTAAAGATCATACTGTTTCCATGGATGGCGAATTTCTACCTCACGAAACGATGATTATTCAATATTCTTCTAACACCTTCAAAGGTGGCCATTAATATGACAATATATTTATATATGATATATAATATGTTTATTTTTTCCTTAATATTCTGTATTTTTCACTTATTTCATACCTTTATGGTTTCTATTATGGGTAAATGGGATATCTTTATTTTAGGAAGGGCGGACTACCGCCCCCTCAAAGTGATTTGATTCGTTAATGCCATATGTGGGATGTATAAAGGATGGAGTTAATGATATTATATATGATATTATACTATAATTATAATATACCTTTATATCATTATGATTCCATTCCATAAAATACGAAATAGAAATGAAAGTAGCATTCATGCGTATGTACGGCTTACAGTCTCCATGAACGGTGCATTTCATTTCTTATCTCTAAATGTTATGTAATATTATAAATTCATGTATATACTAGATATATATGATACATATGATATCTAAATCATGAATATAACTCTTGAAATAATGGATACATGAAGAACTTGTAATTATAAAGAGTTTATTTTTGACTCAACTACCAATGATCGACAAAACGACCATTATTAACTTAAATAATTACATAGTGTTCATAACATGGTAATAAATGATATAAAAAGGAATAATGAACATGAAAAAGGTTATTATGCACGTATAAATTAACTGAAGTTTATTATTCAGGAGGTTAATGAACGATCGAGTCAAGTCGGACCTGGGGTATGGGACTTCGTCTCAATCTCCTTTTATTGAGGCATATTTTGTTTTTTACACAACATTCTTTTATACGGTGTATAAACCCCTTTTACTTTTACGTTTATTCAAAAGGAATATTTTTTATACGAATCGTTTTACGAAATGAAAAAAGGGAATTTTTTTTGTCGTACTTATGTGGATACAACGACTTCTCCGCCGCTGTGATAATTATTTGAGTTTCGGATTCCTCTACAAGCCATAACATTTTTTAATGAAAAATAAATACCATGTTTTACTTTTCTTTTATTTTAGTAATGAAAATGGTTTTGATAATATTTTTATTATATCAATATGTTATTGATATCTTTTGATTGAAATGTGGAAATGTTATGTTTCCATTATGCATGTGTTATGTGATATGATTATGTTATGGTTCTTGGGCATTGTTTATAAAGACGGGTGGTTCCGTGATAAACTAAGGGCGGGTGAACCTGATATAGCTCTCCAATGCATTGGGAATATACTGTGATGGGTATTTTAAATGTAACCATGAGGGTTACACCCGATGTAAAAATGTTATTAATGCCTCAAGTTACCTTTATGTCTTATGATTTCTATGATTTATTAATGATTTGATGAGGTATGTTAAAATGATTATGTTTTATGAGTAAAGTATGATTTCATACATGGACTAATGTTTTCATTTCGTACTTTTTTATCCCTTGATAAGCTTTTTATGCTCATTTCATGTTTTTTAAATGTTTTTCACAGGTCAAGGAAAGGTACATGATGTGATGATAGTGTCAAGGACTTCTCAAGAAAGAATCTATGTTTTATTTTAAATATGTTTCTGGTGATGGGGAAAATGAGTACTCTCTTTTATGTAACCACATTGTTTAAATGTGGAGTGTAATGAATGATTTATGATCTAATTCTCTAAAAATATAAACCTAAAAATATCCTCAACGTGTATTCTTGAAATAACTCAAGATTAGGTAATGTTTAAGTTCAGGGCCTTATAACATCCATTTTATTTTCCTTTTAAAATAATAAATATACCAATGTTTCAGAACATGGAGGTGAAAAAATTAAATAAATAAATCTAAATAAACAACCAATACATACATTTAAAAACAAGTGGAAAAATTAAACACATGAATCCATGACATATCTAATAAAATGTGAAAATGGGTCATAAGATTAGATCTTGGATACAAGGAAATCCATGGTATCTAGTATGTATAGTTGAAACTTGGCCCCCATAAAGACATCATCCCATATGCATACCCAAATTCTATTGTTTACAACTATGTGAAAGGTATTTCAAGACAAATACTTCTAATTTTTTTTACTTTATTTTCATCAAATAGTTATGGTTCATAAAAATTTCAAAAATTAAAACCCCATTTGAATCATTTGATTCCACCAAAAAATATCAAATAAAAATATAGGATTCTTATTTAGACATTATAAATATCCAACAACTAATTTTTTATGCCAAAATCAATAGATTTCACTAGAAAATTTATCCTTTTATAAGAATGAATCTATTAGATAAATAAACCTACCTCTCTAGAGCAATAGACATCAACTAATATGAATTTAATAAAGGGAAAAATAGATCTCATCATCAAATGACTGGATAGAAAAAAATCATTAATTCCTTAATAAAATTCATTATATATGTAAAAAACAACATAATTTCTTTCCAAAATATCATAGGGAAAAGATATCGAGTTTAGATCATGGAAAGAGACTCGAAATTAAATGAAATATAAATACTAAATGAATAAATCCACTTAAATTAATAAAGGATAAATAAATAAAAAAGTTTATAATCTTCTAGGGAACCAAAAGGGGGTTATTTCTAGTGAGGGATTGGGAGTATATTAGAGTTAAAAATGGTAATGGGAATCAAGTTAATTATAAATCTAAAAAAGTTATAATGGGTCTCATGGATATGACTCACATTCATAAAAACCATTATATAAACATGGTTTATGTATATTACCTTATAAAATATGTTTCACAGTATCTATGGAATGGCCACATGGTTTCAAAAACCTAGAAGAGATTATAAGATGACCTCATAACCAAAACTAAAACATCTCTACAGTTTTCCTTGTTAATAAAAATGTTATAAAAACCTTTATCAAATATATAAAATCATTATAGTGACGAACAAATACATTCATTATGGTTATAAAATAGATTTCACTAAAAATGTACCAATACTGTATGTCAATCATATTTATCAAATACAATCAGATTTTCATTACCCAAATCTTGAAACCCTCTAGAACCTTAAAAGATGTAATTCAGTATCAAAATTAAACATTACCTTTACCCAAAAGATTTCACATATGTTATTGTGCGTATTATAATTGTATGTTATGTACTTTATTATTGTATCATAAAATTATGATTATCTTATGCTCACTTATAATCATCAGTTAATATCTCCCCTGAATACTATTAATAACAATTTGTGTATAGAATTTATTATATATCCTTTTACATGGCTTATGATGAATGTTTTTTCATGTTATATGTATAAAAATCATAAAATATGAGATACATGTGAGATATTATAAAGATCCTTAAAGCGATATGATAATTTTTTATATAATATCCAAATATACTAAACCATTATTGGTTCCCATAATTTAATAGTTTTAATGGCATTGATTATTCATCAAAAAATAAGTAATAAGTATGTGTATAATTATTTGGTTTTCCTAGGTGGAACCATATTTTTATTTTATTATTTTTTTAAATAGGTTATAATGATAATAAATATAAAATATAAATAAACCTATATAATTAAAAAAATTATATGATGAACATAAAGATTCATTGGTTAAATAAAAGGTAAAATTTATATTACATAATATGATTTATTTTCATATTATTTGACTATCCACACTAATTATTTTTACTCAATTACATACATTAATATTTTTTATAGAATGTGTAAAATTGGAATGAATCATGGTAACAATGAATGGGGAGGAAAAAATATCACTACACTAATTAGAAATTAAATTCCATGAAAAATAGAATGGAATATGTTTTAGTAATACTTTCCCAAACCACTAATGTAATGAATAAAAAATATTCATCATTCATGGACCATATAAGGAGAATATATCCACTGAAACCTTTATACAGAAACTTTGACATTCATTTTATTGGTACCTTCAAAGAATAATTATAAAAAAGTTGATCATTGGTATAAAAATGTTAGTTTCCATTCTCATGTTCATATACGAAGATAATTTTGTTTATCCATATCTCACATATAAGGTAACATTGTTCAATTGTGCACTATAATAATTAACATGAGGTAAGAGAAAGAAATCAACTCAATGGATTGAAGATATTAAGAGGTTCATTATCAATATCTTCATTCTTATACCTCTTTAAATGAATATTGAAATTTAATTTATTTTTATAATATATAACTATGATGAATTATTCAGTAAATATGGTGTAAAATTATGACATTATAAGTGTGATTTTAATTTTTATCATCATCTTAGAGAAAAAACATTATCGACTTGCTGGTTTGTTAAAATAGAGTCTCTAAAAATTTTACTATATATAATTATTCATAATCTATTTATAAATTAATTTTTCATGATCTTATAGTAGAAACCAAAGCGACCATCTCTATCTGGTACAATATTTTAGGTAAAATAGACCAGTATATGATGTTTTGAGGAAATTATAATAATACCAACCATGAAAAAATAAACAATAACTATTCATAATGTAAAAGTATTGAAAAAATAAGAGGCATATTAATTATCGAGAATACTAAATTATTTTAAATGGGGGAAATAAGTAAATTTATTAAATAAATGCGGATGTTATATAAGTATTCAATTCATTGAAATTTATAATGAAAATTCTCAACAAAGAAAACAAAATATACTACAATGCTTAAATTTACAAGAGTATCGTAAATATTACAACATGTACATGAATTTGGTGGTTTAATATGAATATCCACTTCAATAACCACATATTTCAAGAAAAAAGGGAAATATCATATGAGAAAAAACACTGAAGTTGGTCATGTGGGATAAGTGGTGAAAGATACACTTATCATTCACTATAGAACTAAAAATGTATTATTTTATTCCATATCTACCCAACATTTTTATTTATAAATAATTAAATAATTGTATATAATAACTCCGTCCATTATTAAATTAATATTTATATATTAAATTCTTAATGGTAATATGATCTCATTACAAGTTAGTATCACTTATGCATTATTTTTTTAAGAATATGATTTCTAAAAACAATTATTATTCCCCGAGTTTTTTTTTGAATTTATTCGTAATCTATTTCCTATATAATTTTATGAGGAATATAAATCACATTTTATATTCTGAATCAACCTATGAATTATAATCTATGCATAGATAATCATGAATGCAAAATAGAAATTACACCCACTATATCAATATTAATAAATATTCATGGGCAGTATTGATGCCATATGATTGGCGAAAACAACATTTAAGGTATTAATTTTTATTGAGAATATTATTATGTATTTACTGAGAAGTTATTTATTCATTCCATCAATCAAGATGATTATTTATCAATTAAATGCATGCCCACTATGATAAATATTTCAAATACTCCTTATTGAATAGTCATAATTGAGTTGTCAGAATTGAAGAACTAACTTCAGATGAATTTAGTTAAGGTATAATTCATCCATTTTCATCTCCATGAGGGGGACTTGTTTTGTTTCATCAATATTAATTATAGATTAATTAGTATATTAATTTATTATCATGAACATAATATGATCTCATTAAATAAATATGATCCAATTCTATGTATTAATGATTAATTTCAATAAATAATAGAATGAAATACTTTTCAATATTTTACTCAAATATAGATATAATTATTTATTCATCAAAAAAGAATATATACCCTTTAAAAATGATATAATAAGGTATGGATGATAATAATTTTTAGTGATTAAATTTTTACTTAATAATTCCACATCTATATTCACGGATACAATGAAAGAATAATTATAGATTTCCATGATGAAATTTGTTATATTAATATATGATATAATCAATAATTCTATGATAATGGATGGTTGGATATTTTATTTTTGGAATTTCTTGAATCCATTGATGAAATATAAATTTTACTCAAAATATAAAAAATATGAATTTTTCACTTACAAGTATAATTCTTAGTTTATTTAATTACAAAAAATGGGATATTAGTTGATCCTTCTATAGATAATGTTATTGTCAAATAGTACATAGAAACCATTATAAATACCTTAAGAGTATTCTTAGTTTTGGGTAATATTATCAACACTTTTTGAGATATTTATAATTGCTATCAAATCCACTAACAATATTAACATAGATTTGATTCAAGTACCATTGGATGTGTGCTTTTGAAACAATTTTCATGTCAATTAAGAGATTGTTTGATAGTAAATATATTTGGAAAATTAATATAGTAGATGAGGGTTTCTTATCATTAATGATGCTTCAATGAAGGTAGTAGGATGTGTTCCCATGAATAATTACATTTTTCAAGAGTATTTCTTCTTCAAATTTTGAGGTTCATCACAAAAAATACCCAATTCATTATTTAGGTCAAGAATCAATAATTTTTTCATAGATCCTATGAAGGAATTACCTCTATTATAAATTTTTTGAATATAAAAAGATAAAAAAAATAAGAATGTATTAACAAAGAAATATATGTATATCAATGAAATGTATATAGTATGTATTTAAAAAATATTATAACTATTCAAAACATTACCACACAAGGAAGGTAAACAATGTGGCCAATGATTTGAGTTTGAATAACCACGTCAGATTATCTATAATGAATATTGAAAGTGTAAAATTATTTATTGATTTATATACAATATATCATGAAGTCATGATGGTAATGGATATATCGTATCCTTATTATATGATTTTTAAACAATATGTTTTTGTTAAGAATAAACTGTTAGAGAAGGAGGACGTGAAGCTGAAAAAAGATGGTATGGTATGTTCCTAATTTCAATTTTGTTACTAATGGGAGGACAATGTTCCAAACCTATTTATGTTTCTTATGAATACAAAGATTAAATATTGAACTATTTTGTGAATAAATTATCTAATAATTATTTAATAGTCATGGGATAATAAATATATTTTTTGTTATCCTAACTAAATATCTAGGGAAAAATAAGAACATTTATATTATAGATTTTGTGTCTCAATTTTCAGTAAGTCGGTTAGGAAATATTTATCATTATTTGTCTATGTTGATGATGGAAATATTACCTATACCTATAAAATATGGTAAAACAAAACTGTTTATTTTATTGTAAGAATACAAAAGTAATTTGATAGAAATAACATTATTTGTGTTAGAGATGGTCACATAGAGAACTCATATCACTTCATTTATTATCTATGTAAATGATCTAGGAAAGTCTTGAGTATGTGTTGTATATGGAGATGAGATTTCTCACTAATAATCATCCTCATATGAATTTATTCTCTAATATAATCACTCAAAATTTGTAGGATATGTTGACTTACTACCATATTAATTTCAAGGGGTGTTTGGATCAACATAATTATATTAATGAATTTTCATATAGAAATAGATTTCTTTAATGCTTTCATATGTTTCCTTACGAGTCACCCTATAAAAAATTATAGAACTCCAACATTATTGGATAATGATAGGAAAATTATGTTATTTTTGCCTAAATTAACCAAGTGGATGGTTGCTAAGGAATGTTCAATTCCGTAAAAAATCAAGGAAAATAATAGTTGATAGAACACTTATACGGAAAATCATCTATGAAATTGAGAGTCTGATGTTGGTGATGCGGTATTATTACAAATACCCACATGAATAAATGTTATTTGATAAATTAATATGGGATTATATGACACCTATACATCGGTACCATATCGATCCATAATTATATCTGTAAAATAACATATCAATTGGTACTTCCACCAAAAATTCCCCAAGGGCATGATGTGTTCAATTTAACATATTAGATGAAGCATTTAACAAACCAATTGCATATAAGGAACAATAATATCATACCAACAAATCATATTCATTCATTTTTGGAAAATTTAATTAAATTTGGAGTATAGAAAATGTGATATCCACCAAGACAACACACCTGGATAATATTCTCTAATAGATTCATAAATTCAATGAAGATACATGGGTACTAGAGTAGGTAATGAGGTAGAGCTACCCCAATTTTCACTCTTCAGAGTAACAAAATATTGAGGTTGTAATTCTTATAAATGGGAGAATATATATCACTAAGGTAATTTATAATATCTTTCTATTTAATATATTTTATTTTTTTACTAACTAGTAACAAATTTCACATCGAACATAAGTTGATAACACCCAATTTTAATTAGTAAATAGAAAAATAATTATATATCTAAATAAATATTAAAAAATTAAATAAATTAAATCAATAATATACCTTCATGAAATTATTGATAAATGAAAACGAATTCTAGAATATTAATTCTTGGCTAAAGAAAAAATATTTGTTTACAAACAATAGTTAATTTTTATTTTTTAATTTAAATTTTGAAATAATTTATTTTTATCAATAAAATTCTAAAGATTTTTTTAACCCTCGTATAAAATGGGTGATAATATGTATATTTATTTTCACATTTTTTTTAAATGATGATAAAATTATTTGATGGTAAAAAATTGATATTTTTTAGAAAAAAAATCAATTGTTGCAATGTTTTGTTTTATTAATAAATTAAATTTATCACTATTGATCAATTATTTTAATGATATTTTAATATTATTATGCCTATAAAATAAATTCAAAACACTTATTTATTGTAATTTAAAATGATATGTGAATATAATAATTTGAATCTTATAGATATTTTTCTCTAAACATGTTTTTTATGAATTGTTTGATTTTATTGAATTAATAATTTCTACCAACTCAATAAATTTACTTAGTAAAAATTGATTCCAAATTAAAAATTGACATAATAAATTTTAAGAAATAACATCAAGGTAATTTATAACCCTAAATAGTATTTATCATGGTGAAATCACTTTCTTCATTGTGAATTTTAAAATGGAATAAAATAGATTGAACTAGGGGATAAGGAATTTAATATAACAAAAAATTTAATTTATATAATTTTTTTATTTTATTTTTTACCATAATTAAACATATCATTGAAATTTTTATACTTTTGTTACATTATATTTAGAATTAAATTATTACCTTTAAATGATATGAATATTTACAGGGGTTCCACTCCGCAGACATAGAAAATGGCCCAACCATTCCAAAATTAAACACAAACATTGATCACAAAAGATTATAAAATCACAACCATAGTTTCTTCTCCTCATCCCTCTACATGAACTAGAAGTCTTGGTCAAAACTAAATTATATCACAATATAGTTTATGTTTCAAAAAAAATGGATGATATCTATGGTAGCAGTAATACTCATAACTGGGTTCTTTCATGTGTATTTTTAATTCCACCTCTTTAAAATATTTTACGACAATATAAATATAAATTAATCAGAATAATAATGATATTTAAATTTTTTTATGTCATTATTAAAAAAATCTATCTCTTTTCTATCTAATGGAATATGTAAACAATACTGATTCATACATATGGACTAATATCTTCATAAACAAATGTATTTAATTTTTCTTTATCTACTCCCATTGATTTATATATAGATAGGATTAAACATTATATTTTTTTTATTATATTATTATGATATTTAAATGGTAATTTATCTTTTACCTTCATTTATTCAAACTCAATAAATAATTAAAACATCTCAAGTGCATATTTAAATACTACGATCTCTATGATGTTATGTAATTCATTTTTTATAACATCCTTACATGGATTATTATAACTTTTTATACAATGAGTAAATATAATATATATTTGACTACAATGAATCATAAGATAATTAATCCATGACAATGAAATAATGATAATAGTCCCTAAACTAAATCATTCATGAAAAAATAGTTAAAACCCAAAATATTTTTTATTAGATATTTTTAAATAAATTTTTGATTTAAAATTATGAATTATTAACTTATTGTAATATTTGTACAAATATGGTTCATATATATATAATTAATTAATCAAATTTTATTATATATGATTTTATATCAAGTACATAGAATTTCAGATCTTAATTTAATGTTTTGTATCACAATATAAATTTTGATACGGATTTTACATGTTCAAATTTACATAAGTTGTTATTTTTTGTTATTTCACAATAAAACTCAATTTATTACCATTTAATCTAATTAATTTTATTTTATTAATTTTTTATTGGATTTTTACCTCTATTTTGTTCCCAAAATGACTAAGTGGATATTTTTGTTAAATGTTAACTTAGTTTATTTTCTTTTAGTCAAGAATCATTCTCCTCTATATTCTCATTATTCAAATACAATTATGGAATATTTTACCTATAAATAAATGTCTGATAAAAGTGTTTCATATTACAATTTATATCATGATTTATTTTTAGAATAAATCAAATGAACTTTTTTATATATGATAACATTTGAGTTTTTAAATAATTTGTAGTAGAATGCATTCTATTAAATGTATAAAACATGGATAATTTTCTCATATCTCATAAAAATTATGTATCATGGATCATAAATTTAAATTTATCATGGTTTTCAAATAAAATCATATTCCCTTTATAATATGAATTATTCATTTTAAAATATTTTCAAAAAAGAAGTCAAAAATTCCTTATATTTTAAATTGTATTTCAACTACTTTAATAACCTTATTTATTATCTATGAAAACATCCATTAAGGAGTATTATAATTAACTGATGATATATTTTAAGGATATAAAACACTTTTATTTTATATATGGATACTTTTGATGTGTATTAAGATTTATAATAAAAATAATCTTATTCAATAAATATATATAGTTTGGATGGAATCATGCATATTTTTTGCGGATTGTATATGTATGATGTATCATTCTTCGATTGGTATGTCAGTTATAGAATTTAAATTCACTAAATTTTTAAATTATATGCTATTAGATTTATAAGGGATGTTGGTAAAAATTATTATTCGAATATACTAAATGATGATGTTAATAATTCCTGACCCAATATATTGATGGATTATGGAAATAATTAATGATCCATTACAAAAAAGTTATCCTAATGATTATATATAAACCATTATGATAAAAAAATAATGATGTTAGTTTTTTATTTATAATTTTATTAGATCCTAGTAGTGAAGGCCAATATAAATGTGATGTATTTCAATAACCATGTTTATGAATGATTCGTATGTGATGACACATGTTTTTGATTTGTTTCTTTATGGAAGATGATAACATATTTCATTCAACAATAATATATTTAATAATAATAATATTTATTGCATGGCCCTAAAATTTTGATTTTTGATCATTTGGGTATGTCAATCATAGGTTATTAACTTTGTTATCTTCTCATACAAAATTTTTGAACTTTTTATTTCTTATGATCATCAGTCGATATCTTTTATGTTTACTCATAATAAGAATATCAGCTCATTCTTTCTTTTGTTCTAATTTCCTCAGCTATTAAAGAATTATCATAAAAAGGATATGAATAATAGGTGTTTGATATGAGAAGTACATTCTGAGATATATTTATGATTATTCATAATTTTTTTATTATTTATGTAATATTCAATACTGCTAAATATTTATGATTCTCATGAAAGTAATATTTTTAAAATTATTGAATATTAAAATAAATGCATTTAATGTTTATGTATGATTTGTTCAGGTCACCAAAAAATGGGGTGAGGAACCACATGTAAATTTTATCTCTGTTAATATTGAAAAATGAAAAACATGATGACCTCCATTATACCAAATAATAGAATTAACATTCTAATGTGTTTTGTCAAACATTGTATTTATTTGATATTCTATTCAAAAAATGTATACATACAAAAAGTGGATATTTTTGGGACCTTATTACCTAGAGAATAAAATTTTTGTATTAGTATATTATCCTTTAAAAACTGAGGTATTGATTTTATTAATGCTAATCAAGAACATAGATCAACAGAAATAATCAATTTTAAAGTAATGGGGGAATTTTAAAAATATATTTATCAATAAATACATTCACCCAACTATTCCCAATAAAATATGGAGTAAATTTATATAATTGAAAAAAATAATGACAAATATTTTCCAATGATTAAATCAATAAAATAAATTATTGGATTACATTTTGATTTATCATTTACCCCATGAGAATGGAAATTCTTTCATTGGTGTCGTGAAATCAAGTTTCCATAATTTGTTATTTATAATAGGATTTGTTATCTATAAATTAATATTTATTATATTCTCTAATAGTTTAAGTTGAATTAATTAATCCCATTACACTCTTAGTTTCATCTACAATAGCCTAAAAAATCTAGTTATAAGGAAAATAAAATGATTAAAAGGGAAGTGGAATGAACAATATTCTTTATATGTACAATATTTTTGGAAACAATCAGCAGGTAATTACATCAATATAATAAGAAAATTCATATTTCATAAGAGAGTATTTTATCAATAACATAAATATAGATGGGTAATGTCAAATGAAAAGAAAGGAAAACATGATACACCTACCACACATTAGTTTTTTTATTATTTATATTCCTTAAAATTTTCCAATTAGTTCATCCATTATTGGGTTAATGATTATATTAATCATCGACATTATCAAATTACATGGGAAAATAGTAATCATAATGTAATCAAGATGGCTGAAGTATGTTATGAAAATGATTCATTGTATGTTAAACTCAATATCCACTCACAAACAAGAAAAAATATTATTTAATTATCATTCTACATACTCAAATATAGCATTAAATTTTCTAATGGAATAAAATTAAAAACCAAGTGGATATATATTGAATTATTATTGGGAAAACCATCATTATAAGAAATTAGTCCATATTATCTAACACTTATCTGGATGATTTTTCTTCTGAATTCCCATCCTTTAAAATTTATTACTATCCCTTGAGTATACTTTTTTGTGACGGTCACCCTAGATTACGATATAATCATATATTTCTATTAATTTCAGGGATAATAGAGACTCATTTCATAATTAATATAAATATATGGTCATATATCTGTTCAAATATGACTGTAAACACCCTATAGTAACCACTTCCACTACATGGGTAACAATAACAAATTATGAGGCGTACATAGGTCAAATACATTGGAATGAAATCAATTTTTGGGATAATCCTTTGATGATGGAACTTGAGTTTAATATTATTAATTCTGAAAAGGAGGTTTTTATATAGTTAAAATTATATCATGGCCATTTATATCTTATGGATACCAATATCTATCTCCATCAGGGTGGGATAATTATAATAGCATGGAAAAAATTTATTAGCAAGGGGAATATTTTACCACATGTTTAATGAATCATATTTTATAACATATATATATTTCCTATAATGTTGTTTCTAATTATTAAAAATTATATTAATATGAAATATTATTGTGCTATTCTGATATGAATCAATTCAACAACATTTTTATTATATACCTTAAATGTGTATAAATTATGATGGGATTAGAAATAAAAAATTATATGTTTTTACCAAAATGTAGTGTAGTTGAATATATATACTCATGATATTCACCATTAATATAATTAAACCCAAAATGAAAAAAAAACTTCACAATTTGGGAAATATTATATTATAATAAAAATTTTAATCTATTTGAAGTATATTTTTTATAAAATTTTATTTATCTATCGGATGTAAGGAAAAATAATAGATATCATATGGCATTAATAATATGGTTTAATTTTTTTATAAAAAATAATTAAAAATTAACGAGGATATTTTATTTACATGTATGTAGTTAATATATATAAATGTTATTTACAAGTTTAAAATATATCATTTCACTTTAAACAACTCATTTTGAAATATTAAATTATTTTGGAATAAAAATAAAAGATTATAACCAAATGGGTAATGTTTTGTTTATTATAAATAAAATTTATTTATGAATTAAATATTTATATTTACATTATTACTCTTAAATAATGATGTAATAACTAGTGATTTTAAAATATATACATTGACTGATAGTTTATAAGATATGCAACATCGATCTTAATTAATGCCTGAAATATTATTCTCTAAATGTTGTGGTTATAACTTAGTCATTGGATTTGATGGTATGAATAGGAATCATATAATTATGAAAAATATTTGAATGACACACTCAATATAATTTGGTGATTTATTTTTAATAAATAAGTATTTAATTTTATATAAATGTATTCTTATTATACAATAAAATGTTTTTTTAAATTACATTTACTACTTTTTGTGAGAAGAAAATTATTATTATTATATTATAACATTACAATTTTTTTGATAAAAAGGATATAATATTTTGAATAATCATATAAATATAAAAATATTGAATTTTATTTTTATTTTTTATGGAATGATTGATTCTTCGGTGAATAGTCAAAGGTTTGATTTTTTTAAATTGCATTTTGATTTAATTAAAAGGACTCACTATACTTAGAATAATCTCCAAGGATTATAAATATTATAGTATTAGATATAATATAATAAAAATAATTCGAATCTTTATTGTAAATTATTTTTTTATTACTATATTATTTCATATAAATTCATTTATCTAAAAAAAATTATTATTATTTCAATTCTTTATATTAAAATTAATTGCTACCAATATTTGAAATGTGATTTTAAAAAATTAATTCAATGTTTTAAATTAATATTTTAAAAAAACTGCATATGTCTCCTATTTTTTAACATTGTGAATAGTAACATTAGTAATTTTATTTTCCATAATAAAGGTCCAATCATGCGATAAAGATTAAAAAATAAAATTATAATTACTAAATAATCAACCTAATACATGACATTATTTTATTTTATGAATACAAAACATCCATAATTATCCAAAAGTCTAATATATGGCTATTTTAGATGTTGAAAACATTTTTACCATTAATAAAGTTTTATATATAAACAGTGAAAAAATAATTTTATTTGTTTTATTATCTAGAAAACATTAAATATGGACAAATTGATGATTTTATTATCTTGAAATATTAAATTGGAATATAATATATTTTATAAACTGTAAAAATTTATTTTTAATTTTTATTGAATTAATAATTTCATTAATTGATTTTTATCACTTAATCATTAATTGTACAAGAAATAAAAAATAAATTATATTATATTAAAAATTATTAATATTGTTTAAATTAGTGATTTTTTTAATATTTTTATGGAAAAACATATTAGAGTGATTTTTATATATTCGATTCAAATTCAATTTGATAATTTTAGTTTTAAAATTAAAATAAAATAATATTTTCGAAATTGATATTAATATCATTCTTTGAGAAATAATAAATTAATAAATGATACCAAATTTCTAAAAACCATATTTTTTTAATGTTATTGGGAAATAGATTAAAAATAATCATATTCCATTTAGGATTCAATTTTCATTTAATTTTTTCTATATTTTCACTTAGAGAGTAAAAACATTATTATCACTATAATTGTCGAACAAGATAATTAATTTTTATAACAAAATTTTAAGGGCGAAAATATGATCCAATCTTTTTAGAATTTTATTATATTTGTTTATTTACACAAATACCCATCTAATACTCGAATAATATAAAAATGGATGCATTTTTCATATTAATATTAATTTATATTAATTAAATATTTTAATAAATTCCAATTATACATTCCCCTCTCTTATAAATGGGAACCTCTTCATCTCATTTAATAACACCTGAAAAACTATTTGGTTCAGATAGTACGTGACAAAAAATTTTAATTAATTCATTCCAAAAAACCTATATTATTTTATTGGATCATAAATACAACCTGTGAATGTTTTTTGTGGAAACCATCAGAGGATGTTCAGAGAATATGTGTCGTTATTAACAATTCATTTTTTTATTTTTTTTATTTTCTTCATTAAAATATATTAAAAACATTATAAAATAGAAAAAACATTACCTCACATATACATATGTGTTATTATTTTAATGGAATAATCAAATTGACTCTCCAACCTCCATCAAATGCGTAAGGAATCCATCATATGTGTATATGGTGGACTACCACCCCAGAGACTAATGTAATTCATTTTTCATCACAACGTCACAAGGATTTGAAAAATGATGGATTTTATTTATATATAAATGGTATTCATGGTAAATTATTCATTTAAAATTAATTATATATGATTTAACTTATTATCATTACATTCACAAAAAATTGATATTTTTATTCATGTCTATGTGTAAACTGCCACCAACACAAAGAGATGTGATTTTATTATCACAGTAACACATGGATTATATATGTAATTATATTGAAATAAAAAATATTTCATTTATGATATAATGGTAATTATTAAATTACTAACGAATTATAATATTCTTTACATAATTATCATTGAGATATAAAAAAGTTTTCCATTTATACATATGAATAACCTTCTTCATGACTATTATATAGTTAATTTTTAGAAATGATTTTTCATGAATGAATTTAAGAGTATAATTGATGTATAAAACAGATTATTATTTCTTTATTAATATTTTCGAGATGTTGTGACAGGGATCTATTTGACCATGGTTGACCACCAAAGCTATTTTGAAATTAGTAATCAAACGTCTTCAAAAAACCAGAACTGGACATAATTGATTAAATATGTATATATGTCATTTTAATAAATTTTGGAAAAGAAAAGAATGATAAATTAAGTAACCATTAAATTCTCTTACGTAGGTATAAAATTTCAATATGTTTATTATATTTCTTTTAAATTCAATACATAGAATATATATACTCGAAATATGGAATTTCATCTCAATTTTTCTTTAGTGGGGTCTATTTTTTTTTATTGTGCATAATTTCATTTATATGGTTTATATAAATATATTTTACATATTATATCATGAATAATTATTAATTCATGTTTTATTATATTAAAACCTAAATTATTTATTACAAGGGAATTAGACATGAATGTTACTAAATTTAAAAGGGTTTCTAAATAAATTTATTTTTAGTATGGTATAAATATCTTTCATTGAGATTGTTATCTCTTGGTTATGTGTGAATTTACAACTAATTTTTTAATTCTCTATTAAAACTTTTTTCTATTGAAATAATTTTTTTACAGATTATCAATCAATTTTTTAATTCTAAAATCAGTGATATAATATTAGTAAGTGTTATTTTATGATTCTTCTTATGTTAATGACACATATTGTTTCATATTATTTTATTATTTTATGGGGAATATAATTTAATTCTTACCAATTGGAAAATGTTTTCTGTTATAATATATATTAATTTCAAGATTTTTTATATTTAAGGATACATAGGGGAAACCATGTGATATTATTTTATTCAGACAGATATATTTTATTCTACTCTAGTTATGAATATTTTTTTATAGGTTTAAAATTAATTTCCCCCCTTATTGATTAACTTAACATTAATAAAATCATTTTAAAGTTAAATCAATTTTGTATCTTCTTTTAAATTTGTAATAATTCACATCCATATCTATTTTTTTTTCTAAAATGTTTTCAACCATTTTGTTATAAAAATAGAAATTATTTCCCAATGTAAATTGAAATTATATTTGACCATGATTTATTATTATTTGAGATTAGTTTTCTTATGATTTTCTAAATGGGTCAATTTTTAATCCCTTTACAATATGTTTTAAAAGAATGCATATTTTTAAAATTTACAACATGAACAGATTTTCATATCATCATAATTATTATATTAAATAAAGATACATCTCAATGCTTCCACGGTTAACTTCAAAGTAAAAATTTTTCATAACATTCAATGAAGTTTTTTTTAATGTTATTTTAATGTGAAAAGGTATTTTTCAACAATAAATATTTCATGAAATTATATGGGTATTTTCCTTCACCAATGCGAATCACCCTTGAGGTTACTTATGCTCCAATAGGGATATTTTATAATTTTACCATACCAATTTTTCTAGGGATGGATTATTATTATTTCAAAATACATTCATGTAAAACATTTATTTTCTATGGGTAATTCATGTTATGAGAGGATTAAATGTTGTTACTAAGATTTTTATGATTAAATTAATACTATATTTTTCCTATTCAATTTTTGGAGCATATAAATTGTTATAATGATGTTAGTTATTCTATATATGAATGATGGATGATTATGTTGTTAAACATGGTTGGTTTTTTTGAATATAATATAATTATTGATGGGTCTATGATATACCTAGAATTCATTAGGTAAGATATGTATTTGGAAAATTATTGTGAGGATTATTCCATGTATAATCATGAATGGTATTTTAAGTGTAACTATGATAGTTAATCTAAGGCTAGCTATGATGGTTATTACATGTGTTTTATGATGGTAGATCTAATTATAAACATGATTTTTATTCCACCTATAATAAGAATATTAAAATTTTCCATGATACGATCACAATTTCATTATTCTTTTTTTGGATTTTAATTATTCTATTGATCACGATTAACAACACAAATGTCATGTTAATTGATTCCAATGACACTTTCCTATGTAAAATTATTGTTCCAATTTTATTGATGGATGATCTAGTTATTTAGGGGTTTGTATTCACTTAATTTAATCTCATTCCTTAGTATCATTTCATCGGTAATTATTATCATCTTATATTTATAGATTACATTCAATTTTTAATACTTATATTTACCCTCAATAGTAATCTAAACTCACCTTCATTATGTTTCCTTTTCCCAAATTTTATGAAGAAATGTTTCATTTATGTATTTTTTAATGACTCAAATTTTTCAAATTTAATTTTAAAAAATTATTTAATAAAAATATGATACCCGAAACTAAGAAAACATGTGATTTTGAGGCCTTGGGTGCCTGAAATTTCTGTTTTAAAAATATTAAAATTTTGTAAGTATGAGCAGATGAATTTTATGAAAATGTAAAATAACATATAATTGAGTTCCCAGATGCGAAATCTGAGGGCACCGTTGAGCTCAGAGTATTCAACTTACCCATGGTGCGACCTAATATTGATCGGCATGGCTCATTTGTAGAAAAAGTTATCATTGGCATAAATGCAAATAAAATAGTTAAATAAAAATTATTTTATTTTGAAATTAAAAAACCCAAAAATGGCCTATTAGATTGGAAACCTGAGACCACCATTGAGTTCATAATGGGGTTTTATCATTAAGCGGGGCCAAACCTCGGCCGGCACGAGTTGAGGGTGAATGTATGATTTTTGGATGTGGACTTTATTAAATTTTCTAATAAAAATATTGTATTTAACATTACATGTTGATGCAGAAGTTTTTTTCATTTTTAATAAAACTACTAGAATTTAAGGTTTATGCGATGGGTTATTTACGACGGGATCTCATCACAAATAAACATTAGCGACGGGGCCCCATCGCAAATAGTCCATTGCAGAAACCGTCATCCCAACAAATTTTATTTGCGGCCCCGTCGCAAATATTCCGTTGTAAAAAATTCCATCCCAAAAAATATTATTTGCGACGGGGCTGTTGAAAATAAGTAAGTAAAAACTTATTTGCAACGTCCCCATTGCAAATAAGTTATTGTGGCGAGCCGTTCATATCGTCGGAAATAGGACAATAAATAACATATTTGTGACGGGGTCCCGTCACAAATAGCCCCGTCGCAAATACTAAAAAAAACAAAAAAAATATAAAATAATTAATATAATCATATAGTATTATTTATATTTTATAATATTAATATTAATATTTGTAATATAAAAAACATTATATTATTATAATATTAATAAAAATAAAATTTATAAAATAAAATTATGAAATATTAATATCGGACAATAATAATAATATGAATACTATTAATATAAATAATATAATATAATATAATATTAAAATTAATATTAATAATATAAAAAATTAATATAATATTACTATTATTATTAAAATAAACATACATATTTATGAAAAAATAATAATAATAATATTATAATTATAAAATATTAAAATTCTCAATATTTACAACAATTATAAAATATTAATAAAATATTATTATTCTTATTATTAAAATAAACAGTCATTAAAAATAATACTAATACGTAATAAAATATTATAAATAAAAAAATTATTATATTAAGCTATATTGAAACCAATATGAAAATGAGAAATCGTAAATAGTTAATCTTACAATAAGCAATGAACTCAAATGGTTGATACATGTAAAAAATCATTGTGGGTGGATAATCTAGAGGTCCTAGAGGAGATGGTGGAGAAACCTTCATCCCTAAACTACGAGTCAGATGGTGCATGTACTCCATCTGTTCCTGCTACTACTCCTAATATCCACACATCTCTTCTTGGTGTTGCTGATGATATCGACACATCTCCTCATTGTACTACTCCTTCCACTATTACTCCTGCGGACGCATCTGCTCCTACTCCTGATTGTTACTAATTATTACTAATTTAGGAATACTTAGAAATACATAGAAAAACTACTCCGGATTATTACTAATTATTACTAACTTAGAAATACTTAGCAATACATAGCAAAATGAAAAATGCTTGAATAATGAATGGAAATTTGGTAATCATCATTGTGGAGATGAGTACAAATTTTCCCTTCATTATGCAAGTAGTTTTCATTTACTAATTATAATTATTTCTAATTATTACTAATAAAAAAATTATAATATCAATATTTTTGAAAAAATAATATTATTATTATTAAAATAATAAAAAATTTATAAAATATTAAAATTATCAATTTTCAGAATAGGATTTACTCTATTCGTAACATATTCAAATCTTAAAGGGTCGCCAATTATCAGGTTATGCACAATAAAAAGTTTGTGTCAGCCATGTCCAATGTAAAATCTATAATTGTCCTTACATGGTTGATCACCTCACAAGTAGTGTTGCAATAGGACGACCAAAGTAATTTTGTTCTTGTCTCTATGAATTATATCACTCCCTTTACATAGATCATTCTTCCTTAATAATTTGAGGGGACATCAGTATCATTCCCTTAAATTTTCAAGGAAGAATGGTTTATGTAAAGGGTCATGTGTGATAATTCTTATAGATGATAAGGGCATGACATGGGTTTTCCTATTGCAACGCTACATGCAAGGTGATCAACCAATCAAGGAAAATTATATCTAATTATATCTAATTATATATAATTATATCAAATTATATCTAATTATATCTAATTATATCTAATTATATCTAATTATATCTAATTATATCTAATTATTACTAATTATTACTAATTTTTACTAATTTTTACTAATTTTTACTAATTATTAATAATTATATCTAATTATTACTAATTATATCTAATTATTACTAATTATATCTAATTATATCTAATTATTACAAATTATAGCTAATTATTACTAATTAATACTAATTATTACTAATTATATGTAATTATATCTAATTATTACTAATTATTGCTAATTATATCTAATTATTACTAATTATATCTAATTATTACTTATTATTTCTAATTATTTCTAAATATTACTTATTATTACTAATTTTTACTAATTATTACTAATTATACTAATTATATCTAATTATTACTAATTATTACTAATAATTACTAATTATATCTAATTATATCTAATTATATCTAATTATATCTAATTATATCTAATTATATCTAATTATATCTAATTATATATAATTATATATAATTATATCTATTTATATCTATTTATATCTAATTATTACTAATTATTACTAATTTTTTGTAATAATTACTAATAATTACTAATTTTTACTAATTATTACTAATTATTACTAATTATTAGTAATTATCACTAATTATTACTAATTATTACTAATTATTACTAATTATTACTAATTATTACTAATTATAACTAATTATATCTATTTATATCTAATTTATATCTAACTATTACTAATTATTATTAATTATATCTAATTATTATTAATTATATCTAATTATCACTAATTATTACAAATTATTACAAATTATATCTAATTATTACTAATTATATCTAATTATTACTAATTATTACTAATTATTACTAATTATATCTAATTATTACTAATTATTACTAATTATTACTAATTATTACTAATTATTAAAAATTATTACAAATTATTACTAATTATATCTAATTATTACTAATTATTACTAATAATTACTAATTCTTACTAATTGTATCTAATTATTACAGATTATATCTAATTATATCTAATTATTACTAATTATATCTAATTATTACTAATTATATCTAATTATTACTAATTAAAGGGTCATGTGTGATAATTCTTATAGATGAGAAGGGCATGACTTGGGTTGTCCTATTGCAACGTTACTTGCAAGGTAATCAGCCAAGCAAGGACAACTATCTCTAATTATATCTAATTATATCTAATTATATCTAATCATATCTAATTATATATAATTATATCTAATTAATACTAATTATTACTAATTATTACTAATCATTACTAATTATTACTAATTATATCTAGTTATTACTTATTATATCTAATTATATCTAATTATTACTAATTATATCTAATTATAGCTAATTATAGCTAATTATTAAAAATTATTACTAATTATATCTAATTATTACTAATTATATCTAATTATTACTAATTATTACTAATTATTACTAATTATTACTAATTATTACTAATTATTACTAATTATATCTTATAATTACTAATTATTACTAACTATATCTAATTATATCTAATTATATCTAATTATATCTAATTACATCTAATTATATCTAATTATATCTAATTATATCTTATTATTACTAATTATATCTACTTATTACTAATTATATCTAATTATTACTAATTATTACTCATTATTACTAATTATATCTAATTATTACTAATTATTACGAATTATAACTAATTATATTTAATTATTACTAATTATTACTATTTATATCTACTTATTAATAATTATTACTAATTATATCTTATTATTACTAATTATTACTAATTATATCTAATTATTACTAATTATTACTAATTATTATTAATTATATCTAATTATATCTAATTATATATACTTATATCTAATTATATCTAATTATAACTAATTATTACTAATTATTACTAATTTAATTACAACTAATCAACAATAAAAAAATTAACATAAAAAATGAAATAAATAAATAATTAAAACAGCATAAATTCCTTAAAGAAAGATTTTCTATTGATGCAGACGGCTTCAAAACTTCTTCATGAACAAAAAAATTAACTTAAAAAATTTTCTCTCTGAAACCCGAGTTTAGAGAGAAACAGGATCTAAAATTTGAAAGGAATGAGATGAAAAACGGATGGGGGAATATATAGGTTAGATTATTTGCGCTAGGAGTATTTGCGACATGATACCTGTTGCAAATAGTATCTTTTGCGACGGTACCCGTTGCAAATACCTACGTCCGCATTAATTGTTGTCGGCGGTTAAAAAGTTATTTGCGACGGGTCTCATCGCAAATTGTCCTTGCCGACACACCTTTTGCGACAAGACGACATCCCGTTGCAAAAAGCTACAAACCACCACTGTTTATTTGCGACAGGGCCCGTCGCAAATACTTAACTATTTGCGATGGTGGGATCCCACCGTCACAAATAACCTTCGCACGGTTTGGCGCGCTATCAATGCCAAACTATTTGCGACGTGCGTTAAAATCTCATCCCAAATAGTTGGTTATTTGCGATGGGTCATTACCCCCGTCGCAAAATAACCTTTTGGACGGACCTTTTTCGACGGGGTTTATTCCCATCGCAAAAGGCCTATCGCAAAAATCCCTTTTCCCCGTAGTGTAAGCCATATTAGGGAAATTTTGGTTTACCACTATCACCCTAGAATTCCCATGATGTAAGTAGATAGAAATTATATCCTGAGATGAACACCAGGGAATCAAGGATCGATGATGACACAGACCTCTATTTTTTATCAGCAAGCGATCAAAATCGAGGTATGGTGTCGAACTCGTAATGATTTCTTTTCTTCTTATTAGAATAATATGACGAATTCTGGCCAACCCAGGAAGAGGTTGATCCACCGTTCAATAATTCTTATAGGATGGATAATTCATGTGGGATAAAATATATTAGGACCTGGTGATTATTCTAATCTTGGTTTCTTAATGATCCCAATAACCTGAATGGATCAAGGATGAACGAACAATTCCAGTATCTGTTCATTGGGTGTCTGTGTTCTTAATCTCCCCCCAAAATCATTCATGCCCTTCATGCATTCTTCACCCAATATACTCCGACGTGAGTGATCGACCATTTATCCCATGATACATGGCACAACAATCCGAGTCCAAAGGTCCTGATCTGAAATGGAATTATGGAGGTGCGATGAAAGCACAGTAGGGATGCAGTGTCTTATAAAGGAGGGCACGACGAATGGCGGATAGCCACTAAGGCGGCCAGTGGCGAGGGTAGGGCATGGCCAGGCAGGACACCGTGTTCTAACAGGGTGCATAACTGTAGTCCAACAAGTCCATTCCAAAGGACGAGCCAACAACGGTGTGGTCCATGTGTGGTAGAAAGGATCCGTAGAAAGAGGTTGCGAAAGGGTGTGGATCAGAGGACATGTCGATGGGATCCTGTGGAGGTGGGGAAGTGGTAGGCGGTGATAGGGGGCGTACATTACTGGGGGCCATGTGGAACCTGTGGCGGTAGAAGCTAAAGGGAAGTGGGATGGGTCACGATGTCGTTTTCATTGAACATGATGTATGCATTGACTGGGAGCACATGGTGGAGCCGTGCACTGAAAGATTTTTCCCACATGTGGTGGGCCAATCTAGAGAAATGTGCTACTCCGGTAGCCCCGTGGGTTATACCGCATAGCGCAAAAGGCCACGCCCAATGGGCTAGTCTGGTTTAGTCTTACCTAGACTGACCATGTCGGGTCAGTCTTAGACCATCCCAGACGCTTTTACTAAATAGACCATATAATTCAAATTGTGTGTACGTTTGACATGAATATTGATGTGTTGGGACACTTTCTATGAGAAATTCCATTTGAAATACTCTAAGTAAGTTTTTTTGGAAGTTGGTTGAAGAAATAATGGCTCGAGTAGGTACTTTCTCCCCAAACGAGCACGCTCTGAGTGGAATCCTACAGCTAGCTATAACTATGTGTCTTTGGAGACTTATTTACCTCATGATGCAATATGTGTCATCAATGCTTCGTGTGACATTGACACTTTGTGGTCCCTTGATGATCTATGCACCATCGACATCCAAGACTCCATCACTTATCTGGGATCCATCGACTCTCCACGCGCCACTAACACTTTGTGTCCCTCTAACGCTCCATGCTCCATCTACACCTTTTGTGCCACAGATACTTCTAGTGTTATTAATACTATGATATTTGTGAACTAATACTAGAAATTGTTATTTTTTTCTTTAGACTTGTACATCTATGAGCTGACTGTATTGATTGTACATCATTTGTTTCCATTGAAGTGTATTTTGTGTGTTTCTGTTGTGATTTACATAGTGTGTTTATATTGTGTTATACATTGTTTATTTATTAGTGGGGTAACATTGTGGTTTCAAGGTCCCCCTGAGTATTTTTTTACAGACACCATCACGGGATATACCAGCACATGTTTTTTCTTGTGTAGGTGATCGACACATTGATGGAGTCCATGGTGTACTAGGACCAAGTGGCTCTTAGAGAGAGGCCCTAAAGATGAGGTATGATTCATGAACTTCTAAAAAAAATTGTACCTACCCTTTAGGTTGGGTTTTCTATAGGCGAGATTCAGGAGCTTTTTCTTTTAATTTTGGTTGGGCTTGTATACAGTCCTTGTTTACTATTCACATTGGTAATATCATACACTATTGTTGGTATCTTAGTGTAAGACATGCTTATTTACATAGTGTTTTCCTTTTCACCATTTTGGGCATGGATATGGGTCTATGTTTTTAAGTATATAGGAAAATTTATCCCATTTCTGGAATATTCCTAGTTGGTGCTAGTCACCAGCCCCTAGCCAAATGAAGGAAGGCTTGGGGAAGTCACGACATGGGCTCTGATGGATGGATCATGACAGAGTGGTATCAGAATAGTTTGGTTCTACCTAATAAAACAAGAGTTTGTGAGATTGGTTTGGGGAAACATTGTCCAGTGTTTTGATTTCAGATTTCAGGAAAAAAAATCTAGTGTTGGTACGATAGTCAACATATCCCTAAACTAGGACACTGAATTCTACTTTCTGACTTGATACATGAAAACATAGGTGGTAGGGAAAATAATGTTACATACATTATATGGGATTGACTATGTTCTCATGTTCTTCAGTAGTTATTGTCATCTCACCATGTATACTCTATTGACTATGGTACATCTTGATCTATTTCAGGATGCCTCAACGCCGACAGCAATCCAATATTCTAATGTGCTATCACGAGGATAATCCACCTAGATATGAGGCATCAATTTAGGGACTAGTACTGAAGATAGCACCCTGGGGTGGTGTACCAGTGATACCACCACCCAGAGAGAATTAGTTACTATCGGCATTACCGGTAGAGGATTCACGTAGAAAGAGTGCATTCCCTATGTTCCAGAGACAACGAACTCACAGTTTTATGGGTTGGCTAGTCCCCCATCAAGAAATGGATTTCCTGGAGGTGGTTACGCATGCCTTTTTCCTAGTAAGGATTCCTCTCGACCAGATTCCAGTCCTAGTTGTAAGTCTTCTAAATGGATCAGCAAGGAGATGGTGTAGCTTACTGATCTAGATACATGGGAAGACTACCCTTTCTTAGACATAATTTGAGCATCTCATCATGGAAGCCTTTTTTGAAGCGTTGTTACAGTCCTTGCATATATTGGAGCTACTACAACTATATCAGGGCATTTAGACAATAGTGTATTACATAGCACGATTTATGGATCATTCTCACTACTCCATCGATATGGTGTAGGACCATTTCTTTAGGTCTTGTACCATCTACCAGGGGATATTCCAAGGGATCTGGGAATCGATGATATCCCTTATCATCCCAACATATGATGGTGTACTAGAGTGATCTCAACTCAAGGATAACTTTTAAGAGGAGCAGACATCAAGAGTGGGAGCTATCATCATCGTCATATCGTAGTGTCTTATGTAGCAGGTAGATGATAGCTTATATTAGGATACATGTGGATCAAAAAGTTCTAGGGATGACCCTAGGACATGTGGTCAGTGGAGTGATTCTACCAGGGTGGATCAAGATAGCTAGGAGGGCATGATATGTTCCTCATGTGGCAGTTGGGGACATCCAGTGAGAGATTTTCCAACCCATAATACGACCAATCAAAATATGGTCGAGAGACTTCCAAGACTAAGGTGAAGGCACTGACTGGGTGGTCTTCTAAGTGGTAGACATGGAAGAGAAGCTAGTTGGGAATCATGATGTGGGAGGAGGCTTTCGGTACTACCACCACCCCCTATGTGGGCCACCATGTTCTTAGGGAGCCATTGGATAACGATGAGGCCCGCTTCAGGCGATGGAGGCTTATAAACCCAGTTCCCTAGTGATTATTAGAGGTACGATCAGTTTCTTTTCCACCCTATCTACATTTTTGTTAGGTTTAGGTGTTGGTCACTCTGTTCTTTGAATGACCATTATTCTAGACACAAATATTCCATTGGAACCGTTGACTCAATACCTACCCTTAGAGACTCCTACTAGTGGATATTTGACAATCACACACTGTTTTTTATGGTGTTCCCTTACTATTGCGGGAAATAGTGTAGGTTGGGATCTCTTAGTAGAAGAATCAAGGACCTAGGGTTCCATCCATAGTATCAACTTGTTACCCATAGTCCATTCCCATATTGCCTATTTTAGGTGTCAAGTACGATGTGTCCATAGAGATGGGACCAGTTTTTCCATTTTCTATGAAAAGTAATCCCAAGAAGTGTCGAATAGACTCTCACATTAAAGGGTGTAGTCGATCACAGACCTATTGTTTAGAATGACCCTCGGTGAAGTGGATGGGATATGTCTTCAATTTCTTGGAATGATGGTTGAGTATGAGGTCATATTTCAGGAATATGTTCTCGGATTACGTCTACCATGAGAGGTAGGTTTCTGCATTGATCTTTACCTAGAGAAGACAGCAATATATATATCTTCATATCGGATAGATCCCATGGAGCTTCATTAGTTAAGGGTACATCCTGAGGACTTATAGAATAAGAGATGCATAAGACACAGTGTTTCACCCTGAGTGGCCCCAATTTTTTTTTCCAAGAAGGAAGATGTGATCTTGAGGTTATGTGTGGACTTTTCGTACCTGAACTAGGTGATCGTGAAGAATAATTACCTCTACCAAGAATTTATGAACTCATCGATCAGCTAAAGAGAACGAGGTGGTTCTTAAAGAGATAAGATGGATCGGGATATCACCAGCTTTGTGTAGGGAATGACACTGTATCAAATATGGCCTTTAGATGTCTGTATATACACTACGATTAGTTAGTGATGCCTTTTGTTATGAAAAACATTACAATATGGTTCTTGGGACTCATGAACAAGATTTTCCATCCATACCTATACTATTCTTTCATTTTCTTTAATGATTAAATCAGAGAGTACTCGGCGTCTGATGAAGAGCATGTGATACACTTAAGGATGGTCCTGGATACACTTCGAGAGATCCATATTTATGAGATTCTCTTGAAGTTTCAGTTCTAGATTTGGTGTTTCCACTTTCTGGGACAAGTCATTTTAGTGGATGGAGGTGTATTATAACCAATGAAGATAGAGGCAGTAATTTCTTGGGATCCAGCCAACAATGTTACAGTAGTGTGGAGTTTCCTATGTTTTTATGGGTACTATTGGAGATTTTTACCTAACATTTTTAGCATTGCAGCACCATTGATATCCTTAACAAGAAAATGGAATCCATTTATGTGGACAGAGAAGTTCCAATAGATCTTTCAATAGTTTAAGTAGAAGTTGAGGATCTAATCTATATAGAGATTACTGAAGGAGTTTGTTGAGTATATTGTGTTCTGTGATGCATCATGAATAGGTCTTGGTAGTTTCCTAATGTAGGGGAATGTAGTGATTGAATATGGTTCATAGTAGTTTAGGTATAATGAGTATTACTACATGACCCATGATCATGATCTAGAAGCGGTAGTCATCGCATTAAAAATGTTATGACACAAACTGATGGGCATGAGGTTTAACATCTAATCTAACCATAAGAGTCCCATGTATGTATTCACTCAGAGTATCCAACCTTTAGAGATAGAGAGAGAGAATATATAGAGTTCCCCCAAGACTATGACATTGATATTTTTTACACTCCTCATATAGGGAACGTGGTGGCAGATACACACAGTTGGAGATCCATTTTCTTGTTGATAAGTGAGTAATTAGAGGAATTGGACACGTTATAGATATCCTTTATGGAAGGAGATTGAGAATATCGCCTCCAGTATATGGTTTTCACCACTCCACTATTATAAATATTCAGATAGTAAATTATTTAAGACATCGAAAATGAGACTATACATGCTTAGATGTCTATAGGGAATTCCCCTGATGGATATTCAAATGGTGGGGATCACATCATTATCTTCTTAGGATGCACAGTAGTAGGAGAGACATTGCAGAAGGATTCCTTGAGGGACTTTCAAAATTCCCCATTATTGGTACATAAATGACTGGAAAATATGTATTAGGACCTATGACTTTACTTCTGCTATTTGGGAAGGATGAAGTTATTGGAAGAGTTTGTATTAAGATTCCTCACTTTCAGCAAATGAAGGCGGAGCACTATGTTCCATAAAGATTATCCCAACCACTTGAGGTACCATTAAGGAATTGTATGGGATATCGATGGACATCATGATGGTTTCATAATTCCCATCCACGATACATGATACCATTTTGGTGATCCTTGACTAACTCAGCAAGTCATCCCACTTCTTACCGATATGTGAGTAGAGCTCAGTAGAGAGCTTGGGAAACCACTATGTGCATGAGATATTTTGACTCCAGGGAGTCCCATGGAAAATAGTATTATATCATGATTCTCACTTTACATCGTAGCCATGGAAGGGATTGCAAGGGACATTTGGGACATAGTTTAATTTGAGAATGAAATTTCATCCCTAGACGGATGGCCAGACCAAGATAACCATCATGGTTCTAGAGGACATGCTATGTACTTGCATCCTATTATTTGGAAACAATTGGGAGGACCACTTACCACTATTGTATTTTGGGTATAACAACATCTACCACTCTACCATTTGAATGACACCATTCAAGTCCTTGTACGGGCAACCATGCAGGTCACCACTATGGTGGATAGACCAAGGAGAGTCAGCACTCATGGGTCCAGAATTGGACTTGGCTACCACCAAGAAGGTAAAAATCATCTATGAGTGGTTGAGAACTACACAGATCCAAAAAAAATCATATGATTTCCGGATTTGAAGTCCTCTGGTGTTCGAGTAGATAAAAAATGTGTTTCTTCGGGTCACCCTCGATGTGGATTATGGCGATTTTCATGGGGTGCCATGTTTTCTCTGAGATACATCGTCCTTTTTTAAATTCTATGTATAGTAGGATAGGTGAGTTACCACCAAGATCTACCCCTATATTTTCACTGGATTTAGGTTGTCTTCTATATTTCATAGTTCAGGAGATACATGCCTGATCCATCACATGTCATTTACTGGGGAAAGTTGGACATTAACAATGGGATGACTATTGAACAGTAACCAATGGTGATCAAGGATAGAGATTAGTAGATCCTTCTTGGGAAGTAGATTCATCTATTTCATATTCTGTGGAACAATGAGAATCTCCAGGAGAGAACTTGGGAGAGGGAGGATCATATTCGTGCTTAGTACCAATATATTTTTGTGGAGAAGTGCTTGTTTTTTATTATGGGGACATAAAGTGCTAAGGTGGGGATAATGTAATGGCTTGTATTTTCACAATTATATTTTTAGAAATTATTTGAGGAAATTATGAGACTAAGAGCTCAAAAGGCTTGTGATTCCAAGGCACGGGTTACTTGGAACGTTTGCTTGAAATTTTTTATCTTTTTAAAAGAACAGACACGTGAAAAAGTCACCAGTGGAATAAACATAAATAAAATAATTAAATATAAACTATTTTGTATTGAAATCCTAATAAATAATAAAATTTTAATTTTTTTGGAAATCTGAGACAACTATTGAGTTCGTAAGGGGGTGTTTCCCATAGGTGGGGCCTAACCTCGACCGGTGTGGGTCAAGGGTGAAATATTGATTTTGGACATTGACATAATTGATGTATATAATATAAATATATGATTGAATGTTACGTGTTGGCAGAGAAAAAGTTTTCAATTGTTGCAATCAATGCCAGGTGAATTCATGATTATTTCCACACCACAATAATTTCAATAAGGTAAAGAGAAGGAAATTATCTCCCGATGAAGAATGTTGGATAATCAAGGATCGAAGACAACACGGACCTCCATTATTCGTGAAAAAGAAATCTAAATCTGTGTATAGTGTTGATATTTTCATGATTTATTTTCCCTTCATATAATCAAATGATAAACATGGACAAACACATGAATTTTTTAATATGTGGTTTGATCATTCTTGTGTGTCAGAATAATTATTTCATGATTAAAGGGAATATATCTTGGTGATTATATTGCTATTGGAATTATTTTGATCCTGCTAACATGAATAGATAAAGTCCAAGAAAATTTGCCCCATTTCGTTTATTTGGTTTTTATTGAGTATAATCTCTCCCCGCTAAATCTATTCTGTTTTTCATGCATTATTCTCCCTTTGAAACCCTATGCGAGTGATCGATCATTGCACCCACATTCCATTGTGCAACGATCCGAGACCGATGGTCGTGATCTGGGAAGACATTGCAGAGGTGTGATGAGAGTGTCGTAGTATGGAAATGGAGTATGAATGAGGGTGTGAGGAATGGTTGGCCGCTAGTAGGGTCGACAGCATTGAGGTCAGAACGTGGCATGACTGGAGGTCATGTTATGGTTAGGTGCATAGAAGTGGTCTAGCATGACCACACTAGAGGAGGATCCCATGGTAGCGTAGGCTGTGTATAGTAGATAGGATCTATAGTTGGAGGCCATCGCGGAGGCTATAGAAGCACACAGCTTATAGAAAATGATAGTGGTATCATGTGGTAGTAGGGAGGCCACATCAATGACCAGAACGTAGTGATAGGGTGATGACATGCGGCTGGAGTCCACGTGGAATATGAAGATCCAGAAGCCATTGGGAAGGGGGGAAAGAAACAGTGTCATCCATGTTAAACGCGGCAGCGATGTTGACTGGGAGCATATGGTAGACTCATGTGTTGAAGGAGCTGGCCCACATGCAGTGGGACAGACTAGACAATCGAGCTATTCTGGCATCCTAGCGGGTTGAACCAGATAGCTCAGCAGCCCAATAAGCCAAGATAGTGTATGTCGGCCCAAAACGACCATGTTCGGTGTCATCGGACAAACCGGGTCAGGTCAGGTCGAATGAACCAGGTCAGGTAAGGTCTGGTCAAAACCATACCCATTTTACTAAATTTTCCATATCATTCTAATTTTTTGTCTATTTGATGAGATGCTTGTAGAATTGGGAACCTTGTAATGAAATTTACTTTTTGAGATACTATACATGAGTTTTTATGAATGTTTTTTAATGACCTAATGGCTCATGACGTAGGGGATCTTGAAACAAGTTTTCTGCGAGTGGAATTCTACAGTTGGATGTGATAATGTAATATTGGAGACTAAATGGCTTGGGGGACTAATTAACCCATCTATGCTCCATGTGTGACCAATGCCCCATTTTCCATCAATTCTCTATGCACCATCAATTATCTATGTTCCATGGACATCATGGATTCCATCACCGCTCCTAGACCCATCAATGTTTCATGTGCCACTAATTCTCCATTCTCCACCTACAATGCATACACCATTGACACTCTTTGCGCTATCAACTCTCTATTTTCCATTGACACATTTTTTGCTGCTGAAAAGTCTATTCCCATAGAGACTGATAGATCTTTGGACTATATCTTGAAATACTTCTCTTCATGCTTTAGAATTATACTAGGGTGGAAAGACCATATTGATTGTTCTTCTTTTTTTCCTTTGTGTTTTACATCATGCATTTCCATTAGGTTGTACTTCATGCATCTCATTTTTGGCATACTTCATGTATTTCTTAATTATGTAACTTGGTGGTTTCAGGGTCCCTACTGAGTATTGTTTTACTCATCCCTCAATGGGATATTCCCATACCTTTCATGTATTGGGTAGATGATCAACAATTTGATGGATTCCATGGTGTACAAGGGTCGAGTGTTTTTTAGATAGAGTCATGATATCCAAGGAATTATTAAGTGACTTCAGACAACTATTATTGTAACAACCATTCAAGAAAGGTTTTCTATAGGTGATATTGAGGATCTTGTACTTCTCCTTTTCATTGGGCTTGTATTTTGGCCCCGTTTACTTTTAAGTTTTGTAATGTTGTATAATTTTTTTTGTTATCTTTGTGGTATTCCAGCTTGTTGACATACTGTTTTTAGTTTCATCATTTTGGGCTTGGAGATGGATGTGTGGGAGCAGATACTTAAAAAAATTTCTTCTATTTCTGGGATATTCCTACTTAGAGATAGTCTCCATCCTCTATCCTATTAAAGGCGGGCTTTGGATAGTCACGACATAGGCCCTAGGGAATGGGTCCTATCATTTTTTCTTAAAAGGATATTAAATGTTATGAATTTATTAGGATTTTTTGTTTCTCATTATGGACTAGTTTATTATAAATTCATGTTATTATGAGTCTATAAAAATTATCTAAGACTCTAAATGAAAAAATTACTCGTATATGTAAATGATCAAATTTTTATTTTGATGTTGTGATTTTTGGATTATAAAAATTGGCCCACATTTATCGGTATCAAATCCTGAAATATAAAACAATCACACCATATCAGAGAGTGTGGTTTTAGATATGTTACATTTTTCAAAAAACTTGTTTGGCTAAACTGAATATGTTACACAAGGTGGTCTTACACATGGTGAGATATATAAAATAACCACTAGTCTAATGTATAATTAAAGAAACACAAAATTACAACAAAAAATCCAGTAATACACCTCCAAGAGACATATAATTTAATGAAAAAATAGAAAAAATAGAATGATAAAACATACTAAAATAAATAATTTTCCATGTGGTCTTTCATCGCCAACAACCCATCAACTACAAAGGTAATGAATGATTATAGAACAACGAATTCCATAGAATGGCTATCCCTTTCTCTGAGTCTAGAAAAAAATCTATATCCACCAAAAGTAAAATGTTGGGTTTGATCACAGTGCCCAATAATATAAAAACAAAAAATCTATGCAAAATCTGATATCAATAATGCAAAAGTTATATCTTTATAGTAAATAAAATATATAAGTCACTTTCAAAAATAGTCTCATTTATAAAAAATAAATCTTTTCAATAAATGAATAATATATTAACCCTTTTATGAGTATATTCTGTATAAACTAAAAACATTTGAGAAATTCATGTTGTAAAATATCAGTGAAATAAAACATCTTGTGATATACCAAGAATTCAAGACAATGTAAATTATTAAGGCTTGGTCCTATAGAAAAAAAAATACATGATATAAAATAATTATATCCCATGAATATGTTGGTTTAAACTAATATAAATTCCTTATATAGTATTTTGATAACATAGAAGTAACCCCTAGTGGTTCCACACACACAAGGGTCACCTATTTCCATTTCCCAACCACCAAAGGTTCCCAACGTTCTTTATTTCTCCAATACTATTTCAAAACCCAATTATAACCGTAAATAAAAACGTTTTTTACTTCAAATAGAAACCATTTATAAGAAAAAAATAAAGGTAGGAACTAGAAAATATAGAAATTAAAGAATTACCAATACATACATTGATCCAACAAGCTCCTAAGTAATGGAAACTTATCCATAATCAATAATGGATATTAGAGAAAATATATCATCCTTTACATTACAAGGAAGGAAATGAAACTAAAAAGGATATATAAAAAACCATCAATAATCTACAATAAATATTCACCCAATTCCATTTTCATGCTTGAAGTCTATAATGAATTATAAATAACACATACTATGGATATGAGACACTAATTCCACTAGATTCAAACACTAAACCGAGTGATCTTGAATGAGGGAGATGACCCAAAATCACCCAAAATAAACATATAGATTGATATGAAATTTTATGAATAGAAAAGTGTGTGGTGTGATTATACCAATTGAACCTAATGAATATAATTCATGAATCCCTTTCATGGCATTAAATCCCACAAAATATAACGACAACAAAAATAGGTCAATTTTTATTTAATTAAATCATAATTATTTTTTTCACATCATGCAATGGTTTCATGAACTGTACACTTTTCACACCCTGAACAATTATAATGGAATATTATATATAATAGTTGCATCTTGTATAACCTATTCATGTTGTGAATGTCTACAACAAGCAGTGCTCTACCCAGTTCTCTCTAAGAATCCTTCGAACCAATGTTATGGATCTCTAGTCCCATGAAGCACCCACAAAAATCATTTTACACATTTATAAATAGAATCCATTAATCATTACAAGAAAATATCCTTATAATTTAGATAATTTTCCAAAATTATATACATTCCCTTGAATTCCAAAATGAACCCAAACGAAAAGGGTTACAAAAATAAGAATCAACTCATACATGAAAAAAAAGTAATGTGGTGTAAAAATCACCCCACCATAAATGATTTCAATCCCTAGAAATTTATCCTGATATCAAAATCAAAAAAATGAAGGATTATTCTACCTTGTGAACTATTAAAACTTACACAAATTCACGATATAATGTCCACATTTCCACAATACACATAAAAAAGGAATCATTTTTCCATATATAACCATATCTCAATTATCCATAATAGAAAATAGTTTTTCCACTATAGTTATGTCAGGATCAATATTGGAATAATTCTATTCATTAACATTGGAATGATATAATTGATAACTCTTTCATTGGGAAACATTAAACACTTCATGGATTGATGTCAAATAAGATGGTTATTCCAACTGATAGCCCAAATTTTTTATTCATCCAACATTCTAAAAGTGTCCAACAAACCTCAATGCCAACATAAGTTTCTTACCCAACTGAAAAATTCCCAATTTATATCAACCTCTAAGAAAGACCTTACAACCATCCTAAAACTATAGAGGTTAGAAATTACATTCCGTATAATAATTTTTAGGACTCAATATCTCTATTAATATCCTCAAGATCAACATTACCCTCTCTGTTTAATCTTAAACAAAACTAGGCCCAACCAAGGATCACTCACCAAACATTGTAATACACAAGGACGATCTATATATCCTCCATGAAAAATAATTTAATGACGCTATTTTAAGATATTAATAATAACTAATAATATATGGAAACTTAAATTGAGGGAAAAAAGTTCCCAAGAACCACTGAAATAAAGAACACAATCCCGTGGTATATCCTCAATGTTTTTAATCTGTCTCTATCTATCCTTCAATCTGTATATGATATGAAAATATACATTTTAAAAAGAAACTCATCACCTCCTTCAATCCTCTCCTAATCCACGATATCCACCTCTGGTCCATATAAGAAAAATAGTAAATGGAACACCATAAGGTCTGAATTTATCTCCGGCATACAAGTCCCTAAGTTGTTCCACCTTCATCGTCTCCTTGGTATATAAGAAATGCACCGATTCCATGATTTAATTAATGATCACCCAAATTTCTTTAATTGTAATAGGATTCTATGGTTATATAATGACAAAATCCAAGAAAATGTCTTTGAATATTCATACCTGAATGGATAAGGTTCATAAAAACCATTAGGTCTCTGTTGTTCTACCTTAATTCCATGACAAGACACTATGATACACAATCTATATTTGGTCATCCGATCACCTAAAATTATTGTAAAAGTATCAAATAATGAAACATCTTAGTACTACCTACATATAGTGACCAGAAATAATGGATTCTAATTTCCACATACTCATTCCATAGGGAAAAGAAACAATAAATCAATTCAAAATATGAAGTACCACAGGGAGACTTAGAGCACTCACCAGAGGTCTCCCCCACAATAAATCATTTTAATAATGATTGGGGACTCAAGGTCATACATCATCTTTAGATGTACCCACTCATCAAATGATGAGTATTCCTTCTCCACATCTAGACAATCCCACCAACTATATCCAACCCTTATAAATTCCATCTTAGAAAACAACCTCACTAAAGACCACTCATTATTTCATTCATTTGCAGCTTGGGTTAGTAATTTCATCCTCAGCTCAAAAGTTACCACAATACATTTTCAAAGAGTATATGTAATATAAATATAAAAAGACTAGAGATAAACCCCGTAACATCCCTATCGAATGTTCATATACCTACGAATGAAAATATAATGTTTTTATGATCATTATATAAAATAAATTATTATCCAAAGAAGTAGTGTTGTTTTATTTTGAATTCATGATTAACCCCTACCAAATCAAGATCATGGGTATGGTGGTTCTTCTCATAAGGGTGTAAGTAAAGAGGGACATAGGCTACCACCTATCTCGCCTACATCAAGAGGCATCCAAAACCATTCCATAATTATCAAAGGAAACATCAAAACATGAACCCTATTCTAGAATAATCAATGAACCTGATGAATTGAATCTCACCAGAAGTACCTCAAATGATCTCTACCTCTAGTCATACAACTTTAACATTAAAACCTTATAGTTTAATGATCTCATCAAATATTAAAGATTATATAATTCCTAAAAAAACCCTATAATAAATAGTGTATCCCAATAATCATCGGTTCTCAAAAACATTTATAGGGTTTTTACATGAAATAATATTTTATTGATTTTTATGATCCACTAAGACAACCCACTCAAATATTAAATTACAAAGAAACATTACATCATTAATCAAAATATCATTTTAATAAATACTACAATTTTTATGATGTACCCTAAATTTTCTATGAATAATATCGTACTGGTCCATGTAACACTCCTATGATATAAAGTAAACCAAAATATCATCCACGAACAACATAATAATAGATTATGAAAACTGATGAAGAATTCAGTATATCAATAACACAAACACCAAAGGATAATTTGTTAGTATGAATTGAATAACCATAATATAAAAATACATATATCAAAATCTATACACTATTGTAGGTATATTCTATTCTTAGTCTCCCATCTAGTTGTACCCAAACCGTAGGATAACACTTTAAAAATATTTTTCTGTATAATATATTCAATGAGTTATAAAATCCTTAGAAAGGAATATTTTTACTTTACAGTTTCCATATTTAACATTTTAATGTTAGTAAAATTTCTCAGTCCCTCATCATACATTGAAAATATTATAGTATAAGCCTATAATGAAACTCTTGGATGAATAAATACCCTAGCCTCAAAATCTATAGGGTATACCTTATATTCAACCAACATAGAAGGCTCTATTTGGTATGATGTTCTAGAAATTGGAATCATCCAAGGTAACTAGTCTATTTCAAACATGGCCTCGCTCTGGGGAGGTAAACTAGAATATATTTCTAGAAATACCATGTGGTATTCACACACCTCTATAGGTATAATACATTAAAAAAAATTCTCAAGAGTATCAAAAGAAACACTTACATTTTAAATTATATTAAGCTAGTATAATAAACAATAGGCCCCACCCATCCTGATCTAGAGTCATAGTCTACCGAAAACACAAAGTGACCCCATCTTCATTTAAGAACTATACCTGATAGTGATAACAATATATATGGACTTAACATTAATTAGCTAATTTATATTAATAATCAATTTGGATATGTAAGTATCGATCAATATAATGTCCTCGTCCACCTTATGGTCATCTATTATCACTCAACATGTTGGTCACTTGAAAACATGTTCAGAACTATTTCCCAATGGAATAGAAATATCCACTAAGAATGAAATATGATATCAATAAAATCACCACATTTAAACTATATTTTATGATAATAAATAATTAGTGTCAATTTTATAACAAAAATCTTGAACCATATAAGAAGAAATAAACAGCATACCTCAATTGTTGGTTGGCCCTGCTTCCATTTCCTCAAGTGAATACACTATTTCATAAAGACATTATTTATAAGCTCCTCCCTAAAATTTTATAGCAACAACAACATCCACCTCAGCTTAAGGAAAGTAAAACCAACCATTGGAATCCTTTTAAATAACCAAGGAGCTCCTAGTGAAATTTGATCTTTCCTTACTACCTTGGGAAACCCCATCATAAAAATTCATTATAAGTACAAATTTTCCATAATGGTGACATGTCACGGAATCCCCCATATAATAACTATTTGAATGAATGATCCACCCACAATAATAGTAGACAACCTACCATTTTATATATAAATACCTTGAAATTATCTTAATGAAAACTGGATACCTTTTCCCTTAATTTTCTACCCATAAGATACACCCTAGCTAACTAAATTACAAATTGAAGCTCCAATCAAACCTATTTTTTCAGTTATGCCAGCCTCTATAGAATATATCATATTGACTACCTCCATTGAGGTAGTAAGACACATGAGAATTGACATAATCCAAATATCATCCCTCATTCTCATCTCAAACCTCCAAGACATCATGTAATCATTTGTGATTAAATATTGTGTGAATTACACCAACCTCGAAAAAAGGTTGGTATCCTCACTCAAATTTGGAATATCTCCTCAAAGTGAAATTTTACAACAATCATAGTAAAAGAAAATTAATCATGTGTAGATTCAAAAATAATAGTACAAATATCATGTATCGTTAAACAACACTTTGAAATAATAATATTTTAAGAAAATATGAATTCTACTAATAAAACTAAACTCATTAAAAATGAATAGCCTCAAATAAAAAAACCAACATCTAGATCATTGAAATGGCCTTAAAATCCATGTATCAATCTAGGTTAAATTCAATAACCACCCATATTAACTATGATTCAGTCAAATATGTGGTTATTCCATGCCCCTTTGCCACACTAACTAACAGAATTATGATGGTAAAAACTTCTATCTACCAAGACAAAAAACCAAACTCAGGTACTATTAACAACAAATCATACTGGGTATTCCATCTGATACCAATTTGTAATGAAATACTCTAGTTCAGTGAGAAAATTTACCAAATTTTGTCTACCACATGGCGAGATTCCCAAAATAACTACATGATGAATGTATATCTGAAGAAACATCGACGTATTATATAAAATCAAGGAATACATATCTTTAAGACATATATGTTCAATACACAAAGGGTAATTTATAAATATAAATCATGATAGACCAAACAAGTCTCTTATGGGCCATTTTTCACCACCAATCCATCCACTACAAAAGTGAAATGTGAGAAGAGAAACTAGAATGCTACAAGATTCCTTTTCCTAACCCCGATTCCAACATAATATTGTATAATAATACCCAAATTCAAAATTAGGTAGTGAGAATATAATCTATTAGGTTCCTTCTAAACAATATATTCATGTTCAAAAATCATTAAAGAACATGTTTTATCTTTATAAAAATGTAAATTTTACAAATCATTTTCACAAATCCAACCATTTTTAAACATTCTCTTGTATTCTATAAATTCATAAAATATTCACCAATCCACTATTATATCATATGTAAATGAAACAATAGATGAAATAAACAGGTGAGAAAATTTCCAAGAGATAAATGATCATGCGATAAATAACGTATAATAAATAAATCACACCATTTAGGATCTAGCCAATGGGAATACATATTGGAAAAAAAGAATACTAAAATTGGAACATGTTGTTTATACAGATATGGAGACCTTCCATGGTCTTTAAATGTTTCAAATTTTACCCCTAGTGGTTCCAGAGATACTAAGGTAACTAATTACCATATTTTGACGCACCCAAGGTTATCTATGTTATATGTCTATCAAAAAAATTCTAAAACCCATTATTACATTTAATATAATCCTTCTTCACATCTCTGAGAATACATTTTGAGGGAAAATTCCAAATATGTCAATAAGAACATATATAAATTCATGAATTTCTAAAACATTCATAGATAAAATGAGCTCCAAAATGATGGAATGTAGTCTGAATTTCACAACGAAGATTTGGAAGTAATGGATTTTCTTTCACGAGAATAGTCATGAAAAGAAACATCCAAGAACTGATTCAAAAAATCAATCGATGAAGAATCTATAACAAAAATTCATCCCACACCACTATGGTAATAAAATAAAATGAAGAAGTAGAAAGACCTCTTACTTGGAAAATGTGATGAAAACACCATATGATTCATGTACTGAATACAACAATTAAAAGGATGGATAAGATCCATAATCAATGTAGGAGAGAGAGAAAATAATTTTCACCAAATGATAAATTATTCTGGCATGAAATGTTATTAAAACCACTAGACCTTATGAATTCATTTCATGAATCACTTTTAGGGAGTGAAATCAAATGAATTATAAACAACCTAAAAAAATCACCATGAATATCATTACATCCCAATAAATTTTTTCATATCACGTAATCATTTCACATCATGTTAAATTCTCACGCATTAGATGACCCTCCAAAAATCATCACTATAACAATTTCACATCATGTAGTCCATTCACAACACAAATGTTTCTATAAGGACATGTTTCTACCATTATTTTATAGGAATCCTCTGATCCAATTTTAAGGATCTATGGTCTCATAGAGTTCCCCAAAATCCATTTAAATATTTATAAATAGACTAAATTAATCCAAAAAAACATATATCCCTAAAACTAATTTCAATTCCCTTTAGAAAAGGCTCTCCATTATCGAGAACCCTAAATTCCTCTGAAATAGAAAATAGAAAAAAATTTAAAATCAAGAAATATATGAAGGAAAGAAACTGAGTGTTACAAATGATCTATCTGGTTTCGTTTTAAGAATAAATAGATATTTAAATGTTTTTGTCAATTGTAAATTTAAGAATTAAATATACAATATTTCCATTTTAGTTTAAATTTTATCATACATTGAAATTTCTAAACAAACCATTTGTGGTCTTAACTGATAGAATTTTATGGACATTAATGATATTTTTAGAGGTGTTTAATTCATTTTTCATAGATAAAACCCTTTGTTTTAACATGAAGTGCTACTTTAGGAATAAATTGTTTAAATTTTTTGTAAATATGTTTAAAAAAAATTCATAACCTTTAGGGATTATATGATCTTTATTATTGGGGTAATTATGGGTTGTTACAATTTTTGAATGAAAATTTTATCATATTGAAAACCACATGATTGAAAAGTGATTTCTTATTTTTAAGATTAATTTTATTTTGAAATAATATAACTATAATTTTGGGGAACACAATTTGATATTATAGAATAATATTTATCTTTTGAAAGAATATATGGCTTTATAGTGATTTATATCATTTAATAAAATAACTACCATAACATGGAGATTGTTGATTAAGAGATATACATTTTTATGAGATATTAAAAGAGGTTGATGCAATATGGAGATAAATGTTAAATGTTTCTTGGAATAATGGCTGATAAAATATTTCTAACAATTTTTTTTACTATTTATGTTTGTAGATAAAGGAAATTTTTTTGTATAAAAGTTTATTAATTTAAAAATATTTTAAATTTTATGAGTTTTTGGGTTTTGATAAATATATTAAGACTGTAGGAATATATTTTTATACCTTTGTGGAATTATATTATCTCTTAGAATTTGATCTCGTATCATCAAACATGAAAAACTAATCTTGAATAGTTTTTTTTCAGAAAAACAATTATACGTTTTTTTTGATGTTGTTTAATGGTTGAAATTGTATTTTTCATTTAAGTACATTTTCATATAATCTTTGTCATATGGTATTATAATTCCTCATCACTATGTAAAGGATCTATAAAATAAATGTTATGAAATCACATTCATTTTAAATGAATCAATATTATTTTTGAAACCTCCATATTTTATGGTTTAGTGGTTGGTGACTTTCTATTGATCATTCACATTCTATGGATCAATGATCTCTGTCACTCTCCATTATTATTTGGAAATAATTCTTTTCTTTAATGTACTTATTTTCAATTCCAAATATTTTTACCACTTATGAAACATATTATGTGATATTTCTAGATTAATTTTGTAATTTCCATTTTCGCTTATTTAGAGGATGTTTTACTAATCCTTTTTATGATGTGGGGCTTCCTAAAATATTTTTTTAGATTCAATACATTTTATTTTCGATACCAATATCAAATTGAGAGGATTTAATTTATAAAATAGGGTAGAACTAAATATCCCATTATTTCAAATGAAATACTATGATTGCTAAAATACATGACACACAATAGAGAGCTTAAATAAATATCAAATTTTTATTTTTTAAATATGGCTATTATAATAATGTTGTTTATTTAATAGGCATGTGTATTAATAGAAAATTTTTTAAAATGATATAATTTTAATAATCAATAAAAAATTATTTATTTATTTGTATGAAATAACCAATCTATTTTTTGTTAAAACAATTTTATTCCACAAAAACATGTTTAATTAAAAAATTTATTTTGTAAAATCCCAGGTAAATAAAGAATAAAACATTTTAATATTTATTAATATTTATGAATTAAATATTAATTTTACACTAAAGGGGTTTCTATGTTCGATAGTGTACCCGATATGCAACAAAGAGTTTCTTTGAAATATTATGTTGCACACTAGTAATAAAATAATATTATTTTAAATGGTAGTTAACACGTAGCCGTTGTATTGGCGGGAATGAATAGAAATAACTAAAATATGGTTATATATGTTTGTTAAATTTTTTTACATCTATCCAATAAAGGATAAAGTCTTAAAATACGGAATGAATTCAATTTTAGGCATATATACTCTAACATTCACTAAAGGTCGACTTATCGCCTTTTGATGGCAAACCATTTATAAATATAGTTTTCTTCACTATTATATATTTTATTTGACCAAATAAAATTCTTATTTATAATCGGGGCATAAAAATTTACTTTGTGTAAATATTTGGTATTTTTCCGATAAAGTTCATTTTTTTAATGAATAGTTAAAAATATTGTATTTTAATTCAAAACCACTTTTTTATATAATTTATTTACATTATTAGATTATATTTTTAAGTGGTTTTTAAGTGAAATTAGAATATATTTTTACCATTTAATCCAATAGTGGTCATTGGAATTAATTTCACATTGAAATTGGACTTAAACTAGTGTCAATCTTTTGATATATATTGTTTCATAAAAACACGCTATTTATTCTGACAGCGGGAATTAATTATTAAATTAATTAATGTAACATATATGTTTTGAATTTTGTAAAATAGATATCATTTTTGAATTATGAATATCAAATATAGCTTAGGGTGAAGTTTTGGTATTTTTCTGAAAAACTTCAATTTTTGATGAATAGTGAAACCACTAAGTGGTACTTAAAAAACTGATTTTTCGTTTAAATGAAAATTTACCACCTCTGTGTTTTGAATTTCAAAAATCCGACATACATGATTGTCATTATAAGGTAAAATGTGGTTCAATGGGATTAAAATAATTTTTTGGTGAATAGTAACTTTTAAGTTTTTAATTGTGATTAGAGGTAATTAGTGTAATTTAAGGTAAAAATAATGTTGCAATAATATGAAATGACCTAGACACATGTCCTACCCTTATTTTATGTGTCATGGCCGACCAAGACAATCCATGGGTCAACTTGGGGACCCCATGGAGCCACTTTGGTTGGAAAATGACATTAATAAGCTTTTATTTAATGTTAAAATAAAAATGTCACAAACATGTGTTGTTTTACTAAAACAATTTTTAAATGGGGTTATAAAAGTCATATTTTTTACAATAAATATACATTAAAAAGATAAAAATATTTCCTACATCATGATATTTTTTTTATAATTTTTAGACATTAAATAAATTAAATTATTTATGACACCATGATGATGCAGCGATTACCTCATTATTTAACGATTTAAATAAAATGAAAATATAATGTAAAATATAAGACCTACACATGTAAAAAACATATTTTATGGGTGGATTTAGAACTCTTATCACCTTATCCTACAAATATATAATTTTGGGACCTTTTAAATCTGAAAAGCATTTTGTAATAAAGTAACCTTTTATAACATTCCAAGAGTGCCCCTTCTATCCTCTTATAAAAGGCCCCCACCTCTACCACATTACCCAAACCTCTCAAGCCTTTGGCTCGGCCAAACCCTGACCATTTTGTCTCTCCACATCCCTCTATTACTCCAAGAATCCTCACTTTGGGAAGAAGACTTTCCAAGGAAGCCTTTGAGCTCAAATCAAAATGAGTTACCCATTTTAAAGGTAGTGTCTTCTCTTGTGTTCTTATGTTTTATTTTGCTTCTCCAACCACCTAAACTCCTTTTGTTCCTTTATTTTGTAACAACAATAGTATCTTCATTATACTATAATATTTTTATGAGAATTATTAGAGATACACTTACACACACCTTCATCTAAGGGTTAATGAGCATAATGTTTCCGTGGATGGCGAATTTCTGCCTCACGAAACGATGATTGTTCAATATTCTTCTAACACGTTCAAAGGTGGCCATTAAGATGACACTATATATATATATGATATATAATATTTTTATGTTTTCCTTAATCTTCTGTATTTTTCATTTATGTCATACCTTTATGGATTCCATTATGGGTATACGCGATATCTTCATTTTAGGAAGTGCGGACTACCGCCCCCTCAAAGTGATTTGATTCGTTAATTCCATATGTGGGACATATAAAGGATGGAGTTAATGATATTATATGTTAAATTATATTGGAATTATAATATACCTTTATTTCATTATGATTTCATTCCATAAAATACGAAATATAAATGAAAGTAGCATTCATGTGTACATACGGCTTACCGTCTCCATGAACGGTGCATTTCATTTCTTACCTCTAAATGTTCTGTAATATTATAAATTAATGTATATACTGGATATATATGATATATATGATATCTACATCATGATTATAACTCTAGATATAATGGAAACATGAACAACTTGTAATTATAAAGAGTTTATTTTTGACTCAAGTACCAATGATTGTTATAACGACTGTTATTAACTTAAATAATTAAATAGTGTTCATGACATGGTAGTAAGTGATATAAAAGGAATAATGAACTTGAAAAAGGTTCTTAAGCAAGTAGAAATTAACTCAAGTTTATTATTCAGGACGTTAAAGAACGATCAAGACAAGTCGGACACAAGGTAAGGGACTTCGTCTCAATCTCCATTCATTGAGGCATATTTTGTTTTATACACAGCATTCTTTTATACGGTGTATAAATCCATTTTACTTTTACACTTATTCAAAATGAATATTTTTTTTATTGAATCATTTTACTAAATGACAAAAGGAATGTTTCTTTGTCTTACGTATGTGGCGACAACGACTTCTCCGCCATCGTGACCATTATTTGAGTTTCAGATTCCTCTACAAGCCTTACCTTTTTTTAAATGAAAAATAAAATATTTTTCTTTTCTTTTATTTTGGTATTGAAAATTTTTTTCATAATGTTTTTATATAAATGTGTTGTATTGATATCTTGTGATTTAAAAGTGTAAATTTCATGTTTCCTTTAGGCATGTTTTATGTGATATGATTATGTTATGGTTCTTGGGAATTATTATGAAGACGGGTGGTTCTGTGATAAAATAAGGGTGGGTGAGCCCGATATAGCTCTCCAATGCATTGGGTAACGTGAAGGAGTTAAACATTAAGGTTTCTCTAAAGATATTCTAGTGAATATACTGTGATGGGTATTCCAAACATAACCAAGAGGGTTACTCCCTACATAAGAATGTTATGAATGCCTCAAGTTACCTTTATGTCTTATGATTTCTATGTTTTATTCATGATTTGATGAGGTATTTTAAAGTGCTTATGTTTTATGAGTAAATTATGATTTCATTGATTCTTACGTATACATGTACTCATGTTTCCTTTCCATATTTTTATACCCCTTACTGAGATTTTTATGCTCATCCCATGTTTTTGAAATGTTTTTCATAGGTCAAGGGAAAGGTACATGATGTGATGATAGTGTCAACGAAGTGTTAAGAAAAAATCCATGTTATATTTTAAATATGTTTCCGTTGATGGGATAAATGAGTACTATATTTTATGTAACCACTTTGTTTAAATGTGGAATGTAATTCTTGTTTTATGATCTAATTCTCTAAAACGATAAATCTGAAAAGATCCTCAGTTTGAATTATACATTTAATTAAATATTAAGTAAGGTTTATGTTCTTTCCTTATAGTTGGTATCAAAGGTCGGTTTAGACAACTTTAGGAGTCATAATTCTATTAAATTATTATCCAAAAATATTTTTTATGGTCAAATTGAAATGATATAGCATTTGAAGATTACCATGTTGATTCTCCTATGATATTTTTGTGTTATGAATGGTTTTTCGTAGAGGAAACAGAACAGATTTTCTGGGAAGGCATACAGAGGGAAATGGCCTTTCAAAACAGTATCATGAGATGGTCAGAATCAAAACTAAATTGTTTTTTGCAGTGATGGCTCAATTGACTTAGGTGATAAATGGTGGTTGTGTTATTGATGATATTTTGGTGTTTTCTAAAAGTAAATAGGAGCATGAAAGTCATTTAAGGGTTATCATGAAAACCTTAAAAGAAAAGAAACTGTATGGAAAATTCAGCAAGTGTGAGTTTTGGTGACAACAAATTTCATTCCTTGGTCACATTGTTTCAACAAAATGGCATAACTGTTGATCCTGCTAAAACAAAAGTTGTTGAAGAATGGACAAGACCCACAAATGTAACTGAGATCTGTAGTTTTCTTGGTTTAGTAGGTTACTACTGAAGGTTTGTTGAAAACTTTTCATGGTTATCTAGTCCAATGACTAAGCTAACTCGGAATGGTGTTAAGTTTATCTAGACAAAAGAATGTGATGATTGTTTTAAGGAGTTAAAAAGAAGATTGGTGAATGCTCCATTTTTGGCACTTTCTTCCAGGAATGTTGAGTTTGTTATATACAGTGATGCATCGTTGAAAGGAATTGGTTGTGTCCTTATGCATAATGATCAGGTAATTGCTTATGCTTCACGTCAGTTGAAAACTCATGAGGTAAATTACCCTACACATGATTTGAAATTAGCTGCTGTTGTTTTCTCTTTAAAAATATGGAGGCATCATTTGTATGGAGTAAAGTATGAAATATATACCGATCACAAATGTTTAAAGTATATATTCACTCAGAAATAATTGAACATGAGATATAGAAGATGGCTAGAATTAATCAAGGATTATGATTGTACAATTCATTACCATCCGGGAAAAGCAAGTAATGTGGTTGATGCTTTGAGTCGAAAAAGTAATGATTCATTAACAATGTTGTGTTTGGAACGTGATCCTTTGGTTAAGGATTTGATGAACTTTGGCATAGAAGTTGTTGGTGCAGGATGTCCTTCTATTTTGTTTTAGTTATCAGGGAAATCTTCTCTATTAGACAGAATCAAGCAAGAACAGAAGCAAGATAGTGAGTTGCAGAAGAAGGTAGAACTGGTTCAGAAGGATAAGTTTCCTAAATTCAACATTGATAATGATTGTGTTTTGAGATTTGGGAAGAGATTGTGTGTGCCTTGTGATTCACATTTTAAGAGAGAGTTGTTATGTGAATCTCATAGTTCTCCATTTTCAATTCATCCTGGTAGTACTAAGATGTACAAAGATCTGTGAGAGTATTACTGGTGGGACAGAATGAAAAGAGATATTTCTGATTTTTCTGTGAAGTGTTTGACATGCCAACAGGTTAAAGCAGAGTGGCAGTTACCAAAAGAGATGCTTCAGCCTTTACCAGTGCCAGAGTGGAAATAGGAAAATATATCCATGGACTTTATTGTGGGATTACCAAAGAAATCTCGAGGTAATAATGCAATCTGGGTTATTGTTGATCTATTGACTAAATCTACTCATTTCCTTGCTATTGGAGATACTTTTTCCCGAGATCAACTTTCTCGTTTGTATCTTAAAGAGATAGTCAGGTTACATGGAGTTCCTCTCTCCATTTTATCTGATCGTGATCCCTGGTTTACTTCTAACTTTTGGAAAGGCCTTTAGAAGTCGTTGGGTACTGAATTAAATTTTAGTACAGCTTTTCATCCTCAATCAGATGGGCAGTCAGAACAAACAATTCAGAATTTGGAAGATATACTACGTTCTTTTTCGATGGATTATCAGGGATGTTGGGACCAACATCTTTCTATGGTTGAATTTTCATATAATAACAGTTTTCATTCCAGTATACAGATGGCACCGTTTCAAGCATTATATGGGAAGCGGTGTCGAACTCCAGATTTTTGGATGAAGTGGGTGAAAGGAAGCTGATAGGACCAGAATTGATGGAAGAGATGGAAGAAAAATTTCAGTTGATTCAGAAACCCATGAGAACAGCTCAGAGCAGGCAGAAGAGTTATGCGGATAACTGGGTGAAGGATCTATCTTTCGAGATAGGTGATATTGTTTTTCTCAAAGTTTCACCATGGAAAAGTGTGATATGATTTGGTAAGAAAGGAAATCTGAGTCCAAGGTTTATTGGACCATATGAAATTCTGGAAATAGTTGGATCAGTTGCTTACCGAGTGTCTTTACCTCCGAGTTTATCTCAGGTACACAATGTTTTTCATGTTTCGATGTTGAGAAAGTATATTCCAGATCCATCTCATGTTTTGAGCCCAGAGGTAGTTCAGTTGGAGGATAATCTCTCTTATGAAGAACAACCAGTCCATATTCTTGACCATAGAGAGAAAGTGTTGCGGAATAAGGTAATTCACTAGGTAAAGGTTTTGTGGAAAAACCATATAGTTGAAGAGGCAACGTGGGAATCTGAAAATGTTATGAGGGATAAATACCCCCACTTATTTGCATAAGTGAATAAAATTTCGAGGACGCAATTCCCCAAAGGGGGGAAGGATCACTACTGGAAAAGAAGGTTATACCAACGGTTAAAAACCGTTGGTATAGGCTTGAAAACCATTGGTATACCCTATACCAATGGTTTTCCAAACCATTGGCTAGTAAGCCGTGAGGAAAGCCTTATACCAACAGTTTGATCCAAACCGTTGGTATATGGGTTATATAAATTTAATCCACTATATGCCAACAGTTTATAACCATTAGTAATGAATTTGAGGAAGTCTTATACCAACGGTTTAGAACCGTTGGTAATGTGATTTTCAGGAAAACCTATACCAACGGTTTAGAACCGCTGGTATTGGTTTTCCAGCAGCACCTATACCAATGGTTATAAACCATTGGTATTGGATTTCCAAAAATCCAGACACCTATACCAACTGTTTAAAACCGTTGGTATAGTGTTTTTCCAAAATCTGAGCACCCTTATACCAACGGTTTATAACTGTTGGTATAGATTTTTTCCAGAACTGCACACAGTATCCCCCCTCCCTCCAGTAGCCCCTCTACTGTACACCTGCATGCAGACTTGAAAATGGATTTTTAAGATCATGTAAATGAAAAATCCATTTTCATGAAAACCCATTACAAAACCATCTCATGTTATGCAATTACATGAATGCAAACTAAATTTAAAACCAAAATGAACATGTTGTATTATCAATGCAAACTAATTTTAAAACCCAACTCACTAAACTAAATGACAATATAGAAACACACAATATCCAATATCTTATCACCTCAATAATACTCCTTGGCATGAAATATTATATAAAATAATTTTCATGTAATATTAACAAGTAATGAGATATTGAATGTGAACAACTAATTGATACAAGAAATAAAAGTTGGAACAAATAATTTACACATTATTAAAGATATTAACCTTCAGTTGAGGTGTAATGAGAAAATCTATAATGAAATGAATTATGAAGCTGAATAAAACCTGAATGTGCGAATATTATAATGTGAGACTGAATAAAACATGATAAAAATCATTAGTTAGAAATTCCAAGCCAAATAATGACCAAAAAGAGAGAAATAAACAAATTTGGCTTGCTTCAGATCTATTATTGATCCGTTACATGGGGCCGATGAAACATAAGGCTTTATTAAGATCGTAATGTGATATTAGACCACTAGATTGAAGAAACCAATGATTTCGGTGCTTGGTTGAGATAGAAACAAGATCTATGGTGTGATAATCAAACTGTAAGAACCCAATTCCCCATTTCCATGCATGGATTTTGTATTCAGGTTTCTTTGAGGAAAATGTAACATTGATGTCCTTTCCAGACCACGTACAGGTCGTGTCTCATCCATGTACCAAGTTATGTTGTGTCGTGGTCGTGCCTCTTAAGGTGAGTCCCAGTAAAAGCTTATACACATTGTGTATTGTTAAACGAAATATCATGTATTTTATTTTTTATTTAATATAAGGGAGAGGGGTCATGTCTCATTTACATAATTAACTTCTTTTGACCTTGGTTCATCCAAGTTCGGCCAGGAGCAACAATTATTCTCTGAGCCACTGATTCTCCTATCAATGTCCAATCAGAACTCTGGAAGGTGCATTGGGATCCCACCAATGAGTTCTCCCTTCACCTTAATCCTATCCTCCTGATTCCTCTACTCATTTTATAGATATATATTTGATAATTTATGAATCTTTTGTGGATTTTCAATGTTCTAGAATGAATCAAGATCCTATATTCAACAATATTGTTCTCACAACTACGTGGTAGGTGGGTTGTGCCTATATGTTGTTTTATCAAGTATTATATGTGCCTAAAACTCATATACCCATGTTTTTGGTATACATGACTTGGAATTACACCGTGATTATCATATGATATTGGTTGATTAGGTTATTAAGGTTATTTCTTTGAGATAGGGAACCACAAGGTTGTGTTTCCCTTGATTAATTTGTTAGAGCTATTGGCCCATGACGCCTTAGATGCATACTGCTTTCCATGACTTTTTTTGTTTAGGATGGATTATTTATTATTAAAAAGCGATGTGATAGTAAGATTACATGAGGTGATTTGATTATTATTATTCCATGTAATAGTTAGATTAGATGAGGTGTGTTGATAATAGTCTACGATGTAATAATTTAAATTAAATGAGGTACTTATTTTTACCTGTTAATAGATTAATTACATATGATACATGTGGGTGAGATTATGATATGTCTGAGGGAGAGACTATGATGCCTGAGGGAGAGGATGTGTTTTTTTCCTGAGGTCAAGACAGTGATATGCATTTAGGAAAGATATTGATGTCTCCAAGGAAAGTTTTAGCTATTCTTTACTTCAATATTTAATATTTGTTGATTTCTTTATACTATGTTTACCTTTGTACTTTGTTTTTATACATTTATATTCACTATAATTTGGGTACAAATCTTGTGGTGGATGCCTACTGGTATTATGTCTCACAACCTGTTTGGTTCATGCTATGGGACCAAGCAGATTACACTGAAAAATCAATTTTCATTTTCATGTAAATGAAAAATCCATTTTCATTTGTGACTCATGCACGTCAAAAATAACCCATGGATCGTTTTCCTAAAGTTTCAACAGAATCCAAATGTGTTTGGTCGGTTTTCCATATGTCGGTAGTTGTTTTCACTTAAAATCATGTCCATTTCAAATAAAAGTGAGACCGTTTGAGTGGTATCGTCCACACCGTGCCTCAGATTGGGGCGGGGTTGACTCGTACACGACAAAAATGACCCATGGATACTTTTCCTAAAGTATCAATAGAATCCGAATGCATTTGGTCCATTTCCTGTATGTCAGTTGTTGTTTTTACTTAAACTGTTGTCCATTTCAAAGAAAAGTGAGACACTTTGAGTGGCGTCGGCCACACCGCACCTCGGATTGAGGTGGGGTTGACTCGTACACGTCACAAATGACCCATGGATCGTTTTTATAAAGTATCAACACAATCTGAATGCTTTTGGATGGTTTTCCATATGTCGTTTATTTTAATTAAAAGCGCATTCATTTTAAACAAAAGAAAGAAACTTTTAGTGGTACTGGCCACACTAGCCCTCTTATTGAGGCGGGGTTGACTTGTACACCTCACAAATGACCCATGGATCGTTTTACTAAAGTTTCAACAGAATCCGAATGCGTTTGGTCGGTTTTCCGTATGCTGGTAGTTGTTTTCACTTAAAATCATGTCCATTTCAAATAAAGTGAGACAGATTGAGTGGTACCGGCCACACCGTGCCTTAGATTGAGGCGGGGTTGACTCTTACACAACATAAATGACCCATGGATACTTGTCCTAAAGTATCAACAGAATCCGAATGCGTTTGGTCCGTTTCCTGTATGTTAGTTGTTGTTTTTACTTAAACTGTTGTCCATTTCAAAGAAAAGTGAGATACTTTGAGTGGTGTCGGCCACACCGGCCCTCGGATTGAGGCGGGGTTGACTCTTACATGTCACAAATTACCCATGGATCGTTTTCCTAATGTTTCAACAGAATCCGAATGCATTTGGTCGGTTTTCCGTATGTCGTTTATTTTAATTAAAAGCGCATCCATTTTAGACAAAAGAAAGACATTTTTAGTGGTATCGGCCACACCGGCCCTCAGATTGAGGAGGGGTTGACTCATACACGTCACAAATGACCCATGGATCGTTTTCCTAAAGTTTCAATAGAATCCGAATGCGTTTGGTTGGTTTTCCGTATGCCGGTAGTTGTTTTCACTTAAAATCATGTCCATTTCAAATAAAAGTGAGACAGTTTGAGTGGTACCGGCCACACCGGCCCTCGGATTGAGGCGGGGTTGACTCGTACATGACACAATGAACCATGGATACTTTTCCTAAAGTATCAAGATAATCCGAATGCATTTGGTCCATTTCTCGTATGTCAGTTGTTGTTTTTACTTAAACTGTTGTCCATTTCAAAGAAAAGTGAGACACTTTGAGTGGTTCCGGACATACCGCGCCTCGTATTGAGGCGGGGTTGACTCGTACACGGCACAAATGACCCATGGATCGTTTTACTAAAGTTTTAACAGAATCCAAATGTGTTTGGTCAGTTTTCCATATGCCGGTAGTTGTTTTCACTTAAAATCCTGTCCATTTCAAATAAAAGTGAGACAGTTTGAGTGGTACCGGCCACACCGTGCCTCAGATTGAGGCAAGGTTGACTCGTACACGACACAAATGACCCATGGATACTTGTCCTAAAGTATCAACAGAATCCGAATATGTTTGGTCTGTTTCCCGTATGTCAGTTGTTGTTTTTACTTAAACTGTTGTCCATTTCAAAGAAAAGTGAGACACTTTGAGTGGTGTCGGCCACACCGGCCCTCGGATTGAGGCGAGGTTGACTCATACATGTCAAAAATGACCCATGGATCGTTTTCCTAATGTTTAACGGAATCCAAATGTGTTTGGTCGGTTTTCCGTATGTCGTTTATTTTAATTAAAAGCGCATCCATTTTAGACAAAAAAAGACATTTTTAGTGGTACCGGCCACACCGGCCCTCGGATTGAGGCGAGGTTTACTCTTACACGTCACAAATGACCCATGGATCGTTTTCCTAAAGTTTCAATAGAATCCGAATGCGTTTGGTTGGTTTTCCGTATGCCGGTAGTTGTTTTAACATAAAATCCTGTCCATTTCAAATAAATGTGAGACAGTTTGAGTGGTACCAGCCACACCGTGCCTCATATTGAGGCGGGGTTGACTCGTACACGAAAAAAATGACCCATGGATACTTTTCCTAAAGTATCAACAGAATCTGAATGTGTTTGGTCCGTTTCCCGTATGTCAGTTGTTGTTTTTACTTAAACTGTTGTCCATTTAAATGAAAAGTGAGACACTTTGAGTGGTGTCGGCCACACTACGCCTCGGATTGAGGCGGGGTTGACTCTTACACGTCACAAATGATCCATGGATCGCTTTTCTAAAGTTTCAATAGAATACAAATGCGTTTGGTTGGTTTTCCGTATGCCGGTAGTTGTTTTCACTTAAAATCCGGTCCATTTCAAATAAAAGTGAGACAATTTGAGTGGTACCAGCCACACTGTACCTCAGATTGAGGCGGGGTTGACTCTTACACAACACAAATGACCCATGTATACTTTTCCTAAAGTATCAATAGAATCCGAATGCGTTTGGTCCGTTTCCCGTATGTGAGTTTTTGTTTTTACTTAAACTGTTGTCCATTTCAAAGAAAAGTGAGACACTTTGAGTGGTGTCGGCCACACTGGCCCTTAGATTGAGGTGGGGTTCACTCGTACATGTCACAAATGACCCATGGATCATTTTCCTAAAGTTTCAACAGAATCTGAATGTGTGTGATCGGTTTTCCGTATGTCGTTTATTTTAATTAAAAGCGCATCCATTTTAAACAAAAGAAAGACACTTTTAGTGGTACCGTCCACACCGGCCCTCGGATTTAGGCGGGGTTGACTCGTACACTTCACAAATGAAAATATAAAAATTTCTCAAAATTAATCAATTTAGTACATATAAATATTATAATTAATTGGATATTTTTTGTTTGTAAATTATATTCCTAATCAATGAAAATATATAAAATAGAGAATAAAAATGTTAAAAATAAATTTTTTAACCAAAGAAATTAACCATTATTTCATTATCATTAAAATCCATTTATCAAAATCAAAAAGACACACACTTATTTATATTTTTTAACCAAGGGAATTCATCACCTAATAAATCATTTTCCACCTCAAAAACCCTCATTTTATTATTTTTAAAATGAACCCCCAATATTACCCATGGATCTAAAACACATAATTTTTCATGTCATGTCCTTAGGCCCTAAATATTACTTATGGATGACAATATGTCATTAGGCCCTAGAACACCCATGACTCGACCCGACCCGACCCATCCCATGGACACCCCTAATTTTGAGTGATTGTTTTTGAATATTAAGATGTCCATATTAACTTATCAAACCAGATATCATACAAGGAATCACAGTACCAAGGAATACTAAAGGTCTAGGTAGTAGACTAATCATACAATAAGAATCAAGTGCAAAAAAGAGATATGATAACAACATCCCTATGAAGCAGAGGAAGACCCCGGAGTGGAAAACCAGGTTCAAAAATAAAGAGTTATACAGAATCCAAAAATGAAATGGATCAATCTGCCCCTGATCACCATCATCATCACCACTATCATCATCTGCCTCATCCTCGCTGTCATCTCTGTCCTCGTCATCATCCTCGTCATCATCCCCTTGCTCATCATCGGCCGCATCCTCGTCCTATGCCCCATCCTCACCCTCGGCATCCTCGCCCTCGGCCCCATCCTCACCCTCGTCCTCATCCTCATCCTCACCCTCGTCCTCTTCAGCATCCTCGTCATCGCCAGGAATTTCATGATCATGATCGCCACCAGAGCTGTCGCCCGGTGCATTGGATAATGCACCCATCGACGACATAAATGTCTGACAATCCGCGCTAGCCTCTGGTGGAAGTGATGAAGATAAAGCTTTCGTCAGTTTCATAAATTCATTGTCCCTCATTTGAACTTCTACTTCCAACTCTGTGACCCTTTTATCAGATTTTCTTGCTTTCTCTTTGACCTGTTCCAACTCAGTCATACTAGAATGGATACCTAGAGAGGACCAATACCTCGTCGGGACTATATTCTTACCAGGTCGGCAGCATACTCGACCAGAGTGCTCCTCTCCCTAAACCTGATATAAATGATCGTGTGGCCCAAAATTGTCAGGCTCCTGGGCATCAAGAGCCTCTAAAGCAGCCTTTTAAAAATATTAATAGATTAATAAATTTCAAAATAGATATTAAACTTTGAAATAAACAAATTAAAACTTACAATCTTTTCTTGGGTTGATTCATTTACCGCAGTTCCATCTTTTTTTCTTCTACTCGAGCAAAACAATTTTGCTCGAGGGATACGTCCTTCAATATTCAATTTGTTCTTTTGTAATGACATTGAAACAATATAAAGTGCAGGTATAATCATATATTCAATATTCAATAAATCACATAATTTAAGTAGGAAATAATAAAAAGGGAAATTCCTAAAGAAAAATTATAAACAACTATATCGTACCAGCTGTCTCTCATGAACTGACATAGTTGTGCGGCCCAAAGTGTGGAGGTATTGCATTGAATTAATGTTTTTTTTTGTTTTTATTAGAAGATTCCAAAATAATGTTTAATAATAAATAAGATTATATTAATGAAAAATATGAAAACTCTGATTTAAATACCTCAAATGAGATTAATACCTTAAATTTGGCAGTCGCCCAATGGGTAATCATTTGGTGATATTGCTCTATCGGGCAGTCATCCACGATAGGTAAAGTCTCTAAATCCGTTCCCAACCTCTCACACCAGCCAACATATAGTTCATGCTTATAAGCTCTCCAAAGCTCTCCCAACTCCTTTAAACGCGCTGGTCGTGCACCTTCACCATCAGGGAAGTTAAACCGAAGCTGAAACACAATAGATTAGTTCATATAAATATAGAAAAATACTACATTAAATCCAATAGATTTTTTAACCATATTTGTGCCCATACATTATCTTTGACTTTGTGTGGTAGTTGTCTCCAAGAGAGAGGGATGACCAGAATGATATCGGAGTATTTGGATAGCGTCGCCAAAAAACCCCGACATTCCTGCCCAGATTTCTCAATCATTTGTCCATCAGCATTATATTCAACCATCAACTGTTTCTGGAAGTTCCATACCGCAAGCAAGCGAGTACGCCCCCTCCCCCGCCTCCTATCTGTAGATGAATCTGTTATTAAAGAAAAATAATATCAGTACAAGTTATAATAAAATAAATTTTGGTATAAAAATTTGATAGAGTCAGATAAATATACCTATGGTAGTCGGATCAATGGGTGTCACTGGATGTGAATAAGCTGAAGGAATATCCTGTACAGGTAGAGTGTCCCTTAGTGTACACTCCTCACCCGCATACTGTGTCACATCAGGAGTCGAAGAAGGTGGAATATAATAGCTCGGGGATAATGAACCAGAAGCAAAAGATGATGGCATAGACGTCTGGCCAACTGGTAGTGTAAACATCGGAGGTCTAAATATCCCATGTGTCCCTGGAGACACACCAAGATCAAAATGGGGTGAAGAAGATACGTCTGTGGCGGTGGATCGTCTAACTCTCACCCCATGAGCTCTCGTACCACCGGCCTCAGTACCGGGCCCACTAGATGATCATCCATCTCTGACACCACCCCTCCTCCTACCACCAGCCACTCTACTGGGAGCAATATCAGGCTCCTCGTCAGATGTCTCTCATCTAGGGGGTTGATCCTGAAAAAAAGTTTAACACATAAGTAAACACATGATATTATAAGTTATTGAAATATTTATATTTTAAATAAAATACTCACAACAGGGATGAGTGGAGGAACACCCATCTGTATCATGCGATGATTATTATCTGTCATATTTCTCGGTCTCCTCTCTTCAATGGGTGTCATTTCCTATAATGAAAACAAATATGGAAGTAATTAAAAACAGATAACTAATGTGTAACCCAAAAAAAATATAGAAAAACCATTCTGATAATAAACATAAAGTAAAAGAATATTTAGGGTGGTTTGAAGGTAAGCACAAGGATACACACTCTGAATGATGTAGGTGAAACATGTAGGTGAGAACACGACTATATGATTCAATATATTTCCCACCACAACTTCAGGTTCACAATCAACTCTGACAATTGAGTTATTGGCGTCATCATTTGTAATAAACGAATTGCTTCCAATTGCAGTAGGGATAGTGTCAACTTCATCATCACCATCATCAAAAACATGTCTGGGATTTACTTCAATAATTACACCGAATTTAGGATAACTATGATCTTTGACATAAAAAACTTGTTTCACCATTGATGCCAATACATATGGTTCATCAATGGCAAGAGTGCGAGTCATGTCAATAACTCGAAATCCACAATCATCAATAAAGGTGCCTTGCCTCGTCATTGAATCAAACCATTGACATTTCATCGTCGTGACTCGTCCATGTGAGTAATAATCCAAAATTATTATTTTCACCACGACTCCATAATAAGCAACATTTTCAGAACGAGGTCTAGTATCTGAGGAACTGGCATAACAGTCTGTTATGGAAGTTAGCATAACACCATTATGTTGTGTTCTCATGTTTCTTTCTCGTTCAGTGATAATAAATTTGTATCCATTTATCACAAGTGATTTACAAGCACGAACCATGGTATTAGGACCAAAATCCAAAGCTCTTGTTTCCTCAGAAATAGAGTCAGCAGGAAAACTCGATACCTGAAATATAAACAAATAGTAAACGTAATTAAATATTATTTTTTTTAGTTATTACAGAAATATTTTTACCTTCAATTTCAACCAATCAGAAAACCCTTTGCTATGCAAAGTCTCTTTCCTTCTCAAAGATAAAGAACGATGATTTCTATATATCAATTCTTTATGTTCTCTGTAGATAAAAATAATAATAGTTTAACAAATATTTAAAATTACAAGAGATAAGATAAGAGATAAATGTACAATTTACTTACTTGATATACTCATCGAACAAATCACAATTGAACAAAACTGTGCGATGTGCCATCTCTCGCTCTTCAAGTATTAATGTCGTCAATTTATATGATCCCGGAATTCCTCCTGTCTGAGGAAGTGATGGAAAACTGGGTTCAATTTTCCCATACAGTTCTTCTTCATTTCTCATTGGTCTGTTTACTCTTGTAGTAAGATCAGACAAATACATTGCGCAAAAATCCATACATTCTTGAGCCAAGTAACGGTTCACAATAGAACCTTTGGGATAATTCCTGTTCCGAACATATGATTTCAATGTGCACATGTTTCTTTCAGTTGGATACATCCAACGAAAAGAAACGGGTCCTCCAAGAAGTATTTCTGTCGGAAGATGGACCGTCAGATGCAACATGCATGTAAAAAATGATGGAGGGAATATTTTCTCTAACTCGCACAAAATTAACGGTGTCTCTGCCAACAGTTTTTGCAAGAAGGATTTGGATAGCCTCTTAGCACAAAGATATATAAAAAAAATAGCACAACCGAATAACTGAGACTCTAACATTATTGGAAAAGAGATGACGGATTGCTATTGGAATAAACTCATGCAAAAGGACGTGATAATCATGAGTCTTCAAAGATTTCAGCTTCAACTCTTTTCTGTTGACCTGTTTTGATATATTGCTTAAATAGCCATCAGAAACTTTAATAGTCTCTAGCACTTCAATAAATTGATTTTTTTCAGCAGGTGTGATCACATAAGAAGCACATGGAACTTGCCATTTATTTTCACTGATACAGACAGGATGCAATTCTGGTCTGATCCCCCAATCTACCAAGTCATGCCGAGATCGTAAATCATCTTTTGTCTTCCCCTTGACATTTAGAAGAATCGAAAGCAACATTTCACATATATTCTTTTCAATGTGCGTTACATCTAAGCAATGACATAACAAGTTGGTTGACCAATAAGGAAACTCAAAGAATATACTTTTCTTATTCCAATTGTAACAAGTATCATTGGAAACATTTTTCCTCTTTCTAGATTTCATTAAACCCTTCCCAAATGAATAACTGAAATCTTTAAATTCATTAAGCACATCAGTTCCAGACATACGCTGAGGTAGAGCGTCATTCTCTATAGTATTGTCAAATATTCAACGATTGTTTCTATATGGATGGTTCATTGGAAAGAATTGTCGATGTCCCATAAAACTAAAACTACAAAGATATTTCAGTCTTCTCGATCAAGTATTCTTCATACAAACTGGACATGACAATTTTCTTTTAGTGCTCCATCCAGACATCATTGCATAAGTAGGAAAATCATTGATCGTCCACATAAGCGCAGCATGCATCTGAAATATGTCTTTCGAACATGCATCGTATGTGGGCACACCCACATCCCAAAGAAGTTTCAACTCTTTTATTAAATGTTTCATGTATACATCTATATCATTGCCGGGATCAGAAGGGCCAGATATCAGTATACTCAAGAAAGTGTAAGGCTTTTTCATACACAACCAAGGGGGAAGGTTATAAATGTGTATGAAAACCGGCCATGTTCTGTGCAAAGTAAGCATCTGCCCAAATGGATTAAAACCGTCAAATGAAAGACCCAGTATCACATTACGCACGTCGGCTGCAAATTCAGGATATCGAGCATCAAATCTCTGCCATGAAAATCCATCTACAGGGTGAACCAACTCTTCATTGTTCTTTTTTCTCTCGGTGTCATTCCATCGCATTTTTTTGGATATTTCATCAGAAATGAAAAGGTTCTGTAATCTGGGTATCAATGGAAAGTTCCACATTACTTTTTGTGGCACACGAGATGGTGATCCATCATCTTTTGGCTTCCATCAGGAGGTTCCACATTTGATACAATCATTTCTTTCAGCAGTTTCCTCCCAAAATAAGCTGCAATCATTCGAGCAAGCATGAATTTTTTTTGAGAATCCAAGTTCATCAACTAACTTCCATGCCATATAGTGGTTTGAGGGAATATCTGCATCATCTGGAAGTAATTCCTTCAAGAAGGTAAGAATGTAATCAATTGCAGCATTGGAAATCCAATACATAGTTTTCCCATGAAACAATTGGATTAAAAATTCCAACTTTTTCATTTTACCACATTGCCGATATACTGGAGTCGTCGCAGCATCATTCAATTTTTTTACCCTATCAACATCATCATTTTCATTGGACGCATCATGTGTGCTTGTATCGAAATCTTGTTGGTTGGACATCCTTTCCATCTCATGATACCAAATAAATGGAAACCGATCATATATCAAACTCTCCAATTCAGTCTTATCATTTGGATCATCAACATTTTGAGATTCCATTTTCTCTCCATTGTGATACCACACATAATAGTTTGTTTGGAAACCATATTTGGTTATATGATAGCTAACTGCGTCACGACTCATCCAAGGTCTTCCAACACAATTAAAACATGGGTAGTGTATGCGACCACTATCTGAAGCCTTGTCAAATGAAAAATCTAGAAAGTTGTTCAAATTATTTTGAAAATCGGTTGAAATCCGATCAGTTTCGTACATCCAACGTCTGTCCATTTTGTAAAAAAACTGCAATAATTCATTTCAAAGCAATTCAATAATATTGAAGTATAATCAAAAAAATATTTAGGTAGATGACAATGGTTTACTTTATATAAAAGCATAACTAACACATTACTCTATATGAGAATCATATTAAGAAATACAACAAAATACAATATATATAAGAAAATAAGATACATAATTTCTAATGCCTATATTCAAGGATTTCCCAGTAAGGGGCGCGGGGTGTCTAGGGGGGGTGGGGTCGTCCAGGGGGTCGGAGGTGTCCAGGGGGTCAGGGGGTGTCTAGGGGGGTCGGGGTGTCCAAGTGGGTGGGTTGTCCGTGTGGGTGGTCAGGCTGTCCAATGGGGTAGGGGAGTCCAGGGGGGTGGGCGGGCTGTCCAAGGAGGTGAGCGGGGTGTCCAGGGGTTGGGTGGGGCTGTCCGGGGGGGTATAGGGTGTCCAGGGGGTAGGTTGTCCAAGGAGGTGAGCGGGTTGCCCGGGGGTGGTACAGGGTGTCCAAGGGGGGTGCGGGGTGTCTAGGGGGTGGGCGGGCTATCCAAGTAGGTGATCGGGGTGTCCAGAGGGTGGGTTGTCCAAGGAGGTGAGCGGGCTGTCCGGGGGGGCTGTCTAATGAGGTGAGCGGGCTGTCCGAGAAGGTACAGGGTGTCCAAGTGGGGTGCGGGGTGTCCATGGGGTGGGTGGGCTGTCCAAGGAGAGTGCGGGGTGTCCAGGGGGGTGGGCGGGCTGTCCAAGGAGGTGAGCGGGGTGTCCAGGGGGTGGGTGGGGCTGTCCGGGGGGTACAAGGTGTCCAGGGGGTGGGCTGTCCAAGGATGTGAGCGGGCTTTCCGGGTGTGAGTGGGCTGTCCAAATAGGTGAGCGGGCTATCCGGGGGAGGTACAGGGTGTCCAAGGGGGGTGTGGGGTGTCCAGGGGGTTGCGGGGTGTCTAGGGGGTGGTGGGGCCGTCCGGGGGTTGGAGGTGTCCAGGGGGTCGGGGGGTGTCTATGGGGGTCGGGGTGTCCAGGTGGGCGGGCTCTCCGCGGGGGTGGTCAGGTTGTCCAATGGGGTAGGGGGAGTCCAGGGGGTGGGTGGGGTGTCCAAGGAGGTGAGCGGTGTGTCCAGGGGGTGGGGTCCCATTTAAATATAAATTTAGTGAAATATTAGTTGAAACATTTAAAATTAATTGTGAAATATGATTTAAAGTGTATAAGTTAAAATGAAATATCAAATAAAAACAAATTTAATTTGAATATTGAATGTTTAAATTAAGTCTCGACCCAGATTAATAGTTTTTTGGGGAAAAAATAAGTTTCACTAGTTGTTTTTATGATTATATTCCATTACATCACTAGTTTTATGAGAAGTTTGTGTTTAATGACCTGGTTTAAAGTGTGAATGAAATGTCCTATAATTTTGAGATACGAACTATGATATTTTTCACCAACGTATATTTTTGATGAGATATTGTGAGAGAGACACTTTAAGGGAAGTCATTGAAATGTTGTATGATCCATGGATGATGTGTTAATATTGACCTATAATACTGAAATTATGAAGCAGACACTATTTATATATTAGAAGCCGAGGGAGGTCATGGGCGAATAGGATAGAATTATAGACTATTTAACTAGTATACCGACATCATGTGGTAGGATTTTTTTGGGGATTCTTATGAGATGATTAACGGTCATGATTGAAGTAATGGTTTCTCAATTTTCCTACAACAGTGTGGAAGAGGGGGCATCAAGAACATTTCATGTGATCATGACCCAATAGAGTTTCAACCATGTGGAAGGATAGTCAACATGAAGTGTTTCTGCTGGACCATCCCTCTAGCAGTGACTTGTGATAGACATATTCGAAAACAAGTTTTGGAATTGTTTTAATAGCTTAATATCATAAATTAAGATATATAAGTGATGTTTGATCATGTTGTTGATGTGGTGGTTGTGGTTGTGTCATCCATGCCATAATTACACTGAAAAATCAGTGTGTTCCTATTCCAAACAATGAGGTTTTATTACATGTCCATGGTTCATGAAATATCTATTATGTAAAACCTACCCACATGGAGAAGGGTGGCATATGATCTAGAGTGAGAGGTAAGATCAAATTAGCCTCTACTAGTAAATCCTCTCATTTTGATACTGATGCATCACATGGATTCATATCCTCACATGTGGTGAAAATCCTATGTCTCATTATACTGTCTTCAATGAGTGTAATGATTCTAGAAATCTAAAAACTGAAATATTAGATAAAGAAGAAGTGGAACCTGAAGGAGGTCGAAGATCCAAACTGGTCCGGCAGAAGGAGCTCCAAAATCGCCTAAATCGGCTGTTGATGCTCCCGTTTAGGGTTCTGTATCCGAATGGGGGAGAGGACGTGCGGCTGTCAATTTGGGGGAAACTTGTGCCAACGATTTTTAAAAACTGTTGGTATATGGCTCCCCCAACCACACCTATACAAAAAGTTTAATAAACCGTTGGTACAAACCTCCCCAACCACATTTTTTCCAACGTTTCTCATTGAACCGTTGGTAAAAATCACCTTAAACACATCATTACCAACAGTTCACTATAACCATTGGTAAAACCTTCTGTAAACCATCCTTTACCAACGGTTCTATGAAACCGTTGGTATGTAAGTGTGGGGAAAAACCCACATTCCAGTAGTGGATGTAACATCCCAGGTAAATAAAGAATAAAAAAATTTCTTATTTATTAATATTTATGAATTAAATAATACTTTTACTTTAAAGGGGTTTCTATGTTCGATAGTGCACCTGATACGCAACAAAGAGTTTCTTTGAAATCTTACGTTGCACACTAGTAATAAAATAATATTATTTTAAATGGTAGTTAACATGTAGCAATTGTATTGGAGGGAATGAATAGAAATAACTAAAATATGGTTATATATTTTTGTCAAATGTTTTTACATTTATCCAATAAATGATAAAGGCTTAAAATACGAAAAGAATTCAATTTTAGGCATATATACTCTAACATTCACTAAAGGTCGACTTATCACCTTTTGATGGAGAACCATCTATAAATATAGTTTTGGTCACTCTTATACATTATATTGGACCAAATAAAATTCTTCTTTATAATTGGGACATAAAAATTTACTTTGTGTTAATTTTTGGTATTTTTCCGATAAAGTTCATTTTTTAATGAAAAGTGAAAAATGTTGTATTTTAATTCGAAACCACTTTTTTATATAATTTATTTACATGATTATATTATCTTTTGAATTTGTTTTTAAGTGAAATTAAGATATATTTTTACCATTTAATCCAATAGTGGTCATTGCAATTAATTTCACTTTAAAATAGGACTTAAACTATTGTCAATCTTTTGATATATATTGTTTCATAAGAAAACGCTATTTGTTATGACAGAGGGAATTAATTATTAAATTAATTAATGTAACTTATATGTTTTGAATTTTTTAAACTACACATTATTTTTGAATTCGTAATATCAAATATATCTTAGGGTGAAGTTTTGGTATTTTTCTAAAAAACTTCAGTTTTTTATGTATAGTGAAACCACTAAGTGGTACTTAAAAAATTGATTTTTCGTTTAAATGAAAATTTACCACCTCTGTGTTTTAATTTAAAAAATATGACATACATGGTTGTCATTATTAATTAAAATTTTGTTCAATGGTATTATAATAATTTTTTGGTGAATGGTAACTTTTAAGTTTTTTATCGCGATTAAAGTTAATTAGTGTAATTTAAGGTAAAAATAATGTTTCAATAATATGAAATGACCTAGACACATGTCCTACCCTTATTGTATGTGTCATGGATTACCAAGAAAATCCATGGGTAAACTTGGGGACCCCATGGAGCCAATTTGGTAGGAAAATGACATTAATAACTTTTTATTTAATGTTAAAATAAAAATGTCACAAACATGTGTTGGTTTACTAAAACAATTTTTAAATGGGGTTATACAAGTCATATTTTTTACTATAAGTATTCATTATAAATATAAAAATATTTCCTACATCATGATATTTTTTTATAATTTTTATACATTAAATGAATTAAATTATTTATGACACCATGATGATGTAGTGATTACCTCGTTATATAACGATTTAAATAAAATGAAAAGATAACGTAAAATATATGACCTACACATGTAAAAATATTATTGGATGGATGTATTTAGAACTATTATCAACTTATCTTCAAAATATATAATTTTGGGACCTTTTAAATCCGAAAATCATTTTATAATAAAGTAACCTTTTATAACTTTTCAAGAGTGCCCCTCCTCTCCTCTTATAAAAGGCCCCCACCTCTACCAGCTTACCCACACCTCTCAAGCCTTTGTCTCGGCCATATCCTTCCCATTTTTTCTCTCCACATCCCTATATTACTCCTAGAAGCCTCACTTTGGGCAGAAGTCTTTCCAAGGAAGCCTTTGAGCTCAAATCAAAAAGAGTTACCCGTTTTAAAGGTAGTGTCTTCTCTTGTGTTCTTATGTTTTATTTTGCTTCTCCAACCCCCTAAACTCTTTTTATTACATTATATTGTAAAAACACTAGTATATTAAATATAATAGGATTTTGTTATTAGAATAATTATAGCTACACTTACACACACCTTCATCTAATGGTTAAAGAGAATATTGTTTCTGTGGATGGAGAATTTCTGCCTAACGAAACAATGATTGTTCAATATTCTTCTAACACCTTCAATGGTGGCCATTAAGATAACACTATATTTATATATGATATCTAATTTGTTTATGTTTTCCTTAAGCTTCTGTATTTTTCATTTATGGCATACCTTTATGGCTTCCATTATGGGTATACGCGATATCTTCATTTTAGGAAGTGCGGACTACCGCCCCCTCAAAGTGATTTGATTCGTCAATGCCATATGTAGGACATATAAAGGATGGAGTTAATAATATTATATATGAAATTATACTGAAATTATAATAAACTTTTATGTAATTATTATTCAATTCCATAAAATATGAAATATAAATGAATGTAGTGTTCATGCGTACGTACGGCTTACCATCTCCATGAACGGTGCATTTCATTTCATACCTCTAAATGTTATGTAATATTATAAATGCATGTATATACTGGATATATATGATATATATGATATCTACATCATTAGTATAACTCTGGATATAATGGATACATGAACAACTTGTAATTATAAAGAGTTTATTTTTTACTCAAGTACCAATGATGGTTAAAATGAACGTTATTAACTTAAATAATTACATAGTGTTCATGGCATGGTAATAAGTGATATAAAAGGAATATTGAACTTGAAAAAGGTTCTTAAGAAAGTATAAATTAACTCAAGTTTATTATTTAGGACGTTAAAGAATGATCGAGTCAAGTCGGATACGAGGTAAGGGACTTCGTCTTATTCTCCATTCATTGAGGCATATTTTGTTTTATACACAAATTTCTTTTATACGGTGTATAAACCCCTTTGACTTGTACACTTATTCAAAAGGAATATTTTTTTACGAAGCATTTTACTAAATGAAAAAAGGAATGTTTCATTGTCGTACATATGCGGTGACACCGACTTCTCCGCCGCCATGACCATTATTTGAGTTTCTACTTCCTATACAAGCCATACCTTTTTTAAAAATGAAAAATAAAATATTTTACTTTTCTTTTCTTTTGGTATTGAAAATGGTTTTCATAATTTTTTTATATCAATGTGTTGTATTGATATCTTGTGATTGAAAAGTGGAAATGTTATGTTTCTTTTATGCATGTTTAATGTGATACGATTATGTTATGGTTCTTGGGCATTATTATGAAGACGGGTGGTTCCGTGATAAACTAAAGGCGGGTGAGCCCAATATAGCTCTCCAATGCATTGGGTAACACGAAGGAGTTAAATGTTAAGGTTTCTCCGAAGAGATTTTAGGGAATATACTGTGATGGGTATTCCAAACATAACCAAGAGGGTTACTCCCTACGTAAGAATGTTATGCATGCCTTAAGTTACCGTTATGTCTTATGATTTCTGTGTTTTATTAATGATTTTATGAGGTATGTTAAAGTGCATATGTTTTATGAGTAAAGTATGATTTCATTTATTCTTACGTATACATTTACTCATGTTTCCTTTCCATATTTTTATACCCCTTACTGAGCTTTTTATGCTCATCCCATGTTTTTGAAATGTTTTTCACAGGTCAAGGGAAAGGTATATGATGTGATGATAGTGTCAAGGATGTGTCAAGAACGAATCCATGTTTTATTTTAAATATTTTTCTGTTCATGGGAAAATTGATTATTATATTTTATGGAACCACTTTGTTTAAATGTGGAATGTAATGCTTGTTTTATGATCTAATTCTCTAAAAATCTAAACCTTAAAAGATTCTCAATGTGAATTATACATTTAATTCAATATTAAGTAAGATTTAAGGTTGGGGCCTTATAGATTTTATTCATTTTTTTAGTAAATAATTGTAATTAATTTGATGAAAATTTATAAATTATTACTTAAAAGGAAATAATTTTATAAATAATCAAATAACATTTATAATGGGATAAAATTTTTGTATTTTCTAAAATGATTGATCATTTAGTGAATAGTGAAATATAACAATTTTTGTAAAAATGTCATTTTCTATTCATTAAAAAGTATCATTGTGATTTTTAATTGATCTACAACTAATATGTGATATATTTAATTAGATGTAATCAAACTAACACCATTTTAATCAGAATTATATTAAATTTTTTTATACGTTCATTTTTGGGATTAAAAATAGATTTTTCTAAAAAAAATATTGGGTTTTACATATTAATATTGATATTAAATATTAAATATTATATAACAAATTTAGAAAAATATAATCCATATTTTTTACAATGATTACTCGATTTCGTAAAAATTTTAAAATTATGGGCATTATGAATGGTATCATTTTAAATTTTTTTAAAAAATTTAATCGGTAAATTGGGTAAATCATGTTAAAAATAAATTGAGATAGACTATAGAATGGCCCTAATAGTTTCCTAATTTATATGTTATCACTATATATCTACCATAATATTCCATAATTATCAAATGTGGTTTTTTCCATTTTATAAGATATATTGAAAATTTAAATTATTTCATATAAATAAAAGTCAATAATTCCATTCTCTTTACCTTATTATCATTAAGTTTTTTACATATAGAAAATAAAGGATAATATAAATTATAAATACTATTTTTACATCTATATGGTTATTATCCATGTAATTTTAGTTAATTTTAATTGAATAAATAATTAACATAAATACTTTTGAAACATCGATATAGTGCCTATGAATGTAGTCAAAAATAATTATTAAATGATATTTCCAACACTAAGTAAATATTATATTAGAAATTTTTTGTTTTCCATGATTTTATTACAAAAAAAATAACATTATAGGGAAATTTTATGATTTTTTTTGAATTTAATGGAATAATTGTATTTCTAAAAGTCAAATTAATAGAATACCTCAAAAATTGAAATTAATTTTATTTTATAATAAACAATATTTTGATAAGTTATTTAAATTTATTTAAAAAATATTATTAAGCTTTATATTCCAATAAAGATGAAAATATCATTTATGGTTACTTTTGCTCAAATTGTATATTTTTAGTAACTATACTAACACTGATAATATAAAAACATTACTATCATTGTAATTGTGAAAAGCGTTAAATAATGCATAAAAAATAGCAATAAATGTAATCAAAACATGTAAAAATTTTATTACATGTGTTAACTTCAAATCATCGTGGAATTATCTTTAAATATTATCAATTTGGAGGCATTTGAATATAAATGTTAATTAATATTAATTTAATATTTCTTGAAATTATAAGAGTTCCCCTCCCCTCTCATATAAAAGTAAAACTCGTATTATCATTTATTCACATGTAAATAATTTTTTTTCATCACATAAGATCCAAAATACATTTATTTCATCCATCCCAATATCCTAAATTTGATGCTATGGAAATAAAATGAGCATACAAAATATTGTGCTGAAAAACAGAAGATGTTATTCAAATAGGAGGTATTGTTCTTAACTAAATGTTTTTGTTTTGTAATTTCATATAGATCTATATATAATATTCAACCATGATTAGATTCAAAACCTAATATATTACATAAAATATTATATTTTTATATTAATTTAATAACCCAAATCTTTCTCCATATTCAATCAAATGATACTAGAATATGTCATTCATGTGTACACAAAACTACAGCCTTGCAGTCTAATGTAATTTTTTTCCATAACTACCAATCATGTATTTTTGTAATGATGTTTTTACATTATATATATGATATTAATGAATTATTTATCATTTATAAATGATGATATATCTGTAACTTTCTTAACATCCCATTCAATGAAAAATTATTGTGGCATTTATGTGTTCGTGTGTACAAAAACACAACAAAGTGATGTGATTTGTTTTTAATTATAGAATATAATTAATTAATTATATTTTATTTAATTAAATAATTGGTTATTTATGATATTATAAAAAATATGTAAATATAAAATTATAATTACATTATTTCTACATTGATCATTTAAAAATATAATGTCACTCAGGTGTAAATACGATCTACCATCTTCGTGATTGTAACATGGATCATTTTTCAAAAACAAAATATTTCCTGGATGGTTTTAAAAGTATAATTTAGGTACAAAAAAATATTATTATTTAATTATTATTATTTTGGGTATGATATAATAATGACTCCTTCCACTTTTCTAAGAAAACAGATGTTTTTTTCAAATTTTGAATAAACATCATCAAAACACCTGACTGGGAGATAACGTGTTATGTAATTAAACAAGTCACTATTGTAAAAATAATTAAAACAAATTAATAAACCTAAGAAAGGTTATTAATTAAATAAATAATTTTTATGTTGTTATTATATAGGATTTAATGTACATTGATGCCAATTCAAAACATTAGGAAATAAATTTAATATAAATTTTCATTCATTTGGGAAATTTTATTGATATTTACTTAATTCCATTTATATGTATTATATTCCTCCATTTTACATATATTACCATGAATCATTCATACATCATGGTATTTTTTGTTGAAACATTAATTATTTTGTATGAGGTAATTTGGAATTAATGTTACCACGTTCAAAACGGTTTCTTAACACAATATATTTTTTGTTGGGTTATAACTATTTTTCATTGACATTTTTATGAAATAAATATGTCTATATTGATATATAAATTTATTGATTATGAATTTAATCATTTTTTGGGTAGATTTAAAAATGTTAAATAGAATTACATAGTTTTTTAATTAGTAATTTAATGGCATAACCATTGGTCTAGTTTAGTGCAAGGTTTTCCAAACAGTGTGTCAACCAAGTGAAACTCAAATATACTGGGTTGTATGATTTGAACTAAGGGATGATGTTATTGGAAATTCATGTTCCAACAGTGAACATCGAAAAAAACATCAACATTTTTAGAATTCCCCCAAAAATAACCCAAAAAAATATTACACCAAAAATGGAATGAAAAAGGTTATGTGAATACATGAAAACTAGTAATATGATGTTATCATCCCTTTTCCATATCCCCCTACCACCATAGAGATATTATGTACCTAGAAATCCTAGAGAAAGGATTACATATCAAAAAAAGGTGGCCACTCCTTTTTAATGAAGGCCTCTATCTCAAAAATATCATGTCTATGAAAGTCGTATAACCAAAGAAATCAGACCAAAGGTATCATCCTCCCATGATTTACCTTAGTCTCAGAACCAAATAACCTAACTATATTCTTAGTTAATTATGAATCGTAAATAACAACACAATCATTATTGATCCAATCTTGAGATATATTAGAAATATATTTCTGTATATGAGATTTTTGAAACCCATTATTTAAAGATATAAACTATAGTTGAAATTAAAAATAGTAATGAACTTTCCCAAACTACTCAATAACCTCAAAACAGTAAATATTTTTTTCATCTCTTTGATCAAGCTTAGTCTAACAAAGGAACATTCACTAATCACTGATTAACACAATGGATATGTACAATTAAATCCAAATAAGTTCTTAAAAGGTTCCATTATGATAATAAAATGGTAATTATTCTTGTAAGAAATCTCAACCAGTCTTTAAGGGTCATCCAAAGCTCAACTAAAACTAAGGATCCATCTGTGAAGCATATCCTGAATAATCTGTATTGTTCTCTCTCTATGGACTTCCATATACCTAATGTATAGAGTACAAAAATGAACATGAGATCCCATAACCACATAAAGGACTCTGAAAAAGAAATAAGTTACACATGGATCTATATTAGATACTAGAATAGATGGTACTCTATTGAAATGAATAATATCATTCAGGTGGATATTTCTCATTCTCTTAGTATTGTTTGTATCCCAAATGGATATAAATTGAACCAATTTGGTCAGTGTATCAAACAAATACCACATCTTATTCTTCATTCTCTAGGTATGTGGAAAACCAACAAAATAGTATTTAGGACAATCATTCAACTTTTAATTAATCACTATAAGTGGATGAAGAAAACCTAAGGGTCTCTGTTGAATGGCCTTGACATTTCATCTTGTATAATAATGAGATACATATTCATCATTGCCTTGTAACATAACTGGCCAATAAAATCAATGTCTCATATTATAAAACTTATTTATGGTTCCCATGTGCACTTCCCATGATGAATTACGGAATTACCCAATCCAAAAATTTCTAATATACAATACTTCAACACACATGTTCAAGTGTGACGTCTCGACCTAGGGTCCTCTTATCGGTTTCCCAAGATAGTTTCCCCCATGAACATAGAAATTACTACCCATATGATAGAGGTTTTTGACTAACAATTAAGGTCTAATATATAACATGGGGATATTATACCAAATTTATCAAATTATTAAAATATTGTAAATAAGTCGAAGATATCCAAAAAAGAAACAAATAACCAAAATAAAACAACAACTAATACATCCCAATATCACATTATGTAACAAAACATGAAAAAACATCCAAAACTAATGTTTTAGATATTTAATTCCATATATGTTTCAATTGTCAAATTTAACAACCAAAATGAATCACTGAAAACAATCAAGAAAATCCTAACATCATGACCAGTTCCCTCAACCATACTTCATCCAATCCCATCCATATAACATAGGGTTATTGCCCATATCATATCTTGTAAACATGAAGTATTTTTTGTTACCAATCAGTAATCCTGAGTTTGGAGTGAGTACAACTCTGTAGGCCACCACCAACAGCATCTAAAACAATATCTAGTCAATATAAGTATATGTGGTAGTGTAGATAATTAAATAATAGAGATTAAACAATAGTTTTTATATTTCATTAGTATTAATCTAACCACACACTTCCACAAGTATATGATGACACATGGACCATCAGTAAAATCCTCAAACCATGTCGGACTCTCAACCATCCCCATCAGATATCACATAGATAATCACAATTCATTATAATATGGAATTTCGTTATCTATTTAATTCCTTTTCATATCATGGATACCTAGAACCATATTCAAATTCCAATATTTTGGGCCAAGAATTATATTTATATCACCCCTTGGGATTTTAAGTCATCATTCCCTTCCCACACCTCATTGTTATCATATATGGTATTTTAATATATCTGTCTAAATCCCACAATTGTTATCACATAGTCTATTTTGAAGTAACATTCTATGTCATAAACTCAATATAAATCAATCACATATATCAAATATATCACATTTAACATGATTAATCATCATTAACCTACTTATTAACATATTACATCATTCTATACTATTTCAATTATCAAATAAATCATGATTATTCACATTAGTCACGAGGAAAAATATGATCCACTAATCATTAAATGATTCCAAACATTTAATCATATAAAAAATTAACCCTTTGATGTTAAGGAAACAATATATAAATTCCCATTATCAATCAATTAATATTCAAATTAATCATCAAATTTTTGAATTCCAATAACCCACTTAAATGACAATCACAATTGAAGCAATTATAATTTCCCATGTTCAACCCATTTTATTATCACACTGAAATTATATTTATTTATTTGAATTTATGATGAAATATACCAATAATGGTGATTTAAATTTCCCAATTATATACACATAATTCAATTAATAATATGTTAATTTAAATTTAGTCTACATAACTTATTATCGATGATAGATGTTCACCAATGGAAATCTCCATGTTAGAGCAGAAAATTCAATTGCACAGTGGAGAAAAGGATTTAGAACAAAAATATAGATCCATGATCAAGACAAAAAAAACCATTATAACCATGATCTAAAACAGGCCAAATAGAGATTATATCATTTCAATTTATCCAAAAAGAGATACTACAAAGGGAGTAATCCAAATTGGATGATATTTCTTACCGAGAGAGGTACATATACATCAATCGGATGATCGATTCATCAATAAAATAGTTATGTAGAACTATAAATCCATATAGGGAGCTCTGAAATATGATAGAGTTATATTAGGTCCATTTTGGGTGATTATGGGTTAATATTAGGGGCCAAAATAATAAAAAATATTTTTAAAAATTTAATTCACCAAGACACATTTTTCCATGCTAGGGAACACGTCTTTCCAAATAAAGAACCCTAACTATGTGGTTCATCTTAGGGGTTAATGGTTTCCAATAAATGAGAAAATAGTTTTGAAAACCATACACCAACTCTAAAATTGTCCCATTTATGGGGTTTCATGTTCTGTTGGGGGTAGGAACATAGTTCATGAAAATAATGCACCTACCATGCGCTACACATTTTTCATCTAAAAAATAAAAATTATTTTCCAAATTCACCCATAATATCCCCAAATAAAAACACAACCAAGAAATACTCTAAACAGGGAAAAATTATGCCTAAAATGATCTCAAGACTTCTCCATTGAAGGTCGGGATCTTACAATCCTAATAACAAATGTAATCTCATCCCCATAATGAACTCCAACGCATCTCTAAGACCCGAGTTAAAAATATTAGGCCATTGAGCCATAATTTCTTCTTCTCAATCTCATGATTCCTCTTCAATACATCCATGCATCCAGAATAAATGTACTATATTCATAGTATTTCCCCATTACACTTTCTCACTGTGATATCTGATGCTCCTCAAAATACCACTCATTTTCATGCTCAACATCATCAAACTCGAACATGAGAGGTTGTAGTGGGAGATACTGGTGAATCTATGAAACATGAAAAACATCACTCATAACAAAATACCTAAATGGGAGAGATAATAAATATTACACCATCCAAATTCATTCCTTGATATCAAAAGGTACAATACACATAGGCTATATCTCTCCCTTTCTCAGAATCATATAGTGATGAAATCTAGGTTACACCTAAAGAAACACATGATCACCCACGATAAACTCATGGTTTCATCAATATTGATCATCACATTAATTTTTTATACTATGAGTTGTATCCAAATGATTCTGAATTAGCAGAACCAACTCTGATGTCTCCTGTATGAGACTCGGTCCAAATAACTCTAACTCACACACAAACATCCAGTATAGAGATGATCATAAGGGATTACCATAATGTGCCTCATATGGTCCCATATGAATAGTGTACTGATTACAATTGTTATAGTACAAGTCAATGAGTATCAAGTTCTTCTCCCATGACCAACTATAACCAAGAAGGAAACCCCATATATTATCCTCCAAAACCTATATAGTATAATATGTCCTCCCATTAGACTACGGTCGAATACTATACTCAATAATACCTACATACCATGAACCTTTTTTCAGAACCAATAATAAGTATCATGTGATATGAGAGTCACATTATGAAAAAATACAATGTGTAACCCCTTATAGATATACTATATCTCGAGTACAAAAGTATGCCAACTTTTCCACAGATAAAGTATAGATTATAGGAAAGAAGTTATCTACTTTTTTCAATCATTCAATGACCACCCAAATAGTTTAATTATTCTGAGGTGTCCCTTAGATTCCCGCCAAAATGTCGATGGTAACATTATCCCACTTTTATTATAGAATGTGAAATTGTCTTAATAAACCACCATGTCATTAATGTTTGGCCTTCACCTACTGATATTTATAGAATCATGTCATGAGCCCTCCAATTTCGTTTTTCATTCATGGTCACCAACACTAATGACATTGAATATTCTACATTTTGATCAAACATGGATTCACCACCCACTTCAAGGCATGAAATTCATGACTCATCTTCTCTCGCATTTTCATAGGTACAAAAACCTATTTCCTTATCTAGATGATATAATCCTCACATATAGTTCAATATGATTGTGAATCCCCACCATCAAGAATTTCACTCTAGAAAAAACACTACATTTCCTCAAAATACCTCTCTCTAATTGGATTCAGAAGTCTGGACTCAGCTATTACTGATAAGAGGGTCATCTCTTCTTGGATCTATTGAACTACAACATAAATATTATCCAAAAAGGTCATCATTTTACACTCTGAACAAGATCTTGAAGTACCAATGTTTGATTTTTCATCTTTTCAAAGTGTCAACAACAGTGTTTCTCTTTCCAAGAATATATACTGTCTCAATGTCAGACAACTGCATATACTGAACCCACCTTTACTTTCAATGACTTAGGTTCTATTTCTAAAAAGATATAATTTATGTTCATAGGATCGATATACACAATGCACTTTTCAACCAATAGATCGTTCTACCAACACATCAAATCATAAACCACTATAGCTAATGTGAGGTCATGCATAGGGTGGTTTTATTTATATGGCCTCAATTTCTATGACCTATATTCCACGAATCGATGTCACTGCACGAACACCACCTGAATTCCGATCTCGAACACATGAAATAAACACATATATTTCTCCCTTGGATCCGGATGGATTAATTTCGATTTATTATTCAACTACTTCATCGACTATTCAAAAGCATTATCATAAGCTTCAAAACATTGAAACGTAATCCCCTTATTGGTCAAGCCTGATGGAGGATCTTCCATGTAACTCACAGAGATATTGTGAAATATATTTTTACAAATTAATTTAATATTTTTTATAATCTTCATTTCATAAAATACGTATATTTTCTTGTGTACATGAAACACTTTTTTGGACTTATATTTCTTGCAATTATGATTCTCATTGATATCTTGTATTACACTCAAGACAATGATTTCGAAATTAGAGTGTACTAATAATATTGTTGATAAATATTATCATAGTTGTCACCTAGAAATTAGAACGGTTGTTATGAATAAAATATTATTTAATCACGTATATAAATTGAACCCTTTGGTTATCAATTAGAAATAAATTAATGTAAGAACACTTTCAAAATAAATAAATTCATTTTCTAAGAAAACAACTTTAAATTTACAAACAACATTTTATCTAAATAAATAATAAACACCACTAGTGAAGAATTGTATTAATATATTATATATTCAATAAAATATTTTTACAGTCATACAATATATTTTATAGGAATAAGATAAGAATAAACCAAATTTTATGAATAAAAGTATATATTTTTCCAAAATTAAATTTTACTGCCTTTTAATGATAAAACGATTTTAAATGTAATTTTGGAAAATTTCATAATTTTTATTTTGAAAATTAAAATTAATTTTTTAAGTATTTAATACTAATTTACTTCTGTTTAATTTTATGAATTTTATAAGATGTTTCTCATTTTGACCAATAGTGAAAAATAATGAATTTTAGTTCAGAATTGATTTTTCATCAAATTTATTCATATATAAAATATATTTTAATATTATTTTAAAGTTTAATTAGATAATTTTTACATAAATTAATCCTATATAGGTCATTGGTACCAATTTCACATTTATATTAGATATAAAATCAATTTAACCTTTTAAACATTTTTACTTTAAAAATATATTGTCGCAACACATCAGCATGGTTAATTTTAAATTAATTTATATCACTTCTATTATTTTAATTTCCAAAAATAGAATAAAAATTTTTATCATAAAAATTTCCTATTTCTAATAATTTATTATCATTTTTTTACGAAAAAATTGCTAAATGTAAAATAAATTAATTACTGTGATCAAGGTAAAAAAACAAGCTTAATTAATGAAAAAATACATTAAGATATGGTGTTAAAAATGATACTAAAGTTTTCTATAAACTATTTTATGAACATATTTCAGACATTAAACCTATAAATATCCATTATAAACCATTTTTAACCATTGTTTTAAAATTAAAATTCGTGGAGCACACAATTTTTTCAAGAATATACAATGTGTTTTCCCCTCTTATGAATGGATTCCTCTCCTGCCCCTCTCTTTAAACCTCCCAAAGAATTTTGGCTCGGCCAACCACTTTATGGATCACCTCTTAATATCCCATCCTTTATTCTAGAGTACACGCTTTTTGAGTTAATCAATCCTAGGAATCGCTTTTGTAAAAGCTAAATGGAGATACCCAAAGAAGAGGTAACATCCTCCCTGAATCTCATTTGTTTTATTTTTATTCCCCAATGCCTCAATTATTCGTATTAATTGATTATATAATAACAATAGTATCCTGAATAAACTTTTATGTTTTTATTTATACATAAAGACACGTCAATCAAATGGGTAACAGACATATCATTCTGGTGTATAGAGAATTGTCACCTCACGAAATGATGTTGTTCATTTTTTCATCACCACCTCTCAAGGTTGGGAAAATCCAATAATACCATTCATCATCTATATATATTAGTTTGTGTTTTATGGGAATTATTTTTATGACATTCATCTTTCATCCATAGTTTATACACTTTTGAAACCCGCTTATATTCATTGGATATGATTTGATAAAATGATTATGATCCCTATATATATCCATATATAATAAAATTATGGAATTTTTATGATATCCATTTAATTTTATGGGTTTTTATATGATTTTTAAGAAAAAACTCACTTATTATGGTTCAGGATATGATGAATGTTTTGTTATTAGGTGCCATATTCATGTATTATTTCAATATATAATGTGTAGGAACAATATATCCCTCCAATGAATTGGGTAACAATAAATATTTTACGAGATCGATGGGTACAATAGAAGGAATTCTAGGCCCGAAAAAGAGTCCATTCAAAGATTTACATAGGAGGGTACATAGAAGGGAATACCATTCTCGAACCAAGAGGTCACATAGGACGACATCCCAAGACTAAAACAATACGGAATTTTATGTACAAAACAAGATGTCATTATAAGATAAAAATAATAGGGTAAATAAGAGGGCCCCACAATCTTAGTAAAAGAGAAAATTCTATCCCCAAAATAAGAGGATACATGGGAAGGAATCCTAAGCTTGAAACTAGAAGATATTATAAGCCCAAAATAAAAGGTTACCTAGGAGGGAATCCCAAGCTGGAAAAGAGGGATTTATTAGGATGAAACAATATATTACATGGTTGTGTATCCCAATACTAAAATAATAAATCATTCTAAACATAAAAAATTATGGTGCATGGGAATGTATCTGAAGCTTGAAACAAGAGTGAATTTTGATCCCAAAACATGAGGGATTTCTAATCCCAAAAAAAGAGGGTACATGGGGAGCCATACCAATCCTAATTTTGGTACCCATGTTATTATCCCATGCCTAAAATTTTATGAAGGACTTGGAAGTTATCCTTGACATAAGATTTTATATGCTTCTGTGTATTCCATTATTCTATGCCACATTCCTTAATTATAATATCAGGGATTATACTCCTGAATACCTTATGATTCTGGTCTCACAAACTGACAATATTTATGCCATGACTCTTGATTATTATCACTGATATGTAGTGTATGATCTTCTAATAAACTTAATCTCTTGTTATGATTACATATCTTTCATGTTTACCATTACAAAGCATCTAAGCTAACCCCTTTCCGGGGATTCCTTTTCCCATCTTGTGGAGAATGGTATTATGTTGGTGTGATAAAATAGGATGGTATTTATGGGAGATATTTATGATATTTCACCATGTTATATGACCATGATTAAATGATCCCGAAGACACTAAATTAATATGAACATCATGAATTTATTTTTTTAATTTGAGTAATATTCAGAAAAAATAATGTAATATCCATATATGTTTGGATTGGGTTTCTATAATGGGTATCAAAAGATTGATTTAGTCATCCTTTGGGAACTATGATGGGAAAACATTAGTGAGACCCATATAGATATATCTAAGGCTTTGTCATGTGATTTATCTAAAAAAATTAAATTATATGAAAATTTCCTAACGTTTTGGTAAAGGATATGGGCGTCATTTTCTAGAAATACATCCATGTCTAGATACTATAAGTGTATGTTTATTTGGAACAAATGTCCATATGGGTAACATCCTCCAAAACCCTATATTGATCTTGACTTTATTAGTAACTGGTGCATGACAATGACCGTTGCTACACACCTGCTTTGACACACCAATGGGATATGCTTTGGGAATCCAAAATCTCTTTATTCACCATCATAAAGGATTTAAATATATTATAACTATGAATTAAATATGATAAAACTAATGTTTCATAGATTAAAAAAGTATGGTGAAATGATTTATTCATTCTATATGATTTTATATTCTTGATTACATGGTTCTCCACTATGATTATTTTTTCTTACTTAATGATTTTTTGTTTTAGTCAATGGGTGGAACCCATAGGAACTATTCTAATGAGGAATCCAATGGATAATAAAATTATGTTCCTTTTATGAAACCGAATGTTATGGGAGATAGAATGAAAAATCTTGTTATTATTATCGTAAATATTTTTTATGATATGAATCTTGGTGAAAATCCATGTGACAATGGTGGGAACAATGTTATTTTGAGTCCTTGATGAGGAAACACTCGCCTTCTTTCACTGGTTTCAATGACTCATTAGTTGGTAAGAAATGGATAAAAAACACAAAAATGATATTTTATATTCCCCAGTTTTCAGATCTTGAAAAAAAATCTATCGTTCTACCATTTGTATAGTGAGGAAAATCAATGGTGTAACATTATTAAGTATATGAGGCGACAAGATAAAATTGACTACATTGATTATGATGAGTAAAAAAATATTTTTAAATAATTAATTTTCTCTTTCTCATTATATAATAATTTTAAAGGGGGTTCTAGAGATTAAACAAAATGTTGATAGATCTGTTGATTCCAATGAATCTAATTTTAGAAGGATTACATGATACACTTTGTGAATATCATCGAACCTAAAAGAAGAATTACTAATTATTTGGTTTCATTAAATATATAAAAAGAAATTATTTGGCTATTAGAAAGATTGGTAGTGATGAATAATTTTTTTGATGGGATTATCAAGGTGGAAATTGGATATTAGAGTTACATATCTATCTCTTGTTTTTGAAAAGAAAAGTAATATGATTTTCAATGGAAAATATAACAGCCAAGGATAAAAGAAAATGATATTTCCAAGGGGACTAAAATATGTTTTATCTAGAGAAGGAAAGGTCATCGAGTAGTTGAATTTCAATGGAATGGGAAAAAGTTATCTCATTATGTGAATAATGTTAGAACCCCAAAAAATTAACATCCCGCACTTCTGTTCTTCAATTTCAAAATGTTGTTAATTATTCTATTATGTTCCACTATTAAAGTACTAATGTTGATGATAAGACATAAAACCCACAAAATAAAAAGGAAAAGAGAAGGACTATACGATCATAATGAATGAAATGAACCATGATAACTAGGGAATACATAGCCTCCCCAATTTATTTAGGAATCTCATGTTTTATTTGGAATGAGTAATCTAGGTTTAAAAATTATTTTTTATCCTTTATTGTAATTTTATCTGATTATATCCCTATACATGGATTTTGGAATATTAAAATCTCATTTGATATTCTATCAGTATAATCATGAAATCAAGATTATAATGAAAATGATTTTGGAATAAGATAAGAGCCTATTTATGGATATTTAATCAATTAAGAATGAATTTTATTTCAGAATGATTATATGGAAAACCATTTATGGATTGGTTAAAGTTAATATTAGATCATAGTTTTATATATTAAAGTGTGATATTTCTGTATGAGGGTTTATAAATATTGAACAACTTGTTCAAACCTTTTTTTATGATGATGAAATATAGAAAGACCTATCATTCTATTTATGGATCTCATGGTTTTATAGTGCATCAAGAATGAAAATTTTACCTTGATTACCTATAACTAGAGTTTATGTGGAAGTTTATGAAGTTACAAAAAATATAAAGGTTTTACCAAAATCATGTGTGTTTATATTTTCAAGAAAATTATTCAACATTATAAAAAAGGATCTAGAAATAAAATGTTGCCAAGTTACCATCATTTTGTTGATGTCAATGAAGTTTTTAAACCTCCTTAGGTTTTTAATTTTTTATTTCTATATTTACCATAACTTTGTTCTCTACCACTCTTCATCTAAAGTAGGTAGTTAGATTTCACATCCATGTCCATGTTTCCAATTTGCACCAATATTATTCTATGTGGAAACATAGTTGTGTAATACTTTTATTATAAATTATATTTCAAATTTTACTTTTCTAATGGAATTTTTTGTAATATTTTTTATGATATGGGATTCTATAAACATTACATAAATGTATTAATCCTCTGATAACACAAACAAATTTCAAGGTAGAAATGCATTTTAATGGGGCTGAAATGTAACATCTTGATATTTTGTTAAATATTTATATTTATATTAATTTATTATTTTTGAAATTATCAATGTCAAAAAGAACTATATTATATTTTGGTATATTAAAAACAATGTATTTATTTTGTTATTCACAATTTTTATTCCTCCAACAGCATGTGTTACATGAAAGACTTAGTTTTACCAAAGTACAATGTACTATCAATATTATTATTAAATTTTTATAATATTCATCACCTATCCATTTGAATGGATGTTATGTATAAAATATTATTTAAACCTTTATATATAATGAACCTTTTGAGTATATACTAGGTAAAACTGAAAATAATATCTATTTGAAAATATAGAAATTCATTTTCTAAGAACACCACTTTTCTAGGTAAAAGAACATATTATCTTAATAAAGTAAGAAACCCACTAGTGATAATTATTCTTAATATATTATATATTCAATCAAATATTTTTACATTCATTCAATATATTATATATTATTAATATAACAATTATTGCAATTTAATATATAAAAATATGTATTTTTAAAAAAGGTAATTTTACGAATTTTTAATGGATAACCCTTTTTAGATTTAATTTTGGAAATTTTTTAAAAACATTTTGACAAAATAAACATCATTTTTTGAAATTATAATATTAAAATGAAATATGGATGATTTCCTTTTTGAAAAGTTTAATTTTTTTGACTAATACTAAAAAAACTATTCAATTAAAAATTTTATTTCAAAAATAATTTTTGAGAAGAAGTTAAAACGACAAAAATATTATAGGTCATACTATATTTCGAATTCATAATAGATTAACAAAAAATTATAAAAAAGTGTTATTTTTTTCAATTAATCAATATATATTTATATACATGAGAATGATGTTATCTTTGTTTCTGGATCATCTTTAATTAGGTTCTCAAAGAGGTAGGCCCAAATATTCAATTTCGGAATGTATGATTCTAGAATTATTTTCCCCCATAGATTACAAGAGATAAAATCTAGAATTTATTATGAAACCAATAAAATTTATCATCATTAAGATAAAATGAAGATGATCTATCACACATTATATCAGCTCCCACCTTTGAAACATTAATATCAAAATCTTCCTCAACCATATCTTCTGTAGAATGTAGTAGAGGATTCATTTCAACATCCTCCATAATTTACACTTTCTAGACACTATGAGATGCCACAAAATACAATAATAGGTTACCATATTTATGCCCATCACCTTTAGTATTATTTTGCATATTACTAGAAACCACCACGTATTATCCCGGATCTATTTCTGGAAGATCAATAACAATAAAGGAACACTGTATAGGCTCTCTAAATACAATACCCTATCCTACTAATTTAATATTCATCAATTATGAAAGACATGAATAATCTTTCTGAACCTTGGCCTTTCTCCCAATATTCACTGGATATTCTTCATCGTCAATGATTTTTATCTTCTCTTTCAATAATATATTTTTTTAGAAATAAATGAGGTTCTCGACCTCCTCATACTCCGAAGGTGACTAGGGGTCTCTTATAATAGTGCCTCATTTTCTAATGATTACTCCCTTTAGGATGGACCTATTTTATTATCCTTCTTGTGTCCCGCCATTATATATTCCCCTTGTTCCTCTGTTTCATCCAAACCATATTAAAAATAGGAAAATCTATTCTTTAGGGAATATTGTATATCCTCTCATGTTGGAAGACTATTATAAATCTTAGAACTAAAATTGTTGTGTCCCTATCTTGTAGAGTAAACCTCAGGTACCAATCCAAGGTTCTGGAAACCTAATGAAGTCCCTAGTGGTCCTATCACCCCTTTGGTAGATGAAACAAAGATACCACCTCTATCAGCATTATAAGAACCCATCTTTACCCTTGAGGATATAGAATCCACGACCAGATATGACCTAACCTTCCCACTACCCATAAGAAAAATATCATGAAACGTTTTTGGGGGATCATATTTGTGGTCAACTAAAATAAAACTCAAGACAAGTTGGAGGTGACCCAAACGACATCATGAAGAGAAAAAATCAATACAATACTTCAATCATAACACATATATTTATGGGTATTCATGTTTAATCTCTATCTGTACAAAGTCAACAGACGTTTACGAAACATATACTGCAACATATATGTGTGGTTAAATTTGGTGGAAAAGGTAATGGGATATATGGTCAGAGAAAAATAATCATTCTAAAAGGTTTCTAAGCATCAATATAATTAAAGGATTTTAAAATTTTAATAGAAAACCTTGAAACTAACAGATGTTGGTGTTTTCGGAGGATCTCATCTCAACTAGAAGTAAAAAAGATCAATTGAAATGGGAGAAATAAAATCCATTAAATGAAATATGTCCACCATTATAAATTGAAATTGGGTCATCCTCAATATCAAATATAATGAAAATAGGGTAGGGGTCTAGGAGCCTAACTATAGTGTAGAGAAATAGATCCCATGAATATGAGATGAATCAGTTAAATGTGTCACATGATAGTCGATTACAAGCAATAAATCCACCAAATAAAACCTAGGAAGGTTTCATTCCTCTCTAAATTAGGGTATAGATATCGAATTCTTGGGAAATACCTGGTCAAATGATGGATCCTTGGATTCAAGTTCAATGACAGTGAACGAGGGGAGAACAGATGGGTTGGTAAGAGGGGAAAGGGGAAGAGAGTGATTTCAGACCATGTGTCATGTCCCCTTGTGGGCAGGGAAGGGAATAAATTGGCTTCCATAGATGTTGGACCATGGGGGAACAAAATGATATGATAAGAAGGAAATATTTTAGTGATCCCAGAGCCTGAAAGTGATAATAGTGTAGAATATTTAATTTATTTAGAACATTTTTTAAATAATAAAAAAAATTATAGTAAATTTCTTCATTAATTTGTTTTTAAAGAGTAATTAAATAAATTGTACATAAATTAACGCAATTTATTTCATTTTTACCCATTTCACATTGAAATTTGATATATAATTATTTTAATCATTAAAACAATTTATATAAAAACCCACTTTCACGACACATCTATGGGATTAATTTTAAAATAATTTCCACCACTTCTATGATTTTAATTTATACAAATGGATTGTATATTTTTATTACTAATATTTAGTAATTTTTAATGAGCACAATATAGTTTCTATAAATAATATTGGTCAATGTAATTGAAATTAATTATAGTGATTAAGGTTAAATGTGCTTCATTAATAACGTAATATAGAAAATAATATGTAAAATGACACATAACTTGTATAAAACTATTTTATATCTATAGTACTACCATTTAACCTTTAAATATTCTAAATTATCTTATTTTAACTCTTGGAGGAAAATTATAACATGGAGACAAACAATTATTTTCAACAATACCCATTGTGTTCATTATCCTCTTATGAAAGGCCTCCTCTCACCCCACCCCCACATTACACATCTCAATCCATTTTTTCTCGATCAAAAAAAGTTAAATATCCTCCCAAAATACGTAAATAAATATTATAAGACTCCCATTGAGATGAAATCTACCTAAGGATTCCATTTGGTTTAAACCAAAAGTTGTTACCCAAAGAACATGTAACATCCTTCCTCAATATCATTTGATTTATTTCATTCTCCTCCCCTCAAAAATATTTATTTCTTGATTATGGAAAAACCAAAGTATACTCAAAATACTAAGGTATTTTTATTCGATGGTTTCTACTTACACCTATACACACCTTCATAGACTAGGTAAAAAACTTACTATTCTAGTGTTTAGTGAACTGCAGCCTCACAAAATGATGTTGTTAATTTTTTATTTACCACATAGTATGATGGGTTATATATGAATTTTGGAAGCATAAATGTATCATAAATTTATATAACCCATTCCTTCATGAATTTCATTTTTTTTATTTATGATTACTTCATTTATGGATGTGTAGACTAGCACCTCCTCAAAATGGTGTGATTCATTCAAATTTTATGTGGAATGTATTAAATATCTATTTTGAAGCATAATTCCATGTCCCAAACTATATATATATCAACCTCATATATTATATATATATATATCATATTTATACAGTTTATTAATCATTATCCATATTTTCAAACGTTTTACAACATGGTTTACCATTTCAATTATAAAATAAATCATGATTTTTCACATTAGTCACATTGAATAATATGAAAATTTCACCATTAATCTAGTTATAATAATTTAATCATATAAACCTTTAACCAATGAAGGTTATACTAATAATACTATAATTCTCATTATCAATGTAGTGGCCTGACCCTAGATAACTAGGATCTAGTGTTAGCTGTCAATCACATTTTCATGTTTAAAAGAAATCAAATCCCAATGTAATTAGAGTTTAGTTGTCTTGGAATAAAATATACATAAATTAGTTCTGTATTAAAAATGAATACTCTAATTAAAACAATTTTCTTCTTATTTTTTAATAAATAACTTTTAGGTAAAGTTTATTCCATCTAGTTAATCGCTAAATATATTCCATAGTACGAATCATGTCATCATGACAAAAAAACAGAAATAGGTTGAGAAAAAATGATTATTAAGGGAAAAATATTGCATAATATATAAAGAATAAATTATAATAGTCAATATGAAAAGATAAATAATAGAACACACCTTCCATATAATAAATAAACTGAATGGAAGTGCATAAAAAATATGGTGAGGTTATATCTTGAAACGTATTCTATACAAATAATTAGATATGGAAAAATAATTGTGGGGAGTTCTGAATTGGAAACCCATTCAATATAAATCAATTAAAACAAAATGTATCCATAGATATGTCGATGCAAAATATTATGGATGAATTATAAGTGAAACTAAACAAGGGAAATGATTAATTATTGGATTTAATGATTCCTACATATATGGTATATTTAACATAAATACCTTTTATAAAATATTTAAAAATATCAGGTAAAACCCCATCTAAGGAAGCTACCCGAATGACTCTTCCCATGAGACTACTGTTTCATCGAGGGGCTATCTATAATCGGGCCCAACCTATTTCGTATTAGTCCAAAAGCTTTATATACCTCTTTCAAATACATTAAATCATAATCCTCATGAAATAATACTATTTGATGAAAGTCTTAAACACCATTAAGTTAAAGTAATTCAATTTATAATATTTGAAAATGGGCAGTAGATAAACCACCCAAAATATTTAAGTGGTAAAGATGACATTTTTCTCACGGGTGTAAATAGTAAGATAAGAATCCCTTACCTTGTGTTTCATTTTAGGTGAATGTCCTTGAACATCCAATATAATAAACATATATTATTTTTTAACAATATTCATTACCTATTTCATTTTTATCATTATTTTTATTTTACTTATTACAATTTTTTATAAAACTACTTGAACAATTATTATTACTTCGATTATTTTGAACAAATTCTGTTTATGTGTCAAAAAGAACATTGGTATGTAAAATAAGGTTAAATGGGTAAATATATAACATATATATAAAAATAATCATTTCATAATCATCATATTTATACATAAATTATAATTTTAAAACTGGTTATTAAATATGGTTACGAAAAATGAATCAACGTTACAAACATGGGGATGGTAGGTCCTATGTATGGTTGAATAATATTCTTATTTTTAAATGATCAGTATGGAAAAACGGTAAGTTGCACCATATAATTACAGAATGTTAATTATATAATTAATAAAATATTATTTAATCATATATAATTATATAAATAATTATTGTGATGAAAAAGGAATCACATCATGTCGAGGAGGAAATTGTCCACATGTCCATGAATAACGTTATAACTTTTTAATTGTCTAAAAGGGTATAAAAAATATTTATATTTGTTTCTGTAAAGGTAATTATGTAATTAATATCCTATATGTGTTTTTTATGTCTCATTTTTTTAATTATAACAATCTTTGATACATTCCATGTTTCCAATGAATGAATAAAATCACTTTGAGTGGGCGGTAGTCCACACTTCCTCAAACGATGTTATCGTATTAATGAAAAATGTAAATTATTAAAAGTACATTTTATAAAAGTATTAAAGAAGTATATATGCATAATATATGTAATATATATCATATATAAACTTAATTTAAATCATAATGGCCACTATGATATGTGGTAAATAAAAAATGAGAAATCATCGTTTCTTGAGGCAGTAGTTTTCCATACACAGAAACTATATGTTCGTTACACATTGGATGAAGTTGGGTGTAAGTTTAGGTTCAAAACATTAAGTAAATACATAAAATAATATTTATAATATAGTTTTTTGTTATATATTCATTGAATAAAAATATTTTAGGGGGTGGATAATGGAAATGAAACTTGAGATTTTGAGAGAAGACATTACCTTTTAATAATGTAACTTTTTTTGGTTTGTACCAAAATCTTACTTGGATTGGTTTCTACCCAAGGGGATGATACTATGATGAGGAGAGGAATTTTCAAAAGATATTGGTGTAGATATTGGATGAACATAATTTTTTTGATAGGTCTGAGGAATGGTAATAGATTGTGGCCTTTTATAAGGGAGGAAAAAGACTCACATGGTATTTTTTTTAAAAAGAAGATAGGTGTATAGACGTTTTTCCATAACAAAAGCCTCAAAAAAACCAAACAAAAAAATGGAAATTTCATGGATGATTAATGTCCAGAAAATTTGTGTTTTATTAGTGTATAGGCCCTTTGGTCTCCTAAAATAAAGGTGTACAACTTTAATAAACTTAATTTTTTCTTTAAAATTTGTTATTAATTTTAACTATAAAAAAAAATATGATTTACATATTATTATCTAATCCTCAAAATTTATATTACTGTTTCATTATTATCATTTACCCATCAAATTTTTTAACTAAAAATAATGAAAAATCAAATAAGAAATTTCTTAGGTCAGTGGTTTGTGTGAAACCCTTATCGTCCTTAGGTCATTGGTTCAAGACCCGTGACCTTTCTAGATATGATTGGTTGCCACCTGGATTATAGTTTTTCCTTTTATAAAACGAAATTTATTAAATTTCAAAAATAAATATGATCGACATCCTTAAAATTAGGTTAATCACAAAATAGCCTTTTAACTATGGTTTTCGATACAACTCTAACCCATAAATACTTCATCCACTTATTTCAACATATATAATTCATTTTCATAAGGTTAATCCTTAATAATATTTAATTTATTAAGGAAAGTTTTATTCTCTTCACACTTAAAATAAAAAACTATATATTATTTTTTATTATGTGCTTTATTTCCTTCCATCGTACACTTAATTTTACCCATAAATACTTTGATTTATGTCATTCTTTCCCAAACATATAAAATTTCATTTATCCATTGATACACATTCATGGGTGACTCTATTCACAGTTCTCACATTTCATTAATCGATTTTTATTTTTATTAGGATCTACACCCCTCGATCTCTAAATAACCAATCATGTATCTCTTCTTTGGTGTGTTTGGGAGTTTGTAAAATTATATATTGTTAATCATATTTTCAGAAAAATTATTTGGTATAAACACAATATCATTAAATCCTACTAACCCATTATTTGGTTTCTCATTTTCAACATATTTACCATTATGTTTAATAATAAATTTATTCTAATGGGTTCTATCCATTGACTAAAACCAGAGAGAATAGTTTGAGAAAAAATAGTCATAAAAAGAAAACGTATAATTATCTATAAGATTTCTAAATCAGGACACATTGTTTTTCAATCGAAAAAACCATAAGTTTAAAGAATAATATTCATTTTCATTGTATATTTAAATATTTAACAATTTTTGGTATCGATAATGTTATATATCCTAAGAATATCTCATGAGAATGTCAAAGAAAGTGCATGGTAAGGCCCCTTTTCATGTACTGAGTTACCCCAAGTTAGGCTCGGAATACCTTGTCAGAGTTATTACTCATAGATATATCTCTTCTAGAACCACATCCACATGTATTAACCATATAAATATTTTTTTGTAGGAAGGCCCACTTAATATATTCCTTAAAAATATTCTAGGATTTTAATTTATAATTATCCAAAAATCATAACTTAGGGTTATGTAATATAATCAACTTTTTCCAAAATAAAGCATCCAAGGACGATAATAAACATCTATTGATACCAAATGTTGTGGCCCGACCACAGATACCTAGAGCATGTGTCAATTATAAATTACAAAAGCATGATTTCAATGAATAAAATCCAGAATGATCGAGGTTAAAGTAGTCTTGGCGAACCAAATAAATAAAAAAATCATTTATAAAAAATGACAACACTAATTACAACATAATTTTATAATATTTTTAAAGAACTAACTTCTAATGTGACATTATTCCATCTAGTGAATCCCTACGTATCCTTAGTAGTGTAGTTCTTGGATTCATAGTGAAATAAGCCTAATAATGGTGATCCAAAATGATAATTAAGTGAAAATATAGCCAATGAAATAAATAATCAATGAGAATGGACCAAATTTAAATGTAAATAACTGAACACACCTTCCATGTAATCAATAATTTTAATGTAAGTGCATATAAAATATGTGAAGGTAATTACTGAAACATATTACAATCAAATAACAAGATAAGGAAATATGAATATAGAAAGGTAGGAAACTGAAACACATGCCATCTAAATAGTTGACAAAAATATATCAATATATATGTTGGTAAAAAATATATTGGATGAATAATAAGTAAAACTAAATAAGGAAAATCCTTAATTATTGGATTCCATGTTTCTTAGGTACATGGTACATTTACCATCTGGAAATTTCATAATTTAGTTTAAATAATATCAGGTAAAACTGCAGCTAATATAGCCAGATGAATGACTCATCCCATGTGACTACAGATGTATCAAGAGCCTATCCATAACTGGACTCCACCCATGTCGTACAAGTCCAAAAAATTCCTTATATATTGAATAATTGATATAAATAATATTCCTTGTCAAATAACCATATCGAATAAAAATCCATAATTATCATAATTTCCCCCAAATAATCAAATAATAGTCAAAGTAGACACCATACGTAAAATGGTATATGGATTACAAAATAGAAATATCGATGATATATGATATGGATGATATGGGAAATTCAATGATTATAAGAGATTGAATGTTTCAAAGGTGTAGAAGGAATCAAGTAAGAGAATTTAAATACTATCTAGGAAAAATAAACTATAAACCATCCATAGAATGATTAAGTATGGTATCAATAAAACATACTCCAAGTTGAGTAAAATAAAAGGGTTTTTTATGAATGAAAAAATTATAAATATTTATTTACAAAGTATTGTTGTGTAAAATATCATTTTTTTCCAAAAAAAATTATATTTCAAGATAAATTTTAAAAAATATTTCTTGAAAAAAATATCATTTTAAATTTGAAAATGGAGATTTGAAAGAATTGTGGTGGGTAAATTCATACATGTCGTACATGGAAAGATGAACATTCCTTTTGAATAGTAAAAGGTCATAAAAATGCCTTGTTCAAATATTGATAAGAATATTCCATTGAAAAAATTGGTAAATGAAAAAAATTAAAATATATATATACCAAATAATTTTAAAAACTTTTTAAATAAAATTTTAATAAAAATAGTTTTTAGAATAATATAAGTTCTCAGACTAAACAGAATAATGAATGTTGGTTTTCATAGAAGTAGTTTTAAAAAAACTAAGTACCAAACTGTGGGAAAATAGTATTTGTTATTGAAAAAGATCTTGAATTATAGTAGTAGTGAAAAATTAAAGATTTCATTGAACAATAGTAATATAATTTTCCAAAATATAAATACAATTGAAATATCACTAATTCTATTGTTGAAAAAAATAATCATTATGCATTCTAATATATCCCTAACCACTTTGAGACATTTTAATCAAATAACTCATGAAGGAATAATATTATATGAATTTTTTAAATACCAAGAATATTAATTAATTCATTATAAAATATATAATAGTGGGTAGTAGATAAACCACCCAAATGATATAATCGGTGAGCATGACATTTATCTCATGGGTGTAAAAAGTGAGATGAGAGCCCCTTATATTGAGTTTCCTTTCATGTGAACATCATTTAACCTCAATTAAAATAAACTTATGTTAAATCTATAATTTTTTAAGATAATGTTTCATGTTTTTCATTTATTTTATTTTAGTTACTATCATTTTTTAAACAACTACTTACACAATTAATTTTACATCAATTGTATTGACCAGATTTAGTTTATATATAAAAAAACATTTGGTATGAAAACTATGGTCGAAGGGGTCATTATATAAAGTCTCTAGAATAATAAAAATGAAATAATAATAAATTATTTTCAATTAATTATAGACCTTGTTATGAATAAATAGTATGTTTATAGTACATAGAAACAGTATGACAATAGAGAGGTAATAGTTCACCATACACTGAAACAGTATATGCATTACCAATTAGATGGAGTTGTGTGTAAGTGTAGGAAAAACCATTTATATATATAAATCCTCTAATATTTATCATACTAATTTTTATATATAAACATGGAAGGAATATATTTTAGTTGGTGGATAATAGAAATAAAACTAGATATCTTGAGAGAAGACTTTACCTCACAATCAGGAAACTTCTTTTAGTTTATACCAAATGCTTCTATGGATTTCTTTTTTGCCAATAAAAGGATTATAGGATGAGGGTTGGTATTTTCATGAGATATTATTTCAGATATTATCTAAAACAATGTGGTTTTAGTGGTGTGAAGAATGGGGATAGGTGGTGACCTTTTATAAAGGAGGAAAAAGACTCCCTTTTTATTTTTAAAAGAATTATAGTGTAATCATGTTTTTACATAACAAAGGTCATAAAAAACAATCACTAAAGTAATTTTAATGGAATTTTTTTTCCATATAATGGGTTTTGGACAAGTGTATTGGACACTTTTCCTCCTAAGTAAATGGTTTTTTCCTTTATTAAGCTTTATTTTTCCTTAATAGTTTTAAATAGTTTTAATTACTATCACTATTCATTCTGTTCAAAACAATGTTGGTCCTATAACACCATATATATTATGGTGATTAAAAATATGGAATACATTTTATTAAATTCCAATCATATGGGTGGAATATATTGTTTAAAATTGAATCAAGCTAGTGAGAGGACAATTAAGGTTTTAATTAAAAACATATAAATGGTTTATACTTTTTTATAGTCAATTTCAAATTTAAAATGTTTCAAATAATATTAATTGTAGAAATTGATAAAAATATTTTCAAATTAATCTTTAAAAAAAATTAAATTCTAATCTCACCTTATAAATAATTTATATGAGAAAGTGGTTTTGAACTTAATTTCATTATTTTTATATATTCATTAAAAGTAAAAGGATTTAGAAAAATAACAAAAAATAATCCCAACCTAATTATCTAGTATTTATTTCTAATGAGAAGTTTATTTTGACATATTAAATAAATTGAAGTTTAAAATTATATTTAAAATGGGTTTTTCATTTAAAAGTGTTAAAATTTTCTTCCTCAAAATATAGATTTTTATGTCTCAAATAGAGTTTGTTCTTATATTATGTCTATAAAACCTTATTTATGAATAAAAAAATATTTTAAGGAATATAAATATATATATATTAATATCACTCACTAATTTTAATTATTTCAATATATTACCATAAAACAAATATTTAATCACTAAAATAGTTTTCTATAAATATATTCTCTTTATATTCAATTTCTTATTATATTAATTTCTAATTAATTAGTAAAAAATTTATTCATTCTATATTTTTAAAAATAATAATTTTCATAAGATAATTATATATTATCATGACTACTAATTTAATGTCTAGTTTATGTCTCATTATTTTTTAGTTATGTATTAATGTTCAATAAAACTCAGTCTTTTGTATTATGAAATCCATCAAAGAAGGCCGCACCTGTGTGCAACACACAATAACTCAGTGTTTCATTCATTGAAGTATATAGAATATATTTTAAATAGTGTATATATTATAGTGTATCGGGATATTATATTAACTTTAACATTAGGTGCCATGTGTCATACAGTCTATCAAATTCAAGGTTATTCCTTTAGAATTTCGGGGTATCACAACAATTCAATTAATATTCACATTAATCATACAATTTCATATTCCTAATAACCCAAAAATTTCAAAATCAAAATTCAACAGATTTCAATTTCCCAAATTCATCCCATTTAATGAACACATGGATATCCATTTTAAATAATTTTATTTTAAAATAAATTTTGGAATATTGGGAATTGAAATTAAACAAATAAATAAATGTAATTTAATCAAGACTACGGGTGTTGATATTTATACCACCTACCTAATGATTTTTTATGGTTGTTCACCAACTAAAACCCCCCATAGTTGAAGAGGAATGATAAATTTACGAATAGTAGAAGAGATATAGAACCAAAACATAGATACAAGATCAAATGGAATAATAGACATCGTAACCATGATCTAAAACAACACTAATGGTGATTTAAAAAGTCATCTTCATCAATATTGAGTTGAGATAGAGAGGAATCCAAATGAAAAGATATTTCTTATGGGGAGAGGTATAGATATGTCAATATGATATTCAATTCATTTAGAACTGAGTTTGAGGGGCCCGATAATCCTTCTAGAAACTCCCAAAAATAGAGGAATTTGGTTAGGCCCATGTTGGGGTGATTAAGGGTTAATGTTGAGGGGTTTAAAAATTTTAAAAATAAAATCCAGAAAAATAATTCCCACACACATTGTTTTCTGGGCCAGGACACATGGTTTTCCTACCCGTGTTCCAGAATCATGAACCCCAACTTCAGGGTGCATAGTTTCTACTATGTTGGAACATGGTTTGAAAAACCATGAACTAATCATTAATTACCCCATAGTTTAGGTTTTCACAGTTTTAAAAGGGTAGGATGACGGTTTGGGAAAACCATGCACCAACCACGCACTGTCCCTTTTTCTTCCAGCAACATCCTAAAATTTCAAAATTCACCTAGAAAAACCCCGAAAATAACAAATAATAAAATACTCAAATAATGGTAATAGTGTACCTAAATGATCTTGAAACATATCATGAATGGGTCAGGACATTACAACTTGATGCATATGATACCGTTCATGGATAATGGATCATCATCATTGATCTCCCCATGATAAATAGTCATCTTAATGCTTAAAAATTCAACATCAATCTATAATTCTTGGTGAATCATCTCGAGAAGGGTATTGGTAAACTGAACATAAGACAAGACACCCTCATCTCTTATTTCCATGACTCCTATATGTAATTTTTGAAAAATAACCAACATTTTACACTCTTCTAATTATAGTTTCATGGATTAGTTTTAATTTTCATTTCACAAGGTGTCAATGATGAAATTCTATTTCCCTAGGGTATCAGTAATGTCACAATGAAAATAATCCACATAGTTGCTCCAAAAAATCTATTATAGATTCATTTATTTTTTATAGAATATATAACTCTAGCTCTTGTGGACAAAAATCATGGAAATCCTTTTCCTAAAAATCTAATTCCCCTAAATCATATGTTCCTGCAATGTGGATGTGAATTCAAGGTCATAGTTCAAGTAATTATTCTCATATAGACTAACATATCTCAATCTATAGAATACCACAATATTACTCTACATAAGAACAAACCCTAACTGTAACCTAGTGCATCATAGAAGACCCCATTTCCCGACACGACCTTCTAAATAGTAAAAACTAGAGTAAAAGTAAAATTATTTTTTTAAAAAAAATAACAGTGACATTTATCCCCCCAAAAAATCATTTCCTCCATCTGAATGAGATTTCTCCTCAGAGATGCCAACTTTGATGAATCCTTTATGAACCAAAAATAATAACACGGTAGACCCTAAAATATCCATATATTATAAACATTACGTTCTTTCTCCCTTTTTAATACATCTTTTTTCCTTCTTAGGATCAATTATTATACAATATTCCAACACTAAGTTTCCAAATATCAAAAATTATAAAATCTAGAAATCACATCATGATATCTTTCATAAATTTGTTTATTTGTCAAAAATTTAAAAGACCTCTAAGATGACTCACACAGTCTTTCTAATAATAATACTAAACTAGGATTTCATTCATAATGACCACCATGAAAATTTATTGATACTCATGGAACATCTAATTTAGAAAATACATAAAGACTAAAGCATAATTTATTTGAATAAATGGAATTAAAAGATACTCATAATGGACATACTTGTTCTGGAAGTTAATTTAATGAATGTAAAACTTTTTTATTCTCAACTGCTGATAACTAAATATAATATCAATCTTAGAGAACCAATTCACCACTTCCAACTGGTCAAACAGATCTTCAATACCCAAAAATAGATACATGTTCTTTAGAGTAGCTCGATTGAGTTTTTGGTAGTCATGACATAGGTGGTTTTTTCCATCTACTAATACTAACATAAAATTTTTATTTTGATAAATAAAGAAAATAAAATAAGGATACAAGAAAATTAAAACATACAATGTAAGATCAATGGGGAATAAAGCCTAAGGATATCTAAATTAATGCAGGATGAGGGAATTACTATTAATAATATTTACCCCTTTTGACTTTAAGGTTTTCAAGTAATAAAAAACAATACATTCTTTACCAGAAATATCCACTGAATCCAATTAGTTTGCCACTTAGTTTCTCTCACACCAAGATTGAGATATCATGATGTTGTCCCACATTATAGAAAAATATTTCTTGATGGCGTAAGGAATATAACAAAGAGTTATTACAAAACCATAAAGAGTGTCATACCAGATCATTGAATCTATTTAATCATATTAAATACTGAAACCCATTTGTCTACACACATTAAGTCTATCAAGCATAACCATTTGTTCTGCAATAAGGGAGGACCCCTACCATAGCATGATATAAAAATTCATCAAAACCGACCCATTAGTATCACACACTTCCCCTCCACCTTGAATAAAACCATCCACATAGGACCAATCACTAGTGAACTTCAACCCCTCTGAAGGCAGTCGCTAATATATCTAGTTGCCTAGGAAATAATCATTCTCCTATGAAAAAATTAGCAGACCTATAATGAAATGATGCAAGGATGAAGCATCTCTCAATTTATCCAGAGCCTTTGAAAAGTTGATCAGTAGATTTTTAACCCAAATGATAATCAAGATACAATCAGAGATCACCCCATCATAGATGCTCTTATTTTTGTCTTTCCACAAACCCCAAAATCCTGTATTAAAAATAATGGTATGAGAAGATCTCTCCATACTTCCCCTACCATTTTCATAGAACCAGAAGACATGGAAGGTTTGATAATCCTTCATCATATTAGATAAAGTATTAAACTCAACCAAATATCTCCAAACCTCATTCTTCAACTGACTGTCAATAAATATATGATCTGAGCTTTCCTATTAGTGTTCCTTATAACAGACACATCTAAAAACAACAAAAATCATGCACCTCTTATTGTTATCATCTGTAAAAATTGATCTATTTATTGTCCACTTGGTAAAGAAGTCGAATTTGGTCGGAATATCCTTAACTCAAAGAATTTCATTCCTTGTCCCCACATGACCTTACATGGTCATTGTCTTACAGAAGTCCCTCATCATGAATAATCCAAATGGGTAAGGAGTAAATACACATATTTCCGGAATAGGGGATAGTTAAATGAGGTTACACATATCAATATGGATCATATTCAACATAGCCTTAATAAACATCAGTTATTCAAGAGAATATAGGAAAAAGATGTTTATAGAATGGAAAAAGGATATCCAATGATCTCTCCACTCTATTTGTGGTTCTAGAACAAGATCTCGCCCTTAACAATAACCCAATGGGAGTAATGCCTAAGAGCACCAATTATAAACGTAATTTTATAAAAAAAAAAGTGGAATCATATCCATTCAACTCAGCCAGGTCACCATATAAAATCCATGAATTGTAATCCCCTATAGGGTATGTTTCTATAACAACTTCTATTATAACTTACCATGCATGCAATCCAAGGAGTCCTCGAGACAATGAACATTAATCTCTCTCCCAAAAATTGGCTAATCCATATTTTTCTATGAAACAAAATGTATTTTACCCTCCAAATTGGGAAACCTAATTAAAATTTCAATAATTATATCAATTATTTTTATAAAACCTTTTGTAAATTTGACCGAAGATATGGCGTGAATCAGGGTGGTCAAAAGGTCACTATTCACTAGTTCAATTTTACCACCAAAGGAGAGGGAAATTTTTTTCAAGTTAAGTTACCCAATAATGATTCTACAGATGATATGATCAAAGACTATAATACAAATAATTCTATAGGATAGAGGGGCCCCCAAAATATTATGTGGGAAACTCCCCTCTCTGCACATCCGGGATAAGACTTATAGAAGAAATCTAGCTTCAAGGAAAACTATTGGAGATAAAGAAGTGGCTTTAGCTTTTTTAAAAATAGGTCCACTATAATGATATTAAGTATCTAATATATTATTCAATATAATTAAGGATCTACTCATAAAATTCATGAATATCATAGCATCATCTGCGAACATAAGATGAGACACCGATGGGATCCCCATTCTTCGACCATACATATGAATATCTCTATTATTCAAGATCTTATGAAGAAGAGGTCTATGAACATCCTTTCATATGATAAAGATGCTCGGGAAAATTTGGTCCCCCTAATGAAGACCCCTATTTTACTTATAAAAACAAAATTATTTTACCATAAATGAGACATCTAGCCAAGACGAGCAAACACAATGAAAAATAATGTCAATATTCCATAGAAAGAACATTTTACCTTCCAAGTCTTTATTGATCAAAATCAAATCTATAAGAACATACACATTGTTAATAACAAACATAATATCCTTGTTAGATCCCTGAGATTTGAGATTCATATCTTTAATCATTTATATTTCCAAGGCCACATCCCCCCGAATAGATGTCCCATTCACAAAACCATGTTTTTCAGTGGAAATCCACTATGGGAGATGGGTTGAAATTATAAAATTAATTAAACTAGAATGAATCTTATATGTAAAATTGCACATGATAATAGGATGAAAATGAAGGATAGAGGCTGGATTCATGGACTTGGAAATAATCACAAGTATAATGGAACTAAAAATATGAGGCGGAACCCTCCTCAAAAGAAATCATGAATGGAAAGAATCAGATCATCATTAATACACTCCCACGAGGTTGAGTAAAAAAAATAAAGAATCCCATATTGACAAGACACAATATCTAGATTGAGTTTTATCAGAGCTTCAAAGACCTATGCCTCCTATGGAAGAGTGCCAATATGTTCATTTTCACTATCAAAAACATTGTTTAGAATCACATCAAAAAGATTTTTAGGTTCCCATAGCTATCCATTAGGATGTTGTGAGTATGGACAAAAATGTCTCTTTGGTTTCTATTATCCATGGCACCTATTGCATCCCTATCATCTGTAAATGAATCATCATCTACCCAGTTGTTTGGTTTAACATACCATTTACTCTCCTTGATTCGTGCATGAAAACACAATATATTTTTATCCCCTTTGTTTAACCACTTTTTTGTCACATTGTTTATGTAAATACTACCCTACATATGTACAATTCCTCAATATATTTTTTTATAAATAGAAGATCCTCAAAAACCATAGCATCACAAGTAACCTCCAGACTCTCTTCAAGACAATCATCCTCTTTCAATGAAATATCTACATCCCATACCAGGGTAGAGAGATCCCTTAACCACTCCATTAACATGTTCTTAAGACACCTCATTTTGATATGAAACACCACCCATATGTTCCCCTAGGATGGTTCTCTCCTAGACAGTAAAACCATGTTATGATATCTAGGATCGCTAACACAGTGATAAAAATATCTGAATCCATGATAATTATTGTTCCCGAAAGAAATAGTGATTAGGAGTGAGGAATGATCTGAAATTCCACGAGTCAAGTGAACCACGAAAGTATTTTAATACATGCAAAACGATATCATGTTAGACAATCATCTATCCATGTAGACCCATGATCTATGAACACCTCTTTGATTATTTCACCATGTGAATTTAAAACTAGGATATCCAATATCTAAATTATTTTTCCCATCTTTATTTGCATGAACTCTAAACTAGCACTCCTAGGAAAAGGACCTCTACCCTTCCTCTTATAATATTTTACCACAACATTGAAATGTCCTCCCACAAACCATGATAGATATTCATTCTCTAAAAAATAGAGATCATTCCACATGGTCTCTCTTTGTTGGGGATCACAAATGACATATATGAATGATACAAGAAAAGTATGGATGTTTGTGGTAACATTAACAGAGATGAACTGATCACCCACCTAAATCTAGGCCACCATCAATCTCTTGTTCCAGAAGACCCAAATATTCCTACTTCTACGATCTTTATGCATTTATCCCTATATTTTAAGATTTATAAAAAAATCAACAATCATACTCTATTTAAATTTATGCTCAAGAATTCCAATGATCAGAGTCTTGCACATGTTTACTTTAGAAGCCACGGTGTCTGATTTAACCTAGGATCCAATCCCCATAGAATTCAATATATGAAAGAGAATAATTGATAGAATTTGGTTCTGGGATTGGCTCTATAACTCATAGCCTTGTCTTAGTGGAATTGTAGACTTTCCGTATGTTTCTTTAACTATGACTTGGAACCTTCTCTATTATCCTTAGGTAAAATCTTGACTGGTGATGAGGAGGAATCCTTGAGAAGATTATCAATCCTTACCCTCTTTCTGAGGGTGTGGTTGTATTCATTATCCACACCATCTAAATTCTAAGAATATTATCTCAGAACAAACCCATTATGTAGAACTGAATCTAGATAAATAGGGATCTTAGCTACCATGGGCATTAATGAGACATGACGTAGAATCACAATGTCTTCCTTACCACTAGAGGAAATCATGCACTAAGGATGCATCATTAATGAATGATCATGAATTCGGATTCCTCTAAAAAGTTCCATACATGGAAACCCTAAATGTTTCAAGGAAATGAATTATGAAGAAAAAATATCACCAACCTAGACCTAGGATTCCCATATTAGAATATAAGGCACTTTCTCCCAATACTCCACCTAATCACTTAACAATGGGTTAGGAGGCATCAATGGAAATGGATCACAGAATAAAGACATTGCAAGATCCTCCTCTTGAACCCCTTCTACGATATACAAAATGGGGGAGATAAGATGGGTCTTGTTTTATTCAGAAAGAACATGTCCGCGTCTACCTCCAAGATGACGAAGATGACACACCTACATGGAATGTCTCTGGAGAAGGAAATGGAAGAAAATTTTCAGAAATAAGAAATAATAAATTACTTGATTCCAGTAAAATGAATCATCCACCCGGATCTCAAGCTTCTTTTTCACTAGAATAAAAATATCAAATTCTAAACAAAGACAAGCCATAGATGTATCCCCACAGTTCATAGTCCTTATAAACGAGCACAAAAACCCTCTAAGAGAGTCACTGATCACCTTTAAGAAAACTTTATTTTGGAAAGGAATATGAAGCCCAGGGATATTAACCCAGTTGGATACAGCCATACTTTCATTTCCTATGTGCACATCCAAATATGACCTCAATAGATTAAAGATCCAATGGCCAAAAAAACATGGAGCATGAAACCATACCTATATAAAGCTCTATTTAGAACCTAGAACAATAAATAATTATAATTTTTGGGTCAAGGATATCTATATGGAATATATAATACCTCAAGATGCCACAAATCTCTAGAAAATAAAAATGGGTGGTATTGATGCAGCATAATGAGAAATAAATTTCCACTTCAAACATTTTTAAGCCTCTTTGAACGCAGCAACAGGAACATCCAGACGGATCTAGTATTCTTCATAACACATTTGAAACAGATCCATTGTAATATCCAAGAAACACAGCTAAGAATAGGGAATACCATAGATCGAATCCCTAAAGGATAAGCTGGGAATAAGATTCTCTGAAAAATAAAGATATGGGCATCGGGTAGGAACCATTGAGGAAGAATTAGGTAATGAACTTGAATAAAATGTTCTATAAATCAAAGGAAGTGGCAGAGGATCGATAGGAAAGGAAGCAACATATGTAAGCGGGGACGCGTGCAGCACTTTCTCCATCATACTCTAAGTTTTAACTCTATTGTGTTTGTTGTCTTATTCTCACTCCATATTTTATATAATGTTAAAGGATTACATATACATTCTTAGAAAAGTGAAAAAGTTCTTCCCAAGGTGAAACACAAGGGTTTATAAATTATCCATTTTATAAATCGTTCAACTGAGTCTTCAAATGTATCATTTTTACTGATTCCATGTAGTGTTAAGGTATATATTTTTGTTTTAGAAAAAAGAACTAAATAAAGAGAGAAATATAACTCTCTTACTGGTGTAAATACAATTAAATTATAAGTAAATGAAATAAGAATATAAATGACAACTGAAGGGAGATAATCAAACAATTATTTCTCCTCTAAATCAAAATCAAACACAGATTCCACTTCTCCAACTCTGGATAAGAAGGTTTGTATCTACCCTCCTTTGGGTCCATTCACCCAAAATGAAAAGGAACAACCTATCTAGTGTGTTAACGGATACCCATTAGATATATTAGTAAATTAGGTCCATTTTAGTAATAACATAGTCCACCCCGAAAATGAATCTAATATATTTCTTGTTAAGAACATGAAAATCCTATGTAAACTCAATCTCTAATAAAGAGAGAAAACAAGTAGGAAAAATAAATATATACTCTCTCTTCATTCAATGTGGTATAGTAATATCCATCACATAAGTAAAAATCATCATAAGAAGATTTATTAAGTTCACAATATAATTTTATGTAGAAAAATAAAATTCACTAGAATCAAACAAAATAGCCCACAGAGATTATGCTATGATGATAGTACCTCTCACAGTCCCTGGACATGTATCTTCATCCTTAGGAGACTCTTACACTATATGAAGATTCTTCTTTCTATATTCTTATTCTAAGATCCCCTTTGTTTATGAATAATTTTATTTCCCCATATTACATGTTGGTGTTAATGATGCAGTTAAACTCAATGGATGGAAAAATATATAAAAAATATTTATAAGTGACATGAGTGCCTTCAAGAATGGCATATCTTGGGTGACTCAGTGTATACCAATTTTAAATTCCTAGGCTACACAAACATAAAGCACGTCAATGGGTCTCATCTTGGAAAAACAACTATTTGGGAAGAACCCTGGTCTTTCGACCCACCGTGAGACCTATCAAATATCTTCTTTCCCATGAATGAACTCACAATAATTTCATTGGTTGAAAAAGGAACTCATTTATACCTTTTTCATAACAACTATATCAAATTTAACCATTGAATCACTGTCCAACACATTAGAAAATGAAGATAGATTCAGAAATATCACCAAATAAAAAATATCAAATCAAGGTCCCATATTGAATCATCGAGTCTTAAAATTCATATTTGATACAATATATATTGAAAACTCTACAATATTGGAAAATTGGTATATTTAATTTCTTATGGTTCCTCCACTCTAATCATGTTTGGAAAACTCCATAGACATAGATAACACTACAGGCTCGACCTGAAACTATTCAATAAAAAGTAAATTAAAATCTCTCCACTCTTAACTCTAAATATTCTTCGCCAACATAATTGAGTCCCACCATTTTCTTTTGGGTCCCTCTAAAGTAAATGTGTCACATTTCACCTTAATCAATCAAGAATCTACAATAACTCAAACATAATATCTATCTTGCTCAAACATTCCTTTAGCCTCTTCAGGATCAATCAATCCTTGGAAAGATGGTGGATTCTTGTGAAGAAACTCTTAATAATGATTCTTGGATTCATACATATGGGGTTCCACAAATACATCCCAATCGTGAATGGGTGAATGTGTTGGTCCAAGATCTTAGAAGACACTCATAATAATAATATCAAAAATATTTTGGTCTATGGTAGGGCTCAATAGATCTATTTCATTAGCATCTTCCACTTGAGTCATATTCACACATCTTCTCTAAGGCATGATGTTACACCACCACAAAAAACATAGTATATGGCGTCAAAAGGTTACTTATTTTAATAACTGAAACAATAGAAATGGGAAAATCAATCACATTAGATATTCTATCAAGATTTGGATATCAACCTATTGAAATACAAATTAGTGAGAATAATAGAATTAATCCTCAAGACTGATTTTCCAAACCATCCATGGTGACTAATTTCATGTTACGATGAGATCATTTCATGAACTCCCTTACACTACCTCATAATCCCTGATAAGAAAATCCAAACTACATACTAACCTCAAAAGGAGATACTAAACATATGACTATGATACCATATATTCTTGAATAAACTACATACCCTTAGTACCCTGATCCTTGAGTCAGAGATGATATGGACCAAAGGAAGATCCTAATATCCATGTTCTGGTGACAAACATTTAGTTTCATACAAGATAAAAGTAGGAATGGTTTTTCCATATCATAGTTGAAGATAAATATACATATTAGTATACCCAAAACTCTAAAGTGTTAAATTACTAGAAACCAAATAGTTATATCAATGAAAATATAGTAAATCATTAAATTACCCAAAATGGAAAACTAAAATTCAATAATCCTGAAGGAATCATCACTCTAAGACCAAATGATCTGGAACATCCACCCCCTCCAAGAGTGGCCTTTCCTTTTCTTGGACCTAGATGAATAAAAATAAAAAATTTCCAAAGTCAAAGGTAGTGTGTGGGATATAAATTCTTGTATGGTCTCACCATGTGTTCTATAATAAGATTCTATAACAATAAACTAAATAATTATTTATGATTAAATAAATCATGGAATTTAAATATATTTTCATATTTAATATAAAACAATATTATCATTTCAAAATGAAGGAAACATTTTAAATATGGCTTCAAAAAAAATTAAATAAAACCATTTACTTAAATTATCAAGAAAGAGTAATGTAGTTTTATAATCAAAAGAATATACATAAAAATAATCCCAATAATTACCATGTTAATCTTCCATGTGGTATGATAGTTCTTCGTAATGAGATCCGTATACATTTCATATCAGTGATCTAGAAAATAGTTGTACAAACTTCCCTCATGATCAGGCTTAATTACACTCATCAATATCTTATCAAGGATAAAGTCTTCTTAACAATGCTATTTAGAGTTTTTATCATCCTTGAATTTATGGGGAATTATAATACAATCATTCATATCCTTAATAACACACTTAATTCCTAGTCTCACATGTTCTCAATCAATCCATCCATAATGGGAAAATAATTTCATTCCCAAATAAATCATCTTTTAAAAATACATTCCCCAATTTTTAATTTCAATATTCCAAATCAATATCGAACCAAAAAAAATTGATTTTCATCATTTAATTCACATTCAATAAAAATATTTTCATAGATTATAATAAAATAAACTTAGGCCTTGTTATAAAAATAATTCTCTAATAAAATCGCTAATTCCATAAATTTCAAAATACACCCCGAATTCCAATTCTATTGGAATTTTGTGTGTATAAAAAATACATACAATTTAAAATTCCAATTATATTTTTCATTAAGTAGAGTTTTCAAAAATCAATTGAAATATATTTCAAACAATCAATCAAATTGACATTTAATCACATGCAAATACTCTAACTGATCCACCTACCTTTATTCCTGGAATCACAAATCAACACATGAAATAGGTTCCCCTAATAAAGTATGAAAGAAATGGATCAATAAATCCGACCTAGAATGAATATTCAAATAAATGAAGTTTTGATCCATCAATCACATTATGATCTAAAAAACTCTATGCAAGAACGATGTTGAGAGTTGTAGACGGATCATGAGAAGATAAATTGGTGTAAGACAAAGATCGAATGGGTTTCTCTATTCATTGATCCAATTAATAAAGGTGTGATGTATAAAAAAGGTTCTTTATAGAACCAAGACTTGGGAAATTAAATTTAGTCTAGTTAGGGTTTAGTGGGGGTTAAAATAGGTTTTCCCAAATTTCATTACTATTTATCAGAATATTGATATCTTGGGAACATGGTTTGTTGGGGAGGGTCACATGGTTGGATAAAATGTGAACCATAAAAATGAACCCATCTATATAAGTCACATTATCTACTATGTGGGAGTACATTTTTCCAAATCATGCACTAACTGTGTAAACCCACACTTTCTAGGATTATATGGTCCTCATTTTTTGGGTTTACAATTTGGGAAAATCTTAGCCCAACCATCCACATTCCAGAAAACCTTTTAAATTTTCAAAATTATACCCAAAACATGCATAATATTGATCCAACCAAAAGGGAAACAAACAAGGTTTGAGTAATCCCATAACAATTGTAACAAGATTTTAAACGGATGATATTTATTTATTCTAATGTATCATTCAATTATAAATTCATTATGACATTTTTCATTATTGATGATCCCTGTATTGATTTTTATGAGTCCTATAATGTTAATATAATTCTCTATGATTAGTCAATCATTTCCTTATTATCATATAACTCTCACTTATAAAATTAAATTATTCTTTATTTTTTCACATTTATATTTATTTAATCTCACACTACATATGTTTTCATTATTACTTGGCAGTGAAGAATGGTTTTTTGTATATTATTCCTTTCAATGTCACTATATTTGAAGAAATTATTGGGAGATGAAGTGGAACTTTAAAAACTAATTTTTTATGAATCTAAGTTGTTAATAGGTTTTTTTTAATTTGCTATAACTATAAACGGAAATGGTATTTGGTTATGTTAGTGACTAATTATTTTCATTTGATGTTTTATGATGTAGATGGTAAAATTGGTTGACATTTATTATTATCATATTCATAAATGATTTATTGAATTTTTTTTCATCGGATCTAGGAGTGTGGTTTCAGGGGTGTTATAAATGATGTCCATAAATTTTAGTAATAAAATTAATGGAATTATTAGAAAAATTACAAATAATATCCAATATTTTAATATTTTAATATTAGGAAAAATTAAATAAATAAATTACGGCCAAATAAAAATATGAAATTTAAAAAATTGTTTTTACTTGATTTTATAAAATTTCATTAAGGATCCTATATTCTCAAATTTATATTAAGAATTTTAATGAATAATATATTTTACATAAAAAATTAGTAAGGTTTTTTCATTGAATATTAGTTATTATTAAATTATGTTGAATTCATTAAATAATAAAGACATGTTTCTTAATGAATAAATTTATGATGTTAAAGGAATTTTTATCTTATTAAAATTCATTAATTTCCAATAAATAATTTCGTTAATTAACTATAATAGTAATATAAATAATTAAATAAATTAAAATTTATCCAATGTTTATGAAATTCAAATTTTTAATACAAAATCCATTTGGTTATAAAAAATAATTTTTTTCCAAAAACAATCATGTTAGATGTTGTTATGTGAAAATTAATTTTTTCACCATTAAAAATTTAATAACATATAATTGATTTTATATTTTAATTAATATATAAAATTTTTTTGATTAATATTTATTTTGATTATAGATATTGAAATAAGTTATTGATGTGAATATTAAGTTACCATTATTAAGGTAAACTAAGGTTACCCGGAGTAAACTATGTTATGAAAACATAAATATCATGGTAACTTATCAATAAATTGAAATTATGATTTTATGCATCAACAATGTCCCATATATTCTATTTTTTATTCACATTACTTTTAATTTTACAATTTTATTAATTAAAGAATGAATATTTCAAAATTTATATGGTGATGTTAACTTTTTTATGTTAATATCATTGTTAATCTTAAAAAATGATATTAAATTTATATAACTATTTTCCCATTCACATTAAATTAGTATAGTATATTATTATTAGAGTCTTTTCTACTATAAAAATAAATAATGTAAATTAAACATAATCTCTTTCATAATGAATTAGTATCAAGATATTGTTAATTTTGTTATGAAATATTAACACATAATTAAAAATTTCCAAAACAATCATGTTTTGAATTTCATCTGGGATAACCATAATTGTTACCTCTATGGAATCAATCAATAACATCATAAAACATTATGAAGACACAATTCAAGTACAAATAATATAATTTATATAATGTAATTTTGACAAATTAATGATGATCGAGACCTCGGTATAGAAAATAAATAATGAACTATTAAAACTTCATAATATATTGTCAATATAAACATATAATTTTTTAATAAATATTGTATGAATATATATATATATATATATATATTGATGTATAAGGTCATACAAAAAAATATTTTATAAAATATATTATAATTGAGTTATTAATAATTTTAGATTATTTATAATCACCTTCAAATATGTTGTGAGTAAAGGAAATTAATTCCCATAACAATTTCACTATTCATTTTATTATGTTCCAAATTCGTAACAGATGATATTTTATTTTTCACATAAACTTCCGGGAGAATATTTTAAAAATATGTTTCCTAAAATTAAATGGATTTATAATTCCATTTTTCAATTTTTAGATACATTTATAATAATGTTACCAAATGGATTTATGCTCTTATTATTCATGGGTTTATATGTATTCATGATATTTAAAGTAGTTTTATTTATATTCAACAAAAATATTTTCGACAAATGAGATAGGATGTTTCACTTTTTGGATAAATAATATATATACTATATTTAAAAATACATTATATTTTTGTTACAATGTACAAATCCATAAGTAGTTAATTTCAAAAAGTAATTTTTATAACTATTAAATTAAATAGTATTTTTTGAACAAAATATTTATAAATTTTTTCAGAATTTCTAATTTTCTGTTGACATTATTCCCTTTAATAAGATATGAAAAAATATTCCTTATAATATCTTAATAATTAACACATTCTCTCTATATATTTTTAATATCATTCTAAAATAATATTGCCTCATTTTTTTATATATTTTATTTTCATTTTATATAAAGATTATCAATTTTAAGGGATATTTAATTATATTTTTCAGTAAAAACCAATAATACACCTATAAAATGTTTTTATTCTATGTTATAACATTATAATTTATGTTATCTAGCATTTTTAATATTCAATTATCATTCCAAAAACTATAATTCACTAGATGGTTTATGATAATTCTTTTTAATAATATCATACAACATGTTTCATAATTATAGATTATTAAATCTATGGAGAAATTATGAATAATTTAATGATATTTTTAAAGACATATTAATTGTTCACAATTATGTTATGGGATGATCTAATAATGTATTAAAACTCTTTGGGAATAGTTTAATATCACATGAGATATGATTGTGGTATATATGTGTCTAGCACAAGTAAAAAATATTCAACCACAAAGGTGGTCATTCTAATTTTAAAATGTTACGAAACATTTTTAATTATTCAAATACTAGAATGACACATAGGTGGTGAACCGAAGAATTATATGTTAAGGTCAGGTGACTATCCTAGTAAATAATGAGGTAAAAGTATTGATGGTGAAACTCGATACATGTTTTACGATAATATCACACCCATATTATTATTTAAAGAATACTATTTATGACATGGTCACATATAATTTTCTCATGTTTCCAAACTCCCAACCCTCATATATTATATAAAAACCTTCTCCCATTACTCATGATTTATGATATATGATTTATTTGTTATGACTTCTTTTTGTTATAATTTTGTAACCGTATTATTATTTCATATATTCATATTAATAATATTCTAATTTATGATGTTATATTTATATCTCATATTTTTACCATTACTATGATGTTGATCTCAACTATTTTTAAAATTTTCAATCCATAGGTTATAAATAATAATATAACACATCATATGTTTGGAAGGTATAAATGTGGTGTATTTAAGGATAAATTTTAATAATTTCTAAGCTAATTTATTTATTTATCAAGTATCCAAAAGAAATTAATAAATAGTTTTTGGTATTATATTTATTGTGATATGTATTTATACCTCATTAAAATAATGTAAAAGGTATGTATACTATGTTCATGTCACCTCACGTTGTATCTCATGAAATATTTAATATTTGTATTACTAAATTGGATATTAGAGTTTCAATTTTATCCACCTCAATGAAACTTCAATAATAAAAGGTTTCTATCACATTTATTGTTTTTTACAACCTAGGGTATATTAAGATCTGACATAGATAATAATTGGGTAGTTCACATTTCCATAAAGGGACTTCCATATATGGTACTTCAGAAAGAATATTTCCAATGTGTGTTTTACAAAAGTATTTTTTGTATAGGTAGTTATTCATAACATAGGATCCCATAAAAATAATATTTTCAGTTCCACATAAGGTCATATGATTTTTTTTATAAGAATAGTGTTTGAGTATGAGCCATGCAATCAACTTTGTGTTTTTCTTATAACATTTTATTTATATTATTCTTATTTTGTTACCCATTATCTCGGTTTGGTGATCATATCCAATGGAAAACAAGAAATAATAGTAATATTATCATGGACTATTGAGATTAATATGTTTTAATTCAATATTATATCCAAAAAATTAAGATCAAATTGGTGTGTTGTGGGGTTTGGTATGTTTTTATTGACTTGTACCACAATTAAGGCCCATAATAAAATTCAGTTCGTATATGGTAAGATTGTATTATCTCACTAGTTATGAAACCTGAATGTGGTGGGGAAAATATGGGTTTATACTTCATATGATAAGGAATATTTTTATAAAAATTTTATATCATGTGATGACTATAATTGTTCCACATTTATTTCATAAATGAAAAATATGTATTTTTATCCTACTTTAATTTAAAATATTTAAATTCCCTGCATGATTGAGGAAATGATATGATGAGAAAGATAATTTTATAGGAATGGTTCTTATAGTTATTTAAATAATAGGATATCTAAATATCATTGAAATTCATGTGATAAAGATAATTCCAACATCTATAGTTCATATAAATGATATATTTCCACTCTTTATAGCATGGTTCTAATTAATGACAACTCGGCATGAATAAGGAAGAGACCATTATATGTAATAGATATGGAGGAATATATATTTAAAATTTATAGGGTAATATTATTCTAGTTTAATTATATATATTAAAATGATTTTAATCAGTGAATACATTGTTCAGTCAAGGATTCTACACATATCTGACATAAAATCAATGGAAAATGACTTAATGGCCTCATTTTGGTGACAAGAAAATGGGGTTTCAAACTTAATAAATATTGATGATCCATAGTATCATGGTTAAATATGATATATAATTATTAAATACACATTATATATTCCCAAGAATTATTGGTTTCACTACATGTTATATGAATTATAGGAAAAGGTAAAGAGATAGTTATTTTAAGATGTCTCTTCACCAAACAATACTTCTAACTGTGGAAGAAAAATGAATATGGATAAATAAAATAATAGGTTTACTAGATAACACCATATATGAATGAGTAAAAACCTATATGGTTGGATATATATGCGAAATTCTATTAATTGAAATTGTAGCTAAACCTTGGTTGAGTACTTTGAGAATCAATACATATCCCCTAAGAACTGGAATCAATGTGATGGCCCAAACCAATTTTCTTAGAACTTGTTAAATAAACACATAGATTACATATTTTCTATGATACCAACTATATATTATCATACACAACTCTCCCATAATTACATAAAATGATTATATTATTCCATTACATATATTCCAATGTATTTTTGTGTTTAGAAATGTATAGAATATTGAAAAAAAAAACATAAACTAATAATTACCATGCCTTTCTTAATGCATGTATATTTATACACAATATATGATATTATATAATCTATAATATATATATCTAATATCTCCAAAAAACTCTCTATAAGAGTAATTTGGTTAACCATATCCTATGTAATACTTTTAATCATAACATAGTGATGTGAAAATATACGATGTCGTGTGCTAAAACACTCAATAAGGGAATCATATAATTGAAGATCTGAAGAACATAATTATGGTATAAGTAATATTGTAAGAATATATTATCTAAAATATTATATAATAAAATGAATATTGAATAATTAAATATAAATATAAAAATAAAATCATGGATATCAAATATTACTAATCCCATTCTAAGTTAATTCATGATGTTGAAAGTCTATTTACCATGAAACTATCATATTATTATATGTAGTGTACACCTAAACACAACATGTTTTGTCTCATGAGACCTACTAATGAATTGATGGGTTATATTGGATAGGACCCACCCATCACCATATTATGTAAAATTCTACAATGATAATAAATAACAAGACTTTTAAGACAATTTCATATGGTAAATTTTACTTACTGAAAACATGGTTATGTATATAATGAGAGATAAAAATTGTAAATACATAATCAACCAATATCACTACTCATTAATCATAATGATTATAAATAAATTTCATCATTTAAATGAAAATTATAACATGATGAGAAGTTATCCATAGAAAAAGTGGTATGGTAAAACAATATATATATATATATTAATCGTTCAAATAATAAATAATATTTTAATTAAAAATACACTGAATTATGATACATACTAATTTCATATAAATAAGTGTTTATGTCATATTAATATCCTACAATCTAAATATATAAAATTATATATTCATACTATATAGGATAATTAGTATATAATAAAGTCAATACTTAAATAACATCATTATAAAACATAAGACGAATTAATTTGTGTGGTTGTAAATGAATAAATATACCCTTAAATAAACGAATCATATGAGGGTGTCAAAATAAATGACAAATACCCTCATAATATGAATACCTTGATTGGTATCACTAGTGAAAGGATTAAGAGAAAAATTATTTAAAATAGTGAGTTAAATATTCTAAATGATAATAAATATATATATATATATATATATATATATTTGAATATAAATCAGAATAAAATAAACCACATTAGGGTAAATCTCTTTAAAAATTATAAGTCAAATAAAACTGATAAATTTAAATATCTTCTAGAAAATATGAACATTATGGAAAAAGAAAATTTTTTATATCCCTTTAAAATATATCATTAATGAAGGAGGGATAGATTCCAGTGATAACATATATATTTAAAATTAATATCTGATATAGGATCCTTAAAAATAAATAAATTTTATCTTGGTGAATTGTTAAGAAGAAGATAAAACGTATGTAATTGAAAGGAATACCATATTTATTATGTTAAATTTATTTTTTAATGATGAAATTGTAATATGTGTTAAAAACATTAATTTACATTAAAAATTCGTTTTACTAATGTGGATTATAAAATACCAAATAAGAATCATATTTTGGGATACCCTGTTAAAGGAGAAGAAATATTAATTATGAAACATTATATCTCAAATAAAGGATAATTGAGTTTACAACATCACTTATGGAAAACATACTAAAAAAATAAAACATTTCAAAAGTTTTTTTTTTGTAAAAATGAACACAAGAAGATAATACCACAAAATATAATCATTGTGAATAATTCACCAAAAAATATGAAATTTGTTTATGTGAATGACCAAAACCAATAGAAAACAATAGTAACTAAAAACTCATAAAATTTGGGGAACACGTCAGTAAAAAGAAATTTAAAGAGAGTATATTGATATGGATTAGTTTAATACATGAATTACAGTTAAATATTTTATAAACTATTCATATGATATAAAATCAATTGAACTATTTACAAATGAGTCATGGTGAAAAATATTTGTCAGGTATTTGAGAATCAGAATTGACATCGGGAAAAACTATGCGGCATGAGTAACAAATTAATCTTATTCCTGCAAAATATAGTTCATGAAATTAAACACTAAACAATATAATTAAAATATGATTCATCATATTTTATCCCATATATGATTTATATATACTATATTAATTAAATTAGGACTGTAATACCTATCTTGTTCCATAGATAGTAAAATGATATCATGAACCATTGTTTGATCTTGATTCACTATGAACATGAACCAAATGTGTTATATAGTTTAATCATCCTCATTAATTTCATACTCAATAACCTTATTCAAAACTATAACCTTTTATACTATGAATATATAATCATTCAATATAATATATATATATATATATAAGTTAGTTATTTCATAGTTTTTAAACCATGTGTGTGTAATCATTATTAGTAAAAAATATTTTCATAAAAAGGAATTGGTATACATTATATTTTAAGTTTATATTACTATGTAATAATATAGTTTACATGAATAGTTGTTCTATGATATATTATAAATAATTAATATCAATTAATGTTAGTTTTCCAATGATCTATGAGGATGAAATAATTGACGAGCATGTTTTTGTGTTTCTTAATGAACGATATATTATTTATTAATTAATATGAAAAATGATGATATAACCCTAAAAACAAGAAAAAATTATTATTACATTTAAACCATGTTATACTAGTAAATAATTTCTCAAATTAATTAATCATGTTGATATGTATTATTGATTAAATGGGTGGTTAAAATGGACCAATCATGAACCAACAATGATAAATGATTGATTATGAGGTTTTTGATTAGTAATATAGTTATAACTGAAGAATAATGTCCACATTTAATGTTTTTTACTATGATATATTTGTATTTCGAATATTCAGAATGATAATATAATTAATAAAAATTCATTTTGTATAAGGAAGCCATTATCTATCACTTAGCTTACTCATTTTAAATGATTGAATTAACAATAATAATATGTTCATAATATCACAAATAATATACACAAATTTTATACTAGGAGCATAATGATATCATAAAAATAATATTTATCAACAAAAACCATTCATAGTACCATCCATTAATTGAATTAATGAAAAGAAAAATGGAAACCAATCATTATATAAGGGATATTTCACCAACATATGCATTGTGGATGATTTTTTTTCAAAGAACAATAGAAATGAATAGTGTGTTCTATCATCTAGGAATATAAAATATTTTCTTTGATAAATTGTAATATGAAAAAATTACTTATTATTACAATCATTTTACATAGTTGATAGAAAATGAAAAATGTTAGTTTATGGAGTTAGTAGTCCGCTGAATACCCGAATTATGATTTGTTTTTTCTTTATTGGAATGTGAAAAATATATTAATTATTAGTAACCTAGAAAATAGAAATAAATATATTACAAATAAATATGAAATTTCATACAGATTTTAAAATTATAATTATAAATGAATAATCGAAATGAAATAATTTTTGTAATATTTATTAATCATGTTGATCACATTGATATTACATTAGAATATCCCTTTGAGATAGATGGAATATGATAATATATTAAAAAAATAACTATATATAGTGATAATGTATTAAATAAAATGAAAAAGGTAAGTGTTTTAGTAGGAAGCTGAATATTTAGTAGTGACGTGAAGGGGAGATGATGGGACCCTCTTATTAGGGGTGAGAATGTCATTTTTTAAAAACTATAAAATTTACATAAATGGAGAGCATCTTAAACATGATAAATTCATTAAAAAATTATAAATATTGGATTTGGGAGGACATAAAGTAAACATGATCCTCATAGAAAAAATCAAATATATGCTTTTATCATGTTTCAAGCCCTAAAACCCTTGAATTATTACATTTACAATTTGACCTTCTCTTATAGTAACTAGTATATATTAATTTAACATCACATTTATACTGAAAAATATTGTAGTCCTACTTATATATCTTTTATACACATATTCCAAATTATAAATCTATTTAATTTTATTCAATTTATTAAATTGATATAAATATATTTTAAAAAAACATATATAATATATAAAAATATATCCATAAAATATTATTAATGTTATAAAATATCAAATATGAGTTTTTAAATTATTTTTTAATTATAATTTCAATTATAAGATATGTAGTTGGTCTAAGAAAAAGGATTCATTAATTTTCCAGTAATACTTGTATAATAATAATCTCATAATATCCAAGTTATCTGCTAAAATTGGTGTTTTGAAAACTACAGATAAAAATCAATCATTTTAGAAAAATAATATAATTTAGTATTTTTAAAATATAATTATGATTACTCTAAGTGGATGTTATATTTTTTCAAATTATGCATAACACTCTGAGATTATAAAAATATGGACATCTTATATAATAACTTGTATGACACACAATATCAAGTTTAGAAGAGAATATTGCATCATGAGACTTTGTGGTATATTTTCTAAAGTAAATGAAATTTATTTAACATCTTTTATTACATGAAATACGTAGTTTATCTTATGTTACTTGCATCATCGAGTTAAATTGAATCCTGAAATATTACTAATATATTTTTTATTGATAGTCAAGTTATCACCTTGTCATCTGATTAGTTGTTATGATTAAAATTAACTAAATTGTGAAATTATGATTTACACATGTATGTGTAAGTAATTTTTTAATGAATAATAAATTATGAATAAAAATAAATACCCATTTTCGTTTAAAGGAAATATTTTTTTGAAAAACATAATTTTACACACAAAGGTGATTTTCACAAATAAATTTTCCAAATAAATTTTGGGTAATGAAATTATATAAATTTATACATTATATATATTAATTAATTTATAACATTCAACTTCTGTGTTTTTTAGGGAAGATAAGAAACAAATCCAAGTTTTTTCTTGAAAGATATTTCATTCTAAAAAGAACTTTTATTTCTTTTTTTCACATATAATAAAAATGAATTTATGAATCATTTTAAAATTTTATTTGGAAAAATAAAATAAAAATTTTTAATAATTATAATAAAATGTATATTATTGTTAATTTTTGGGATTGTTTTAGAAAAGAATAATTTATTGATGAATAATAAAAGATATTGATTTTTAATTGAAATTTCACTCATCATTAAATTAAGTTATAGTGTTAATTTCTATATTTAATTTTCATCAAAGAATAAAATTTCATATAATATATCAATTATTATAAATTACTTCATTTTTATCATTTTTATCTTGGTAGGACCAAGCTGATGATGAAGGTGATCATTTTCAGATGTTGTCTTTTGTTGTCATGAAAGTGTTTGAAGAAATTTTATTCACCTCAATTTGTATTTGAATAAAATTAGAATGTCTATTGTATTCAATAAATCAGACTCCCAATGGTTGAAATGGTCGATCATATAAAGAATAATCTTGATGGAAGAAAATGGTCCCCATATTCACTGTAAATCTGGTATGAATGGGTTGATTGTAAGGAGGATAATCAAGATATGCATAACAATGTTTTAAATTTCATGATGATTTGATGATCTCTGAGTTATAATATATCCCAAATATTTTCAAAACATTTGATACAATATTGATAAATTAATGAGGAGTAAAAAAATGTTATCAATCATATTTAGATATATCATATATAGATGGAAAGAGAAAAAGGGTGTTAGAGATCATATTCATCCTGATCATAATCAGGTCTATCATATTCTGGACCATTGAATTCTAGAAAATCTTATTTAGGATATGCTAGAAATAAATTTGGTTTCTGTAGTTTAGAAGGATTCAATACATTCCAATGTAATCCATATGTTGTTGAACCCGTTCCTCAATATATTCCATGTCCTGGAGGAATTCATCATATAAGCACAATTTTCCATTGAAGGAAGATTCTAAAGTCGAATCTGCTAAAAACAGTCCACTATATTCTTTATTTCATCATATTCACCAGAGAAAAAAAAAATTCGGAGAAGTAGGGGTATCAAATTCTGAAGATATTCTTTAACTTTTATTTGTTTTCAAATATTTTGTTCTTCAATTGGTTCAAGATATATCATATCAATATTGATTCCAATTAATCTTTCTAAATTGAAGATTGATTATATGTGATTAAATCACTACATTCAAGTTTGTTAATAGAAGAGATAATGGTAGTAGTTAGATGTGTTGTCAAGGGGGATCATTAAATTTAGAGAAGATATTTGTTTTCCATAGTCGGTATAATACTTTATAATGAATAAAATCAATTGGAATTGAATTTTCAATGAAGATAAATAAATTCTATTTAATCACTAAATAAATAATTGGTAAAGACCTCCATAATGATGAATACACATCAAAATAAAGGTGTATGAAATAGATAATTTTTTTCTATTTATTAAATATCAATTACTGATATAAGTAATTATAATGAAGAAATCAAATTGTGAAAATGGAATGGGAAATCAGATTTAGAATGGTGTATAGAAAGAAAGTATGAAGTAGAGTTGAATTTATGGAGAGGATTCCAGATGAATCTATGAGCATTGAAGATGTAATAAACTCACCCAAAATTTATGAAATTATATAAATTCTCAGAATTGTTTTGGGTGGAAAACCATTTCATATTCCCACCAAAACAACTCTTGGGTCACCAATAAAAAGTGAGAGGTACATCGTACATTCTGACTGAATTTTTATTCATAGTTATAAGGAGAGAAGTCAGAGTGCTAATGAAATTTAGAGGGAGAAAGTGATGTTTCTGTATTGTCCTTTGTTGAAGAATTTTCTTCATTTTGAAATTAAAAGATAAGATACAAGATCACAACATTTTTAGGTGATCATCATATTCAATCACTCATTTTATTAAACTGATTATCATATTCTTCTTTTCATTGTATTTGTATGGTTTTCATAGCAGGCTAGATCATTGGGACATAATTTATATATTAGGATTTACGAATTTAGAATGATTTTCTTTGAACTGAATCAATAATATTCTCATAGAGATATATTATACCTATTATGAAATTGGATTGGAGGAATTGGATTGGGTAGATCAGACTGGGGGAATCGGACAAGCAATCAGATTATAGTTTTATATCAAAATTACATAAACTAATTAAGATATTATAGGTAATAAATTGAATAATTTATTCCAAATAATACATTTTTGTATGTTGATAAAGAATCACAAGTAACATTTTTTGTTACACCATCAATGTTTTCTGTAATTTTTGCTAGAGCAAGAATGCACACTATAAGATTGTTTTTAAATTATTGCATGAGATAAAGGGTATATCTTATTCATTGCATTTTACAGAAAATCTTTATTTCATCATTTACTATGTGGTATTAGGTTATTTCCAAACCATACCAAGGTTGTAGCTATTCTTATCCAATAATAAACCTTGTAAATTCTTACATTCCTATAGAGGTCTGTTTTAATTTTTTTCATCAAGGAAGTAAATACATAAAAGTAGTTCAATGATGTTTCATATTCAAGGATTCATAAAAAGAAAAATTATCACTAATTCACCCAATCCAAACCTATTTGATAAAATTATCCTGATGGGGAACTTTTTACTCATATCAGAACTAAATTTTCTCTTTTCTCATTTATTACTAATAGAGAATTTTAATTGTGTGATCAATAAAGGTATTTCAATTTTTTATAGAAATAATTATCATATATAGAATGATAGAAGGTTACCATATCATGTGTATATTGGATTTTATGTTTTTGAAGCATCAATATATTGTCTTTATCCTCTTTATTATAATGTTCCCGATAAATCTGTTTATAATATGAATCATGAGAATGATGAAAGGGATAAGAATTATTTTTTGTCATTACTATCTCAAAGTGAATTCGTAATGGTGAAAGTTGTTTCCACATCCAAATGCAGGTGGGAAAAATTTAAAAACAAATAAAAAGTCAATAAAAATGTGGAGAAAGATAATCTAAAAATCTAGATATTGAAGTTTGTAGATTTAAAGATTAGTGAATATGAATCTATTAGAAACTTCTTTACTATGGTGAATAACATTGTTATCACTATCATATGTATTACTGAAAATTTATATGATTCTACAATAGTTAAAATTATTTTTATAATCCTTTCTTAAATTTATTTTAATTCTTATATGAATGTGAAGTCAAATAATATTCTTATTAAAGATGATGTCGGTGAATCTAATTTTGATAAATGTAAAACTTATGATGATATTTTATCAATTGGTTCTAAAATGTGAAAAGAGGAACATGAAAATACAAATGAAAACATCCCTTGAATTTTTTTTATTGATCCATTGGACACTTTGTGGATAATTATCCTCAATGAAATAAATAAGATGACGTCAATGAAGAAAAAAGAAGTCCAATAATATAATGTAAGAAAAATGAAGATAATGGAAAATTATATTCTATAGGAAAAAATATAAAAAATTTCAAATCCAAAATATGTAGTTTCTTATCTAGAGATGAAAAAGATTGATGTGATGTTATATCTAAAAAATATATACTGAGTATTTAATTGGGAATAATTTCTCTACAATAGATAATGATGAATAATTTGGAATAGTAGTCACAAATTATAAGAAACTCAACTTGAATTTCAATAGAAATATTAATTGAAATAATTTAGAGAAAGATTATAAGCCTTAAGAAATAAAAAAATTTGGAAGTTGAATGTTCCTATAAAATCAATCAAGAATGTTATTCTTATTTAATTTTAAATATTGAAGTAGAAATTAATGGTCACAAGAAATTTATTGTAATGGAAAAGAATCATAATTATCATATGGATGTGAAGATGAAGGAAAAATAAGATGATTTGGAACTTTTTCAAAAAAAAATCTGAATCTGAATAGAGATATAAAAGTTTAAAAAACTCTATATCTGAATTTTAGGAAGGTTCTTGAATGTAAAAACATGAGAAGGATTAAGAAATTTCATCTTCAAGTTATGATAATAAATACAGAATTTCTTTTAAAAAAAGAAAAATGGAAATGTTATGTGTGAATCTATAACCAAAATTGTTGGGAATATAGATAGTTCAAAATACCATGAGTCAAAAAATGTGTCCAACAATTATGAATCTGAAAGGATTTATAATAATTATGATTACAATATGTCAGAAAATAAATATAATATTTTGATTAATAACAGAAATGGTGGTGTCTCAAAAAACAAATACCATAAGGTTCCTAAGAAATGTATTATCAGTTCTAGTCAGTATAGAAGTTTTAGAGGAAAAATACACTTTCAATGGCTATAACTGGTATTGTGGTGGATTCGAACACAAAAAAAATATGTTTTGGTTCAATCAACATCTTTACTATTATTCCACTAGTTATGGATGGTAAAGTTTGAGGGGGAGTCTATCTATTTAGGGAAATAAGTTAGAGAAGGTTGCGTTGAACAAACTTGAGAAGGTTGGTAAGAAATTTTAGAATAGTCTCCAATCATTGGAAAATATTTTTTGAATTATTTGAACAATATTGACACCTTGAAAATTGTTTTCATATATTATTACCAGCATGGTGATTGTTTCTTAATAATTCTCAATTGATTATATTTAATGAATAGATAGAAGAAGAAAAATATCTTGTTGTTAAAACACCTATAAAAGATAACAAAAGAGAATGTACATTGATTATTGATAATGGTTTTTCATCTCATATTATAAAATGTTTTATGTTATTAAAGAGTGTGAAATGTTTTAATGAGTGAAAAGTGACATTTTCCAATGATGAATCACTGAGAATAAAATGTGTTGTATCATCTATCATTGGAAAAGAAAAGTTTAAATCAAATAATTCATTATTGGTTGACAGGTTAAAACACAATTTTATTAGTGTATCAAAATTGTGAGATGATGGTAACAAAGTTATATTTATAAAATATGTATTTTTTAAGAAATTTGAATAATATGAAAAGGATGTTTCAAGAATCCAACATAAAAAAGTTGATTTGTTTCAAGTTGGTGAAATACAAAACTCTTGTTACTTGATTATGATGTAAGACAATCAATTGTGGCATAAAAGGCTGGGAATATTTTTTCATAGAACCATTGGAAAGTTGTCAGAGCAATATCGTGTCCAAGACATTAATAATGTTCAAATAAGAATACATTAGTATTCAAATATATTTTAGCATGGAATGTTAAAAAGTCAGTGTATAAAAAAGTTGATATTTTCCCAAAATGACAATTAGATATCATTCATTCTAATATTTTTGGGATTATGGGAAAATAATTAAAAAAAATTGAAGTAATTAATCACTTTTATTAATTATTTTACACTAATAAAATGCATTATGTATATGAAACATATGTGAGATTTTTTGAAACTATTTAAACGTTTTAGAAGGAAATATGAGAATGAATGTGACTATTCAGTAAATAAATTGAGAACATACAATTATAGTGAATACATAAATGATTAATTTGAAATTTATTTTGAGAATCCTAGAATTTGGTGTGAGTATAGTTCTATATACCCTACTTAACAAAATGGCGTTTCTGAGAGAAAGAATAAAATATTGGTGTAAATGGGAGGAACTGTGTTACTGGAAGACCACCTTTCTCGTTTATGTTATAGGAAATCCATGATTACAACTATTTATATTCAAAATAATTTTTTGCATATTAATAATTCATATATGAGTCTATATGAATTATTTTATAGTAAAAATATAATTTTGAAACACTTAATAGTTTTGTAAATTTCATGTTTTAAAAAGAATAAAGTTTGAAACTATGGAATGTTTGAGTATATAGGTGATTATGGAAAATTTCATTAAAATGTTCTAGAATGAAGAGCATAATGACTTTTAAACAAAGAAACATGGATAATTATTGATGCTATTAAAGTGAAGGAAATTGAAAAGGAAGTGAAAGATAAATATATCCATGTAGATTAAGGAGTTTAGAAAAAGTTTTTTGATCATTATACCGAAAAGTATATAGACAATTGTAATTCTACTCGTAGAGAAGAATCAGACAAATCTATTTTTAGTGATGAAGAACATACTCAAAAATATCATCCTAGGAAGTATATGAAAGTGGATTTGTAAAATATAAATTAATAACAACATCATAAGGTTCAAAAAATAATAATAGTAAATGCTATTTCGCATATTATTTTTTTCAGTGGTGGAGATAAATGATGTGAAAGTTTCTTTTGACTATCCATAATGGGTTCAGAACATGAATGAAGATCTATATAATATTGATAATAATAATACATGGTAACTCATACCCATGATATATAACAAAAATAATATAGTAAAAAAATGGGTTTTTATATAAAAGTCTTAATGAATAATGTGAAGTGATATGAAAAAACTCAAGATTAAGGTGAAAAGGGTACATAAAAATTGTTGTTATTGTTCTTTTTTAAACCCTTTACCCAATGGAAATATTATAAAAAATAACATTTTTTCTATTATTGTATAATGAGGATAAAAGATCTCTCAAATGGGTGTTATAAATATAATGTTGAATGGTTATCTTGATGAATATGTTTATATTGAACAACCATGTAGAATTGTTGTTGGAAAAGATATATGTTTTGTATGATTATTGAAGAAGTATTTTTATGGGCTCCAAGAAGCTTTGGGTGAATATTCTTCCAAGTAGAATACTTTCTTAAGGATGATACATTTTATGAAATGAATATTTCATAGTAATATTTATATAAGAGAAAGTCATGATTATTCAATCATCATAGTTTTTTATGTAAAGGACATTATATATTCTGGTAATGAGGAATGTAGTTGTGAAAATTTGATTAAAAATTAAAAAGATATTTCAGATGTCTACGCTCTGGGAAATGTAAAACTTTCTTGGTTTGCAAATTTTACAAATTTATAAACACATTTTTATTTCTCATGAAATGTAGGCAATGTAAATTTTTAAGAGGTTTAAAATGGAAAACTCAAAACATTCTTCCACCCCATTTTTAGGGCGAACAAAGTTGAAAAAATATGGAGAAGGAAAACCAAATGACCAAAAATAATTTTAGAATATGATTGGAAGTCTGTTCTATGTGACAGTCACAAAAACATTCATTGTTTATGCTATTACTTTATGTGACAGGTTTAAAATATCATTAAATGAATCACATTTTATTTATGAAAAACAGTATTCATTACATACATTAGAGGAACAAAAAAATTAAAATTAGGTATGAAATCTCTTAATGTATGGATTTTTTTTGTTATTTAGATGTTGATTGGGATGGAAATATTGATGATAGAATATCCATATTTTTTGAAGTATTATTTATGGGAAAGAATTATGCTAATTGGTATTCAAAATAATATAATTTACTAAATCTTTGTATGAATGAAACTAAAAATATTTTAAGACTCAAGACACTACTTAACTTATGTGGATCCAAACTCCATTAGAAGACTTACTTATTGAAGTGCAGTTACCCTTGATCGTGGGTGGTTATAATCAATGTCTAATCAATCACACCAAGATTCTAGTTCAATATTATCATTTAAAACTAATTGATATCAATCAAAATTTTATTACTGATCATGTCTGTAATAATGAATTGAAGCTAGAGTATATTTCTATATCAAAACCAGTTGTTGACATTTTGACAAAACCTATAATAAAAGAATAGTTTTATAAATTGAGGTTGACCAATGGCGTCTAATCACATTCTCATCATGATTGAGGTATGTGTTTTTTCTCCTATAATCCTACCTTTGGACAGTGTTGTCAAGGGGGGTAATTGAATTGTTTCGTAAATCTATCCGTTTGAATGCATGAAAAAGGGAGAGTTTCAAGTAACTTGTGAATTTAGCATTATAAGTGTGCAATCTATTATAACTATTTGATGGAGTGTTTATATAGGAAAAAATTTATATGCCTTGAAAGGTGAAGAAGATAAGAAAGAAGGATTGAATAAGTGAAAAGCTGAGGAAGCTTCCATTGTAACTTCTTTTAGAAAGAATAGTTTTATTGTTAATGATTCATGTTTTCAACAATGAGTTGCCTCATGTAGGATTAGAATTGTTGATGTGTATTCCATATCTTGAGAATATAATGTTATGTTATTTATGAAACTTGTTTAAGAAAAAAACCAAAAGGGGATATTGTTAGGACCAAGCTGTGGATAAGGATTATCATATTCACATGTTGTATTTTTTTCACATAACTGTTTGATGAATGGAAAATCACTTCACTTTATATTTGATAAAAATTTAATAACCATAGTATTCAAGGAATCAGACTCACAATGCGTGAAAAGGTCGATGGTATTGAGTAAGAATCCAGTAGGAAGAAAACGGACATCAAATGTACTCTAAATCTAGTTTTAATGGGATTATCTTAATGAGGATAATCAGATTCTACATGACTGTGTTTCAAATTTTTGGATTCTTTTCAAATCATGGAGTTCTAAAATATCACAAATATTATGAATAAAATTTATGTGTGATTTATAAAATAAATGGGTTAAAATAGAAGCTACCAATAATTTAATACTGATTAGATCTTGATAGAAAGTGAAAAAGGGTGCAATAGACCATATTCAGCTTGATCATAATCTTGTTGACTGAAATAATTTCTAGAATATTAAGTCTAATTGAATTAGGGGAAATTTTATATCACCTAAGTAGGAAAGAAATATGTTTTTCAGAGTATTGGAATGTTTCAAAACATTTCACTGTATGCCAGATGATGCAAAAGTTGTTCCTCAATGTATTCCAATTCTTGAATTATATTGTGATACAAAAAAAAATTGTGACTAAATTAAGTTGTTGAAGTACCATCTATTGAAACTGGTCTCTCAAATTTATTATTTCATCATATTCACCGAAGGAATATTTTTTTGTTTGAGAGTATTCATTGGTGTTATATTCATAAGAGAAATGTGAACTACTTTTTTTTAAAATGTTTTTTTTTCTTCAATTTGGTCTGGGTCCAATATATTAGAATTGAAATCAATTCATCTTTATAAAAAAAAATAGTAGTATATGTGATTAATTCCCTTTATTCATGTGGTTCGAGATAAGAGATGAAGGAAATATCTAGATATGTTTTTGATGGGGAGCATGGAATTTGATGAATTTTTTTTCGATATTTGATATATATCTTCTTAATGAAGAAAATAAATATGAATGGAATCTAAAATAAAGATAAAATAGGTATATTTCCTCATAAAATATATAATTGATATATATATTTACAATGAAGAAAACACATCGGAATAGATCCTTGAAAAGAAGTTGATTTTTTTATATTTCTTCAATATATATAACTTGTATGAAAAATCATAATTAAGAAATATGATTGAGCCAAATGAATGGGAAATTGGACTCAAACTGCTATCTGGAAAGGCATCCCAAAAAAGATTTGAAGCTATTTAAAATATTTGAGAAGAATCAAGAATCATTGAAGAAGTCATAAATACACCATAAATTCAAGTAATTGTGCATATTTAGGGAATTTGTTGATTTGGAAACCATTTCATATTCCCTCTAAAAACCACTCTTGGGTCACTTATAAAATGTTTTAAATACATCATACTTTTTGAACGAAGTACTATTCATGGTAAAGAGGAGATAAAGTGTAACACTGAAGAATTTTTGAGACATAAGAAGAAGTTTCTATATTATGATTTGTTGAATAAGTTTCCTAGGATGTGATTGAAATAAGAATATATAATATCACAACATTTTCGTCTGATCATCGTATTCATTGGATCAACATATTTGGATGATTATCGTATTCTACTTATCATCGTATTTGGATGGTTTTCATATTAGGCTCGATAGATGAGTGAGGATTTCTAAATATGGATTTCCAAACTCAATAAGATGTTTTATTAATTGAATCAATCATATTTGGTAGAGATATATTTTCTATATTCAACAATTAGATTTCATAAATCAAACCATGAAGATTATACTGGGATAGTCAGACTGGAAATACTATTGGAGTTTTATATCAAAAGTTATTAAAGTTCTTACCTTTATATGTGAATGAAATTGAAAATTTTCATTCAAATAATAATTTTTTTGTAATTTTATATATAATAATTGGTAACATTTTTTATTACAGTAAAATTATTTTTGCGTCATTTTTTCTAGAGAGAGAAAATACACTATTGGATTGTTCTCAAAGTGTTACATGTGTGAAAGGGTATGTATAACTAATTCTATTCCACACAAATGATTTTATTGGTGTATTTTATGGTATTGTATTATTGAAAAACCATTCCATGTATGAACCTATTATTATTAAATAGTGAACCTTATAAATACTTGTGTTCTTATGGATTTTTTTTTGAATTGTTTTTAATAAGGAATAAAATGATTAATATGAGGAGAAGTTTGTTTCATTATAAAGTAAATATAAAATAAAAAATAACTTGGATTAACTGCCTCCCCATCTCAATTTTAAAAATATCCTAACAGGGGACATTAAAATCTTTCATTTTGATATAAAAAACATGTAATCATTTGAAAATTTCTATTTAAAGACTAGCTTTCTTATCACATATCTGAGATTAATTTGCCAAAAAAATTCCAATTCTATGAATTTTATTAGGTAAAAAGGAATAATTATTTCATATTATCATAATTTATATTTTAAAATATGGTAAATTAATTTTTTCCAATGATTAATAATGAAAATTGAAAAAAGAAAATTACTACAGTTAAGGAACAAATGTGTTTAATTGGGGTTATACTAAGAAAATAATGGATAAATATGACCCACCAAATTTTCCATAGCGCATTTTAGCCATTTTTCATCCTTATTTAATTTAAATTCAATAATTTCAAATTTTTTAATCTTCGCCCATCATTAAAATATCAGTATGATTGATTCTTACCAAAAAATTACAAATGTAACACTCACCAAAATTTTTAAAGGCCAATGGATCATCTCTTTTATTTATAGAACCATGCCTCCTTTCATGTCCAATACCTACCCAAATAACTACCTAAATTCCATAATCTCATCATAGAATCCCTATTTTGAGAAAAAAAATCCAGCCTAGTAATTCATTAGTGCAATCATAATGAGCATACCCAATAAAGAGGTAAAGTTCTCAACAAGTATTTTTATTTCAGAATCCAATCCTTTTAATTATTATTGAACAATGATTATATAATAATATAATACTAATAAATATAAATATATGTATTTAAGAATATTTCATGACCTAAAACCACCACCACTTTCATGAAATGGGTTATGAAATCATCATTCGAGTGTACGACATACTACCTCCTCATGAACCAATATCATTGGATTTTCCATTACAACCTCTCACGATAGGGTATGATGATGGATATAAATTATATATATATATAATTTTTATCATAATTATACCTATAAAGTAATTACATCTTATTTAACTTTTTAAATTCCATTCCATATAGGATATTATAACATCGCTTGTGTGGACGACGAACTATCACCTCACGAAACGATATGATTCCATTTTTATTAATATTTTTCATGTATGTTAACAATAAAATTAATAAATATTCCTAATAATCATTATTTAATTATGATATTAATGACATATTTGTAATTATTTTAATATTTTATTTCAATTTATTTCTAACAATATCACTCCCATAAAGATGACAATATCATTCGTGTACATGTGGACTACTACTGCCATGAAGTGATGTGGCTATATTCTTACCATATCAGTACATGGATGGCATAAAAATTTATATTTAAATAAGTAATATTGTATTTTTGAGGTAATTATTTTTCTATAATGATAAAATTTTACTCACCACTTTTCCATAATGACCATTAAAAATGGAAACCTTACACATGTGTTCGTACAACCAACTATGAACATCAATGTAACATATTTTTTTAAAACAATCATCTATGATTGGTCATAAAATTATAATTGATGAAAAATTATGATATTATGTCATGATTATTATTATGGATATTAGGGAGCTATATAATATATAGAATAATTGTAACATTCCTTGCAAAGAATTTGTGATAAACTAAGGAAATTAATAACCACAACAATTGAATATAATGAAGGATTATTAATGAAGATGAGATAATATGCTATAAATGATTTTATATGATATTATAAATACTAAAATGGTTTGGTAGTATGTAAATGACATGTTTATAACCACTGTATTAGAGCTTAAATAATGTTTAATAAAATGGAATATTTGGGTATAGGATTTTGTCTCAATTTACATTCATCAACACTTATTTTTTAATGCACAAATTTAGTTTTAAGTGGTTTATATACATCCCATTTACCTGTAATATCATTATTCATTATTAATTCATTGTATATTTTGTTTAAATTTTAATTAATAAATATGAGGGTATTTTAAAGGCAAATTAACACTTGTAAAATTTATTGTATAACCTTACATTATTTTATTATTGTTAATTTTAGCATGAAATAATAACTTACATGAAATAAATTTTAATTTAACATTAAATTCATATTAAATATATATATATATTATTCTATAATGGATATTATTATTTCCAAAACTATATACCATCATTACATATGATGTTTACTTTGAATTTTTTTATTAACACGGGAAATATTGATAAATCTGTATCCTTTACTCAATAAAAATATTTGATGATAGGGAATGTTTTTTATGAATTAAATATACTCTTTAATATATTAGGTATACATTGTTCTTGTAGTGGTGGGTATGTCCTAACAATATAAATCCCCTAGATGCATCGATAGGTCTTATGAGAAAAATAAAATGTCCAAATTAAATATGGTTTACAGGTAGTTTTAAACCATCTTCTGAATGGTATTAATGGTAGAGATTTCATGATTCTGTGATATCATGTCCAATAATTAAGAATTTTCTTCATTAATAGTTCATTTATAATTATCCGGGATATTTCTATAATGATATTATTTCTTGATGCAATCTATTCATAGATTACTAATTGTATGGCATGTTTTATTAGTTATTTATCTTTCCATATTGATAATGAATTATTTTATTATCTATTAAATTTTTAATCTGATAAAATATATGTATTCATATCAATCATAAATTATTGATTAAATGGGATGTGTTATTAGATATTTACATTATCTGGTTTATTATGCTTATTGATTCAGGTTAACATCCCCAATAATTCACTCTTATTAATCAATTGAGAATTCCCTTATGTTTTTTCAATTACCCATGATATTAAGAGGAAATATTTAAATTGTGTTTCAATGATGGGGTCCATTTACTTTTTTTCTTTAATATGTTTTATTTTATATTCCTAATATAAAATGGGAATCATGTATGCATCTTGTTCTCAAAAACTGATAAAATTATCTATCCTCTAGGATTTGATTTATATATCTATTAAAATTTTATAATGTAAGATTGAAAATCAAGGATACTAGTTTTGAATTAATTTCATTATATTAATAAATTTTGATAATAAAATATTTAAATAATGTCCAAAAATAGTTGGTGGAACTATTCATAATAGAAAACATATTTTTAAAATCAAACTATTATTTATAATTATATATTATAAAATATAGATCAATTTATTTATAATAAAATATTCATATTAATAATATATTTTTTATATATTTTCATAGTATAAGGATTCTTTAAATAAAACCATTTTTTTAAATAGCATTTTAAGTAACAATAATTTTTCACTTGTTTTACATGTACTAATATGATTTCTATCATTAAAAATTATCATTATTTTTATTATATAATTATTTCAAAAAATTGTTTCTCTTATTAAATATATTTAATTTAATTTTTAGATTTTAATGGTATTTCATAAATATAAATATTTTCTATAAATATTTTTTTTCATAAAAGTTATGTGTTGAATTTGGATTAAGGTACCAAATACATTTACTTATTAAAAAGAAATCATACATTAAATTTTTTGAGATTCATATTCTTCTTCATTAAATAAATTTAATCCTAGAAATTATTATCAATGGGCCTTCATAAGGTAAAAATATATTCTTATATCAACATTCCCAATATTAACATGGATAGGAAAGTCACTTACTAGAATATCTCCAATACTTTAATCCATATAAAAATAATATATTAATTCTGTAAAAAACTATTATATCCAACAATAATTTCCTAAAATAAATATTTAGTCTAAATATATCCTTATAATTGAAATTATATCAACATCACCAAATAAAACATAGAAAATATTTTTACACATCAATAACAAATTCCAAGGCTATAAATAATATATAATTTTTTTTCTATACCAATAAATCATTTATTAAATTAAAATCATGTTCATATTAAATTTTCAAGTCACCTCTCCCTCAATAATTTTTTTTCCAATAGTTATCCCCAAAAATTTTACAATTTCATAAAATTATTTTTTAATTTCATTGATAGAATTTAAGGATCTTTTTGTAACCTTGATGATAAACTATACAGTAATAATGTTTATTTATTTCACATTCACCTAATAACATTTAAATTATATTAAATTATCAAAGATATATTTCAATCATAAAATAAAATAGTGAAGGGTTTCATTATTTACTTTCTATTAAGATGTCTATTTTACAACATTATGTAAGATAGATAAACTCCCTTTGTTCTATCATAACATTTATATAATAAAATTCTCAATAAATTTCATATACACCCTTATTAAAATATAAAAAATTTTGCTTTATGGATCTGTGCATTTTTAGCTTCATTATTCTTATTTTTTTCAATAACAAAAAAAAGAAAAAATAGTTATCAGTAAATTATGATTTAATTATGATTTTAATATGAAAACTCATACCACATATGACTTCTCAAATTGAACTTTCTTTTCAACCTTTTATACTTTTAGTTCAATTTACTTTTATTTTTTGGTTTGGTTACCTTGCAAATCATAACCAAATTTCGTGAGGTAACAAGGAAAAAAAGTCACTGTTTTGGTTATTATGGTGAATATGGTCAACCAAAGAATATCCCTTGAGAATTTTATACTAGATGAAATGTTGGGACTATTTGGGATGCACTAGGTGATTATGGAGTTAATAAACAATGTACCATTTTCTGGGAAATGATCCTTAGTTGTGTATGTTCTAGTTCCAACATCCAATTGATGTTTTACATATATGGATTTAATTATTGGTAATACCAAATAATCAAATCATTCAAAAAATTTAGGATGTTATATTATACATAAAATTCACTCTTAGACATATCCCCAGGGTTTTCAAAAAAATATCTCTTTGACTCACCAAATAAAATGTTAATGATTTCATTAGAATAAATAAAATAATTTTTTATAAATATAATAATCATCTCTTATATATATATATGAACTAATCATATTATTTATTTGTTCAAAATTCTTATATTCACATTATACGTACATAAAATATTAACCCAAAAACAAAAATATAGTTGAAAATTTGATAAATGTTTCTTATAGTATCGAATAAATGTTATTAAAACCTAATTTTGTTAGAAAGTAGTATTAATAATTCAATATGATTGATTTATCCAAAATATACCAGGTTGGGTTTCAAAACCACTATAGAATTTCCATTTCATGTAGAGATATTATATAAAAAATTGTTCAATTTTGAAGGTTATATGAAAAAAAAATTATAGTTTACAATGTGATGTTAATATCAAGGAGTTAAAAGTTAGAGGAATAATTGAATGATTCTATGGTCTATATTAATGAGATGAATTAAATAGCTAATAAACTGAGGATTTGAATTTATAGTATTTTTCCATGCTCAAATGAATATTTTCAAAATATGTATATCATTATCTCATTTTTATCAGGTGATAAGATTTTTTTATTAGAAGAAGTTTTTATAAATAAGTATGTCATAAAAAATATTATACATATGGTGTTTGACTCACCATTTCAAATAACATATTTTTAAAGTAAGATATTGTTTAATGTGTTTATCTTGGGAAAAATGCTTATCTAGGATAAATGTTTTAATCCAGCTATTTTTTAAATGTATTGAAATTTTTTCCAACCACCCATCATCAGTATATTTTAATAAAATATTCATTTCAAGTGAAAATTTTTCTAATACGTATAATATTATATAAGACATTGTTTATTTTTTTCCATATTCTAACTAAAAGAATTTTAGATTAATTTATTAACATAAAATACATTATGTATCATGTAAGAAAATTATGAAGAGAATATAATGTTCAAAAGGATATTGAGAGTATGTTTGGCATATTTGATTATCATATTAAACAAATATAAGATTATTCAGGTCTATTCTTAAAGTGAATATTAACTTATATCATAAGAGAGTTAGTATATAATAGTAATAAAAAATTTAAAATGGCAGATTATTTTAGGGAAAAAAATTTACGCAATAAGGTTCTATTGATGATGGTGATATATATATATATATATATATATATATCACTGTAGATAATATAATTTTACCTCTTAACATTTGATTTTAGAAGTTGAGATGTTTGAATCTATTCAAAATTTTATACATCTAGAAATATTATTATTTTGTCTCACTATTATTATAACAGTCATACAACAATTATTATTCTTAATAAAGTGTATTGTGGTATTGTTTTATCATATGGACACATAAATATGAGACATTGATTTTATATTATATAATGTGTTAACAAACCCTATAATGTGTTAGAAACATAAGGTTGATATGCTCATTTGTCATATAGGATATAATAAACCTTTTCCTATATTGATTTTGTAATATTAATTAGTTTAATAATTTTAAAATGTACCATATTAAAGTACATATCCACTTTATCATTAATTAAAATTGGTTACATAAATTTACATACTGATATTTATTTCTTGAAGTGTAGTGATAACTGACCTCTCAATGCAAAACAATTATATTATACCTAACAGATGTTTATAATGTATTATTAAAGGTTAGGATGAAATTTAATGTTTACTGTTTATATGTTTCTTTAATATAGTTATATAATATGATAAAGAGGCACCAAAAAATATGATTTATTATGTATGTGGGATATATCCAACACAATATTTTCAAACATAAACATCATGTCTTATGGGATGAATATTAAATATATAACATTGTGATCCATTGATGAATTATACAGGTATAATATCATTATATACATGGATAAATAATAAACTAGTTCATTAGTGAACTACATCGTATTCCACCATGTTGTTCAAAACTATAACCCTTCTTTATTATACCAAGCACAATAACATTCTTCATAATGTGGGAAAAATAAATAGAAGAAAGGGTGTCCTCTAATGCTCTGTAATGGTATGTAAAGAAGATATCAATGATTATATAATCATAATATGAGTATAAAAGTATGATAAAAAGATAATAATATTTTAAAACCATACACTTTATATCCATGATCATTATCTTAAGTCATTTAAAAATTCCATATGGTTCATAATACATGAATCAGATAGGAATCAAAGCCTGCGAGCAAGGATAACATAACATTTCTATATGAATTTATTTAGCTTCATATAAATAATAAAAAAACTCATTTCATTAGTTTTCAAGGATAACATTGAATGATATCATAGTGTTTTTTATTCACTCATGGAAGTATAAAATTATAAAATGTCCACTCCTAGGTCTATCATGGTGGAAATAGTTTATTACTGAATGTGGTTCACTTATTATTACATTATTTATTATATCATAAGGTTTATATCCCGACAAAATGGATTATAGTACTATATAAGTTCAAAAAATATATTCAAAAACTAAAATTCAGATATATATTTCAATAGGATCATAAACATTCATCAAATCGTAACCTCTAAAATTGAAAAAAAATTCATAAACGTTTATCCATATTATAATAGCATAAACCATGGAAAATAAATGGGTTTCGTAATTTAATTATCCCATATAAAAGAAAATGGTTTCATTGAATCTTCCTCAAGTCATCATCTTTATATGTGATACAAAAAATAATATGTATTATACGATTGGATCATATCCAGAATAAATTATTCTTAGCATCAAATGATGTTATCATAATAGAAAATTACTTTATAAGATCACATGGAATATTCTACTAGGATAATAAGAATTCCATTTTGAAATGATTTTACTAAAATAAAAAAAAATCACTAATTTTCAAGAATATATTTCATTTTAAAATAATCAGATTAAATTTTCAATTCAGAATCTATTTATTGACACTTTATGAATTCATGATATTCTAATAATGATTAATATGAAAAAAAGTGATTCAATTTAAATTTAAGGGTAAGAAGAAATTAGTAATTGGTTTTTAAAAAAAAAATATGATTCATTTTAAATTATTTTTTTAAAATACAATTATGAGTTAAAAATACATTAAAAATAAAATGTGAGTAAAAACCCTTTAAAATGTTTTTAGAAAATATTTACATTGATGTAAAATGATTTTTGATTGAAAAGAAAAATAAATTTGAAGAATCCTAAAAAATATTATTTCAGTCTCTTGATTAATTAAATAGAAAAAAGTGAAATGAAAATATTCATTTTCAATAAATTAAAATCCTATAATAATATTCATGTTATTATTTATGTTCATCCATGAAATTTCTCCATTATAAATTTATTTATAAAAAAACTTGTTAAGTAATGAGATTTTAAAATAAAACTCCTAAATCAAGTTCCACTTTCCTGGAAAGAACTCCAACCACCGTCAGAATGTATATAAATTTATTACACATGAATAATAAAATAATCAAAATAATCAAAATATGATTTATGATTCACGTATAACATATCATTACTAATTTATTAATAAATCGTTATTAAAAACATCGTTTTTTGTTGTTAACTATTTTGTTTTTCATGAGAATTTTGGTTTGGTAGTTATAGACCTTGTACATCGATAAAAAAAATTTCAATAAAATTTTAATAATGATATAACTATAATGTAAAATCACTATATATTTTTACAATCATCCTTAAAGGATAGATATATAAAAATGGATTACCCCAGTAATGGATGCAGTAATTCTTAACCAGAAAGTCAGTCAGAGGCTATCCTTCAACCATTTATTAAAATAAAAGAAAATGTTCAGGGACAAGAACACAAGCTCAAAATACAAATATAAATCATAAGAAACGTAACCTTCACCACCTCCATGGTATAATTCTTCCTCCATAGTGGTTGACTCCATTTCCGAGCTCTCATAATGTTTCAGGACTTTGGCATACTTCCTCCTGAGATTTAATCGCTCCAAAGAAATCAGCTCATTAGGATAAATCATAATCTTATTCACTCCTACCCCACCTTACTTTCTGACAAATGACTGAGTATACATCGACTTTGGAAAAAAAGAGTAATCTTTCCTTGGCCTTCACCGCGTTACAGAGGTCATCTCATCCTAATTCTCAGACATTTTCACTCTCCTGTCCTGGACAATACTGCAATAAGAGGGCATAACCATGCCACCATTTTCTTTACCACTCTCGGAAATATCCCCCCACTTGCCTGGGATAACCTCCTCTTCATAATACTCTGAATGAGTATTATTGTCAATAATTTCTAGGCATTGAGGGTGCTCCATCATTTCATGATTTTCACAGGACGCCATCTTCATTTGTTCATTTCCAACATCATCCTCTTGAGACCCAACCTCCACATTGACACCATTGTTCACCGAAGTAAATACATACACATCTTCATGTTCTAGAATCTAAAAACAATTACCCAGCTGAACTCTAGTTATAACCCCTTTATCATCATCAGCCCGACCACATCTCCCATCAATACATACCTCCAAGACCCCCGCCATCAGACCATCAAGCATTGTAGGGGAAGACTGCAGTCCAATGGACCTCCTGTGGCCATCTATCTCACCCCCGACACTAACAGGATGGTTATCAGCCTGCTTCACTTCAACCCCCACTTGCAAATCACACCTTAGCCATTTTACAGACTACATAAACTGTTGGATTTGGATCCGTTACATATACCCCATCAGCAGCAACTGGTTCCACAATAACAGAATTCAACCTCTCCCCTGAAAGGTTCCCAACCCTGTTACTCGACCCATCCTCACTCTGCTGGACCAAATCAGCCCCCTTCCTCACACTGAGATCACTTGACTCCTCCAAGACGTACCTCAACCCACTAAGAGCTATAGTCGCCTTCAGACTAGCCTGATGCTCTGCATCCTTCTTCAGCGACCAAACATCAGCAAGTACCTCATCAGCCGGCAAAGACTGATCACTACCACGGCCTTCAACACCAGATGCCATCTTCCCCATACCAATAATCACATAATCCTCATGAGATTTCCCAACATGTTTATTCTCCTTCTTTGCCGCTAGCTAGATTCCTCGTCGACAATCCCCCTGTAGGTGTTGTGAACACCCATTCCAGAAAGCCTCCAAAGAGTGTCCCAATCTGTGGCACGAAGAGCATAAATTTTTCCACTTCTCATAAAAAACCCACTGCTTATACCTGTACTCCTCCCTGATCGTGATACAAATACAATCAAAAGGCGTACGAGACGCATCCATTTCCACACAAACCTGTGGGTTCACTAGGTGACAAACAGCCGCAGTACGGCTATTCGAACACAAGAACCTCCCCATGAGATTACCTAGAAGTCTAATAATATAGGGAATCTAAAAAGGAAAAGGGAGGTTTTTAAAGATTACCCAAACCGCAGATGCCAGCGAGTCACGAGTCATATGGAATTCGAAGGACTGGAGAAAAAGAAAAAGTCAAAACCCATTGACGCTGTGCGGCGTGCTCGACCAAGCATTGATGAATACCATAGATTTAAAGGATCTATAGTATAAAAATAAATTGACCAAGTTCAAGTAATATTATTACCTCTCCTTTGGTTTATCCCCCATATATATTTTATTATGTACCTTCGAAATGTACATATAAAAAGAAATTAATATAAAAATTAGGTATAGGGAAGATTTAAATATAATTTTTATATAATGTTTTGGTTCATAAGGATCAATGTTTTATGAAAAAGTGAAAGGATGAGTGTCCTTTATATAAATGGGTGAGATGCCACACATAGAATTCTATAAAAGAATAAAATATATTTAATTAATTCTCAATAAAAATGCTTCCAAATTTAGAGATATCTACATTTGAGATATTATGAAGTCTAAATATGAATAATAAATTGTATTTAGAAATTCATAATTTGAAAACATACCCTTCTATTTTCGTTTATCCCCCCCTCCCCCCAACAATAAACCTTTTTTAACAATGACCGCAATAATTTTTTTTACTATTTTTACTATTTGTTATAAAAAAATGAAAGTGGACGCAATAGAAAATTTTTAAAAATTTCTTAAAACTATATATTTCATTATAAAAAATATAATCTATAAAATTCGACAAATGTTATTTCAAAATCAATAAGGAAAAAAACAAAAACGAATTCAAAGTAATAAATGTATTCTTTGGTGTACAATGCTTATATTGAAACGTGCACATAAAATTAATTATAATAACCTAAAATTCATTATTTATAACTTAATTTAACTAATTTTTCATTAAAATATATTTTTAAACAAAAATTAATGTTTTAAAATTCTTGAAAAAATATAGTTTCCCCTACAAAATAACTATTTTCACTACTCATTGAAAAGGTATTCCTTTCAAAAAAATCTAAAGAATTCATAATAGAATAAAATTAAAATGATGATTTTAAAAGAGAGATTTATTTTTAAAAAAATTAGTTTATATAATTGTTGAAAATTAATTATATGATTTATTTGATAAAATCAAATAATTTTTTTGAGGAAAATAATATTTTGTAACTTTTAATGAAATTATTACAAACTGAATACTTTTGAATTTTCATCATTTAAAACCTTATTATATGTTGTTAATTTGTTATTATTCCCATTAATAGAACTTATTTAATGGATATGATATAAAGGTCATAATGTTATGGTTCATTTTCACTCAAGGTTTCAAGTATCACATACTATCATGGAAATTAAGTTTATTTTTATAAACTATATCATAAAATCAAAGGGTGATAACTTATACCTCCATTAAACTATATTTCACAATTGAAATTACATTACTATGATATAAAAAAGGTGATATATTTGTTTCATGACATCCTCATGTTCTGAAGTATCTTCTATGAACATTTCATTCCATTAGAGAACTTTAGCGAGGTAAATAGTGTAAGCACCCAACCTTAGGCATTACAAATTATAGTGATTTTAATCTATAATAAAATTTATTACAAACAAATTGATATTTTAATTTTATAGTTTTATATAATTATTAAAATCTCATACATATTAAACCCTCACATTGCATGTTAACTCTTATAATTTTTATCCATTTTATTGACTAGACAATATTTTTTAAAAATAAATCACAGTTTGTTCTCATGATAAATCTACACTATGTTCATATTGACCCCATATTTATTCCCCATCTATGTAAAACCCTATTAAAAAAATTTAAAACAAGGATTGATCCCCAAATATCTATTAGATATAAAATACACATAATTTAGTCTTTTGAAAGACATGAAATCAAAAATAAAAATTAATACATATTTTTACCTGGAAAAGGGAATTATATTTTCAAAAAAATCAGAATCATACCCATTTAAAGTAAAATTATTTCCATGAAAACTCATTAGTAATAATAGAAACTAGATTATGGTTCCTTGGGAAATAATTTCCATATAAATTTTACAATCAATCTTATAATAACACTTACAAATGAATTAATCATATGGTCGACTTCCACCTCCAGAGAACCCAAGGTATTATTATGCTATCAGTGATCACCAATTATATAAGATAAAGTAGTCTCAACCATGATTTATAATTATGATAAACCCTTATTAAGATATTTACAAGGAAAATATAATAAATACACCCCTTTAGAACTCTCTTAAACCCATGTACAAAATGATTTCAGATATAAAAATACCCATTTCATTCAAAATAAATATTGTAATACATAAACTATGAAAATAATAAATAAAACATTTAATTTGTAAATAACCACAAAAATATATAAAGGAAACATAATATAATTGAGGTATCATGATAGTTATACAATACAATAATGTTTTATAAGTTAAAAAACATGCATTGTTTACTTTTGAAAAAAAATATAGGAAAAGAGACTTTTAAAGACATTTTTGGTGAGTCAGTCTCTTACCATGAGTCCTTCTTATCACATTTGTTATTTATATTCATTAATAAACACATATTTTGAATAATACATTATTAGGACCCTTTTTATTGTATATTATTCCTTTAATATCACTTATTATCATGATATATACAGTCACTTACTCATTTAGGATCACATCGGACATTCTGATGATATTCGGTTCATAAGTTTAGAATGACATTAGTAGGATGACTATGGTAAAATATATCAGCATTCCAACATATCCAAATAAATATTTATAACACAGCTATCACTATTACAGAAATTATTCACGTGTCTTTTTGGAGGTGGTTGTCTCATTGTACACATGAATTATGTTATTATTTTTTTGTGCATAGAATTGTAAGAATATAAATGATATATTACCTTTTAATACTGATAAATATTTCATTATTATCATATATATATAAACATTAAATATATCATTATATAAAGTATTCATAGAAGGTGATAGAAAATGAATTACGTCAGTTCTTGATGAGGTAGTATATCATACAGAAGAATAATGAATTATTTTCTCATTTGATGGAAGTAGAGACTGATATAGGTTTTTTAACTAACATAATAAAATCTACATATATAAAAGATATTTTTTTTATTATTTTTTCATTATGTAGTATGATTTTAGGGATGTGTAAGAATAAAAAAACTGTAACACTTGATAAAAAACAATACCTCTTCTTCCGAAAATCTCCCTTTCTTAACACCTTATGACCACAATGTTTGGTGTTATTAATAATCCAATACCTCTAAAATTATGTTTGGGATTCTTCTATGGCATGTTTTAAATAATTTTACTCTAAAAATTACTTTTTAATTCTAATGAAATGACAAGAATAGTTTCCCTATTATAAGTAATAGGAGGGTCACTATCGAAATTTCTCAAAATATGAAATTAATATAATTTATTTTTTAATTTAAAATTGATAATATTTTAGTTATCTGATATATAAGTTGAATATGATACTAAATAACCACATGTAATAAAAATTATACTTGTTTTTTATTTTTACCCATATCTTTCCATTTTAACGCTCATTTAAAGCCTTTTACTCTTATCATGTCAACTTAGATTTTTACACTTTGATATTATATATAGTTAATATAAAATAAAAATTGAAAATAATTTACCATGGTTGATATTTTCAACCTTATATTATAACCTTGGATGAATTTTATATTTTTAATAAGTTTATATGATTTAATAAAATGTTCTTTACTATAATATATCCATAATGTCATTGTTAAGAATAACTCAATACATTAACTTTAATATTATCAGTATACTACTTATAAATTGGAAAAATTATATTTTATTATATACCTATAGTATCAAGGTATTATAAAAAAAATTATTACATTAATTATATCAATTTTTACTTATTTAATTTTTTTGATATTATTTATTTGATTTTTATATTAATTAAATAATTACAGAATTGGCATTGTGAAATCAATTAAGTTAAATACGAATTCAAAATAATTTAAAATAAAATATCATGATGAGGACAAATCTATTATATTTAAAAATAATTTCTATAGTTAAACATATCCTCTTAGAAACAATATATTAAAAATATTATACTTATTAAAAGATTGTGATGTGTTTGAATTATATTTAAATAATATACTAAAAAGTCATAATATCTTCCAATTAGAACAAAAATGCCATAAATTATACAATTGGATGATAATTGTTTATATATAAAAATATAACAAAATTTAGGTATGTTTGTGGGTTAGTTTATAGTTTTTGTTAGTTTATTATTAACCTAAATGACTCGATTTACATTTTACTATGGTAATAAAATTACTATGTTTGTTGATTATATTGACCTTAAAATAAAAGAGATATATATACTAAATTTTAACCCATTTATTAAAAATATGGAATTCATTTAATTCAAAATTTGAATCATTGAAGTTGTAGATTTAATTTAAAATTAAATCAGCAAAATAAAAGTAAAAACAGTTTTCCACAAAAAGGGAACTCTTAACATAAATATTGTTTATATATTAAATACATGAATAAATTCCATTTAAAACCCATAATTGGATTAATTTAAATAAAAATTACTATTTAAATGTAATCAGAATCATAATTTTATCTTTTAAATAATATAAAATTTATTATTTTCATTATTCCATAAAAAAAATATTTTTAAAAAATTCTCAAAAATTCAATCTAAGATATTTCTTATATGCTATATTTAAGATTGAAAATAATTTTTTAAAATTCATTTTCTAAACTTTTCAAATATTATTTTTAATAATCACATAGTAAAAGTTAAATAAATCATTTTTTAATAAAATGTATTTTCTGAGGAATAAAATGACATTTTAAAAAATATTGTACTTATATAAAATGAATTAATTATTAAACTATAAATGAGTAAGACCATTATATATTTCATAATACATCAAATACAACTCAGTCTGACTTATTTAATGGCTGGGTTATAATGGCCTTGTTTAAATAATAATATTTTTTTGTTCGTTTATGTTTTTGTTGCATACCACATACGCATTAGAACATAGTATTTATTTTTTTTTAAATCAAGTTGTTTCATTCTTCACCCTTAATAAAATTGTTCCCTCACAATTTTAACTCGAGATCATATAATGGTGGTGATAATTCACAAAATTCTTTTTCTAGAACCTCACATCTTAAAAAGGATTAATAAAACTTCTACATAATAATAGAAAATATGTAAGTATGAAGTTCATCTAAAGTAATATATATTAGGTATAAAAATATGAAAATATAATTGTGAAGTGAAAACATTGATATGTAATAAAAAACTAACTCCCAAATAATTATAGTGTGAATAATCCTGACTTGTGTACCACAAAATGGTACCTCGTACCTGAGTATTCATATGGCCTCAAGAGTACTTCCTTGTACACCAGAGGTTGCCAACTAGCAGAGAGAGCCTTGGGTGTGTCTTTGGGGAGAGTATTCCCTTATTTATAGAGTATAGTATAGATAAAGAATACAACAATAGATAAATAATTGAAGAATATTTAAACTGATGGCACAATGTAAACATACACTATAAAAACTGGAGCATTAATTCACCATAGTAGAAGAAGACATAAAAATACAAGTAACAGATAATATTTGAAGATGAAAATTGAATAATATTCATAATAAGAAAATAATATATTCAGAACTCTATAAAACTAGAAAATAGTCATTCATAGAAGAAAAGAATACATGTTATATAAAAGAATCCAAAAAATCCAAAAAATATCCAAGAATCCCGAGCTCCAGCTCAGTCATTTGAAACCAAGCTCCATCCTAAGGCAAGTATGAAAGATAAATTTTCCAAAATTGGATGATTCACCTTCTGAACACTTATATACATATAATTTTCTCTTGTACCATCAATAGCTCTGATTTTGGGGTAACAAAAATCCTTAGTAGACCACCACCAATGGCGTCTATAACATCAAATTTGTGAATATAAACTAAAACAATATAAATGTGTATGTAAATGTAAAGACAATGCAATGAAGTAAATAACATGATACTTTCTCCAACATCATCATGTAATCTCTCTGAAAAAGTAATAATATATAAAATATAAATTATACATATATATCTCCTTTGAGGGGTAAACAAACCTAAAAATATATCATGATAATAGTAATGAAATATCTAAGGTATAACCAGAATCCCATAGTGATGATAATAATGAAGAAAATCTAAGGTAATAACCTAGGAATCATCAACCTCATTGTCGATCCAACTCATCAATAACATGTTTCATGTATAAAAGGGGTTAAATGGTAATCAATGGTGCATCTCCCAAGGCATTCAACTTTAATAGATCCTAACAAAGTCCAAGGATCTTGTCCAAGGTAAAATGGGATAAACATGACTGGGAATAATGTGGTGTCAAAAAGGGTGTGCTATAAGTGGGGTCAAGAAACACACCTAAATGGTGTCAAAAATAATCCCACGTGGAAAACATAGTAATAATTAAACATTAACCCTAATTTTAGTGGAATGATTTTAAGTCTTAACCTCCAACATCACGATGATCACTTATAAGAAAGGATCTAGAATAATAAAAAATGATTATAAGCATTATATTTGAATTTAATGAAGAATACTCAATAAAATCATTGTATAAATAATTGTGGTGGTTAATAATAAGAAAATACATGAGGTTTGGCTCATAGTCCACCTATCATATACAAATAATTTTCTCCTCATCCAATATCGGCCCTTAGATTGGATAAAATTGAGAGAACATGCAAGAATTGATCAACACCCTAAAAAGAATCATATGAGCACTCACTTAAATAAAATAATTGATAGAATGAATTATAATGAAAGTGGTGATATTAATAGAGTAACTACCAATGTGTATCCACCAAGATGGATGAGGATTGAATTTTACTTTAGACAAAGGATCATGATAAAAAACTATGCAATGAGACATGAGAGATTCTTACAAGAGTAAAAACCACCATATCTACTAGGGAAAAAATAATATGTTGGGGGAATGTTTAAATATATTTAAGGGAAAATAAAAAAATTAACCAAAATATATGGGTCTCATAGCTAGCCAAATTTTGTTCCAATAATGCACATGGAACTTCCACATGATAGACCCTCCACAGTTAGGATGGATAGTCTAATAAACAGTGTTCCCACCATATATGGTAGTTTTCTTAAAAATTGAAAACAATCTACACAGGTGTGATTCATAGGCGATAAGATTTACCTGAACCATGTGGCCTCCTCCTCCCCTCTATCTAGCCCAACATGTTCAGGGAAATCATTCCAATTGGCTTAAATGACTACTACAAACCATGAAACTCAATCCTTTTCTATACCGCATGGGGATTCGAGCTTAGAACTAGGCCCTGACACCCCCCAAAAACATTATTAACTCATTAATAATCTATATTATATCCAAAAATAATAATTAGACCAAATTTATATAAACCATACCTATAAGAAAAATGGTTTCTTACGGTCTTCCTCCTTAATGGAATTCATCCTCGAGTTCACCTTCCAAGGGATATGAAACTTTTTCAGAGAAAAAATCTAGGCACTAGGCATGTACGTTGGCCTCCTACTCCTAAATAATGGTATGTACATGAAAATGATTCCATAGAACTTGTACAAAATTGATAGAAAATCCTCAAATATGTTTTGTACTCTACTCAATGACTCATATAGGATACTCCCCAAAAGGATAATCAATAACTAACTCATCCTGCTAATGAAAAAATGTTTAAGAAGGTTTAGATTGATAATAGTGAAGTTTCGAAATGTGGGAGAAGTCATAAATGGAATGGTACCTATGAGTTTATAGAAACTAATAAGATACTATCCAAACTCTCTCCATGATATCAAATAGTCGGACATAATGTGGTGATAGATCCCAATCCCTATGTATTGATCTATTCCCAAAGTTGTTTGATTGTCATAAGAAAACATAAACCCCGAACTAAAACATCTAAGGTCATTGATATCAATCAACATACGATTTATATCTAGACTAAACACCAGATATAAACTTCCTGATCATCTGAACATAATATAAATCCTCTTAAAAAAGGCGATAACTGTTATCACTACATCACATTCCTCCAAAAACCATAGGGGTGAACAGTATATTCAACCATTCAAGGCCTCATAAGGAGCCATCTGAATAATCACCTTTAAGATAATATTATAGAAAAACTAGAAAAAATATGTGCTTTACCAAATAACCACAATAGTTTTGGATGAATGTTCAATAAATGTCCTCTAAAAGATACATCATTTATTCAGATTTCCATTGGTCTGAGGGTAAAAATATATGTTCAAAAATAATTGTGCAACCATATCTCTCTACAAACCCTTCCATAACCTCTATATGAAATGAATTTCCCAATATGAAATGATAGTATAACTAACCTCATTTAGTTTTATGATATCATGAACATATATTCTTCCAATCACTTCAGCTAATAATTTCTCCTGAATATGAGGGACCTAGGATACATTAGTCATTCAATGAAAAACTACCCAAATTATATTTCTACCTTGAGGTGACCTTAATAATATGACTACAAAATCCATAGAAAAATATTATTATTTCCATTCGATGACTGGTAATGGCTGTAATAAGCCAAAATTTTACTAGTGCACTACTTTCCCCCACTGATAGGTTGAGCACCTTTTGATAAAACATTCAATGTGAATTTTAAAAAAAAATACCACAATATTATCATCAGATATCTTGATACATCTTGCAGATGCTTAGATGAGCTGCCCATGGAGAAGTTTGAGTATACTAAATAATATCTCTTATCATATCTATTGGAACCCAGACACAACCTTGTATAAAAAGGATGTCATATCGATCAACAACTGAATCTATAGGTTGGTCCTCTCCAGAAGTAATCTCTCAAGTAACAAAAGCTTCAAGATCTAATAATTTTCTACTTTTATATTGTCATGTAGGGAATATGTAATAATGAATGATGAATTATTTTACTTCCCATGTCTCAAAATAAACTTTAAATTCATATAAAATATAATGTCTACAAATTTATATTCATCACTAACATCTTGTACGACCTATTCCTAAGTTTTCCAACTCTTAAATCCCCGGCCACATTTCATTTTCTATGTGTATAGGAAATATAAAATTCAATGGATTGTATATATTCAACCAATATTTGATACATGAAATTAAATTCATGTTATGTAAAAATATATTTTGGGATCTTCTTTTCTATTTACACCACAAATTTCTCACCCATCAAGTTGTATCTCTAGTAGCATAAGTCATGAATAAATGTCACTAGCTCAATGTCAAAAAAATTCTTGTTTCTCTAATGACGCCTTAAATAATGTGAAATGTATACAATAACACTACCATATTATATCATCACTACTCCATGGTTTATTCTGGATGCATAAAAGAATACTTAATACCCTCTTCTAGGCACTAGAATTATCATAATCATCATCGAAACAAGCCTTCCCTTCCAGTCATGAAAGGGCAGCTTGCACTCATCGGACCACAAGAACATAAATCCGTCCCTTGTAAGACCAAAAATAGTGACAAAAAGGTGTGATAAGTACTTTATAAAATTCCATTAATATCCAACCTACCTCATTAAACTCAAAAAATCAAACACATTCTTTATATTCTCTTCATGAACAGCATCATCCACCTTCTCGGGGTCAACTGATACTCTTGAATCTGAGAAAATATGACCCAAAACGTGAACTTTTTTTATCTATAAATTGAATCTAGAAATATTTTCATAATGATAATTCTATCTTAGAGAATTCAAAATTAATTGATGTTGATTATAATGTTTTCTCCGAGTACAAGAATACACAATGATTTCATCAAAAAAGGCATTGACAAAGGAATCTCAAAAGGAAAGAAAAATATTATTCCTCAAAGAAATGAAAATGGTTGGAATGTTTGTAAGAAAAAATTGAAAGATGAGATAATATTAAAGAGAATTACAATTATTAAAGGCAATATAAGGTATTCCCGAATGCCTAAATCACACCTGATGATAGCTCGATATTAGGTCGATCTTGGATAATACACAAACTCCTTAGATATGGATAAAGAGATCATCTATTTGGCGTAGTGGTTACTGTTTATTTATTATATTTGGGTTCACCAGTAAATAATACATGAATAAGAGATGTGTATCATCTACCTTCTAGGTGAAAAGATCTGGTTAACCCCCAGAGGAAGTATTCAGGCTGTAAAACCCTTAGACTCTATATCCTACAACAATCCCTTAAGCTCCTAGAACTCGATAGAATCTATTAGGTATATGTGAATAGAAATTAGAGCTACTCCTAGAAAAATATAGATCATATAATGATCCTCTCTCTTAGGAGGTAAGAAAAAATATCATTGATAATGTTTTCCCTAAAATGATTGACTACTAGAGAAAAATAAGATAGATGTATTCCATTATCCTCTATAAATAGAATAGCAATATGGGTGGTCACTCCACCAAGCCCATGATTCTTTAGTACTGATCTATTGGATTATATATTACACTCACCTTTGTAGATATGAATTCTTCCCTGAAGTGATGTATATGACACCATATATCTCTAATAGTCCAAATCAACATGATATAGAACCCACCAATCCATCTAGATATTTACATAAAATCTCATCATTTTGAGGATCAATATGTCCAATAAGAGTGGATAAAAACCTAGCTCAAGGGGTAGTAACTTCATTCGTGTATTCCCTCCAAAAAGTAAACCCAACGGTGTATCTAGGGACATCACACTATAGTAATATGGAATTTGATTCCTGATACATTCCATAGTAATTATAAAACTAAATGAGTGTGAAAAAGTTGTATCAAATAAATATGGTACAATAGTTGAGGAACCACAAATAGTCCCCCTTACCTTATATGGGTGTAAACTATGATCCTATGTCATCGACTGCAAGGAACGAAACTTACAGGATCCACATACCTATGATAAAGTTGTAATACCTTAAGCACGTCTGCTCTATTTGACCTAATAATTATAATTATCGCTACCATGACCACGACTTCATCCTTACCCAGAAAATCTGGTGCTACTCCAACTCTACACATGATAAGACAAAAATGATCAATACCCTTGACAATATATCTTGTATAGATCATAATCAACTGAAAGTGGAAGTAAAATTCAGACATAATCTCTTAAGATGAACCATTTAGATGTAAGCATGATACTCAAGATGATCTTTTCCACACCTAGTCTTTAGATTTCAATTTCCTCTACCGTGATGGAATATAAGATAACTTCCATTATGGATACTTTGGCCTCCACTCCTCTAGTGAGAATCCTAAATGGTATACTTCCTACTATAGGAGGTACTACTCCCTAGCCTCGGCACTGGACCTCTTCTCCTAGAATTATTTCCTTCTCTCAGGATACATTCATTGAAAATACACTGGTTCAAAATTTCAGAAAATCTAGGTAGATGAAGGGAATTCACATGACTATAGATGGAATACGTGATCCCATCCTCAAGGTATCTATCATGATATAACTCATCAACGAAAAAATGTGGTGCAACGTGTTTCAAATAAATAAAAAAGATAAATAGTTAGTTACATACATATAACCCTACTCTATGACCAAAAATACTCTAGCTCATTCATCTCTTAAAATTTGAGGGAAAAAGTAATCATAGAATATTTTTTAATAGTAAACCCAGACCATGCCCTGATGATTACCATCCTGGGTAATCACATCCTACCATCACCTAGAAAAATACCATAGAACGTAGGTGAAATTCTTGAAAATCCTCTCTAGAACCATTTATAGATTCTCAAATATAGATAATGTGTCCTCCATCCAATAATCATCATCATATGGACTACTATCCCTAGAAAGGAGGGGATGATTATATTTCTTCAACTCAAGAGTCAGATCATCTATAGTAGGTGAATGTCTTAGAGCAACCTATATTAACTAAATCAAATCAATAAAACCATCACGAAGATGAGCATGAGTTCCCATATTGAGTATAATAGTTTATTCCTCGTGTGGAACTCCGGGAGGTAGGACTAGAATCTCAAGGGCTACCATCTATGGAGCATGGTCATCACCACATTCCTAGGGTATGACATAATGGTGAAATGGTGTAATAGTTCTAAAAATTATAACCAAACACCTTTAATAAAAATTTGGAACCATATAGAAACATTACTTGAAGTAGATCATTAGAAGAAAGGCTCACTATCTAAGGTATTACCCCAACTACTCGTTCAAACGATTAAGGTATCAGACTGTGTTTATGTTTAATTTTCTACGTTTATAGTATACAAAGCGTCAACTGTACCTTGCCTATTCATTTACTAGAAAAAATTTTATTTTAAAAGTAAAAATTTATATATTATGGTTTAATTTTCTTATATATTTATATTAATGTTTATTTAAATAAATATCATCTCCCAATAAATAAGTTCACATACACCTTATCACTAAAATCCACACCCATTTGTTTTTAATTTAATCCCATATACACTCTATTTCAGAACATAATAGTTTAAAATATTATTTATCAACTCAGTGAATTACTTATAAAAATTTATGAGGTCCCACAAACCTTATTATTTGAAACTGTAAATCAATCAACCACAACCAAATACTATCTCATGTAACCAAAGGTATATTGTCAACATGGGTATAAACCAACTATTTAAGATTACAACATCATCCTATATGGGAAAAGATTATTTATATTGATTCTAAAATAGTATATAACCAATTCCCTGACCTGTAGTAAAATATGTTCGAAATAAAATCATGTATATATGTCATAGATCAGTCCAAAATAGCAGGGTATACAAGAAAATGCATGCAGTGAAATAACCTATAAAGCATAGAATATGCATGGAATGTGATTTCAATATGTGTATAATGATGCATGTTTGATGCTTCCTTTACCACATCTCATTAGCAGAAATGATAAAATAAAATCCACAAAAATAATGATAACAATAATAATAATATCCATCACATATCATAAGTATCAACCAATGGTGGATGTTTATCAACTGTAATAAGAAAAATAAAAAAAATAAAAAAATTCCTAGTAAAATTGGAATTTACCTTAAACGTGGGTAAGATAATCCCAGGAAGGGATTATTACAATGTTCAAACACTTTCATAATCTCCTATCTATATTCAAAAAAAATATTGACAAAATAAATATAAAATTTTTCATACCACATTGTGATGTCCCAAACTGGGTGCTACTCAATGGTGTCCAGAACCCAGTTGTCCACATGATCTCAAGTCCACCACCCCGTACTCTAGAGGGATCTTACAAGTATCGAGGTCCTACGGTGTGTCCATGGGGATATTATGACTACTCTACTAGAGTTTAGAAAATTTTAAAAATAAAATAGTAGATAAATAATAGAATTATATATAAAAAATGGAACAGTGTAAATAAAAACACTTACACATGGACCAATAACATGCCATATCAGAAGACTACATAAGCATCCAAGAAACATATAATATTAAAATAAGGAAACTGTATCATATACAAAAGATGATGATAATGTTTTTTATTTCTCTAAAAAACTAGAAAGATGGTATAAATAGAAGAATGAAATACATGCTATAAAAAACTATAAAAATAGAATCCAAAAAATCTAAGCATCCTGAGCTCCAGTTCGACCATCTTATACCAAGCTTCATATTATGGAAGCAAGCATGATCATCTATCCAATGTGGTACACTTCCCCTTATCCAAACATTCATACATATACTCTACCCAGGTATCACAGGCGGTCCGGATTGGGTTTGACATAAATCCCAATAGGCTAACACTAATAGATTCTATAAAATCCATTCTCTAAATATAAATTGAACCAAACGGAAATTATTTGTAAATTTATAAAGAGTCATGTAATGTAAATACCCTGATACATACTTCATCCTCACCTGGTAATGTCTCTAAACAGGTAATCATTTATTTATTTTTTCTGTTTATTTAGATATGTAACATGGGTATAAATAAAAGTTAAAATATATCATGATAATAATAATGAAGTATCCAAAGTACAATTTGTAATCTTATTGTGAAGATAATAATGATAAGGATCCTAGATAATATCCAAGGAATGCTTAAACTTAGGGGTTGATCCGACGCAATCATAACATGTAGCCTGGCTATAAGGGGATTTGGTTCAATTCAATGGCCATCACCTAATGCATTACACTCTAATATATTATAATATAGTCTAATTATATCTTCTTGGTTAAAAACAACAAAGCACGACTTGGACCAATATAGTGAATATGTTGATCCATGTGATCAAATACATCAATCAGGATCAATGGAGTGTATCTAAGGCATCCTAATATTTATATGATAGCGAAGGGATTCTATAACATCATGTTGGGAAACCTCCAATTGAAAAAGGCCATGTTATGAGGTGGGTATCTCTCAAGGAAATCAAAACATTAAATTATAATGGAATACACTGTGTTTTAATGTATTTAACTCTTGAATAAAAGGCTAAAACAAGTCTTACCAATCCTATAAAGATGAAAATTTCCATATAAAATTTAAACCATTATACATTATTCTTTTTTTAAATTTAGGGAATGTAATACTCATTCCTTATAATTTAATATATTTATTCAATTTTCATTTTTACAAGGTGATAATCCCAATTAGAACATTCATTTAATTACCAATTATGTTTATAAACATACAATGGGTTCATTCCTTATTGTAAAATCCACCAATTACTACTTGATACTATAATATATTATTAGCTTCATTCCATTAGCTTTTATAAACATGAAGATGCATGTTAAGGACATGAAACCATATACAATTCATGTATAGTTAACTAGGCCATGTGATATCTATTAATATAATTGTAATCTGACATTTAAATTTAATTAATAAATTTGAACACTTAACATAGAAGGGTCAGTTGATAATAATATATGTTTTGGCCTTTTAAAAAATGTAATTCATTTAAATAAAGATTGATTTCCACCAGTGGGGTCAATCCACACACCCGAACTGTGTCAAATATAAACCCACATGGGTTTCCAATTCATCATTAATGAATCACCCTATATGGGTTGGATGGTATTGAGGCCATAAACTCCAATGTCAAGATAATCAAATAAATAATGCTCTATAGAATATTAGCACACTGATTATAATCATGGAATATTCATTTAACATGAAACGCCCAATAAAATTGGCATGAACACAATTATGAAGGGTTATAAAATGGAAATTCGTGATGTTTGAGTCATAGAACACCTACTATATTCCCATATCACTCTCCTCATATAGTATGAGACCTATTTTTTCTCAGTTTAGGATAAAAAAATAAGGGATCAATTAATAGAAAATAGGGCATATGAAATCACCCAGAAATAGAGGTATTTATAAAAATAATAATGATTAACTACTCCAGTTAAAATGACTAAAAACTGATACACATCCAAGGATACATATAGGGATCAAATTTGACTTCATACAAAGGATCAAGATCAAAAACAAATTGAAGGGGCCTTAGATATTATTATGGGTAGAAATACAAGACACCTTTCCATTGGAAAAGAATTAAAAATATATGGTTATTTTTAATTATAATTAAAAGAAAAAAGTAAATTTTCAAAAAATAATTTTTTGGTTAAACTGTTTGGATGCATGGTTGGCCATTCTCTGCACCAACCATGAGAATTGAACTGCCCCATGGGGGGACCCCGCATAGTTAGGCTACAAGGTTAGAGAAATCATGTGTCCACCATGCCTAGTGGCACTGCTAAAAACGCTAGACCATATTCATGGGAAAGCACCGGTGAATACATTTCTTTATCATAATAGGAGGCCTCCTTCTCCAATCTGTTCATCCCCACATGGTAAGGAGAAACTGTGTATATTATCTAGAATAGTTTTTACCTTTTGTGCAGCCTAGTCATTTTCTCCACCAGTCATGGTTCTAAGCTTCACACAATCCTCGAACACCCCCAAACACTATATAAACTCATTAAGAATCATTATAAGGTTTGAAATAAAGAATATAACAAAATCATAAATGATAGACACAATAAATAAATAAAAATTTCTTACACAAAGAGTGATAGAGAACATGTGCATGAGATGTTTGATCATCACCAAACCAAAAAAATGTTATTGGTTAATAGGTCATTGGTTTAACAGTATGAAATGTAAATATATATATAATTATAATTTAAAGTTCATTATCATCTAGTTTTAGTATTTATTTTCCACTTATACTAAAAAAATAGGTAAATATAGTTACCTAAAAATTATATTCTCATCCTTTTGTCAATTTCAACAACAAAATTATCATACTACCTAAATGATAAATTCTATTTTATCATGCTTGAAGAACTGGATTAAATATATAATTAATAACATAATCCAAAAAATAATAACTATATATTCCTCCTACCTTTAGGATTTTTTCATGAACCAAAACGCTTAGGATAATATAATATAATATAATTCCCAAAAATGATTAAACCTTCGTACTGATAAAAAGTAATTTAATCACTATAATTCAACAGAAATAGCCAATGATAAAAATATATCCTTCAACAAATAACTATCTATAAAATTCAAAAAATAATTATAGACTATAATTGAATCCCACGAATCAGAAAGATTTAATTTAAGGGTATTTCGGGATAATTTTAATATTTTTTTTAAATCCCATCAATGACCCTTATCATCTCATTAAAAATTTTAATTTCTTAGATTAGATAATCTCTAAGATATCCATGTCATTTATATAAATAACATGAATCACCATAAGACACAATAAAATCATTTATTATTTCAAAATAATAATTCAACCTTTATTTCAAAAATAAAATCCCATGGTATCAAAAAAAAAATTCCAAAAAAGTGATATTTAGCCAAATTAACAATGATTAAAAAATAAATTTTTAAAAACACCTAAATCCCAAAATTTTAACAACCTATTACATAAAAATAAAAAATCAAAAAAACATAAAATATACTAACACCTTTAAAATTATGTCCAAAAAATGAAATAAAAATTCATCCTTAGATAACATATTCACAAGATAAACTTACAGGTTACCCAAAATTAATAAAATCCTCCCAAAGTATATCATTCATCAAATGAGTATTAATAATTTTAAACTTTGAGCATCCTTATATCTGACATTACTCTTAAATCCCTTACATATTGATATCGTCATCATTTAGTGTTCATCATAATCCATTAACTATGATTTTCAATCACATTTTTTAATACTTGTTTGCAAAAAAATAAAAATATCACTCACGTCTAAAGATTTAGAAACATCAAAATAAGATCAGTGAAATTATCCACCCCATTCATATGTCATTATCAATTTTCTCATATTCAACTATATTGTAGTAAATATATTTCTAAAAAGAAATCTTTATGGTATTATTGAACCCATTCACAGGCCTTATCTATAGAAAATTTAATTTCTGAATGGTCACACTCCCAACATTTAATACATTTAATCCATAAGCCATGAATAATTTATTTCAACATCATATATTTAACTAAAATATTCATTTTTACTTGATAGTTAATTTATTTATGGAATCTGTCTCCGCATATGAAACATCTCTCCATTCATTGAAGACATATTCATATGTTCTTCCTTCACATTCTTGACACATTTTTCATTGAATGTATTTACTTTTATGAATTTTTTCACATGAAATCCCATGAAGATTCATTTACCCGCTATCTTATGCATTTGGAAACTCACTGAGGTTCAATTTATAAATGATTACCCCAAATATATAGTTAATAACAACCCCAATAGTTTTCACTACTACTTCCAATTAATTCATTTTCTCATGTGGACATCCACAACATTTTACTTCCTATAGATTTTTTACTTCAGTGCATGCTGAATCCAACTATATATAAATAAAAAAAGGTTAGTGTGATCGTATCAATAAAATAATAATATATCATCTTATGAAGAGGATAACAACTAATATATCCTTATTTGGGTTATCAAAATGTCTGTCGACATATCAAAATAACTATAACTCTAACTACCATACTAACCATTTTGGATATATATGAAATATAAAATATTCTTAGAAAATATCATATCTTATAATGTTATCTAAAACATTCCTTTGAAACCCACTATAAAGAAAAAACCATAAGTAATACATATTTTATTGACATAGAGTTTGATATCACTTTCATAAAATCCCATTTATCATTTCATTTTATAGTATTATAGAATTATTTAAAACTATTAGAAAGTAAAAAACATACATTAAAAGTGGAAACTTATACATATTATCTATTATATCCACCAAAAAACATTATTAGAATGAAATATTGTTTATTTTCATTATAAATATTCACAATAATTATCTAGAACTAATCATTATCCCTACTCTTCCTTAAACACAATAAAAAAAATTCAAAAACATGTTATAAGAATATCAGTATGATACATTTAAATAAATAAATATGTTATTCTAATTAATAACAATAAAACACATAAAACCCATTACATAAAAACATTCTTTTTTACCAAGAAAAAAGATTCATCATTTCAAAAATATCATTATCTTACCTTTTGAAAAAAAAAACTATATCCATAAAATCCGATTATCAAGAAAAAAAGATCATATAGGTTCCTCGGGACATCATTTCCATGTCACACATATAATCACTCCTACAAATGTAATAACCATACATTGGACATCTAGCAATAGAGAACCCAATTCATTTGAGAGCTATCTGAGATCACCCAATGAATAATCATTAACATGATCACCCATGAAATATAATGAGTCCCAAACGATAATATTAAATTTCTAATGACTTTTTCATGAATAAAACCCTCAAAAAATATTCCAAACCCATGTAAAATTTAATTTTATATGTCAAAATACCATGTTTTCTAAAATCAATTTTTAGATTTAGAAACTACACACATAATAATGAAATATGTTTCTTTGAAAATCACAATTTAATATTATAAATGAATAAAAAAATTATTTAAGAGTCCAAATGAAGGTAAAATACAATAATTTCATATAAGTTTTAAAAAAAAGTCTTTTGAATTTTGTAGAAAGTGTTGACATATGAAATTTAAAAGTGTATTTTTTAAGAGAAAGTATCTTACCATCATTATAGATCTTCATGTTAATTTTTTAACATCTAAAATAATAAAATTAGGTTGAATTTTAATTTATTAATAATGATATTTAGGTTTATCATTTGTTTTATATTGCTATTTATAATTTTATATACATTTACTTATTCAATTTAGTTTAAACATAATGTTTTGAATATATACGATTCATAAGTCCATAATGAAATTAGTATGATGAATATAGATAAAGAGATTATTATTCCATAATATATTAATTATTTCTTCAATAAATAATCATAACATTTATAAATAAATTATACTTTTAAATCAAACCATTAAATTGGTTATGAAAAAAGAAATATATTTCAATCATTGAGATGGTTAGTCATAAGTACACATGATGAATAGTTTCATATTGTAGTGATCATTATGGAAGGTAGGTAAGCATTGTTTTATCTTTCCATAATGATAATAATTTTGTATATACCGTATTAGTTCTTCAAACATACATATGTACATATATATACTCAGGAAATATGTTATAAATTATATGATAGTAGAAAGTTAAAAATTTAGATGATATATTATCATTAAAAAATTATAATTATATCATGAATATAATATTTAAACATTAATTCCATCATTTAAAATTTTATAGAGATATGGTAATGGAAAATTAACTATATTTGTTTGTGAGGGGGTACTCCACCGAACACACAAATGAATATATATTTTCTCATTTGATGCATGTAGAGATGGATATGGGTCATTAAGCTGAAATGATAATATAATTATATATTAAGGATATTTGAGTTATTATTTTATCATGGTTGAATAATATATTCGGGATGAGGAATGATAAATAAAATACAAATGATCTAATAAAAATGATACATATTCTTCAGAAAATCCCTTTTTCTTCGCAACTGAAATCCACTAAAGATGTGTAACAGCTATATAAATACCTCTAGAATGAATCCTGGGAATATAATAGTGGACTTGGGTAGGTATTGGTCTAATCATATGGGTTATTATATTTTATGAAATTAGAATAAGTGTTTCCCTTTCATAAGAGTTGAGAGGGGCACTCATGGAATTTCTCAAAATATTAAATTTATAACAAATTATTTTAAATTAAAAAATGATAAAAAGTGGGTTATTTATATGATACACTAAGGATGGGTAAAAATGACCTAATAAATAAATACAATTTTCGGAATAATTTTTAACCATATCTTTTGGTTTTATCCACAATTTCACCCCAATTAACTCTTTCGGTACCCATATATATTTTTACTCTTTTAGGGTCCATATATTTTCCATAAAAAGAAAAAATAATTATAAATGGAAATTGTATGATAATTTAATCATTATATCAATAACGTGGCCTAATGGTATTTTTTTAATAATTTTTTATTATTTAATAAAATGTTTTTTACAATAAAATATCCATAAATAAAATTTCAAGAAAGGCTAATATTGTTTACTTTAATAATATCTAGGTAGTAGATATCATTATAAATATTATATAATTATATATATAACATGAATATTTAATCACTAAATTTTTTTGTTACATTAATTATCTAAAATTGTATTTATTTTAATATTTTTAATATCTTTTAATTTATTATATTCCATTTTTGTAATAATTACTGCATCAATGTTGTAAAAATATTATGGTAACTATGTATTCACTAAAAAATCTAAAGAAAATAAATATGATTAATATAAATATATTATATTAATAACTAAAATTTAAAGTAAAAATATCATCTTTATATCACCATATTTAAAATATTGCAGTTATCAAAAACAAGAGTGTGATATATTTGACTATTAAATTAATAAAGCACTATAAAGGTCGTAATCTATTGAAAGTGGCCAAAAAGGTTATAAATTCTACCCTTCGATGAATATGGTAATGATATTTTCATCAATTAATATTTAGTTATATGTTTGAGGAATTTTATTATTATTATCGTTTAATTTTTAACCAAAATTATTTGATTTACCCATTACATTACAAATAAAATCACTCTGTTTACCATTCATATTGAAAAAAAACAATTCGAGGGACGAATTACTAAATTAATAACCACCTATTCTACATAGGGAATAAAGTTTTCATAATTAAAATCATATAAGTTGTGTAATTTAAAATTAAATTAAATAGAGAAAATTCAATGAAAAGGGTTTTTTTAATAGATTTTTAATTATAAAATGTTTTTATTATAAATTAATGAATAATAACCATTTAAAAAATATAAAATTATTATTTTATATTTAAATGAAAATTTAAAATGAATAAAAAACATTACTTCACCTTGTTAATACAATAAAAAACAGTTTTTCTCATTATTCCTTAAAATCAATATTTCCATAAAATTATAAAAAATCATTCTTAATATAATTTTTACATGTTTTATTTAAAATGAGATTTTAATTTTTCAATTAATTATTCTGAAATATCCAAAAATTAATTATAATACCACCTCTTAATAAGAAATAAAAATTATTTTTTAAGAAAAAATGCATTTTGAAGAATAAAATGACTTTATTAAAAATTGATTACTTATTCAAAATATTTTAATTAACATATATTAAATGAGTAGGACCATTAAATATTTCATATTTTGGTTAATATTATTCATTAAATATAATTTAACAGCTAGGTTATAATGTTCATATTTAAATAACAATTTTTCTATGTCCGTTTAAGCTCAGTGATCTGCATCAAGTACAATATATGATGTAGCCTTTATTTTTTAGAAACTCATGATGTTACAATATTTATTACTTCATAGAAAATTATCTTTACACACATGGTTTCTACCATTTATTATTCATAGTAAATATCATGATCTAGTGGAAAAAACTATGAGTTTAGTGCATGTGATGGATCATGTATTTACATCCTTATGAGATATACACGGAACACATCATGATGTTGATAGAGGTTTAGTAGAAGTTACCAACATTAAGGAATGATCCAAACAATTTCAATAATATTTAAGGGAATAATATAAATAAGGCATAAAATTCCAATATTTTCTAATCCCATAACCTTCTTCTGTGAATAAATTCAATAAAATACCTTCTCATCAACATCGAATTCCATACTTCTTTAATGATTACCTGCTCGAATTTTATATAGACTCTAAGATGTCTTCATATAATACTGAATGGATATGAAATTATCTAACATTTACTCATTTTTTACATCACCAAAAAAATTATACTCTAAAATAATCCCAATATGTTGGATTATAACACAACTTCCCACATAGGGCTTCATAAGGAGACATCTGAATGCTTGGGGGAACCAATTATTGTAAGAAAACTCATCCAAAGGAAGTTATTAATCCCAAAATACATTTAAATCCACATAAAAATATCCCAATATATTCCCTATAGAGTATTAATGGTTCTCTCATAATTCTCGTATATTTATGGATGATATTTATTACTCAAAGTAAACTATGTATCCAGATTTTCCAGAATTCTTTACCAAAATGTCAAGGTATTTCACATATATGATTCATGTAAAACAAACTATGGAACTAAATGTAACCATAAAACATACCTTATTTATATTCCATGTAGATAAAAAAGAGGTAGGTAATCTCTAAAATAAATTTTTTGTGCTGACTTCATATGGATAAATACTACAATAAGAATAAAATCATGGACCTTATATTTTTTATGTTATCCGTTGAAAAATCAACTGTGTTATTTTATAATTTTAATTCTAGTATTGGTAATAATTTTAAATTCCCATTATACATGTATGAATAAAATATAACATATTGACATACCAATCACTAAGATACAAATACATCATTGTCTTTTTTTTGGTCGTCCAGTTAGAAATACTTCTTCAGATATCTATACATACTCATAATACCAAGATGAAAATATTTTAATGAACTATGGACATCATCCAATATATCCTTCTTCATATATGGTATTTAATTGAAATAAAAAACAATTATAGAACCTTATTATTACATTACAATCAATAATAAAATGGGTAAAACTGGTCACCTGGTTTTGTTGCTCTACATCTTTGTTCTTGATCACTTTAATCTGCATTTGGATTGATGGTTGAACACTAATTTGAATAAGATATTATTCATAGAAATTTTTAATGATATCTAGAACCATCCATTTAAATTTCATAAAAAGTAGAATTTTTTTTCTTACCATAGATTATCATGTATGAGCCTTTTGATAGAAAGAATTATCCACCTGGTTCTCTTTCCTATGGTGGTAATTTTTTGAGAAGACGTAATCATTAATCACTTCTAACCATCTTCTCTTGATAATATTCATCTATTTTTTGTGAATATTTTCTTTAAAAATTATAATCAATATATATATATATATATCCAATTTTACAATAGAGATAATTCCTTGATATCTAAAATTTAAAAATTATAAAATGTAACTCAAAATAATGATTTGGGAAATTCTACTCATGAACCATAAATTTTCTTTGTGAATAGGATATCACCGTATAATGTTTCATGGGGATGCATTATTGTCTCTTCTTAAAAGAATCACTATATAACTATAGCCCATTTTTATCATTGGTAAATATATTCACATGTAAACTCACTAACCTTATCATTATTTATTAAAAAAATTCATCACATAATATATCAATTGAAACATGTCTACATTCTATGTTAACATTGATATGGACAAAATATCCCAAAAATTGTCTCCACCAAGAATCAATAATATATAGACAAACTAAGAAAACTATGGATCTCTGTCCCCATGGTTAGTCTAGGATGACATTCAATATCTTTTTTGGAGATCGATATATATCACCATATGATATTATATGACCCAACAAAAATAATTTTTAACCAAATTTTGCATATGGTTAATTCTTCATACATATAATATTTAATTAGTTTCTTCAGCATAATTCTTATGTAATCGTCATTATATTACATAATATTTGAAATGTAACATACTATTACTATGTTTCTATAATTCCTCACCTCTACTTTTTATTGGGGTTTGGTTGGGTTTCCTATGGGGTTGCATCAGGTCAAACTTTTAAGAGTTTTGAAACTTATGGGGTAGTTCGTGGAAGGCACACAGTTTTACCAAACAATGTGTCCCCTCATAGAATACATTGAAACCAATAATAGTGTGATTTTTCAAGATTTAATCATGGTTATTCATTACATGATCCCTTTTTATAGAAATCATTTGGACCATTTAAAACTATTTAATAGTTAGTTTTCTTAGTTATTCAACACATGTGGTTCTACCTCACAAAATGTACAAGAGATTTCATCAATCATAAAATTCGATTTAAATAACCTGAACCCCCCCCCCCAATTTTAGGTTCTAGATGGACCTAGAATTAAAACATGAAATTTATTATTCCTCAGTAGCACCTAATAGAAGTTATTGGCCACTCAGATATATCCTGGATGTGATTCAAATATTTAGGAATGAACTTTGATATTATCCTAGTTATTTTCTTTACCTTGATCTCTATCTCACATGATCACTCTAATCCTCCATAGTGTTCCATGGATCCCCATGTTTTTTTGATCTAATAACCTCTATATTGGATCATAAACCAATGGTTGATTCATGTTTTTTATGGACATCTACTTTATAGAAATCCTGATTAGGGTTTGGCATTCCAAGATCTATTGATCATGAGGTAGGTGGAACCCTCATTATTCCCCATTTTTTTAACTCTCAATTTCATTATTTAATTTCAATTTTACAAATTTAATGCAATTTCTTGGTTTTGATTAAATGTGATTCAATTGGTTTGTTAGAACAGAACCAATTTCATTAAATTTGAGTTTTAAAAGAGGGGTTTTCCATGAAATTAGAAAACCCTCAATTCAATTGATTTGGGGTGTGCTTATGGAAATTAGTAAAATTAAAAAAATTAATTTTCCTTTTTAAATGGGTTTTATGGAAAATTTGAGAAAAATACAAATTCCATTGAAATGGGGGTTTTCTTTAAAATTGATGGAAATTTTTTGAAAATAACTTGTTTAATTTAATTATAAATATGAATTTTGAAAATGAATTTGAATTTTTTTTCAAATTTCTATTTGTGAAAAATTGATTAAAATTATTTTGATAAAAACCCCAGGGTTTTAAAATGTTTAAAAGGCATGGTGTTGATTAAAAACCCATATTAGTTTTTAAAAGGAAATTAGATTTTTTTAAAATTACGGGATGAGTTTTAATTATATTTTATGGTTTCTCAAAAGAGATTTAAAATAATTGAATTATATGAGAGAAAATGCAATCCAAGGTTGTTAGTGAGCTATCTGGACTAGAATGCTAGGATAGAATTCCCATAACAACGGATTTTTTCTTTTCAACACATACAAAACATTGGTTATCAGCCCTTTCTTCCCCTTTGGGACATAAATAAGTCCTCTCTTACCAATATTGGGGGATTTTTATACAAATTTTTGTTTATAACATGAATATGTGTGGTTCCAATAACATGTAATTATCATACTTATTTGAAATGACCATATTTCACACTTGTTTATATATAATATATAAATGTATTCCTTTATTGAAAATTATTTTATATCCCTTGTGGATTTATATAAATTTTCTTATATAAATTCTTTTATTTAATCCATTTTTGTAAAGAATCATTTTTTAATGTATTCCCATATTTTGAAATTTGAAGCATGATTTGATAGTGTTTTTCATATTTTGAAATAGAATGGGTGATTTTATGAAATATTCTCTTTAAATGACAAACCAATTTATTTGAAAAATTGAAAACAATTTATTTCTTTAATTCGATATGGTAATCTTGTTATGGAATCCACTTTGACACCATGTTGGGATTTTGATTCACACCTTGCCTTTGCCTTCAAGTGTTTTTAAATTTTCTCCTTCTAGGTTTGAGAAAAGGGTAAAGAACAACTTATAGGTGGTTCTACCAATTGATCTATGTAAATAGAGATTTGTTTCCTTTCGTACATGGTATGTTTTCTATTTTTATTTTCTAGTACATTATTGAAGAACAATAGCTTTTGATACATATTTTAATTTTAGTACACTTCAACGAGTTGTGTTACTTTTTTATGCATGCTGATTTTTTATCTTTCTTATGTAGTTTTGGTGGGAAAATCCATCCCAATTTATTTTTTAATGATGTTAGGTTTTAATTTCTAACCCATGGGGATCAGTAATTCCATTCGATCCATGTCAGTGTTAGCTCAATTATTGGGCTACCATTGTACCATTGATGGCTCATGAAAAAAATGTATCAGAAGATGTGCTAGTTGAAATTATTGTCATTAAATTAGTATGAATATGCATACTCAATTTATTATGAAGTAGTTACGATTCATGGCCAAGAAATCTCTCACTTTAACAACCCTCAAGTATCTAGGGGTGGTTAGGGAAATATTTACTAAGGATTAGTTCAATTATTTCCTCTGATTCTAATATGGATAGATTGAAATCCAATCCTTTTTTATATCTGTTAGGATTTATTCCCCTCATTTCTCTATTTGGGTGTTAATCTCTTGTCTTAATTGTTTTATACTGATGTTGTGTAATATCATTCCTTTGAGATTATGTGTAAATTATATTCTAAGGAAGATGATATTTATCTTTGTGAGGAATTACTCTAGTGGATCCAAATCTAGTGTAGGTGATTATTCATTTTCAAGGCTCTAGGATATTCACCACAACCAGTTCCCATTTATGCTATAGTTATAAAACCTCAAAGGGATGTTCTCTGGGAATGTTCCCATAAAATCCTTCTCTAGAATACAAAACAGTTCATAGGATCCATTGATCTTCAAGAGGCTGAGTAATGGTTGATCAAGATGTAATTTTAGTTTGGATTCATATAGACACCGGACAAAATAAAGGTGAAGTGTATCACCTTCATGCTGGATAGTCCAAGAAGAATGTAGTGGGATATTATGGTGATAATGAATAAGTATGAGTGCTTATAGTGAAAAGGCTTCAATTTTTATCACCAAACATTTCTATATAGATTTAATGTTATTGGAAAAGGATGTAGAGTTTTTCAAACGTGAGATAGAAGATAAGACCATGAAGGATAATTCAAACCATCTTGATGAGATGGTGAATTTTATATCAGAGATTGTATCAGATGATAAAATGAACTCTTGAACGTTCGATTTGGGACATATTCATTATATTCATTCTATATTTTTGTTGTTTAAGATACCATTTTATGATGACATGCTGGATAGAGTACTGATGTTTGAAATAAAATATTATGGAAAGTTTGGGTTATCAGAAGTTTGTTTCACTCCCCCTGGCAGTGTGGGTTCCATAAATTTAAAATCATAATATTGATTATTCACATGCTGGTTCTCAATATTAGCTTCTTTCTAGACCTCTTGAAGTTCATGAAAGTGTCCCTTTTAAATTATACTAATGTGGAAATATATGAAATTCAAGGAGGGTTTTCACTAAGGCACCCAAGGTATCTAGTCCTTGTGGACACTCAGTACACTTACAAAAATTACACCATGTTTATTCTACTATGAATAGTGGATTAAGATCATCATATCCTTCTAATACTAAAAGGCTATCACATGATTCAGGTATAAAAGGGATCTGGCCGTATGTATCTAGAAAAAATCTTCTTCAGATAGTGGTAGAGTATCCATAGGAATCAAATACCTATCCATTGACTATGAAAGGTACCATTATGGAAGCATCTTCATTAGTTACTAATTTATTTGATACTTTTCCATCCCATTCATTTATATCTTCATGTATTTTTAATCTGCTAAATCATCATGTACAACTTTTATCTTGTGTTATAGTTATTACTACACCCATTCATAGGAAATGAGAACATGATCTTTTTAGTCTCACATATGTATTATCTCTTTCATATATCGAGCATGTTTTGAATTTTTTAGTCTACGATATAAAACCTCTTGATGTATTATTCAGGACGGATTGGTTCATTTCCAATACAACCCGGATTGATTATTATCTTCAACGGTTCAACTTGACTCCACCCAATGGTGGTTTTAGTGTCTTTCAAGGAGAATGGGACCCAATTTTGAGCTAGTATAGGCCATTTTATCTATAGTTGTGGAAAAAAAATATATTTTTTATTTTTTATTTGGAGCTATAATCATTAATTAGTGGTCATCCTAAATTTTTCATCATGTTTCCCAACATTTTCCTTTGGGCTTTGCTAGTTTTCCACAGTTAAAGGAGGTCGAGTTTTTCATTGACTTATTTATTTCGATTCCAATATCTTTTATTCCCTCATACCACCAGATACCAACTAAGATAAAAGAGATAAAGACTTTGTTGGATGAACTTCTAGAGAAAGGATTTATATTCTCGATTGTGTCACCTTGGGCGGAGCTCATTCTCATTGATAATAAATATAATGGTTCACTTCTCCATTGTATTGATAATTGAAATATCATTGGCATGATGTTAATCAAAAATTATATATTTACACATATTGTTGATCTATTTTATTAGTGGAAATTGGAAAAGTATTTCTCAAAGAATGATATTTTTTATGGTTACCATTAGCCGATGAAAAAAGAATAATAAATCAAAAAATATTCTATCGATGTTGGGATGACCATCATTAGTATCATGTACTGACCTTTGGTCTAACAAATGATCCTACAATATTTATGGAATTAATTAATAAGATATTCAATGAGTATCTTAATATCTTCATGGTATAATTTTTTGAGGACATCCTTTTTTAATTAAATTCTTAGGAGGATTATGTGCATCAACTATGAATAGTTCTATATGTGTTTAGAAGTCCAAAAATTAAGAAAGTCATTCAATGTGTGACTTGTAGATTTGGTAAGTTAGATTCTTAGGGCATGTGGTGAAAAATCTAGCTATATAATTCAATCATGAAAAGGTGATCCCTATTAGTACATAGGAAAAACCATGAAATGTTTTTTAGATTCAAATCTTACTCTTTCTTGTTGTATATTATCACATATTTTTTAAGGGATTACCAAATTTAACTTATCTGATGACTGATATGACTTAGAAGATAGTGACGGTTTTTTAGGATGTAAAATGTAAATGTTAGTTTGTGGAGCTAAATTTTTTTTTTGACTACCACTCTGGTGATGAATCTTCTATAGTATGGATAGGGTTATGGTAAATTTTGAAATGCATTGGGTTCAATTTTGGGCAAAATTATTATTAAACGTGATCATGTTGTTGCCTATAGATCTCATAAACATTGGAAATATTACATTAATTATCCAACCCATGACCTTTAACATGCTAATGTGATGCATGTGCTTAAGATTTCGCAACATTACCTTTATATAGAAATGAATATTTTTTATAACCACATGATCTTGAGCTATATCTTCTCTAAAAATTGTTTGAATCTCCACCAGAGGTGTTGAGTGGAAAACATTCAATAGTTTGGCTTTTTCTTCACATATTACATGGGGAAAGATAATTTTGTTGTAGAATCATTGAGCAGGAAACTTCTGACCTAGGAAGTGAAAGAATATTCAGAAGAGTAGAACATGATGGACCTATCTACACAGTTACATATTGGTGTCTAGGATTTAGGAAAAGTGGTTTTTTTTCTACTTTTTAGTTTACTTATGATATTCTCAAGTTGATTTTTTCATGATCAATAGATTTATGATTAGTTATATCCCATTATAGACATTATTTATGGTGGGGAGACCATTTTTCTATGGTCACTCTCCAAATTGGGAATTTTATGATTTCATAATCATTTTGTTGTGTTGTTAGAAATAATTAAATCCCTAGTGGGTTATTTCCATAACTTCTAATAGTAGGTTCACATAATAGCCACAATGATGTTTTATGACATGTGGTGACAATTCTGGTGGACTGGTATGTGATATGACGTTGCTGATTTTTTATCTTTCAAAAATACTTGCTAATGTGTTGAGGCTGAGAATAAGAAAAAATCTTTTTTACTTCAGTCACTTCCAATCTATACTTTGAATTGGGATGAGATCTCTATATACATTTTATTTTGGATGTCATGTACCTTGGGAATGAATAATACCATATTGTTTTTTATTGATTGGATAAGTAAATCATGATAATTTATACCTATTTAGGATACGACCAATGCTGTGGAGTTGGGAGATATTTTTTTAAAAGATATTGTTTGGTTTCATATATTTCCAACTACTACTGACTTAGATAGGGATCCTTGGTTGACTTCTTGTTTTTTAGAGAGTTATTTATGAGGAATTGGGATCTCACATCAATTTGAGTATGGTATACCATATGCAGTCAGATTTCCATACACACAGATCTATAACGATTCATAAAAATATTCTTCGTTCTTGTGTTCTCATCTTTTTGGCGGAATAGGATGTTAATTTGGGGATGGTTGAGTTTGGTTAAAATAATAGTTTCTATTCATTGGTCAGAATGCTTCCTTCAGAGGCATTTTATTGTCTGCCTTACAAATCTCTATTGTGTTGGTTAGAGATTGATGAATGTATTCAGTTGGACCAATCTTGGTTAAATGGATAATATTTAAGATTCAATTGATTAAAAATATATTTTTGATAGAATATATCTTATATATGAATTTTACATAATTTCATCACATTTTTTTGGAATTATTATTTGGTGAGCTAGTGTTCTTCTATATTTCACTTCGCTTGGGTCATCGTTGTTTTGGGAGGACAGGGAAACATGATCCTCAATTTTTGGTACCATTTCATGGTTTTTGAGAAGGTGGGAAAAGTTTATTTCCATTTATAAATTCCACCATAGCTGATGTTGATACCTAACATGGACTACTTATCTCAACTCTGAAAGTATGTATTTGATCCTTCTCATGTTTCATGCTAGGGTGATCTTGAAGTTAAACCTGATTTATCTGTGACTGAACAACCAGTAAAGAGAGTTTATTCAGAAACCATGGTACAACATTTGAGGAAAAAACATTTTTTGTGTTCTATGGAAGAACATTTCTAATAATCAAGATATGATGGTGAGGGAGGATGACATGGGAGAGTTATGGCCTCAATTGATGTCATGGAATCTTCTGATTAGGTTTTTTGGAGATATAATTTTTCTATTCTTGTGAGGTTATAACATATAGTTTCTATTTTTCAATTCTTCCAAAACCTCTCTTCCTATCAAGAATTGGTTAGGTTTTTTTTGGGATTGTTTCATGTTAAAAGGTTATGAGTTCTGAAAATATTGGTGTAGTGCACAATTTATGCCTTGTTTTTTCCAACCCATGTGCCCTCTTAAAGAAATCCATGAAACCCAATTAAGTTTTATTTTCTACAGTAGGTGCATAGTATGTAAAACTATGTTCCCTATTATGATAAACCATGTGGGCCATTAAAAATTGGCACATGGTTAGACCACACCGATTGTCAAACTGTGTGGCTCTACCCAAATAATTAATCATAGGATTTCATTAATAATAAAATCCAACATACAAATAATTAACCCACTTCTTATGTTTCCAAGGGACCTAAAATGAACCCATGAGATTTCTTCTTCCTCTGGAAAACCCAATAGGAGTTCTTATCCCCTCAGATCCCTCATATATGTGATTTGAAGCTTGATTAACACCCATCTATCTTCCCCTGGTTTGTTTCATCACCCGCATCTATATCTCCAACAATATCTCATCTACTACCAAGAGTTCCATGAATCCCTGTGTTGATTAGTGGATCTAATTCCCTCTTTTTTTGAATCGTAAACCCAGGATTGATACATGATTTTTGTGGTTATCATTATATGTGAAAAATCCTAACAATGGTTTTGTGTTTCAAGGTTCTTCAATACTGAGGTAGGTTATTACATCATGATTCCTATTTTTTTACCCTAAATTTATTTATTTAATTTAAATTATTCAAATTGAATATAATTATTAGTTTTTATTAAATGGGTTTAAATTGGTTTTTGGGAAAAACCCAAATCCATTGAATTGGTGTTTTATTAATTGATTTTTTCATGAAATTGTAAAACCCCAAGTTATATTAAATTGGGGTGTGTTTACGGAATCTAGTGAAAATTGAATTTTTATAATTTAAATTGTGATATAGTTTGGGTGAAAAAAAATCCTAAAAACCCCCAATTCCATTGAATTTGGGATTTTTTTGAAATTGATTGAAATTTTTTGAAAATAAATTCATGAATTTAATTGTGAAAGTGAATTTTATAATTGAATTTTGAATTGATTTGAAATTCAAAAATGTGAAAAATGGCTAAAAATTATTTTGATATAAGACATAGGGTTTTATATATGTTACAATTCATATATTTTTATTAAAATTTAATTTTCTTTTTTAAAATGAAATTGAAATATTGAATGGGGGAATGATATTTAATTGAATTTTAATATTTCTTAAAATAAATTTCCTAAAATTGAATTGTACTAGAGCACATGCAATCCTAGGAAGAAAATGAGTTATTAGAACAACCATACTAGGTTTGAATTTCCGTAGCAAGAGATTGGTGCTTAAAAAAACTAACAAAAAATTAGCCAGAATATATTTTTCCTTATTGGGACATAGATCAGTCCTCTCTTTCCATTATCGAGGGATGTGTGTACATGTTTCAGTTTATGACATGAGTGCTTGAGGACCCCATAAACGATAACTATCATACCTATTTCTATATGACCAAGATGTTCACTTTTTTATATATGATATATAAATGTCTAAAATTATTGAATATTGTTTTACATTCCTTGTGGATTTATATAAAATATTTTATATAATAGTGTTTGTTTAATCCATTTGTGTAAATTACCATTTTTTAATTTATTTCCATCTTTTGAAATGTGAAGCATGATTTTCTTGTGTATTTCCATGTTTTGAAATGTAAATATTGATTTGTTGAAATATTTTATTTAAATAGAAAACCATGTTATTTGAAAAATTGAATGAAATTTATTAGGTTAATTAGATACTTTCATCTTGTTATGGATTTATTAGTTAGACCCTACTGGGATTTTAGATCACACCATACCTATGCTTTCTATTTTTTTAGATTATCTCCTTCCATTTTAGAGATGGTGAAAGGAACCACTTGTAGGTGGTTCAATATATTAATCTATGGGCATGGACATTTTCATAGTTTTTGATGTGGGTAGTTTTCTATTCCTTTTATCCTACACACTATTGTATAACATTGGGTTTTCTTACCTTTTTTACATATGGTATACTTCTACTAGTGGATTTTCTTTTGTATCAATCCTTATTTATTATCTTTCTTCATCAATGTTTTTTTTTTAAATTTTCCCCACTTTCATTTTGTGTGATACTTGGTTCTAGTCTCAAACCCATGGGGATTGGGAACACCCTTCGGGTCATCTCAGTGTCGGCTCAGTTGTTGGGTTATTAGGGTACCTTGGTCAGTTTGTTACATAAATATTTAATAAAATCACCATTAATGACTACAAAAAACCTATCAATGTAATTTATAAACACTTTATTTATTAAATAAATGAATATATGGGGTGAATTAGTAAGACCAAAGTGAATAATTATAATTTCATATTCTATGTACCATGTATGGAATGATGTTCTGGGCATACACTCCTTATTTTACCTCAATTGATGATATAAAAAATGAGATCTATCTTGAATAAGTATTGAATTCTATGAAATTGAATAAACAACAAATTAATGTAGTGTATAAGATAGTGATTCATAATAGTATCTTGTTATGTTATTGATAATAAATTCATATTATCATTTATGAATCATTTTTTATAAATGTAAATAAAATTTCAACTTGTAGTGATGCACTTTTTTTAATGAATATATTTTCAATCTTATCCTCCGATACTTATTTAATCCATGCAACTCAATCAAGGTCATTCAATAAGGATAGTTTGAAATTTTTTTAGCACAAGGTATGAGTACTTTATAAAACTCAAATTCATAAATCATTATTGTACAATGAAACTCATCCAAAAAGAAATCAACAAAGTCCTTAAAATATAAATATATATGGTTTTGATTTTCTCCCCACCCATATGAGATACACACTCCTTTCTAATTTGTATTAGTACCTATATAATGGATTTTAATTTGGGTGTTCATATTTAAAATCAATCTAATAGAGGATCAAAATATTTTTTGGAATATCAAATGTGATATCCATTTCAAATCAATTAATGTGGGATTTTTATAATTCAAAATAATCCATGACTATGATTACGACATATTCTACCAGATAGAGAATTAAAATATTTTCAGTAATCACATTACCATGAACATCAATAGGATATGAATCATTGAATTTATATTTGAAAATTATATCATTACTAATTTCACTCTTAATTTATCAAATAATCATTGAGGTGGTACTTTGATAATATTATGAAATTATTTATATATAAAAGTGTGGGTATATCCAAAATCAAATAGGAAATATGTACCAGTAGTGTTAATAGAATGTGAACCTTTCACCATTTCATTATCATACCTCTCATCAAAAATATTGACTTCATATAAATAGGATTTGAATCATAGAATTTATATTTGAACATTATACCATGGGTGATTTCACTACTAATTAAACAAATAATCATTGACGTGGTACTCTGATAATATTATGACATTATTGATATATAAAAGTGTTGGTAGATCCAAAATCAAATATGAAATTTTAACCACTTGTGTTGATGGAAAGTGAACCTTTCATCGTCTCATTATCATACCTCACGTCAGAAATATTGACTGCATGATATTTTTCTTTTCCTCTTATCATAAAAGGTTACTAACGTCGATAATTTTCATTAACAAAAGGATTTATGAAAAAACTAGAATGATTACCATACTATTTGAATTTGATACATCATGAACTATATTGATATTTTTTATGAATCTTTTAAATTCCTATATTATTCAAAACAATTTTGCTGTTAATTTTATTGATGAACATACATTCCACTCATACCACATTTACTAGTCCACTTAAGAAACCTTCCACAATTTTTCTTTATATACGTCAATTATACTAGAAATCTCATCTTCCTCTATAAATATTTTTTATAATTTCATCATAATTTTATCATTACTTTCATATAAAAAAATTGGATTGATTGTTAACTCTTATCTACATTTCCTCTTTAATAAAAAAATATAATTATTCTTCTATATCTAATAAATCCCTTTATGGGTAATGCCCTGTAGACACATGGTTATAATCCACTATATAATCAATCAATAATACTTTCTTGTTGGATGATGATTCCAAAAGAATACATCAAATATATTTTAAATTTTTTGTAATATGTACAAACAAATTCATCTTCCTTGTCTTTCAACTTATAGAATTACTTCTCTATATTCATACAAATAATATGGGGAATTCTATTTTTGAAAAATAATCTTAAAATTTATCCCAATATTGGGATAAAATTTCATCACATTTTTTCATCTCCATGGTAAGATCCCACCATTGATCTTTTTTTCCTTCTTAAAGATTAAAATCTAACATAACTTTTTAATATTAAAGAAACTATAGAATGTACAATATACTTTTAGTGGAGATGATCTATTTATCAAGAAAAAAAATTGTATGAGTAGACCCACTAAAATAATGTGGACATTACCTCATCAAGGACTCAAAAGAACATTTTACATTATTTTTCACATTGGAATCCCATTTATATACACGTCATGAGAAAGTTATGTAAACATGAACACTATATTTTTAATTATATCTATTATAACATTGGGTTTCTCAAAAGTGTAACATGATTCTTATAGGTTCAAACCATTGACTAAAACCAAAAAACATTGTGTTAGAAATAATAATCATAGTGGTAAATAACATAATCATGAAAAATATTTAATAGGATGTCTAAATCATGCTACCTTATTATCAATATAAGACACCTTAGGATCAATCTATTTCATCCATGATCAGTATCTATTAAATAATTTTATAATAGATTATAAATAAAAGATTAACTAACCCAATAATATCCCCCCCACAGTGTAATATTAGGTTCATAATAAGGGAACAATCACATCGAACTATAATTATGTCAAAGATATACTAAAAAAATATTTTCATGGATATTACCCACATGTTCATCACTTCTAAAACTATATTCACATTTAGTATCCTAACAAGTTTGTTTTACTGGGAAACCCTTATTAATTTGTTTATAATAACATATGAAATTATTATATACATATTATTATCCCAAGGTTCCTTGTTAATGTTTTCTCAACCTAGTTTCTAAAGTTATCTAAACCATTCTCTGAAACCAAATATAGAGACCCGTGATTTTCAAATGTAAACATCACATCTTATTTGGTAAATAATAAATACATAACATTGAAATATATTCTAAAAGCATACAAGTATGAAATATTTATAAGAATCAATATAGAATCAACCTGTTCATAAGTAAAATGCATTATCTCCCATGAATTTAATTATATATCACACCCATCTTTGTCATATATTACATAATACCATTCTCCATAACAAAGGGAAATAAAAAAATAAATGGTGAGTATTAATGCATAGTTATATAAAATAATATAGATATTAAGGATTGAAAAACATATAATAATCATAATGTTGTCATAATATGACCATAAAATTTGAAAACTAGACCCTTATATATCATAAATCATAATCATGAGTAATGGAATAAGTCATGGTAGTTTATATGTCAAGAATAATGCATAAATAAAAGCTAAAAATTCATTAGAGGATATTGTTTGCATAATACTTAAGTTTTTAGAATACCCACAAAAATAATTAATCATTTACTTAGTTGTAATGTTTCACTATTAAGACTAGAATAGTGGATTAGGATACCTCCCCATATAATCCATTTATTTAATGTTAACTCCCAAGACAATCATTATGGAAAGATTATAATACTGAACTAGGTTCACTCCCATGTCTAGTCTTCATTACCTCATGAGATATCAAACTATACCCAATGTATTGTTGGTATATATAATTCTGGACCCAACCAATATATAATCAAAATAATTTCTATGTGTTCATAATGATAATAAATCTTTCATCATATAAAAATAAAATAAATTGAAATGGGGTTAATAAATATTTCATCTTTTCATCATAGTATAACCCATGGAAAAGAAATAGGTTTCATAACAAAATTATGTCATGTAAAGAAAAAAAAGTTTCATAGAATTAAAATTAAATAATAAATTTCACAAGCCATAAAAATAATGAAAGTGGATTACATCATTGGATCATATCACCAATAAATCATAACTTTCATAAAATGATGCTATTATAAAATGAAAATCCGTTAAATGATCACATTGTATTTTTCTTGGGGAAAATAACCTTTTAATTTTAAAATTACATCTCAAAAATTTATAAATTACTTAAATAATACCGAATTAAATCATTTAAATGAAGCTATAAAATAATTAAAGTAATCTACAAATCATTTGTTAAAAGTGATAGAAGGAAATTCTGTTCATGGCGTGTATGTTAAAACAAATTTTCCTTTCACAATTTCTATAAAAGGTCAAACTTAACTCATTAGAAAAAGAAAAGGAACATTTATTTTAAACTATTTTATAAAAATTCCATAAATAATGAAAATTACCAAAGAAACCATAGTATAATAATCACATTTTTGAAAAGAAATAAGAAACATGTATATTGAATTAAAATAATTTTCGATCTAAACTAAAATAATGTTCACTTTTCCTTCAAAAAATTTTACGGGTCTCCTAAGAACATAATGATCTAAGGATTAAATATTCACTACAAATAATTAAAGGGTGATAATATTCATACTAATATTTAGGATTATATTAGTAAATGTTATCATTATAAACATCACTATAAGAAATCATGGTAAGAAAATATATTGTAACACAAAACCATTACCTCAAGTTCCACTATATTTTAATATTCTATTACCACATGTATAATAAATTAAAATTTATTATAATTCAATTAAAAAATCATGTACATACATATATTATCACATAGGTTTCCCTTTTATCATTTCCTCATAAATTGATAAATAATTCTTTATTAAAATCATTGTTTTCTAGTGATAACAATTTCATTTTTTATTAGAATTTCATATTATTAGTTCTATTTAATTTACATAGATCATGGTTAGAACAGGAAAAAAATATTAATCATGATATAAGTATCATATGTTCTCATTATTAATATTTAATTTATTCAATAAATGATGGATATTGAAAAATGAATTTCATTATTAATGAGATTGTTAGTCATACATACATGTGAACGTTGTTCTCACTTTTCATGAAATGGAACAATATTAATATTAATATTAATTAAACTATAACGAATTATAATTAAATCATTTAATCATATATATTTACTTAATCTATCAATTGTACAATCCATGTAAATTAGAAATGAAAATTAATCGCATTCATTTATTGTGGGGGTAGCACACTTGTACGCACAAGAAAGTTAATCATTTTCCAACATATTAGAAGGTAAGAATCTAGATATGAAATTATAATTTTGAAAAAGTATAATTATGTTATAATAATAATATATTAACATTAAACCCATTATAATAACTATTTTTTATGGAAATAGAATTTCATCGCTACATGGAAGAGCTAGTCACACAAACACACAAGTGATATATCCACATCCCATTAGATAGAATTGACGTGGATATTAGTGTTGAAAAATTATTTAAAAAATTTATCAGAAATAATATTATTAAAATATTAATCTATGATTAATTATATATGTCTATATGTTGTATAAGAAAAATGAAACTAAATGTGGTCATGAAATACAATTGCCTCTACTTCGGTTGGCCTTCCTTATATCATTTCTAAGGGACCCTTGTAATGAAACTTTTAAATGACTAGATCATCCATAAAATTTATAAGTAATATGGTATTAGTTTTTTATAATTTTTTGGAGATATAATGATTAATTTAGTGTAATTAGTAGAATGTAGGGGTGTCCTTTTATAAGACGTGGAGAGGACACACTTGGAATTTCCAAAAAAATACAATAAATTCATTCATAAGAAAAAATAATGAAAATGGATATTTAATCCAATGCAGGATACAAATAATTCAATATATGTCCATTAAATATATATTTGTAATTTTAATTCAAAACATACCCATATTTTTTTCTTTTAACCCTATATTAAATCTCATTTCACCTTAACCGTAGTGAAAAATTATTACACTTTTTACTATTCATTATGACCAAACATGAATGAGGTCTCCATAAAAAATATGAAATGAAAATTCAAATTATGGAATAATTTTAATATATTAATTCTCTAATATAAGACTAAATTAAAATTAAAATAAACTCACAAAATTTGAGGAAAAAAATATTCAATAAAAACTGAACATCTAAATATGCAATTTTTTTATTCCAAAAATCACAAAAAAAATTAATTCCAATAAACAAAATTGGATAATACATAATTTAAAGCATCCTTTTTCACGATCAAAATAAGTTTATAAAAATTTATCATTTTAAATACATTGACATAAAATATCATTTAAAATAAAAATTAGCATTTTTTCAATTGATGAAAAAAACAATATTTTTAGAAAATTATAAAATATTCAATAACAGTAAATTCTTACATGATTATTTAAAAATAAAGTTAATTTTTTAATATATGTTTTAATAAAATTGGTACAAATTAATTGTATTTTTTTGTTACAATATGAAATTAAAAACATTTTTTATGAAAATTGTATTTATAAAACATATAATGACTTCATTATAAAAAAATTAAAAATGTCTTTACATTAACTAAAACATTGTTACATATTTTTAATATTTTTTTATTCATATTAATAAAAAAATTATGGATAGTTTATAATAGTATACTATATTAAGTTTTATTTAGAGTCAACGTTTCTTATATCTCAAACTATGAATGAAATTAAATTATTTTTTGAAAAACGTACCATAATATATCATGGCGAAACAGGATGACCAACAAGATATACCACATGTAGTTTCATATATATATATAATAGTGGTTAATATATTATATTTGAACTCCCAGAAACTAAGGATGGTGACATAACTAGTATCTGAATCCGTCTTCTTTAATACCCTACTTATGGAAGTCTACATATTAACATAGAGAGTTTTGGGATGGTTGGGTTTGTTGAAAATAATTTCCATGGAAATAGCTCTACAAAGATTGTATTTTTTCACTCATAGGATGAGTAAGATTTATTTCTCCATGACTATGAAACAAAAATTGTAACACCTACAGATTTTATTATATATTCCCATTTGAATAAATATAATATCTTCGATAACAAGTCATATACATAACCTATGTCTAAATGAACAACAATATGATATACCATTATAAACTATCTACTACGATTGATATATGAATTAGAATAATAATATTTTTAAAATATTTTATGTATAGTCAGTATATGGTTTTAAATTATAATTTAACCCACAAAGGTTTTATTACATATTCTGATAAAATATAATAAAGAATTTATTCTATTTTCTAAAATTTTATTTGGTAAAAAATAAACTATTTTTTAATCAATCATATTAATATTAATTTTTTTTGAATTTTTAGGAAAATTTTTATAATCATTTATTTTTCAATGAAGAGATAGAAATATTTATGATTATTGGGAACTTATTTTCCTTTCCAGTAATTATAAAGTAAAATTATATTTTTCATACATTTTAAATTTTCATTATTTATTAAATAATACAAATTATCTGATAAATGTTTTTGTTATAATAATTATACTTTAAATTAGTATTAACACATTTCTATACATTTAAATTATAATTTTCATAAAATTCTCATTTCATTATGTATAACTGAAATAAGTTTTCTTTAAATTCGTCGACCTCTGTGAATTCAATTTGATAAATTTTTTCCAAATTAGGAATTTTTATGATAAAATTTACTAAATAGTTTCCTTTTATTGTTTTCCCTTCAGAAAAGTAACCTTAGATAATATTTTTCTGTAGGGAAAGGGTAAAAAGCTAAAATATGGTTATAACTATAACATCCCAGAATAGATTCCACTAAAACGGTGCCTTTAGCTTGTTGTCTACTTTACCAAAAGCATGCCTCATCATATACCAAATATTTATAGCTAGAAGTGAGGGTCTATTGTCTAATAGTAGGGATAAAATTCCCTTATATCAGAGCAAGAAACAAGAGAAATAGATAAGTATCTTGCATAGTAGAAAGAAAAAATATTGTGAAAGAAGTAAATAACATAAATAGAACATGCTGTAAAAATAAAAGAAATGTAATATAAGACTGCATATTTATGCCATACATACAAAACTAGACACCAATTGGGAAGACCATAAATATATTGTAATAGAAAAGAAACCAAAATAAATTTACATGGATCTTCTACAAACTTCAGGAAAGACCACACATCTGATATATAGAAATTTTCAAATTGCACCCACCCGATTAAAAGAAACCACCCTAGTAGCCCTTATTGAACATGTAACTCTGGGCCTTATCCCTATCCATCATAAAACTATGATCAGCCTGAAGTATAGAGCTATGGTCTACACATACACTGAGGTTCACATGCAGGGGTGATAAATAAACTTAGTAGTCCACCCTAATGAGGAAGCTATAAAATATGATACTATTACTATATGAAAATGTAACATGCTCAGCTAATCGAGAAAAATCTAAAAATAAATGTAAAACTAGAACGTGAAAACATAGTTGAACCATGTGTCAATAATCCCATCTAACTATGAATTTTCCACCATGGATTTCCATATCTATATATGTATGCATATGTATTCTTATAACTACACATATATACATAAATATGAATATTCAAGAGTATGTGAATGAAATCACATAAAACCAAATAGAATTTGATCCTTGGGTTTGTAATCTTGATCGCATGGTGATCTTAGGATATGGAATTGAGCTGGATGCCATACCACTCATGTTTTGTATCATTAAGTTTATCTCTAGCTTGATATTCCCAATAGACATATACCTAATATTCCTATCTCTGGAAATATATCTGAGCAAGCTAGGCCACCACGGGGGGATACTCATCCAATTCCTATGATCACCCATACATTCCACCAACCACTAAACTAATGGATTTCATGGAAGTACATATTTAAATCCTACAAATTATCACTAGAATAGATTCCATTCTTTGCATTCTATGTAAATCAAAAAAAAAATTCTGAGCCCCAGGCCTTAGTACATAAGCAGTCATTAAATTCAAAACTCAAATATTCTCCAAAGGGATGACCATTAAGGGATATGTTTTGAGAACTCACAGATTAGATAACATAATCACCCCTATAATCTCTAATAAGGTATCCTGTAATCATCCCTATCATCTGAAATAGTGTAATCATTCGAAGTATCCAATGATGTGAGACGCCATGCACCACACCAGGATCATGTAACTAACCAGAGAGAGTGTAATCAACCCTATACCCAAAGAGATCATAATAATCCATGAGTATAGTCATATCAAGAATACCATTATGATCCCTATCAAAAAAATGGGTCCCATGAAGAGAATATTGGAGTCCCCAAGATATATAAGGAAACATCACATCAGGATTAGCAACCACCAACCCGAAAAGAACTCCGGTAATCATCACTTCATCAATAATAAAAAATTGAAATTATAAACAAAATGGTGAGGGTGATTTAACGACTAATCCAAACACTACATCCATATACCCAAAGGCTTACAACTTCAACATGGGTTAAATGTGAAATCAAATACCATATCTACCAAGATGCAATATACTAGCTTTGGGCCAGTCAAACAAAAGGGAACCCACAACATCCCTCAAGTAAAACATAGAGTGGCATCCTACATGGGATCATTGAGGTAAAAACCAAAGAAAAGAAATTGTACTTAGATTCCTTAGCTGAATGTTAAAAGAGGAATGCAACATGGGATCCTCAAACAAAAAGTCAAAAAGATTCATCAAATAAGGGATCCTAAAGTGGAAAGAAAATAGTGGAATCCTACAAGGGATCCCAAAAATGTTTTATTGGAATTGGTTTCCTACACATGTCCCTCAAAATAGTGTAAGAACATGATGAATCACAAATAGGATCCTCTGAATGGTCCACAAATAAAGAAATCCTACAAAAGACTCCCAATGTAAACATATAAGTAGAGTTGTCCCTAAAGGGATCCTTTGTACAAATTAAAGGTAATGCATCAAACATGGGATCCTCTAGATCAAGACATAATCAGAGGAATCTTACAGGGGATCATCAGAAACAATTGATATCATATCCTAATTGTCTATAAGTGAAAATAATTCAAGGGAGATGTCCTCAAAGGAAAATCTACATTGGCATAATTCAAGAGATAAATCTCACAGCTCATCTCAGAATAGATCTCACTCTCTGGGGACACTAATTACAATAATTAGTAGAAGAACATATCTATTATGAAATGTATGAGACAACACATAGTCGTATTTAAAACAGCACATGAGTCTTTCCATCATGATATACATGAAAATATACTATTAATGGACTTATCATGGGTCCAATTCTGACTCCAGGGTGAAAAGATAATAAAAATCGTAAAAGGGTAACAAGGGGATGTACATTGCATGCCACCCTATTAAGACATAATGTACTTCAACAGCCCCACATGGGTGTGTTATTCTGCTGGCCTAGGCATGTAAACACCCTAGGTACACGACATGTGAAATGGGTAAACAATGTGTACCTTACATTGGGTAAATTATCCTATCCCTAAATGGGAATGTCCGTTTACTTGGACAAGTTGTGTACTTTTACATAGCATGCAACCCAAATGAATCTGGCTATGTACATTACATGTCCATGTACCCCAACATGGGTATCCATGTCGGGTACTCAAATACAAGACCCAGACCTAGTACACATCGTGTAAACCTTAGTACAAAAAAGGCATACCATTGGGTAGAAACCATTGAAACTTCAATAAAAACGGTGGTCCATTGTGGACGCACATCAGTCTAGCGTGTGTAGAGCTCCATGATGGTACCCTTCTCTCACCCACTCTACTTTTCCCTCTCACGCTTCCATTCTATATATGGTTGTAGAGACATTGGATCCATAGAGGGGATGAGAACCATAAGTGGGAGGAAATAGAGAAAAGAAAACGAAAATAAGTAAAAATATTCAAAAAGAAAAAGAAAAGAAAAAGGGGCTTGAGTCAGGCCCCAAACCCTGCCCGAGTTTATTCCCGGCCTAGTAAAAATTCCCCATTCCAAAAATGACAACAATGATGGAATCTTAATACAACCCTTTTTTTGAATTTTATAGTCAAAAAAGAAATCCATAAAAGACCATTTTACCCATTATAAGAATCTAATAAAAAAACAAATTTCTACTCAAAATTACAGTATAAAAAATATGTGTCCATACAATCTACCTATCATAAACCATATCTACCCTGAGAATACTCATTTTTAAGATTAGTATCCATGATATCTACCCAAGAATCTACACAAAAATCCAACTACACTATCTAGTGACTTGTATCATTGGTCCAACAACCATTCCCTACATAGATGATGTTTAACTGTGATCTATCTAGTACTCCCCACTATAAGAATACCCTTATCATCTTCTAACAATAAAACATAAGGCCTAATGGTCCCTGGAAAATAAACAATGTTAAAATAAAAATGTGGGTTACCATGCTTAAATAGACAGTGGTGTACTCCCCTCCATATGGATTACATTACACTGCTCCTTCAGTGCAACCTCAATAGGATTCCCTTTTCAAGGTAGAACATTTAAAAAAATGTTCTCAGCAAAATTTTAATACTCACACAGCATATTGAATATGATTTTATGATAGATAATGGTCTTCTCATAGATGAGTACACTAAGATTCTACAAAAGGTCATGTGCATCTCCATCCATGTCATTCTCAAATCTTGTCAAAACCAGACTATGATTCATCCATGGGACAACTCTCTCATAACACACCTTCATTTTTGGTGTCTCCTCTATTACGGAGGTAAATTCACTAAATTAACCAAAACTACTCGGAAAAAAATACCAAAAATGTTTTTGAAAACATCGATCCTTAGTTTGCACTTGGTCACTCACTAATTTATAATTTAATAGCACCATGAACCACCAGCGTCTACATTTTTACCTGACTTGTACCATAGAGATTCATCAAATATAATTCTCTGATGACCATTCTATATGGAACATCAGTCTCATTAAATTGGAATCCCCCTTGGAACTCCTCATCCAAATCTTGCACCTCAATAGTACCATGATTTCTTATATGTCCGCCCATCACATGGAATTGTTCTAGTCACTAGCATCTACTCGTGCTCTGACTACATTAGCAATAGTGGATACACTAGTCGATCAATCCATGCCCTTGAATAGTAAAACCTGTCAAATCCATTCATGACACAAAATCACCCAAATTGGTCATCGAATGATGAATGAATCAATATGGATATAAGGGAAAATTCAAGAAACTATTGTACCATGATCTCAAAACAAGTGTGAAACCAAGATCACCACCTAAAAAGACATTCGTAATCTTGGTCCAACCTCACATGAAGGTTACCCTAAAACAAAATGGATGTCAACCTATATGGTTAGGATTTAGTCTATAGGGCCTCTAGGTTTGAATCCTAGACCAGTAGAATAAGTCAAACAACTAGTATATAATTTATAACAACATAGACTGAAAGATAAATCCTCTTTTATAAATGAAAATATCACAACAAAAAACAAGGGTAAAAACTAAAAACATGGACTATAAGGTCCCGATACACACCATGAATCCTCATTAGGAACTACCCTTAGATTTCGTGATACCAATGAAGATGAGTGACTGAACTGACACTCACCGGGCAATCATATATGTAATACCTCCTCCAGGTCAATTTCATGAGAATGATCTGGGTATCCATCAGCATCATACACAGTGATCTGGAAACATAACCATGAACTCTGAAATAAAACCCTACAAGTGGTAAAACAGAAGGGCATCAAATTCCATATAGACCTACAATGGTAATTGCACCTCTTTTACATGATGTTTAAGTCATCATACTCAACACTAATTCATTAATGTAGATCGACATGACCTGATATCAGAATTGAATATCTATAAATAAGTTGGCCCATATAAATTGGCATCATTCATTTGTAATATGAACCCACTAGAATTCATATATGATTTGAATCCTAAATGATGAATATGATGCATGGGACACCTCTTAACTTTGGAACTCAAGAGTCAAAGTATATGAATGGCCTCTTTATAATGTCCAAGAGCAAGAGATCCATGATAAATCATAAAATATACACAATATGTGCATCAATCAATGTGAAAACTATATTCATCTACAACATCGCAAATAAAAATAGTAATCCCATAATCAGGAAACCAAGACGTCTTACCAAAACAAGTGTACTCAATGCACCGGTCTGATATCCATCACATGTTCTGATACATTCCTAATACTCATGTCTACCATATCCCAAATAGAAAATACCTGGAAGAGGGAACCTATGATACAAATTCTCATAATCTCATCCCGAATACCACAAAAATTTATTCCAAACATGGTTTTTTACTAGTCTTTAAGCACACCTCCCCATATGGTAGGGGTTTCCAACTAGTATCAAGGGCCTAGTGAAATAGAGTGGGTAGACTATGCCCTCATATAACAGTATATAACAATCTAAATACATAATTATTATACATAGAATAAATAAAATATATTGGGGAAGAAGTAAATAACTGAAATAAAATATGAAGTAATAAAAAACAAAATTTTATAAAAGCCTGAACAATTATTCCATTCATGCAACATAGGTCAACCACTGGGTTGACCACATAGATTGATGATTACAAAAGAAACTAAAATAAAAATACAAGGATCCACTAAAAATTCTGAGCTAGAGCACATACATAGTCTCTAGACACTATCGAACTGCACCAACCAAATAAGAAGATCTGACATGAGCAGTTCTACAAAAACATGAAACTCTAGCCTCATCCCTATCTATCATGAAACAATGATCAATCTGGAAAGAAAAAATATGTTCTACACATAAACTGAGGTGAACATGTAGGGGTGATAAATAATATGAATATGAAATCCCAATTAGAAACCTATAAAATATTTATTTATAAGTTTATGAAAAATTAATGTGATCATCCTTGCTGATATAAAACTAGAAATATATGTAAAACGAAAATGTGAAACTAAAGTGGAATCACGGGTCAGTAATACTGGTCAACTGGGTATGTTTCACAACTAATTTCCATATATATATATACATATACATATGTAGTCCCATACCTTGAGATATATATACCTAAATATTAATACACATGAGTAAGTGAATGAAATCCCAAAAAACCAAATATTAGTCGACCCTTGGGTTAGTAGTCCTGATCGGTAGGACATCCTATGCATTGAAATTATGCAAGATGTGGCACCACTACAGATTTGTATCACTAATTAAATCTTTAGGTGTGTAATCCTAATTGAGGTACACCTATTTCATCCAACTCTAGAAATATATATGAGCAAGCTACGTCACCTTTGGGGGATACATGGCATACACCTAGGTTCACCCATAATCACCTCCAATCACTGAAAAAATGGATTACTGTGATTTTAATTTAGATATCCTATAAATAGTCAATGATTTAGATTCCATAATACCCCATCCATGTAAATCCAGTCTAACGTCTTAGACCTTGGTCTCAGTTTGTACGTGTTCATGGCCTCCATAAATTGGATAGACTCGATGGTTATGATAGTTGGGTGAAATTAAAAGAAAAATCATTGATTATATTCCATACTCACTCCTTGAGTATCTAATAGGGGATTGTGTAATGATTTATATCATATTAATGAGTGTTTTACTTTCGATCCTCAAATTATGTCAGACGCCATGCACCACACCGTCATCAAGTAACCAACCTTGGAGAGTGTAATCATCCATAACCCTCAAGAGAACATAATAGTACATTAGTATAATCAATTTTATGAGAGCGTAATAATCCACATCACATATCAAACATAGGGGAGAGTAATCATCCTCATCACTCGATAGAGAGGAATAATACATCAGTATCATCACTTGGGATGCCATACATGTATATCATAATAGTAATACCAACAGCTGAATTCTAAGAAACACATATAGACATACCAATGATATAATAATATAATATACAAGATAAACAAAAAAATCCTAGTTTGTACCTCTAGGTATAGTAGTAAATATAAAAAATTACATGGATAAATATTCATATCCTAAGAAAACATGTATTGGCATCCCAATGAACAAGAAATATCCCATGAATATTGATCAAGCATCCCAATGAGAATGAATGATGAATCACATCATTCTCAATAGCCTCCAAATAAGAATATCCTATAGCATTCATTTTTGTATCAAAAGTAAAAAAAATTATAAAAAATATATTGCGGGTGGAAAATGAAAAAACCCAACATTACTACCACAACACCACATACTTACAATTTTGGCACACATTCTAAGGTGACACCCAATACCATATCTACCCAAACACAACATACTATCTCAGGTCTACTAAAACAATGTTCCACCCACTGGGTCCCTCAAGTCAATCATAAATAGGTATCCAACTTGGGATCCTTGAGGTTAAAACACAATCGAAGGATTCCTACATGGGATACATAGATAAAAGTTAATAGAGGACTTCTACATGAGATCCTCAAATTAAAAGTCAATAGAGGAATCATACAAGTGATACTAAAGAGGAAAGATAGTGGAGGAATCCTATAAGGGATCCTCAAAACGATACATATGAAATGCATGCAATAGGGGGGTTCAAGATAAGATAAGAAGCTGTGGGATCCACAGAATTTTCCACATGTAAATAGATACTACAAGAGGATATATAAGTAATCATATAACCAACGAAACCCCTTAGGGTATCCTTGGTATAGATATAAGATATAGGCATCGTAAATTGGATCCTATAGTTTGAAATGTAAACAATTAAATCCTATAGGGGATCCTAAAAAACTGGTCTCTTTTAATCATAATCCAAAAAGAAAAAATATCACAAGGGAGAAGTAATAAAATGAATATATACATTGGTATAGGTCATGATAGATAGCTTAGGGATCATCTCAGAACATTTATTTTTATCATGAGACACTCACTACGACAACTTGAGAAATAACCTCTTCATTATGAAATAAAATAAACTCCACTTAGAAGTCCTCAAAACACCACACATGTCTTACAATCATGATCGACATGAAAAGGTAATCATAATGTACTACAGATCGGTCTGATTCTGACTCATGGGTGAAAATATATAAAAACCCCAGAAAGGATTACAAGGGGCAGTGTATGATATTTCACCTTATGTACACAAAATGAACTCATAAATCCTGATATGGTTGTGTAATCCCACTATCTTGGGTATGTAAATTCCCTAGGGACATAGCATGTGAAATGATTACATGACGTGTACCCAACATGGGGTACCTTTCCATGTCCCTTAACTAGTTTGGCCATGCACATGTCCATGTCGTGTACTTTCACATGGTGTGTGACCAATATTTCATTTGGTCATGTACACTACACTAACACATACCCCTACACGGGTAGCCTATCTGGATAAGTGGATACACGTCCAACACATAGTACATGTTTTTTACACCCTATTACACCAAATTTTTTTCAAAAATTACATATTCCTAAAATGGGAATAACACACTCTTTGTCAACCAGAACTACACGTCATGTTGTTTGTTTTTTCCAAATCGAAAACCTTATAACTGCTTGAAACCATGATTTCCACCCCCAAATCAACAACATGGTCCCCAAAGTACCTACGAAAGATTAAAAGGGTATTAAAATTAGAAAATGAAAAATTATTGGATTTATATAGTAAAAACATGAAAAGGACTTCTTTTGGGTGGAGACTACCAATGCTTCACACAAATTTTTAGTCAACGTTTATCGCACATTGATACAACGTGTCGAGAGATATAAGAGGAAGACATTATCTCTCCCTATAAACTTTTTTATATCCCTATCGATTTCACTCTAATATCATGGTGAAGTAGGAGCCGAAGTGGGTTGACTTCCTAAGAAGCACGATAAAAATATCACAAATTAAGAAAAAGGAATAAAAATAAAAAAAGAAAGAGGAAATGAAATGTGGCTCGAGCTGGCCCCGACACCCATCCTGAGGTTCTATATATCCTAGAAAAAGATATTTATCCAGGAATTAGGGATGCACTTGAAATATTAATCTAATTATCTATTTAGATGTTATGTCTAAACAAACCTGTTGAATAATTTAATATTTTGTTAATTTAATATTTAATATTAATTATTCTACTAAAATATGAACTACTCATAACCCCATAAAACCCAAATACTATGGTAAAAACCCTTTTATAAGACTAAAATATAGCTCAAAAAAATTATCTGAGATCATTTGGTAGGGGAAAATATCATTTTACCCCATACAAGTATTCAAAAGAAAACAATCTAATTTCCGAATAAAATTGCAGTCTAGAAAACATGGGTCTTTACAAAAAAAATTGGGATACAACATTAAAATTTCACTAAAACTATACTTTACCCTATAAGAAGTGTTTTATTCAACCATTATCATCCATTTCTAAAAATATGGCCACTTGGTTTGATATTTATTTGATATAAACCTTAATATTGTCTTATGAAGATAATAAAAAAATGTAACTCTCTTGAATTTAACATCTCTAATGTTGTGTTATAAGGGTAAAAATAATTATGTTATGTTTATAATTTTTAGATGGAATATTAATTAATTTTTTATCATTGTAATTTATTTTAAATTTTTACAAATTGAATAATTATATTAAATTTTTCCCCGACTTCAAAAAATTATTTAGTCAATTAATATAAAAATTAAATAATTGATTTTAAAAATATTAAAAAAAATATATCTTCATGAATTATTGTGTTCCATGAATATTATAGATTAAAATAAAATATTTAAGATTATGAAATGGTTTATATTATAATTTCATAACAATATTTATGAATTTAAATCAAATTAAATTAATAGTTCAAAAAATTAGATTAATGATGTTTGATAATAAAAAATATTTAATTAATTTATATCATAATTCAAAAAAAATCATATATTTCACCAAGTCAATGAGATATAGTAAGACATGTCAACCATTCTCCTTTAATTGGTCACTTATCTTATATGGGAACATTTTATATCATTAAGTACTAAAAATATTTATATAGTTATACTTGTCAAATGGGTAAATGAAGGGATAAAACCAAGATTTACTAGTGAAAACCAAAATATATATATATAAATTTTATTTGATGACATTATTTAGATTCATCACTATATATCAATGATTAAAATCTATTTTTATAATTTTCCAATGAAAACTAATTTTTTGTAATATAATACTTTATGTAATTCAAAGAGTTCCCCACCTTGGTCAAATGAAAGGGAACTAGGACTCCACTCTTACTCACACATATTGTACCTTCTAAAATATCTAAACATAACTATAATACAATCCTATATTCCTTACCCATTTCTAGTTCTTATATTATTTATAAAACTATGTCCATTATGGATTAAGTTGTAAGTTAAAATAGATTTCTCTATTTAGAGGTAAAACATTTAACCGAGTACTATCAATTTATGTTTTCCTCTACTTAATCTAAATCAATTTAATACATCATAAAATAAAAAAATTATTATCGCAAATATAATTAAATATAATTATTAATTTTAAAAACTTTATTTTCCCTTATTTTTTACCAAATGTCATGTGAATGTGTCTCCCCTACATACTTGTGGATAAACACCTCCATATACTGACATATTTCATTTACCAATAGAATATTTCATGTTTTTTTAATATTTGGAAGTTAATGTTTGTATATGATATTTATTAAATAATTATGATACTATAAATATAATATCAAATTTATATTCTTACCTTCTTATGGGATGGAAAGTAATAATGTTGCTCATGTCTATGTGTGGGATACCATCTCTAAAAAGCTATGTGATTTGTTTTCCATCTCCTATTTACATGGATTTTAGTAAAGATATATTAATAAAATATGTATGATATATATAATATAAAAATTAGTCTATAAATGTTGATTATTATGTAATGTTATTTTATTATGTATTTCAAAAAGTGAAAACACTATTCTGGTGTACGTGTGGCCTATTATCTCATTGATTGTCGTAATTCATTTTTATCTCTATAAAATATATGGACGACCCTATATATATCTCTCTGTGTGTGTGTGTGGGTATAATGAAAAAATATTATTCTTATTTCATTATTATAATTATAGATATGATGGATCCATTGTCTATGTGCAAGTACATACTTTACTAAACTGAAACATGCATTAAAAAGGATTTTTAACACTCATAAATAATGAATTGAAAAAAAAATTATTAATAAAAAGGTATTGAAATGTTATAATTGAAACATATGTGATATTATATGTATTCATATTGTATTATATATATTTTTAAAAAATATAAATTTAATATATTATAGGATAAAATATTATTTTAATGAATTCAGTATTGAGGTAAGGGCTTATTTCCTAATCTCATCATTATTTGAGATTGTTTATGATTAATTCTTAATTATGGAACTATGTTATATATCAATATTTAAATTAATATATTTTATATTAATATTTTTATTTCGGAGAAATTATATGTTTTAAATTAATTTTCCTCTGTTAATAACATCTTGGAACGAACGAATGCCTTTATAGATAACATGATTTTTAAATGGTTAATAATATTTTCCCTCCATGTGAATATTTACATTTCATTTTTCTCAATATTGGTTTTACTATTATCATATAATTTTCTAATCCCATTTATAACAATTTTTTAATTTCTATAAAATTATTTTAAAAGAATAATTTTTTTATTTATTAAATAAGTCACTTTTTATTTTTACCAAAAATGTGAAATAAATAGTTATTTGGACATTCTCGGCAGGAATGGAATTTCTGTAAATTATGAACACCCATTACATTAATACTTAAATATAATGTTTACATTGTTATTTCAATAAAAAATTACTCTCATAATATTCCGTAATTTTTTTAATATTGAATTTGAAAGTGAAATGTATGTTTTCATCAAAAAAATTTGTAAGGATATGTTTATGGTATTATTATTCACCAATGACAACAACCCTTTATTTTACTAATTATCTAATAGGGACGTTTTTTAGTGATACAATCCATATTAATATCATGAAGGTTTATGATCAATTTTGTGGGGTGTGTATTGAAATTTCATACACTAGTTGATTATTTACTGACTATTCTTGATCATTTTGGAATGTTGATTAAGTTTTACTGGATATTTATCTGATGAATGCATTTGTCTTATAAAATGATTGGTGGGTAACTAATTTATATAGACCCTAAATTCATTCGTTTTCCAAATGAGGCAAATCATGTTGGGAATTTGATTGATGCATTACACATTTCTTTAAGATTTCTTTACATGAATCCCTAACAGTATGCTTTAGATGTTTGGAATTATGAATTCTATCATTATGAAATTAGTTATTATTATCTGGTTAACTATTAAAATGGTTATCTCTTTAATGGATAAGATTCAAGAATATTTTATTTTTTATATTGAATTATTCAATCATCACATATTCATATAATATTATTCATGACTTATTTTTTATATGATATCTTTTCCACTAGGAATTACCTTAATTTGAATGAATGATCATCCATTTCTTATGTTCCTAATCTTAATGATTATATGATTTAGTAATAATTGATATTAAAGGATATTATTGAGGGTATAATGATGTTATCAAAAAAAATACTTGGTTTTATTTTATATTTTCCAATGTAATTTGTGATATGGGCATGTATTTAGATTACAAATACTTCTAAATTATTTAGTCCTTTTTTATGTGGTAATTTGTATCCCTTTACAATGTGATAAAGTATTTAATAGCTCTATAATATTTGGTTCAGGGTATTTATTATAACTATTAGATCAAGTTTAGTGAATGTATTAGGAACAAGGTTTAGTAAATCATAGTTTGGGGAATATAACCCTTAGGTGGAATAGAGAATAATTTTAATAAAACCATGATTAAGATTTTAATATTATTTATACATGAATTATCAATTTATCTTAAGTGTACTTTTTTTGAAATAATAAACTATTATTCATAATGTTTTTATCTAACATAATATATCAAATTATGAGAAACTGGAACCTAGGTGGTGGAATGGAAATCTTATAAATTAATGTCATCTATGTAGGGATATCTATTTAGGGAATGATATTTAAGATAGAGTTAGATCTAGAGATGGTACTAAATAAATTATAACTATATTACAAAATATTATTCAGGTTATGAAAAAAAGACATTAGACATAGTATATAAACTACTAATTTGTAATTTATTACAAAAATGATGGACCATTTCAGGAGAAATCACCCTCCGTATTTTAATTGAACAAAAAATACATTTTTAGCGATGAAATTGATATGTTATTTAGAAAGGGTTTTCATTTCATGGTGATGTAATGGAAGTGGGAATGGTTCCATAGTATTTATCATCTCATGGGGGATTCAGATTCATATTATTCATTTACTCAAAACCATAAGTATGTGGTGTAAATATTGAGCATGGATTGAAAATATGTCTTGGCGTATTTCTTGGAAAAAGAATTTCCTCATGAAAAATGTGCGTATAATGAGATAAAATTACTAAATCTATCACAAAATTAATTAAATATTCTTTGTATATATGAATCTAACATTACAATGTTAGAAATTAATATTGTTGACTATGTTTATAATCCAAGGAGTAATATTGATCATTTCTTTAATAAGATTAATCAAATCCTTTTAAGTGCAACAGTCACCCAACTATTATCGATATATTAATATATAGTATAATTTTCTATCAATATAGAGAAATTAATATTCATTTTTTATGAATTTAAAGTAAATAATGTGATTAAAGGGATATGTAAGAAAAAATGGTTCAGGAGAAGAAGAGAAATAGTTATTTTGCAACAGTTAATACTTGGGTATGGAAACACATTAGTACATGAAAAAAGGAATTTGCTTTAATTGTAGAAACAAATGACATCATACTGATAAATTAATTAGTAAGGGAGAATCCATAAATGCATAGTTGTTTTACAATAAGTATTTGGGTCACCATGTCATCCAAAACCCTAGACATCTTGTAAACATACCACAAAAGTAGCTAGGGGAAAGCTTATGTAATTACTATAGACCAAGTGGAAGATCATGGGGATGTGGTGAGTGGTACACTAATAATAAACACCAAGATTGTAAATGTTTTATTTGATTCCAATTCCACCCACTATTATATATCTAATTAATATTCTAAAGGTATCGTACCACTAACTCAAAAAATTTATGTTGAGATGGGGGTGAGAATTACTAATGGTATTATGAATGAATTTCATGTATGTAGTTCACTTGTTGTATAATTTTTTGGGAGTGTGCTTCTTGAAATTCTTTTATTAAAACATCTAATTTAATTTTATGTAATTTTGGGTATGTATTGTCTCTCTCAATATATATCCCATATCAATTTTCATGGAGGAGTGGCTATATTAGATAATCCAAATTAACCATCAATTGTTTATCATTTAAGGAAGGAACTTGAAAACCCTATTTAAATTTCTTCAACCATATGGGGTATTCTATATATTTATGAGGGATATTTTTCTAGGATTCTTGGGTAGAAACTCAATATTTAAAATTTTCCTATTTTTGGGAACATTAGTTTGTTTCTACCATAGAATTTCCTAGTCTTTCCCTTAATAATAATGTTTTTTTAAATAGAACTCATACCTAGTGGAACACATTTTTAAAAAGATCCATATAGAATGTTCCTGATTTATTTGCAAGAAAATAAAAACCATATTAAAGAAAATATAGATAAGGGATTCATTTTACCAAGTGATTAAACATTGGGTAATCATGTTCTTTTGTTAATAAAAAATATAGTTCAAGTAATATTTTAATTTGATTGTCTTTAATATAATAGGGTCACTATTAAAAAAATTATACTATACTCCATATCAATTATATATTGAACCATTTATGTGGATCACTATTTTTTATGACTGATATTCAATAAATATATAATCATTTAAAGGTACCTAAAGAGGATATAATGAAAACAACCACATGTAAGATAAGTGGTCATTTTGAATTTATCGTCTTACCATTTTAGCTTCCCAAATATCATGTTTTCTTTATAGATTTAATGAATAGAAACTTTAGAGATTACATTAATCTATTTATAGTATTTTTTAAATTTTATATTCATATATTTTTTATGATCATGGAAAATAATGAATAATAATTAAAAAAATTCATATGAACAACAGTAAATAGATGTTATAGGATAAATTTACCATGAGTGATTTTTTCCATGAAATGTTTCATTCTTAGGTTATATAATTTCATGTGAGGGTATATTACTATATCCTTCAAAGACTAATTTTATTTATAAATTTCATATACCAACCATAATGGCCAATATTTTTATTTTTTGTTGGTTGGATGGATACTACAAACTCTTTGAGTGATATTTCTTGTGAAAATCCAAAACTTTAATTGAGTTTTCTTGGATGGATGTTATGAAATTTAGGAAATATAAGTATTTGGTGAATTTTATGTAAATAAATTGAAGGATTTTCAATGTTCCTATATATATAAAACCCTATAGTGGAGAAATTATTGGAATATATACTCATGAATAAAATACGGCACTATGATTAATCGTCATAATTCAATATTCATATTTAAATTACAACGATATTTAAATATATAAATGAGTATTTCTAGTGGGACAATATGAAGAGATATATTGAAATTTATGTTTCTCAATTCTTTTTATGTCACCATGTTAAGAATTAGGGACAAAATTCTAAGGGGATTTTACATCCTTTATCCAAAATAGAAATGATATTGGAAAAAAACACCATTTAATTTTTTGTTGGAATCCCCAAAATGTATAATTTCCATAATCCTGACTTGATTTTAGTCGATTTCTTTATGATTTCACTACACATAATTATTTTGAAGGAATATTTATATATGTATTATAACACTTAAATAGAAATTAATGATGGGGTAATGTTTTATGGAGTATAACATCATATTCTATCCGATTAGGATATGATGTTTACCTTGACATTCTAGTGAAGACTTAAGAGATCTAGGATTCAAAATTGTGTTTTAGTACTATATATCAAACTTATAAATATGGTTATTATTAGGGAATAATTAATTAATTAATGGATAAATTTATATTATATTCTATATAATTTACTTGTTAGTGGGATCAACACATTCCTCTAATAATGTTTTATTACAACAATAGCATTCACAAGAGACTTCAAGTTTCTCCTATAGAATTATATTATGGAAATAAGTGTATAACACTGTTATTATGGGAAGTTTGTGAAATAAATATTATTCCTATTACAACAATTATCTTTATTGAAAATATAGACATGATTTATTACATAAATATAAACATTATACAAATATGAGGATTGATAGTTCTAATTTCTTGGTAAAATTATGAAAAATACATAAAAACAAATAAAACACTACATCTTTATTGAAAACTTCTTTTACATGACCACAACATTCCTTCATACTTAGCATTTCATGGGATAACATGAGGTGACGCATTATAAATGGGTGAGTTGTGAATCCTAGTATGGGAGTAAATAAGTAATAACATGAAGACTATAGTAAATTAAAAAAATAGGAATATTAATGAATCACACGTGAAAAATGAACATAAAGACATGATATAGAATTACTAATAAAACATGGAAATGTGGCAACATCATTTAACATGATATTAGCACGATCCAAGGAAAATTGCACATGGATCATGAGTAAACCATCATTTCACATTAATTAGAATGAGTGAACCCTCATAGCACTTAAAAAATCATGATACTAATCATTACCCAATGAATTGGAGTGCAATTAGGTCTCACCCTTATTAGTCATTTCATTTTATTCATATGTTTGTGTCACATAGATCATACAACGTGGATTCATTAAACATCATAATTATTTCCACGAATAAGAGACATGAAATAACTAAAATTATGTCCTAAATAAAAAAATTACATGTACATAAAGGTGAATACCCTTGATTGAGAAAATGGGTATGGTATTCACTTACACGATTATTTTGTTATGGGAAATTTTGGTGTAACATCAGCAGCATAACGACGTCAAATAGAAATAGTAAAATAGGTTACTGGGATAGAAACTGGTATATCATAATTTATACATGAAATTGATATTAAGGGGGTCATGTAACCTAATATCTCAATATATATAATTGAATTTAGATGCATGTTATAAAATAATTTCTTGAAAGTAATTGAGAATATAGAAATTCCTTATGGAATTTATGAATGGTAAAGAGTGTGCATGAGAGTAAATAAAAATAAAGAAATATGTTTCTCATAATTCAATCATAATAAGGGAAGTATGGGGGAGGTGTAAAATCATACCCCAACATTTTTATTTGAAAATAAAATTGTATAATAACATAAATAAATTTGGAAAATCCCATACTTGGAAGTGTGATCCCAATTAATTGGGATAGGCTTGAGAAAAGATTCATGAGAGATTGGGGCACCTTGGTAGGATTATAGAGATAGGATTTCAGAGTTTGGTTGAGTTATGAATGGTATGAGTGAAGTGGAATGGGATATTTAGTGTGTTTATATAGGAAAGGGTGAATTTTTTATTATTTCAATTTTGGACACCAAACATTAAACTAATCAAAACCACAAACCAACCCATGGTTATATTTCTTGGTTTATTTAAACGTGAGTGGTAAACATTATTCTATAAGGCCAATGGATGTAATTATTAATATATTATACTTTCATATATGGAGGTGACTCCCACACTCAAGGAAATCATTTTAAAAGTTAAAATGTTCTATAAGCCTTGGATGATCTGCTAAGGCACTATAAAATTAATAAAACAAATATAAAATCAAAATATTCTAAAGGAAAAACATATATTAGACAAAAAACATATTTATAGTATATTATTACATCATTATTGGGTCATTATGATGTCATAAAATAAATTATATATTTAAACTGTATTTAAGTTTTACCCAAAAATTCTACTGTCTCAAAAAAGTATGAAAAATTCCCCATTCGATAATTTCAAAATTATGATTCCATAATTAAAATTCATGTTATCTAAATAATTTTCTAAATATGTGAATTTTTACTTTTAAAATAAATACAGACATTTATCAAAAATTTATGGGTTTTTACAAAAACAACTTTCAAACCATAATAAAAATTAAAATTATATTCATAAAAAAGTATACAATCATTTATATTCAATAAAAATTTCTTTATTAATGATATTTTATTAAAATATTATTTAATTTATAAATCTATTAATTCATTAAAATAGATTGATTGATTGAATATTAACTAAAAATAATATTTTTGGTAAAAAACTATTTACTATGTAACAATCATAAAATGAATGTATATTCTATATTCCAAAATAATACACCTAATCTTAGTGTTAAGGTCTTATTACATAACCCCTTAAAAACCCACATAATACCTATAAGGAAGGTGTGCATTTGTGACTGACTCTTGGGGTGGCTCGGATAACATCACATGGGTGGTAATCTCTATTAACTTCCACTTCTCTCGTAGGTGATTTCATTCAAGATTAAAGTGTTCGATATCGGTTTGGGCTTGGTCCAGAGCATAGCCCAGTGATTCTACAACCTTACCAAGCTCTAAAAAATGGGCTTCATATGGAGCAATTTATATGGATGAGTTCATCCCTTCCTTTGTCTGATTAAATTGGATTTATTAAAGCCCTATATTTATACTTATCATGTGATTGTTTTTCAATGGATATATTAGCAATGGTAATAATTATTAATGTTATTTTATAATCCAAAAACAGAAAACCAAGGAAGTTCATATGTTTTATATAACAATTTTACATAATAATACATTTTATTAAATAAAGAGGAATTTTCCTTAATAAAATTTTGGGTCGTTATGGTCTTCCCCCATTAGAAAATTTCACTCTTAAAATTTCCTTTTTCCACACTAGAATAGATAAGGGCAACATTACTTCAACACTTCCTCTGATTCCCATGTTTCTTCTACAAACATGTGGTTTTTCCACAACAACTTGACGAGGGGCATTGTCTTATTTCGTAGAACTTTTTCCTTATGATCTAAGATCTTCACTAGATTATCTTTATATGAGAGGTCATTCTCCAATGGTACCACCTCTGGATTGATTACATGAGATGAATCAGGTATGTACTTCCTCAATAGTGATTCATCAAATATATCATGTACTTGAGATAGGTTTCGTGGGACGGTATGTCAAGAGGCCACTCCCCCAATGCAATCAAGGAACTCAAAACGGTCGATGTACCATGGAAAAATCTTTCCCTTATTCCCAAATCTAATAACTCTTTCCAATGTGATATGTAAAGAAATACCATGTATCCAACATCAAACTCTAGGTCTTCTCAGCAATTATCGTCATAGCTCTTTTGTCGAATATTCTCATATTTAATGTGTTGTTGGATGGTCTTAACCTTATCCACCATTTCCTTTATCGTTTTTGGATCTAGGGGTTTTCACTCCGCAACTCTAACCCAACATGCTGGTTTTTTTACCTCTACATATAAAGAGATTCATAATGATCAATTTGGATGCTTGAGAGGAAACTATTATTGTAAGAGTGCTCAACTAAAGGAAGATGTTGATCATATCCTCCTTATAAGTCCATTGATAATTATCTCAATATATTATCAAGTTTTTGGATATTTTGTTCATATTGGCCAATGATTTTGAGGATAATAAGACTTACTAAAGTTCATCTCAGTATTCAAAGCGTGTTTGAGACTTATCCAGAACATAGAGGTGAATCTTAGATTTCCATCAGATACAACAGACATTGTTACTCCATACAGCCTTATCACTTATCTAATGTATATTCATTCTTATTGATCCAATTAGAAATCCTCATGAATTTCAATTATCTGTGCAATCATTGTAAGATGATCCACAATAACAAATATAGCATTGTTTCCATTGGATATCATCGGATGTCTGGTGAAAAATTCCATGGTGATGTTCTCCCATTTCCATGTTGGTATGGTTATGGGTGCATCATCCCCTTATAATTCTTCCTCTTAGACTTCCCTTTCTGACATACCAGGCAATTTTATTTATACTCAATGATCAACTACTTCATGTTATCACATAAATAATGCTCTTAGAGATCTCAATACATCTTTTTGTTTTTAGGGTGAATGGATAAATTTAAACTATGTGCATAATCCAAAAGATCTTTATTTAACTCCAAAATTAATGGAACACATAGTCTTTACCCAAATCTCACAGTTCCTTTTTCATTAACATTGAACTCCAAGGATTTACCTTTTTCAATATTTTCCACTTTCTTCTGAGTTCCTACATCATTCTTTTGAGCATCCTTTAAACTTTACAAAAGAGATGGTTGAGCAATCATTTGTGAAAGGATTGATTATGTTCCCTTATTTATGATTCCCATGACCACCTTCATTAAATATAATAATATTGGATCCATTTCAAATATCAACAATGATAAAATTTCTGGGTTCTTTCTACTTAGAGAATCTTCTATCTTGTTCGCTTTCCAAGAGTGGTAATGGATTGTGAAGTCATAGTAATTGATTAGATCTAACTATCATCTTTGGAGTATATTAATCTCTTTCTATGTGAATATAAAATTGGGGATTTGTGATCCTTATATATTTCGAACTTCTCCCCAAATAGATAATTTCAACAAATTCTCAATGTGTAGATTACTGCTGCAAAATCCAGATCATGTGTTGGATGGTTTTTCTCATGAAATTCTAATTTCCTAGAAGCATAGACAAAGACTTTGTCATTTTTCATCAACATAAATACCAATCCCTTCTTTGAATCATTAGTAAATACCACAAAATTTTCTCCACTTATGGGTTGTGTGATCACTAGGGGGAGTGATTAGCCTCTTTTTCAACTCCATGAAGCTATCATTGATTTCATCACTTGAAGAAAACTTGACTCCCTTCCATGTTATCTTAGTAAGAGGGTTTAAAAATCTTGATAAATTACTCAAAAATCGACAATAATATCCAGTTAACCTAAGGAAGCAATGGATATTTTTCATAGATTTTTGCCACAGCCATCACTCAATTGAAACTATATTAGAGGGATCCACGGATATACAATTTCTTATGATGATATGACCCATGAATGAGACTCCCTTAAACCATAACTCCCACTTTATGTACTTCGAAAAGATCATCTCTTTTCGTAAGGTCTCTAGTACAGTTCTTAGATACTCGTCATGCTCCTTCTTGGTTTTAGAGTATATTATAATATCATCTATAAAGACTACAAAAAATTTGTTGAGGTAATTCTAAAGACTTTATTAATCAAGTCCAAGAAGAGTTTTGAAGAATTATTGAGTCTTGAAAGGCATTACTACGAATTCATAGTGCTCGTACCTTGTACGAAATGAAATATTGGGGATATCCTCCCTTTTCACCCTTACTTGGTAATATCCCCAAGGAAAATTTAACATGGAGAAGTATTGTGATCCACATAGCGGATTTAACAAGTTATCAATTCCTCACAGAGGATACATTATCTTTATCATGATTTTGTTGAAATCGTGATAATCAATGCAAATAAGCATTGGCCCATCTTTCTTCTTGACAAAGACGATTGGTGAACACCATGGTGAAGCACGTGATCTTATATACCCTTTATATAGATTCTCTTATAGTTTTTTTTTCATCTCCTCAAGCTCCACAACATATATTCTATATAGATCCTTGGATATTGGAAATTCCCCAGGAATAAGATCAATCTTGTATTCAATATCTTTTTTGGAGGAAGACCATACAATGCCTTGGGAAACACTTCAGTGAATTCCCTCAAAAAAGGCATGTATTCAAGTATGGTTGCTTCTATTGACTCAATAGTATGATCAAGATACTCATTCTTAGAGGTTATTAATATCCACACTTGATATGGTGGAGCTAAAAAAGATTTATCCTAATCTTTTCACTTGTACAGAATCGGGAGTCGATTCTCCATATAGAGAGTTATTTCCCTCTAACTGAAATTTATGTTGGCTCAATGTAGGGAAAGACAATATATACCAATAATTGCATCAAATTCTACTAGATGGAGTATGAAGATGTTTTTTGGGAAGTTCAATCCAAAAATTATGAAATAGGATGAGTAATATTCATTGGATGCAATGATTTCCCCATTTTTCATTCCCACTGACATCTCTACTTCCATGATTTCTGTTGATGTTTAGATTTTTCTACTAAACTCTCTTGATATAAAAGAAGTTATAGAACCAGAATCGAAAATTAAATTCATAATTATTGAATGAATAACTTGTGTACCTATCACCAAATTGATTTTGGGGTTCGATTCAGTGATAGTGATGGAAAAAAGATACCACTTACTTCCTTGGAGGCTTTTGATTGTCCCCAAAACCCCTTGGCTTAGAAAACTGGTTTGCAAAGTGCCCTGGTTCATCACATTTGAAGTAATGAATAGTGTGTTGAGGGTCAAATGGAGAATTAATATCCTCTATCAATGTAGTGGATTTTTTTGCCTACAGTTAATGGTCTGGTGCCCTTCTCTTCCACACATAAATCATTTCCTCACCCCCTTCAGTCAATTTTTAGAGTGTTTCTTAATGCACATTTGGCAAGTGGGGTGCTAGAATTTCATAGCACCATTGGATTTATCAATCAAACCACCAGAATTCAAATCTTATTTCCTATTCTTATCCCCATTATACCCCAAATATTTTTCAATCTCCATTTAGACATTGAGGTCACATTGAACAATTTTCTCTTAGCTGTCAAAGTCAGAGATCAGTAGGGATTTCCATAGGCAAGGTTTTAGCCCACCAAAGTAGTGGTAAACCTTGAATATGGGGGTAATGACAAAGCCATAGGTTTATCCTACAAGCATTTTGATTTTTTCCTCATAAGCTCTGATAGATTTTTTGTATTTTTTCTTGAGGTAATGTCCCTTTCCATCTTAATTCAGAGGTTTCAAGGAAAATATTTATTGAAAAACATTTTTTGGAAATCCTTACACACAAACATCTTAATATCTTCCTTAGGCTTCATATTTTTTTTATCAATTTCCATCATTGATCATCTTATCCATCTATAAGATAATCATCCATAAGAACCTTACCTTTTTTGGAACATTGAAGGATGGATAAGATCTTTTCAATGGAGTTGATCTGTTGTTCGACAATTGAGGGATCGAATGATCCAGTAAAAGTATGAGGCATTTATCTAATGAAGCACTAGATTGTGACTTTTTCATTCAATTGGGGTGTATAACGTTCCACATTACCAATTTTTCTATTCAAAACTGGATTTAAATGAGAGATTATTTTGAAAATGTTTATGATTCCCACTCTCATCAGATTTGGAATCTCATTAGAACAGTGATCACATTGATCTTCGCATCGGTTGTTAGGCCAAGTCCTCCAATTACCAACCATTAGCTGGAATAAAAGGAAAGTTAGGGGTAACTCATAAAGTGTAATCCAAATAAAAAAAAGATAACTGATAAATTACTTAAAATTCATTAACTAATGTATTTATAGGCCTCAAAATATGTAATCCATGATCTACATCCCAACATATATACATAGGAAATTTTTTAATTATTTTAATAATGGTTTATACTAATCTTATTAATTAAGCAAGGCATATAATATGAGATTTTCATAACCATGTGTGCATTAATTACCCTTTTCATTCACCAGTTCACATTCTATTTTAGCTCAAATCAGGGTTTTCGGGTTTTTACCCCTAGAAAAATCTCTACCAGACCCACCTATAATTTCCTGTATCCAGATAGTGATTTATTTTCTTGAAAATCCACTTACTAAATACTCACCAAAATTTAATGATGATTTTAATATAATTAGTCTTATCACTAAGGCTTTTACTACGGTTTTCTAATACTAATACCAAAAATAACTAAACCTATCCTTTGATACCAACTATAACGACCCTACTCTTTATTACGCACATAAACATTATTTATTACATAAACATTCACATAAGACAACTATAAGGATAAATAGGTCTAATGTCTTGGAAAAATTAAGAACATTACAAAACAACTTAGAATATAAAACACAATATATTTATTGAAAACATATTTTACATGACCACAACATTCCTTCTTACATAGCGTTGCATGGGATAACTTGAGGATAGACATATGAAACGGGTGTGATATAAACTCAGTAAGGGAGTAAATAAGGAACAAAATGGATAATATAGTAAATTCTATATAATAGTCATATCAATAGAGAACAAGAGTAACCTGAATATAAAGGCATGATATAGTATTATTAACATAATATGGAAATGTGGAAACAACATTCTACATGATATTATCATGATCAAAGGCTCATTAGACATGGAGCACGTGTAAACCCTCATTTAATATGAATTAACTTGATTAAAATCTAGTTTTATGTGATGTATCGTGATATTAATCTATACCCAATGCATTGGAATGCTATCAGGGTGAACCATTCTTAATCATTTCATTTCATGCATAAGTGTGTGTCATATAGATCATACAACATGGATTCATTAAACATAAAAATTTATTACAATAATAAGATATGTGGAATACATAAATGTAATTCCTCAATAAAAATTAAATGTGAATAATGGTAAATACCCTTGATGGAGAAATGGGTATGGTATTCACTTATATGGTGAGTTTTGTATGGGAAAGTTTGGTGTAACTTTGGCAACATAACGGGGTAAAAAGAAATCATAAAATGGGATGAGGGGAGAGAAAGGATTATATCATCATTTATACATGAAATGGATAGTAAGGGGTCATGGAATAAAATATACCAATATATGTAATTTTATGTATATGCATATTATAAAAATATGCGTTGAATGTAATTGAGAAGAGAGAAATTCTGTACAGAAATTTGGCTTGGTAAAGGGTGTACAAGAGAGGCATTAATGAAAGCGAAAGAGGTATATAATAATTCAAACATAATGATGGCCATATGAGGGAGGTGAAATATAATATATTTACTTTTTAATTGAACATAAAAGGGTATATCAAAATAAGGAAATTTGTACAAAAATTTGAAAAGAAGACATCCTTTACTTTGATGTGTGATCTCAAAGGCTAGGGAGAGGTTTGAGAGAGGCTTATTGGGAGATTGGGGTGCCTTGGGAGGATTATAGAGAGAAGAAGGAAGAGTTTTTCAAGATCCAAATGGTATGAGTGAATAATAATAGTAGATTGAGTGGGTTTATATAATAATGTGGATGGAATTATTTATTATTTAGGTTTTGGACACCACCCCTTATAATAATCAAAACCACAAACCAAACTGTGGTTTTTTCCAAGTATTTTTGACAAAGGGGAGTGGAAAACATTATTTTATTAGTTTGATGGACTAAATTATTAAAATATTAGGCTTTCATATGTGGATTTGAGTCATACTCCCCTCAAAATCATTTTAAAAGTTAAAATGTTATTACGTTTTGGAGGGTCTGCTAAAGCACCATAAAATTAATCAAACAAATCTAAAATAAGATTATTTTAAAGGAAAAAATGTATATCGACCAAAAATAATTTTTATAGTTTTTTATTACATCATTATTGGGTCATTATGATGTCTCATAACACATTATATATTTAAACGGTATTTAATTTTTACCCAAAAAAACAATTTTATCAAAAAAATTTGAAAAATTCACTGTTGGATAATTCTGATATCCTGATTCCAAAAATAGTATTAATTTTATGTAAATAATTTTATAAATATTTTAATATTTACTATTAAAATAAAAATAGACAATTATTGAAAATTTATGGGTTTTGACATAAATAGATTTCAAACCATAATAAAAATTACAATTGTATTCATAAGAAATTATATGATAATTAATATTTAACAAAAATTAATTTAGTAATAATATTTTATTAAATTATTATTTAATTCAAAAATCCATAAATTTATCAAAATAGATTTATTAAATGAATATTAAGTAAAAATATGATTTTTTTTCTTTAAAAACTATTTATAAAGTAACAAAAATAAAATGAATGTATATGATCTATACAAAAAATAATGTCAATAATAATAGTTCTAGGGTCTTGTGACATGACCCATTAAAACACCCGCATAATACCTAAGGTTAAATTTTACGGTGGTGAAATTCATTGGGGGTGGGTCAGATAACATCACTCGGGCGATAATATCTATTATCTTCCACATCTCTTATAGATGATTCTATTCAAGATTAACATGTTGAAGATTAGCTTGGGTTTGGTCCAGAGTGAATCCTAGTGATGTTACCTCCTTTCTAAGCTCTGAAAAATAGGCTTCGTATGGAAAAAATCTACTAGATGATGTCATCCATTCCATTGCCTGAGTAAATTTCACATATTAAAGCCCAATATTTATACTAATCATGTGATCATTATTCAACAGCTATGTTAGAAACTATAAAAATTCTTAATGGTATTTTAAAATACCAAAAACTAAAACCAAGGAAGTGCATATGTTTTATATATACATTTTACATAATAAGTCATTTAATTAAAACAAGTGGAATTTTCATTAATAAAATTATGGGTCCTTACAATTGCAACCCAATATAGATGAGGAAATGAATTAGAAAGTAAAAATAATTTAGAAATACATCATGATAGCTCAGAATCTATATAAAAGAAATTCTAAAAATCATCCATGAAATCATATATTTCAATTTCAAAAGAAATTATTTCTATTAATTTCTGAATATAATATTTTTATGATATTTTAAATAAGATTAAGGTTGATCCCTTGGTATATTAGCCCCTCCGATATTCTTGATGAAGTGGGGGAAGTAGCTTAATAATTAGAGTGCCCCCTCTAACCTATGTCTTGTTAATGATGTGTTCAATGTATCTCTCTTGAGGATGTATATACTCGATCAATAACATGTACAACACTTAGAGGTTGTACCAATCATGCTTGATCATTCATGTGAATACAAACCATTATAAACCTTTTATCATAGTGATAAAGTGCTATAGAACAAGACTACTCACTTGTTAAAATTTTCTGGAGAAATTAGTAATTTGATGAATCAAATTATGAACCTAAGAATGTTATAAAATGGATATATAACCATTTTTTGGTCTTTTTTATTGAACATCGAGGGTGAAATTCATTTTTTGGGTGAATAATGAAACACCCTATGATTTTATTAAATATTTATCTTTAAATTATTTTAATTTCATCAATAAATTTAGATAAATGAAAACACAATTCTAAATTAAATTTAATATGATATACTATTATAATATAAACATTATGTTTATTGTATGAAAAAAAATAACCGCAATTTGAAATTTTTTTATTAAAAAATAATAATATTCTTAAAAATTTATTTTCTTATGAAATTGATTTTATTTCTAATTCTGGGAAAATATTATATATAATTTTTTCTATTTTAAAATAATTTATTTGAAAAAAATATATATATCCTTTTTTAAATGCACATTTTGAAATTATTTAAGTACAAATTTTTGATAACTTTTTTAAAAGTGGTCTTTTTTTATTAATAATGAAAAATACTTATTTTTAATGAGAACCATATTTTCATTTCAAGTACTAATGAATTCACATTATATTTTGGTATTTTTAAAAAAAATTACATATTAACATTTTATAAAATATATTGAAATAAATTTTATAAGTATCAAAATTATTCTTCAAATTAGTTTGAAAGCATTGTAATACTTAAAATTTAATAATTATTGAAAAATCACATTTGGTCATGTTTCATAGGTTTAATTTGAAATTAAGTTTTATCAATTTTGTTTATATCATTTGATAAAATAGATTCTATATTTTTAATTAGGGGTATAATTTTTTTTAAATATTTTATATTTATTTATTTCATTTATGAATAATATCCAAGGTAAACATTTTTCACCTTGGTATTGGTAAAATAGATCTAACAGGCTAACCATTTTAGAGTAAGGCCTTAAGATTTCTCTAACAGATTCCTTTAACCTATTTTATGAATGGATTTCAACTATTATCATCCCATTATCAAACATTTGGCCACATTTCAACATATTTTTCTTTGATATTGAGCATTATTTTATATTAAGAAAAGAATAAAAACCAAATGAAACTCTAATTATATTTATATATATATTATTTTTCATAAGGATTAATATATATTATGTTATATATAAATATTTTCCTGGAAATATTTTTATTTGGGTATTTTTTTAAAATATTTTTTATTAATTAATTACAATATATTCTTATTCATTGTCGAAATAAAAATTTTACAATTAATCATAATATAAATAAATAATTTTAGATCTAATAAAATTGATAAAATTTGAGTGTATCATTCTATTCCATGAATTTTTATCATAAATATAAAATAATATATATGTTTTAAATTATTATATTTTTATTCTATAACTATCTTGAGGAATGTTTTGTCTAATTAAATGAAAACTTAAAAATATAATCTTAATGGTATTTTATAATAACCAATATTTTATTAATTATTTCAGAATTAATTGAAAATATATTATCAAACACATTAATTTTTAATGGTTAAAACTATAAAAATAGTCTATTTATGGTTCAATTTTCTTTTTATGATAATATTTTTGACATTAATGAGTTAAAACATTAATTTTTCATTAATTGTGAAAAGGGTTATCGAGGTAGTACAACTAAAATATAAGGTTTAAAAAATATATAAAACTTGAAAAAATATTACTTTATGATACTATATCTACATATCTCTAAATTATATTCTTATTATTTCAATTTGGAGTCATTTTTTTGTGAAATTAAATAATTCTAATTAAATAATTTATTTAATTCAAAAACTGCCTCACCCCTCACTAACAAAAGATAAACTATTACCCTCTATTCCTAAAACATTTTGAGACTTCTAAATAGTCCATTTAATATGATAATACCTTTCTATATTTCTTCCCTGTGTTCTGGAGGCTCTATAATTTCTAAACGACCAACCTATCAATGGTTAAGTTGTATTTTAAAAGCGGTTTCACAATGAAGAGGTTCAAATCCGTATAGAGTACCATTAATTTATTTCATCTTATTCCCCCTATAAATAAACGGTATTTAACATAATATAATTTACCATTTTCATTAATATACTAAAAAAATTTAATATTATTAAACATCAATTATATAACCACTTTTCCAAAAAAATGGGAAGTGAAATTACCACTCGTGTGTACATGTTAACTACCACCTCCACATAGTGCAACTATTCATTTTACATCACCATATGTTATGGATGGAAATTGGATTTTTTTTATGTTTATAAATCATATTTATTTATTTATTACAAATTTTTTAATTATTAAAACGAATCAACCTTCTTTCCTTCTCATCAGATGGAAAACAATAACATTTCTCGTGTTTATGTGTGGAGTACCGGCTCCATGAAGCAATGTGATTATTTTTTCATCAAAACATTACATGCAAAACAATGAGTATAGATATTAAAAATATTATATATATGATATAATAATTATTTTATAGAGGTGAATTATTATTTACCTTTCATTATTTCCATCTATCAAAATGTGGAAACACTTCTCATTTGGGTGTACGACCTATAATATCCTTGAACGGTGTAATTCATCATTTTATACCTAACATATATTATTAATATATCTATACATATAATGATTATATATGATATTATATCATTATTAAAACTTTGAACAAGATTATACCATGATCAATAAACAAGGTCTCGAGCTGCTGATCTGAAACATACATGAAAAATGTGACACTAATCACTCTGAAACAATGATTTTAATAAATACTTTTTTTTAATAAAACATTATTTAAATTAAATAATGGTATCTTATATGACATTATATTTATTTATATGGTTATTTTATTTATTTATAATATTTTAAAATTTATAATAAATGATATTAAAATAATATACGATGTATGCTGGACTAGATGAAATGGTTTACTTCGCATTATCATTAGCATTCAGGATTGTTTGTGTCTATGTATCTATTGGGGAATTATATGATTTTTCAACATACACACAATATATATTATTATACAATTATTGTTTTTGAAAAATTATAAATTTCAATTTCAGTTTTCACTTTTACACACTTAATATACAATAAGAATGATTTTAATGAAAACTTATATCCTATTATATTTAGTCAAAAATATTCTTCCCCGTGTTAGTATTTTCATAAAATTGTTTTAATTACTGAATTTAAGGTTATAATATGATAATATAATTTTACTTATACTCATGTTCATATTCTATAAAAAACTCAAAAGAATCTTCTTTTCATTTTTTGAACAATATACTTTTTTACTTTTTACAAAAGAAATGTGAATGATATCTTTGTATCAACAGAATCAGTTAAAATGAAACAATACTATATCTAGACCATCTAATTCATTTTATATTATACTAAATTTATCCATTATTTATTTAAAATAACATGTTTCCTATAATATTATATAAATGTTTTGTTTTTAAAACAAAATTCAAAAAGTGAAAAGTTAATTTTCCTTAATAATGACTTTAATGATGTTTTATTTGTATTTATATTCATCAATGATGACAAACCTTTATTCTAATTATGATACTCTAGGTAAATGTTATTTTAATTGTTTAAATATTCTTTCTTTGTTTGCTTTAAAATTATCTTAACAAGTTATTTATTAAAATTATATACACCATCACTTTTTATATGGGTTGTTTTTTATTATTAATGCACTGCTATTAAGTTGTACTATTTAATCATATTATGATTGAATCAATCATATTATATGGTGGGTGATGCAAAAAATTTTATATATAATAAATGAATCCTTAGGTCACATTAGAAAAAATAGTTTAGGTATTTCACCAATGCCTTATTCATAAATTTATGATGTCATGTCAGGAGTTTTATAAGGTATGTTTTAGAATTATACCAGTATGAACTCAATTATTATGAAATCAGTGATTAAATTAACTGTGAATGTTCAAAATTTTATTTATTCAATGAAAATGTTTAAATATCATGTTATTATTTAAATTGAATTTTTTATCATTATTTATTCATACTTTATTATTAATGCCTTGTTTATTCAATTGTAGGATCCACTCTACGCATTCCCTTACTGTGTATATAATCACTCCACATTCTTTTGTTTCCTTTTCATAGGATTCCAGGAAGATTGTTTTGATTTATATAAAATTATATCTTAGAGAGAATAAGGATGTTTTTAGAGAAAATACTAGGTTGTATTTTTCTTAAATTTATTTTTTTGATTCATTCAGGTGTCTAGTTTTTTAATACTATTATAGTATTTTGAAATTGGGGATGCGATCACTTTTATTTAATACCAATGTAATTAATTTATCACCTACTCTATAATTTTAGGGTCCATGTTTTTACATAGTGAGAGGGTCTCGCTACAACAATATATTATATATTTATAAATATATGGTAATTTTTTTGGTTTTAAATATATGCATGAATGTCATGTGATATATTTAATGATTAGACTAGTATATAATCAAAGAGTTAAAAATGGATGATTTAGATATATTAATCTATTATAATCTATGTCCTATAATTTCATGTTGTATTTTATAAGGGAGATAATATAATGGTTGTTGTTATATTATGCATATAGTAGGATACAAGTATAGTAATTTTTCTCTTTTGATGGAGATCAATATAGATCCCTTTATAGTTTAAAATAATTTATTCATTGGTAGAGGATGTTATTTTATTAGATATATGGATCCAATTATTCATATTTTTTGTGAGTGATATAAAGTCACAAGGGATCAAACTTTCTGTTCACCCAAATGGGGGTTGAGTTTTTATTCTAAATCTACAATAAAATTATTTTATAGTAAATCTAAAAGTTTTTTTAATGCTTATTCACAGGTATTTCATATGATGTGATAAAAGGATATGTAATTATACCTTAAAAAAGTGTTTTGGGAGATATAATAATGCTCTTTGGTATGCAGTTTCTGACAAAAGTGTATAGAAACAATATAATGTGAAATGTGAAGAAATCTAGTAGGCATTGGTGGAATTTTTTGATATAAAGTGATATTAACTAAGTCCTTATATATAAATATGATATATATAGGATATTTTTTATTTAATGAAAATTAAAATTTGAATGCCTGGTATATAGGTATATGTAACATGAAATACAATTTATTAACTATTGTCCTATATTATTCAGCAACATTAGTTATCATTTATTATTTTTTTCTATGAGACTAACCACTTTGGAGGACTCACATTCATGTATATGATACATAAACCATCAATATAATTTTAATGAAAATGTTTCATCATATGAATAACTTAGGTTATAATCAACCTAAATCCTTAATATCCTATTTAACATCTTTCGGGTGACTCCAATGTGTGTAAAATTCCATTATTCCTGGAAATAACTCGTTGAACACCTTTTTTTATTAATCTTTATTCTTCCTATTTTTCATTCATGGATGATACAATATCTTGGGTGAATATAGAATCATGCATATAAGATATGTGTTTCATTCACCACATACATACACACCAGTGGTCAGATCGTTTTTTACTCAATGGCCTTAATCGAACCCATGCGATGGAGTTTTTGGATGTTATATATTCTCGTTGGTGTTTCATACACTTAATTACTTAAGTTATTAATTTTAATATTTTATAAAATGTTTCATATTTTTTAAAATGGATATCCTTTTATAATTATTTAAATTGATTCTAATTGATAGTATTTTTTATTAAAATCTAGAAAACCCCTTAAATCATATGATCTTACATTTTTAAACCACATCCTCTTTATTATCCTTTATTGATGACATGTTTAGTTTCAATTTCCTTCCATATTCATGAGGGAAACATCAAAAAAAATTGTAGTAATTGATAATGATATTGTATATTTTTTAAGTTAAGAATCCATTCTCTTCCAAATCCATGACATCTAAAATTATTTCAATAATGTAATTTTATAAACATAAATGATTTAATAATGTTATTTTACATGATTATTGTCCTTATAATAATTGTTTTAGAAGGAATTTTCTTCAAATTTTCCAATTGGTTCACTTTTGATTCACTTAAAAATGATCAAAAAGAATGTTTACTTTTAATGTCTAGGACATGAACAAATTTTATTTCCAATATGAACATTATTATAATTTAATATTCAATTATATGATTATATTATGATTTAAAAAGAAAATGGTTTTCAAAATATTGTTAAAAAATTTGGTTTTTAAAATTGATTCAAATTTTATATGTGTATTTTAATCATGTATTATATTAATGACCATTACGTGGTATTTCTATTAATTAATGACATATAGAATTGATTTTACATATGATCCACTGGGGATATGTTTTAGCAATTCCATAATTATCTTTATTTGTATAAATTTTGACTGTTTCATAGATATTACTATGGAAACCATTTAAATTCCACATTAAATAAATATATTACATAAAATTATTTTTTATATAGAAAGATTAAAAATATCATTTGTTATGATAGTTTTATAGTTCTTATAAATTAAATATAACAACGGGTGATGTCGTTATACCTCATGATGATTGGTGAGACTCATATAGCTCTCAAACTCATAAGTTTAATGGAACAAATTTATGGGTTATATGTTCCTCATAAGTGATAATTAAAATTTACAAATTATATTATTCCATTTATAAGGGGTATATGGAAACAATGTTTTCAGTTAACAATACTTTTCTTATATGCTTGCATCATGTTCTAATGGGTCACTTCATCAACAAATGATTTCACATGGGTAATAGTTATTTAATTATATAAATTTTATCTTATGATAAATGTATAATGCCATGTATTATATTTTAAAATATATTTTTTGATGGGTATGAATTTTATTCAGATATATTTATGCAATTTTATAATGTCATCATACCATTATGATCATCATATGCTCACTGATGACATTAAATTTTAAATTCTTATGTTTACCATTACTGTGAATTTTATAACACCCATATTGGGTTTCTTTTTACTAATGTTGTAAAAAAGGGTTTTCATTATTTTATTTACTATATGGTTACTAGATATAGTGAATAATGTTTTGGATAATGCATATTTTTATAAACCAGTTCATTTTGTATCAAAGTTGTTATGTATGAGTTGGTCAAAATTATCTATTACTGTAAACACCAAAGGTCCTTAGTCATGTAATTGATAAAATATTTTAGTATTATTCCACATATTTTAAAGGATAAAATTATTGTTTTTTTATCTGTATCAAATTTATAAATTTAATGATTATGTTTTAGCATAAAATTCATGTGTGCGGGTTTGAGGGTATAATATAGATAATATGAAAATATTCACTTTTTGTGTTGTGGTGAATTTATATAATATCATTAAATTACCAGTTCTAGTGTTATGGAATGCTATTACATCTGAAATAGTTAAAAAATCACAACCTAGAGAGAAATTCCATGAGTCAACAATTTTTGGGTGTTTCAATATAAATTCATTCATATGATAGATTAGGAAAAAGAAATATAAAATAATAATAAAGCCACATATACCATGAAAGTGAGATCATTTTATATAGATGAGGAAATTAAAATTATTAGTTATATAGGTTAAAATTAATAATTATATAGGTTAAAAAATTCACTATCAGTGTAGTGACAAGGTTAGGTTAGGTTGATCTAAGTAGTCTGGGGGTATGCTACTCCATAAGAATCTGACGAGTGATATGGAATTAGTCCCTCATACTATTCCTAAAGTCAGTAATCATAAAAATACTTAGTGAATTGATTTTTTAGTTTAATTCTGGGATTATTAATCCCTTTATCAATGAAATGGATTGGGCCCCAAAAAAAATAATAAGTGTTCATTAGTCCCCATCTTTCCTCGGGCACATATCCTCTCTTTATGGATCTATATACTCCCTTTTTTGATATATACATCTCTATGAGGTGTTGGTTCTATATCTGGTTGTGTGTTCTGCCACAAAATATGTTCACTTAAACATTCTTGGGTTCCCCTATTATATATTTAGTGTTTTGTGAGGGATTGGTATATCTTTGTATCTTATATTCTGAGGTTTCCTTTCATGTATGATTTCCCTATGATGATGGATTGTTGGTGGGAGGAACACGGTTTCCCCAATTCTCCAATATGAATCTGTATTTCAGATTATCTTCATATTTTTTTTGTTCATTGAGTGAATATTATTTTTTATTCTAGTTTTTATTTTATTTTTACCTTCTTCTATTTACATATTATAGGTTTTTATCTATTCTACTAGATAAATATAAACCTGCCCTATAATTGTAATTTCACCGACATACATCATAAATTGTAAAAAAGATAGAATTCTAAGTGGTAACAGTGGGGGCATTATGTTTTTAGAGTGGGTTATTACTGTTGTTCGAAGATGACAGTAATATATGACATTGGATTCCAGATCATTTACTTAGGGAGACCCATTCACATTAATACCTATTGGTTTGTTTACTAAATAATTTTATAATCATTTTATTCATTTTAACTTTATATATTATGTATTTTTATTCTTATATGGATCTTATAAATTCTCCTGTGTATTATATATTGAGAATAATTTAATAATCTATCATTTATAATTAGATAAAATGTATAGATATATTTCAATTTTTTTTAAGGATATAACCCTCCTATCATGTGTGATATACCAAATCATTCCTAGTCATCATCAAATTGGATATTAGAGGTACGCTTGGGGTTAAAACCTTAGATTATTTCCAAACCAAGTATTATAGGGAGCTGAACATAAATGATCCACAAAGAGAATCTTTAGGAATATATTCAATTTTATTCTTTTAAAGGATACTGTTTATTTATATTTTTAGATAATTATGTTATAAATATTCAATATTATATCTATATATTAAAAAGTGTACACTTCTAATCAGTATCAATTTTTTCTAAAATATAAATAATCTAAAATGAAATATGTTTTCTTTAAATGAAAAAATCATCAACAAATTTACCATGACATCTTTTTTGTTCATAATCATATATAAAACCAATGAGAAAAAATTTAAAAATGTGGATTTAAAATTGAAATATTTGTATGGGAGAAAGAAATGTAGGATAAAAAAATTATTCTTTTTTAAAACCATAAATTCATAAAAAATTGTTTTCTTAATATATAATAATGTTGAGTCAATAAGGTTTTCCTTATGACTTTTCCATTCCTTCTTGTTTTGAAAATCACAAACACCTTATCTTTAAGGAAAATTTTCTTTTATAAGGAAAATTTCTTTCTTAAGGAAAATCGCTTTTATAAGAAAAATTATCCTTATCATATTTTCATCCATATTTTTCTTAAGTATGACATTCAGATTCATTTTCTCGGAATCATTGAAACTTTGATATAAAGCATTCTGTTTTAGGATTTGGATTCTAGATAAGAACTATAAGGAAGTTTCATTCCGAATTCCGGATATGAACTCTGACTAAGTTCTATTCCAGATTCAGGATACGAATTCTGAAGAAGAATTCTCATTACGAATTCTAATGAAGAAATCTCATTCCGAATTCTCGTTACGAATTCTAATGACGAATTCTCATTACGAATTCTGATAAAGAATTCTCGTTACGAATTCTAATGACGAATTCTCATTACGAATTCTGATTACGAATTCTTATTACGAATTCTGATGACGAATTCTCATTACGAATCCTGATGATGAATTCTCATTACGATTTCTGATGACGAATTCCTATTCCGAATTCTCATCCTGAATTCACCTATTAAACAGAATTTGTGTATCTTTGTTTTATACACTCTGAATTCATTTAGACTCCGAAAAATATCTTTGTTTGACTCCGAACTTTTATATTGCTTACACTTCTAAAATTTGTCTACTCTTTACTATTGTTCTTTACACTCCGAACCTTCACTCCGAAGTTTTCATTCCGAACTTTTATGTTAGAGTTTAAAACGATGTCTTACATTCTATTACATTTGTTTTGTTATAAAACGATGTCGTCTGTTTTGTTTTAAACTAACCGTTGTCTAAGTGACACGTGTACAGGTCCCTCCGATCTTTAAGGAAAATATGACCGTTGGATAAGGAGCCGACCTTACCTATAAATAGGAGCTCATTTGAAAGAGCTCGGAACTGATGACAGATGAACAACTTGGTTTTGTGCATACATGCTGTTGAAGTGAATTCTAGAGAGAGAGGCTCTTATTAACTCTCAAAGCTTTGTGCGACTCCGAATGTTGGTGATTACATTCGAGGGCTTCCGGGGATAGGAATACAGAGGTGCCGACTACCTTGAAGTTCGAGGGCTTCCTTGTTGAGGAAGACAGAGGTTGCCAACTACCTTGAAGTTGAGGGCTTGCGGGGATAGCAAGACAGAGACTCCGATCTTCGTATCGAGGGCTTACCCTGGTGTGGGTAAGACAGACTTGCTTGAAAGTATAAATCAAGGGACCTTTATCCAAGGTTGTTGGATACCCTTCTCTTTGGGTTAAAAGACTTATATCTTGTTACTAGTAGTTTTACTACTTGTTTTTATTCTGCTGCATTTTGTATCATAAGGAAAGTATAACTTTCTTATACTTTCTTATTTGTAATCTGATTCATTTAGATTCTATACGCTTTAAGGTAGAATCTCATATTGTAATTTTTTGTTAACTTTCAATCTCCGGAACCATATTTCTGGAACCTACTTTCGGAATCTCTTTCCTAGTTTACTTTCAGTGATAAGAGGTGTTGTGAATTTTCTTAGTTTAACTTTGTTAAACTTAGCCTTTTCCTTTGATTAAGGAAAACATAGTTATTCTTAACCAACTTTAAAGGTTCCAAAGGAATTTTTAAAGTATACAATTCACCCCCCCTCTTGTATATTGAGCATCTCATACTATATTTCGATCCTACAATTGGTATCAGAGGTTGGAAACCTCTTACTCTATACCAATCTTACATTTGGTATCAGAGCAGGTCTCTGAAATACTTGTACTCACATACAAGTTTTTCTTGCTCACTTTATCCTTCCGAACTTTGTCATTCCGAATTTGTCCATTCCGGACTTTCTCATTCCGAACTTTGTAATTACGATTCTTTGCTACTAACAAGTTTGTGTGAAAAGTTATTTCTAGTATGGCAGGAATTAATGTTGGATCTATTGACAATCTAAATCCGAAAAGACCACCTATATTTGATGGTAATGACTATGAATACTGGAGATATCGTATGAAGACATTTGTTATCAATACTGGAGTAGAAAACTTTGTCATGCTTACTGGTGATTATAAAATTTCTGACAAGGAAGTCCGATCTTTTACTAACCAAGAAAAGCAAGAATATCAACTCAACTATAAGGTACGCAACACTTTACTATGTTCAATGACTAGAAATATATATAGCCAAATTTCTTCTTGTGAAGCAGCTAATTGTATATGGAAGAAGTTAGAGGTTACACACTTTGGGACTTCTAAAGTGATTGAGACTAGAAGAGCTATGCTTAGAGCTGAATATCATGGCTTCAATTTTCCTTATGGAGAACCTATCTGTAAAGTTCAACAAATATTTATGACCATTGTCAACAGTCTACAATCTATGGGAGAGAAAGGCTTAGATGATGAAGCTCTTGTGGACAAGATAATTGACATTATGCCCAATGAGTGGGAATCCAAGAGAACAGATATAGATGAAAACAGGAAGGTCACTAAAATTACTCTTGATGAATTATTTGGAACTCTTCTACAACATGAAACAAGAATGAAGAGAGATGCTGACAACATCAAGAAGAAGAATGGAAATGGTACTGTTGCTTTTACTACAACTTCAAATAAGATGAAAGCTAAGACTCCTGAGAGAATTACTAGATCCAAGTCTAAGAAAGTCATTTTCCAATCCGAATCTAGTGAGAGTGAAGTTTCAGAAAATGAATTAGCCAATCTTGCTCGAAGGATGAACAAGATAGCTGGACAGAGAAACTTTCAATCTAAGTATAAGAAGAAGGACAGGAAAGATAAGAAAGATGGAGAAGTTACTTGTTATGAATGTAAAAGAGCTGGACATATTAGACCAGATTGCCCTATGCTCAAAAAGAAAGAAAGGAAGGAAAGACATTCAGACAGGAACAGAAATAAGTATTATAAAGCTAAAGCTAAGAAAGTTCTGAAAGCTAATGACACCTGGAGTGCCAGTGGTGGTGACTCTTCAGATGAATCTTCTGATTATGAATCTTCAGGACAGAAGAATCTTGGTCTTATAGCCAGGTTACCTATTGATAATCATTGTCTTATGGCTAAGGTACGAAATGCTGAATCATTGACCAATGTTTCTTTAAATTCTAATGATAGTAAGTATTATAACTCTTCTAATGAAGAATCATCTTCTGATGAAGAAAATACTTTACCTACTTATGAAGAAGTCTCTAGGTTTTCTGAACTTCTTGAGATTGAGAATTCAAAACTCAACAAGAAAATTGATAAGGAAAACTCTAGGAATTCTATTCTTACAAAAGAGATATCAGATCTTTCTAAAGATCTTGATAAGAAAAATGCTGATTTTGAAAGTATTTCAAAAAATCTTGAGGAAGTAAGTTTTGAAAAGAACAAACTTTCTAAAGAATTAGAAAAAGTAATTTCTAATAAAAATGTTTTTGAGCCTAACTCTAGTTCTAAAACTAATAATTTTGAGGATAAAAACTTGGTTGTAAAACTCAAGTCCGAAATTTTTTCCTTAAAGAAGTGTTTATCAAACTTTACCCATGGTAAGGAAAATTTTGATAAGATGTATTCCCAAATACGACCTTTAAGAAATAAATCTGGATTTGGTTATACCCATGAAAAACCTGTTTTCAGTAACAATTATTTTGTTCCTCAAAGTGCCCCATTTTGTACCAAATGTAAATGTGGTGGTCACTGGGCAAAAAGTTGTTCCTTAAACAAAACCCAATCTCTAGGTTTTCATAAAGCCTACTTTTCTAAGAAAATGTGGGTTCCTAAAATTTTATTGTCTGGAAATCTCGGATCCAAACAAGTTTGGATTCCGAAAGTCTAATTTTCTTCTTGATTTCAGGATAATAAAGAAAGTACCAGCAACAATACATGGTACATGGATAGTGGATGTTCCCGGCACATGACTGGTAACAAAAGGTTTTTTGAAAAGATTATCAAAACGAAAGGAGGAAAGGTAACTTTCGGAGACAATGTTAAGGGAGAGATTGTTGGTATTGGTAATATTGTTCTTTTAGGTAAAACCTTAATTTCAAATGTTCTTTTTGTTAAAGGGCTTAAGCACAACCTCATTAGCATAAGTCAGTTATGTGATGAAGGTTACCTTGTGAATTTTAGGAATGATAAATGCTTAGTTCACAATTCCAAGGAAGAATTTATTCTCTCAGCCAATAGGTAAGAGAATGTCTACACTTTGAACTTAGAAGACCTAAGGAGCCAAGATTTACCTTGCCTAAGTGAAATGGAAGATCATTCTTGGTTATGGCATAGAAGATTAGGACACTGTAATATGAGAAACCTATGTAAACTTTCTAAGAAAAAACTAGTTAAGGATCTACCGGAGCTTAGATTTGATTCTTATAAAGTTTTTGATCCTTGTCAATATGGAAAGCAACATAAATCTAGTTTTAAATCAATCGGTGAAGTCTCAACAACTGATGCATTACAGTTAGTGCACATGGATCTTTTTGGTCCAACACAAACTGGAAGTATTGGAGGCAAATACTATGTGTTTGTTCTAGTTGATGATTACACTAGATTTACTTGGGTCTATTTTCTAGCAAAGAAATCTGAAGCTTTTTCCTATCTCAAAAGTTTTAGAGCTCAAGTTAAAAATGAGAAAAACCTTCCATTGAAAACTATTCATAGTGATCATGGAGGAGAATTTCAAAATTCTGATTTTGAAACTTTTTGTAGTAAGAAAGGTATTACTCACAATTTTTCAGCACCTAGAACTCCTCAACAGAATGGTGTAGTTAAAAGAAGAAATAGAATTCTTCAAGAGATAACTAGAACCATGTTGAGTGAATATTCTATTGCTAGACATTTATGGGCTGAAGCTGTAAGTACTGCTTGTTATACTATAAATCGAGTTTTGATTAGACCTTTTCTTAATAAAACTCCTTATGAGTTATGGAATGGTAGAAAACCAAGACTTTCCTACTTCAAGGTTTTTGGTTGCAAAGTATTCATTTTGAATACTAAAGATAACTTACATAAATTCGCACCAAAGTCTGATGAAGGAATTTTCTTAGGTTATTCCACAACCTCTAAGGCTTATAGAGTTTTTAATAAAAATACTTGCACTGTTGAGGAAACAGTATATGTAAAATTTGATGAATCAGATCCTTTTGTTTTTAAACCATCTCAACTTACATCTTCATATGTGTTTTCAAAAACTGATTGTCAACCTTTGATAGAAGAACCTTCTGATAAGGAAATTGTTCTAGAAGATACTTCTGAAACATTTACCCTAGAAGACTTTCTACCCTATGTTGATGAACAGGTTTTAAAAAACTCAAATCAGGTGTTTCTTAAGAATCATCCCAGTGATAGTATCATTGGTGATGTAAATAAACCTGTAAGGACTAGAAGTTACTTAAGAAATGAAGTAGAACATCTAGCATTTCTTTCCCAATTAGAACCTAAAAGCACAGATGAAGCTTTAGGTGATGATGATTGGATTAAAGCAATGCAAGATGAACTAAATGAATTCGAAAGGAATAAAGTCTGGACCTTGGTTGAAAGACCTAAGGAAACTTCTGTTATTGGAGTAAAATGGGTTTTCAGAAATAAATGTGATGAAAATGGAGTCATTGTTAGAAATAAATCTAGACTTATTGCTAAATGCTATAATCAACAAGAAGGAATAGACTATGAAGAAACCTATGCTCCAGTAGCTAGACTTGAATCTATCCGTATTCTACTTGCCTTTGCAGCATTCTTTAATTTCAAACTTTTCCAAATGGATGTGAAATGTGCTTTTCTTAACGGTTATGTTCAAGAGGAAGTTTTTGTTAAACAACCTCCTGGATTTGAAGATACAAAACATCCTGATCATGTTTTTAGACTTACCAAAGCTTTGTATGGTCTTAAACAAGCCCCACGAGCATGGTATGATAGACTTACTGGATTTTTGCTTCAAAATAACTATGTTAAGGGAAATGCAGATCCAACTCTTTTTATAAAGAAAGATAAGAAAAATGTTTTGATTGTTCAAATTTATGTTGATGACATTATATTTGGTTCAACTCAGCAATCTTTGACTGACTCTTTTGCAAGTCTAATGAAATCTGAGTTTGAAATGAGTATGATGGTTGAGTTAACATTTTTCCTTGGTTTTCAAATTTCTCAAAAACCAGAAGGAACCTACATATCTCAACATAAGTATATTAAAGATATTCTAAAAAAGTATGGTTTTGACAACACTAAGAGTATAAGTACTCCCATTGTTACCTCAAACTCTTTAGATCTTGACGAAGCTGGGAAACCAGTAGATCAAACATCTTTTAGAGGTATGATAGGAAGTCTACTTTACTTAACAGCTAGTCGACCAGACTTAATGTTTTCAGTATGCTTATGTGCAAGATATCAATCCAATCCTAAGGAATCTCACTTAAAAGCAGTAAAAAGAATTTTTCGCTACCTTAAGGGAACCATGGATCTAGGATTATTTTATACTTCTGGAAATGATTTTTTTCTAAAAAGCTTTTCTGATGCTGACTTTGGTGGATGTAGAATGGATAGAAAAAGTACATCCGGAACTTGTCATTTCTTAGGAGATTCTTTAGTTTCTTGGTCATGCAAGAAGCAACATTCTGTAGCACTCTCCACTGCTGAAGTTGAATATGTAGCAGCTGGAAGTTGTTGTGCACAAGTGTTGTGGATGCAACACACACTCACAGACTATGGCTTGAGTTTTATTAAAACTCAAATTTTGTGTGATAACACAAGTGCCATTGCCCTAAGTAAAAACCCTGCACATCACTCTCGTGCAAAACACATAGATATTAGGCATCACTTTCTTAGGGATCACACACTTAAAGGAGATATTATTCTTCAGTTTATCGGAATGCAAGATCAACTTGCTGATATTTTCACAAAATCTTTGCCTTCTGATAGATTTGAATATATTAAACAGAAGTTAGGAATGATAACCGTAAGGTAATCTTTCTTAATTAACTTTCTGTTTAAAAAATATCCTTACAGTAATAAACTCCTTTTCATAGGGGGGGTACATTTGATTGTTTATTTAACAAAGTTTTTCAAAATTTGTTTTCAAACTTTTCGGAACGAAGATTTCCGGAATGGAACTTCCGGAACTAAATTTTTTGATTGGACAGTTTCGTATAGAATACTTCTGGAATGGAAGTGTTCTTATTGAAAATTTCCGGAATGAAAATTTACGTACTGGCAGTTTCATAACCAGGTTTTTGTATCGATGTTTTTACTCATAATGTATTTTTCGTAATGTATTTTTCGTACTAAGTTCTTCGTACTGTTTTTTCTTCTTAAGTTTGTTCTTCGTACTGAGTTTTCCGTAATGAGTTTTTCGTACTAAGTTTATTTTTCATAGTAAATTTTTTGAGAAATCAGCCATTACGAATAATTCCCTAAGCCAATCCGAAAGGTATGATATCCTTCCTCATGTTTTTGTAGTCATATTTTACTTGCTGGAATTTTCTTGTACTAAGTTTTCGGATTATAGTTTTCTTAAATCTTTGTTTTAATAAAAACCTCAAAAAGATCGAATTCAAGTTTTCAACCGTCAGATCTGATCGCAGCTCTTTCCAATCGTTAGATCAACTATGGAATGTGAACTGTCATCTCGTCGCCTATATAAAGGGGACCCAAATTCTCGTCCCACATCGATCTCAAGATCTCGCGTCCCGAATCTTTGACTCTCTGATTTAAGTCCGTTGCGAATTACAGTTGTCTCCGTTCCGAAATTCTTAGAGAACTTCAGATCCGAATGTCTGCGGAGTTAGCATCTCAAGAAATGTCATCCACAAAGCCTATTTCTCAGTGGTTAGTTTACAGAGAAAGGTTAGTCCATCCGGTTTTCTTCAGCAACTACGATTCTATCATTTCAAAGAATATTAAGTTGAATGGCTGGGAAGATGTTTCAGTATCAAAAACCGGGAACCAAGATGAAGTATATTCAGATTTACTTGTCGAGTTTTATGAGTCAGTTTCTTTCTTCAAGGAAGATAATAGGGAGAAGTTCTCTTTTAAGTCTTATGGAAAGACTTACAAGCTTTCTCACACCAAGGCTGCAAGCTTGGTAGGGTTGTATTATAAAGGAGAAGCCGAGTTTATTTAGCATGTGTTGCCAGACTCTAAGGGTAGCTTCAACAAGGAAAGGGCCTTAGAAACTCTCGGACTGGCTGATGACAAGGCTCCGAAGATTGCAAGTCTATCTACAAACTTTCGGATTCTGGAGTTATGGGTGCAAGGACTTATCGTACCGAGGAAATGTGATAAAGATATCTTGAAGAAGAGTGAGATCTATATCTTAGATTTCCTGATAAATCTAAGGAAGTTTAACTTGATGAAGCATATTCTTATTAATATTGAAAATTTAAAGAAGGGGAATCTGAGAGCTCAGATTATTATGTATCCAGCAATCCTCTCCAAGTTGATTGTTCGGTGCCTTGAGTCTTTCAAGGAGGCTTGCAAATCTAAGCCAAGAGTTTGAAAGATCATGCGGGTCAGCGATGGTACTCTGAAAAGGATGAATGTGGCTTTCAACAAGGAAACTGGTGAATTCTTCGATTTTCCAAATCAAGAAGAAACGGCTCCGAAAGCTGCTGAACCGGAATCATCTAAGCCAGTAAGGAAGAGAAAGCTGAAAGAAGTGGAAGTACAAGCAGAGAATCCTAAGTCTAAGGAAGTCCATTCCGCACCTCCAAAGCCTAAGAAGAAGAAAGCCTATCCTGATGAGGTTGTTATAAAGTGGAGAGCTGATAAAGAGAAAAGGAAAGAAGGGGATCCGCAGTTCGGATTGGACCCTGCGGAGGCTAAGGCCTTGAAGGAGAAAACTGCTGATGAGCTTGAAAGACAAGAAAAGAAAAAGAAGCTCAAGAAGAAGATGTCTGAGGCTGAGGTATCTTAGGCTTTATTGAAATTCAATGAAATGGTTTCAGAAACTATTCCAGTTCCGAGATCTTTCTCCTTGGAATCTCTACCTGAGACTCCATGAAGAAATATTGTTGCTCCGGAAGAAGCTGTTGCTAAGAATACTGAGGAGGTAGAGCAAGTTGAACAAGTGGAACAAGTAGAATAGGGTGCTGAAGGAAGTGGTGAAACCGGAGATGTGCTGAAAAAAGTAGATGATTACAAAGGGACACCTTCGGAACACTTATCACTCCGGACTTCAGAAGCTGAATCTTCGAAGCTAGTTACTCCAGCAATGGAAGAAGAGAAAGGAGAAGAAGAAGTTGTCTATCATGGAGAAGAAGAACAACTTTTACATGATATTTCTCAGATGAAAAACGTAGAGGATGGTATTCAGGAAGTTGCTGATGAGGAAGATTTTGTCGTTCAAGTTTCTGACAGTGAGAAGAGAACTCTGGAACATGATTCAATTCCGGAAAAAGACAAGGGAAAGAAAATTCTTGCTGATACCCTGAGCTCAGAAGTAAGGAAGAGAAAGGAAGTTGGTAGCTCTTCAAAGAGAAAGCTTCAACTTGTTGAGGAAGAAAACTCTCCAAGCAAGATTTCAGATTCGGAGTCATCCTCGTTGGGGAATGACTTTGTTGTTCAGTCCTTAAAGAAGTTGGTGGGAACCATTCCGACCTTCTCTAGTATTGACTCAAGATGCCAGATGCTCCAACATGCGTTGAATCAGAAAACCGACTCCGTATCTATGGTTATGGATAAGTGCGTTGAGATTGAGGCTCAGTTCAAAACCTTCTTTGTTGGTTACGAAGCTCATAAAAGATCTTGCAAAAGGATGACAAGCTGGTCGAAGAAGACTGTGGAAGAGATGAGGTTGATTGATGAGTTTCAAGACAATGTTAAAGATGCCTTTGAGACCGAGGACAAGAAGATAAATGAGTTGACTTCCTCCTTTGAAGAAAAGCTGACAGAAGAAAAGAAATTCCGGATCCAAGAAGTCAGGGATCTGAATGGGAAGTTGAATTCTGTTTCTCAGAATTGGAAATTTGAAAGGGATCATCGGATCGATTTTGAAGAAAGGATGAAGGCTCATGAAGAAAAGATCCAAGCTCAGGAAGAAAAGCTGAAAGCCCAGGAAGAAAAAATTGAAGCTCAATCTGCAAGAATAGTGGTCTTAGAGAAGCAAGCTGAAGAAGATCATAAAGACTTGAAGAAGATCAAGACTATTCTTAAGGGGCTCATGTCGAAGGAGAAAGATCCAAAATAACCTAATCCGGTCTTTTTGTTGTATTATTTTTGTTACTGACATTCCAAATCTAATGAAAATTGTGTATCTCGTTTCCATTGTTGTCATTACTAATCTTTCAGGTACTTTGTTTTTTTTTCATTCCCTCCAATTATTTTTGAAAATCACAAAGGGGGAGAAGGAAAAGATCCTTAAGAAAAATAGGAACTCTAATAAGAGTTTATCAAAGGGGGAGAAAGAAAAAATACCCAAGGAAAAAGAACTCTAATAAGAGTTTGTTTAAGGGGGAGTTTTTCTTAAAGAATACCTTCTTATGAAATATCACTCTGGAAATATGAATACGATCCTTAGAGTTTCAAAGCCTAAGGGGGAGTTAGTCGTATTCATCTATATCCTTAAAACAAGGGAGATAAGCATTAATATGTTTCTTTCTTCTTAGATTTTTTTTGTAAGGATGTTTGTGCTTTCCAAAAAGGGGGAGATTGTTGAGTCAATAAGGTCTTCCTTATGACTTTTCCATTCCTTCTTGTTTTGAAAATCACAAACACCTTATCTTTAAGGAAAATTTGCTTTTATAAGGAAAATTGCTTTCTTAAGGAAAATCGCTTTTATAAGAAAAATTATCCTTATCATATTTTCATCCATATTTTTCTTAAGTATGAGATTCGGATTCATTTTCTCAGAATCATTGAAACTTTGATATAAAGCATTCTGTTTTAGGATTCGGATTCTGGATAAGAACTATAAGGAAGTTTCATTCCGAATTCTGGATATGAACTCTGACTAAGTTCTATTCCAGATTCAGGATACGAATTCTGAAGAAGAATTCTCATTACGAATTCTAATGAAGAAATCTCATTCTGAATTCTCGTTACGAATTCTAATGACGAATTCTCATTACGAATTCTGATAAATAATTCTCGTTACGAATTCTAATGACGAATTCTCATTACAAATTTTGATGATGAATTCTTATTACGAATTCTGATGACGAATTCTCATTACGAGTCCTGATGATGAATTCTCATTACGATTTCTGATGACGAATTCCTATTCCGAATTCTCATTACGAATTCACCTATTAAACAGAATTTGAGTATCTTTGTTTTATACACTCTGAATTCATTTAGACTCCGAAAAATATCTTTGTTTGACTCCGAACTTTTATATTTCTTACACTTCTAAAATTTGTCTACTCTTTACTATTGTTCTTTACACTCCGAACCTTCACTCTGAAGTTTTCATTCCGAACTTTTATGTTAGAGTTTAAAACGATGTCGTACATTCTGTTACATTTGTTTTGTTATAAAACGATGTCGTCTGTTTTGTTTTAAACTAACCGTTGTCTAAGTGACACGTGTACAGGTCCCTCCGATCTTTAAGGAAAATATGATCGTTGGAGAAGGAGCCAACCTTACCTATAAATAGGAGCTCATTTGAAAGAGCTCGGAACTGATGACAGATGAACAACTTGGTTTTGTGCATACATGCTGTTGAAGTGAATTCTAGAGAGAGAGGCTCTTATTAACTCTCAAAGCTTTGTGAGACTCCGAATGTTGGTGATTACATTCGAGGGCTTCCGGGGATAGGAAGACAGAGGTGCCGACTACCTTGAAGTTCGAGGGATTCCTTGTTGAGGAAGATAGAGGTTGCCAAATACCTTGAAGTTGAGGGCTTGCGGGGATAGCAAGATAGAGACTCCGATCTTCGTATCGAGGGCTTACCCTGGTGTGGGTAAGACAGACTTGCTTGAAAGTATAAATCAAGGGACCTTTATCCAAGGTTGTTGGATACCCTTCTCTTTGGGTTAAAAGACTTATATCTTGTTACTAGTAGTTTTACTACTTGTTTTTATTCCGCTGCATTTTGTATCATAAGGAAAGTATAACTTTCTTATACTTTCTTATTTGTACTCTGATTCATTTAGATTCTATACGCTTTAAGGTAAAATCTCATATTGTAATTGTTTGTTAAGTTTCAATCTCCAGAACCATATTTCTGGAACCTACTTTCGGAATCTCTTTCCTAGTTTACTTTCGGTGATAAGAGGTGTTGTGAATTTGCTTAGTTTAACTTTGTTAAACTTAGCCTTTTCCTTTGCTTAAGGAAAAAATAGTTATTCTTAACCAACTTTAAAGGTTCCAAAGGAATTTTTAAAGTATACAATTCACCCACCCCCCCCCCCCCCTCTTGTATATTGAGCATCTTATACTATATTTCGATCCTACAAATAATAATTGAGAAAAAGTAATACATACTTAAGAAATCAGCATTACACCCCCCCCCCCATGTTGTTTCTATGACACTATATAATAAAAAATAACAAAGAATCATAATCTTAAGGGATTTTTAAAATGATATGTGAACCAAAAAATAAAGAATTTATCTTGAAAATATAAATCGTAATCTAAAATGTATTTTTAATTTCATTAAAATGGATATTAACATAAATTCACAAATCATATAATTTTAGAAGAACTAAGTAGTATTTAAAGAAAAATCATATAGGTTTTGTGGGAAATCATCTTCCAAGAACCCTTGAAATATACCTAAATCAAACCCTTACAAGTGGAATAACCAATATGTTCATCTTACATCATATTTCCTTTTATAATTTAATCATTACCCAACACATTGAAGAGATCTATCAATATCACCCATAATCATGGACAAATCATGCTCACCCATAATTATTAAAAAAATTGAAATTAAAATTAAAATATTGAAACCAATAATATAATTCAATAACATCATAAAACTCATAAAAATATCCTTTAGATGCCATTATTATTATAAATCTAGATAGTGATGTATTTTTTCTCTAAAAACTCACCTTCTGAAAGTAAATCACTCAGGAAAAATGGATGGATAGTTTTTAATTGATGAAAACATAGATGATTGTAAAATAATGTATACAGAAATTAAATTTTATGGGGATGGAAAAAATTTGGTCATTGTATATATCAATATAATACATTCATTTTTCTTTTTGAAAATAAATTCAAAACATTCAGAATAAAGTATATATAAAATCATTATAAAACCATTTACATAAATATCAATAATTATATAAAATTACCTATATAATTAAATTATTTTCATTAAAATACATATAAAAAGTATTTTTAAGAACATTTAAATGGAATAGAAATATTTAGAAAAAAAATATTTAAATAATTTATTATGAGGTTTTTGGAGTATAATGTCCCTTACATCGATTACAACTTATCAAGTATGTTATTTATATTAATAAATAATATACAAATGATAATTATTTACATTATTAAGAGAAAAAAGTGTTTATTATTTCTTTTATTTTATTTATGATCATGTTATATATAATTACATTTTCAATAATGTTCACATTGGATTTTTTAATGATATTTGGATCATATATCAAAAATAAAATTGGTAAGATGAATATGGTCGAAGAGATCATTATTAAATAATCTCTAGATAAATAATCATATTCTAGTTATCATCTTATAAGGAAATTATTCTTTTTTAACTAACCATGAAAAATAAACTACAGTATAATCATGGAGAAGGTAGGTCTTACACACGAATGCGAAATATTTCCTTTATCTAAAGAACATGATAGAAAGAGGGAAAGATTTATTTTAAAAAAAATTAATGGACATTATATCATAAATATCATATCATTTCAATAAATACTCTTATATACCTATATCATCAATGTGATTTGTTCACAAAAATAGTTAGTCACATCACATTAAGGAGGTTTAGACCTACATGTTCACATTAACAATGTAATCATTTTTCAATGGATTGAATTGTAATAAAATAGAATATAAATAATATTTATCGAATAATAATTAAATTATTAATATAATATATATATACATTTAACTCATTATTATCGTCATATGTGATTGGAATTGGTAGGTAATAGGTTACAATTGTTCCCAAGGCGATAGTCCTCCATACACAAGAATAATGGTTTAATTTCACATTGGATTTATAAGAATATGATTATAAATTTAAATATTAAAATAACAATATCCAAATATGTTTAATATGCTTATTTTATTATTTAATCATGGTTTATTATGATTTAATTTAGTTATAATAGGATATTAAAAAATAATTGGTCACAAGATACAATTGTTCATTAGAAAACCTCCTTTTCATTATAGCTTAATCCGAAAAAGTATTATATTAGGTGGAATATAACAGCTGTATGATGTGGGGAAATTTTTATTAAAGTTATCTTAATAAGTATGGGAATAATTATCTTTTTTATAAAGTGTGGTTAATATAGGATATGTTATTCCTTTTTTTATAAGGGGAGGGCCTCTCTTGGAATTCTTTAAAGTATTACAATAATATAAAATATTTCTCACAAAAATGTTTTGAAAAGATGGTATATTCAGAATGTAGGATGATTATGAGATAAAATGAAATCATCGAATTAAATTTTAACTTTCTTGGGTTTTTAAACCATATCACATTATTTTAACCCCATTTTAACTCCTTTGATGATTAACACATTATCAATGTTTTTTAAAATATAGTATTCATTAAAGTTACTATAAGGGGATATGTTACCCGAAAATTGGACCATGTATGATATATTAAACCATATAACATTCTATTATAGGATGATATGATTTTTTTAAATTTTAAAAGAATTAATAAAAGACGGTTTATTATGAAATTTCATTAATGTAATTTTTGGAACTATTCAATTTATTTGGATTTAATGTCATAGATATAATAATGTAATTATAATATAAATAATTAAAAAGTAGATAACTTTTTATACATATCTAAAACATTAATGGGAATCTTTAAATAATTAAAAAAACATTACTTTTAAAGTTTTTAGAATTATTTACATGATTTTCTATTACATAAAAATATTTATGTTAGTGTTTTATATGAATTTACGGTAATTACATCATCAAAAAAAATTTAAAAATAAATTTAAATGATAAAAAATATCATTAATATAAAATTTAACAATTTATATCCCTACCTAAATAAATCTAATCCTATTAATAAAAATTAGATATATTAAATGAACGAGTGAGACATTTTGATCTTATTATATATTTAAAATTATCCAAAGTTCATTATCCAAGGATTATTAAGATAAATTAAAAACATTTTATCACCTTGATGTTTATGGATGGAGCACACTTATCCAATGAAAGGAATATATTTATAGGGTTATTTTATAGCCTTATCACAAATTTTCTTCCAATAATTACCTTATTTATCTTTCCCATGGTTAAAATTTTATTTGACTATAATTAATAATGAAAAAAATAAAATGTAAGTGACTCTCTAAATTTACACATCCTAATTCAAAATAAAAAATCCATTTTTCATGATAAAATTTATAAAATTTTCAACATCATAATATAATATTATCTCAAAAAAAATCAATATCATTTTTAAAAAAACTCATATTTTTGAAGCGTAAATTGAAATTATTAAAAATTAAGTTATTATTTACTAATAATTTATATATTTGTGTTTAGAATAACCCGTATAAATATTTTTCATGATATGTTCTACCAAATTAGTATCTTCCAATTCAACAACTAGTTTTTCCAAGTTAAATTTAAGAAATAATATTTCATGGTTTTTTTATTATCGATGTAGCATATTTTATAAACTATCAAACATAGTGTTCTTTTTAAATAATGGGGGATGATATTCTCACCCAAATTTATAAATTTTATCCTAAAAATATGAACATGATCTTTTAATTCAATGCTTTGGAATTTAAAAATACATTCTCTTAAAACTGAAATCATAAAATGGATTAACAACATTGACTATTGAAAAGAGAAAAATTGAATATGAAAGGTCATAAAAAATAACACATAACTAGGTATAAAAATAGGATTACTTTAGTAGGAAGTGGAAATTTGAACCTTGAGGTAAAATTAATGTCTAAATAATGATGGAATTTGATAGAGGACACAAATCACAAAAAAGAAAATTATCATGATAATGTTAACAACCATAGAACAATAAACCAAATAAATGTTAAAGAAATACTATCAATTCATGAAAAATTAATGTAATATCATAAATTTTGTATTTAAAGAAAATTTTCTTATATTTTATGATTTCCCCTATAAAGTAGACTCTAAAAATAACAAAATATACATACCACACATATAGAAACTCTTCCCTTTCTCAATTTCCAACAAAATATTATCATTTTCTCCATAAAAATGATTATTCAAGGTGTTTCTGGTGTTAGTGAATTGCTATAATCAAAATATATTAGACTATATAACACCAAAAAATTATAAAAAATAAATCACTATTATATTTATACATTAAACAATAACATAATGGTGCAAATAATGTAATATAATTTTCAAAATGAATAAAAGAAATTATGAAGAAATAATAAACTAATCTCTCAAGCCTTAACAATAAGACCAAAACACTACAGTAGATTATTCAAAAGAAACCTAACCTTAACCGTCTGAAAAATATTCTCGAAAATGTTTGAAAACCAATAAGTTGAAGGACATAATAATGTATTAATTAAATATTAATATAACATTTATCTCAAAAAAATTAATACCTTATAAAGTCATATAGCCAAAAATGTATATTTCCAAATCATATACAATCTAAAATAATCAAATAATTACCATAAATAGCATAAATAACAATAAAGCCACATTAAAATTAGAAATTATTATAAAAGTTAATTCTTCCATTATTCCTCAAATAAAATTCAAACTAACTATTAATTTTTTGTTTTTATTTGTCATATAATGTTCCCTAAAAAATTTAGTGGCATTACATAGAAATATAAGAAATCTCCAAATCAAATTTCAATCCCATGTTTATTTGAAAGATAATACATTTATTTTGAATTTTCAATAATCCATAATAGCAACAACATCATAGATAACATAAATCATAATTTATCAATAAAAATAAAATTATATCTATAAAATGTAATGTTATTCTTCCTCAAATAAATTGTTCACATGAAAAATTTAATGGTTATACATATATGAAACAAATATCAAAACTTAAATTTTTTTCAAAATGTGTTCTTCTCGCATAAAACTGAATAATAATTATATATTAAATTAATATTATGATCATCTTTAGACTTATAATCCCATTACCTTTTATAGTTATCTAATATCACTATTGATTATTATAGTTTTCCATAGGTTCTATCATAAAATTCATTATAATTGTTAATAAGGAGAATTTAAATTAACTAAAGAATTATCCCCCCAGATTATCTATCCAAAAGTGAAGTCTTTGAAAAAATCATCATGAACAAGTTAAGATCATGTTAATACCAAATACCTACCCCACTATATAAAAAAATTTACCCCTAGGTAAATCTTAACCAAAACCACATCCACTCTCTAATATACAGAAGGGGTTTTTTTCTAGGAAATTAAGAAATATATAATTTACCCAAACATTAGTATGTGATCCATATCTTTTAATTATACACTTTCTTATTAGCGACTATTTTAAATCTAATTTTAAAAATTTATCAAATATTTTCTTATTATTCAACCAATAAGATCCAGACCTTAAACTATCAGTAAATAGAATATTTACAAAATAATTACATTTGTTTCACATAGATTATTTTTTATTGTAAATTTATTTTGAATTACGTAATTAAAATTACATAAAAAACCTTTTATAAAATATTGTAACTTCCACTAAGTATCCACATTACCCACAATATAAAAATTTTACACTGAAATATTTTTTCTTTTCACAATAAATTTTCATGAATTTCAAAAAGACTACATCTTTGTTAATACACATCCATAAACATAATTAAAAAATAATTTAAAAGTTATTAATTATAAAATATTATTATCAATGTATATATTGATATAGACAATGAATCCAGTATGTCAATTTCAAAACTGTTAGGTCATAAATGTTAGTTTTCCATTAACTTAACAAACTATGAACTGAAATAAAATTTACTTAATAAATAATCTTTATTGTAGAAATTTATCCCTAAAAAATCATATCAAAAAAATTAACAATAAAAATAAATAGGGTTTAATAAAACATAATGAGATCTCATAAGAATAATTTTCTAAAATACATTATTTTTTAACCTAAAAGGGAATAACCATTCCTTTAAAACAATAGATCATTAACATAACATTTTAAATCAAATTACTTTGGTGAAATGTCATTAATAATAAAATAAAAATAAATTAGGTCCCCATTTAATTAATATTCATGGGACACTTATAATAAACCTTTTAAGTGTATTGATCAATACATTAAACTTCAAACATTTTTATCTGGAAAGAATAGCCATTACCCAATTCATTGGAGAGCATTATCATGATGACCCATCATCAGAGTTAAATTAGGCTAAAAAATCATTCATAAAAATTATCAATGATCATAACATGAATTAAAAATATAACAAAAAATTCTTCTATAATCAAACACATAAAAATATCCTTTTGAACCCATATGTAAAATAATTTGTGAAATTGATTTATCCCTTTCCTTTAAATCTAATTTTTCAAAAAGAATGTAAAAAATGGAATAAGGTTTTTCCTTATTTAAAACATTAATTATTTTAAATTTATCTATATAAAATTTAACTATTCTATTTCTGGGTAGAGATATTTCTATTTTATCCATTAAAATAATACATTACTTTTGTCTTCTTTAAGTTAAATTAAAAAAATTCTATAAAATATTTATTAAAAGATTCCATTTTAAAAACCTTGAATGATGGTGGAAAAAATACATAAAATATTATTTATAATTAAATTATATCTATATAAATATATATATAAATTATTCTGTAAAATATTTATATTAAATAAAATTATTTTGAAATTAATCATTTAAACATTTAAAATGAGTTTTTATGGTAAATTTTCTCTTAACTGGAGTCTGAATCGTCACAAATGTTATATCTATTTTGAAATAATTAAATTAAATTAATTATTTAATTTACAAAAAAATTACAATTATATTATTCCTTTAATTTTATTTATTCCTATATTTTATTTTATTACCTAATCAAATATGTTCACATCGGATGTTTTGATGATATTCAACTCATCTAACAGAAATCACATTGGTGAAAGATGTAATTATTCCATAATATCTGTAATATTATTATATAAATAATTATCATCTATATAAAATTATACATTTATTACCATCCATGAAAAATGATCTATGTTATAATCGTGGATATTATATGTCATATATAACCTTGAGTAATGCTTCCTTTTTTTAATGAACATGATGGAATGAATATTAGTTTTTTTTCATTTTAAAAAATATTATTATATCATAAAGATAATATTATTTCTCTAAATACATTTATAAATAACATCCATGTGATTTGGTGATAAAAAAATGAATCATATCTCTTTATAGAGGTGGCAATCAACACGTATGCATGAATAACATTTTAATTTCCCAACTGATGTAAAGGAAATAAAATAGGTTATAAATTATATTTCCATATTTTTAATCATATAATTGATGTCATATATATACATTAAATCTAACATTATAACCAACTATGAACGTTATTATGGAAAAGAAATTAAATTTTTTCATGAGGCGATAGTCCACCGTTCACAGGAATGATGGTTTTGTTTCCCATTTGATACAAGAGGAGTTGGCTATAGGTTATTAAATTAACATAATAACATCTGAATATAAGTAATAAATTGATGTAGTTTTTCAAAATTGTTATAAAACATTTTATTTATGTAGAAGACCAAGTAAAACTAAATCAGTTGGTAAAAATATATTCCACTTCTTCTAAAAAGCATTTTTTCTTTCATCCATCGTCCCTCTAAGGGTGTTATTATTGTAAATATCATGACCCTAGTATCCCAGATTTTGTATATACATTATTATATTGGATATGTATATAAATGATCACATCCCAATGGACTACATAATTTTGTCATATTGGGAAATTAAATATATACATCAATTTCACATTACATTTGAAAACATAAAATACAACATTGTATTTTCATCAACAACACCACTATTACATTTACAATGTCCCTTCATATAAATCATAATACATTTCTAAGAATCTTGAAGAATTTAAATATATGAAATGGTGATCGTAGATTATTTCTAATGGTATGTGTACATAGGAATATGTCATGAATAAAGAAGGCATAATCAATATAGGAAGGTTAATATATGAAATCACATGCTATTTAATGAATGACATGCGCATAAAGGAAAATATGGTTGGAATAATTGATGATAATATAATGATATATAAAAAATTACATAACATGATATTTATCAATGGATATCATGTTTAATCAAATAATCTAATGGACATAAATAACAAATCTCATTAAATTGGAATTCATAATGTCGGACATCTAAAACATACGATCAAGGCCTCATGGAAAGACAACAGTAATAATTGAGAATTTACTCAACCAAATACTGAATCAATATTCTCCCATGATACCTACTAATGAATCAAGGGGTTTTATTGGTCCTTGATATAGGTTTTCTACTTTTTCTTACATGACTATTACATTGTTTTAATGATATACTACATAATAGAAATACAAAACCATGATGCAGAGGTTTCATGCCTTTGGAAAATTAGGCTCACACATAACTTGTTCATATTAAAACATAAAAGTGTATTTAAATCCTATATATTTATCATTCTTAAATGTATCTACCTCCATATTACATTTAATCTCCTTAGGATATACATCAAATAAAGGGGTGAATAGTAATCATAGTAAGAGGATAAATAAATATATAGATCAATATAGAATGGGTGATCATAATCATCATCATCATTTAATAAGCATAGTATCATCATTATTATCATGAGGTGAAACATTATTCAATGTAATGGAAAGTGGAAATGCATAAAATCAAAACATCATTTCATAGTGGTAATATACCACCCATAATAGTAGAACAATTATACCATCATGTTCATGCATAAAATATGTACATAATCATAACACCATTATTGTGAATAAATCTAAAATCATGTTCATTCAGAATAGACATGATCTCTGGTGATACATCACAATACCCAATGCATTATAGGGTTATATAATTATGGGACCACCCCACACATCATTACATTTACATAATCATGCATGCCACATATAGTGTATATAGAAAAAACTGATGAAGTAATTAATGTATTTTAATGGGTTTCATAATGATTCAAAATATATTGAATAAAATTAGGAACCAAATTTAATAAAGATAAATTAATATTTGTTATAAAATTCATCATTCTTGAGAGAAGAGGAAACAACTCCGGAGGAGTCAAAATGTGTTTTTGAATGAAGTGTTCAATTATAAAATCATTTTATTTTTCATTAAGGAAGATTAGAAAAAGGAATATCACTAAAAAGAATGGGGGATAAAAATTAAAATATATTTAACAACATTACAGGAATATCATAACAAAAAAATTATCATGAAGGTGGAATAACCCAAAAAAGGGAATATGATTCGAGAATCCCCTTACCTTAATTCTGAATGCATTCTTCCCTTACACTTAAAATCTAAGATAATACAATTAAATTAATTACTAAAATAATTCATAACACCTTATACATGTATAATATTTGTTATAAGTTATTTATGTTCATTTACTTTCTTTTTTAAGAGTTATAGAGTTTAATCTTTTTTTTTCAGAGCTTTTTTTAAGGGTTATAGGGTCGGTTTACTTGAATATAATTATGGAACAACTTTTCAAATGGAAGTAATTATAATGATGTGAAATTATATGATAAAAATTCAATTATGTAATTTTAATTGGGTTGATATATCATTCATTTTTTCAGTATGAGGATGATTCATTCGATAAAACATTAATGATAAATGTTTAGTTTATTTTGTCGGGTTTTCCAACCATCAGAAACTTGTTTTGTTTTATTTAATATTATTTTTATAAATTAGTTTCATAACAATAAAAATGTTATAATATAAATATTATAATCTGTTTTAACCATAATCATAGTTTTATGAATATCCTTTATATAAGTAATGGAAAACAAAAACTCATAGTCCATGAAGGTGGTGAATCAACATAACATGGATGAAGTTTTCATTTTTAGAATAAGAGGAGAAGAGAAGAAAAATTGATGATGGGTATTACATTGAATAAAATTATAGTATATATTTTATATTGTATTTATCATTCATCTTTGTATATGGGATGTAGTTATTGGATAATAAAATAAATTAAAATAAAATATATGGATTAACGATTTTACCTCTTGTTTGTTGTCTCGTTGAGAACCTCCTTTTGGCATAGGAGTTTGGTATTTTATTATGGATAGAAACTTCTAGATGTGGGGAAGGTTCTTGGGATTTTAATATGGTATAATTTAGTAAATCTAAATTTCTTAAAAGTTGTGAAAAGAATATTTGGTGAGGGTGGTATTTAAAGGGGAGGAGAGGGGTGTTTTTTGTTCTTATATTCATTAGTTTAGTATTTCTTTCTCAAGAATATCAATAGAATTAACCCCCAGAACTATATGCAGTGACTATAGAATGAGAGTTCAAGAAAATTTTCACTTAAATCATACACGAATCAACCATGACTCAAAAGTTCATTTATTAGTTGATAATGCTAAATACAACAAATTAGAGTCCTTCACTAATCCCCAAAAAATCAATTATTTCAAAAAAAACCCAAAAATCAACCCTAACCATTTTTGAACGTTTATTATTAAAAAATTGAATCCATTTTATTAAAATAATTTTCTAAATATGTGGTATTTAATTTATAAATGAAATCATCACTTATTCGAACAATGCTAATTTGGATATTATAACTGATTTTAGGACCCTTTAAAAAAAATAAGGTCTCATAAAATTACTATTTAGTTATAAAAATGCAAATTATTAATTTTGTAATCAATTGTAAGAAAATAATTTTTCTTAAATCACTATATTAATCATAAAATTTTAGATAAATAATTACTTTTTACAAAATATATACACGTTGTTTCTCTTTTTCAAAACATGTATTTACATATAGTATGATATAATTATATCATTTTTTTATTCATAAGATGCATAAATTTTATTTATAAATTAATAGGTGGGGTTACTGTTATATTGGAAGGATTACTATTCCTAATGGTAACATTATTATTCTAAATGATAGGTTACTATTCAATCGGTATATGTTCCTTAATTTCAATAAATACCACTTATTTAATTATTCATTTAAGATAATTATGTTTCTATTCAGTTATATAAGTGATGTGTGAGTTTTATAATATATAAAATAGTTATATGAAGTGAAAATACATTTATATTATTCTGGGTTATTTCATTCATCCCACCTTTTCTAATTTATCCATCAAAATGTCATTTTAAATAAAAATGTGAAAATAGGTGAGGTATTTCTCTATTATCGATTCCTTTGGATCCCATGTCACCTATTCATACATATGGTTCCTCCACAACACTTGGACAAGGTGAGTCATCATGTTCAATAGTACTTTGTCTATATGTTCATAGATCTTTACCAACTACTCTTCATATGAGTTGTCATTATCTAATTTTAGGACCTAAAGATTCTGTATATCTGAGGGGTATGGTATATAAATAATCAGCAATGATACAAGGAAAAAATTATGATATTGGGCCATATTTAGTGGAATTTAAATCTAATTGTCCAATAATCACATGAAATCGATGATCTCAAAGGGTTCAATATACCTTTGGTTAAGCCTCCCATTCTTTCCAAATTTCATGAATCTATTCCATGGTGATATTTGAAGGAAAAATTTTTATTTAACAATATACTCCATGATCCTTTTATGTTTTTTAGCCTAGATATTATTTTAATACTGATCAGTATTGATTTGGGTTTTGATGGATTCAACTTTCTCAATTATATCTTTCACATGATATTTCAAAATAGCTTTTATTTTCCAACTTCATCCCATCATTTTAGAGCAATGTATAGCTTCCCAAAAAGATCCCAATACTGGTCCAGCTAAATACATGAGTGGGGAATATTTGGTATGAGAACTAGAACATTGTGAGATGGTGTTCCCGTTAACCATTAAATTTCATTGAGAAGGCTCTCATCATTTCCTCAAGATTATGAATAGTGTTTTTAGAATAGACATCAATTTGGGGGTGATAGGTGGTGGTGAAAATTAATTCATTACTTAAATAATGTTAAATAATTATACAAAGAATAATTCTTAACCATAGATCCTGATCTTAAATGATTGAATATAGTAGACCATGCATCCTCACCACTTTCATCACAAATAACATGGATAGTTTTTCAATAGAGCAATATCTATAAATATTATTGACTTAGTAATTTTTAGTCCTTTGATCCACCAAAACCCATATTACATATTTTCCATTTTATTTTTTAGGGAGACCAATAAAAAATTCAATAATGAAATTATCCCAATTCCTGGTGGGTATAACCAATGGTTTCTTCATCCATTTGGACTTCTTTATCTCTAATTTTACTTGATTATATTCCCAACCCCTTGATATATAGTATTTAATATTATTATTCATATTGTCCAACCAGATGTTTTCTCAAAGATCATGCTATATCTCACTACTTCTAGGATGGATGGAGAGAGGTAAGGAATGTACATTATCCAGTAGCTCTTTCTTTATTTCATCTGATGAAGGCACAAAAATCCTATTTCCAAAATAAATCACAGCATCATCATTGATGTGAATCACATGTCGCTTCTGTCTTAATACCCCTTTCTCCCTATTTTTTAGATCTAGATCTTCCCTTTATGTCTCTTTGACCTTTTCGTGGATAGATAGTTGGGAATTAATTTGGTAAATGTGGGATGGATACCCTTCCATTATGATTTTCAACAACATCTTTTCCATATCCATGAAGATATGGTCTTTCTAAATCCACATAATTGAAAGAGTTTCAGGTTCATTACATCTAAGAGCATTGGGTAAGATTTCTTACATACCAGAATGATAGTGAATAGAGAAATCATAGATATTTACTATCTCTAACCACCACATATGATTCATGTTAACCTTTTTTTGTGTGAATGTATTCTTTAGGATCTTGTGAACAGTATATATGTCACACTTATCACTATATTGGTATTGATGAAACATTTTCAAGGAAAAAATCAATGTTGCAACCACCAGATTATGCATCTAGAAATTTTACTCACTAATCTTAAACTGTCGTGAGGTTTTGGCTTTCAATTTCTCATTTTTCATGGGTACACACCCTAACCCTCTCATTGAATCATCACTGAAAATAACATATCCTTCTCCAAATTTTGGTAGTGTGAGTATAGGTGCATTGATTATTCTTCTCTTGAGATCCTTAACGATTTTTTCTTATTCTTAAATCTTGAAATATTTTCCCCTTTTTGTGCTAACTTATTTATATGGTTATAATGTCTTTATAAATTCCATACAACACATCCCTACTACCCAGGTAAGCAAAAAAATATGTGGATTTACATTTCACTACTAGGTCCAAGACATTCCTAAACTTCTTATTTTTATGTTTACACAAAAAATCCTCCACTTGTGATCCCATTCCTAATGAATGTGACATGCCACATCCAGAAATCATATATCTAATCTTGGAATAGATATTATTATTCATTAATTTATTCAAAACAATCCTTATATTTTTTCATGATCCTCCTTGAACATGGTGTATATGATAATTTAACTGATAAACATTGCCACAAATTTTTCATGTTAATCTCTAAATACTCTATTCATCAAATACATGAATATTTCAGTAGAATTAGAATTCCTTAATTGCATAAAAATTAACTCATAATTATTTTTTCTTGTATGGAAAGAATTATTCTAAATATCTTCTATATTAACTGTTGGTGGATGATATCAAAAATGAAGATTTATATTTAAGATATATTGGGATCCTCATAGTTAATCTAATAATTCATCAATATTTGTAAAAGTATACTTGTTCATTTTGTTTATCTTATTAAACTCCTTATAATTGATAAATAGACAAATACATCCATAATTTTTCTTTAGAAGGAGCACTGGCACAACTCAATATTATAAACTAAGATGTATGAATCCTTTTTCTAAATGATCTTTAATTTTCTTACCTAACTCTTCCACTTACACAGGGATCATATTTTAGGGGATTTTTATATAAGAGTGGCTCTCAAATATGTTTAATTGAAAACTATACCTCATGATACTGGGAAGTCTTGTTAACTCTTTAGGAAATATATCATTGTATTCCCTCAAAATGGTAAGTTCTTCTAGTTTTATGCTTTCCATTGATATAACCATTTGGTCCTTGTATTCTTCCTCACATGGTGTCAACACTCACACAATTAACAGATTTTAGAAATGAGATTCATGATCTTCCTTGTATTTGTAGAGGAACGTGGTATGGTTCGGAATATGAAATGATATTTCCATTTCCTAACAATTAATGTTTTCTATATATAACATGATCTCATCCATGCACTGTATATCATCAAATTCCACTAGGGGAAGTATTATGAGATTTTATTGAATATTATTCCCACATATTCCAATAAGGGGAGATTTTAACACTTGGTTTATAAGGATTTCACCACTAGGTGTTTTCAAAAATATATCTACTTCATGGTATAATGGATTCGATTAAATATTTCTATAAATATATAAATATATAAAGGGATGCATAGAAACAGAAAAAAAAATACTTTTTCAATTTTTTATTGAATAGGAAGTGTACCTTGTACGTTTTAATGTTTTTTACCCACTTTTGTAGTAGTATTGGCCTAATATTTAACATTATATATTGGATTTGGTTATTAAAAAAATTGTTAATCCTCAAGGATTCGAGGTTTAGTCCATATGATTTCATAGTTCCCTTTCCCCCTACAGTTCAATCTTTTAACAATATGTGGTTAATTAGGATGATCCTGTCTTTCCTCCATAATGTTAGTGGGAATTTTCATGTATCTCTGACATTAATTATTTTGGTGGTCTTATCTCCTACAATTGAATCATTTCCCAATAACATAGAGTCCATACCAATAATTACTATTCTCATATTTGTGACAGGTTGGTGGTTTGATCATCTTTCTTCATTTTTCATCTTATCCACCACCATGAAAATCCACTACTCTCTTAATATCTTCTAAACCATAGGACCAGTCTCAAAACATCATCTCTAATTTCAGGGCACATTTAACTACTTCTTCATAACTCCTAAATCCTCATATTGCAAGATCCTTTTGAATATATGGTTTCAAACCACTAAATAATTTTTATACTTTTCAATCATGGTTTATAACAAAACCCAAGGCATACCTTGAAAGACATTTGATGTTTTATTCTAAATCTGTGACTGATTAAAATTCTATTTCCATAATCTCTATTGATACTATCTCTATCATTGTTCAAATAGTTTTATGGAAAAAATTATTTTGAAATATTTTCTTAATGTATTCACACTCAATATTATATTTTTCATCCTCAATCGTGATATTATTTACCAATTCCCATCATTGATCATCTTCACCATTTAAATGATAGAAATCCTAAGTCAAATATCCTTCTTTGAATAGTAGAGTAAATAAATGATTGTTTCCATTGAGTGACCAATTTTTTCACAACTGTTGGATCGAAAGATCCACTAAATGTCAATGTTTGTTTCTACATAATGGATGAAATTCCTACCTTCACCTACTTGGGTGATGGTGGACATTCAGTGTGGTTTATTTTATTGTTCACATCCGGAGATAGTTGGGTAGTTATCTATATAATATTTTGAACTCCACCTTCCATGTTATTGAGAATATTATTCAGATAGTCATTACATTGTCCCCCACAAGGGTTGTTGGCCATGTTTCTATTGGTTACCACCATTTTTTAAAGAAGAAATATTTTGAAAATGTAATTTAAAAAAGCATGTATAATTTATTTTCTTTCCATAATTAACACAAATGGATAATTTTAGGGTATCCCTCTATTTATCCTTTTCTAAAACAATGATTGTTATATAATTATATATACTTTTCTTTATCTTAATGTTTTTCACAAATGTTCTCTGATCCTACTTCCTAAATTAACTAAAACTATATTTGATAACAACTATAGTGAACCTTCATTTTTTTACATGATTGTTAGATCATTTTAAATATAAAAAACACAACCTGATTAAAAAAACACAATCGAAAGGATTAGTTTTTTTTGGAACATTAGGATCATACATAAATTTTATATAATAAAATGTAAACATGTATTTAAATTCTACATTTTTACACTATTAAAATCTCACTTTCTACTTAGAACATGTAATCACCTGAGGATATAAATCAAACAAAGGGGGAGTTAAAAGCTGAGTAATTGGATGGATAAATGATATAAATCAATAAAATATGGTTGATAATAATAATAATCATCAAAATTTGATAATAAAAGTATCATCACCATGATAATGAGGATAAATATTAGATAAATTCATGTTATGTGTTAATTTATAAAAATGAAACATCATTTGTTAGTGGTCAAATACCACTAGTGGTGAACAAATAAAACATCATGTTCATGCATAACATATGTAAATAATCCAAAAATTATAATTTTGGAAAAAAACAATCATCATTTTCACACATTATAAAAATCACCTCATGAGATACGCCATATTACCCATTGCATTGGAGTGATATATAACTCTAGGGACACCAGTCACATCATAACATTTACATAATCATGCATCCCATATAAATATAATATCAAACAATGTCACGTAGTAAGAAAAGTAAAGGACTGGTTTTCATAATTTTTTCATCAATTAGGATTTAAATTTGGGTTCACCATTTAAAATTTTAATATAATATTTGGTATAAAATTCATCATTATTTAGTGAAGGAGAAACAACTCAGGAAGAGACAAATTGTATTTTGGAAAAAGGAGTTATTTTGGAAAATCATTTTATTTATTATAAATTAATATTTGAAACATTTATACCCTAAAAAATAAAAGGTAAAGAATTAAATTATATTTAAGTATCATTAATTGAATATCCATAATAAAAATTTGTAATTAAAGAAGAATAACCCAAAAAAGAATATTGAGTTCAAAAATCCCATAACCCTAATTCTAAATATGTATTGTACTTTCATTTAATATCATAGATAATAAAATTAGATTCATTAATTACATAATTCAGAATCTCTTATCCATGTATTTTATTTATTATAAATTTATTAATTTCATTTATTCCCATTTTGATGATTTATAGTGTTTAATATAATTGTTCGGGAATAGTTCATTTTCACGGTTTCCTAGCCAGTTTACTTGTATATAATCATTGAAGTTCTTTTCAAATGTGAATAATTCTAAAAATGTGAAATTATATGATATTAATGCAATAAAAATAGTTAAATTGGTCTCATATATCATTTTTATTTATTATATTATGCTGATTCATTTGATAAAACATTAATGATAAATGTTAAATTTATTTTGCGGGTTTCTAGACCATCATGAACTAGTTTCATTTAATCTAATATTAAGTCCATTAATTAGTTCCATAACATTATAAATGGTATAATATGCATATAAAAAAATTAAACATATTAATGGTTTTACAGTCATCCATTATGGTGATAATGGAAAACAAAAACTTGTTTTCAATGAAGGTGGTGAAACGACGCCTCATGGATGATGTTTTCAATTTTTTAATAAAAAGAAAGAAGTTGATATTGAATGATGGATATTCTATAAAATTAAATTAATTTATATATATGATTTTTGATCTATCATGCATATATTTTTAGGGGATTTAAGAAGATTATTGTAATATAAAAGAAATTAAAATATATGGATTGAGGATTTTACCTCTTGAATGTTGTCTCCTTAAGATCCTCCTTAAAGAACTTGGGTTTGGTATTTTGTTGAGACCAATAGAACATGGAAGTGGGGATAATTCTTATTGAGGAAATTAGGTATAAATTTCACAATATAGTCATATTATAAGGTGTGACTATAATAAGTGCTGAGTTTTGGTATTTATAGGGGTTGATAGGTGTGTTTATTTATTATTGTATTCGTTAGTTTAATATTTTGGCTCATGACTATCAATAGTGTTAATTCACAAGACTAAATAGAGTAACAAAAGCCTATGAGTTTGAGATGATCAGAACTTAAATAATAAATGAAATAATCATGAATCAAAAACTCATGAATTATGTTATAATGTTAAATACATTAAATTACAGTATTTCATTATTAACAACAAAAAATCAACTATTTGAAAAAACAAAAAATATTCAATCTAATCATTATTCAATGTGTACAATTTAAAACTGGGATCTATTTAATGAAAAAAATATAGTGATAATTATTGAATATTATTCATCCCATAATTTGTTTTGTTATTTTTGTGTTTTATTTAAACCTTATAATTTTGATTTACCCTTAATTAATTCCATTAACTCTTACCCTCGCAACATGTCTTTTAACATACAAAGGGTTAAAATATTCGCTCTAAAATTATAAATGAGACATAAATGAACCATTGGTGACATATTTAACTTTATCTCAATTATTTGACCAAATTTTATATTTTTATGAATTTTATATAATTTAATAAGATATTATTCATTAAAAATAGCAATAGTTTTAATTTTCAAACTATTCATTAGTTGATTTTTTAAAAATATCATAACATAAGGATATGTTCAATAAAACTCCATTATATAATAAATAAAATGTCAAATAGTCCTTAAAATAAGTGTCTACCCATAAATCACTAAAATTACATTTATTTTAATATTTTTAATATCATTTATTTGATATTTCTATTTATAAAATAATTTTTCCCCACTATTGATTCATCATTAATGATAAATATTTAATATCTAAATTTTTTAAATTAATTTATATGATTTAGGTAATTATATTAGATTTCTAGATACTACCTATAGTCAATTTCAATCCCTAGTAATCAATAAATTAAAATAAATATACTTATATAAAATGAGAGTGTGACATTCTATCACATTCATTAATTTTTTTATATTTATTTTATATTAATGGTAAAGTGGTTGTCAAGTGATTCTATTTTGAACCGTAGATGTTAAGGGTCTAATTTATTCATAAAATAATATTTTTAAAGGTGTTAAGATAATTTTTTTATATTATGTTTCCCTTTAATTACCTAATTTATCTTTAAACATGTTAATGAAAATAATAACTAAAGTTACTATTCATAATGCCAAAAAATAAAATTAAGATATTAACATAATTTGGACCCACTGATTCAAAATATATAATCCATTTTTCATAATTCAGAACATATAATTAGAAGAAATTAATAGAAAATTAATTCTCATTGTTAAAACAAAAAATCTGGTTTTTATAAAGTAAAAACTTATCAAAATATTTTCATGTGTTTATGTACAATTTAAATATGAAATTACATTCCATAACCAAAATTTGATTAAAGGATAAAATCATAATCCAATTACACTTTAAACCCAATTAAAAATATAATCTAACTACACAAATAAAATAGATGAAAAGGTTGTCTTGAATTCAAATGCAACATTTTTCACTATTCATTAAAACATATATTTTTTCTGAAAAATACCTCAAAAATAATAAAAAAAGTAATTTTTTATGTTATACATTCTAATAAATAGTTTATTTGGTCAAATAGAATATTTAAATGTGTTAAAAATAAATTTAAAATCAATGTGCCACGAAAAGGTGGCAAAACTGCATTGTTTGAAAAATACTTCTTTTGTCTAAAAAATTGAATTTGTTATTATATAATGTCTAGAAAATTTATAAAATGAATTTTTATGTTATATAAAATTCAAAATGTTGTTAATAATATTCATAGAGGCTTGTTTATATCCCATTAAATAAAAATACTTTAATAGTATATCATTGATTAGTGAAACTAGGTATTGCATACAATGCAAGCTATCGTGAAAGGTCACACTTGCATGTAATGAAATCCAAGAATAGTGTTTTATATATTTCAAGGTAATAAGATGTTTCGTATAGTGCAAGATAATTTTGGTGTAGCATTAAAAACAAGATATCAATGAAATTAAAAGGAATCTATCTTAAAAAATCTCAGGGTTTCATATTCTACCCCCCTTAAAATGAATTTCACCCTCAAATTTCATCGGGGTTATAAATGGTTTACTACTTAAAAGATTCATTCATGGAAACACACATCAAAATAACGAATACTAAAACTTCATTTTAAAAATGAATGTTAGAAACATAATGGTAACCAAAATTAATTCATCACTAGGTTCCCACATAGGGGAACATATATAAGAAGTGAAAAAATGGATATGGTAGAGAAATCAAACCATCTAGTTCTAATGGATAGTGATAGAGAATAAGGTTTGATGAAATTTAACAAACAGAAGGCCATAAATCTTTGATGATTTAAGGGACCATTTGATTCATCAAATAAAAAGGTACTAGGATGACATTTTTTTTTCTAGATCATTTTCATAATGTGGAGGAATTTTTTCATGAGAATAAATACATAGTTAATTTCAATAATGTCACACCATTGATTGTTCCATAAAATATTTCCACATTATCTCTTACTTAATGAAATGAAGTTGAATTTTTCATTCTTGAAGTGTTAGTAGATCATGCGATATAAGGATTGTTCATTCCATCTATCCCAATAAAAGGTTAAAACATGTTATCAAATATGCATAAGTCCACCTATAGTGATATAATACATTATCCTAAAAAACTGAAACTCGAATATAACTTATACTATCCATTAATGGATAACATTAAAATCCTTCCAAAAACTGAAATTGTAAAACATTATAAAGAGGTGAACTAAATCGTCATAGCATTTGTCTCCCATATCTCATTTGTCAGTTCATGGTTGTCACATTCTAAACATGTGAATATCATATTCATTTATTCTCTTCAAAAATTGTAATGACATGAATTACAATAGAACCTTTGTGAAAACATTAATTCTGTTAAAATTAACTCTTACTGCACACCAAAAATACAAAAAATTATATATACCCAAACCATTATATCATTGTCAAACATCTCAATATTTCAATCACTTTTCATGGTTTTTGGTACCATATAGTTATAGAAAACCAAAATGTACCAATACATAGATACTCAAATATTTCATAATACTATAAAAGAGATCCTACAACACTATGTGGGAATCCCATTATCTAAACACATAATCATTCCACCACTTCGTTGTTATACTCAACATCACAATAGTGATCGCATGTGATTTTCATTTGTCTTTAGCCTTAAGATTTTTCTTATATTGATCGTCATTAACCCTTGTATTAGGGAATTGGTTTGAATAACTTATTATTTCCTTTCACTTGTATCATTGAAGTGTGGGTGGTTCATTCTCTATAGTCTTTTCTCTGTTCACGTCATTAGCAACCATTTTTCCTTTACTTCAGCACTCTTCTACTCGATGTCTTTCTTTTCGACACTTAAAAAAATTCTTGTCCCTTTAATACAATCTCAACCATGATTAATTACACACTTTGAGCATAAAAAACATTCATCTTTATTTCAGCATTGTTTTGAGATTTTCCTTTGAACTATATCTTTCATTTGTTGTCAAAACTAGAATATTGATATGTAACACCAACTTCCATTTCTACCTTGATAGAACGTTGAAAAATATCTTCATAGCTACTGAAGTCTCTTATAGTTATTTCCATTTGAAGACTTGGTTTTAAACCATTGAATAATCGATCAACTTTACTTTCAAGTTGGGTGATAAATCCAGAAGTACACCATAAAAGTCTTGTAAAAGACTCCTCATATGTACCAAAAGATTCATTATCCTATTTACTAAGATCAAGGAACTCCTTTTCCATATTTTTTTGAAGAATATGAGGGAATTAATTTTTGGAAAAAAAGTTATTGAACTCATACCAATCCATGGATTCAATTTCAACTTGCTGCTTTGAATTCTTAAGTAGAGGCACCACTGGTCTGCTTCACCTTCCAAATAATAAACATCCAAAATAACATTTTCATGTTCCGAATAGTGAAGGATGGAAAATATATTTTCATTGGTACTGATCCATTTTTCAATAAAAAGTTTATCAGAAGACCCACTGAAAGAAGGTGGGTGTTACCTCATTAAGGACTCAATAGAATATTGTTCCCTTCTCTACTCATTTGGAAATCTATAATGATTCATATATTGTGTAAGTATAGAGATATGTTTTTTCATTCCATATCCCATGACATTTGGTTGTTTAAGAGGACAATCATTTCATTGACTAGGGAATTGATCATTAACATAGTTCTTTCGGGTTCTAGCCATCATCTAAAATAACAAAAGAATAGCATGAGAAAACAAATCATACTAAGAAAACAATATAATCAAGGGGTACTTTCAATCTCTAATATCATTATATTAATCCTAGATTATTAAAAAATATAACCATAATTATAGGACTATAACCTATAGTTAGAATTTCCCTTAGAGACACCCCAAGACATACCTTATAAAAATCACAAGGGATATCACTAAGGTTTTCACATCCCAGTTTCCAATGTTTAACTACCCATCAATTTAATACCAACTATAACAACACAAGCTTGACAAACATGGATATTACATTTCTTTTGCAGAATACTTAATACATGACACAAACTGACACCCAAGGTTGTATTATTTTAGTGACTTTGGAAACATGGAACCTAATATTCTTACATGGTGAAAGATCATCAATATCTCCTATAAAGATCTTCCCATTTTTTCTAAAAAATACTGTTATTTATATCCTAGGGAAAAAACATAAAAAATGTGAGCTCAAATGCTCAGTAAGGGTAAACATTGAGAACATAAAACAAACCATAAACATAATCCATTACTAAAACGGATTTACATGTTGTTCCAGCCATATATTACTGAACTAAATTTACTTTTAGTTCCAGCCATGTCTATCTCATGAGATATAAATATATACCCAATGAATTGGATGGAGATATAGGTCTCACACATCTTATAATAAAACCATTATTATTTATTCCACAAAAACATAAAAATATTTACCATATCATAATCCATGAAATAAAATGGGTTTCGTAAAAATCATTCCATCATAATTGATATAAAACAAATTAATTTACTAACTAACATTTCATCATAAACACAATAAAATCTATATCTATATTCATAATAAAGAAAGGTTTTTTCCTGACACGTGTCATCTTCTCATCAATTCTCTTAAATAATCCCTCTTCACCTGATTTTATTACCTCGCCCTGCCCCCTCTCCATCTCGCGATTTCCCTCTCCCTATCCTAGGGTTTCTGCCTCGTCTCTGCTCTTGCCTCCATTGATCCATCTACAGACACCAGCCTTCAGCTCCCCATATCCAGCACTCCTGAATCTTCATCAAAGTCTCTTCCTCCTATCCTTCTCCAGCACTCCTCGTCTCGTTGTCTCTGTATTCCCTCCCCATACGGTTTCACTCCCTCAATATCTATCCACTTGAGCTTGCGATTTCCCTCTCCATGTCTTAGGGTTTTTTCCTCTTCTCTACTCCCACCTCCGGCACTCCGTCTACGGACAACACTATTCGTCTACCCATCTCCAACACTCTTGGATACTCATCTCCGTATCCTATTGCTCCTCATATCCGATAGTTCTCGTCTCCTTGTCTCGTCACCTCTTTCTCCATTCACAACAATCCAACTCCCCATCTCCAGAAGTCATGCCCATCACTTCGACTCTCCATTCACCGCTATAGCCTCCATCACTCCTGCCTCCTGACCTTCATTTTCTGCACTTCATCTCTTGACCAATGTTAAAATTCCTGCACTCTATTCGTTGTTCCTCTGCATCAGGTCTTTTCATCTTCAAACATTATGTAATTTTTAATATCTGTTGTTAAATTTTCAGTACTCCCATTAGCTTAAGAATTTTTATTATGTCATAATAGTAAAACTATTCTTCCAATTAATAAATTAAAAAAACTATTTCAGTCTATGAGAATATTTATTCACATATTATTTTTTTTAGGGTTCACAGTTTTTGTTCAAGCATATCAAAACTTGAATCAGTTTACGTATATCTAGATAGCTTTATTCATTGAACTATATTATCAAAAATATTTATGTTCCTCACTTGTAAATTGTATACATTCGTGACTTCTTATTTTCATAATAGTGTTTCACTACATGTGTACTATAATTTATGTTTTCTGTTTCAAATAATCTATGTTCCCAACTCATCATTTTAGAACTTCTATCACTTTTTCCAAAAAAAAATCATTACTACCTTATTATACCTCTGATATGGTAACTCATATATCAACCACTGAAAATTTTTCCTCCATTTTTCTCTAAAATCCACACTCTTCTACTCATCCAATTCACTCAGTTTCTCCTTGGTTTATCTCTTTATTATTTATTTACAAATTTTCTACAATAAATTCTACCTTTCTATTCAATATTGATTCTTATCTCCATTTTTCTATTCTATTTCAATAGTGACATTGTAATGATTGAATTTATATATATATTATTTTTCTTTTGATTTAATAATTTCTTATGATATTTTCTTTTTATGGAATATTTTTTTAATCTCCTGGGGTTAACAAAGAAACTATAACTAGCATGATTGATAAATTCTCAATTCCATTTCAACACTTGATCCATATTCTGAAACTACATGAAACTTCTTGAGATATACTCATCTCAAGGTTATAGAGGTACCATCATTTCATCTAAACGCATTTCAATACACCCATATTATTTATCCTACTATTATTCAAATGATAGTGATACATTCAAAATGAAAAATAGGATGGAAGCCACAAGAATGACCAAAACCATGTTGTAAAGGAATTTTTTTGTGGATGATGAAAAGGTGTGTAATAAAAGGCTATTTTTATTATTTTATTATTGGATCTTTTAGGTCTGGATTGAATTATAATTTCAATCATCCTTTCTAATGTAAAATCCTCTTACATGCCTCTATTTTACTCCATATTTCTGGATTATAAAGAACTTTTATTTAAACAATTTAAGAGTAGTGGTTAGTGACGATATTAAGAACCTTGGGATCTTGTGTGTTATTGGATTATCTGATGTATCATATTGTGGTCACAATTTATTTACTCATGTATTGTAATTGATCAACATATAGTATACATTTTTACATTGATTTGTGATAATATCAAACTTTTAATACATGGAAATATTGTCTCTTACTATGCTTAGACGACACAAAGTGTGTTTCATCAAGATTAAGACACTTTCCACTGCCCACTTGATTCTCTTTTTAAACCTGTTTTTTTTAGCTAAAGGTTTTTGAACTTTAATTATTCATTCATAGGGCATATTGCTTTATTCTAATAACTACATTATTCTTAATAATGATTAATACTTTCATGGAATCATTTATGTTTATCTTAGATTTGTGTTTCGGTCATTATTTGTGGATGTTAGGGGACATTACCTTCTATGTTGAATGTGGAGTGGCATTTGGGGCCTACTACGGATCGTTAAATACAGCATTGTGGCTGGAATTTACCCTACCTCTTATGATTTTGTGGTATATAAATCCACAGGTATTGTGTAAAATTCCACTTCTCAAAAGATCACATTTCGTAGAAACTATTTTTCAGAATTTCAGTATCTATTTTACATGCTCTTTAAAATTAGGGATATCAATGTATTGAATTTGAATAATATGACAATTCCATGAATGGATGAAGAAGGAAATGGTTAGTTTGAAAAATTATTCTGAATACTGCTTATAGAACTTATTCCTGTTCACCTGATTTTACTACATGGAAATATTGTCTCTTCTTCTACTTAGATGACACAAAGTGTATTGCATCAAGCATAAGACACTTGACACTACCCACTTGATTCTATTTTTAATCCTTTTTTTTAGATAAAGGTTTTTTAACATAAAATATTCATTCATAGAACATATTACTTTATTTTAATAACTAAATTATTCTTAATAATGATTAATAATTTCATGGAATCATTTATGTTTATCTTTGATTTGTGTTCCGATCATTATTTGTGGATGACAGGGGATAATAGCTTCCATGTTGAAAGTGGAGTGGCATTTGGGGCCTGTTAAAGATGGTTAAATACAACATTGTGGCTGGGATTTCCCCTAACCATGATGATTATGTGTTAAATAAATCCAAAGGTATTGTGTAAAATTCCACTTCTCAAAAGTTTACATTTCATTGAAACTTCTTTTCATAATTTCCAGACCTGTTTGATGATGCTCTTTAAATAAGGGATATCAATGTATTGAATTTGAATAATATGACAATGCCATGAATGGACGAAGAAGTTAATGGTTAGTTTGACAACTCTTTCTAAATATTGCTTATAACACTTATTCCTCTTCACCTACTTTTACTACTTGGAAATATTGTCTCTTCTTCTGCTTAGATGACACAAAGTGTATTTCATAAAGCATAATACACTTGGCACTACCCACTTGATTCTCTTTTTATACCTATTTTTTCCAGCTAAGGGTTTTTGAACTTTAATTATTCATTCATAGAACATATTACTTTATTCTAATAACTAAATTATTCTGAATAATGATTAATACTTTCATGGCGTCATTTATGTTTATCTTTGATTTGTGTTCGGGTCATTATTTGTGGATGACAGGGGATATTAGCTTCCATGTTGCAAGTGAAGTGGCAATTGGGTCCTATTAAGGATGGTTAAATACAACATTATGGATGGAATTTCCCTCTACCCCTTATGATTATGTTTTATATAAATCCATAGGTATTGTGTAAAATTCCAATTCTCAAAAGTTCAAATTTCATAGAAACTTTTTTTCAGAATTTTAGGATCTGTTTCAATATTCTCTTTAAAGTAGGGATATCAATGTATTGAATTTATACAATATGACAATTCCATGGATGGATGAAGAAGGTAACTGTTAGTTTGACATAACTTTTTGAATACTTCTTATAGCACTTATACCTGTTTGTATTTATAAGTTATGTTTTCTACCCAAAATATATTTTCATACTGCTTCAAGCATGCTATGGTTAAATGAAGAGAGCTCTGTGTGAAATGAAGTGTGCTCTGTGTGAAATGAAGCATGATTATAATGATAACAGAATTGAGTTTGTTCAAAAAATAGTTTATTTTTCAATAATTTTGAATGACGTTTTACAGCTTTGTTATCCCATAATGCCTTTTTCACATTCCACTAATAACTACAATATTATTACTAATGTTATTACTTTCATCACATTATTGTTTATGTTTTATATTTGATTTGTGTTGCAGTCATTTTTCATGGATGTTTTTTATAGTATCTTCCATGTTGCAAGTGGAGAGGCATTTGGGGCCTATTAAGGATACTTAAATACAACCACGTGGCTGAAACTGCTCCTGCCCCATATGATTATGTGGTACATAAATCCACGGGTATTGTGTAAAATTACACTTCTCAAAATTTGACACATCATATAAAATTTTTTCGTAACTTTTTTTTGAGATGATATATAAAACTTTGGATATTAATGTATTGAATTCGAACAAGATGGAAATGCCGGGTATGGATAAAAAAGGTAAGGATATGTTTCACAACACATTTCAAAAATTGATCATAGCACTTATTTATGTATGCATTTATAAAGTATGTTTCCTATCCAAAAAATATTTTCTTAATACTTCAAGTGTGCTCTGGTCAAATGAAGTGGCTCTGTGTGGTCTGATCAAATGAAGTGGTTAAGGTCTTTCAAAATTTTCTAACATGATGATCGCATTCTTTGATGTCACTTTATAAGAATTAGCATTTTTGTAACTTTAATGTTAAATGGAATCCTATTTCACTAGAGCTTGGAAGAAAGATTCAACTTATTATGTTTGATGATGATGACATTGACAAGGCTAAGTACTTGTACAACAAACTTATCTATGACTTAGAATTCTTATGCCCAACAAATAGTGGTTGAATGGGTTGTGTACCATTTTTTCTAAAAAAATGGCCAAATCTACTCTGCAACATCTCTTGCTCTTGTGCATGTATGTTTCATAACTCAATTCCATGTATGATATTTCATTATATTAATTTCATTCCAGATGGATTACCCTCACATGGATTATTCTGGCCTTTTCAGAGATGTATTGAAGCATGTTTTCCCTGGAGCTTTGAAGAAAGATCCCTCTTATTCTGTTTGAAGATATTGACATTGAAAAGGGTAAGTAACTGTATTTCAAACTTATCTATGATTTAGAATGCCTATTCTATGAAAATAGTGTTCGAATGGGATATGTTCAGTTTTTTTCTAGACAAATGGCCGAATTTGATCTACAACATCTTGTGTTGTTGTGCATGTAGGTTTCATAACTTGATTTCATGAGTGATCTTTCATTATACTAATTTCAGCCCAGATTGCTTACCCTCACATGGATTATATTAATTTAGTATCATAGATGGCTTACCCTCAAATGGATTATTCTGACCTCTTCTCAATATTACATATAACCTTTTTTAATATCATCCATCACCGGACTATTTGTATGCATTGGTGTACATTCAGTATCTATAATGTTTGTACCAGATCAAGCCTTTACAGAGTTTATAAACTTTACAATTAACCATTCCTACAATATATTTCTTTATATGTTTTAGCAATTTCATCTTAGATTGGTTTAGATTGTGTGCTTAGACTCTTCCATATAGTTCCAAAACAGTCCAATACTGATGGATATGATAATAATTAATCTGTAAAAATTTCCATTTCTTGGCAACTATGAAATTTTTCACCATGATTATGGTGTCTAAAATTATTTTTATCTTTTTTAAATCATTCCAGGAGGGTTTACTTTATCTTCTTAAAATCATTATTTTATCCTACAAGATTGCAATACTTATCCCTTCTGTTCTTCTTTATATTATTTTTAGGTTCACCCAAGGTAATGAAACGTTCATAATACATTATCTTATTTCAGTAGTCTAATTATTATTTGTCTTCATCATTTACCTTCTTCTGATTACATTAAATAAACAACCCAACAGATGTTCATGCTTCCTCTGCTCCCCCTGCTCCCTCTGCTCCCTCCGACCCCACACTCCCCCACTCCCGCGCTCCCATTCTCACCATTCCCGACCCTCTTCCCAGTCTAAATCTATGTGTCCCGCTGCTAATCTCCATCTTCACCTTCCATCTACCCAACTCCACCTTTTGGCTACCCGCCTCCACCTTCGCCTGATCTTGAGCCTCTATATTCCGACTACGCCTCCACCTCTCTACAGTCTTCCCACATTCTAGGAACTCGGTCAGCGCTCCACGAATCACGACATATAATTTTCATGTGGTTGGTTTTATATGGATGGTTATTGTTCTATTTACTGAAACCTAGGTTTTATTTATAATGTTGGGGTTCTGATTAACTCTTATTTTCTAAGGTATGCATGATGTTGCATGTGTTTTCATGTATTTAAGGAGTACTATATTTTTATCTCAATAGACTATTAGTCATTGGAACTGTTTTATTTCAAAATGATGTTTCATTTAAAATTGTCCTTTGATTTTCATGTGGTAGGGTTTATTTGGATGATGATTTTTCTATTTATTCAAATGTAGGTTCGATTTCAACAGTGGTGGTTTTGATTAACTCTAATTTTCTGAGGTATAAATGATGTTGCATGAATTTTTATGTATTTAAGAAATACTGGGTTTTTATCTCAATAGACTGTTAATCATTACAATTTTTTCCTTCAAAATGATGTTGTATTAAAAATTTTCCTTTTTGTCCTCATTTTCATTTCCCAAAAAATACATGATTTTTAAAACTTTTATTTTTTCAATGGCAGACTAATATAACATGGAATAGATAACATCATATGATTATCCAAAGGTAGTTTTTTATTGTTTGGATTTTTTCTATTCTTATTAGTCTTTTTTCATGTTATACTTTCAACATTTTCTAACTTATATTTTTTCTATTTTCAGTGACATATAGATCAATGGGTTGTAATTTTTGTCCTTTGAAATTATTTATTGTAATTTTCTACAGCAGTTTGTAGTGGCAGGTGCATCATGTGGGAATTATTTTGTTGAACATGAAAATAAAAGATGGATGATGTGTCTTTACAAGGTAATGATGTAGTTTTTTTACTTCACTTTAACATATTAGGTTTCATTATACTTTATAAGTACTAGGATGGCTTGCATGAGATCTTCAATGCAAGGTGTTATGGGTGTTAATTAATATGGACTACTAAAACAATGTTATATTTCTCATCATTGTCTAAATGTATATTTTCTATTTTATGTTTGGTGAAATTTTAGGGCCCAATGGTGATGGATTTAAGAAGTCTACTAAATGGATAATTTAAATACGTATTTATAATTTTATTTTTATACACAATTTGAAATATATATATATATATATATATATATTCTCAATAACAAAATCCACAGATTTTTATAAAGTGTCTCCCTTCTGTAAAAAAGTATTGAAAACTACTTTTTTACATTAAAATGGTGTGGTATTTAATAATTGACAATATTTTTCTCATTTACTTTCTCTTTAAAAAATACAATTTTGAAAAACATGTGTTTTTTTGGGTTGAAATCTGAGAAAATATGGCATAATGAATTATATTTGATCATAGAGACATGTATTTTATTTATTATTATTATTTTCTGTTATTATTTTTTATAATTTTTCTAAGTTACATTCATTATACGTTTACATATCCAATTAACATTTATAGAAAAAAAATTATTCATTCATAATTTTAATGATTTCTATCCTTACCTCGTATGAAATGTAAATAACATATTTGAACTGTAGTAATGTGTACAATTTATATAAAACATTTTATTACAGTTTAAATAAACTCAGTATTATATTGATTTAGAAAAGAATTTATGCTGCTTATTATTATTTTTTGGATCCATTGTAATGATCTTAAATTTCAAAATATGTTTTCTTTTAGGAAAATATCCATATTGGAATTATAAAAAATATTATATATAAGCATTATTGGAAATTCTGTTGATTTTACTATTGGATTTTCTTTAATCTATGTCAATAATGAAGAACCTTTAGACACTACTGATGGAATTTGTCCACATAGTGTTCAATTCAAGTTCTATAGCATCCTGATAAAACCGACAAAGAATTATCTTAGTCTTCATATATTTTATATCCTTCAACATTATCAATACATACTATATTTTCACCTTATTCCTTAGCTATTCAACCAGATATATCTAATAATGTTTATATTGAATAATAGATGTGTTATGAATCAATATCTCTCAAACAGAGTTTGATGCAGATGATGCATTCCAACAAATTGTTACAAAGCCATAAAACTCTGGAAATTGAAATACATGAACTGCAACTCCATTTGAAGGATATTTACAATAAAAAAACAGACAAAATTGACTAAAACTGGGTGTTGTTTTTCCAAGGTATTTTAAATACCATATTAAATCTGTTATTTTATAATAACCTTTTACATTTTTTACTTCCAATACTATCTATACCTTTATTAAAGAGTACATGAAACTATGTAAGAACATGTTTAATGAACATATAGACCTGTTCTAATGCGTATAGCACGCAATGTAAACTGATTTTTAATTTTCAATTTTCTCAACTATACTTAACTGCTGCAGGAAACTATATTACACTCAACCAACATACTTCAGTGTTGCTCTACTATAAGAACATATCAAGCCATTACATGGAGGATATATCCAACACAGCAAGATGCAGACTGTTAGACTCCAAAGGGGACATTGAATACTATTAAAAACATTAGTTACTGTCTGATTTTTAACCCACCTCTTTTCAGATTTAACCATATGTGAAAACATGGAGTGCTGTTTTGTTGGTTAGATAACATAATATCCTCTACCAGAATGGGCTTTTCAATTTGCATGTTGTATTTTTTTTACATTTATTATTTGAAATGAATGTTACTTTATGTATACTATTTCAATTTGTTGAGAATAAACTTTTAATCCTTTTCCAATATAATTTATGCTTTCTACTTTTGTGTTGAGTTTTGAGAACATTACGTGACATGTTTCATTCATGCTTTGTGGTTGAATGCCAAAGAAATGTTTCCTCTCATTTCATAACCATGCTCGACTAACCTTGTCATTGGGTTCTTCACATGCTTAGTCTCAGCATTTTCGATCACCCATTAGACAAAGGCATTGATTAAGGAAATTTTAGTAACAAAAATATAGGAAGAGAACTTTTGGGTTCTAGAATTTTAATTCACTTATGTGTTTACATATTCTATATGCACTTATTAATTATAAATCTTGGAATTTATATAGAATAATGATATTGATTCTCATGTTATATCAAGATTGAATATGTCTTCATCGGTTTTTTTGATCAACATCGTGTTATCAGGTCTTTTGAAGTGGTTGAAGGCTCGAAATACCATTGATTGGTTTATATTTCCATTTTATGTTTCTTGTCATTTATTTTCATATGTAAAAATTAAATCTCTTATGTAACTACCTTCGTGGGGTTATGTAGAGGTGACTGGAAAAATATTGGGATATATATATGGTTTGAATTAATAGATAACGATGCAGTTCCACAGTTGCTGCATTACATAGATTTAAGGTATTTTAATTTGAATACTATAGAATTGTTGACTTCTTTATTTCCATAAACATGATTTCAGTGATCAATACCTCAATTTTTATCAAGGGAATTCAAATTAACTTCAGTATTGATGAATCGTCTGATCCATTTTTCTCCTTAGATACTAATTATCTTTCAATGACACCACATGAAATGCATTCATGTTTCCTACTAATCCTCACATATGCATCATTGAAATCCCATTGAATCCAGTTAAAATATATAAACCATGAAAATCTATCTAGCTTGCATTCCATAATTTATCCCAATCAGGCCTCTTGCCACCATCTCAGCCTCGACCTTCATCTTTAATTTCATCTCTGTCTTTGATACCCTCCTCTCCTATTCCATCATGTTCCATATCTTCCAGCATTAGTCTTCACTCCATTTACATTTTTCACATTATGTCCACTCACTTCATTATCTTCTTTTTATTTTATGCATTATATTGCCTATATTTTTTTTTGAATGATATATAACCGGATGATTTGAAAAAAAAATTGATAGTCCTATGTATTTCCATGGGTGGAGTAATAGTTATAATAATAATAGGGATATAAATATAACCCTATTTAAAAAGTGTCATCTTAGATAGAAAATAATATTGAGAAAACACTTGTTAATTAATTCTAATGGAAAATATCTTTTCTTCTTCAAAAACATTTTCCTTCCACAAAATGCCATAAAATTTTCAAAGAAATAATTTTATAAGAAAATAACTATATAATATTGTCAGGGAAACTTCAAGTAAATAATTCATTATGAAAGTGTAAAAATATATTCATAATGTACAAGTTAAAAAACATTCTTCTCATACATTTTCTAGAAAATTCAAAACGTACAATATATGGAAATCGAAAGAAATATTCCTTCCATACCATTTAATAAAAATTCACCAATGTGTAAAATTGAACTTAAAAAATATTTTAAGGATAAAAATAATATTATATATTATGGAATAATGGATTTGGATGATAAATATACCCCATTAAATGATTACATATAAATAATCTAAAAAAATAACGACACTGTGGAATTATCCCTTACCTTGTGCATTTAGTTCATTGAGGGTGTGGTCACCTTTTGTATAATGGTTAAATAATTTCATTAAATTATACCATGACCATATCCATATTTATGATATCATATATGATTCTATTATATCATTTGTTTAATAATATTTTAATATTACCATTATTTTGGGTGTTAAATACTTTTTTCCCATTCTTGTTTTGTCATGTGAGTAATGTTTTTTAACAATAGGATGTATTTTATTCATGAAATTATGTTAATTATTATTATTTTCACTCATCATAAAAATTATATAATCATACATGAATTGTTAATGTGGGGAATGAATCTCAGTGTGCCGCAGAGATGGTAGGTTGTATGTACGCACGAGCAATGGTATCATCCACTTGATGGTTATAAGGTATGTAATTGGATGGTATAATAATGATAAAAAATCATTACCAAGTAATATTGATTATTTAAATACATTATACTCATTATTATACCCATACTAATGAAGTATATTTGAATAACAAATTACACCATGGTGTGGAGAAAGTAGGTCATATGTACTTACGCATGGTGATATTGTTATTCATAGGATAGATAAGAGGTATAAGGTTCTCTCATAATTATAATAATATCTCATAATTTATAATATACTAAAGTTATTACATTAGTATGGAATTAACACATAAATATAAAGTATAAGTAGAAAATATATTTAATTGAATTGGTAAAGCAATTACATCTACTTCCTTGGACTTCCTTTGGATCTCTTCTTAGAGACACTAGGGGTGGAAATTTTGGGAACCTAGAACCTCCAAAAGATAAAAATAAATTTTATATGATAATTGGGTAGTATTTTTTCAGGATAGAGAGCTCATGGAGTTGTGAGTAAATGTAGGAGGAGATGCCTTTTTATAGGAGAGCAGAGAGGCACTTTACGAAACTCCAAAAATATTAAAATTTATTAAGTCTATTTTAGATCTGAATAATTATAAATGGTCCATAAATGAAATTTATAATAAATTTCCGACATTATATTATCCCCTTATTATTATTTATGATTTTTTTGATTTTTAAATAATTTAATAATAAATTAATTCCATAAGATATTATTATTGCAAAATTTAATACTATTCATTTAATTTGACTTGAAATACAGTAAGAAAAAGTTAGAATTAGAATATAAATATTTCAAACATCTATAATATATCTTATTGATCTTTTTAATTTTTTATACACATTAAATAATTGAAAATATAATAGAATCAATATAATTAAAATCATTTGTTCTGTTTTTATGTTAATTGAATAAAAAATGTTTTAGAATTGAAGAGACTTTAAGGTAATTATATAACTTATAAATATTCAAAATTATTTTATATAATTGAAATGGTTACATTTATATCAAAATAGACATTTATATTGGTTTCTAGCTTAATTTTGGCCATATGTGGACACATAAAAGATATTAAAATACAAGGTAGTGATATTTTTAAACTATATTTGATATAAATAATTTATAATTTATTTTCATGTATGAGTGTTCATTAAATAACTCAAATTAGATTATATTTTGATAATTATGGAATCTTATTAATCCAATAATTTTTTTGGACATGTTATGGTTTTATTTAAACATTATAATTTTTGTCTACCCTTAATTAATTCCTTTAACTCTTACCATTGAAACATGCCTTTTTATTTACTAAGGGTCAATATAGTCACTCTAAAATGAAAATGTATCTATAAATTGAAAATGTGTGACATATTTAACTTAATAATATTTAGTTATACTATGTTTATATTTTTATGATTTTTATATAATTTAAATAAATATTATTTATTTAAAATATCAATAGTGTCAATTTTGACACTATTCATTAGTTGACATTTTAGAAATATCATAACACAGATATATGTCTAAAAAATCTCATTTAAAACATAAATAACATGTCATATTCACCAATAAAAATAGTTTATGAGATTAATTCACTCAAAATTTATTTATTTTAAAATTATCAATATCATTTATTTGATATTTCAATAAATAAAATAATTCCTACACGACTATTGAGTCATCATTAAAGATTACTATTTAATATCTATAAATTATAATTAAATTGTTTTTATGTAGGTAATTATTTTATATTTACATAGTCTACCTATAATCGATTTCATTACCTGTTAATCCCTAAATTAAAATTAATATACTTATATAAAATGAGAGTTTGATATTTTGTCACATTTATTAATGTTTTTTTATATTCATGTCATATTCAAGAAAAAGTGGCCATTAAGTGATTTCATTTCGAACCATGGATGATAAGGGTCTAATATATTCATCCAATATGATTTTTACTAGTGTTAATTTAATTTTATAATATTATTTTTGCCTTTAATTTCCCAATTTACCTTTAACCATGGTAATAAAAATAATTAACAAAGATACTATTTATAATGGCCAAAAATAAAAGTAACGTATTAACATAATTTGTACCCACTGATTCCAAATATGGAATCAATTTTTCATAATTAAAAAAAAACTTAATTTTCAAAAATTAATATAAAATTAATTCCCATTGTTAAAACCAAAAAATGGGTTTTAAAAAAGTAAAAACTTATCTACAGTTTGTCATGCATTTATATCGAATTTAAATATGAAATTATGTACAATGACCAACATTTAATTAAATGATAAAATCAAAATCCATTTACACATTAAAACTAATTTAAAATATAATCTAACTATATAAATAAATTAGATGAAAAGGCATTTTTGAATTAAAATGTATTTTTTTCACTATACATTAAAAAATGAATTTTATTATAAAAATATGAAAAAAACCAACCAAATTAAAATATTATCTTCATATTTTAAATAAGAAGTTTATTTTTTCCAACATAATATATTAATGTGTTAAAAACTAAATTTAAAATGGGTGTTCCATCAAAAAGATGCAAAACTGCATTTTTTGAAAAATACATCTTTTATCCGAAAAATTGAATTTGTTTTATATCATGTCTATAAAATAAATAATATGACTTTTAATGATATATAAAATTAAAAATGTTTTTAATAATATTAATAAATATTAGTTTATGTTAGGTTAAATAATAATATTTTAATTAGATATCATTGTTTAGTGAAACATGGTATTACATACAATGCAAGCTATCAAGGAAGGTCGCCCTTGTGTGTAATGCAAGAAGGTCACTCTTGTTTAGTGAAACTTGGTATTTATTATTATTTTCCTTGGTTTTCTTGGCTTTTCCCAGAGGAGATCTTGATTTGACAACCCCAACCCCACATCTAATAGGCCAGGGGCAGGCGACTAGCACCAAGTAGGAATATCCCACAAATGGGAAGAATTTTCTTAAATACATGTACACATGCACACATATCCAATACCAAAATGCTGAAATGTAATAACACTAAGTAAACATGCATGCATACCACTAAGATACCAACAACGAAGTTCAACAGTGGGAAAACATGAAAGTAAATAGAACTAGAATACAATCCCACGAAATGTAAAGTCTTCCAAATTGAATGCATGAGTTATTTGAACTCATCCATAGAAAACCTTACCTAAAGGGTTGGTGTAGGACAGCTGTCTGAATCCCTAGGATCACACTTTTTCATATCTAGTCACTCTAAGGGCCACATAGTCCTTTCCCACCATGGACTCCATCAATGTTGCAATCTTCTACAAAAAAACATGATATGTGTGGGAAAATACTTTGCTAGGGTGATTAAAACAATACACAGTAAGGACCCCGAAACCAAAATGGAAAATACCAGTAAGAATTACATGAAGTATACCACAATGTAATCACACGAATTAAACCACAAATGAAAAACATGATGTGAATTAAATTCAGTCATCTCACACAGGTATAAGTCAAAATCTTATAGATAAGGATATCCAGTTTTAGTCCACATATCTCCTAGTATCCATTAAACTATAAGTTTTAATGATGCATCGAGAGTTGATGGCACAAAGACCATCAATTGTGCATAAAGTGTTGATGGCCCATGAAGGGTCAGTGGCGCCCGGAGCGGCGATGTTGTATGGGATGTCGATGGCACATGGAGTGTTGATGGTGCATGAAGTGTAGATCATGCATGGAGTATCAATAGGTCATACATCCCCCATTTCAAATAGTCACCAAGATCACATTTCCACCAAGATCATAGAGTCGCATCCATCCGTATGATTTTGATAATATCTCACTCATTCTGGGAGAACCTAATCCTCAAACCAAAAGGCCATTCACTAACTAACACAAAAACACACTTAGAGTATCTCAAAAGGACCGTATCATGGCCAGGGTCCTAACACTGCAACCAGCTTGTAAAACAAAAACACTATTTGAATGACATTGTTAATTTAGTAAAAGGGGTTAGGTCTTGTCTAGGTCCATCCCGACCCGACCCGACCCAACCCAACCTGGTCAATTTGGGCTAGCTTGAACCAGCCTATCCTTGGTTATACCTACCAGTTCTACTCTACCAGATGTGGCCTACCTGGGATGCATCCCTCTGGTCTATGCGGTTTCCCGACCGAGTGGCCAGTCGGCTCCCCCACTCAATGTGGTCGGCCACTGTGTCTCCTACCCATTGGCCGATGTCGCGGGTTATACCTCCCACATGGCCTTGTTGGGCCACTCCCTTTTTGAAGCTTCCATGGCCACCTATCGCAACCCCTAGTCATCACCCACAGCCTCCACCTTTGTGAGCCCTATGTGGTACAGCCGCACCGCCTCTGCAATTTGGTCTTTATCTCCTACTCTTATGGTCCCTGATAGGGAAACTATCATCCTTATCCAAACACGCAAATGACCGCCTCTATGCACCATCAGTATCCATAATTCCATGGGTCACCTCCATCTCCACGGTGATCTATTTTCAAATTGAAGACATATCTGCAATCCTCAGGTTGGGTTCTTCACAACGTTCGTCTTGATAAGACTTTTTTACACTTCAGGGGTCCAATTATGCTCGGAACCACCAGGAAATGTCAAGCCCAGATTCATAGGGTTCCAACAATGAATAATGTGTAGAATGGGATAAGAAATGAAAATAGAAAAGGTTTAACTTCGTTGGCCTGTCATTCTTGGACATAGATCTAAAACTAAGGAATTTGAGTCAGAAATAGATTAGATTAAATCCCACTAACTTGTATAATACAATCAATACCCAGGATAATATGTTCACATGTTTTTCTGTGTTTTTCCTAAAAATAAAGAAAGTAAAAATAGTAAATAAAAATGAAAGCAACATCCTACCCCGAGGTTCGATTAGTCATTGTACAAGAATAGGGATTAATTTCTTCGTTGATCCTTGATCCACTAGTATTCATCATCATTCATCAGAGATATTTCCATCTCTTTGCCTCAGAGGAATTTCCAGGGTTATTGTGATAACCCTATATTCTGGACAATATTTCTTAATTAATGAAAACCAATGTGTCATCAAATAAAATATTTTTACTATAATATTTTAATGATTGTAAAATAAAATTTAGGAATTTTATAGTTGACCTGCATAGGTTGATATCAGGCCCCACATAAGATAAATACACTAATATGAACACAAAAGTGACATTATATTTCTTATCCAAGTACCCGTTTAGATATTCTTCCCATTTATAGAAGAAACTACGTGCACTCTTTATTATAAACGTATCATTTTTCATCGTATCATTATGGGTACACCAGGACCCAGAATCTAATGCCATCATAGACCCTAGTCCTGTAATTTTCACAATTATTTTATATATTAAAACAAATAAAATAATAGTCATTAAATTCTCCAAAACAATGTTATTTATGTTCTTGAAATCCAAAAAATGGTTCATTCACAAAAATATGAGTGTACTGAGCACGAATCTAAACTCCCATCTCCCAAGTTCTCTCGTAGATATTTAAAGGCTGACACCAAAAATATAGTAGAGGAATCAAATTCTCATAAAGGATCCACTCTAATCGATCCTCAACCTCCATCAGGTACTCCAAAAATGTTTCCCAATCATCAATGTACACCTCGCCCCAGTCGATGACATGTGATGGATCATGCATGTACCTCCTCATTTGCGAAATGTGGAAGACATCATGCACTAGTTGCAACTTTGTGGGTAGAGATAGATGGTACACCATGTCACCCAATCTTCTCAGAATCTGAGATGGGACAACGCATCTCCTTGATAAGTTTCCACCCTGGCGAAATCTACACAATCCCTGTAGAGGGTCGACCTCATGAAACACATGGTCTGGCTCCTCAAACTCCAAAGGCCTCTGACTCCAGTTAGCATAGAAATTAGGAGGCCTCTATATAGTCCTCGTTATCTCATGGATAACCATCACCTTCTCTGTAGTTTCTTGAACCAACTCTGATTCCATGAGTATAATCTCTCTTAAGTATGTCCAACAAAGTGGTAACCTACAGGGTCACACGTACAAGGTCTCGAATGGTTCCATACTGATGGTGTAGTGGTAGATATTATTGTGCACGAACTCCCTCAAGGAAGGTGTTCCTCTCAACTAAAAAAAAAGTCTATGATGAAATCACATAAAATTTCCTCAATAACATTTATTTTCATCTATGTCGAGCCATCCATCAGAGAGTGTAATGATGTTTTCAAGCACAGCTAATCCCCAAACGCCTCCAGTAATCCCTTCCACAACAGGGATGTAAAGTTATCATCACAATCTAAGACAATAGTACATGGGAATATATGAATTCAAAAAATCTTTTTTCATGTATAGGCATCTCAATATCTCAATTGATCTTTGGTCATAGATCGGTAGGAAGTGTCCTGACTTGGTGAGTTGGTCAAATATCACCCAAATGGTATTGTGCCTTTTATAAATGTCTGGTAAAACATTAAAGAAGTCCATAGATATCACATACCACTTACACTATGGAACCCCAAGTGGTTGAGTCAAGACTATTGGAAGATGTTTCATAGACGTCACTTATTGTAATGTGAGGCATCGTGAAATTAACTCTACCACCACCTTCATCATTCTTGGCAACCAGATCTGATTTTAGAGGTCTCGATGCATCTTTTTCACTACTATATGTATGAAAAAGGGGATGTGTGGAACTACCTCAATACCCCCCCCCCCACACACACACAATTTCATTGGTACTATTGTGCATCCAATTAATAGAATGGAGGTTTCCCCACCTTTCGAATATCTATTAGGGGCATGACCTATGGACATCTGAGCACGTAAAGTCTCACAGTCGATGTCTCTGAGTTGTTCCTCCCTAACCCACTGTAGGATTTGAGGGGTGGAAACCATAGACTATTGGAAAGCTTCTACATCTACATCCATAAATGATATTTGTGACATGACCAGCTAATCCAATGACTCACTCAGCAACTACAAGCTAGATCTCCTACTAAGAGAATTTTCCATCATATTCCCCTTCTTGAAATTACAGACAATCTCAAATTCATAGTCCTTGAAGAACTATATCAATCATGTATATCTCATTTTTTATCTTTATAAGGAAAGATATAATTGAGAATATTTTGGTCATATAAGATTGTAAAACACTCACCCATTCGGTAGTGTCGTCATTTCTTTATTGCAAATACTACCATTGTAAGATCAATATCATGGGTTGCGTATTTTTTCTCATGTTGCCTCAACTAGAATGAACCATAGGCAATTAACTATTTCCTCTATATAAGGACACAACCAATCCAAGTCCATAATTCATCTCATAACACCATTTAATCATCACCCACCTCTGGTAATCTCATGATGTGGGCCCTCGTCAATATCTGCCTCAGCTCATGAAAGAACTCTTTGCAATTCTCTATCCACGTGAAAGGCTGCCTCTTTCACGTCAAGGTCTTAAGGGGTGATAATGATCCAAAAAATTTGGGTACAATACTTTGATATTACACAGACAAATCCAAGAAACTCATTACCTCAGTAACACTCATGAGCTGCTCCCAAGCAAGCACTGCTTCCATCTTCATTGGATCCACTGTAACTCCAGCCTCTGAAATGACGTGTCCAAGAATGTGGACCTCCTGAATCCATAACTGACACTTTTATAGATTCCCATAAATCTATTTCTCTTAGAGTGTTTCTAGGACCATCGTCAAATGTGTCACATGCTCCTTCTCAGACTCTAAGTACACTAAGATGTCATCAATTAAGGCCATGATGAACCAATCTATGTATGGAGGAAGATCTTTTTCATGAGTCCAATGAACACTATCAGGTGTTAGTCATGCCAAGTGGAATCACCATGTACAATTAGTGGATATATATATATCTAAAGGTTGTCATTGGTATGTCCTAATTCCAAGCACAATGTAGGTGATAGACAAATCTGATATCTATTCTGAGGACCACCTCACTCCCTTCAGTTGATCAAAGAGGTTTTTAATCCTTAATAGTGGATATTTAATCTTCACAGTCACCTGGTTTAGGTGTAAAAATTCCTCACATAACTTAAAGATCTTATCAGACATTTTTGGAAAACAATATCGGGGATACCTAGGGTGATACATTGGGTCTCGTGAAGCCCTTCCTCTGTAGGTCCTATAGTTGTACCCTCAACCCACAAAGCTCAACAGGAGACATCCAATATGAATGTGTAGATATCGGTTCCATACCATTGTAAAATTCAACGTATATGTCAACCTCTCTATTGGTAGTAAATATAATGACATCTTCAGGTAAGACTTCCTCATAATCCACCACCACGGTAGGAAACTTGGGACTCCTGTCATCCACATCACCGAGGATAATGCAAGCCAACTAGTGATTAATTGGATGCACCATCCTTTGAGTAATTTCAACATACGCTACATGAATTTCCTTTTCACCAAAAAAGGATATCCTAGTTCCATATCTGTGAACACACCGCACTCTGGGCCTGAAATAGTTATTCTAGGCATGAAGTAGGGATAACCAGTCCACACCTGGAATTATATAGTAAGGCCTCGAGGTTGCCACTGAGATATCCCAATTGAAACTCTCTCCCCCTGGAGTAAGGGAACATTTTCGGCACCAATGTGTGATCATAGAATCCCCCTCGCAGAAGTGTCTATGTGTTGGAATCATGTTGATGGTTCCATTGGAATCTTTATGCCCCGAACAAGGGTTCTGGGGAGAAAATAGTAACCGGAACCATTTTCTATATAAAATATAGCTATAGTGTAAAATACATAGATCTTACCTATATTCTTCTCTAGAGGACATGAATCTTAATCCTATACCACCTAATGTTGGCATATTCCCTATTCACTAGTTCCCTAAGCCTGTGGTGGACCACCTAGGGGTGGGGGTGGTAGTACCTTGAACCTCTACCCACCTGTTGTTGCCCATCCAGCTCCTATTCGATGTACACTGCTTGGTGGACCACCCTGTTCATGCCATATAATTTTCCTCTATAGTCCCTCAAAAATCTTCTGATCAATCATACAACGGTTCAATCAATATCTAGGAAGATTTACCAGACCGCCACATGTGTAACGCATCCTATCGTTTGGCTCACTCACTCTACCCTAGGAGCCTCGCACCACTGAACCCATTTCTTGGGGTTATCCACTAAATTATCTCATCTACTTGGTTCCTTGCATTAGTTATCGGCTACCCATTGTTGATGATTCAGCTACCTAACACCCGATGGTAGCTATGGTTGTCAGTGTCTGTTTAGCTAGAAATATCTCCAATAATAGAGATGTCTAGAGCAACCAAGCATATCTAGGGATTCTAAGGCATGTCATGGATTCACATATATTTTATAATAGTTTTTAGTGTAGGTTTTGGAATATAATATATATGCATCACACCATATCTTTGTAGTAGCAAGGATGATCCATAAATCTCGTCGAGTACTCTGCTACTATCAAACTACCTTGCTGGATACGTAGGAGCTCCTTGATGGTCACCGAGCATAACATAACTGGAATGTACTACACCCTAAATAGAATATCTATGTCTTATTAAGAGAGAGTCATCTCGTTATGCATCTCGGTCACTAAGCTCCACCATCTTCCTATTGATCCCTACTGTAGGCTTGCGGCTGGAACTGCCAACTGGTCGAGAGGCGTCCTCACTAGTCGAATGATATGCATAACAGCCTATAGACAATTCTCAACTACATGGGGGTTTGTATGACCCATTAACCTCAGAGGTCACTGCCTCTTGAACCCATGCAATGCACTCAGCCTGTGTGCATCCTCTACATGTAGTGTTGGTAGTAACTAATTCTCTCTCAGTGGTGGTATCACTGGTACACAACACAGGGGTGCTATCTTTGATATTGGTCCATGTACAGACATGACATCACTAGGTGTATCATCCATGTTATCACGCATAAGGATGCTAGTTGTCTATCTATGTAGAGCCATCATAAAATAGATCAAGATGTACCATAGTCAATAGAGTATACCTGGTGAGCTGAATCAAGAAGGACATGAGAACACACTCAAAATCGTATATGATGAATGTACCATCTATTTTCTATGAAACTAGTGTTTTCATATCCCGATATGAAATAAAGAATTCAAACTCCTAGATTATGGCTACGTTCATTGTTTCCCCACTCCAATATCACGGAATCATGGTTCTTGAGGTAGAACTGACCTATAATTTTATACCACTCTTTATTGACTCATCCTAAATAGTCCCATTCCATGACTACCCCCATGATTTCCTTCGATAGGCCAAATTCTCGAGACTATCACTGAGTAAAAATATCCCACAAATAGGATCTATTTCCCTAAGTACAAGTACACATGCCCAAATCTTTGAGCCCAAATTGATTAAAAGTAAAAACACTAAGGAAACAAGCATGGAAACCACTAAGATACCAGTAATATAGTATTATAGTAAGAAAAATGAAATTTAAATGGGGACATAATAGATTCCCATCAAAGGTAAAGTATGTAAAAGTGAATGCAAGATTTCTTGAAACTAATCTGTAGAAAACCCAACATAAAGAGTAGGCATAGGATAGTAATATGAAACTATAGGAGTATACCTCGCATGTCTGATCACTCTAAGAACCACATGGTTCTATTAAACATAATACTCCTTCAAAGCAATGATCATATATACAAGAAACTATGTCTGTAGGTAAAACCCATGCAGAGGTGAGTAAAACAATACTCAGTAGGGACCCTAAAACAAAAATGGAAAATACCAAAAAGAAATACACAAAGTATACCATAAAAGATAAACATGAATTACCACACAAATGAAACACACAATGTATAGTAAATATGGTCATCTCATAATGGTATAAGTATATTGCACGTAAAGAAATATTTCTAGTTCTTGTCAACAGATATACCTGACACCATGACACTAGAAGTGTCGATGGAACATGGAGTGTCAATGTAACATGAAGCATAAATGGTGCAAGGAGTGTCAATAGTTCAAGGAGCATCAATAGTGCACAGAGGGTCAGTGGTGCCCGGAGCAGTGATAGTGCTTGGGATGTTGAGGGAACATGGAGTGTCGATGGTACACAGAGTGTCGATGGAGTATAGAGAATCAATGGAGTACATATCATCAATGGGTCATATAGCCCCAAATTTACATAGTAATCAAGATCATATAGTCACCAAGATCACATAGTAATCCAAATCATATAGTCACATCCAACCATATGATTCCACTCCTAACACATTCCTTTCGGGAGAACATGCTTATTAAGCCATTAGGTCGTAAACCAACCTGCACAAAAACTCAATTAGAGTATATGAAAATGATTGTCTTGTCTCAAGGGTCCCAACATTGTAACAAGATCTTCAAATAGACACACAGTTTAAAAGATATAAATAATTTAGTAAAAATGCTTTGGATTGGTCCAGATCCGACCAGACCCGGTCCGACCCACATGACCCGTCCAAACCTGATCAGGCCGGGCTGGAACGAACTAGCCAGGCCAATTGGGTTGTTGGGCCACCATAGTGGCTTGGTTTATTAGCTCTACCCACATCATGTGAGTCGGTTCTACTCCACCAGACGTAACCCTCCCTGGCTGCATCCCTCTACTCCACGTGGTTGCATGATAGCATGTCCAGCCAGCTCACCCCATAAACACACCAGGTCACCGCATTTAACATGGATGACTATCGTGTCGCCTACCCCACATCCACCACTGCAGGTTCCGCCTCCCACAAGGCACCACTAGGTCATGACTTTGATGTCGCCGCCGCAGCCCCTTGTCTTCACCCACCACCTCATTCGTCACGGGACCAACACATTTCAGTTGATAAACTTACATTGTTATGATTCTACCTCCAACTCCGACAGTCACTGGTGGGAAGACAACAGTCCTCCACTGCACCCACCCACGGTCGTCTCTGCATTCCACTGGGTGCCTCTACTATTAGCCCTTGTTCTTGTAGGTCTCCGCAATTTCTTTAGTGATTCATTTTTTAAAACGAATCAATATTCTGAATCCTCGGGTCGTGATATTCATTACATTGTGATTGATTCATCTTTACATTTCACAGGGGGTCTGATCTTGCTTCGAACCACCAGGAAACATCGAGCTAGGAACTGTAGGGTTCCAACAAGAAAATAATGTGTAGAATGGGGGATAAATGTACATTAAGAAGGTTTAATTTCATTGGTCATGCATTCTTATCCAATGATCTAAATCTAGGGAATTTGGGTTAGAAACGAATTAGATCCAATGTCGCTAACCCGCAATATATTCCCTACTGCAACATGTGATCAATTTTTGGGATAATTTCATCATGGATTGGTCCTCATTCATCATAGAAATTTAGAATGAGAAAAGGGAAAATAATAAAGAGACCAACATCCAACCACGAGGTTGGATCTATTTTTGACAAATAATGGGGTTCTATGTCTTCGTTGATCCTCAATGCACAGAAATTCATCTTCATTCATCATAGAGTTTTTTATCTCTTTGACTAAGAGGAATTTACAAGGTTGTGGTGATAAACCTATATTCTTTAAAATATATCCTAATTAAAAGAAACCAACACACCATCCAATAAAATATTTTTGTTAAAATATTTTATTGGTGATTATGTCCAACTTCTAACTTTCACATTATCCCCACGCTTATCAATTTTAGGCCCCTCCTAATATATATTTTATGCTATAAACACAAAGATGCCCACATATTTTTGATTCGGGCACCCGATTATATGTTATTCTTATTGAAAAAAGAAATGTCCCACACAATATTAAAAACAAAACATTTTTTATTTTATCAGTACGGGAACATTGGGCCTTAGAATCTCACACTATCCCAGCACCTGGTCTCAGTATTCTCCCAATTAATCAATAAAAATAAAACCTACGAAAATCCATGTCATTAAATTGGTAATTTTTACTATTATACTAAAAAATGATCTTTATTAGAAAAATTTTACCTAATAAATCTAAATAAGAAATCCCAGATATAAAATTAAATTCTTTTGGATGTTAAAATTACCTTTATCATAGACACATGTTATGAAAAACCCCTTAATTGAACCTTAACCGTGATAATTGATTTTTTAATAACATTAATATTAATTATAACCAAAACCATTATCATATTAAATATTATTTATTAGTTTAATAAAAATACGTATTCTATATTACAAAATTCTATTCACAGAAGTTGAAAAGTTTAATTTCGAATTACACTCACAAGTGCAATGAAAATTCATTTTCCAAAGAAAATTTATCTTAATAATATAAAGTTTTAATATCAAATATACACATAGAATTTATTCTCATAATCAAAATTAAATTTATAATAATATTTTTTTAACTATTATTACTTTCATTACAACATTATAAAAAATAAACAATGTAAATTCATTAACTGAGAAGTAGTTTTCAAAAAATATCTTTATAAACAATATGATTTTTTAGTTTATTTAGTCCAATTATTAACCTCTAAATCCATATCTTTTTTATAATAATTTTATTTAAATAATATAGTTTTTTTTTGGTTAAGAACATTGTTTCATATAAAATATGTAATCAAACAAAATTTTATTCTTTAAAAATATTAGGGTGTAAATATTATTCCTTTAATCATACCTATATATCATGGGTATGTATTTTTTTAATTTATTTGGATTGGTACAGTTTTAAATATATATCTAAAAAGGAATGACTGAGAGAGTAGGATAGATTCCCATTAATATGTGTGGTGAGTGATTCTCTTGAAATTAAAAAAAATTAAATTAATAAAAAGTAATTTTTAATCAAAATTAGCATTAAATTGATATATTTATATTTCATGATGTTTTTGATTCTATATGAACTCATAATATAATATTTTCACTTATTTAAGTGATTTTTTCTACCATATCATGTTTTTTAGCCCCTCATCAACGCTTTCGTCGATTATCATGATATTAGATTTTTTTACTCTTCAGGGTTGAATAAAGACACTATAAAAAGAATATTGATTGATAAATTTAATATCATTTTTCAACTCAACTATATCCCATTTACATGGCTATATATAGTATTTTTATGAATTTTAAATCATATAATAATATATATTTTATCATAAAATATAAATAATTTCATTTATGGAACTATTAATTTAAGATGACATTTACACTATACTGATAAAAATTGAATTACAATATTAAAAATTCACACATATATAATATATTAAATTTATCTTTTAAATTTATGGGACCCTATCACTCCACATAACATTATTGCTTTTATATATTTTAAAATCAATTGTATGATTTTTCTACTACATGCACATGTACTTTGTTGGTATTGCATACTTTTTTAAAGTATTTTTTAAACGATAAAATTTATCAAAAAAAATAAAAGGTTGAAAATTTAATCTTATTTCACAAAACCATTTAGAATCATACTCATCCTCTTTTTACCTCCTATGTAAAGTGTTTTTATATATTAAAATAAAGGTAGTGGAATTTTGTTATTATTCGTTATTTTAAACTAGATTAAGGCCATTATCAATGGAATGTGTAAATAATTTCCCAAATCATAAAAAATTTCCTGGTCATAGAAGATAATAACTAAAAATAAAATGTAAATTTAAATTTTAGGGATATTTTTAGGCCTTATCACAATATTTTTTTATGAAAATTATTAAATTTACCCTTACTAGGGGGACAAATATTAACTATGGTTAGTATTTATAATGGAAAGAAATAAAATGAGAATCTTTAAAAAATCTAGACCTTATAATTCAATGTATGGAATCTATTTTTGTGGATTTAATTATATAACTTGGTGAAAATTTATTTAATATTAAAAACAAAATGTAAGGAAAACAACTTTTTATAAAAAAATTATGAACAAAATTAACTTATACTAAAATAAAGTATATTCATGATTGAAGTACAATTAATTAGTTTATATATAGAAAAATAATAATTATTCTACATTTAGATAAAATAAAATTCATCATTTAATTTTTAATCAAATAAATAAATGTTTTACAGAAACCTTTACTTTTGACTATTCATTGAAAAATCAATCTTTCCAGAGAAATAAAAAAAAAACATACCCAATTATAATATTGATATGATTATTTAGAAAAATATCATTAATATGGATTAAAATTTCTAAAATTTCTATAAATTAATCATAATATTCTTTCAGAAAAAAATTTATCATTTTTTGATCAAAATATATTTTTGAATCATAAAATGACATTACTAAAAATTTGATTATCATTTTTGAACAATTAATAAATTTATTTTGAGAATAAACATTATATATACATTTCAATGTTTTTAACTCTAATTAAAAGCCTATAATTTATTGGATAGGTTATATCAGCCACATTTTGATAATATTATTTAGTAGATCATGAAAAAAATTCAATAAACTTAAATTTATTATGAATTTTTTTTAACGAATACAATTTTTTTAATGAGAATTAACTATTTACTACCTAAGAATTAATAAATAGTTTTTAATTATTATCCATATATATATATATATATTTCATAATTTGGTTACTCTTATTCATTTATGCCAATTAAATGGATATGTTATTTCAGTCATATTTATCTAATTATACTTTGTTGTTTGTTTATTCTTGGTGATGAATATTGTATTTACTAATTAATAGTCTATTGTTTTTAAATTTCATGATGTTACGGGTGGGTTCTAATTGGGTTGGAAAATGTAAGATTTTTAGCAGAATTTTTTTATCATAGAGATGGAGTTTGGAGTTAGATGTATGTGTGGATTGGATTAGAAACATTATTCAATGGTGTCAAAGGGTTTTCACTATACTTTTTAGGTCAAGGAACCCATTATTTTTATGGAACCTAATCAATAAATTCACCTCAACTCTTATAAAAATATTCTGAATTTGAAGATATAATGCCTGAGATGTATGAAATAAGAAAATATTGCATGTATATATAGGGATCAATTGTTATTTTCTATTTAATTCCTAAGATAGATCCCAATATATTATTAAATTACCATATTTTAGCATTTTAATGAATTAGAATTATAGAATAAGGATATCTAGTTAGGATCTTGATTAATTTCATGAAATTCCCATCCACGTCATTAGGACTTTTTTCCTAGTAAAGCGGAGTAGCTTCTATCTGAGAATAAAATTAAGAGATACCCCAATATGAGTATATGGAGGTGTTCCTCCACATGTAGTGTAGAAAAAAGGACAACTAACTCTGGCCCATAAAGAAATATACCAAATATCGACCTTAATATGATTATTACAAGTAATGATTACGATGGAAATATGATTTGTGATCTTTCTGAGTATTTATAATAATAACTATAAATTTTATAGGGTGAAATGGATCCTCAAGTAAAATATTATTGTATTTTGGTGGTGAGATATGTATAAAACTCCCTTACTGATGTCTCTCGAGGGTGCTCCCGAGGGCGAATGCGATAGGAACCCTAAGCGGGACGATGTTGCTGATATTTCTAAGGAAAAGGAGGTGGGTGATTTGCGTGACTAAGATCGTATCGGGAACTCCGATCTCTTAAGCCTATGTGCAAGGCGGAGATCTGATAAATCGGTTCTCAATGCTACAGATATTCATAGGAAGAGCTTTGCGGATGTGGCCAAACAGTCAGGAGGCCTCTCATTCATGGATTGCGAAGCAGGTAGCTCGGGAAGAGTCAATAGGGAAGGGCCGGATTGCGCACGTTCCTGCGAATCAAGCTGAGGTGGTGGAAAGGGTAACATTATGCAAATTCTCAATTATTGATCGGGTCGTGATCCCGAAAGGGGTATGGCTGTGGAAATTCCATGACCTCACTAACATACTAGCAGAGATCTGGGGCTTCAGCGACTGGAAAATGATGGCAATGGGATGGGGGTTCTACCACGTCGTGTTCCCCTCTGATGAATGAAAAAGGCGCGCATGGAGTTTGGGTTTTATCCCTCTTCATCCAGGCTTTCTTCGGATTCATGAATGGGATCGAAATTTTGATCCCAGCTAGGTCAAGAACTCATTTTCCCAGGTATGGATACGTATTCATAAACTAAGTTGGCTTTATTAGCACCCAAAAATTCTGTGGGATATTGCTTCTTCTATTGGGAACCCGATTAGGCTTGATAAGCAAACAGATAACCCTAGCTTCAGTCATTATATTAGGATCCTAGTTGAAGTTGACATGTCTTCAATTATAGTGGAGGAGGTGGTCTTCACCACTAGGGATGATAGGATCTACCTCGAAATAGGATATGAACGGAAGCCAAGATTCTGCTTTAATTGCCAAATACTTGGGCTTGTTCTATCTGAATGCAATAGGAATAGGGTAAGGAATGATGACGGGAGTCGAAGAAGGATGACTACTGATCAGGGTCCCTCAATACCTGACAGCAATGTCAATATTGGACAAGCATTGACTGAAAAAGTTAATGCTACTGCATCCTTGAAACCCAATATTGATATTACCCCTACAGCTGAGGATGAAACTCCAATCCTAGCGGCTCAAGTACAGGATCCTCCCACACAGGAGAGGAAGGATGGTGTCAACAATGTTAATGAAGGGTGAAAAAATCACGACCCTCAGGTACACACTGAGGACGATGTATCTGCTGGTCATGAAGCAATATTACAGGCTACTGATCCCATTAACCCACCCGAGGGTTGCTCAACAGGCATGAGACTTCTATCCTTCCCACGACCGAGGGCTCTGGCGAGCAGATAGCTTATGACTCACTTATACAGGGACCACCCTTGGATGGAAGTAAGGTTGTACAGCCCACTGAGGATCCAGCGGGAGACTTGTCACAAGTGCCTTCCTCAAAGGTTGCTAGAAGAAAGTTACCTGCCACACTAACAATGCATATCGACTCGGATAACAGGTTTATCTCTCTTTCTGAGGATGAAATTGAATCTATCAAGGATGTAGGTGCATCAAATGAAGTTCCGGATGAGAAGAAGTCAATTCCTAATTAATTCTTAGCTCCAAGCTATGCTAGCCCCTGCACTAGACAGAGGTCCTCTAAAAAATGAAGATAATTTTCGGGAACTTCCAGGGTATTGGGAACTCTGCCACGATCAGAACCCTGAAGCATATTATCATGACCAATAAGCCCATTTTATTGGGTATTGCTGAGCCAAGAATGATGTTTTAAAGATGGATGGCCCTTGATTGGAATGCTCTGGGATATTCCATTACTGAAACCAATCAGTAGGAGAATGAGAATGAATCCCTTTGGGTGTTAAAACACAATTGTGTTAGCGTTGATTCTTTTCAATATGATCAGAATTCAGTAACATTGTTTTGTTGTTTTCATTCCAACTATCTTTTTGGGACGTTTGTGTATGCTTTTAATCAGTACATCAGAGGATGGGCTTTATGGAACACCCTACTTACCATTTCTGACAACATGCCTTATAGATGGATTCTGCTTGGTGACTTCAACACTGTGTTGAGGCCAGAGGAGAAAAATGGGAGTAATTTTTTAGGGCTTCAGCCAAGGACTTTTCATCCTGCATTGATCATTGTAGGTTGAATGAAGTCCCCATCACCGGGGAGGATTTTACTTGGAGCATATACATGCTAAATGAAAGGCAGGCAAGTAAACTTGATAGATGCCTTGTGCAGATGGATGACAGACGTGATATGATGGAAGTTTCTGGCATGATTCTTCCCAAACTTCACTTGGATCATAATCCCAACCTTGTTGACCTCTGTTTTAGTAGTCTAAGGTCAGCACCTTTACCCTTAACAATTCTTGGCTTGTTGTGCCTGGGTGTAGGGAAATTATCTTGGAGGTTTGGAACACAAATGTCACAGGTAGCTATTTGCACATTCTGACTTCCAAGTTGAAAATTGTGAAAGATAGATTCAAAGAATAGAGTAAAAAATCATTCTCCAATAATGAGAATGACATTAAGGATTCTGAGTCCTTTTTGTTAAGTTGTCAGCAAGAGAATATGCAACAGGACACCCCCTCTCAAGAAGAAATACAAGCTGCCGCAAAGCTAGATAATCCCTTGACACTTAAGGAGAACCTGGATCGTAACCAGATAAATGTTAAGTGGATTAAGTATGGGCATAGGAATTCAAGATTTTTTCACTACATGAACAGGAAGAAAAAGGTCAAGAAAACCCTTAGGGATTTGAGGATTTATGACACCATGCTCACATCTGAAAATGAAATTGCTAATGGGGTGACATGCTATTTTGAAAAGCATTATTCTGATTCTGGATTGACCAACTCAAACGATATCAATAGATGTTTTGAACCTAGTGTGGATGAAATTCAGAAAAAAAGCACATTGAGACTCCCACTCAAAAGGAAATTCATTATGCAGTTTTCTCCTTAAATATGGATTGTTCTTCTAGTCCTGATGGCTTCACAAATAAATTATTTATGTTCTATTGGGATATCATTCACAATGATGTGATTAGGGCTATACAGGAATACTTTCAGCATTCCTTCTTTCCATTTGGGATGAATTCTAATTTTGTTTCCCTTATTCCTAAGAAGGAAAATGCCTTGGACATCGAAGATTTCAGGACTATTGCCATTGGGAACTCCATTCCTAAGTTAATTAGTAAAATCATGGGAATATGGTTAGGTGAAGCTACTAAAAATCTTGTCTCTGTTAATCAGTTCAGTTTTGTACCTGGGAGAAATATTTAGAATTTCCTTTTTACTACTACAGAATGTATCAACATCATGAAAAACAAAGTTCAGCATGGTAACATGGCCCTGAATATAGACATATCTAAGGCCTTTGAAACAATAAGGTGGGACTTTATCTTCACAATTCTTAAGATGCATGGCTTCTTAGAGAAATTACTTGGTCTGGTTTTTTCCATTTTGAAAAATGCTAGTTTATCCATCCTTGTCAATGGATCCCCCAAGGGTTTCTTTCAATGCACTAGAGGGTTTAGGCAAGGTGATCCTTTATCTGGGCTTCTATTCTCTTTGTTTGAGGATTATCTGAGTGTGTGTCTTCATGACCTTGTCAACACTGGTATTTATCAACGAATGAGGGCAGGAAATACCTCCTTTTCTCCCACTCATTTATTCTATGCTGATGACATTCTGTTGTTCTGTAAGGTTGACAAGAAGAAAATTTCTTGCATTAAGAGCATCTTCTCACATTATGAAGAGGTAGCAGGCCGGGTAATCAGTTGGGGTAAATCCTTTGTTGTCTTTGGTGAAAAAGTTCGGATCCTGAAGCAGAACAGGGTTGCTCTTAGGCTTGGTGTCAAGAAAGGAAAACTGCCCTTTAATTATCTTGGGTTCCATTGTTTTGGGGAAGGGTGAAACGTGCTCACATAGAGGGCATCGCTTTGAAAATTATCAATCAGTTGGCGAGTTGTAAAGGGAAGAACATGTCTCAGGCTGGCAGAGTTTTCCTTGTCAACATTGTCATCACTTCTATGTTTGTTTACTCCTTATCTGTATATAGATGGCCAGCAGCTCTTCTTAAGGAACTGAGTGGCATGATACGGAATTTCATTTGTACTGGCACAACTCAGCAGAGAAAACTGGTTACTGTTTCCTGGAATGATTGTATACAGCCAGTTAATATGGGAGGAATAGGACTTAAAGATGTCAGAGTTTTTAATAATGTGCTCCTTCAAAATTTCACTTGGAGGCTCCCTTTCAAGCCTGATTTCTCTCTTGAATTTCTTGTTGGCAGGTTTATTGACAGGCTCCATAACAGTAAGTTCTTTTACATGAAATCCTCTGTCTGGCCTTCAATAAGTAGTGCTTATTCCAGCATCATGTCTCAATATGTATGGTTGGTATGTCCTGGTTCTCATTTAAACTGCAGGAACATCCCTTGGCTATCCTCCATAATAAAGGATTTGATTATTATCCCCTATTCTCTATGAACTATGCCTATCTCAGATTTGAAGGGGAATTCTGCTACCTTTGATATCATCCCTAGTAATCTTCATTCGGATATTAGTAATTATGCTTATGTTGACACTGACATATTAATCTGGAAACCTGCTCTTTGTTGCTCTTTTTTCAGCAGAGAGTGTTATAATCTATTGTGTGGTGGTTCTTCTGGAGTTCCTCCATGGTTGGCCGTTTTTTGTAAGCCTTTCATACCCCCTAATGATACATTGTTAATCTGGAGGATTTGGAAAAACAGGCTGCCCATCCAGTGTGTATTGCAGCGCACATGAATAAATTTGGCTTCGGTATGTCACTTTTTCCTTAACAGTGATGAATCTCTTTTACATCTATTTATCCAGTGTCCATTTTCTACTCGTTTATGGACCTATGTGCAAACTAATTTTCACTGCTACCTTGATCTCTGCTCTGTTTATTCGCTGTTAAGTTCTACCTTGAAGATTGATTTCAGTGATCAAATCCAATCTTTGTTTATTGCTGCTACTGTCTCGGTTTTTTCTTATATCTGGAAATATCAGAACAATTCTATTTTCAACAACTCCAAGCCTTCTTTCTGGGATGGTGTTTCAATGATACACCGAAGCATTAATCTTGCCTTGATGAATTAAACGGGAGCCATGAACAATGATGTTTCGGACTTTGTCCTTCTGAGAACTCTTGGTGTTAGTGGCAGGGAAAAGAATCCCATAATGGTCAAGTATATTTGGTGGATTCCACCAATTTCAGAGTGGCTAAAAGTTAATGTGGATAGGACAGCCTCTGGCGCACCGGGCCCTGCTGGGTGTGGTGGAGACTTACGAACCCATCGGGGCTTCGTTAAAGGTTGTTTCTTCTATTATGTGGGGGTATACTCATGCGATTGAAGCAGAACTGTGGGCTATGATCAAGGCTATCAGGTACGTAGTGCATTATGGTTGGCATAGAGTTTGGTTAGAGTCGGATTCGTCTGTTGTCGTTAAGATTTTGAAACATCGTTCTCGGAATGTTCCTTGGAGGATGTTGTCTGCTTGGATCTCCTGTCTTAGTCTCGCTGAATGCTCTCTCCAAAAGGGCCATCATGGAGGTTGGTTCCAGTTGGTCGTTTGTTCTGCCCTTTTATTGTGACAACTTGGTTAGCAATGATAGGGATGGTGTTCTATATACACGGCTTTGCAAAGCTTCGTGTTTCTTAGTTGTTTTTTACTGATTACTCTTTTTTTTATAATAGTTTTTTGGGAGCAGGTTTTTGCTGTCTCTCGAACCTTTTGGCTTATTTTGGTGGTGGTGATTTAGGTGTTTCACCTAGATTGGGAACCTTGTGAACTTATTAAAGTAATAGTATATATCTGTCACCATGACACACTAGGTATTTTTTGGACATTTATTATATAGATCCAGGATGAGGTGGCCATCCCTTAAAAATAGCTTGAATACATATTTCATGTGGATTATTACCCAAAAATATTATGTTCAATACACATATAAATGTTTTATGAGTTATTTTTGGGTATCATGTCGATTTTATACTATATATAATTGTTGGTTAAACTTTTGATTCACTCCCCTTAAATCACTGTATATATTTTTATCATGTTTGTATGTTCATGATCATACTTTGTAGAGTTAATAGAACTACTTTCATGATACACTATAACCCCAAAAATATGAGATTATTGTGGAGGGACATATTTATCAATTTTATTTTAATGGATAATCAAAAAGAAGTTAAAGATCATGGGGGTTGTCTAGAGGAAATCCATCGTTGGAGGCTGAAGAGCAGTGATATGGGTGTAAAGAAATGATGTTTAGTTTTAGTACATAAGTCCAAAAAAACCTCTATAAATTTCCATTATATTTAAAATTGTTTCTAGATAAAATTAATTTAATTAAATATGAAAACAAATTATGAGAAATAATGTACTATAATGGAAAGTGTGTTTGAGTGATTCTTATAAAATAAAAACAAATATATTGGAATATGATTGTTTTATTAAATTATAATTTACAATACGTAATGAGAAAATGTTTTTATAAAAGTTTTTTTTTAATTACTAATATATTGAGGAAATATATAAATTATTATTTTTATCATTTTCATTTAAATGTTTATTTAATTGAATTAAGGTTCCCTAATTATTTAACATCAAATACCAATTGTTGTCAACATGACCACCAAAAATGAAAAGATTGATACCCAAAGCTAACTTTGTGATAATAAATCATAGAGCCTTGCATTTATTAGTGTTCTAAATGGAAATTTTCTTCTATGAAAAATTATTTTTACATCTCCCCTTGTAAATTATAATTATATATATTTTGGGATTTTATTTGAACTATAAAAATTGATCCAATTTTTTTATTTTACTGATTAATATTATTCTCTCTTAATTCAAACACTAGTTGACCACACATGACATGTGATTGTTATTAAATATCATGATCAATTGAATTTAAAATAATCATTCAAAATATAATGAATAATATTTCAATAAGACCATTGAATCAAAATATCAATAGGAATATTATGGAAATTAGACCCATTTCTATTGAGATACACTTAAATCGGTGTATGGATCATCATGGAATTGTTTTTCATTATCAAAATTTTGAAGAGGGATGACCCAAATTAGATTCTATTCCTATATTCCTAACATATTTAATATTTGTAGATAGAAATTTAACAAAAATTAAGTAAAATAAAAGGGGGGTTTACAATTTATTCTAATAATTTAAAACATTATAACATTGAAGAGGACAAAAATAGGGTTATATAGGAGAACATTTAATGTGTACCTCCCTCAACATATGGTGTTCTAATATTAAATGGAACCACTTATCCTATTATCTGAATCTTAATATATATGACCAGACCCCTTCAAATGATAAATACACACATATATATAGAATACAAGATAGTATAGTGTTTAAAGAGATCACAAGTGTCAATTGGAAATTCACACATTTATTCTAATGATATCTACTCTAGCATTTTTACTTGAAAAAAAATGAACTAGTTTTACAACAAGTATAATGATTTTCCATAATTTTATCCCCTATCCCTTATCTATATTAGATCCCTATCCAGGATTGTATTAATGTGATATGTACCAAAAGCTGAAGTTGTTTCCATGTTTACTTACCCAATCTTGTATTTCCCCTAAAATAATCTCTGATCAAATGTGTGATCTACAAATGTTGGTCTACATGAAATGTTTATCCCATATATGGACTAATATTTTCATGATATATCAATTCCAAATGACAAAATAAAAAATTTGTGTCAAAAATATTATCATGTATAATAAAAGGTTAAAACTATGACTTTCTTTCATTTTCAAATGCATGATCAAATTACATATTTTAACAAATAATGCATTTAGAACAATATTGTGATAATAAATAATTTACTATCTATAATATATTCCACAAAAACATTTTCATAACACCCCCATGCATTCCCTTTTGTGTTCTTGATTAGTGTACAATTTCAGGTATTCTATATGAATTGTGTTTTGATATGCCCGATGACATTTTTTATTTTTTTATAACAATAGAAAAAATTAAGTAATAAAATATTGATTCCAATATCAATAAATTTTATTGTAATTTATATCCAAACAAATTACATTAAGGACACATATCATGGTGAAACCAATTATGGTTCAATTATGCCACTAATTATCCTAGTCTTTCTATGTGAAAACCATTTCAATTTTATATTTCCATTATATATTCACCATATTCAGGTCATGTAATTATATTATTCTTAATTGTTTATATTCCATTTAGATGGTTCTATATATTTTGTAATAAAGTATAAAAAATACCTCACTAAACCATTCTCAAAACTCAAAGCTTAATCTCTTGAATAAGATATCCCTATATTTTAAAAAATTACTTACTTCCATCCATATTTTTTTGGATTTTTTTATTCGTTCATTGAATATAAATTTTATATATCAGGCACACATACATTGTTAATACAACACAATTATCAAATTTATCCAAACATATATGATCATTCAGAAAGAAAATTATTAAATGATGAAAAAATAACTTAACTAGATTATACATTAAATTAAATGGAATAAATTTCAGATTCCATGATCATATATGATGTTTTTTAGATAAATCAAATAGAAGTATTTTCCATAATATGATATCAAATATAAAAAATTCATGATTAAATAAAAATTATTGATACAACTGATTATATCATTGAAAATAAAAATATTTTTTTACAAAAATCAACCACTAATTATAAAATCTTTTTAATTTTTAATATTATATAAATGAGATTGGAAAAATCATATTTGTATTTTTTTTATAATATCCTTATATAAATTTACATGTGATCTGATTCAAATTTTTATATTCTATGTTTTTTTAGATAATGGTAAACATGAATATAAAAAATCATAAAGAATATTCCAATAATATTATCTCCTCCAACACACATAAATAGTATCACTATCCTCAATATGACTATAAAAATGATAAAGTTTCATGAACTATGGAATTGTGAATTGGAAAAATAACATAAATGTGATAGGGTTAGGGACTGCCAGATTTTCTTGACTGGTGTTTGGGTTAAGAAGTGTGATGATAACAACTACATGCGTGGAAACACCCTAAACTAATGACATCATCTATTACCCATTGACAGTATATCCCCTTATTATAGATTCATGTGTTGTATCCTCAACACCATAAGTAGAAACATGAGATAGAATATATGGATTCAACAATCTAAAATAAAACATACCAAGAATAAATATCAGTCATAAACTATATTAACGGACTTTGAATCCGTCATGAAACATCATGTTTTGAATTATCTTGAAAAGGGATTATTCATCCCTACATTTTTATCCTTTAATACTCATATAATAATAAAATAGTCACTTATATATTTTGGTGTTGTAGTATCCTTTTATATCATGCCATGGGTAACTCTTTGTTGGATTTCGTTATTACCCAAAATGAATGATGTTAGACTTAAAAAGGGAGACGACATGACATCCAGTGAAAATATAATATAAGGATATATTAATATAAATAATTCCAATTATCTTATGATCCTAAATTTCATAATCAATGGGAATGATTTAATACTTTATTTTCAATTTTATTATTGTATCAAATAAATTATTTGACTCCTAGTTAGAAACTCCACCTTGGAAATTTGACAGTGGGTCATATAAAATAGATATTTTATTTATCGCCAAATATTTTTAAAGGAGGGAATCTAGATTTAAGTAATAAAAGGGTAAATATTTGTCATTGATGATCACAATGGTAATTTAAAACATGAGAAAATATAATCCCTGAAAATTACAATACAACAAGATAATCTTCTCTCTGGGTGGACTTGGGTGCTAGCCATCACTAACATAATAAATAGTAACATTAATATAAAATAAACCAAATGATCAAGGAAATGGGCCCATAAAATAAATTTATGAACCATAAAAAATATAATATATTTATATTGGTTTTTGAAGAATTTCATATCATCATGCTAATAGTGTGTTTGAATCATTATAACGACGTAAAATTATCATGGGAATCATGGAACAAACTAGGAAAATAAAATATAGAGTCCATGAATATTCTAACTGTCATTTGGGGTATAAAGTGGGAACAATAATACAATGTATGCTAAAAATTCAAAACAAAATTGAACTCATGAATAGGAACACACCTCCTCATAACATGACCACTATACAAATACCAGAGGTTGGGATCATCCTAGATATAAATCACAGGAACATACATTATTTTTTGAAAACTATTTCATCATTATAATTTCTTTTAATGTTGAGAAAACCATATTGTTAATTAAATTAGAATACCCTTGATATGTAACTAGGAGTACAGAATGATTCCTATAGGGAGTTATACCCCACGGGGGACCATTTTTAAGGTGTTAACCTCTACATTTTGTGGTATCCTACTCATGTGTTCTGCTACTAAATTCTATGAACCCTTCTTATCCTTTATCTAAATTTTGAACTATAAAAGGAGTAGAATCCATTTGATAAGGATTTGATTCACAAATGAATTAATAAATAATTACCACAAAGTTTTATGGTCATAAAAAACAACATTAGGGCACAATGACTGTGAATGGAATTAATCTATATAAAATACTATAGAATGATATGTCATTTATATGTTTAGGTTGTTCATTTAAGCTGAATCGAATGTGCTCAAAATATAGGAAATGACATGTATACATCTCTATAACCTTTATAATATAAGTTCTGCAATAAAAAATAATTATGATTCAATGAAGGATTTAATGAAATCACATATAATGTTGGCATCTATGGTTATTAGAGTGGTGAGATACTTATTGAGATCATAAATTGATATCTTAAGGAAAATTAAAAATTGTAAGGATCATATATTTTTATTAATCAAGATAAATTTATAGTGATTTTATTGAAATATTTGATAAAGCATCGATAAAAATTGGAATGTTTATACACACTAATTTCATCCATAAATCCCCTCAGGCAAGTCTCATGTAAATCTCATAAGATACACATCATCCATCTATGGAATGAACATATGGAATTGAAATTTATAAATGGATTCCCTTGATAATCACTCAATTGGTAAATTGAATATTATCTCCTCTTACACATCATCTAATATTGGAACATAAAAATACACAAAGAACCCATCCATTGAAAAATTGTGTTTCCTACCAAAAATTTCCCAAAGAATCATCTTAATGAATGGAATGGTAAGGGTCCTTATGAGTGGATTAATTTATTTTCCAAAAATCACGTCACACTCACTATCTATTTTTCAATCTTATATGAACTTTTTCATCATTTAATGTTTTAATAGTAGTGAAACATGGTTTCCTTGGTACAATTAAGATATGGATAACACGCTGAGATTTTAAAATGGGGAAATGATAGCCTCTTAAAATAATCATTCCCTATCATTTATTATAGATTCAAATAATTTCATGATAAGTCACCCTTGTGGAAATTTAACTAGCTTTTACTTATCCTCAAATATAATCCTTTATATGAAAATAGAGTTACTAATACCTAGTTTATCTGCCAAGATCTATCCAATTTATCTAGTATCCCCCATCAAAAGATGGAAATTTTATTTTCCTTATTCACGAATGATATTATTTTTGATAATTATGTGTAAATTTTAATCATTAAACATGCATAAATATTTTAGACATTGGGTAAATGGTATGATTTAAAGATTCAATGGGTGTTGTATTAGTGTAAATATTATAAGAACTAAGAAATTTGAAAATTTTATATCATAAATATCAACAAATAATTAATAAAATCCATCCAAAAAATCAACTTACATGTTATAAAGACTATGTATATACCCAAGATCAAAATAATAAGGTGATCTTAGTGTGGTTTGACCCAAAAAATATTTTTCGAAGGTTTTAGATATTACAATCGCGCCCCAATTATAAAAAATTCCGAAATAGTGGAATTAATATAATTTGAAAAATATCTAACATCAATGTTTAGAGAATAATTATATGATAGATCATAATGGGATTCACTATTTTAGACCTTTAGGATTGTTTAGTGCTCCCCTGTTTTATTTGTTTCAATTTCCTTTCATAGGTTGTTCATATACTATTCGTTATGTGGTAATAAAATAAATACTTTTTGTAATAGATCATAACTAGGGATTAAGGGGGAATTATTAACTTTTCTAGGTTACCTCATGGATTACAAACAATTAAATCATATGAAATCAACTAAAAAATATATATAATTTTTACCCTTATAGACTTTATTTATTTTAATGGTAGTTTTTGGGAAGTAGATCTCATGAATAAATAGATAGTGGTAAAATAAAAAATCATCCTCTATATTCTATATATAAAAATCAACAAGAAATATTAAATCCTGGTAGGTATTATGTGGCCCCATTTTCCAATTTCTCCCCAATATCATCTAACTCATCCCTTTAATTTATAATGAATTGAATATAGAGTGTGTAACGACATTAGTAGTGTCACGAAAATCACATAAAGCAGTAATGAAATGAATCCTATCGAAGATATTTCCAAATAATAATGTGTTTCTATACATTCACTTTGAAGGTATCACTAACGTGGGTGTGATGAGCATAGAGGCATTCCTTGCAATGTTTATTAGCTCGTTACCCATTATCTATCTTCTATCCATACACAATTTTTTCATGAACATTAAATATCGTTTATTTTTTTATTGAGTCATGTAGATGGATATTGATGTCAACCTCTTTGATTGTATCTAAAACCTCTTCTTGTATTACATCTTCAACCATATTCATTGACTTACAAATCTATTATGAAATATAATGGGTTTTTAAGGAACATATTCAATCTTATACATGCCATTATCTTTCATATTTGGTTCCACATTGACTAGTATTTAATGGGTATTATCTAAAGATGAGGTGAGTAATGGGGGAAATGTATAAGCACACTCTTTAGCTTTCATTGTAAGATATTTTGGTTTAATGGTGATAACATTACCCTTTAGAGTTAGAGTATTTTTTGAAGGAATATTTTTTTATGTTCCTCTATATCATTTCATTAATGAAATTTTCAATCTGTCTTATTTTCATAATCACCTCCAATAACTCTATAACCTAACCAATTTTCAAATTATGTTTCACATGAAAATTAAGAGGTTGTTATTACTAAAATTTACCTTCTTTTAGGAATTACATTTTTATTTTTTTATTGATGTTTGGGATCTGAACCACTTTTATAAACGTTAAAATCCATTTTTATGTCATCGATTGTTAGATATTTTTTTCATTAGGGGGTATTTTTATTTCCATATATATACCTCTTGTCTAGGGTATCATTCCATATTGGTTTTTATGTGTGAGAGGGGATAATACCTCATTTGGGTGATTTTTGAAAATATAAATATGAATTACTTGGAAATATGGTTTCACAGTCCTCAATCTCTAAATTTTTTTATAAATTTATATGGCATGTTCATGTTTAGTGATAATGAAATAATTCCTTGTAAGAGTGTTTTTTTTCTTGAGTGAAAGAAATCTATCTCACTATAGTATACAAATCAACCAACTTATTGCCAGTCAAATAATTTTCTATAATTTAACTAATTACATATTTATATTCCCTCACATATTGTGTACATCAATCGATGAATTTTTTAGTGTTATTATCTATCTTTTCAATCAATTCATGTACATATATTATTGTTTTGTTGGAAAATGATCCTCTTACACAGAGATCAACTATGATCTTTTATATGTGTACGATAAACTCATGTATGTAAGGGGTGAGTATTTTCTATTGGAATTTTTTATATGGGTATCTTTCACATAACTTCAAAGATAATTAAAAATTTATACATATACTCCCATTCTATTATCTTGATCCCTGACATATATTTCTTAATGGAAGAAATTCATTTTACTATAAAGAATATTAACAAGAAAATATGTTTCTAAACATTCCAAATTGATTCATCCTGAGTCTTTTAATAATAATTTCAAATTTTTTATTCCATCCTGTGAGAATGAAATTTTTCAATGATTAATTTAGACTTCAGAAGACTCCCATGGATTCAATTATGAGAAAGATGGATTAAAATTTTTATGATATTTGTTTTCTTCGAAAACTGAATGGCCATGAAATTATGTAAATAAGTGAATTGACCAATTTATTTTAATGTATAATTTGAGAGTTAGATATGTAATTGATGTCAGCTTATAATTATCATTAGGTGCAAATAATTATAAAATAGATTTATTATGTTCATTTTTGATTCCTACAGTTTTGTGAGATTTTGATTTTATTTGTGATGTGTAACAAGGATACCTATTATCTAAATTATATAAAGAGATAAATGGTTATATTTCAATAATTAGTTGATTAAATAATTTCTTAATTTTTCCCATAATAAGTTCCTCAACCTGAGTTTTTATTTCAAAATGATCTACAGGGATGGATTGCTTCACTAATTAGAGATTGAAAATAAGACAATATAAGTGAAATATAAAACATTAAATTAATATTCATCTGATAATAAAAAACTATGAAAACTAAAGAGTATGAAGGCCATGATTATGTAACAATAATGATATAAAAATAATAAATACAAATAGTTTTTTGAAAAAAATAAAAACCTCCCTGGTAAAATTGTAAATTTGAAGAGCATTGTCATGGTTTCCCTCAAGAGCGTTATATATTTTTATACATAAGTGTAGAATATTTTCTAACCAAGGTGATTGTCTCAATACATAAGGAAGTATAACAACCTATTGGAACACATGAATTTCATACATCGATATTACGTATATTACATTTATGATCATTACATAACATTATGATCCAATCCATAATAGTAAATGCAAAGTGTTATTGGAATCATATTTTCATAAACAACTAGTTCATAAGAAATATATATCATGTCTCAAAAATATCTTCATCACTATAACCATTTTTAGACAAATTATATTGTTTTTGACGCTTTCGATGGGGTACACATCTGTCTTTCAAGGACACACTCATTATTGCCCCGTATTCCCAGTTGCCAAAGGCGGGTGACATCCATTGCTTATTTAGGGATGTTTACCCGTTGATTGAAATAAGATGATGGGATTTTGGTCTCTTCTATTGAGGATTCTTCCTCATATTTCCTCACCTAGTACTGGTCTCCCTTAAATATTAATACGTTGTTAGTGAAACTCTTCCATGTGCCAGATATTTATGGATGCCGATTAATTACACTACTTATTTCAGGGCATTCCAAGGAGTCAAGTCAGGGAAGTAACCTTTGGTCAGAGGAGTATCCATGTTGGACATCGATGGTGTGTCCAGGTTCTGAAACACTTGTACACCATGATTTATTCCAATTATGATAGGGCTTCTTAAGGATGTGAATTCCCGAGGCATCACATGTCATGTGCATGGAATTATATGTTGGAGGCATGTCTCCAAGGTATTACTCGGGTTTCAATGTTTAACATGGTGTATATCATGAGTTTAATGTCTAGTGGGGATGGCTTGTAGTGATTCAAACACTAATGAGAGTGGATTAGATGGGTACATCCTGAAGAGGAAGCACATAGGAGGTTTACACGATTGGTGGATCAAGACGCCTAATGAGGGCGGATTTGAGGATGATTGGGTCCGGATAAAGGGGACACCAAGTTTTACCATTGGCTATGATTGATCCACATGGAGGCTTCCTATGTACCCTGTATAGATGACAAGGATCACAACCCATGTAGTTTGAGAGGGAGAATCAAGGTATCAGGGTGTACACATTGGGAAAAAACCCAAAGAAATGTTGGGGATTACGCATGGTTCGTGGCCCAGGTGGTACAATGGATCAATGAAATGAATTGGGCTTACACATGTTCAACTTCCTGAATGGATGGAATGATTTCACAAAGATGTGGAGGTCTGGGTTGAAAAAATATGGATATATATGGAGTGTCAAAGGATTTAATGAGTGGAGATGGAACCAGGGACCACTGTAGAGATAATTTTATATGTATTTAACCTCGAATATGTTTCCTATGTATCCCTACAGAAGGGAATCAAAGTCAATGTAGTTATAGAAATAGGGTCAATGAGTCACCTGAGGAGGCCAATTGTGAGAATGGATGCATGGAAGGGACCCTACAGAAGTAGAACCTCTAGATTGGGGCAAGACCTTCCTCAAACACAAAGGCTTTCGGGAGAGACCACGATGGGACATGAATGATGGGCTTGAACCTCATGGAAGCTTCCTACATACATTGCTCAAAAAGGAAGGGATAAATGTATGTGTAGTTTGGATATGGGGTTATAGTATTGGGGTGTACACAAAGGATAGTAACCTGATGAAATGTTGGTTCATACGTGTGATTAGCAGCCCATCACAAGAGGGGAACTCTTGGTTGGAGGAGTATGGATCATGTTTAGTGATTATGTAGTGTTAGCTTTTTGAGACCTAGTTTGACACCACTAATGGGTGGACTAGGGATGTGGTTCCGTACAAAGGGAATGCTCAAGTTTACCAGTGTTTGGGATTTAACCTCAAGAATGATTCTACGTACCCTATCTAGGATATAGGCATCAAAAACCAAGTATTTCGAATGCATGAAATTTAATGTCACGCAGGACAGAATTGGAATATAGTTTAACATTATGAGGGACGTGGATGAGATGATGTGAAGTGGTCAGGACTGATTGGTGATGGACTTGAACCTTTGGGAGGATTCCTATGTACCATTCTTAGAAAGGGAAAAGATCAACATCGTCATAATGCGTTTATGGAGGATGGGGTATACACACTAAGGTGGACCAAAGAGGATTTCATGGTCGATGCTTACTCTAAGCCCAAATGAGTCATGCTAAGTGTGATAAAAAAGATGCAATTATAGAACTAAATATTGCAGCAGGAAAGATACATCTATGAGGAATTGAGAGGGTCTTACACATGGTTAGCGGCCTAAACAAATGAAAGTTAGGACTTACTCAATGAGGGAAGCTTGGGTAGGGGTCTAGTTTTATGAGGAGAATATCTAAATTGTACCCATAACACATTGTCAATTTGATCTGGGTCATACACAAAGACTGCGTAGGGTGTTTATGGTGACCTAGCTCAAAGAGAGAGGGTAGTGAGAAGGCACTAGTGCCCATCCCCCTCACGGTACTCTCTGGACCTATCATTTTTGCAGCGATCATAGTTTTAAATCATCTTTCTGGGATATGGGTGCATGGGAGTTTAATGTCATGTAGCTCAAATGTGGAGGGTTCACTCCAAACCCATAGGAATTACATGATAGGAATACATTAACCCTTGGTGAAGGGAAGTCATAGGAAATTCCATATGGAGATGAGGTTATGGTGTGATCCATTGAGGTTCTCACGTTAGCATGGCTATGCGAACATGAAACAGTCATTAGCGCTCCTATGTGTAGAAGCCTGATGTAAAGCAATGAAATATGAAACGCCACCTAGGGGACTCTAAAATCACTTCGTACAATCCTAGTGGTTCGTATAGATTAAGGTTTTGAGAATCAAGAGGCCTCACATGGATGGGCTTCACAATGATTTGGGCCCCACAGAGCACATCGGCCCCTATAGCCCAGGGCATCATAGAGATCATGGGCTCGTAGCGCACATGGGATCGCAGAGAAAAGGGGATCATGGATCTCATGGGATCTCAGATTACAGAGGCTCACAGAGCACATGGGCTTGAAAATAGTAGAGGCTCGTAGAGCTCACAGGCACACAGAGGACACAGGCTCGTAGAGGACATGGGCTCATAGAGCTCACAGGATCATAGATCACACAGGCCCGCAGAGGATACGGGTTCTCAAATTGGAGATCTTGTGAAGCATAGATTCCCTTCCTAATCATGGAGGACACATGTTTTTGGAGGGTTATTTGAAAAACATTGGTTCATTGAGAAGTCTTTATTACCAAAAAAGGCTCCTTCCTTTACGATGGCCCATAGGATTTGTGAAGGGCATCCCTTCATAAAGAGGAGGTATATATGAGTAAAGGGAAAGGGATTACACAATGATCAAGTACCTAATTTGATTCATTTTTCAAATGGATTTTAGAGAAAAGGGTGATTCTCAATTTGGGAATTCAGAAGATGAAAGTTCATGTTCCTTTCCCTTTCAGATTGGAAAAGCTGATTATTTATAGGCACCAAGGGGGCACAATGCTCTAAGGGTGCATCGTGAAGTAACTTTCACTTCAACATTTGAGGAAGATTGCATCAAGTTTCTAAGAGGTGTAAAGTCGAAAAACATACACTCCATGGTGTAGAGGATTCCTTCATTCCCTCTACTATTGTCACAACCCATCCCCTAGAGCTAGTGACGTGACTACCCCAAGCCAGCCTTTCATAGTCCAAGGGCGGACGACCAGCACCAAAGGTTTAATTCCCCTAAACAGGGAAGGCATTGCCTTTCTAAACTGTATACACACACAACAGAGCACAAATATGGATACGAAACACTAGGTAAAACTGTATAACAAATGAGTGCTGGAAGTAAAAAGGGCCGGAAATACAAGCCCAACTGTAAAGTACAAGAAACATAAAATACAACTGAAGAAAAGAAAAACTACCAATGGGTCATCCTTTGAGGTTCCTACCTGAAGGGTAGGTACAAATCACCTCCTCAGCACTCTAGGTCCATCCGTCTCCTCTGTGTACTATCACTCCTTATGGTCCACCTCTAGGTAGTGTCCACTCTTGATACTCTCAGCCTAGATCAGCGTTATCTGTCATCTGCATCCAACACATCAGGGTGCGGGCATAGACCATGCAGGGGTGAGTATAATGATACTCAGTAGGGACCCAGAAACCCTCATGGTCTCACTAAATCCAAAAATGATAAACCAAAAAGTATTAAATCAAAAGATAACCTTACATAGGTATATGACCATACATATACCTAAGTTATCAAGTGATCCATCTCAATCATGAGGAAAACACAGAAAAACTGACTCAACTCAAACAAGATTTTATCCACAATATCGAAACCTCGACTATTGGAGAACTCATGCTCAATCGAGTATAGTGGACCTTATTCGTTACATAGAGGCACTTCCCACTGTCCTTGGACTACTGAGGTACTCCTCATGTCGAGTATTGTGGGTCTACTGTGTCACACAAAGGCGCTCCCCATCGTGGATCTATCACCACACCCAGGTGCTCCCCCTCAAAGACTGCAGTGGAACTCCTCCTGTCGATTATCATGGGTCTACCGTGACACCAAGAATGCTCCTTCACCGTGGGTCTGCCGCCACATCCAAGTGCTCCCCATTAGGCCAGTTGAGTCACTCTGACTAAAATGGTCAGTAGTCGTCATGTCTCATCCATCTACTAGGTTCTTGCACAAAAGCTCACTCATCTCCGAAAGATCTGCTCCACAAGCTACTGGTTGATGGTCCAACTATCCCAAAGTCCCATGAAAAAGTATCTCAAAGGTCTGCCATGTCATAGGGATCTCAACGCAACAGATGGTGCATCAATCGGACACCCGGTATGTGAGTTTTTAGCCTTTTAGTTCCTGGGGCCCAGTTCGATTCGTGCACGATCCAACCTGACTATAACTCAAATCTACCTCAAACTCCAGTTGGGTATACTCAAAGGAAAATTCATTATCCAAGATTACCATTGTCACTGATAGTTTGTCAAAGGAACGTCCGGTGCCAAAGATATGACCAAAAGAAAGTAAGGGTCGTAGTGGGCCCGGGTCCGGTCCGACCTGGTCGAACAGACCTGGCCCGTTCAGTTCGGCCCGACCCGCGGGGCCCTGCCCAGGGGACCACGAGGGGATGCTGAGAGCTAAGAGGGCGCATACCGGCTGTGGGTCATTGTGATGAAGGTTCGGCCCGGAGGGTGCCGAGTGGGTGATTCGGCCCAGAGGGTGCCGCATGGGCGATTCAACCCGGAGGTCGCCGCTTGGGCGATTCGGCCCAGAGGGCACAGCGAGGGCACGTGCCTGTTCAGATGTGGCACCATGAGGGACGGGGGAGGCCGGCTCGGTAGGGCCTTAGCGAGGGGTGCTGAAGGCCACCTCGGACGGGGTGGCGTGAGGGGCGAGGGAAGCCGGCTTGGCCGGGACGCTACGAGGGCGCGGGTTCAACCGGGTGCTCGAGAGGCCGGTGGCTGGCGTAGCTGGCGGGCACGGGGACGGTTCGGCCCAGAGGGTGCTGTGAGGTCGGGGTGGTCGAAGTCGGTTAGGCCTGCACACGACTCGGCCAGGGCATCCCGGCCCGGCCCAGGGCGGTTCTGCCGGATGGATGAAGACCACAAGAGTAGTTCGGCCAGGGTTCTAAAGCGTCGCAGAGGCCGCGGGCAGTGCGGTCATTGCATTCGTCTCCTTCTTCACCTTCATCACCCTCAACAACATTTTTTCCTTACTCCGTTTAGAATAACACTGCAAAAGAGAAATGTGGAGGGGTGGGGCCATATTGGTTTGGTCGGCACCCTCCGCGTCTATGGTGGTAGCATTTGGCTCACAAGAACGAAGCACAAAAAACCCTCCTGTAATCTTTAATCCGAAAACCCACTAAAGAAAAATATATGTGGATCATCTAATTATAATTTGATCTGTGTTCAGTTTTTTAGAAGGAAATAATCATGAGAATATAAAATCAATCACAAAAATCCCCTACCTTGTTCGTTGTTCGTCGACGTTGGTGCGAGAAGGCGGGCGTCGATTCATTGTAGAAGAAAACTTCCTACGTCGAAGGATGTTCTAAGGAAGAAAGTCAAAGGAGGTCATTCTTCATCGGTGGAGCGTTCTTCATTGAGATATGTAGTTCTTCATTGGAGAACATTATTTCTCCCAAGCTCTCTCCTCTCCCAATTCCACCCAATTTCCAAGTAATCCCTAAAATAATAGATTAAGCAAACTATTATTATGTTCGAATTTTTTTTTGAAAAGGATAATTATTCACTTGGTTGGCACATTAAATGGCATGTGTGTTGGCACAATAAAGGTGAAGGAGGTCAAGGGGCTCTCTCTCATTTATGATGGAGTTGAGAGATTTTCCTCTCCCACCATTATTAGGGGGGTTGGGTGGTCCCCATTGCCAAATTCAAATTGGGAGGTTTTGAATACTCGGGTGGTCCCCACCACAATTAAGCATGAAGAGGAGGTTTAGGCCTCGGGTGGTCCCCACCACCATAACCTCTCATGGGAAGTTAATGTGTGGTGGACCCCACCTCCAACTTCCACATGGGTGGTTATAATAGATAAAATAAAATAAAACATGTGTTTATTTTATTTTATTATTTCCACGAAAAACCAAAAATATATCTATGACATCCCACCTTTTTATAACATAAACTTTCATTACATTACACAAAACTGAGGATCTTTAAGGTTTAGTGTCTTGGAAACCAGGAACATAATATATGAAAACAACAAAAACATTCTTCTCCTTAAGTTCATCCTAGGTTCATTACAACATCTCATAACCTGGGGACATACATAAAAAGAAAGGGTTAGCAGAAGGCCCAGTAAGGGAAACAAGAAAAACATTTTACATGTGAACATGAGATACTTCAATAAGGTCAGGAAAAGAACTTTAAGGCACGAGAAAGAAATCATAAGGACTAACATAATAAAAATGTCATTTTTTGTAACTTGAAGATGTGGCTACACCATTTAATATTGACAATAATTTTCATTGCACCAAGGTCCATCCCCAAGGTTTCATTAAAAATTACCAAGGTTATTCACCAAGGCATCGTTAAAAATGGTCATCTCTGGAGATTAAGTCTTTACCCAATGCATTGGAGCGCTATCAGGGTGCACCCTTCATTCGTCTTTATTATCATGTGATACACATATATCATCATCAATCATTTATTAAACAACCCATATAGTATAAAAGAAATGGGTTTCATTTCATAATCATAACGTTTTAAAAACTGCTTTAAAGACATGATCTCTATGTCACTTTAAACCCATTGAAAGGAAAGCGGGTATCATGTATGTAAATCCCAGAATTAAAAATAGAAAATTTTGGTATATATGTGAATACCCCTTTATAAGAAAGAGATTTGATTATTCACTTAATAAAATAAATTTATTTAAGAATAAGAGAGTGACATTTTGAGACGGAAATTCTATAGCATAACGACTATGTTACGAGGTTTTAGAAAACATTAAAAAGGGAGGGGGCATGAGTCACCCACTCATAAATGATCTATAAAAATGATGGGGAACAGAATATAAATGATTTAAAAACATTTTAATTAAATTTAAAAGATATACCATATGAAATGAATAACATGAAAGGATGACAAAAATAAGATTTCTCTTATGAAAATTCGGCATCCTAACAGCATCACTTAAACTTCAAAAAAAAAAGAATTGACATGATCAAATAGAGTCTCTCATCATATAAAAATAAAAGATAAGTACGATAGATATAGAGATCATAACCCAATATAATAAAAAGGAACCTTAAAGACTTGACATGAATGTATAACTTTGAAAATGATAAAGGTCAACGAATCCATTAAAAAGTCGGCAGCCTAACGGCGTCACATAAACAAAAAAAAAATGAATTGACGAGATCAAATAGGGTATCTAATTATATGAACATAAAAGATCAGTGTGATAGATATAAAGATAATACCCCAACATAATCAAAAGGAACATGAAATATTTGACAAGAATGTAGAACTTTGAAAAATGAGAAAGGTGAAAGAATCACTTAAAAATTCGGCAGCCTAACGGCATCACATAAACTTCAACAAAAATGGATTGACGAGATCAAATAGGGTCTCTCATAATATTAACAGAAAATATCAGTATGATAGAAATATAGATCATACCCCAACATAGTAAAAAGGAACTTGAATGACTTGACATGAAAGTAGAACGTTGAAAAATGAGAAAGGTGAACGAATCCCTTAAAAATTCGGCAGCCTAACAGCGTCACATAAACTTCAAAAAAAATGAATTGAAGAGATCAAATAGGGTCTCTAATCATATGAACATAAAATATCATTATGATGTATTTAGAGATCATACCCCAACATAATAAAAAAGAACTTGAAAGACTTGACATGAAATTAGAACTTTGAAAAACAAGAAAGGTGAAAGAATCCCTTAAAAATTCGGCAGCCTAACAGCGTCACATAAACTTCAACAAAAATGAAATGATGAGATCAAATAGGGTCTCTCATAATATTAAAATAAAATATCTGTATGATAGATATAGAGATCATACCCCAACATAATAAAAAGGAACTTGAAAGACTTTCCATGAAAGTAGAACTTTGAAAAATGAGAAAGGTGAACGAATCCCTTAAAAATTCGCCAGCCTAACGGTGTCACATAAAGTTCAACAAAAATGAATTGACAAGATCAAATAGGGTGTCTCATAATATTAACATAAAAATCAGTATGATAGATAGAGAGATCATACCCCAACATAATAAAAAGTATTTTTAAAGACTTGACATGAAAGTAGAACTTTGAAAAATTAGAAAGGTGAATGAATCCCTTAAAATTCGGCAGCCTAACGGCGTCACATAAATTTCTAAAAAAATGAATTGATGAGATCAAATAGGGTCTCTCATCATATTAATATAAAAAGGGAAGTAATAGGAATATAAAAGGACATCCTGTAACATAAGATCATGGAGTATAAAAGAAATGACATAAAAGAGATTACTTGAAAAGAAAGATAGAGGTAGGATCCCTTACCTTAAAACGTAACTCTTAAAACTCAATGGTTTGGACCTTGAGGGCTTGGGGCACCTTGGGAGGACTCTTTGGGAGGTAATGAGACCAGATATTCGTTGGGGAAGAGTTTGGAATGAAAAATAATGGAGGAAATGATGGGTATTTATAGGGAAGGTGAGGTGATACTTTAATAATTTCAAGGGACACCTCACAAGTGGTTTTCTCAAAACCATGGGCTCTCCCATGGTATTTTCCATAAAGTTAGGCCAAATGGGGCCCCCAATAAAAAATTCACCACCTTTGGTCGGCCAACCATTAAAATATCTCATGAAATCATCATGACACAGTTATGATGTCATTAAACATACCGAAACCCTAAAACTGCATTTTTACTATTCACTGAAAATTCATCTTTCTCATAAAAATCCCAAAATTACACCTTAACCAAATATCGATGCTCTGATTACAAATATGAACTACATTTTATAAAAATAATTTTGTAAATATTTTTAATTTAATTTTTAAATAAATACACTACTCACCGAAAATTCATTTTTTCAGAAAAATCCCCAAAAATTACCATAACATAATATCGATGCTCTGAGTTCAAAAATAAAGTCCATTTTATAAAAATAATTTTCTAAATATTCTTAATTTAAATTCTAATTAAAAAACACCATTCACCCGAAAAAAACGAATACTTGACTAATAATTTATGAAACCATTATTTACCCATTTTATTGAATCAAATTACTTAATGAAAGTGTTTAAATTATATTAAAACTTTTTTAAGTGAGATTAATAATTCATTTGGTCACATTACTAATCCTAAGCATAAATTCACTATTCATAAATCACTATTCATCAAAAATTATGTTGATCTTTTTAGATTCTAAATTTCATACTGAACATAATTCTAGAAGACCATTTTTTGAAAATCATTACACATTTTTCATTATTTAAGGTTTACATAAACATTTTTAAAATATCCTTTTTCTAAAATTCATAAAAAATATGCATACTATATTTATCTGGACATTTGAAAATTCACAAACATCACCATAAGAAGAGGACACAATTTTATTTATAAAAACAGATTACACAATGTATCCATGGTCTCCTTACATAGCCCCTTTTAACCCCAGCATAGGACCTAAGTGTAAGGTGTGCTAAGGTGAGGGAATCTAAGGGAGGCTCGGCCAACATCGCACGAGTAGTAATTTCTGCCAATTTGAACTTCTCACGAAGGAGATTCCGTTCTAGCTTCACACGATGAAGTTCGGCTTGGGTTTAGTCCAGAGCAAAGCCTAGTGGTGCTACCTATTTCCCATGTTCTGTTAGATGGGCTTCGATCGGTCCAAGACTAATAGATGAGGCCATCGAATCTTCTTTCTATATTAATTAACCAAGATCACTTGTATTTAGAGACAATAGTCGCAACATTCAGTATCCAACGGTCATACTGAATAATGGTCATATAATATTCAAAACCCAACAGTCTCATTTTAATTATACCCATGTTATCAAATGAAATAGTTTTTTCAAGTATAAAATAACACACAAAATTAGGAAACAATATTTATTCAAAATTTCAGGTCGTTACAATCTTCCCCCCTTAAGAAATTTTGTCCCCGCAATTTTTAGAATCGGGATTGGAAATTTTATTGAAAGTCCCACAACGGAAAAAGAGTCAGTAACACTATTACTTTAAATGAAATAAAGGGAAGTAAAAAAGGTCACCCGAGTAAACCCATACTAGGATTCCATGTAGGAAAACATGGACATGGAGGAGAAAACAAAGGCTCACGTTCTGAGAGAGAGTGATATAAAACATGATTAGGAGAAAGTTAACAACAAGAAAATCACAAACTTATGATGGGTTAAATGGTATTTGATTTCCCAATAGGAAACATTAACAGACAACGTTTTTGTTTTACATTCATTTTCATAGTTTTGAGGAATTCATTTACTACATAGAATAAAACACAGGGAAATATACCAACTATGAAGTAGAGTTTCATCCTTTAATAAGTTTCTACCAAGACTAATCTTTTCTCCAAACGATGAGCATTCAAAATACTTGGTCTCATCAAAGCACAAGAATCATCTTCTATAGAATCACATAATCCACAAAAGATTAACTATCTATTTATTTTATCTTTAAACATTATCCCAAAAACAGAAAGGGTAAGATAAAACAACTCTTCAAAAAGAAAGAATCCCATAGGAAGGGAAACATCTTTAAATCTTCAAAATTCCTCGGTACTACCCAATGTTCATAATAGGCCATTCCATAAATAATTGCCCATAAAATTCCTCAAAATAAACCAAACTAAGATTGAAACCCAAATACAAGAAGGATTTGATAACATAGTCTTCCAAGATAGACTTTATCATTCATCTCCAATCAACATCAACCACTCTTATCATCTTATAACAAAAGTAACTTACCTAATCACATTTTATCCAAGATAGTTTAATCGTTTCTATATTTAACCTAAATTACTATTAGTTCGCCTTAAATTCATCTATTATTCAAAATATAAGTCAACCTTTACTCCTCAATGAAAATACCGTAGTAATATACTTACCTTGATCAAAAAGGGTTCCCAAAATACTGAACGTCTTCCAAAATAATAATAATCGTTTAATCCCTTAATCTCCATTTTTTTAAGAAGAACAACTTCATTACATCAACATGTGGTACATAACAATAGATGTTTTACATAATGATATAAAATCATCTTAGGTAGTGACTCGATGATCTTAGAAAACATAAAAGATATGATCATAGAGCACGAACTAAAATAAAACATGACATAGAAAATTATTGCGAATAAGTTACATGTACTTCAGTCATCATGATCTATCTCAATATAGGACTTGCATTGTTCCCTTGCCCTCAAAGATTGTTGATGGTCATCATGCTTCTCACCCATTCCAAGAGATAATTTCCTTGGATAATTTCTAACTTATCCACATTTACGACATCGAAATGTATAAGGTACATTAGATCGAACCGTATCTCCATTCATCACATTATCCATTTTTTAAAGAAATTTTCTACCTTATGCCCTATCCTTCCACACTTAAAACATCTCCTGGTTCCTTTGTGACATTCTCCTTGGTGCCTCTTCCCACACATTTTGCAAAAAAGAAATTGGGTCTTCTTTCCCTTATCAACTTTATCAGATGAACATCCTTGAGACTTTGTCTTCTTCTTCCTTGGTGAATTTGGGCATTCAACTAGGTACCAATTATTAATTATGATTTTTTATAGCTGTTTTGGCATAATCACAATATGTTCAACTTGATCTTTCACTATCTCTATCACATTAATAGGGAAATCATCACATTTCCTATCACATTGGTTGTTGGGACATGCTATTCCATTTCCCGCCATTAACTATGAAAAGAAGGTAAAATCACGGGGCTTAAATACTTAGCCAATAATCATTAAAAGGTAACTTTAATCATAGAAGGATAAACTTGTAGAAGGAAAGTATACCCTAACTTGTGGTCCCCTGGGTTATAATCTAGGTTATCCATGATCATATATTCTTATGTGAATCTTTATTTTATTTTATCTTTGTTCCTTTAATAATGGTTCATACTTATCTTATACATTTACCAAAGCATATCCCCCGGGAGTGTCGTAACCAAGAGTACAGCAAGGCCCGTTGTCGTGTACCAGTTCCCGTTTGAGTCTCGCTCAAAGTGGTGCTTTCTATTTTTACCTCTATGTACATCTGTACCAGAGCCACCTCTACCATCTCGTTTCCAGACATGGATGTATTTGTTTGGAAATCCCTTACTCAATAATCACCAAAATACCTGGAATATTTCATATATTTAAAATTTTCAATAGGGTTCTTCCTAGAGTTTTCATATCCTAATTTCCACAAATAATTAAACCATTCTTTGATACCAACTATGACATCCCACCTTTTTATACCATAAACTTTCCTTACATTACACAAAACTGAGGATCTTTAAGGGTTAGTGTCTTGGAAACCAGGAACATAATACATGAAAACAACATAAAACATTCTTCTTAAACACATGAAAGTATTCTCCTTAAGTTCATCCTAGGTTCATTACTCTATCTCATAACCTGGGGACATTCATCAAAAGAAAGGTTGAGCAGAAGGCCCAGTAAGGGAAACAAGAGAAACATTTAACATGTGAACTTAAGATACTTTAATTATGTCATGAAAAGAACTTTAAGGCATGATAAATAAATGATGAGCCATATCATAATAAAAATAATGTTTTTCGTAACTTGAATATGTGGCTATAACATTTAATATTGACAATCATTTCCATTTCACCAAGGTCCATCCCCAAGGTGTCATTAAAAATTACCAAGGTTATTCACCAATGTGTCATTAAAAATGGTCATCTCTAAAGATTATGTCTTTACCCAATGCATTGGAGCGCTATTAGGGAGAACCCTTAATTTTCCTTTATTATCATGTGATCCACATATATAATCATCAATAATTTCATAAACAACCCATATATCATAAAAGAAATGGGTTTAATTTCATAATCATAACGTTTTAAAAACTTCTTTAAAGACATGATCTCTATGTCACTTTAATCCCACGGAAAGGAAAGCAGGTCTCATGTATGTAAACCCCAGAATTCAAAATAGAACATTTTGGTATATATGTGAATACTCCTTCAGAAGAAAGAGCTTTGAGTATTCAATTAGTAAAATAAATGAATTTGAGAATAATAGAGAGACATTTTGAGACGGAAATTCTGCAGCATAACGACTATGTTACGTGGTTTTAGAAAACATTGAAAAGAGAGAGGGCATGGGTCACCCACTCATAAATGATACATAAAACAGTAGGGGAACATAATATAAAGGATTTAAGAACATGGTAATGAAATTTTAAAGATATACCATATGAAATTAAGAACATGAAAGGAAGACAAAAATAAGATTTCTCTTATGAAAATTCGGCAGCCTAACAACATCACTTAAACATAAAAAAAAAGAATTGAAAAGGTCAAATAGGGAATATCATCCTATGAAAATAAAATATCAGTATGATATATATATATATCATACCTCAACATAATAAAAATGAACTTGAAATACTTGACACGAATGTAGAACTTTGAAAATGAGAAAGGTGAACCAATCCCTTAAAAATTCAGCAGCCTAATGACATCCCATAAACCTCAACAAAAATGAATTGAAGAGATAAAATAGGGTCTCTCATCATATGAACACAAAAGATCAGTATGAAAGATATATATATCATACCCCAACATAATAAAAAGGAACTTGAAATACCTGACATGAAAGTAGTACTTTGAAAAATGAGAAAGGTGAAAGAATCCCTAAAAAATTCGGCAGCCTAACGGTGTCACTTAAACTTCAACAAAAATGAATTGACCAAGTCAAATAGGTTCTCTAATCATATTAACATAAAATATCAGTATGACAGATATAGATATCATACCCAACATAATAAAAAGGAACTTGAATTACATGACATGAAAGTAGAACTTTGAAAAATGATAAAGGTGAACGAATCCCTTAAACATTCGGCAACCTAATGGCATCACATAAACTTCAACAAAAATGAATTGACGAGATCAAATAGGGTCCCTCATTATATGAACATAAAATATCAGTATGTCGGATATAGAGATCAGACCCCAACATAATAAAAAATAACTTGAAAGACATGACATGAAAGTAGAACTTTGAAAAATGAGAAAGGTGAAAGAATCCCTTAAAAATTCGGCAGCCTAATGGCATCACTTAAACATAAAAAAAAATGAATTGACGAGATCAAATAGGTTTTCTCATAATATTAACATAAAGGATAAGTATGATAGATATATAAATCATACCCAACATAATAAAAAGTAACTTTAAAGACTTGACATGAAAGTAGAACTTTGAAAAATGAGAAAGGTGAACGAATCCCTTTAAAATTCGGCAGCCTAACATCGTCACATAAAATTCAACAAAAATGAATTGATGAGATCAAATAGGGCCTCTCATAATATTAAAATAAAATATCAGTATGATAAATATAGAGATCATACCCAAACATAATAAAAAGGAACTTGAATGACTTGACATGAAAGTAGAACTTTGAAAAATGAGAAAGGTGAACGAATCCCTTAAAATTAGGTAGCCTAACGGCATCACATAAACTTCAACAAATATGAATTGATGAGATCAAATAGGGTATCTCATCATATTAACATAAAAAGGGCAGTAAGAGGAATATAAAATAACATCATCCAACATAAGATCAAGGAGCATAAAAGAAATGACATAAAAGAGATTACTTGAAAAGAAAGAGAGAGGTAGGATCCCTTGCCTTAAAACATAACTCTTAAAACTCCAATGTTTGGACCTTGAGGGCTTAGGGGCACCTTGGGAGGACTCCTTTTGAGGTAATGATACTAGAGATTTGTTGGAGAAGAGTTGGGAGTGAAAAAGAAAGGAGGAAAGGGTGGATATTTATAGGAAAGGTGAGGTGATACTTTAATAATTTCAAGGGACACCTCACAAGTGGTTTTCTCAAAACCATGGGCTCTCCGATGGTATTTCCCATGGAGTTAGGCCATATGGGGCCCCCAATACAAAATTTATCACCTTTGGTCGGCCAACCATTAAAATATCTCATGACATCATCATGACAGAGTTATGATGTCATTAAACATACTGAAACCCTAAAACTGAATTTTTACTATTCACTGAAAATTCATCTTTCTCAGAAAAATCCCAAAATTACACCTTAACCAAATATCGATTCTTTGATTAACAATATGAACTGAATTTTATAAAAAAAATTTCTAAATATTTTTAATTTAAATTTTAAATAAATACACTATTCACCGAAAATTCATTTTTTCAAAAAAAAAACCCCCCAAATTACCATAACATAATATCGATGCTCTGAGTTCAAAAATAAAGTCCATTTTATAAAAATAATTTCCCAAATATTTTTAATTTAATTTTTAATTAAAAACACTATTCACCCGAAAAAACTAATACTTGACTAATAATTTATGAAACTGTTATTTACCCATTTTATTGAATCATATTACTTAATCAAGGAGTCTAAATTATATTAAAACTGTCTTTAAGTGAGATTAATAATCCATTTGTTCACATTAATAATCCTAAGCATAAAATCACTATTCATAATTTACTATTCATCAAAAATTATGTTGATCTTATTAGATTCTAAATTTCATACTGAACATAATTGTACAAGACCATTTTTTGAATATCATTACACATTTTTAATTATTTAAGGTTTACATAAATATTTTTAAAATATCCTATTTCTAAAATTCATAAAAAATATGCATACTATATTTATCCGGACATTTGAAAATTCACAAACTTCACCATAAGAAGAGGACACAATTTTATTTATAACAAAGGATTACACAACGTAGGTATGGTCTCCTTACATAGCCCCTTATAACCCCCATCATAGGACCTAAGTGTAAGGTGTGCTAAGGTGAGAGAAACTGAGGGCGGCTCGCCCAACATCCCACGAGTAGTAATTTCTTTCAGACTGAACTTCTCGCGAAGGTGATTCCATTCTAGCTTCACACGATGAAGTTTGTCTTGAGTTTGGTCCAGAGCAAAGCCCAGTGGTGCTACCTCCTTCCCAAGTTCTGTTAGATGAGATTCGATCGGTCCAAGACTACTGGATGAGGCCATCAAATCTTCTTTCTATATTAATTAACCAAGATCACTTGTATTTAGAGACAATAGTCGCAACATTCAGTTTCCAACGGTCATACTGACTAACGGTCATAGAATAGTCAAAACCCAATAGTCTCATTTTAATTATACTCATGTTATCAAATGAAATAGTTTTCTTGAGTATAAAATAACACACAAAATTAGGAAACAATATTTATTCAAAATTTTGGGTCGTTACAATATCATTCACTCTCAACCCACTTCTGTTGAGGTGAAAGTTTCCTTAAGTGAATATCAGCGCTGCAAGTTCAACAGTGTCCTCAGATTTCAATTCTGGGCACCGGTTGAAAAGTTTGAAAAACCCACTCGCATGTTTACTGAATGTACCTGAAATAAAGTTCAAAATTCATTATGGGCACTCCGGGCCTTGGAATCACGCACCGTCAATTTTTGAGGACTCGTAAAATGTCCATATATTTCAAAAAAATACATGGAAATTCCAGGTCCTTACATTCCCCCACCTCAGGGTTCTACGTCCTCATAAGCCACAACTCAACTAAGGGAACAAGTGGGGGTACTGTGCATGCATATGAGCCTCCCGCTCCCATGTGCTCTCCTGGAGGTTCCCATGCTGATAGAAAATGCGCACCAGTGGTATCGACCGTCCATGAAGGACCCGCTTCTATTGATCCTCAATCTCTACTCGATCCTCTATAAAAGTCACCCCATCTTCAACATCCAGCTCGCCATGGTCGATGATGTGAGAATGGTCGTGCACGTATCTCCTGAGCTGGGATACGTGGAAGACGTCGTGAACCCGATGCAACTAAGGTGGAATAGATAAGAACTAAGTCACCTTACCAACTGTTATGAGGACCTGAAAAGGTCCGATGAATCTCAGAAATAACTTGACGCCTTGGCCAAATATCCATAGACCTCGTCAGGGTAAGACCTGTAAAAAGACGAGGTTTCCATTTTCGAAGTCCAGAGGTATTTGTTTCTTATCAGCATATGACTTCTGCCTACTCTGTGCAGTGGTCATCCGCTCCTAGATGATCTTCATTCTCTAGGGTATCTGGTACCATCTCTGGTCCCAATAGTGTTGATTCCCCAGAGTTAGTCTAGCACAAAGGAGATCTGTAAGGTCACCCGTATAACGCTTCAAAAGGTTCCATCCTAATGGTGTAGTGATAGATGTTGTTTTATGAAAACTCCACCAAAGGTAAGTGATCCTCCCAGTAGCAACTGAAGTCAAGGAAACATGCACAGATCATGTCTTCAAGTGTTTGAATCATCTACTCAGTCTAGTCATCCGTCTAAGGATGGAAGGTGGTGCTCAAATGAAGTTGTGTCCTGAAAGCCTCCTTCAACCCCTTCCATAGCCAAGAAGTAAAATGTGTGTCACGATCGGAGAAAATTTTCTAAGTTACTCCATGCAGCTGCACAATTTCATGCACGTAGAGGCATCCCATGATCTCAACTAAACCCTTCTCTCTGATCGGAAGGAAGTGGGATGACATGGTGAGTCGGTCGATGATCACCCAGATAGAGTCGTGACCCCTGGATGTAAGTTGAAGTCATGTCCCAAAATCCATGTATATCTCATCCCACATTCACTCTGGAGCCTCTAAAGGCTAATCCAAGCCTGCTCATATCTGATGCTCCACCTTCACTTGCTGACAAGTGAGGCACCGAGAGACAAACTCTGCAACTACCTTCTTCATTCCTAGTCACCAGTGATGTCATCGAAAATCCTGGTACATCTTCACCACTCCTGGATGTACTGATAAAGAGGATGTGTGGAACTCCCTCAACACTTCCTCCTGAAGTAACACCAGTACCATGGTACATCCACTAAAAAAGATGATATGTTCCCCACCTTCAGAAAATCCATCAGGTGCTTGTCCTGTGGATATCTGAGCATGTCGAGTCTTGTAGTCAGCGTTTCCATGCTGCACCACCCTGGCTCGCTGAAGAAGTGGGGGAGTGACTATAAGAGACTGTATAAAGGCTTCTCCGTCTCTATCCAAAAAGGATATCTTCAATGCAGCTAGCTGCTCCATCGCCTTACCTAGCAGCTGTATACCATATATCCTACTGAGTGCATCTGGAACAAAGTTCCCCTTCTCAGGAGTATAGATTATCTCGAAGTCATATTCCAGGAGGAACTCTATCATATGTCGTTGTCTCATGTTCTGGTCCTTCTGGGAGAAGATATACCTGAGAATCTTGTGATCAGAGTACATGATAAAACATTTGACCATCAGATAGTGTCACCACAACTTCAAGGTGAAGACCAATGCTGTTAACTCTAGGTCATGGGTAGCATAGTTTTGACCGTGTTGTATCAATTGTCGAGATCCATATGCGATCACTACTCGCTCATGCATCAGAACACATCTGAGTCTGGTTCATGATGCATCGTAGTGGACTACATACCCTACGTCTTCCTCTAGAAGCCTGAAGATGGGGGCACTGGTCAGCCTTTGCCTCAGCTCCCGAAAGCTCTACTGGCATCTTTCCGACCACACAAAGGGTTTCCCCTTCTTTTTTAAGGCTGATAATGGTGCTGCAACTTTGTAGAAATCTAGCACAAATCAGCGATAGTATCCAGCCAAACCTAGGAAACTCTGTACCACTTTCACACTCATGGGTGGCTCCCAAACAAGTACCACCTCAATCTTTGCTGGATCCACTACAACACCAGCCTTCAAGATGACATGTACCAGAAAGTCAACCTCTCGGATCCAGAACTGACAATTCAAGGGCTTACCATAAAACTAGTACTCTCAGAGTGTTTCAAGTACTACCCGAAAATGGTAGGAATTCTCCTCCTCAGTAGTCAATTAGATCATAATTTCATCGATAAAGACTACGAAAAAGCAATCAAGGTATGACTGAAAGATTCTATTCATGAGTACTAGGAAAACTGTTGGTGTGTTGGTTATGCCTAAAGGCAAATCCAAGAACATTTAGTGGTCGTACCAACATCTGAAAGCGGTCTTCAGCACATCCTCGTCTCGAACATTGAGCTCGTGATATCCTGATCTGAGGTCTATCTTCGAGAACCACCGTTCTCCATTCAGCTGATCAAAGAGGTTGTCAATCCTCTAGAGTGGGTGCTTGTTCTTCACGGTCACCTGGTTCACGTGCCTATAGTCGAAAAAAAGCCTCAAGATCTCATCTCCCTTCTGGGAAAACAAAATCGATGCTGCCTAAGGTGAAACAATGGGCTGGATGAATCCCTTCCCCTGCAAGTCCTCTAGCTGTGCCCATAGCTCGTGAAGCTCCGTAGGAGCCATCCGATATGCCAGTGTAGATATCGGTGACGTCCCAGGGTACAAGTCAATGAAAAAGTCTATGTCTTTTAGAGGGGGTAGACCTGGGACATCATCAGGGAAAACATCCGTGTACTGGTCCACCACTGCAGGATAGCTCGGACTCTCCACATCAACTCTGAGGGTAATTCTAGCCAACTGATGAGTGATCAGATGCACTCTCCTCTAAGCAAGTCTACCATGTGCTGTAAAGGATTCCTTCTCGCCGGTGAAGGTAAACCTGGTCCCATCCTTGCAGACACACCACACTTTGCACCTAATAAAATCGATCTGAGCATGGAATGTAGATAACCATTCTATACCCAAGATGATGTCTTAAGGCGTCGACACCACTACTAGGAGATCCCAGCTGAATCTCTCACCTCTTATAGTAAGCTCTCACTATCGGCACCAGTGTGTAATCATCGAATCTTCTCCCATAGGAACCCCTATCTATAAGTATTGAGCCAATGGATCCCTCGGAATCTCTGAGCTCTGAACGAGGGAAGTGGAAATGAAAGAGTGACTAGAACATGTGTCTATAAATATTGCATCTATGGTGGAGTAGACACAGATCATAGCTCGAATCATCTCCAGAGTTACATGATCATATGCCTCAGCTTCCTGGAGCTGAGCTCTCCCATGTCCACCTGATCCCTGTGGTTGGGGTGGACCTCTTGGTGGCGGTGGAGGTAACACATCAAAACGTCTCCCATCGCTAGCCACACGACCAGCTCCTCTGCCACATTTTCTTGCGCCCTGTGGACCGCCTTGATCGAATCTCTGCCTCTGCCTTGGTGGTCCTTCGACCATCTACTGATCATCCATACGACGGTTCGGATAGTAACAAGCCATGTGACTCTGCTCTCCGCATGAGTAACATTGTCCGCTCCTGTCATGTTTTTCACTGCTTCAGGTTCCCCGCACAACTGATCATGAGTCATGTAGTCTTCCACTTATAGGTCTGGTCCTCTTGGACCTCTATGACATCTGTCTGCTTCCTTCTATAAAAGAGATCGCTACATGTCGACTGGTGGTGGATCACACTGGTAGAGACTGCTCAACAAGGAAACTCTCCACCAAGAGGGCTCTCTCTAACACCCCTCCTGCATCGGGATGCTGAGTGAGGCCATCAAAGATCTAATCCCCCATCTAAGCCCCTGCTCGAAGGTATGGGCCCTAAGAAATTGGTGTCGCACTATATCATTGGAGTAGCGTGAGAGGTCTATGAACATCGCTGAGTACTGAGCTACAGTCATGCAGCACTACTGCAGATGAAGTAGCTCTTGTATGTGCACTGCATGAAGAGTCATTGGGACAAACTCTGCCTAAAACTGGCTCTCGAAGTCTATACAGAAAAGAGTCATCTTGTCATGAACCTAGAGCATCGTGCTCCACCATCCGCCTTCTACTGCCTGTAGAAGGCCAGTGACAAGGATCACCATGAAATCAGCTGGTGTCCCTAGCAGTCGGAAAACTCTCGCCACAGCGTCCAACCAATCCTCAGCTGCCTGTGGGTCTGTCTCTCCCTTGAACCTGGCTGGCCTCTGGAACTGGAACTCATGAAACACACTCATGCGGTGTGCATTTTCTGCTGCTAGGGATGGTGGCATCAGTGGCCCAATAGGGAGTGGTACCGCTGGTGCCTCCGCTAGAAAAGGCCCTGCACCGAGGCCTCATCGCTCGGTGGGCTATCAGTGTGTACAACTCTCGAAACTCTAGATGGATGTCTACGTTGAGGAATCCTGAAAATAAAAAGGTGTGATACAGTTAAAATTTATACCTGGTGAGGTGACCTGGTTGAGTTGAATTAAATAAAACTTCTGAAAACACACAAGCAATTAGTGTTTTTGTGCACTGAGTCGGAAATTAGAAGTCACGGTCATGGTGTATGGATACGTCAACAACCGTACCAACACTAGAATCCCTAAACTAAGAACTATCCTCATTAACCTTAACACTATTGCATCATAGAAAAAAAGATCAGAGTCATACTTTCTGTGGTAGAACCGACTCCTATGATACCAATTTGTCATGACCCGTTCCCTGGGGACCATACTGTGACTACCCCAAGCCCACCTTCCATAGGATAGGGGATGGAGACTAGCACCAAAGGCGTAATTCCATAAAACTAGGAATTAATTTCTTTTATAAAATATATATACACACAACAGAGAACAAAGTTGGATACAAAACACTAGGTAAAACTGTATAACAAAAGAGTTCTAGAAGTAAAAAGAGCTAGAAATACAAGCCCAACTGTAAAGTACAAGAAACTGAAAGTACAACTGAAGAAAAGAAAAATTGTTGTTGGGTCATCCTCTGAGGTTCCTACCTGAAGGGTAGGCACAAATCGCCTCCTCAGCACTCCTGGTCCATCCGTCTCCTCCGTGTACCATCAAGTCGTATGGTCCACCTCTGTGAACCATCCATTCATAGTACTCTCATCCTCAATCAATGCTATCTGTCATCTGCATCAAACACAACAAGGTGTGGGAATATCCCATGTAGGGTGAGTATAAAAGTAGTCTTTAGGGACCCCAAGGGAAAGATTGATGTGGCTATGAGGGCGTGGGTTCAGTCGGGGGCTCGGGGGGCGGCTCGAGAGACTGGCCACGGGTCGGTGTGAGGGCGGTTCAGCCGGGAGGGTGCCGCATGGGTGATTCGGCCAGGAGGGCGCCATATGGGTGATTCGGCTAGGAGGGCACTGTGTGGCCGTTTCATCCCGAACAACACCATGAGGGCCTGGGCCTGTCCGGCCGGGGCGCCGTCTGGAACGTGGGAAGCAGGCTCGGCCGGGGCGCCCTGAGGGGCGCGGGAGGCCGACTCGGCTGGGGCACTACGAGGGGCGTGGGAGGCTGGCTCAGCTAGGGAACTGAGAGGGGCACGAGAGGCCCGCTCGGCCGAGGATCCGCAAGGGGCGTGGGAGGCCAAATCGGCCGGGACTCTAAGAGGGGCCCAGGAGGCCGGCTCGGCCGGGGCGCTACGAGGGAACGAGTTCAGCCGGGGGCACGGGAGGCCACCAGCTAGCGCGGCCGGGTGGCTCGGAGGCCAGTGGCTAGCGCAGCCTGTAGGAACGAGGTCTGTTCGGCCCGAAGGGCGCCGCAAGGCCAGGGTGGTCGGGGCCAGTTTGGCAGGATGGCGGCGTGGCCCAACCCGGGGCATTTCGGCCAAAAGAGCGGAGACCGTAGGTGCAGTTTGGTCGGGGGCATAGAAGGCCAGATTGGGAGACTAGATGCGCATCAGCGTGAGGGAAGTTCTTCCCAGAGGGCATCACGAGGTAAATTCTTCCCATAGGGTACCGCGTGGGTGATTTGGCCTGGAGGGTGACATGAGGGCACGAGCCTGTTCGGCCGGGCCGCCACGAGGGACGCGGGAGGCCGACTTGGCAGGGGCTCCATGAGGGGCACGGGAGGTCGGTGTCGCTAGGGTGCCTTGAGGGGCACGAGAGGCCAGCTCAGCAGGGGCACCGCGAGGGGCACGGGGGGACGGATCAGCCGAGGCACCACGAGGGGTGCAGGCGGCCGGCTCGATCGGGGCACCGTGACAGGTGATGGTGGCCGGCTCGTCCAGGGTTCTACGAGGGCGCGGGTTCAGCCGGGGGCTCGGGAGGCCGACGGCTAGCGTGGCCGGGGCGGTTCTGAGGCTGGCAGCTGGCACTGCTAGCGGGTGTGGGGCCAGTTCGGCCCGGAGGGCGCCGTGAGGCCGAGGTGGTCGGGGCTGGTTCGGCCAGCGGACGACATGGATAGGGTGGCGGGGCCCGGCCCGGGGCAGTTCGGTCGGGGCACCGGAGGGTCACAGAGGCCGCGGGTGGCATGGTCGTTTCCATCGTTGCCTTCATCGCCTACGTCACCTTCAACAACTCTATGATTGAGCTCTAAGATCAAGATTTGTGATTGAGCTTTGCGAACCAAAATTGAAAAAAATTATAATATTTTAGGATATAATGGCCAAACAAAAAGCTGTCTATGGGGTTCTCATGGATGTTGCATGAGGGGTAGAGATGAAGGATAATATGGGCTTCGAGGAATATATGCAAATCCATTCAGGTCATTACAATCTTCCCCCCTTAACAAATTGTGTCCCCGCAATTTTTAGAATCGAGATTGGAAATTTTATTGAAAGTCCCACATCGGAAAAAGAGTCAGTAACACTATTACTTTAAATGAAAGAAAGGGAAGTAAAAAAGGTCACCCGAGTTAACCCATACTAGGATTCCATGTAGGAAAACATGGACAAGGAGGAGAAAACAAAGGCTCATGTTCTGAGAGAGAGTGATAGAAAACATGATTAGGAGAAAGTTAACAACAAGAAAATCACAAACTTATGATGGGTTAAACGGTATTTGATTTCCCAATAGGAAACATTAATAGACAACATTTTTGTTTTACATTCATTTTCATAGTTTTGAGGAATTCATTTACTACATAGAATAAAACACAGGAAAATATACCAACTATGAAGTAGAGTTTCATCCTTTAATAAGTTTCTACCAAGACTAATCTTTTCTCCAAACGACGAGCATTCAAAATACTTGGTCTCATCAAAGCATAAGAATCATCTTCTATAGAATCACATAATCCACAAAAGATTAACTATCTATTTATTTTATCTTTAAACATTATCCCAAAAACAGAAAGGGTAAGATAAAACAACTCTTCAAAAAGAAAGAATCCCATAGGAAGGGAAACATCTTTAAATCTTCAAAATTCCTCAGTACTACCCAATGTTCATAATAGGCCATTCCATAAATAATTTCCCATAAAATTCCTCAAAATAAACCAAACTAAGATTGAAACCCAAATACAAGAAGGATTTGATAACATAGTCTTCCAAGATAGACTTTATCATTCATCTCCAATCAATATCAACCACTCTTATCATCTTATAACAAAAGTAAATTACCTAATCACATTTTATCCAAGATAGTTTAATCGTTTCCATATTTAACCTAAATTACTATTAGTTCGCCTTAAATTCATCTATTATTCAAAATATAAGTCAACCTTTACTCCTCAATGAAAATACCGTAGTAATATACTTACCTTGATCAAAAAGGGTTCCCAAAATACTGAACGTCTTCCAAAATAATAATAATCTTTTAATCCCTTAATCACCATTTTTTTAAGAAGAACAACTTCATTACATCAACATGTGGTACATAACAATAGATGTTTTACATAATGATATAAATTCATCTTAGGTAGTGACTTGATGATCTTAGAAAACATAAAAGATATGCTCATAGAGCGTGAACTAAAATAAAACATGACATAGACAATTTTTGCGAATAAGTTACATGTACTTCAGTCATCATGATCTATCTCAACATAGGACTTGCATTGTTCCCTTGCCCTTGAAGATTGTTGATGGTCATCATGCTTCTCACCCATTCCAAGAGATAATTTCCTTGGATAATGTCTAACTTATCCACATTTACGACATCGAAATGTATAAGGTACATTAGATCGAACCGTATCTCCATTCATCACATTATCCATTTTTTAAAGAAATTTGCTACCTTATTCCCTATCCTTCCACACTTAAAACATATCCTGGTTCCTTTGTGACATTCTCCTTGGTGCCTCTTCCCACACATTTTGCAAAAAAGAAATTGGGTCTTCTTTCCCTTATCAACTTTATCAGATGAACATCCTTGAGACTTTTTCTTCTTCTTCCTTGGTGAATTTGGGCATTCAACTAGGTACCAATTATTAATTATGATTTTTGATAGCTGTTTTGGCATAATAACAATATGTTCAACTTGATCTTTTGCCATCTCTATCACATTAATAAGGCAATCATCACATTTCCTATCACATTTGTTTTTGGGACATGCTCTTCCATTTCCCACCATTAACTATGAAAAGAAGGTAAAATTAGGGGGATTAAATACTTAGCCAATAATCATTAAAAGGTAACTTTAAGCATAGAAGGATAAACTTGTAGAAGGAAAGTATACCCTAACTTGTGGTCCCCTGGGTTCTAATCTAGGTTATCCATGATCATATATTCTTATGTGAATCTTTATTTTATTTTATCTTTGTTCCTTTAATAATGGTTCATACTTATCTTATAAATTTACCAAAGCATATCCCCAGGGAGTGTCGTAACCAAGAGTGCAGCAAGGCCCGTTGTCGTGTACCAGTTCCCGTTTGAGTCTCGTTCAAAGTGGTGCTTTCGAGTTTTACCTCTATGTACATCTGTACCAGAGCCACCTCTACCTTCTCATTTCCAGACAGGGATGTATTTGTTTGGAAATCCCTTACACAATACTCACCAAAATACTAGGAAGATTTCATATATTTAAAATTTTCAATAGGGTTCTTCCTAGAGTTTTAATATCCTAATTTCCACAAATAATTAAACCATTTTTTGTTACCAACTATGACATCCCACCTTTTTATAACATAAACTTTCCTTACATTACACAAAACTGAGGATCTTTAAGGGTTAGTGTCTTGGAAACCAGGAACATAATACATGAAAACAACATAAAAAATTCTTATTAAACATATTAAAGTATTATACTTAAGTTCATCCTAGGTTCATTACTCTATCTCATAACCTGGGGACATTCATCAAAAGAAAGGTTGAGCAGAAGGCCCAGTAAGGGAAACAAGAGAAACATTTAACATGTGAACTTAAGATACTTCAATTATGTCATGAAAAGAACTTTAAGGCATGAGAAATAAATAATGAGCCATATCATAATAAAAATAACGTTTTTCGTAACTTGAATATGTGGCTATAACATTTAATATTGACAATCATTTCCATTTCACCAAGGTCCATCCCCAAGGTGTCATTAAAAATTACCAAGGTTATTCACCAATGTGTCATTAAAAATGGTCATCTCTAAAGATTATGTCTTTACCCAATGCATTGGAGCGCTATTAGGGAGAACCCTTAATTTTCCTTTATTATCATGTGAGCCACATATATAATCATCCATCATTTCATAAACAACCCATATAACATAAAAGAAATGAGTTTCATTTCATAATCATAACGTTTTAAAAACTTCTTTAAAGACATGATCTCTATGTCACTTTAATCCCACGGAAAGGAAAGCGGGTCTCATGTATGTAAAACCCAGAATTCAAAATAGAAAATTTTGTTATATATGTGAATACACCTTTAGAAGAAAGAGATTTGAGTATTCACTTAATAAAATAAATGAATTTGAGAATAATAGAGAGACATTTTGAGACGGAAATTCTGCAGCATAACGGCTATGTTACGAGGTTTTAGAAAACATTGAAAAGAGAGAGGGCATGGGTCACCCACTCATAAATGATACATAAAACAGTAGGGGAACATAATATAAATGATTTAAGAACATGGTAATGAAATTTTAAAGATATAACATATGAAATTAAGAACATGAAAGGAAGACAAAAATAAGATTTCTCTTATGAAAATTCGGCAGCCTAACGACATCACTTAAAAATCAAAAAAAAAAAAGAATTGAAAAGGTCAAATAGGGAATCTCATCCTATGAACATAAAATATCAGTATGATAGATATATATATCATACCTCAACATAATAAAAATGAACTTGAAATACTTGAAATGAATGTAGAACTTTGAAAATGAGAAAGGTGAACCAGTCCCTTAAAAATTCAGCAGCCTAACGGCATCCCATAAACCTAAAAAAAATGAATTGAAGAGATAAAATAGGGTCTCTCATCATATAAACATAAAAGATCAGTATGATATATATAGAGATCATACCCCAACATAATAAAAAGGAACTTGAAATACCTGACATGAAAGTAGTACTTTGAAAAATGAGAAAGGTGAAAGAATCCCTTAAAAATTCGACAGCCTAACGGTGTCACTTAAACTTCAACAAAAATGAATTGACCAAATCAAATAGGGTCTCTAATCATATTAACATAAAATATCAGTATGACAGATATAGATATCATACCCCAACATAATAAAAAGGAACTTGAATTACATGACATGAAAGTAGAACTTTGAAAAATGATAAAGGTGAACGAATCCCTTAAACATTCGGCAGCCTAACGGCGTCACATAAACTTCAACAAAAATGAATTGACGAGATCAAATAGGGTCCCTCATTATATGAACATAAAATATCAGTATGTCAGATATAGAGATCAGACCCCAACATAATAAAAAATAACTTGAAAGACATGACATGAAAGTAGAACTTTGAAAAATGAGAAAGGTGAAAGAATCCCTTAAAAATTCGGCAGCCTAATGGCATCACTTAAACATCAAAAAAAAAAAATTTGACGAGATCAAATAGGTTTTATCATAATATTAACATAAAGGATAATTATGAAAGATATAGAAATCATACCCCAACATAATAAAAAGGAACTTTAAAGACTTGACATGAAAGTAGAACATTGAAAAATGAGAAAGGTGAACGAATCCCTTTAAAATTCGGCAGCCTATTAGCGTCACATAAAATTCAACAAAAATGAATTGAAGAGATCAAATAGGGCCTCTCATAATATTAAAATAAAATATCAGTATGATAAATATAGATATCATACCCAAACATAATAAAAAGGAACTTGAATGACTTGACATGAAAGTAGAACTTTGAAAAATGAGAAAGGTGAACGAATCCCTTAAAATTAGGTAGCCTAACGACATCACATAAACTTCAACAAATATGAATTGATGAGATCAAATAGGGTATCTCATCATATTAACATAAAAAGGGCAGTAAGAAGAATATAAAATAACATCATCCAACATAAGAGCATGGAGCATAAAAGAAATGACATAAAATAGATTACTTGAAAAGAAAGAGAGAGGTAGGATCCATTGCCTTAAAACGTAACTCTTAAAACTCCAATGTTTGGACCTTGAGGGATTAGGGAAACCTTGGGAGGACTCCTTGTGAGGTAATGATACCAGAGATTTGTTGGAGAAGAGTTGGGAGTGAAAAAGAAAGGAGGAAAGGGTGGATATTTATAGGAAAGGTGAGGTGATACTTTAATAATTTCAAGGGACACCTCACAAGTGGTTTTCTCAAAACCATGGGCTCTCCGATGGTATTTCCCATGAAGTTAGGCCATATGGGGCCCCCAATACAAAATTTATCACCTTTGGTCAGCCAACCATTAAAATATCTCATGAAATCATCATGACATAGTTACGATGTCATTAAACATACTGAAACCCTAAAACTGCATTTTTACTATTCACTGAAAATTCATCCTTCTCAGAAAAATCCCAAAATTACACCTTAACCAAATATCGATGCTTTGATTACAAATATGAACTGCATTTTATAAAAAAAAATTCTAAATATTTTTAATTTAAATTTTAAATAAATACACTATTCACCGAAAATTCATTTTTTCAAAACCCCCCCCCCAAATTTACCATAACATAATATCGATGCTCTGAGTTCAAAAATAAAGTCCATTTTATAAAAATAATTTTTTAAATATTTTTAATTTAATTTTTAATTAAAAACACTATTCACCCGAAAAAACTAATACTTGACTAATAATTTATGAAACTTTTATTTACCCATTTTATTGAATCACATTACTTAATCAAGGAGTCTAAATTATATTAAAATTGTCTTTAAGTGAGATTACTAATCCATTTGTTCACATTAATAATCCTAAGCATAAAATCACTATTCATAATTTACTATTCATCAAAAATTATGTTGATCTTATTAGATTCTAAATTTCATACTGAACATAATTGTACAAGACCATTTTTTGAATATCATTACACATTTTTAATTATTTAAGGTTTACATAAATATTTTTAAAATATCCTATTTCTAAAATTCATAAAAAATATGCATACTATATTTATCCGGACATTTGAAAATTCACAAACTTCACCATAAGAAGAGGACACAATTTTATTTATAACAAAGTATTACACAATGTAGCTATGGTCTCCTTACATAGCCCCTTATAACCCCTAGCATAGGACCTAAGTGTAAGGTGTGCTAAGGTGAGAGAAACTGAGGGCGGCTCGCCCAACATCCCACGAGTAGTAATTTCTATCAGACTGAACTTCTCGCGAAGGCGATTCCATTCTAGCTTCACACGATGAAGTTTGTCTTGAGTTTGGTCCAGAGCAAAGCCCAGTGGTGCTACCTCCGTCCCAAGTTCTGTTAGATGAGCTTCGATCGGTCCAAGACTACTGGATGAGGCCATCAAATCTTCTTTCTATATTAATTAACCAAGATCACTTGTATTTAGAGACAATAGTCGCAACATTCAGTTTCCAATGGTCATACTGACTAACGGTCATAGAATAGTCAAAACCCAACAGTCTCATTTTAATTATACTCATGTTATCAAATGAAACAGTTTTCTTGAGTATAAAATAACACACAAAATTAGGAAACAATATTTATTCAAAATTTCGGATCGTTACAATATCATTCACTCTCAACCCACTTCTGTTGAGGTGAAAGTTTCCTTAAGTGAATATCAGCGCTGCAAGTTCAACAATGTCCTCAGATTTCAATTCTGGGCACCAGTTGAAAAGTTTGAAAAACCCACTCGCATGTTTACTGAATGTACCTGAAATAACGTTCAAAATTCATTATGGGCACTCCAGGCCTTGGAATCACGCGCCGTCAATTTTTGAGGACTCGTAAAATGTCCATATATTTCAAAAAAATACATGGAAATTCCAGGTCCTTACATTCCCCCACCTCAGGGTTCTACGTCCTCATAAGCCACAACTCAACTAAGGGAACAAGTGGGGGTACTGTGCATGCATATGAGCCTCCCGCTCCCATGTGCTCTCCTGGAGGTTCCCATGCTGATAGAAAATGCGCACCAGTGGTATCGACCGTCCATGAAGGACCCGCTTCTATTGATCCTCAATCTCTACTCGATCCTCCATAAAAGTCACCCCATCTTCAACATCCAGCTCGCCATGGTCGATGATGTGAGAAGGGTCGTGCACGTATCTCCTGAGCTGGGATACATGGAAGACGTCGTGAACCCGATGCAACTAAGGTGGAATAGATAAGAACTAAGTCACCTCACCAACTCTTATGAGGACCTGAAAAGGTCCGATGAATCTCAAAAATAAATTGACGCCTTGGCCAAATATCCATAGACCTCGTCAGGGTAAGACCTGTAGAAAGACAGGGTTTCCATTTTCGAAGTCCAGAGGTATTTTTTTCTTATCAGCATATTAATTCTGCCTACTCTGTGCAGTCTTCATCCGCTCCTAGATGATCTTCATTCTCTAGGGTAGCTGGTACCATCTCTGGTCCCAATAGTGTTGATTCCCCAGAGTTAGTCTAGCACAAAGGTGATCTGTAAGGTCACCCGTATAACGCTTCAAAAGGTTCCATCCTAATGGTGTAGTGATAGATGTTGTTGTATGAAAACTCCACCAAAGTTAAGTGATCCTCCTAGTAGTAACTGAAGTCAAGGAAACATGCACGGATCATGTCCTCAAGTGTTTGAATCATCTACTCAGTCTAGTCATCCGTCTAAGGATGGAAGGTGGTGCTCAAATGAAGTTGTGTCCTGAAAGCCTCCTTTAACCCCTTCCATAGCCGAGAAGTAAAATGTGTGTCACGATCAGAGAAAATTTTCTAAGTTACTCCATGCAGCTGCACAATTTCATGCACGTAGAGGCATCCCATGATCTCAACTAAACCCTTCTCTCAGATCGGTAGGAAGTGGGATGACATGGTGAGTCGGTCGATGATCACCCAGATAGAGTCATGAACCCTGGATGTAAGTTGAATTCATGTCCCAAAATCCATGTATATCTCATCCCACATTCACTCTGGAGCCTCTAAAGGCTAATCCATGCCTGCTCATACCTGATGCTCCACCTTCACTTGCTGACAAGTGAGGCACCGAGAGACAAACTCTGCAACTACCTTCTTCATTCCTGGTCACCAGTGATGTCGTCGGAAATCCTGGTACATCTTCACCACTCCTGGATGTACCGCTAAAGAGGATGTGTGGAACTCCCTCAACACTTCCTCCTGAAGTAACACCAGTACCATGGTACATCTACTAAAAAAGATGATATGTTCCCCACCTTCAGAAAATCCATCAGGTGCTTGTCCTATGGATATCTGAGCACGTCGAGTCTTGTAGTCAGCGTTTCCATGCTACACCACCCTGGCTCGCTGAAGAAGTGTGGGAGTGACTATAAGAGACTGTATAAAAGCTTCTTCGTCTCTATCCACAAAGGATATCTTCAATGCAGCTAGCTGCTCCATCGCCTTACCTAGCAGCTGTATACCATATATCCTACTGAGTGCATTTGGAACAAAGTTCCCCTTCTCAGGAGTATAGATTATCTCGAAGTCATATTCCAGGAGGAACTCTATCCTATGTCGTTGTCTCATGTTCTGGTCCTTCTGGGAGAAGATATACCTGAGACTCTTGTGATCAGAGTACATGATAAAACATTCGACCATCAGATAGTGTCACCACAACTTCAAGGTGAAGACCAATGCTGTTAACTCTAGGTCATGGGTAGCATAGTTTTGACCGTGTTGTCTCAATTGTCGAGATCCATATGCGATCAATACTCACTCATGCATCAGAACATATCTGAGTTTGGTCCATGATGCATCGTAGTGGACTACATACCCTACGTCTTCCTCTGGAAGCCTGAAGATGGGGGCACTGGTCAGCCTTTGCCTCAGCTCCCGAAAGCTCTGCTGGCATCTTTTCGACCACACAAAGGGTTTCCCCTTCTTTTTCAAGGATGATAATGGTGCTGCAACTTTGTATAAATCTAGCACAAATCAGCGATAGTATCCAGCCAAACCTAGGAAAGTCTGTACCTCTTTCACACTCATGGGTGGCTCCCAAACGAGTACCACCTCAATCTTTGCTGGATCCACTACAACACTAGCCTTCAAGATGACATGTACCAGAAAGTCAACCTCTCGGATCCAGAACTGACAATTCAAGGGCTTACCATAAAAATAGTACTCTCAGAGTGTTTCAAGTACTACCCGAAAATGGTAGGAATTCTCCTCCTTAGTAGTCAAGTAGATCATAATTTCATCGATAAAGACTACGACAAAGCGATCAAGGTATGACTGAAAGATTCTATTCATGAGTACTAGGAAAACTGTTGGTGTGTTGGTTATGCCGAAAGGAAAATCCAAGAACATTTAGTGGTCGTACCGACATCTGAAAGCGGTCCTCAGCACATCCTCGTCTCGAACATTGAGCTTGTGATATCCTGATCTGAGGTCTATCTTCGAGAACCACCGTTCTCCATTCAGCTGATCAAAGAGGTCGTCAATCCTCTAGAGTGGGTGCTTGTTCTTCATGGTCATCTGGTTCACGTGCCTATAGTTGACAAAAAGCCTCAAGATCTCATCTCCCTTATGGGAAAACAAAATCGGTGCTGCCTAAGGTGAAACAATGGGATGGATGAATCCCTTCCCCTGCAAGTCCTCTAGCTGTTCCCATAGCTCGTGAAGCTCCGCAGGAGCCATCCGATATGCCAGTGTAGATATCGGTGACGTCCCAGGGTACAAGTCAATGAAAAAGTCTATGTCTTTTAGAGGGGGTAGACCTGGGACATCATCAGGGAAAACATCCGTGTACTGGTCCACCACTGCAGGATAGCTCAGACTCTCCACATCAACTCTGAGGGTAATTCTAGCCAACTGATGAGTGATCAGATGCACTCTCCTCTAAGAAAGTCTACCATGTGCTATAAAGGATTCCTTCTCTCCGGTGAAGGTAAACCTGGTACTATCCGTGCAGACACACCACACTTTTCACCTAATAAAATCGATCTGAGAATGGAATGTAGATAACCATTCTATACCCAAGATGATGTCTTAAGGCGTCGACACCACTACTAGGAGATCCCAGCTGAATCTCTCACCTCTTATAGTAAGCTCTCACTACCGGCACCAGTGTGTAATCATCAAATCCTTTCCCATAGGAACCCCTATCTATAAGTATTGAGCCAATGGCTCCCTCGGAATCTCCGAGCTCTGAACGAGGGAAGTGGAAATGAAAGAGTGACTAGAACATGTGTCTATAAGTATTGCATCTATGGTGGAGTAGACACAGATCATAGCTCGAATCATCTCCAGAGTTACATGATCATATGCCTCAACTTCCTGGAGCTAAGCTCTCCCATGTCCACCTGATCCCTGTGGTTGGGGTGGACCTCTTGGTGGCGGTGGAGGTAACACATCAAAACGTGTCCCATCGCTAGCCACACGACCAGCTCCTCTGCCACATTTTCCTGCGCCCTGTGGACCGCCTTGATCGAATCTCTGCCTCTGCCTTGGTGGTCCTTCGACCATCTGCTGATCATCCATACGACGGTTTAGATAGTAACAATCCATGTGACTCTGCTCGCCGCATGAGTAACATTGTCCGCTCCTGTCATGTTTTTCACTGCTTCAGGTTCCCCGCACAACTGATCATGAGTCATGTAGTCTTCCACTTATAGGTCTGGTCCTCTTGGACCTCTATGACATCTGTCTGCTTCCTTCTATAAAAGAGATCGCTACATGTCGACTGGTGGTGGATCACACTGGTAGAGACTGCTCAGCAAGGAAACTCTCCACCAAGAGGGCTCTCTCTAACACCCCTCCTGCATCGGGATGCTGAGTGAGGCCATCAAAGATCTAATCTCCCATCTAAGCCCCTGCTCGAAGGTATGGGCCCTAAGAAATTGGTGTCTCACCATATCATTGGAGTAGCGTGAGAGGTCTATGAACATCGCTGAGTACTGAGCTACAGTCATGCAGCCCTACTGTAGATGAAGTAGCTCTTGTATGTGCACTGCATGAAGAGTCATTGGGACAAACTCTGCCTAAAACTGGCTCTCGAATTCTATACAGAAAAGAGTCATCTTGTCATGAACCTAGAGCATCATGCTCCACCATCTGCCTTCTACTGCCTGTAGAAGGCCAGTGACAAGGATCACCATGAAATCGGCTGGTGTCCCTAGCAGTCAGAAAACCCTTGCCACAGCCTCCAACCAATCCTCAGCTGCCTGTGGGTCTGTCTCTCCCTTGAACCTGGCTGGCCTCTGGAACTGGAACTCATGCAACACACTCATGCGGTGTGTATTTTCTACTGCTAGGGATGGTGGCATCAGTGGCCCAATAGGGAGTGGTACCGCTGGTGCCTCCGCTAGAAAATGCCCTGCACCGAGGCCTCATCGCTCGGTGGGCTATCAGTGTGTACAACTATCGAAACTCTAGACGGATGTCTACGTTGAGGAATCCTGAAAATAAAAAGGTGTGATACGGTTAAAATTTATACCTAGTGAACTGACCTGGTTGAGTTGAATTAAATAAAACTTCTGAAAACACACAAGGAATTAGTGTTTTTGTGCACTGAGTCGGAAATTAGAAGTCAGGTTTATGGTGTATGGATACGTCAACAACTGTACCAACACTAGACTCCCTGAACTAAGAACTATCCTCATTAACCTTAACACTATTGCATCATAGAAAAAAAGATCAGATTCATACTTTCTGTGGTAGAACCGACTCCTATGATACCAATTTGTCATGACCCGTTCCCCGGGGCCCATACTGTGACTACCCCAAGCCCACCTTCCATAGGATAGGGGATGGCGACTAGCACCAAAGGCGTAATTCCATAAAACTAGGAATTCATTTATTTTATAAAATATATATACACACAACAGAGAACAAAGTTGGATACAAAACACTAGGTAAAACTGTATAACAAAAGAGTTCTAGAAGTAAAAAGAGCTAGAAATACAAGCCCAACTGTAAAGTACAAGAAACTGAAAGTACAACTGAAGAAAAGAAAAATTGTTGTTGGGTCATCCTTTGAGGTTCCTACCTAAAGGGTAGGCACAAATCGCCTCCTCAGCACTCCTGGTCCATCCGTCTCCTCCGTGTACCATCAAGTCGTATGGTCTACCTCTGTGAACCATCCATTCATAGTACTCTCAGCCTCGATCAACGCTATCTGTCATCTGAATCAAACACAACAAGGTGTGAGAATATCCCATGTAGGGTGAGTATAAAAGTAGTCTTTAGGGACCCCAAGGGAAATATTGATGTGGCTATGAGGGCGTGGGTTCAGTCGGGGGCTCGGGGGGCGGCTCGAGAGACTGGCCACGGGTCGGTGTGAGGGCGGTTCAGCCGGGAGGGTGCCGCATGGGTGATTCGGCCAGGAGGGCGCCATATGGGTGATTCGGCCAGGAGGGAACTGTGTGGCCGTTTCAGCCCGAACAACACCATGAGGTCCTGGTCCTGTCCGGCCGGGGCGCCGTCAGGAATGTGGGAAGAAGGCTCGGCTGGGGCGCCCTGAGGGGCGCGGGAGGCCGACTCGGCTGGGGCACTACGAGGGGCGTGGGAGGCTGGCTCAGCTAGGGAGCTGAGAGGGGCACGGGAGGCCTGCTCGGCCGAGGATCCGCAAGGGGCGTGGGAGGCCAGATCATCCGGGGCTCTAAGAGGGGCCCAGGAGGCCGGCTCGGCCGGGGCGCTATGAGGGAACGGGTTCAGCCGGGGGCACGGGAGGCCACCAGCTAGCGCGGCCGGGTGGCTCGGAGGCCAGTGGCTAGCACAGCCTGTAGGAACGAGGTCAGTTCGGCCCGAAGGGCGCCGCAAGGCCAGTGTGGTCGGGGCCAGTTTGGCCGGATGGCGGCGTGGCCCAAACCGGGGCATTTCGTCCAGAAGAGCGGAGACCGTAGGTGCAGTTTGGTCGGGGGCATAGAAGGCCAGATTGGGAGACTAGATGCGCATCAGCGTGAGGGCAGTTCTTCCCAGAGGTCATCACGAGGTTAATTCTTCCCATAGGGCACTGCGTGGGTGATTTGTCCTGGAGGGTTACATGAGGGCACGAGCCTGTTCGGCCGGGCCGCCACGAGGGACGTGGGAGGCCGACTTGGCAGGGGCTCCATGAGGGGCACGGGAGGTCGGCGTCGCTAGGGAGCCTTGAGGGGCATGAGTGGCCGGCTCAGCAGGGGTGCCGCGAGGGGCACGGGGGGAAGGATCAGCCGAGGAACCACGAGGGGTGCGGGCAGCCGGCTCGATCGGGGCACCGTGATGGGTGATGGAGGCCGGATCGTCCAGGGTTCTACGAGGGCGCAGGTTCAGCCGGGGGCACGGGAGGCCGACGGCTAGCGTGGCCGGGGCGGTTCTGAGGCTGGCAGCTGGCACTGCTAGCGGGTGTGGGGCCAGTTCGGCCCGGAGGGCGCCGTGAGGCCAAGGTGGTCGAGGCTGGTTCGGCCAGCGGACGACATGGACAGGGTGGCGGGGCCCGGCCTGGGGCAGTTCGGTCGGGGCACCGGAGGGTCACGGAGGCCGCAGGTGGCGTGGTCGTTGCCATCGTTTCCTTCGTCGCCTACATCACCTTCAACAAATCTATGATTGAGCTCTAAGATCAAGCTTTGTGATTGAGCTTTGCGAACCAGAATTGAAAAATATTATATTTTTTTAGGATATAATGGCCAACCAAAAAGCTATCTATGGGGTTCTCATGGATGTTGCATGAGGGGTAGAGATGACGGATAATATGGGCTTTGAGGAATATATGCAAATCCATTCAGACCATGAATCACTGTTGAAGATCATATAGGAAATCCAAAAGAACTATCTTATATGAAAAATATTTCCTCTATACAGATTTGGTCTGAGGGATGATGTACTCTTCCCAAAAGAAAGAAGGGATGAACCAACTTACTAGTTTATGAGTATGCCATGTATGCACATGCTGTTCAGGGCTGTCGATGGTCATACATGGGAATATCACACACCTATCAATTTTGATTTCCGATATAACCTTGTCAACAATGTTGATCAGAAGGAACTAGATCCAGAGGTATCTCCCTTACAGTATCTCACCATCCTCAAGGTGACTATAGGGAACTCAGAGAAGGGGTTGACTGATTTTTGGGACTTGTTTCAGGGTGGAAATTTTTCGAAGGACCGGGCGTGTGATTACATAGTTTGTGCATCCTGTAAGGAATTCAGGGTTGATCTGAATTGAGTAGGGATATAAATATATGAATGGGCCTCCAAAATCAATATTTATCATCTAAAACACATGATTCCCGAATTTCTGAGCAGGTGGCCGTTGACGACCAACACTTTTCATCTTCACCACTAGGAGTTCAACATCAACAACTCAAACCTTCAGAATATCTTATTAGGGGTGATTTACGATGAGTTTCCTTCCAATAGAGAACATATATAAGGACCTAGACTAGATTTCATGGCTAGAAAAGGCACTGATGGATCTAGTGCATGGAAGGAAAAGCTGTTAGTGAAGGATGTTTATTTCCCGTTGTGGTTTAATCATTACATAAAATCCCCACCAAAGCCTACCAATGAAGGTTGGAAGCTCCTAGAAAGTTATCGATCAATCCTCCCACCTGTCTAAAGGGATCCTTGAATAGTAAAGATAATTTCTATTGGATAAATCTAGAGGATATATAGTGGATGCTATGGGGGTATAGTGCCAACATTGAGAAGCAACCATTGGTTAGGCTAGCTGGGTTTATCTCTGTACTTATATATGGATAGATGTTATTGATCTAGGACATAAAAATAGGTGTTCAACCGATCACATTAATTATGTAGTTTGTGTTGGTGATGGTAGAGCATGTCAACATGGGGATCCTAGTGCTAGCCTAGCTATACAAGGTGATGTGGAGCATTAGTGAGGAGAAGTTCCATAGAGGGTGTGTGGACCACTAAATATTTTATACGAATGGATAGAAGCACACATTTAAACCTATTAAAATTTGAAACCCATTTCCCCTCCTAAATTAGACTTCCGACCATCCATTTAGAATGTGTTAGGGAGATTTTCGGCCATGATGACTCTGTTTCTAGTATTGAATAGTGTCTAGAGGGTGGATGAATTCAACTTCCATCAATTTTCATTACCAACAGGTGTATTGAAAGATGATGTCCAGGGAACTGAGGAGTATAATTCTATCTCCTAGCCTTCCAGAGTAAAGTTCTAGTGGAACAGATTGATCATAAGACTCTCCGTGAACTGTACACCCTACACTAATTTTTGATGTAGTTCAGGTGCATTCATAGGTTTATCCCCCATGTCTACCTCGATGTACACCACGAGGACCATCAATGTGTGATTAGATATATGTGGCTAATGTTAATGACAGAGGATGGGAGGATTTGGAATGATCTTCCTTTTCCCATGACTGTTTACATGTTAGTCAATGATTAATCAAGGAGCTTGGAGGCAGCCTACCCAAGTTAAATGTTAAAGTGATGAACTGTCTATGTAGGTGATGGGATGCCTCTTCAACATCATGCATGGGGATGGAATGTGGAAATAACACACCATAATGGAAGGGATATATTAGTGATGAGTCAAAAAATTCTAGGTCCAACATCGAGTGGGAGGAAAATGGTAGTGGTGGACCTGGTGATTCTATATGAGCAGAGTCGACTAGAAGGGAGGCCACCCAGGGGGTACCACAGGATACCCATTCAGGCTTCGGGGAAGTAGTTATGCCACATAGATATACTTGAGGATGTTTTTTCAATGAATTGGGACACCTAGGAGGTTTACAAGTAATTACTCATTCCTTCCTAGATGTGGAACCATCTTAACCATATCATGATGTATTTTTCAGAGATCATTCATGCCATGGATGGATTTCAGGAGTCTCCATTGGAATGGGATCATAACATCACCGAGCTAGAGAACTTTTTGCACTCTCGGGGAACTCTGTATCTAATGACAGAGTATGTGAAAGTACTTCTTAACCAACTAGTCCCAAAATATTTATATATTGTTGAGTTGAGGGAGTGATTCCCCTGACCTGAATAATTGGAAGATTCCTCATTGGGAGAGGAAGCTGGTAGATGGAGTCCTTTAGTGGAAAGAGATGTTGCAACCTCAGAGCTGGAAGAATTTTCAAAGGCTTTTTGGGTAAACCCTAAACCATTTCTCAATGGTCCTTATTTAGGTCCTCTAAGATTTTTCAACTAAAGTTTTTCCTTTGCAGAAGAACCTCATACATAAAAACCCTTCCCAAATAATAATAGATGTGGCTTCGGGGTTTAGACATGTGATAGCGGTGAATGCAGGATCCAACAGGGTTGTGACACCTAGGGTGGTTCTTCTGGAGTCTTCAGATATCCCATCCATATATGGGGGCCACATCAGAGGGTTTTAGGTGTAGCAACTCATGGGGAGACCAATGTTTTGTTCTATGTAATTCCTCTCCTTCGAAGAATCTGTAATTGTTGTCCACTTAACCAGGACAACTGACATTTATGTATTTCCACATTCATAGTTATTCAAATGGAGTGGGTTGACCTTGTGAGGATATTTGGTGCTCCTGGTGATCCCTGTTTGAGGGGATCAAATATTTTCGTATAATATGATGCTCATGATAACAATACAAGAGTGATCATAGAAACATATTGGACTGTTGGAAAGATATAACCTGTGACTATCAAGGTGGAATCTGATGTTGAGAATCCACCTGATGACATGGATCCCAACCTTTCTGACGGGACACATGAATGAGACCCTGATGATGAATTTCTGGATGCGTTCCCTACATATAAACCTTCAAACCTAGAATATCGGGACAATACTACTTTTGATTAATAGTATAGCAAGGTCATCAATCGACGGTCTTGGAAACTGATCAAGTGCTTTATCAAGGATACCCACAATCAAAGTCGTTATTCTAGATGGGGAGACATTGTTATTAGCAACACGAAATATGTTCTAGATGAGTATATTCCTAACACCGTCATATTCTCATTCGAGATTACATGGTCGAGAGAATATGGGAACATGACAATAGTGTTAGTTTCGGCTAGTAGTGGAGGATGTCATTCAACATGAAGAAACTTGATCAGGCTGACTAAGAGATCCAATACTTGTGGGTGCGAGTGAAAAAAATTTCTTCTTTCATCGATTCACAATTAGAACTCATATTGTGATTACAGGAATATTTGATAGAGGCCAAGGAGAAATTGAGGCGATCATCCTAAGAGATTGATATTATCCGGGATAATGAGGATCAGGCAAGGATTATGGATGATGAACTGCACCATATTTCTATTGAAGAGGAGTGGGAGCTTAATAGGAAACAATAAACGCTAGATTTCACAAGCTTGAAGGTGATAGAGCTAGGACACACCATTGAAGAGTTCAACCCATCTATTAGAGGGGCCAATCCACAGGTGTTTTAATTTTCATGAAGTTAAAAATATACTTTAATGCTTTCCTATTTATTTTGGTTTTTAGTATGAGTCATGTTATCTACTTTGGATACTACATATCAATCACATATATGAAATATCGATAGATCAGTCCTTATCTCATGTGGGTCATGTCCAATGTGAGAAACAAGGTATGGCAACATAATTATTCCCCATGAATATGAGAGTTCCTACCAATCATCGGACATCCAAGTTTTGAATTACCAATTAATGTTTCTAGGAGGATAATGTTTCCCCAGATAGAGAATAGGATTCTTAAAATATTCAAACTTCTCTCCCCCAACATGCTCAGCACACAAGTGGGATAATTTAAGGGGTGTTAGAGTAAATCTAAACAAAGGGAGATGAATAAAATAAATTATGATACCAAAAATTTGGAACATAGTGGGGGAAGCATGAAAAATGGATATAATTATAGACCATATTTGAATCAAATCATCCACATAGAGTTATCCTGATTTGGAAACAAAAAAATGAGTGTAAACCGCTGACCGCATTTGGAAACATGGGGCCAAACTCGAAGTGTCGTCTGATGTCCTTTGTAACGTTGGCCCAGGATGGTAGGTGAGCCTTAAGGATGTAAATCCTACCCATTAGGGGGTTCCTTCAACTGTGAGAGGGAATGAGGATCTAAAAAATATATCACGCAAATCATGGTGATGGATTTATGGGTTGTTTTGATAAATTCCAACAATATTGAAATTATGCCACCGTGATGACAGTTCACTGGGTGAGTGTATCGATCGGAATCGAGATCAGGCCTACATTTGGGAGGGACATCTCTAGTGAGGAGAAAAGATGGTCTATAGTTTTACATATTGTAAAGGGGAATGTTAAGTGTATAATGTAGCCTCATACAGTGAAGACAATGCATGAAATAGTTTAACATCCTATGATCAGGATGTTTCACATAGTTTAAGGTCATACCACCTGGACCCTACTAAGAATTTTAAAGTCATGTTACATTGACTAAGAACCCCTAGTTTATGGTCATAGAATTTAGACAATGATTAGGGGAAAATAACTAGAAAATTTAATGGTCTGTGGGATAGGTCGAGGTGAAATGCATGGGAATCACTACGTATCCTAGAAGGATAAAAATCATGAAAAATGTTGTTCTAGAGAACACACTGGTCAAATACCAATGCTGGAAGAGGAAATACTCTTTGGAGAGGGAGCTAACACATCCTATAATTATCATGGGGTATCATGAACATGTTTAGGGTAGGGTGGAATTTTAATGTCACGCATTTAGGACATGTGTACCCCAAAGAAGAAACATACAGGGTGGTTCATAACCTTGTGTGAATTCGGAAGAGAGTGGCTTTAACCACATCTCATATTCTTGGAATGGATGTCTGGGATGAGAAGGCTAAGATAGGGAGTTTACCATCAAGATGGTTGGACCTAGGAATCATATTCCCGAATGTATATATGTTTCCTCCAAGAGTAGTAATCAAGTCTTACGTAGTTCTTTGTATTCTAATCGGGTTAACATCATGTGGTGATGATGTTAGTGTCACAATTTAAGTTTTCATGGTACTACCAATAGGTCACACCATCTTGTATGTGGATATTACGCTATCACAACCCTTAAGCCTACATGATCCATGCTCAGTGTAAGAAACAAGGTGGATTCATTCCTTCCCCATTTAACAAGAGCATGAAATGGAGGAAAGGAAATGTCAGGTGGGGAAAATCTCAGACGAGCCAACATTCCAAATCAACATGTGCAAATACATAGAGTTACAACACCAGGGGTGTTGAGGATCCGTAAAATGGAAAAGGGCATTAAACATTTGATTCAAAGAATTTGATATTTGGGATGAAATGGTCGTGGAATGACGATAAAGGATAACTTTTAACCATTTTTGAAAGACAGAATCCATTTCGTATTATCCTAGGATTGGAAAAAATAGATGAGGGTCAACTACTGGATAAATTAGCTACACAAAACCAGTCTGATGATGTCATGAAAAATCCTCCGGAACATTGTCCCAAGATGATAGGAGAGCACTGAGGCCTAGCATCATTTCCTTCAAGGGTTCCCTTTTGGTGTGAAAGATAATGAAAACCCAAATGATGGAATGTGTGAAGTGGGAACATTACCCATGTAGTTTAAAAACAATGTAGAATGAGCATAAAGAGCGGTGATCTGAATAGAAGAACATGGCACCATAATTATAAACCCGACATAAATGAGGACCAAATATGTCCGCACCAAACCATTTACTTTTGGGAGAACCAAGGCCAAAATTGGTAAATGAGGAAAAGCGGCTACAACTGGAACATAGAAATTTTTTTTGGGAATCACTAGGTATCCCATAAGAATTTGAATCATGCCACACGTAGTTCATGAAGGTGGTATGATAGGAAACCAATAATTAAAGGGAGTGATATGCTTTTTTAAAGTGGGATATCATAATTTTTATGCATTATATCGTCGCTTGAACATGGAAGGTATGAATCATTGTTTAATAAAATAGAGCTCATATAAAAATGTTCCCATTTTAATGTCATGTGTTTGGGAAATGCCTATGTAGTTTATTATTATGCGGTAAGAACAAAAAATGGATAACTCTTAGAGGAGGTGTGTGGCATGGTTTCTACAAACCTTTGGTGAATAAGGACTTAAAAATTTCACACCACATCACAAATTTATAAGGGAACACACATAGTTTAGGATTATGAACCCTAGACTTTGACACCTAGTTCAAGATGTGAACTCCATGTTTAAGGTCATGGGGTTTGGACACAAAGAATTGTGGTTCTTCCATGCAGGCACAATCCTTTCCCATATCCCTAATCCCACATGATCTATGCTCAGTATGGGAAACGATAGTGGAGAAGATATTTACAACACATGGAATACTCAATATAGGTAGGTGTTATGGAGTCGAAGATGACCCCAAGACACAGATTCGTCCTCTTAATGCACAAAGGTGTACGGAGGGATAACATAAAGGGTGTCAAAATTCCATATGAACATGATAGAGTGCAAAGAGATGTTAATCAAGAGACCAATATTTAGAGGATAATGGGAGTTTCATAATGATGAAGGATACCTTAAGACCATGTTTGAAACATAACATCTATATTTTATAACTTAAAGAGGGAATAATAAAAGGAGGATTGTCCATTGACTAAATTAACTACACCAGAATTTTCTTATATTTTTGTTCGAAATCCTCTAGGGCGTTGGCCTAATGTGGTAGGTGAGCCATAAATCAGATCATCTATACCATTCAGGTTTCCTTTAAGATGTGAAAGATTATGGAAACCCAAATAAAGGGAGACATGATGTATGGGATTTGATGAAAGCATGTAAAAATAGAATCAAGAAATCGATTTCCTAAACCATAGTGCATCTGAGTGTGTTGTTGAGGCATGAAAATGGTCAAGGGATCTAGTTAAGAGCAGACAACTTGAGGAGGTGAGTAGAGGAAAAGGGAAAAAATGTATCGATTTGCATGTGGCTAGACCCAAATATTAAATATCTAGGTGTTATTTTGTATCCCACAAGGGTGGGAATCAAGACAAATGTATTTCTTGAAATTCCATGCATTTTAGCATCATGTGATAAGGATAAGGGAAAATAGGTATCTCGAGGAATAATTTTTATGCATTTTCAAAATAACCCAACGTGAGTGAGGAAATATGTCTACAAACACCACACCATCCACAATTCCATGAGAGGACTCTGGATAAGGGGCTGAGGGAAAGAATAGATGAACCTGGTATGAACCTGAAGATGAAATGTTTGGGCATTCTTATATATCCCTTAAATATGGCAATCAATCCCAACATAGTTCTGATATTGGCATGGTAGGATACCAATTCCAATGGGAATACTTTCTTGCAGGTATAGACCATGCACTGAAAGAAACAACATTTGATGGATCTTATTTTTTCTTTAGTGTGGGTGTGATTTTCTCACAAAAAACCCTGGATGGATAATCCAGACATCACTGTAGGAATCAATCCATATGTTGGCCTTGATAAATAACATGGTGGGTGAATAATGCCAAACACGATGTCTCCTCAAGTGAGGACACTATAATATGGTGCCTCTTTTCCTCATGCATCTAGGACGATAGTTTCACAGTTTAGGATCATATAAAAATACCATCCCATGAACTTTAACGTCGTATAGTAGAGACACACTAGTTTAATGTCATGTGGGAAAAGGAAGCATAGTTTGACATTATAGGTTTGGATGAATATTTAATAAAGATGTTATAAATGGAATGTTCATGGCATTATAAATAATACATGTTGTGAATGAGGACATAAGTCCACACCACACTATAAGAAATATTGGGGTGAACTCTGTCCAAGGGGCCAGAAAAGATCTTGGGACCTGGGGTTGGACATGAAGATGAAATGCCCAGTCATTCATAAGTATCCCATAAGGATGGCAATCAAGTCAAACGTAGTTCTAAAATATCATGTAGTTTTACATGATGCCTTAAGGATAAAATGAACAGGGATGGTCTAGAAAAATGAGCACATGGTATGGCTATTGAAAACCTGACGTGAAAAAGAAAACAAGTCCAAACCATGCCACGTGCTCCCGGGAAACTTAGGCTGAGACGCCAAAAGGAAGAGAAGGTTTCTAAAAACTACGTCTAGACCCAAGGTTGAAATGTCCGAGAATTCTTATGTATCCCATGAAGATGGGAATCAACCCATAAATAGTTATTTAAATGTCATGTAATTTACCATCATACAGTAAGGACTTAAAAAAGGGAATGGATAGATCTCGAGAGATGTACATGGTTTGGTTATTGCAAACCAGACGTGAATGAGGACCTGAGTCCACACCACAACACATATTTCAGGGAGAACATGGGATAAGGCTCTAGAAGGAATTTAAGGTTTCTAAAAACAAGGGTTGGACCCAATGATGAAATATCTGATCATTACAAAGTATCCCATGAGGATGGGAATAAAGCCATATGATGTTTTGAAAATTCCATGTTGTTTAACGCCATGTTGTAAGTATGAAAGAAAGAAATATATTTTTTATGGAGGGTTACATAATGTTTCCTTGGTAAAATAAACATGAATGGGGACTAAATAAGTCCAAAACAAACCATATTCAATCCCTCAAAGAGAAATAAAACCCAAGGGTTGAAGAGATTTGTAGGGTGAGACATAAAGTTGAAATGTCGAGGAGTTCCTATGTATCCCATAAGTATGGGAATCAATCCATATGTTTATTGAAACATTGTTTAGTTTAACATGATTAGATATGGACATAAGTGAGGAGTGTCTCAAGGCCCATTGTGTGGTGTGGAAAAAATATCCCGACGTGAATGAGGACAATGAGTCTATACCATACCACAAAATCTTAAGAGAAAAATTGGGCCAAGTGGATGGAAAGGTTGAGGGACTAGGGTTAGAAGTGGATGAATGGTTTGGGTGTTTCTATACATATCATAAAGATGAGAATCCAGCCACACATAGTTCTAAAAGTTTCATGCAGTTTAACATCATACAACAAGGGCCTGGAAAGATCCTACTTAATGTTCGTAGAGCTCGGACTATAGATTCCCAATTTAATGGTGTGTGCATGGGATATAAGGGAAGAAAAAGGTAAATCATTTCACCCATTATTTTAGAGACCATGGGGATTTAAAAAATGATTAAAGATAACAACTATGCATGTTCACAACACAATATCCATCTCGGGTGATCTGGAATGGGAACAAATAATTGAGCATCGATTGCTGACCACATTTGCAACACGAGAATTGTGTCAAATTAGAATTTGATTTCCTCTGGGTTGTCAGCCCCAAACAGTTGGTGAGCCAAGGATTCATGAGACCAGGCCACTAGGGGTAGGTCCTCTCAAATGTTAATGATGATGGAGACCCAAATAATTGGATGTGTCAAGTGTGGTGGTACTTGGGCAGTTTATCATCTTGTAGTAAGTACCATGGAGATCATAGTTAATAGTCTTATAGATTGAACCATGAGGTGTACTCAACGTTCAAAATTTATCATCATGTGGGATAATAGGAATATTATTTTAGGGTTATAGAGCTCAGACAATTTATAGTTTAATGTCGTGTGGGATGAGGATGAGAATTTTAACATCTTCAAGGAAGGTAATACAGTTTAACATCATGTTGGATGAGGATTCAATCATGTGAAGTACTACTGGAAGAATTTGGAATTGGTTAGTGGATTAATACACTTAGAATCCATAGGGACTAGATAGTATGCACTATTGGGGAAATCATTGTTAATGGCGTAAGGTCCCTCCTATTTGGGCTCCACCTTTGGTGGATTCCTATTGGGTATCATTTTCGTTCTTAGGGACAATACTGTTTCACCTAGTAAGAAAGAGTAGAGGCGATCCTTCTTATTGAAAGCCTTGGATATATTTTTCTGATGCCTCTCTATATTGTGCAAGGAAATAAGCATGTTATTTTCTAGTGATTTTAGCTCAGCCAAACGTATTTTGGCTACTTTGTTTGGTGCCAACTAATCATAGATGGTTGTGTGTAGTGAGGGTAACTAAATCTCGATGGGTAGAACTACCAATTTTCCATGCACCCGGGAATCTGGAGTCACCTGGGTGTAATTATGATTTTTCATCTGGAAAGCCCATAGAGAATTGTGGAGTTCCTCCATCCAAGTATTATAGTTCTGATCAAACATCTTCTATAGTATATTAGAGAGGGGGTTTTTTAATTCCTCTAACTTCCCATTTTCTTGCACATGATAGCGAGAGGTATGATTGTAATGGATATTGTACATAATGTACAGTTTATTCAGCTCAGTTTCCTAGAATTTACTACCATTATCGGGGAAGATGGATTGAGGGACTCCAAATTGGTGGATCATATTAGATCTCACGAAGTCAACAATGAAATGGGCCATAACTTCCCTAAGCGGAATTTCTTCTACCCACTTGGAAAATAAATCAATTATGATCAGGATAAACCTACACTGGTGGGTTTTTTCGTGTGGATATAGTCCCACGACATCGAGTCCATAGACCACAATGGTCTAAGAGTATTTGGTAGTATGGAGTGGATCTGGAGGCCAATGTACAAAACTATCATGGATCAGGAACACATGAAACCACTTGGAAAACATGATAGTCACATATCATGGTGGGCCAAAAATATCATAATCTTCAGATCTGATGAGATATTTTCAGCCTGACGTAATGATCCCTAACAGAACTGGCATGAAAATATTTTATAACTAAGGAAATGTCATCTCCTTGAATGAAACAGTGGATAGTCACCTAAAACCCATGTTTATAAAGGATCTTCTCAAAATAAGGACCACACTAGAGGGTGAAATGGAATGCACACCATTGTATTCACTCATGTTTGTCAAGATTTTTCAAGATATTACTTTGATGATGATACTTGATTAAGGGATTCATCCAGTTAGGGGTCTCCTCCAACATTGGGATAGGGGGGATAATGATCTTGATGTGGAGTTATAGGTGGTATGATGGCTTACCTATAGGCTATTATCATCATCTGGAGTCATAGGAGTGATGAATCTTAGATTCACCACGTGAATAATCAAATAATTTAGGACATGATGTATAAGAGATATGATAAGTCTATCCAAGGCATTAGATTGATTGTTCTGTGATTGAGGGACATGAGTAACTTTTGGATGAGAAGGGATCTAGGCCATCTGTTGGATAGTACGCTCTAGAAAAGGTACAGGCTCATAATTCTTAATAACATAGTCACTATTGATCAGCTTAATGACAAGCTCAAATCCATTTTCATATGAAAGTGGTGAACATCAATCTTGAAGGCTATCTCCATAATAGTAATGAGATCCTGATTCTTTTCCTTGTTGTTGGAATAGCTTTCTGATAACATGAACGAATATGGTAGGATAGCTTATAAAAGAGTGATGAATACAATTCCCAGGGATACTCTGTTGTGTCTGGGATCATTGACTCTACTACAAGTAGGTCTTCACGATGCTCCGTCAAAGTGAATTTTCCAACACAAAATGGCTTGATACACTAAGAGTATTTCCTCATCTAGAAAATCAAGATCTAAAGACGAATCTATGGGGGTTGGATGGGTTGTGTGAAATTCGGCCAATGCATCTCCCTTGATAGAATTACAGGGGAAAAATTTATTTTTAGCTACTAAAGGATCACATCACACAAATCTAGATGGCCTATCAACATATGGCGGTTCATAATGTACTTCAGGTGATCGACTTGGGATACTAGTTGTATCTCTTCGTGCCATAACTAATGTCGAAATTAATGTACTATTAATACCATCCTGAACAAGCACTTCTTGATAGAGTAATATTTTGTCTCCATATCGAGGAGCAGACGGATTAGATGGTGTAAACTATTCTTTGTTCCCTCATTGTTCTTCTGGGCGATAATTATGCTCAGGGATCATTCTAGAGCGGTCACATAGAGGACCAGTGGCTTTCTGAAAATGGGATGAATCAGAACTAGAGCCTGTAACTGGTACTTTTTTATTTCCTCAAAATAATTCTAACACTCCTCATCCCATTGATAATTGACACCTTTTTTTATGAGCAGAGAAGATGGATTACACTTGACAACCATATTTACGATGAATCAGTGTATGTAGGTTAAGTTTCCTTGAAAGCCTCAAAGCTCCTAAATATTGCTCAGAGGAGACATCTGGCTGATGGTATTAATTTTTTACAGATTGATATCATTTCCTCACTATATGTTGATGAAGATAAGAAACATTCTAGAGGGGACCACAATTTTACACGTCAAGGGGTTCATCTTTAGATGGCAGGAATGGAGGAAGTCGAACACTTTCTCAAGATCTATTATATGGTTCTGATACTGGTAATAATTGACCACCAGATTGTCCAAACTTCATTCCACAAATGTCTGGAGTACCAGATTGAATATATGGTGCATAGAACGAAAATAGTTGGCTCCTTCATTCTTTATACCAAAAGGCATTACCTATTAGAGAAGGTACCTTGTCATTCCCTAAAGGTGATAGACTCTTCATCATGGGGGATATTTATATTTGATTATATAATTCATACTCATTCTTGAAGGAGAGGTAATGGAACCTAGCAGTGGAATCAATCATTTCTTATATCATTGGAAGTGGAAAATCATCCATCGAATAGTGATGGATGGGATCCCAGAAGTCAATGTAGACTCTAATCTGTCTATTATTATTCATTATGAAAATAATGTTACCTAAACATCTGTGGTAGTTGAACTCCATAAAGAAGTTTCCTTTTAATGAGCTTATCAAACTTGGCCTTGACTATGGAACAGTGAGAAGGGTGCACTTTCTGGGAGGATGTTAGAACCCATGACGATTTTTTAGGAGACCAAGACGGTGGATGACAACCGGAGGATTTTGCCATGGAATTTTGTCATAAATCCAAGAAAATACATCATGATATTGCTATAAGAAATCCATGTATCATTGATGCTCTTCTTTAGGTATATATACACTGATCAATGTTGGTTTCTTATCTTCCTCGGTACTGAGGTTCAACTATACTAATTCATCAACAATAGTAGAGATCCTCTCTTTGAATGTGAGAGGTGCATCTTCCAAATCATATTCTTCATCCATGGAGAGAGGATCATTGGCATGAGGCAAATTCTCTATGTCAATAGATCCTGATGGGACATTTGTACCAGCCTGAGCAGTAGTGGAAACCTCATCGGGGGAATCTTGAACTTCTGAAGCCATATCAGCAAAAGCTGTCAACTTGATTCCATCTAGACTTCGACCCAAGGGTCCACATTTGATAATATCAAAGAAATAGTGGTGTGTTGGCTGGATCCAGTTTGTCCCATCCCATAAAAAATTTCTAGCATATTTTTTCTTTCCATGGGGTGGACTTCTTGATACCTTATAGGAGTATGAGGATTTGGGATCACCCAAGCATGATTTTTGTAGGAATACAAAGTGATCTCACAATGATATTTATACATGGGATTGATCTTCCCCTCATTCCATAGACAACAAATAATTTCCCCAAATTGGATTTTTTCACCTTCAATCAGTGAATTCGGAAATCATAGATGTCATCCAGGTCTGTCCATGGGTCGGTCACAACCATAGCATGTTCAACCTCATTAGCCTAAATATTATTTTCCTTGATCTAATAGTAGTTTGTATTTAAGATGTGGCATTCCAAAGAGGAAAAAATATACTCATCACATTGGATAATTCATACCCAACCATTATGTAAGTACTTAAGGAATTGGTGATATGAAAAATGGGATTCTGGATGCAGGTGGAGTTATGGTTTACCCATCATTGCATTGTAAGTAGTGTCTTGTGAGACAACCATGAACACGGTGCTAGAAACTATGCCATTAAACTCGATATTCAGGTAGATCTTTCCAACTGATGTATGATTCCTCCTATCATAAACTTGAATATTCATTTTATAGGGGATGTGATCTGATTCTAATAGTCCCATCTTGCAGAGTGTCCGGGTCAGTATAATGTTCATCCCAGAGCCCGTGTTGACAATACAGTGGTAGACCACCAAGCTATATGACTGGCCAATGATTTGTAGTGGGATAATGATCCCATGTATAGGAGAACCATAATCATCTCCAGAGAAATAGATAATGTACTGACATTCTGCATACTCGACTATCTCATCATGGAAGGCTTCTACGACTTCTACTTCTGTCTCAAACTGGAGGGGGATTCCTAATGCCTCTATAAGGGCTTTACACATATTGAATGAGAGATAGATAGCCTCAAGGATTGAGATACACTAAATAATTATTGAAATATGATTGGGTATTTCATATTTCCATTCCATTCTTACACTTATGCTGACAAGAGGTCACTCTAAAACAAGAAATATGACGAGTACTGCTGGTTGAACCAGTAGATTCTAGCTGGAGCTTGGAATGTCCAACTGCTCACTAGTTGAACTGAGTAGAGTTGCTATTCACTGATATACAGATGCCTAAGGTCTATCTATGATAGAATGAGACTGATCTTAGCACATTCATGATGGATCTTCTTGATCAAGAAGTAGAAATGGTGGTGGAGGCGCATATGATGAAATGGGATTAGGAGGCTGGGCATACCGAGCTCTGCGTTGGGCCTATTGTCTAGTCTCGGTGGTGTGCACATCTTGGATAGAAATACTAAGCAATGAATTCTTTCTATTAAAATACCCACATATATTTCAATTATAGTATCGATTAGGGACTTTGGGAGGTTCCTCCCATATCTATTCTTCTCCAGGAACCACGTATGGATTTACCATCTCGACGATATTGCCGGAAGTGTACCCGCAGTCCTCACTTGAAGAATACCCCCTTGTTGGGAATATTCAATGGGAAATACCTATCTCTAGGGGAATTAAATCACTAATATTATGGGACATATTTGGAATAGTAGGATGGATTTATCTTCCCTTGCTTCATCAACACTTGCTTCCCTTAGAGAACAAAAACTAAGATGTTGACGTAGAGGTAGATGAAGGTAGAGCAGCTACATCTAATGGCTTAGGGTGATTCAAAAATGCACAGATAAAACCATGGTAATGGTAGACTACCTTTTTATCCATCTAGTCCTCATATTTTTGAGACCTACAGATAGAAACCTAATATTATTCACCCTCACTATCACTGTCAGGATTTATAAACACACATGCCACCTATGTCAGGGCTAGACACAATTTGACTATTTTGTTATCAACCTAGCCTTGGATCCATTATTTAAACACATAGAAATACTTGAGGGTCTTCCCATAGAACTAGTGATAGGGGTAGTAATTGAATAAATCCGTGATATCCTCCTCTTCTAGACTCTTGCATTCTAGAAACCGTATGATTCCCTGGTCCAAGGCACTTTTGAAACAAAAAATAAGTTGTGCCTCATTAAATGGGTAGGTCAAGTTCTTCTGATCCAAGAAAGGAGCTCTTGGAGTCTAGCCTTGATAGGGGCAGGCAAAGCCTTTCAAGGAGGTGGAATTTGATTATCATTATTAGGTGCTGGTGGGGCATTACATAGGGGAACCAACCAATTCGTAGGCGGGCGCTGCTGAGCTAGAGGCTACGCCTAAGGTGGTGGGCCTTGATGAAGTTGTGGAGATGGCTCTTCTAGTAATAATTCTATATATCTTTGGGCCTCTATTTGTGTTACCATGGCAGTCTCATCCATATTATCTCTTCTTTCGATAGTTACAGGAGGCAATGGTTGGGCCTTATTGGATTAATACAAGGCTACCTCTAAAAATTGAGCTTTGATAGTAAAATCTCAGAACCCACCTAAGAAATTCTAAGTGATTAGAGAAGGGACCTGTTTGGTCTTCAAATTTAACATACACATCATTAGAATATGATTTTGGGTTATTTTTATATCAAGAAAATATGTTATCCCCTTCCAAATAGGTAAAAAGTCTATGACGCACTCGTTAGGCCTCTGTTTCACTTGAAGAGGTTAGCGATTCTTGTCTTCCAGGTGGTGGAACTGAACTGGTAGAGAAAACTCCTATGAAGATCCTCCCAACCAGTTATTGACCCAATGGGTAATTGTTTGTACTAAACAAATGTGGGCCCTTCAAGTGTCGGTATGAAATACCAGAGCATCGCGGCCTCTTGTTGTGCAGGAGTTCTCATCATAGGTCCACACCATGAAATAATGTGGGCCAGATGCTACAACGGATTGACCATCCCATTAATGGGGTATAAGGAAGGACTTACAAACCTCGGGGTGTTGGCATATCATCCACCCATGCAAGATACAGCTTTCTGTCATGCAGTATTGTCACCTATCAAGTTTCTAGGGCCTCGAGGTGAGCAACCAGTGCTACTATTGGATCTTCTAGATGAGGATTCTGATCTTGATGAGGTTCCCTAACTACCAACGTGTTGGAAGTTTCTTCATCTTGGTAATTGGGAAAAGAGTCTCATGGTAAGACTATAGTAACTACTTGAGGAGCTATGGTAATGATTTGTAAGGCTTCCAGTGGGACCTTTGGTGTGGCCGGTGGAACCTGAGTCAGGTCCTTATGGAGGTTTTCAAGCAATTCGGGTTCTTTATGTGATGCATATCACAGCTGCTTTCCCTAAACATAGGCCTCTATCCTATCACTGTTGGCATGGTTTTCAAGGTCACTTGGATCCAACTCACTTGGAGGAGGCTATACCTACCCCTAACCATTTTACACAGTCAAGGATTACCGTAATATGGAAATCGTTCCGCAGTACGATCGATGAGGAGCTTGTAAGCCATTTTTTTCTATTCAAAAATCTATTGATGAAAACCCACCTTCTGAGGGTTATCTTCTGCCTTTTGCACTAATCTAGATATGTCAGAGGGTTTGACAGTCCCAACATTCCCTTTTCTTTACTGAGGTCTCATCTGAGAGGTAATGACTCAGAAGGTGCTGGCAGGTTAAGAAAAGATTTTTGTTGGTGAGTATGGACACCTTCAAGATCAGAAATATGTTCCTATTCTCTAGGCCATGTTCAAGTTTTCCCTTATGGTTATACCTCTAGAACAACTATGTTCACTGTGATGATCCCTAGATGCATATCCTAACTCTTGGGGTAAGCTAACCGATAAAAATAGAGAAGGAAATGAATCATACCTAAGGTTTTTCCAAAGAACGTAACCAAAACCTATGTAAGGGACTTTGGAATGATTAACCTTTCAGTTACAATTGGCTAGATCATCTCTGTGAAATGTCCAGCTACAAAAATTTCTTGCAAACATCTGAACTCAATATCGGGAATTGGTCCTTGATTTTGCCACTCTACAACTAGAGTCAGTTGTGGGAACAGTAATGGCACTGGAGATGACCATTGTGATAGTACACTGGCCAATGTAGAATATGATGCATGAGTTGAAAATACACCATATATTAGGATGCCTTCCAAATAATGCACTGATTTAACCACCACATCCTTGTAAGATGAACTAATGACCTCTGCTTCCCATGTAGGGGTTTTAGTCATTGGTAGTGGGTCAAACTGTATCTCATCCTCTATTGGTGCACAGAACAACTCTATGGGATCTCCTTTTGACATAGAGAATGGTCCTATTGAGGATAAAGAGGATTGCAGGGTCATGCCCAAGAAATGGGACAAATATTCCTCCTCTTGTATGTATCTTGGGAGGGATGTAAGGATCTGGTAGACCTGAATTAAAGGAAGGATGAGGATGATATTTTTTGTTTCTACTCCATCCCCCGACACAAAGGACTGGGGTGATGATTCCATCATCTAATTTTACTCCCCTTCCGAATCTCAGTAGAGGATGGGTTTGATTACAGTTTGAGGCTCCTAAGGATTCTTCTTTTGGGGGTGACGAGCCTCCCTCTAGACCCGAGATGGTTTTTCAGGGAAGGGTTAATCTTTGACCCAAGGAGGACCTCTAATAGATTTGATGATAGAGTAGAGAGGACCTTCGATTGGACAGACCATAGTGCAAGTATCTACTAGGAAAATATCAAATGGAACGCAGGGTGGAAATCTGTGATTGAGGTTGTTGTAGTGGGGAGGACCTCCTCTAAAGCTGGAAAGCGCATGGGCAGGTCCTCCATAGTGATCGTTCCTAGTATAAGGACAACCTTCTTTTCGACCGGCTCTGGTATCTATGGTGAGAAGGGGGATTTTATTCTAACCATACTAGATTTGGAAGAAACATTTGTTAAGACCATATATGAAGTGAGGAGGGCCTCCACTGGAGTCAGTGAGAACATGGGGAGGACCCCCGTACTGGTAGGTGATAGTGTAAGGAGGTTCATCGTATTGATAATATTTTTGGAAAGTGAAATTTTAATACATATGAAAAAGATAATGGGGAGGACCTTTGTGATATTTTTTAATGAATCAGGGAGGCCTTACACTCTATATGATGATGGTATGAAGAGGACCTTCATACTAGATGTCATCATCACGGATCAGCCCATGCTAGCTGCTGCTCGCAATGATGAGCTGGGAGGTCACCTCAACCTACTTGTGAGGTATTTGGTGCCTCATTTGGGACAGAGCAAGGAAGAATCCCAGCTTTAGGATAGGGAAGTTCCCATTTTCTAGGAAAACAATAGGGGCCAATAGTATGTTCCAGTAGTGTCTCGGTCCATAGGATCCACAAAAGATGATGCCCCCTGGAGGGCGTCTTCCTGAGTGGTCACCTGACATTGAAATCAGGTCATTTGAACTAGGTATGGCTATACAGGTTTATGGACCACCTACTCTTTGTTCTTTGTGACTGGTGGGCAATGCTAATGTGGTTGGGTAGGTTCCCTCCTCAGTGGCTGCCAACCTAAATTTCTATACTTGAAGACTCTAATATCCCATTCTTTATTTGAATAAGTGAGGTAATCATAATATTTCTCTAAGGATAGGCTCTGAATGCTACTGAAGGTCATAGTGGGGATAAGTGGCTCCCCACACGGCCCTTGGGTGCGGTGGTGTTGATGGGGCTCATAATCCTCCAGGTCTTGATGAGCCAGGTCCCTTGTTAGGATACCCCACCCATGTTTATATCGGTAGACCAGAGAATTGATCACCCTCATTTGAATAAATTAAAAGGGTAATATGGGGTATGTAAACCTGGTAGCTATGTTCTTGGGAGTTTTCACAAAAGGGATGGATCTATACAGGACTACCATGTTGGCATTTCCCCTACCCATGCGTCTGTGGGCGGGAGGTGATTCCTTTCCAATATCTTGAGTGTGGGTCCTGCAAAGTATGAAAGTTATCCCATTATTAAAGATAATTGGAATGTGATTAACAGTGCCATAGGGCTGTTCAATATTCTATGGATGGATAGAAATATCCATGCTAACAAAATCGCAGACCAGGATTCCCAAATCAACTACCCAAAATCCTAACAAGTTTCATGGCAAGCCCTCTATTTTCTTGGCGAGGCCTGGCACCGAATAGCTGGATCTAGTGAAATTATTATCAATTGATTTATAAAACACTACTAATATCTATATTGAGGAGAATAAATTCACGTCATGGTCACCATTTTTTTTCTGACGCTTTCGGCGGGGTGCGTATCAATCTATTGAGGATGTGCTGATTTTCGCCCCACATTCCTAATTTTGAAAGGCATGTGACATCTATAGTTTATTCAGGGATTTTTTCTTCTTTATGTAAATGGGTTCATTTGATTTATATCTCTCCTTCCGTGGATTCCTCCATGGAATTCGTCACCTAGTCCGGGTCTCCCATAAAGATTAAGACGTTGTTCGTGAAAATCATCCTGGTTTCATATCTTTATGAACACTGATTAATTACACTATTTCTGTCAAGACATTAAATGGTGTCACATTAGAGATGAAACCTTCCTTTAGGGGACAATCCACATTGGAATTCATTGGCATGTCTAGTTGATGGAACACTGGTACACTTAGATTTTCCCCTTATGATGGGTCTTCTTGAGGGTGGAAAATCTTGAGGCATCGCAAAACGAGTGTGGGGAATTATATGGACAAGGAATATCTCCATGATTTTCCTTAGATTCCCATATTTTACAAGGGGTATTCCATGAGTTTAACATCTAGTGGAGATATATTGGATAGTTCAAAACATTGATGGGAGTGGATCAGATGGATACGTCCCAAGGAGGGAGCACCCAAGAGGTTTACTAGATGGGTGGATCAAAATGCTCGATGATGGCCAATCATAGGATGATTGTGTCCCAAAAAAGGGGAAACATGTTTTACCATTTTCTAGGATTGAACCTTATGGAGGAGTGCTACGTACCCTGTATAGTAGATAGGGATCAAAACTTACTTAGTTCAAGAGGGAGAGTCATGGGATTGGGGTGTATATAATGGAAAACAACCTAAATACATGTGGGGGAATACATGTGGTTAATGGCTTGGGTGATACAATGGAGCAATGAAATGAATGGGGATTACACATGGTTATTTTCACGAATGGATGGTGTGATTTCACCATGATGTGGCCGCCCGGGTGGAATTAGGATGGATATGGATGCAGTGTCTAAGGATGGAATGAGTGGGGATGGAACCGAAGACCGGTGTAGATGTAACTATATTGTTCTTGAACCATGAATAGGTTTCCTACATATCCACGTGGCATGGAATAAAAGTCCATGTAGTTATAGAAAGGGGGTTTATGAGTCACTTGAGGAGGTGGCTTGTTAGAGTGGATGCATGGATGGGACCCGATGGAAGTAGAATATCCAAGTTAGGTCATGACCTTCCAAGAACCCGAAGGCTCTAGGGAGAGCATGATGGGACATAAGATATGGTATTAAACCTAATAGAGGATTCCTATGTACCATTCTAAAAAAAAAGGGCTAGGACCAAAGTCTGTGTAGTTTGGACATGGGGGTATAGTATCTGGTTGTACACAAAATACAATAACCCAATGACATGTTGGGGATTACATGTGATTAATAGCCCATCGCAATAGGGGAACACTTGGTTGGAAGAGTATGGATGTAGTGTTGTTGTTATGCATGATTATCTACCTGATAATTGGTTTGACACCGCTAAAGGGCTGACCAGGGATGTGGGTCCCACCTAAGGGAACACCTATGTTTACAAGTGTTTGGGATTGAACCTCATGAAGGCTTTCTATGTACCATTTCTAGTAGACAGTGGTCAAAAACCACATAATATGAATGAATACAGTTTAACGTCATGCGGGAAAGAAGGGGCATAAAATTTGACATCATGTGGGATGAGAATGAGCTGACGTGAAGTGGTTGGGACCAAAGGGTGATGGGATTGAACCTCAGGGAGGCTTCCTATGTTCCTTGACTAAAATGGGAAAAGACCAAATTCCATGTATTTCGGTTATGGAGGATGGGGCTTACGCACTAAGGATAGCAAAAGAGGATGTCAGGGTCAATTGTTACTCTAAGCCCACTTGAGTCATGCTCAGTGTGAGAAACAAGAGGCAACAATAGTCATGAAGATCACTTCATGATGGGTGGGTCTATGAGGAATAGAGTGGGGATTATGAAAGGTTTGTGGAATAAAGAATTTATGGTTGGGACTTACTCCATGAGGGAGGCCCGAGTAGGGGTCCAGATTTACGAGTAGGATATGGCCACAATACCCAGAACAACCTACCATTTTGGGTCGGGGCTTACGCAAAAATTGCCTAGAGTGAAAATGGAGACAAATCTCAAAGGTAGAGGGGACTGAGAACTCATTGGTTCCCACCCCCTTCATGATTATCTCTATACTTATTTCTTATGCGGTGATCATAGATTAATTTCAGGTGTCATGGATTTTGTAGCTTGGAAGTTTAACGTCCTTCATCTCGGATGGGGACGGTTCACTCCAAACCCCTAGTACATACATAACTAGAACACTTTAACCCTTGGTGAAGGGAAGGAACCAGTAATTATGTATGGAGATGTGGTTTTGGATTGATACATTATGGGGCTCACATTAGTGTAGATATGAGAAGAAGTAACAACCATTAGTGTGCCTATGAGAAAAATCTTGAGGAAAAGTAATGCACCATGATGTGCTTCCCAAGGGACTTTAGAATCACATTGTAAAAGCTTGGAGGGCCACATGAGGGAAGGGTTCGAAAAGAAAGAGGCCTCGTAGCAAAGGGATTCATGAAGATCTAGGGATCGCAGTGCACAGGGGCCCATAGAGCATAACGCTTCACAGAGCCCATGGGATCACAGAGCACAGGGGCTCGCATAGCTCATGTGATCGTAGAGAACATGGGATCATAGAGAATAAGGGATTTCAAAGAACATAGGTTTGAAAAGAACACAATATCACAAAGAAAAAGGGCTCTTAGAGCTCACGAGCTCACAAAGCTTACGGGATTGAAGAGAACATGGGCTCCCAAAAGATATGGCTTCTCAAATAAGAGAGATTTGTGGAGAATTGTTGCTCTGGCTAAGCATGGAGGACACATGTTTTGGAGGTTTCTTGACAAAATTGGGTGATTTGAGAAATCTAGAGTACCAAAAGGGGGTTTATTCTTATGAGAGGTACCATTGGCTCCACAAAGGGCATCACACCATTAAGACGATGTAAATTTTACTACAGGGAATGTGATTTTGAAATGATCAAGTCTCTTGGATGATACATTTTTTTTCTGATAGTTCACAATGAAAATGGTGCTTTCTGATTTGGGAATTCCAATGATGAGTGTTTGGGGTCCTGTCCCTTTGAAATGGTGTAGGTGGGTATTTATAGGTTCCAGGGGGCACGATTCTCTGAGAGTGTTCCATGATGTAACTTATGCTTCGCCATCCGAAGTAGATTACATCAATTTTCTCGGAGTCAAGATGTCAAACTTCATCCCCTTAGTGACGAAGAGGCTTCCTTCATTCCCTCCATAGCAGTCATAGAGGCTTCCAAATTTTTTAAAAGAATTAGGGAGATGGAAATATTTCCCTTTGCAGTACAGATACTTCCATCAAGTTCAACATAATAATGGAGTTGGTTGTCACTTCCCTCTATGGTGGGTGCAAAGATGGTCTTGGCTTTTCATTGGCTACAGTGCTGAAGGGATTTTTGAAGGAGCTTCCATTGCGGGGGTGCTTCGCGAAGCATCCCCTTTTAGCACCATTGTGTCCATTACATAATTTTTCCCACATAGATAATTAGCGCCAACACATACATTAAACCGTTTTTCATAACCTAGGGAAAATAAATACAAGAAAGGGTGTTAAAAAATATGAATTATTTGTAAATACAAGATATATCGATTATTAAAAAATCCTAAAATTATAATAATGGTATGATAGTGTTAGCATAACAATGGAAAACCATACCCTTGAAGTCATTGTACATATCCTTGAATCATAGAAAAATTAATTTTAGGTTATACGACATGAATCATAAATGAATCAATGAATACAAACGGCGAGATCATGATATTATCATAAGACATTATTTATTTGAATACACATTAGAATTGAAAATAATTTTCTCATTTAAATGAAGTAGTAAAAACAGTCATAGAGGATTGGGTTCAATCCCTAAAACCATATATCGTTATCCAAGCTTCACTCCCAGAACTATCATAGTGTCATGATTCCCTTACTGAACTAGGTCCACCCCATATATTTGTCTTTATTATCTTTTGATATATCTATATTTTCCCAATTAATTTTAGGGATATAAAATTCCATGATCACATTTAAAATAATGAAAATATATTTTTTTTATCAACATGATCGTAAAATATTCATCATATCATAATCTATGGAAAGGAAATGTTTTTTATAAACATTTCATTATCAAATAATTTACAAATGGGGAAGAAACATGTTTCAAAGAATCATTTATAAATCATTATCATCATAATCACTCAGAAGAATAAGAGTGTATGTAATAATTGGATCATATACTTTTTAAATCACGTGTAATATCAAATTATGTTATCAAAGATGAAGAATGATAGAAAATTTCAGTTGAAAATTTCATGAGTAAAATAACATTTTTACTTTGAAATAATAAATTAATTATATTATTATATCCCAAATATAAGGAAAAATTCCATCAAAAATTAACTTCATAATTTTTAAGGGATTATTAAATGAGTTTAGTGGTCATGATTAATATATTAAGTTCTTACCCTACTTATTAAAATAATTATTCATTTCCTATTTTTGGTAAAATGTTCTAAATTACGTCATCCATAAAAAAAATAAATATTCATTTTAAACCATTTTATAAAATGTAAAACAAGGGTATAATCAAAATTAAAAAAAATATATTATTAAAATCATTATTAAAAATGTTTTAAAAAAAGAAAATATATCGAGGAAGAAGGGTTTTTTACTAAAGTGGTAAATTGTGTTGATTAAAAATAAGAATATTTTTTATCAGTCATAAGTTCTTAATGGTGGGAGAATGAAAATTAATACATGTAATCTATTAAAATAAGAAAAAGATAAATAATTTTCATTTTATTTTTAAAGACAAGTAATAAAATTTCATCCATATAAACATGATTATAAACAACCTTGATAATAAATTTGATTGTAAGATAAATCTCTGACCACTTTTACAATAATTAAATAAAAACCTCATGAAGGTGAGACCCTTAAAATTGATATTTAAATCCCTATAATTTTCCTGAGAACTATCATAAAAATTATTTCATCATAATTAAATACCACACATAAAAGAACCTAGTTGTGAATAAGGAATGTTCCCCATTGACATAATATTAAGATGGATATACCTTACCTTGAGTTTCATTTCTTCAAAAACATTATATCCTCCTACATAAAAAATTTACATTTATTAAAATTATTTAAAATATAAATAAATAAATAAATAAATATATATATAATATCATATATTATGTAATTATAATATTTTTAATACAATTAATTTATAATTACTTAATAAAATCATTATTTCTGTTTATTAACTATTTATTTTTTTAATTATAAATTTTTATGGTAGTTCAGTTATATGTAATTTGATTAAGCATCCTTCAACTCGAGAATGTTAACAATTATATTAATAATATATATTTATATATTTATATATTAATTATATTTATATTTAGAGTTATCGAAAAAAAATATTGGGATAGAAAAAAATAATCATAGTATTCAATGAGCCATTAGGCCATGCGTTCTCCTAAACATTGTTTTTTCTTTTAGATAGATAGGAAAAAACAAAATAAAAACTATAATTCACCAATTTAGAATAATTATTATATTATATATATCACATATATTAATTAAATATATCCTTTTTACCATCAATTTAATTTAAAAATGAAAAAAAATCACATCACTTTGTGGAGGTTGTAACACACATATACACGAGTGATGTTATCATTTTCAAATGGATTGGAATATTCGAAGATATAAATGATATAATGATTATTGAATCAATATTATGTCTGAAATGTATTTTGTAAACATTAAAAACATAATCATTACCATATATTATATATGTTTATTGAAAATGAATTGTTTCTCCATGTGGATGTGGTAGTCCACAAAAATGTATGAGTGATACTTTCACTTCCCATTTGAAGGAATAGAGGGTGGATATTGGTAGTTATATAGTCTTGATAAAATTTTATAACATTAAGGAAACTAAATATATTTTTCGTTGGTTAATTCCTTTTATTTAATAGAGTTTTAATATAAAATAAATCTTAAGAGGTGGGGTTGAACGATTACTTCTTCTTCAGCAGGCCTCCTTTAATTCACTTCTTATGGACACTTTAAATGACCTTTTAAGATGAAAATATTTTATATTTAAAGACTGGGGTGTTTTATATGATTATTATTAAGGTCTTGGTTGGCCTAGATGACAAAAACTGATGTTAATAAAAGAAATTAGTGGTGTCCTTTTATAATTGTGGGAGATGAAACAATCAGAATTTCTTAAATGAATAAAATTTAATAAATTAATTACCTATAAAATACATAAATATGAATAAATAATTAAATTTGGGAAATTATTTGGTCTCATTAGTTCCATTAAAATGGATATATCCAAGTTTAATTGTAATAGTAACCCTTATCTCATGGTTTAACCCACCCATCGACCCATAGTTAACTCGTTTAAACCATAACAATGGTAACATTTTTTTTCAATTTATACTACCATATATGAAAAAAAAATAATTAAGACATATTAGTTATATTACTTATGATGATTAAAAATATTAAATCTTATTTATAAAATTCAATTCACATAATTTCAAGAATTCAATTAATAATTAAACACACAGAACGGTACAAAATGAATATTTTCAAAAAAATTATGTAAAAATGTTGTTATAAAAAAATTCCACATAAATGTGATTATAATTATCCATATTTTACTATTAATAATATAATTCAACTAATTATAAAATTAAAAAAATTAAATAGGGTGCAACATTCAAAATTCATTAAATGAAAATGTTGTTATTTATAAAAATTAGAATCTTCAATATTCATTGAAAAATCATCCTTTTTAGGAAATCACCATAATTTCACTCTAAAATATTTTTTATCTTATAAATTTAAAAAACGATGTAAAATTTTTCAAATAAACATTCTCAAATATAAAAAAATAACTATAGTATTTATTCACCAAAAGAAATAAAATTTATTTTTCAAGAAAAATGTATTTTGAAGAATACAATAACATTACTAAAAATTGAGTACTTATATATAAATATATTTTATATATCTAAAACCATTAAACATAATAGTGAAAATATGAATTCTCCTACTCATTCCACCAATTTTAAATCTAGTTTATAATTGTATACTATATTACAAATCAATTAGTCTCGAGTTTTCATGTATCATGAACTATCCAACAAATTAAATTTATATGAAGAGTAGTATATAATAAAATATTAGTGTGTCACAATACACCCCCATAATATAAATTCCACCCAAAAAATTCCATCAATATAATATAAACCATCACTATTACAAATTGGGCCTTTATCAGTGCTAAAAACCGACATTGACAGCGCTATAAAAGCGCTGTAAATGCCGGAGAAGATAAAGGGGGGGGGGGTCCCCTTAATCAGCACTCCGAAAAGTGCTCATAAAGGTGACCTTTATCAGCGCTTTTCGAAGCCCTTATAAAGGGGACCCCTATCTTCACCGCTATTTACAGTGTTGTTCTAGCACTAATAAAGGGACCTATTATTAGCGCTCAAGATAGCACTGCTAAAGGGCCCTACTATCAGCGCTCATGATAGCACTGATAAAGGTGTCCTTTATCAGTGCTCAATATAGCACTGATAAAGACTCCTTCAGCTGCACCTGGAGAACCATCACATGCACCTGTACAAAAAAGCAGCTGCACATCTGTACAAAATAGCACCCGCACATAATATTTTTACAAACAATCCTATATACATTTACTTAACATAATGAATAAAAAAAACACACTACGATATACATTTCAAACAATGTTTTACATGGTTACAAATGATTATCAAACAAAAATTATAAACATTAATGTTTCATCCTTTGATATCTGTGATTCTCTCTCAAAAATTGTCGTCCATGGTATTTGTTGCTGAATAAAGAATCCGAACTCAAGGAAAAAAATTCACCTATATAAGAAAACAAATATTATGTTAGTAATACAATAATGAAATAAATTAAAACATTAATATGAAAATATACATTAATATGGAAATTTGTAACTAAAATATGGAAATGATAAACTCAAATGTTTTTATTCTAATAACATGAAAGGGAATAATGTAAAATCAATATGGTTTTGGATGATTTATCTCATTTAATAAATACTAATAATTTATCTAATGAAAAGCTTTACTGGTCACACCGTGCATTGGATTGAGGTGTGGTCGATTTGTACACCTCAAAAATGACTCATTGATCGTTTTCCTAAGGTATCAATACAATCCGAATGCATTTTCTTGGTTTTCTATATGTCACTTATGTTGTTTTTTAAAGTTAATGTCAATTTGAAACTGGTATCAGACACTTTTAGCAATACCTGTCACACCGTGCGTCAGATTGAGGTGTGGTCGATTCGTACACCTTAAAAATTTCTCATGGATAGTTGTCCTATAGTATAAAAAAAATCTAAATGTGTTTTCTCAGCATTCTGTATGTTAGTATTATTGTTTTCTAAAGTTAATGTCAATTTGAAACTGTTATCATACACTCTTAGCCATATCGGTCACACCGTGTGTCGGATTGAGGTGCCGTCAATTCGTACACCTCACAAATGACTCGTGGATCATTTTCCTAAAGTATCAAAACAATCCAAATGAGTTTTCCTGGTATTCCGTATGTCAGTAGTGTTTTTTTCTAAAGTTAATGTCAATTTGAAACTGGTATCAGACACTTTTAGCCATACCGGTCACACCGTGCGTCGAATTGAGGTGCGGTCAATTTTTACACCTCAAATATGACTTATGTATCGTTTTCCTAAAGTATCAAAACAATATGAACATATTTGATCAGTATTCCGTATGTCAGTATTGTTGTTTTCTAAAGTTAATGTCAATTTGAAACTGTTATCAGACACTTTTAGCAGTACCATTCACACCGTGCGTCAGATTAAGGTGCGGTCAATTAATACACCTCAAAATGACTCATGGATCGTTTTCTTAAAGTATCAAAACAATCGGAATGCGTTTTCTCAATATTTCATATGTCACATGTGTTGTTTTTTAAAGTTAATGTCAATTTGAAATTGGTACCAGACACTTTTATCCGTACCAGTCACACCGTGCGTCAGATTGAGGTTTGGTTGATTTATACACCTCACAAATGACGCATGGATCATTTTACTAAAGTATCAAAACAATCTGAACACATTTTCTAGGTATTCCATATGTCATTTGTGTTGCTTTCTAAATATAATGTCAATTTGAAACTGGTATCAGACACTTTTAGTCATATCGGTCACACCGTGCATCGGATTGAGGTGCGGTGGATTCTTACACCTCAAAAATGACTCATAGATAATTTTCCTAAAGTATCAAAACAATTTGAATGCATTTTCTCAGTTTTCTGTATGTCAGTAGTGTTGTTTTCTAAACTTAATGTCAATTTGAAACTGTTATCATACACTTTTAGTCGTACTGGTCACACCGTGCGTTGGATTGAGGTGCAGTCGATTGGTACACCTCAAAAATGACTCATGGATAATTTTCTTAAAGTATAAAAACAATACGAATGCATTTTCTTTGTATTTATTATGTCCGTAGTGTTGTTTTCTAATGTTATTGTCAATTTGAAACTATTATCAGACACTTTAAGCCATACCGGTCACACCGTACGTCGGATTGAGGTGTGGTCGATTCGTACACCTCAAAAATGACTCATGGATCATTTTCCTAAAGTATCAAGACAATCTGAACGTGTTTTCACAGTTTTCCGTATGCCAGTAGTGTTGTTTTCTGTAGTTAATGTCAATTTGAAACTGTTATCAGACAATTTTAGCCTTACCGATCACACCGTGTGTCTGATTGATATGCGGTCTATTCGTACACCTCAAAAATGACTCATGGATCGTTGTCCTAATGTATCAAAACAATCCTAATTCCTTCGATTGGTATTTTTTATGTTATTTGTGTTTTTTTCTAAAGTTAATGTCAATTTGAAACTGGTATTAGACACTTTTAGCCATACTAGTCACACCGTGCGTGGGATTGAGGAGCGGGCGATTCTTACATCTCAAAAATGACTCATGGATCGTTTTCCTAATGTATCAAAACAATCCGAATAGGTTTTCTCGGTCTTCCGCATGTCAGTAGTGTTTCTTTTTAAACTTCATTTCAATTTGAAACTGTTATCATATACTTCTAGTTGTACCGGTCACACCGTGCATCAGATTGAGGTGTGGTCGATTCTTACACCTCAAAAATTACTCATGGATCGTTTTCCTGAAGTATTGAAACAATCTGAACCCGTTTGCTAAGTATTCCATATGTCAGTATTGTTGTTTTCTAAAGTTCTTGTCAATTTGAAACTGGTATCAGACACTTTTAGCCATACCGGTCACACCGTGCATCGGATTGAGGTGTGATCGATTCGTGCACCTCAAAAATGACTCATGGATCACTGTCCTAAAGTAACAAAACAATCCTAATGCATTTTCCTTGTATTATTTATGTCAGTCGTGTTGTTTCCTAAAGTTAATGTCAATTTGAAACTGGTATCAGACACTTTTAGTCATACCAGTAACATTGTGCATTGGATTGAGATGCAGTCGATTTTTACACCTCACAAATGACTCATGGATCGTTGTACTAATTTATCAATACTATCCGAATGAATTTTCTCGGTATTACGTATGTTAGTGGTGTTGTTTTCTAAAGATAATGTCAATTTGAAACTGGTATCAGACCCTTTTAGCCATACCGGTCACACCATGCATCAGTTTGTGGTGCGGTTGATTCTTACACCTTAGAAATGACTCATGAATCATTTTCATAAAGTATCAAAACAAACCGAAAGCATTTTCTCGGTTTTACATATGCCAGTAGTGTTGTTTTCTAAATGTAATGTCAATTTGAAAATTTTATCAAACACTTTTAGTCGTACCGGTCACACCGTGCGTCGGATTAAGGTGCAGTCAATTCGAACACCTCACAAATGACTCATGGATCGTTTTCCTAATGTATCAAAACAATCCAAATGCATTTTCTCAGTATTCTGTATGTCAGTAGTGTTGTTTTCTAAATTTAATGTCAATTTGAAACTATTATCAAACACTTTTATCCATACTGGTCACATAGTTCATCGGATTGAGGTGCGGTCGATTCGTACACCTCAAAAATGACTCATGGATCGTTTTCCTAAAGTATCATATGAATCCGAATGTGTTTTTTTGGCTTTCCGTATTTCAGTAGTGTTGTTTTCTAATTTTAATGTCAATTTGAATCTGTTATCAGACACTATTATCCGTACTGGTCGCACCGTGCATTGGATTTAGGTGTCATTTATTCTTACACCTAAAAAATGACTCATGGATTGTTTTCCTAAAGTATCAATACAATTTGAACACGTTTTACCGGTATTCCATTTGTCAGTAGTGTTGTTTTCTAAAGTTATTGTCAATTTGAAACTGGTGTTAGACACATTTAGCCATACCGGTCACACCGTACATCGAATTGAGGTTTGGTCTATTCGTACACCTCACAAATGACTCATGGATCGTTTTCCTAATGAATCAAAACAATCCAAACATGTTTGATCTGTTTTCCATATGCCGGTAGTTTTGTTTTCTAAACTTAATGTCAATTTGAAACTGTTATCAGACACTTTTAGTTGTACCGGTCACACCGTGTGTCGGATTGAGGTGTGGTCAATTCTTACACATCAAAAATGACTCATGGATCGTTGTTATAAAGAATCAAAACAATCCGAACACGTTTGCTCGGCTTTCCATATGTCAGTAGTGTTGTTTTCTAAACTTAATGTCAATTTGAAACTATTATTAGACACTTTTAGTCATACCGGTCACACCGTGCATCTGATTGATGTGCGGTCGATTCGTACACCTCAAAAATGACTCATGGATAATTGTCCTAAAGAATAAAAACAATTCGAATGCGTTTTCTCAGTATTCCGTATGTCAGTAGTGTTGTTTTCTAAAGTTATTATCAATTTGAAACTGGTATCAGACACTTTTAGCCAATGAGTTATGCTTCACTAGAAAGAAAAATCATATATAAACCCATTATTTTTAACCTATAGATATAAAACATAATAAAGGGTGGTCAAATATGCTCAGTAATTGTAAAAAAGGTGATATGAATGAACATATATGGATAACATTAGCAGGAATTCACCTTCATCCTATTTTTGTACAATCTTCTATCAGGTATGATGCCCATTCGTTTCTAAACACATCTATATCATCTTCTGAATATGAGTTTTTGAGATAGTCATGGTAGTACTAAAAAAATATAAATACACAAAGGATTAATAAATATTTTAAATTAACTCGTAATTATTTTTGAAAATACCTCGTCAGGGATTCTAGTTTGTTGATGAAATACGATCTCTTTCATAAATTTACAGACATAATAACCACATTCCTTTCCATATGTTTGGTTTGTACATTGCAGAAACATCGAAAACAATAGCTAATTTTTTTTATATGTGTTTAGATAGTGAAATGTTAATATATAAACCTGGATACTTTTCCAGTTGTAGATCCTGTAGGCTTGCATATCCTTATGCCCTATATTCTTTCCAAGCTTTAGATGATATTGATGCACCAACCTATCATAACAGAATCCTCATTAAAATATAACATAAATTATATAACTAGATGTTTATTTTTAATATTCTAGATATTGTGTATTACAAATTAACAAATCCATCATGCGTGGTTGGTTTGTTGGATATCCATTCATTGAATCCAGAAAATAAATCATTGGAGTATCCAAATTGATTGCAATCATCATCCAATTCTCCCTAAAAATACAAAAAGGAATAAGTTAAGAAATGAAAATATAGTTGATATGATTATATTGTAGAGTTTTACCCCTACATCATTGGTATTAAAAAGATTTTGTCATCTGTAATTTTGTTTTAAAACGATTTGAGCAGGGATGACATTATTGCAGCATCTTTATCAGAATCTATTTCTTCTTTTGAAGAGGTGGTGTGAGGACTAACAAGTCCAAATTTTTGTTCATGGGGAAATACCTTCAATTATTTTTCATATATACACATACGAAAAATATAAAATGTATTTAGTCATTATTATCAGACTATATCAGCTTTTGTAAAATCAAATCATGAAAACATAACTCATGTATACATTTACAACTGAGGCCCCTATCCATTCATACTTAAGGATTTAATTTACATTTTTTTGAACTAATGAAATCTAATGTTTCCTCTCCATACATATTTTTTTCAAAAACAATTGTGTGAGCATTTTTTTTAATCAACTTTGTATCCACATGAGCCTGCAATGATATTAACTGTGGATATAGAATGGGCGGGGTGAAGGTGCTCTCAGTAGACCGTTTAAATCGGTTGGTTGATCCTTGAGATAGTTTTGAGATGATATTTTATTTCACCCCCTTCTATTTGTCATTCTGTAATAACATTCATCGGTTCAGACCTTTTTTCATTAAATGTTAAAGGTCCAGCTTGAAAAATAACTTAGAAATGGATACCTCTTTGTCGACATGTATTTTTACAAGAACTGACGACCAAGCGATGAATGTTCCAACAACTTGTTCAACCATATGAATGTCTTCATCATCATTTGGGAAAGTTATCTTAGCACCCAGCTCATTAGCTACGTTAATTGACACTCTAAAATGATCTGTTGGAAGTTGTCTGTTGTGTATCATGTCGTTCTGCGTATTGAACACCGTAGCCCTCACTACAAGGCGATATGTGGGAGTTGCTAGATATAAATCACAGTCATTTTCACCCTGTAGAATATTAGTATAGGAAAGGTATCAGTGTCTATGTGAATCACATTTCATAGAAACAATTATTAAAACATTGATTACCTTAGCTAAGCCAGGTTTTTTAGGGGAATGACATCCCTCAAATCTTGTGGGGGGTGGGGAGGGATCGTTACACACGGGTTGTTGTTGAGTTGTTTCTTCTCTTTGCCTCTCCCCCATAAATGTTGCTATCATCTCTCTCTGGTATTGTAATTATTCTTGAAAAATAGCTAATTTTTCTTGCAGCTTTTCCATTTTTTCATTTTCATCATCCACTTTTATTTTGAAAATATGGTCGGGCTGTCACCCCAAAACCAGTACCTCTGACGTGGCCATACTGGTATGGCCGCTTCAAGGCTGCTGAAAGTATTTCAGCATCTAGTGTGGGTGTTGTTTATTACTTTAAATATGTTAGATAGAAAATATATAAAAATAATTAGTCATTGTAATTTAATAGTGATTTAAAAAAAATCAAATTTATATTATGTCATACTTACACAATTTTCCCACAATTTTTGTTTTTTTATCTTTTATCATCCCTTATTTATTTACACAAGACTCATTCTATAGCACATAGCATGGGATGGATTTGGCTTTCAATTTCGATTCATCAATCTGCATATAAATAGAGAAACATGGTTATGGTGTTGTTTTATGTCACATATAAGTAGTACGGTAGAATTAGAAGATGTACCAACTTTTTCTCAAGTGAAGAATACCCCAACCTTACTTTATGGTAAGGGTACGCTGGTTCTGCTACATGTTTTTTATTTTCAACACTCATTTTCTATTTCATAAATAAAAAACTTTCAATCAATGTGATTAATATAAGAAATTTCAAACAATGTATTACCCCACACAATGTACCTGAAAAGTCTGCTCCCCACGACGGTTGATAAACGCATCCCACGCTCCTTGGGATTTCAAGTGTGAATAAAGAGGAGGTGGGTGCGGCTTGATTTCACCTTCAGCATATTTAAGATGATATTTCATTAAAATTGTGTGGAAACCTCTACGAATCCTTCCTGAAACTCTTAATACATATTCCTTGTGTGAGGCATCTACTATAAAGGCACTCTGAAATGGATGATGAAGAGTAAGTCAATTTTTTGGTATTTTATTTTAATAAATTAAAAAAACGATATCATAATGTTACCGTAATCTCTTCCCACATTAGTGTCTTCAGACCGGTTACAACATGGTGCCATGACTGTACATCAATCGGCACACGTTGCTGAATGATGATTCCAATGTACCTACTAAAGATGGCTTTGTTGGGGTTAACATGTTGGCCTCGCTTATTCCATCCCACCTCAAATTTAATGCCTTTTCCTTTTTCCTTAAGTATTTTTGCTAACATTGTCAAAGTACGACACTCTTGTTTTTTTTGTGATTTTAGGGTTTCATTTCCTACCATTTCTTCAGAAGTATCATCAATATCTTTCTCTGGAGCACTAGCATCACCACTGGGACCAGCAACAATAGGTTGTGAAACTTTTTGTTGCTATGCACTGGGACTAGCAACAACAGGTTGAGAAACTTGTTGCTGATCTACACTAGGACCACCAGCAACAGGATGACAGACATTTTGTGGCTTGGGATTGGGCGCATCAGCAGGTGCAGAAGTCATTATCTGTAGAAGTGGTTTAACATTTAATTTATATTACATAAAAGCATTAGTAGAAAGATAATGAAATAACGTAACACAATGTATATTACAATAAACAAATAACTTGATTATTGTACTCTCTCTTTTTCTTTAAAGGCTGAAGATATTTGACTCCTCTATTGACTATGTAAATCCCTTCATTGTGGTCTCCTCTGATATAAAAAATATCATCTACATTGGGACCGTTACAAAATGATTGTGAAGTCCCTATAAAAGGGTCATCCTCCATTAAACATTCATTTTACCATTAAGTTGTTTGGTCGATAACAGAACAATTGACCAATATCGGATTGTGGGGTCTGGAACAAAAAATACTTGTACTACCTATGATGCCATTATAAATGGTTTGTCTTTCTCCCCTTCCTTACTGAAATCAACTTTCACAAATCCAAATTCATCTATTTTAAAAGCACTCCTATTATCAACCCACTTGCATTGAATAATCGGCACTTTGAATTTCTTATAATCCAACTCCCATATTCGTTTGATGATGCCAAAGTATGACATATTCGCATAAATTGGATTTTTGTCCATAGCACCAGAAACATGAATCACCTCAGCCACAAGTGAAACCCCACTATTCTGCATGGTACTGTCTTCATCATGTTCATTAGTATAGAATGTATAACCATTAACTACATAAGCATTGTATGATAATACATACACACTTGCTCCTCCGGCTAGCCATTGAAGTCGTTCTGAAATTGAGTCTGGATTTTCATCTAACTACTTCAAAATATGGTCCTGAAACCATCCTATAAACTGTCGATTATGTATATCTGATATCCATTTTTCAGCCCAAGATGGATTCAAAAACATATGAATTTCTTTGTGGGTTTGAACATATGGGTCAACGTCGAAACTGTTATACTAAATGTAAAGGTGATCCTGCTCCCGATCTATAATATTGATTGTGACAACCTCTCTTCCAGAAATTTCTTCACCCTCAAGTCTCTTAGTGTGATGAGATTTTGGTTGGCCAATGTTTTCCACACCAGATAGGTATTCAGTATAAAATTCAATGGCTTCCTCAACAATATATTTCTCTGTAATACAACCCTCTGGACGACTTTGATTTTTGACATACCCATTCAAAATTTGCATATACTATTCAATGGGGTACATCCATCTATAATGTACATGACCACATAGTCGAATCTATCTCACCAAATGAACCATAAAATGAACCATCATATCAAAAAATTTCGGTAGGAAGAACATTTCCAATTCACAGAATATGACGGCAATTTCTCTTTCCATAGTTGGAAATTTCGCTGGGTCTATAACTTTGCTGCATATAGCTTTGAAGAAGAAACAAAGATTCGTTAATGTATGGCAGAAATTCTTGGGAAAAATGCAATGTAAAGCTATTGGAATTAGATCTTGCATCAAAATATGGTATTCATGTGATTTCAGACCCTTTAATTTTAAATCATTCATTGACATGATGTTCTTGGTATTTGATGAATACCACTATGGAACCTTTACATCATTCGAGAAGTTGCAAAACTGGTATCTCTCTTTCCTGGAAAGAGTGTAAGTATCAAGAGGAATAAATGTTCGTTTTTCACCCTTCATTGGTGCCAACCCTTCTCGTATTCCCATCTCAACCATGTACAATCTAGCCTTAATTCCATCCTTCGTTTTTCCAGGTGTATTTAGCAATGTGCCAATGATACTATCATATACATTTTTTTCAATATGCATAACATGAAGAAAATGTCTGACATACAGACAATTCTAGTATGGTAATTCAAAAAAAAACTGATCTCTTTTTCCAACCAGTTTTCGTAAGGCTTTTCAAAAATGGTTTACCAAAATAAGTGTTCAAATCTTTTACCTCCTCAAAAAATTGATCACATGTTAGTGGAGACGGTGTTGTACGTTCTTATTGAACTTCCATCGAATGATTTCATCTAAGATCGGTACTTATGTTATCGGGGTAAACATATTTGATGTCTTAAAAACATGGTTTTCGATGAATGTTTCAACCTAATTGACTGTGTACCTTGTTCTCTAACGGGACACCCTTGAGTTCCTTTAATGCTATATCCTGACAAATTTCCATAAGCAGGAAAGTCATTTATCGTCCCATACAACATGGCTTTCAATGTGAAATCTTCTTTTTTGTAAGCACCATACAACGTAACACCTGTATCCCACAATATTTTCAAATCCTTGATCAATGGAGCCAAATAAACATCAATATCATTACCCAGTTGTTTTGGTCTTGATATAAGCATAGATATCATGATGTATTTTCGTTTCATGCATAACCACGGTGGTAAGTTATAATTTACCAACATAACCGGCCATGTAATGTGACTGCTTCTTTGAAAACCAAAAGGTTTCACCCCATCTGTAGATAACGCCAGACGAAGGTTTCTCGGCTCGTTTCCAAATTCAGGATACTCATGATCAATTCTCTTCCACTGAGGAGAGTCTGCCGGGTGACGTAGTTTCCCGTCTTTAATTTTATTATCTGCATTCCATGTCAATTATACTGCATTCTCCTCACTTCTATATAGGCGCCTAAACTTTGGAATGACTGGAAAATACCATACAACTTTCGTAGGACTAGAATCATCTTTCTTGTATCAAGAAGCACCACACTTTGGGAATTCTATATATGATTTTTGGTCCTTTCAAAACAATATAAAATCATTCGGGCAGGCCTGTATTCTTTCCAATATCATACCCATCGTTCGTAGCATTCATTTGGCATCATATGTTCGGCTTGAGAGCTCATTATCTTATGGGAGCATGTCATTCCGGAGAGAAAGTATTTCCGTAAAATTGGCATCACTCCACCCGTTTCTTGCTTTTAAATTATACAGCTTTAGTACAGCTGACAATGCTGTATATTTAGTGCAACCAACATGCAACGATGTTTTTGCACAACTCTTTAACTTCTCAAACAATATTGGGAAATCATGAAGTTTATCTTCAACTGTCCTTGTCATTTCCTTAATACGATCTTCATCATCATTCACATCTGTAATCACACCCTCCATATGACCGTCTTCACTGTTCACACTTGTAATCATATCAGATCTTCCATAAAATGTCATGTTATCCGAGCCACTACCTATATTCATTTTTCCCCAGGTTTATTCCATAATGTAAAACTATGATCTATTCCGTGACAAATCAGGTGTTCTTCCAACTCCTCTGGACTAATTTGTCTTGAATAACCATAGCGGAAACTCGGATAGAGGATTTGAGAAGTGTCATATGCATGATCTCCTTAAAACATGATAAACTCTTTCACTCCATCTTCGTACTCTTTTGTCAACCAATTGTCATTCATCCATTCTTTATTCATATTCATCGTCTTTATGGGTTCGATCTAGAACTTGCTTAATATTATGTTTTAATTAATCAAGTATCATTGTTTGGTTCTTATAAAAAATCAGGGTACAAGTGCCTCTACAATGAAATAGGGGAACCCGCCCCAAAACATGTGAAAGTACTTGAACTCTATCTATATATGGGGGATTGTGCCCTGACTTTTGTATATCTCCATGGAGTACCTAAAACCTATACATGGAGGAATCTTCACCAAAATATGGGAGAGTACCATAGGCCATATTTTCTCCAAACATCTCACTTTTCACTTTTCAACTCTCAAGTAGAGTGAAGATAATTAAAATATCCAAACCACATCGTGTGCAATTTTCAATGAATGAGGGAATCATAATATTGTGATCTACATGAGAAGATATTTATAATGGGATACTCATACATGAAATATTATCATCTATGTGAAAAATAAATAATAATAATGAAATTAACATAGCACACAATTTGTTCAATGGATACACAATGTGTAGGGTTCTCAGTCAAGGTTGGTTGTATACTACCATTTCTAAACTCATGTGAAATCCATATACATGGTGTGTCCAGTAGGGTGAACATCGTCTATTGATAAGATGCCTGATTTAATCTGACATATTTCAAATTAATTCCAAGTTAATCTTACAATGATTGCATGATGCCTTTGAAAATACATGACATATAGAACAACTAGAGCTAAAGGAATGTACTTTAGATACAAAATGACTCACTTCACCAGCTATGCATCACATTTTTGTGGAATACACAGTGTGTAGTCCTTACATGACCACTAGGGGTGTATAGTCTATACACATCAAGTTTGTATGGTATCTATACATGGTGTGAGTGAAGTAAAACACATATCATATGGTTCTAACATTATATCATGGCATGTAAATGGTTTCATGCTAAAGTATATGTCTTGGAGATACATTGTGTGTGACCTACATTCATATGACATGTAACATTTAAAATAAAACTTCTTCCAATTTTGAGCCAGAATATGAGTCATGTGGTGTAAATTTTGGAGATAACTATTGTATAGCATTAAAATATATATGAAATCCATGTATGGTGAAGCATGTTCCATTTTACAAGACTACATAGCATGTATTTTAAAAATATATAGAATCTGAAAAACATCATCTTCACACAATAAAGTGTCTCATATAGTCCTCTAGAAGTGTTTTTTTAGGATTCAGTGCAATTTCACTAGTAAAAAAGTAGTGGTACCATTGAAATGGGTAATGTTTGGATTGATATTCAATAGTGGAAGAACTACAACATGGAAAAAAATGGCATATCAATCATGACAACAACCGCAACACCATACAAAAACACAATCGTGCTCACAATCACAACACCATACAAACCAAACAATCACAATTTTAGATTTTACAAAGAATCCCTTATTCAATTTTGTTTGTTAATTCAGGGGTTATCATAGAAGTTTTATCATCATGGGGAATTCATTCATAAGTCAAGTATATGTAAATTACCAATTTTTATATACAAATGTTCAACAACAACCAACCGACATGCAATTCATTTAGTGCGCAAACAAGGACCACCAACGACCACGATTTTCAGCGGGGCGTTTAACCTGTACATTTCACATTATAACCATCAATATCAAACAAAAATAACATTAAAACAAGAGGAAATAAATGAGTAACATGAGGAAACTCACCGCGAAGGTGTCTTTAAGCACACAGCAGAGATGCGTTTGTGGCAAAGGAGAGGCGCACAATAGAGGAGATTTCCAACTGAAAAGAAAACATAAAATAGGGTAAACTCATGAGAATAAAATAATCTAAAACCGAGTACACCATTTACCACATCCCAAAAACCCCAAGAACCCACTAAAATCAAAATCAACCATCACCATGGTTAAACACACCTTAAGATAACAAGAAATTATAGAACCTACCTTTGATAGAAAAAGTTCAATAGACTTTTTAAAATATAAAAGGTGAACATACAACGGGTAATCCCTGACCAATAGGTCCTCCTTACTAGGTATAATCCCCAAGTTTATTCTAGATATCATATCCCAAATGAGTTAGCCCTGATCTATCCTCTGTTATCACACCTTTCACGACACATACCTCCTAATTGCATGACTTTAAACTTCATGGTACAATATTTTCAACACAACATGTGGTATCTAGTGAGTAGGATCATATCCCTATTCAAACTCAATGAGCCTACCCATACATATTGACAAAAAATAGGGGGAACGCACATATTTCCAATGGGACGCCCCTGGTACTCTTTTCCAATCTTAACATCACACCATGCCAAAACTCACCACAGGATCACCAGTTACCCAACATTATTCGAAAACCAACCGAATATACCCATGATTCATTACCCTAAACCCATCTATCTAGGTTCAATAGTGATGGTCACATTAAAACCATGATATAAATTAATAAGGTTAGGAATCCAAATGATCATGTCCCTCAACCAAGTCATAACACCAAAACTCAAGAATAGAGAGTGCTTCCATTATACAAATCCAAGGCATGGCCATTCCTTCGCTATAAAAACTATGTCCATTTTGTACTATGAAATATTTTTTAAACTCAGAGAAATATATATGAAGGTCATGATATTCTTCTGATGGTGTAGAATCTCTTAGATACAGACTGAGCACTACATGTATAGATAAGACTTTACCCAAAAAAATAACTTAATATTCATCCAAGTGAGTATCATCTCATTATGGTTATTCATCACCAGAATTAACCATCGACTAGCTAATACCAGAAAAATAATTATCGTTAAGACCACCATTTTATTTTGAGGTTTCATTACAAGGTATGGTACATATGTGACTCTATCAAGACAACCATCAACTTCTTGGGTTCTATATCACACCAATACATGGGAGGAATCTTCCTCTAAAACACATATAGAACAATAATCTTGTTCACATCCTCGTCATGTAATGTCTTCATAACCTTCTACTCAATGGGTAATAAATGGATTGGAAAACCACCCAGAGGTACCACCTCAAGACCAATTCCCTACACTGAATCATCATCCCTAAGAGGTTCATCATCAAAATCCAACTATAGAAAACAATATTTTGTTTGTAATAGTATAATCATCAAATTGAATAAATATTATCTATAGTTAATGATTATATGTACTCCTACACTAACCAGTGACAATGGCGGCGGCGGAGGCAGCGGCGGTAGAGGCAGCAGTGGCAGAGGGAGCGGCGGTCGCTATAGCGAAGGCAGCGGCGGTCACAGTGGTCGCGGTGGTGGTCGCGGTGGTGGTCGCGGTGGCGGTCACTGCGGAGGAGAAAAACCAAAGGTGTGGAGGCAATGGTAGAGGAGAAAAACCGAAAGGCGATAGCGGCGGAAGAGGAGGAAGAGGAGGAGTAGGACGAGGACGAGGACGAGGATCGGACGAGGAAGAGAAGTCGCGGTGGAAGAGGGTGCTTGTTCATCTTCTGCGAAAGCTTTACCACGTGCGAGAGAAAAGGGACTGTTAGGGTTATAAAATAGAAACCACTAGAACATTTATCAGCACTCGTTAAAAGCGCTGATAAAGGTATGTTTTATCAGTGGTAAAATAAAAGTTCTGATAAAACTTAAATTTATCAGCGCTGAAAAAGCGGTGATAAATATATGGTTTATCAGCGCTTTTATATTAGCACTGATAAATATTATAATTTTATATAAATTAACAGTAAAAAAATTTATCAGCGCTAAAATAAGCGCTGATAAAGGTGACCTTTTATCAGCACTAAAAAATATGATGATAATTGGTATACCATTATTAGTGCTTATTTTATCACTGATAAGGGTTATATTTATTAGCACTTTTAACTAGCACTAATAAAAGCATTCACTTTTATCAACGCTTTCTGTTTAGCGCTTATAAAGGGCAGCCCTTCCCTTGCCCTGTTTTGTGGTAGTGCATTGTGAATATCTTATTTTAATCACATCCTTGGGTTCCTATGAAGCATATTGATTTTTTTTATTTTTCTAGAGAAAATTAACCAGGTGAGTAGTCTTGTTATATATCACTTTATCACTATTATCCCAGAATTCTACTGGATGTTCTTTAGGTAAAATTTATTGATTCAGTGGTAAGACTATTGGGCTTATTATATGTTAAGGATTAGATATCTTCTTCCTCATGAGAGATACATAGAAAAATCATGAATTTGAGGGAGTATCGATCGAAGTTATAGGTGATAATGTAACATCTTTAGTTTTTTAAAATGAAATATGTTGTTTGATATCATACATGATACACCATATGTCACTTAAACAGACAATTAAATATTATTTTTTAAATGTTATTTTTATAATCTAACTGTTATAATGGTGGGAATTGAGAGTATTAAGTCAATTATGAAAATAGGGTTTATACAAGTCTATATAATGATTCATTGGTTATAAAATTAATTTAAAATGAAAATAAAAACTAATTGAACATCAAGGATGTGTTTTTATGAAAAAAAAATTAAGTGTTAATAATTGTGTTCATAAATTTATCAAATAACTCTTGATGGATTTATTTAATGAAATATAAATTCAATCTGTTGTTTAAAATTCATTTTATGTATTTTCTAGTAAAATATAAGACAAAATCTGATATTAATAACAAAAAAATTATTTTTCAAAAATTTAATTTTTACCACCTGTTGATGGATAAACCATTTTAGATATAGTTTTTTTTCATTTTTATAAATTATATTCTTAAAAAATATAATTTTTATTTGGAAGTGGGGACTAAAGCATAAATTTGGAAAAGGTTATGGTATTTTTCTGATAGTATTCATTTTTGGATTGAATAGTATAATATAATGAATTTTAATTCAAAAATACCATTTCATATAATTTATTTATATAGTTAGATTTTATTTTTACATGGGTATAAGGTTTAATTAGATTATGTTTTTATAATTTAATCCAATTTCAGTCATTTTCATAAATATTATAATGAAAATAGATATAAAAAACAATGTGAACTTTTGAACATTTTACTTTAAAACTTTTTTCTCATTATGTAAATGGGATTTATTTTTTAATTAATTTCTTCTAATTATATGTTTTGAAATTGGAAAACATGATTCTATATTTTTAATCAGAATTTCCAAATTATTTAAAAATCCCCTTTTATTTTTTTATATTATTAATAGTAACTTGAGTAATTATTTTTCATAACATGATTCAAGGTGAATCGGGTAATTAAAGGTTAACATAATATTATAAGTATCATAAAAATACCCTAAAACTTATAATAATTTTATTTTATGAGAAAATGTTTACCAGTAAAATCCTTGGGAATAAATTGTTGCATTTGGATGCCACTTGGGTGTGATTATGACACTTATAACATTTTATTTAAAATAAGAACAATGATTTCATAATCATGTCTCTCATAACTATAAAATATTAATATGGGGTTATAAAAGTGATATATTAAACTATAAATAGTACATATAAATCCAGAAATGTTCCTAAAACATGGTAATTTATTTCAAATTTTAAGAAATAAATAATTAAATTAAATTGTGACATAATAATGATGCATTAATATCTTTAATTAATGAAATAATCAAATAAATGATATTATAAATATTAAAATAAATATATTTTGACATAATTGATGCCATACATGAATTTTATGGATAAATTAATATTTTTTATGATTTTAATATTTGGTTCGAACTTATCTTGTTGTAATGATATTTTTTAAAAATTCAACTACGAATAATGTCAAAATTTACACTATTGGTATTATAAAATATAAAATATTTAATTTAATTTAATAAAATTGATAAAAATAAAAGATTCATCCAAATAGTTGTTAAATATCCTAATAATTAATAAATGAATCTTTTTTTGTTCATTTGAATTGTTATGGTAATTATATTAACCCAAAAAATATAAATAACAGGATATCAAAGTAACATTGAAAAGGGTGAAATAAGTGTTAAAATAAAAGGACAAGGATTAAAAAATAATCAAAACATGTATAATTTTTATTGGATGAATTTATTTTGACCCATTCTTATAATATCATTGAAATATATAAATCTTGACCCATTTTTAATATAAAATTAATTTACATTAATTTAATGCTTTCAATATTTCCAAGTGTACCCCCCCCAACACTCTCTTGTAAAGGGAACATATTCCTATCTATTCCTTACACATATAAAACCTTTTGTTTTAGCCAATATCTATGGAAACCAATTCCTAGAATCCCTAAAAACATTCAGTAAGACTTATTTTAGGCAGAAAAACCTCCTTAAATTTGTTACGGTGTTAAGAAAAGGTGGTAATCTAAAAGAAAAATAATGTTTTTATTTAAGTGTTTCTATTTTATTTCATCATACACTTACTTACAATATTATCCAACTGTGGTGAGATAATAAATCTAGTATCATCAATATACTAATATGTTATTATGTTAATATCATCTCTTAAATACATCTCCTCTTCCGTCAAATGAAAAAATAATTAGTCATTTGTGTGTACATGTCAACCATCACCTCCACATACTGATATAATTAATTTTCAATTACTATATGACATTAATGGATTTAATGATGTAATTAATGTTCATATGTGATATTAATGACATAGAAATTATTATAAGATAAAAATATATCAATTACATTCTAATTTTACAAGCACATACAAATTATAATGTCATTCGTGTGTATGTGTGAACTATCACCACCACCAAGCAATGCGATTAATTTTTATTCATCACATCAATTGTTTGATTAATATAAGTATATTTAAATTATCAAAATTATTTTAATAATTTTATGATCATTTAGTAAAAATAACATAATAATTACCTTATTTCCATAATGATCAATTAAAAATGGAAACATTACTCATCTGTACGTATGACCTAACGTCTCCATGATTATTACGTTGTTCATTTATTATAACCATAATTAATGGTTTTATTTAATTAAATAATTAATGAATAAAATCGATCATTATTTCATGTTTATTATTCTTGATATTATGTACTTATTACCAAATGGACTTTTGACATCATACCATGTTCATTTTCAAATCAAGCAGTGAATATCGAAAAAACATCCATCATGAACTTAAAAAATTCTATAACTATCATAACATCATAATAAGTGATATAAAAGGAAAAATAAACATGAAAATGATTCTCAACAAATTATAAATTTAACTATTTTTATTATTCGAAAGCAGAAAGACTTTACGTGATGAGCCGGACTTGAGGTTAGGTGAAAATAAATCAAAACCTCATTTTAAATTTATGATGATTTTTTATTATAAAAATTTCAATTCTATGTCCATGTTTTCAAAATTGTTTTTATGAATGTATTTATATGAACATGAATTATTTAAAATGGGTGAATTTAAATTTATCTAAAATGTTTTTCAAAATGGATCCTTGTAAGGGACATCATCTCTATTTCATTTCATTAAGTCATATTTTGATGTTATACACCACCTTCTTTTATAAGGTGTATAATAAATCCCTTATAATTTTAATCTCATTCATAGGATTTTAAAAAGAATCATTTTATATAAAGTGTTTTTCTTTTTTAACAAAACATTAAAAGGAATGTATTTTTAATGTGTGGGCTAAAAACTACTTCTATCCCCCCATAACAATTATTTGATATTTGGATACCTCTACAAAACTTAATGTTTTTAAAATGAAAAATAAATAACTTATTCATGGTTTCACTTATTTTGGTATATAAAATAGTTATGTTAATTGATTGAATATTTTATGTATCTTTAAATTATTTCATGTGATAAAAAATGAAATTTAAAGATTGATATATTTATTATTGACATATTTTATGTGTTATGATTATATAATAGTAATTGGACATGTGATGGGTGGAAAATTGATAAACCAACTAAGATTCGTTCTATGATAAAAAATTATATGTGGTTCTGATATATACCATAGATCAGTGGTTACCTTATAACCTATAATACATTGTGTATGGAATTCGGTCGTTAGGCTATTCCATTTGTAGGAGTGATTATTATAGAAGTCAAATGTAGGGTAATTCCATTTAAGGATGATTATGTTTCAAGATACCTTTATATGATATATGTTATTTATATGGGTATTATGGTAATATTTTTAATACAAAAAAAGTAATCAATGATTCTATAATCCAAGGAAAGTATTTACTACTTCTTTGCGGTGGAAATTATTAAATTATGATAAAGTATTATTGTTTACATTATTTTTCAAGACTAATAGTTTTAATTTTATGTGTATCCCTTACTGAAATTTTTATGATCATCATTTGTTATGATATTTTTTTCACAGGATTCAAGTCAGAATAGAGTCAATGATGGGATCAATGGAAATTAATTATTAATAAACGTGAAAAGGAACCATGTAACATTTTAATTTTTTTTTGTCTTATGAAGGAAATGGATACTATTGGAAGTGTCCAAAATGTATTTTCGTGGTTTTGTTTTGTATGAGTTATGGCCTAATTATCTAAATATCTAAACATAAAAATATCCTCAATGTGAAATAAAATAAAATTCTTAACTTAACTCAAGATTATGTAATGTTCAAAGCCTAATCCTTATAGTTTGTATCAGAGGATGGTTTAGAAAATATTGGATTCTCTGATGTCTTTTAAAGAGTTAGGTATATCATCGTGTGTCAAAAATTTAAGGTTTTTTTAAATTTTAGTTTCTTACATTCCCTTTTGAGTATTTATGTTATACAATTTTAAAGTGACTAATGTATTTTCTTAAGACTTTCACCCATGAGGTAATTATGGGTTATAACATTTTGGGATGAAAAATTAAAGGTATGAGATAATCATTATAGTTAAAAAAATGTTATGGTTGTTTTTTGAGTATTTTTTCATATTTTAGGAATTATATAGTCTTTAAAAAAGAAGAACCCACAAGATGGGTGAGAACCCATATCATTTAACAAAGCTGCAGCAATCAAAGCCACAAGTGAAGGGAAACATGGATGCATCACTAACCACTGGCCTATGTGAAGTACCTAGTTATTATTTTTTTTAAATGAGTTGATTTAATATGAATATGTTCATTTGGGAACTTATGAAATATCAATTGGATATCTTTAGTATTGGATAATGATTTTGGGGATTTAGTGATGAATGTTCTTTCAAATGACGATCACTGTTTTTGGAATCCGATATGATCATGTTTAAGAGAATAATATGGGATTTTTTTTGAAAATATTGAATTATATGTTGGAAGAATATATGATTTAATTATATAATTATGGTGATTAAAATTATTTATTAAAATAATTAGCATATCTTGGATAATTTTTGAATTAGGAAATTACATTTTTGGTATGGGACAATAACATGTTATTTGGAGAAAAATGATAAAATATATCTTGTAATATTATGTGATCAATTAATTTTTGGGTTTCAATCTTATTTTTTATTATTTGGATGAATTTTAATGATAGTTGAATGATCTATGTTGAATATTGGGAATTATTATTGAATTTTATAGATTATATATAGTCATTTTATATTTAAAATTTAATATATTTGGGGAATTATCTTATTTAATCCTAACCATTTTAGTTTTTTTTAATTTTCAAGACACTATTAATAGATAGTTAAACTTTTGTCCATTTTTTTATTCTCTGGAATTTGATTTAGGCATGAAAAATTCATCATAAATTCTCATCGTTTGGAGAAAAAGATAAGTTTGTGGTTAAAATTTATTAAAGGGTGAAAATATACTTTACATGTAAGAATATTTCCCTATTTCCTTAGTCTAGGTAGTAAATTAACTCCAAAACTCTATTAAAATTATTTTAAAACCAAAAATTTATCGATTTACATTTCCTACTACGAAATCAAGGACCCTTTAACCAATCAAAAATTTATTGTTTTGGGAGTGTTGAAATCATCCTAACTATTTTTTATATTTCTATATATCATAACCTGATCATTAGTTTTCTCTTCTATATCCATGTTTTCTTACATGTAACTATAGTATGTGTTGTCTTAGGTTACATTCTTACATTTAATTCTTTCTTTTAAACTGAACGATTTGTTTATCTTTTCTCTAATGTGGGATTGAAATAAACGTATTTAAAAAATTCATTCCTTAGTTACAGACCCTGAATTCAAAATTTCAAGGAAATAATTTTTAAAAGGAGAGAGAATATAACATTATGAGTTTTTTTAAAATAAATATTTTCTTCAATATCGTACATGACACCCCATATCGAATGTTAATAGACAATTAAATATTATTACTTAAATGTTACCGTTAAAAACTATCCATTAGAATGGTGGGAATGGAAAGTAGTAACTATTTTATGAAAATATTTTTTTCACAAGTTTATATAATGATTAATTGGTTAAAAATTAATTATAAATGAAAATAAAAACCAATTTAATATAAAGGATGTATTTTTATGAAACACCATTTAAGTGTGAATAATTATGTCTAAAAAATAATCAAATCACTCTAGTTGTATTATATTAAGGAAATATAAATTCAATATTATGTTTAAAATTAATTTGACATATTTTCAAGTACTATTATAAGAACAAATCCAATTCTAATAATAAAATAAGTATTTTTCAAAAAAGGCATTTTTACATCTTTTTGATGACGCGTCCATTTTAAATATATATTTTTTCAATTTTATAAATAATATTTGACAAAATAAACATATTATTTGGAATAGGGATATAAAATTTTACATGGGATATTGTTTTGGTATTTTTCTGATAATATTCATTTTTTAATGAATAGTGAAAAATACTGTATTTTAATTCAAAAAAACCTTTTCATTCAATTTGTTTATATAGTTAACATATCCTTATACTCAGTTTTATGTTATAATTTGATTAATTTCATATCATTTAATCCAATATATTCCATTTAAATAAATTTCATATTGAAATTAGGTATAATAACTTTTTGAACTTTTGAACATTTTACATTAAAAAGATGTTTTCTCATTCCGTTAACAGGATAAATTTTTTAAGTAATTTTATAAATTTATTTTTTTTGAATTTGGAAAAATGGATTCATATTGGTAATCATAAGGTCTATATTATTAATATATGACCATTTTTTATTATTATGAATAGTAACTTTAGTAATTATTTTTATTACCACGATTATGCGTAAATAAGGAAATTGAAGGATAAAATAATATTATAAAAATTATAAAACTACCCTAACACTAGTCTTAATTTTTTTGTATGAGTTATTTTCTATCAATAAAATTCTTGGGAATAAATGTTGGCCTTTGGAAGCCACTAGGGTGTAATTATGACATTATATCATTTTATTTAACGTAAGAACCAAGAAGTCATAATCTTACCTCTCAAAACTATAAAAATATTTATATGGGGGTATATAATTGATATAGTTTACTATATATTACCTATATAATGATAAAAAATATTACCTATATCATTGTGATATATTTATAATTTTTTGAAAATAAATAATTATATTAAATGGGGACACAATGATGATGAAACAATTTCTTAATTAATGAAAGAATCAAATAATTGATGTTATAAATATTAAAATAAATATAATTTTAATTAATTGATAATATCCAAGAATTTTATAGATGAAGTTTACATGTTTTTTAGGATTTAAAATATTTTGATTGAACTTATCTTGCTGTAATGATATTTTAAAAAAAGTCAAGTAATGGATAACATAAAAATAGAATCTATTGGTTTTTTAAATACGACCTATTTTATTAAATGAAATGAAAATAATAAAAATAAAATACACATAAAAATGGTTTAAAATATATTAATACTTAATAAATGACCATTTTATTTTTCTTTTGGCATGTTATGGTAATTATATTAACCAATAAACTATAAATAGCGTGATATCATGGTAAGATTAAAAAGGGTAAAGTGTTAAAACAAAAATATAAGGATTAAAAAACAATAAAAACATGTATAATTTTTATTGTATTAATGGATTAATAAACATACACATCTTATATTTGAAATAAATAAATTTATACCATTTTTTAATATAAAACGAATTGATATTAATTTAATAATTTTTATAATTCCATGGGTGCCCCTCCTCTCTCCTATAACAGGTAACTCATTCTTCATTATTCCTTAGACATAAAAAACAATTTGATTCAGAAAATATCTGGAAAAAATACCATACTAGAATCTATCCACATATTCTTGAATCCTTTTTTGAGTAATAACACCCTTCTTAGAGGTGTTAAGGTGTTAAACATAGGCGATCATCCGAAATAAAGGCAACGTTTTTATTTTAGTGTTTCTATTTTATTCCTCCACCCACTTACATTGTCACGACCCGTCCCAGTGGGGCCCGAGTCACAACTCCCCAAGATCACCCCCAATAGGCCAGGGGCTAGTGACTAGAACCGAGTAGGCATGTCACTAACATAGGAGGCATTGCCTATAAAACTGTACACATGCACACACATCTCCATGCCCATAAAGTTGAAAAGTAAAAACTACTAAAAAAGGGAAATATGCATGCATACACTAAAACCCAACCAACAGAGTACGACAGGGATGTAAAGTGCGGTAATGTAAAACCCTGGGCCAAAATTACAAGCCCACCAAATGAAGAGTCTGTAACAATGTCCAGCCTATAAAGAAAGGTACTAGGACTGCAATCCGTAGCTGTAGGAACACACCTCAGCCTGTCTGATCTCATTGAGCACCGTCCGGTCCTGGTCCGCCTAGAATCCTGTCAAAAGATTGCTCGTCTACACAAGACACGACATGTGCGGGCAAAGCCCGTGCAGGGGTGAGTATAACAATACTCGGTATGACACCCCAAAACCACAAAAAGAATACAACAAAGGAAAAATACCACAAAGGAAAGATACAATCATCTCTATACAATATATGTTTACAGAACATATAACAAGAATATCCAGAAATACTCATACACGATTGACCACCGTGAAACCACTACTAAGATCCATCTCGAAGATTCCACTAAGCATGTAACAAGTAGAACACACTCCTTGGTCTTAAGAGAGAGATATGAAGTACTCATTTCGGGAGAACACACTCCACAAGAACTTGAGAATACGATGTTCAGATGAGTATCACAACAAATAGATATGGGGTGATTCCAACAACTTAGTCTGAACTAATCAACTAAGCAGAGGATCGACGCCCAGGTAAAGTTGGTAACGTCGATACCAAGAACTATACCTAGGGTTCCATGAATGAATAGAGTATCCGGCTCGAGGTCTTATAGAGGGGATTCCAACAAATCTATTCAGGATGTCCTGCTGAAGGGATCATACTATTGTATGTAGGAAATGATAATAGAAACCTTCAAGAGAAAGACCAAGGGAACGAACCCTAAAGAAACTAGTCCAAGTCACATAAGGCAACTGGCTCAAGCCATGTAAAACTCATTACACTGAGTGTAGTATGATTACACGCCGTATTCGTTGACCCTGGGTACTACCCATGTAAACGGCCCATGTCATCCGTCCAAGCTGTGTAATACTCAACTACATGGAGTGTATTAGGGTTACACGCCGTTTTCCTTGACTCCCAGTACTGCCCGTGTAAACGGCCCATGTCAGAAGTCGAAGTCATGTAGGAAAGCATATACACGACATGTAAGTCAAAGCACACGCCGTGTCCTGTCAACTGGATAACACCTGTGTACCCTAGCCGTATGCCCACACACGGTGTCTGTTCATGTTTCCTGCCCGTGTACTAGTACACGGGGTATCCCATGTATTTGGTCAGGTCTGGCCGAGGAAGGGCATACACACCGTTCCCTTGCCCATGTACCCATCCCATGTCTGTGTACTCCTGGAGTACACGCCATGTAGTCCACCGACGAACACACGCCGTGTAGCCCATACTACAGGACGTGTAGTTGGGATTTTTCTAGAACGCCATCTTCTTCCTCATGCTTTGTCCGATCTTCCTGATTTACGTTCTCTTGTCTATTCGTCCTGATGCTTCATGGCTTGGTTCGTCCCATCATACGAACACCGAATCAGGTGTTTTCGATCCTTCGATCGGGTCACAAACCTCCAACAATCCATCCGAAGAAAAATTCCCAAAAATGAAATATCTCCTGATCTGCTCTGAATCTTCTTCTGAAACCGTCATCACAACTCCGTGAGATCGCCGTGGTGTCGATTCTTCAATTTGGGATCGTTGCGGTGCAGAAAAGATGCACAACGACCGGTTTTTCATCGCCCCGTGAAGAACGCGAAGAAAGAGAAAAAGAAAAATCGGATAAATCCAATAAAACAGATTTGAGGAACGAACCACCACCGTCTTCGGCATGGCGTTGATCCGCTCCTGTTAATAGGCTTAAATAGAGAAGAAATCAATAATAATAAACAACATGGATTCAATTCCCCAAAAATCCCTACCAAAGGCTCATCACGCTAAAACAATTGATCCGTGGGAAAATATATTCAAGGATTAGTTCGCGTTCATTGTATAAATAATGAACAGGGAAGAAATCACAAATCAAACATCCTACCTGGATTCGCGGTGTTTGTTGATGAAGATCTGGTCGCCGCGTCATCATCGCCGACGAAGCTCGTCAGGAACACCGTCGCCGCGTTGGGGGTTTCCTCCAGAGCTTCCAGAGGATTCAGGGTTATGAGGTCTATAACCATAGACCCCTATGAAAATATCTATTTAAAAAAAAGAGATATTTGATGCAACATGATTTAATAAAATATTTTAATGAAATATTTTATTACGGTTACGTCCCAAAAACCAGATTTCACCACCGGCCTGCGTCGACCGATGTTAGGCCTTGCCTAAGGTAAAATCACTGTTCTGAATGCAACGGTGCCCTTGGATTTCTAATCTAAGAACCTGTTCAGGTGTTATTATACTTTTTCAGGAAAACCACATGCTTGTGTTATTTAATTATTTAATTAAATTTCAAATATTTGCTTCGGGCTCACCGGGCCTCGGAACTGCGTGTCGTTTCGAAGCCTAATCATGAAATTATTTCCATATAATATTTAGATAATACATGGAAAATTATAGGACATTACATCACACCCACCTTAGGGTTTTACGTCCTCGAAAAGCTAAAACAAATGCTACTCAAAAAGATGTGGGTACTGCACACGAATCTGAGCCTCCTGCTCCCATGTGCTCTCCTCGAGATTCTTGTGCTGCCACCGGACATGCACCAAGGTAATAGATTTCCCACAAAGGATATTCTCTTACTGATCCTCGATCTCTAATGGGTACTCATCAAAGGTCTCTTCATCATATATTTCCAGCTCTCCCGAGTCAATAACGTGCAATAGATCATGCACGTACCTCCGCAGCTGCGACACATGGATGATGTTGTGTACCCGGTCCATCTGAGGAGGTAGAGCTAAGCGGTACGTAACCTCGCACTACTAAAAATATGGATTTTATTAGCGCTAAAAATTTCCATTAACAGCGCTATAAAAAGCGCTGATAATGGCGACGAATATAAAGGGGGGTCCCCTTTATCAGCGCTCCAAAAAGCGCTGATAAAGACCCCTTTAATCAGCACTTTTTTTATCGCTGATAAAAATAAAAAAAATAAAAAAAACTACCAATCTCGTGGGGGGGGGGATTTTTACAGTGCTTGATCCCCCCTTAATTAGGGCTTTCCCGCACATCCAGCGCCTTCCCGCACCGCCTACACCTTTATCAGCGCTAGCCCTTTAAAACACCCCTGCGTGCGCGCCCTTTCCTCCACCCGGATTTGATCTCGAGACCTCCCCCATGCACACCTAAAGCCTTTGGCACTACCCTATATTGATTTGTTCTCTTATTCATGATATATCTATTTATTTATATATATATTTCGTTATATTTATTCGTACAATAATATATATTTATATTAATATATATAGTTCTGTTGATATATATATATAGTTATATTAATATATATATATAGTTATATAAATAAATATATATATATAGTTATATTAATATATATATAGTTATATTAATATATATGTATAGTTATATTAATATATATATAGTTATATTAATATATAGTAGTTATATAAATATTAATATATTGGTATTTTAAATAAAATGGATAATAGTTATTATTTATATAAATCTAGTATATTTTATATGTAAATATGTTTAATTATTTATTTAAAAAATTTAATTTTTTGGTGTGAATATATAAAAAATATGTACATATAGTTATATATTTGATTATAAATAGTAGTGCATTATTTGAAAAGATAAAATTAAAAAGGAATAATATCAATATGATTGTAATACCTTGGAATAAATTCAGTCCCCACCAAAAAAATCCAATAATACCCCCTTAAATGAGGCTGAAAATCCACAAAATGTTAAAAAATCTGGTTACCCCGACTAAAAACTCTATTTTGAAGGCATTCATGGCCTCTTTTGGCCTCAAAAAATGCTTGACCGGGGTACCCCCGCAGTCATAGCGATGTAGAGATCATCACAGGCTTCGATTTGATATGTGGTAGAGCTCAAACGGACACCCAGATCAAAATTTATGGCCGTTCGAAGTTTGAGTTGCGTTTTCAACATATTTTGGATCTTTTTTAAATTTGTTAAATTTTTTTATTCTTCAAATTGTTATTAAATGACTATTACACCGTAATAATTATCAAATTATTAATTAAAAATATTTTTTTTAATTTTTTAAGAATCCATTTTCACTAAATATCTTATATATTAAGTATATTAAGTGTAAATGTACATTTATACTTATCTAAAATATATTTAAAAATTATATATTATATTTATTCTATATAAATACATAACTGTATTTATATATTAATATATTTTTTAATTTTTTTTTGAAGTCGACCCTTTATCATCGATTTTAAAATAAGCACTGATAAAGGCCCCTCCATTATCAGCGCTACTAAATAAGCGCTGATAAAGGATTTCCCTTTATGAGCGCTAAAAAAGCACTAATAAAGGGGGGGCCTTTATTAGCGCTAAAAAAAGCACTGATAAAGGGGTACTTTTATCAGCGATTTTTTGAGCACTGATAAAGCCCCCCCCCCCCTTATCAGTGCTTTTTCGTTAGCGCTGATAAAGGGGTGGCACTGGACTTGCCCAGTTTTTTGGTGGTGTCGCCAAATCTACTCAGAATCGAAAAAGGGCTGATGAACCTCAGAGATAGCTTGCCGCCTCGGCCAAATCTCCGCAATCCCCGCCATGGTGAGACCTGAAGGAACACATGGTCTCCCTCCTCAAACTCCAAGGGCCTCCATCTCCTATCGGCATAAATCTTCTGCCGACTCTGTGTAGTCTTCATCTACTCTTGGATGACCTGCATCTTCTCTATAGTAGCTTGCACATCTCTGGGCCCATGAGTGCCGACTCTACTGGGACAGTCCAGCAATGTGGTGACCTACACGGTCGCCCGTACAAAGCCTCGAATGGTGCCATACCAATAGAGGAACGATAACTGTTGTCATAAGAGAATTCTACCAGTGGTAGGTGATCCTCCTAGTTATAACTGAAGTCAAGTATGAAAGATCATAGAATATCCTCTAGGACCTGGATGGTCTGCTCCGTCTGACCATCAGTGTAAGGATGAAACGCTGTGCTCAATCGTAACTAAGTCCCAAAAGCCTCCTGCAATCCCTTCCACAACCGGGATGTGAAACGAGCATCCCGATATGAGACGATCGTGGATGGAACTCCATGAATCCAAACTATCTCCTGCACGTAGAGGCGTCCCATGATCTCTACTGAACTATGCTCTCGTATGGATAGGAAGTGGGACGACATGGTGAGTCGATTTACAATCACCCAGATTGCATCGCGTCCCCCGGACGTACGTGGTAAACCCATCACGAAGTCCTTGGATATCCCGTCCCAATTCCACCCTGGCACCTTAAGGGGCTGAGTCAAACCTGATGGAACCTGGTGCTCAGCCTTTACGTGCTCACAAGTAAGGCATCGAGAAGCAAACTCTACCACACTCTTCTTCATTTTCGGCCACCATAACTGACGTCGGAGGTCCTAGTACATCTTTGTCATGCCTGGATACACTGCCAACGGAGATACATGGAACTCCCTCAGAACCTCCTTCCGCAACGCCACTGGTACTACTGTGCTCCCTCTGAAAAGAACAACGTGCTCCCCACCTTTTGAATATCCATCGGCAACATCACCTACGGATATCTGAGCACGAAGAGTCTCACAGCTAGCATCCCAAATCTGTGCTTCCCGGACTCGTTGTAAGAGGGGAGGGGTAACAACCATCGACTAAAGGTAAGCTACCTCAACTCTATCCATGAAGAATAACTGTAAAGAGGCCAACTTCCTTGTCGCATCATCCAGCAACTGCAAACTGGATTTCCTACTGAGAGCATCTACCACAATGTTCCCCTTCCCAGGAGTATAAACGATCTCAAAGTTGTAATCCTGGGGGAACTCAAGCCATAACCTCTATCTCAAATTCAGATCCTTCTGATAAAAGATATATTTGAGACGCTTGTGATCATAGTAGACGGTAAACCACTAGCCCATCAGGTAGTGCCGCCACATCTTCAATGTGAAAACTACCACTGCCAACTCAAGATCATGGGTCATGTAGTTCTACTCATATGGCCCTAACTGACATGATCCATAGGAAATCACCACTTGCCTCTGCATCAAGACACAACCAAGCCCAGTTCTAGATGCGTCGTAGAACACTACGTACTCGACACCCTCCTCCGGTAATCTCAAGATAGGGGCGCTCGTTAGACTCTATCTCAAATGCTAAAAAGCCTACTGACATCTCTTATTCCACACGAAAGGCTTCCCCTTTCAGGTCAAAGCTGTCATGGTGATGAAATCCTGGAGAAATAAAGGATGAATCTATAATAGTAGCCTGCCAACCCAAGGAAACTCTTCACCTCTGTCACATTCCAGGGTGGCTTCCATGATAGCACTCCCTATACCTTGGTTGGGTCCACTGATACACCATCTACTGAGATAACATGTCCCAGAAAGTGGACCTCCTATATCCAGAACCGACACTTCAAGAGTTTCCCATACAACTGTTTCTCTCGGAGTGTGTTCATAACCATCCTTAGGTGCCTTGTGTGCTCATCCTCAGACGCAGAGTACACAGGGATATCATCAATGAAGACCACAAAAAACCGATCTAGATAGGGCTTGAAAGACCCGGTTCATGAGTCCCATAAACACTGTCGGAGCGTTCGTCGTGCCGAAGGGCATCACCAAGTACTCATAGTGACCGTAGCAACATCTGAAAGCCGCATTCAGTATATCCTCATCCCATACTCACAACTGGTGAAAGCCTGATAATAGATCAACCTTCGAGAACCATCGTGCCCCTCTTAACTAGTTGCAGATGTCATCGATCCTCAATAGTGGATACCGGTTCTTCACGGTCACCTGATTCAAGAACCGGTAATCAACACACAAAATCAAGCTCCCATATGCCTTTTGGGAAAACAACAGTAGGGCCACCCAGGGTTAAAAAATGTGTCTCACAAAACCCTTCCTCTACAAGTCTTCCAGATGCACTATCACCTCATGAAGCTTTGCAGGATCCATCCGATATACTGTTGCTGATATCAGTGTCGTCCTAGGTTATAACTCAATGCAAAAAATCTATCTCCCAACGGGGAGGGAGTTCTGGGATATCCTCTGGAAAGACATCCTCATACTCAACCACTACTATTGGAAACTGGAAACTTGTAACATCAGTTGCGCCAAGGGCTTGGCTAGACAACTGATGTGAAATCAGTTGTGCCCTCCTACACACGAGTTCATCCAGCGCTGCCTGTGTCTCCTCTTCACTGACGAAGGAGAACCTTGTTCCATCATTGCAGACACACCGCACCTTTCGCCTAAAACAATCATTCTGGGCATGAACTATGGATAGCCAATCCAACCCATTAATGACATCGTAAGGCCTCGACGCTACCACCAAAAGGTTCCAACTGAAACTCTCACCTCCAAGGGTCAGCTCACATTGTTTGCAAAGTGTGTGAACTCTGAATCTTCTCCAGTCGGTGTTTCTAGGCGTAAGGGTCGAGTGAACAGATCTACTGGAATACCAAGGTCTCGAACAAGATAACCAGCCAAAAAAGAACGACTATAATCTATGTCTATCAGAACAGAAACCAAATTATAAAAGGCACATATTGTACCTCTAATCATTCTGGGAGTACCTGGGTTATAAGCCTCTGTTTCCTACAGCTATCCATGCCTCTGTCCACCAACTCCCTGAACCTGGGGTGGACCTCCTGGGGGTGGTGGTGGTAAAAGGCCAAAACGCCGACCACCTCCAGCTGCTCTCCCTACTCCTCTACCACATACACTACCCCACGTATCAATCTGCTCCACACGTTGCCTCTGCGTCGTGGGTTCATCCACCAATCCTGTGTCAATAGTACAACGGGTCAGACAATCTCGGGCTAGATGTCCCATGAAACTGCATGAGTAACATCGCCTATGTCGAGGCTGGATGGATCCTCCCCATGAACCCTGTATGGTAGATCTTATGTCCTGTGCACTATTCTGGAAACGTCTCCCACGCCTGGGTCCCTAACATCGGTTGCTTGCTGCTGAGGTCTCTGCTCCAGATTGCTCACCACTAACAACTACCGGCTGTCTCTGCTCTGCCAAGAAACTATTGACCACCAAGGCCCATTTGAGCACCCCAGCATAAGTAGGAATGCTCATAGGGATGATGCTAGCTCAGATTTCTCTACGCAATCCTTGATCAAAATTCCGAGCTCTGAAGTACTGATCCCTGACCATATCCATCGAGTACCGTGATAGGTCGGTAAACCTCGATGAATAGTTAGCCACCATCATGGTCCCCTACTGAAGCTAAAGAAGCTAATGTATACGTACTTCTCTCAAGGTAACCGGTGAAAACTCCTATCTGAATACATGTTCAAACTATGACCATGCAATAGTCACCTCATCGTGAGTCTGGATAACCAAACTCCACCATCACCCTGCCGATCCTTGCAGAATGCTCGCCACCAGGATCACCATCTGGTCTGCTCATGTTATGACTAAACGAAAGACTCTGGTCACTACCTCAAGCCAGTCCACTGCTGCCTGAGGGTTAGGCTCACCTTGAAACCTAAGGGGTCTCTATCTCTGAAACTTGTGGAGTGTGCTCAGTCTGCGCTCCTCCTCCAATGGTACAACAGGAACTAGACACTACTCTACAGGTGGTGGAATAACTACACAAAACCCAAAGGTAAAACTGGGGGATCTGGCCCCTATATCGAAGCTTCATCAATGAGGGGGTCATCCTTATGATCGTGCTGCTGGATTCTAGTGGGTGCACGTCGTGGAGGCATCCTATAAAGAAACAAGATGTATCTCAGTCAGTGAGTATATCTGGAGAGCTGACTCAAGAAGGACATGGAAACCGAAACCCATTCCTAAATGATGCATGTACTATTATTTTCCCTTTGCAACTAGTGTTCTCATATTCCGAGTATGAAATCAAGTTATCAGAGTCCTGGTGTATGGATATGTCGGGCGGCCGCACCAACACTGGGGTCCCTGGCCTGAAATCCAAACTCGAAATACTTAACACTCTTGCCTCATACCAACTCACAAACTCTCGGTCCTAAGGTAGAACCGACCACCTTTGATACCACTCTGTCACAACCTGTCCCAGTGGGGACCGATCCGAAACTCCCCAATCCCGCCTCCAATAAGCCAGGTGCTGGTGACTAGCACCAAGTAGGCAAGTCACTAACATGGGAGGCATTGCCTATAAACTTGTACACACGCACACACATCACCAAGACCACAAATATGAAAAGTAAAAACTAATAAAAAATTGAAATATGCATGCATACACTAAAACCCAACCAACAGAGTATGACAGGGAAGTAAAGTGCGGTAATGTAAATCCCTAGGCCAATAGTACAAGCCCACCAAAAGAAGAGTCTGTAACAAAGTCCAACCTATATAGAAAGGTACTGGGACTGATATCTGTAGCCGGAGGAACACCCCTCGCCCTGTCTGATCTCATTGAGCACCGTCTGGTCCTGGTCCTCCTAGAATCCTGTCAACGGCTCACTCATATGCACAAGACACGACACGTGCGGGAAAATCCCGTTCATGGGTGAGTATAACAATACATAGTAGGACACCCCGAAACCACAATGGAATAAAACAAAGGAAAAATACCACAAAGCAAAGATACAGTCATCTCTACATAGTATATGTTTACAGAACATATAACAAGAATATCCAGATATTCTCATACACGATCAACCATCACGAAACCACAACTAAGATCCAGCTCGATGATTCCACTAACCACGTAACAAGGAGAATAGAATCCTAGGTCTGAAGAGAGATATACAAAGTACTCGTTCCGGGATAACACACTCGACAAGCACTCGAGAATACGATGTCCAGATGAGGATCACACCCAATAGCTATATGGTGATTCTAACAACTTAGTCTGAACTAATCCGCTAAGAAGAGGATCGACGCCCGGGTAATGTTGGTAACGTCGATACTGAGAACTCTAACTAGGGTTCTAGGAATGAATAGACGATCCAGCTCCAGGTATCACAGAGGGGATTCCAACAACTCTATTATGGAAGTCCTACTGAAGTGATCATACTCTTGTATGTAGGAAATGAAACCAGAAACCTTCAGAAGAAAGAACAAGGGAACGAACCCTAAGGAAACTAGTCCAAGTCACCGAAGGAAACCGGCTCAAGCCATGTAAAATGGGTAACACGGCGTGTAGTATGAGTACACGCTGTGTTCCTTGACCCCATGTACTACCCGTGTAAAAGGCCCATGTCATCCATCCAAGCTGTGTAAAACTCAACTACACAGCATGTAGTAGGGTTACACATAATGTTCCTTGACTCCGGTTACTACCTGTGTAAATGGACCATGTCAAAAGTCAAATTCATGTAAGAAATCATATACACGACGTGAAATTAAAAGCACACGCCGTGTCCTGTCAACTGGATAACACCTGTGTACCCTGGCCGTATGACCGTACACAGTGTCTGTTCGTGTTTCCTGCTCGTGTACCAGTACACGGGGTATCCCGTGTATCTGTCCAGGTCTGGCCGAGGAAGGCATACACACCGTACCCCTGGCCGTGTACCCAACGTATGTCCGTGTATTCCCGAAGTACACGCCAGGTAGTCCGCCGACAAAAACAAGCCGTGTAGCCCATACTACACGCCATGTAGTCGGGATTTTTCTAGAACGCCGTATTCTTCCTCGCGCTTCGTCCGATCGTCCAGATTCGCGATCTCTCATCTGTTCATCCTGATGCTTCAGAGCTTGGTTACTCCCATCATACGAACACCGAATTGTCTGTTTTCGGTCCTTCGATAGTGTCACAATCCTCCAATGATCCTTCCAAAGAAAAACGCCCAAAAATGAAATATCTCCCGATCCGCTCCGAATCATCTGTCGAAACCATTGTCGCACCTCCGTGAGATCTTCGTAGTGTCGATTCTTCAATTTGGGATCGTTGTGTCGCAGAACGGATGTGCAATGATCCGTTGTTCATCGCCCCATGAAGAACACGAAGAACACGTGAAAGAAAAAGGGAAGAAAATCCAACGAAATAGATTTGAGGAACGAACCACTGCCGTCGTTCGTCACAGCGTTGATCCACTCCTATTAATTTGCATAAATAGAGAAGAAATCAACAATAATAAACAAGATGGATTCAATTCCCCAAAAATCCCAGCAAAGGCCCATCTCGCTAAAACGATCGATCCGAGTGCTAATCTGTTCGTGGATTAGTCCGCGATCGTCGTATAAATCAAGAACGGGGAAGAAATCAAAAATCAAACTTCCTACCTGGATTCGCGGTGTTTGTTGACGAAGATCCAGTCGCAGCATCGTCAGCGCCGGCGAAGCTCGTCAAGAACATTGTCGCCGCGTTGGGGGTTTCTTCTAGAGCTTCCAGAGGTTTTAGGGTTATGAGTTCTGTAACCTTGTACCCCTATGTAAATCTCTATTTAAAAAATTTAAGAGATATTTGATGCAACAAGATTTAATAAAATATTTTAATTAAATATTTTATTATAGTAACGCCCCAAAAACCAGATTTGACCACCGACCTGCGTCGTCTGATTTTAGGCCTCACCTAAGGTAAAATCACTATTCTTGAATGCAACAGTGCCCTCAGAGTTCTGATCCGAGAACCCATTTAGGTGTTATTATACTTTTTTATGGAAAACCACACGCACCTATTATTTACTTATTTAATTAAATTTCGGACATTTTTTTGGAACTCACCGGGCCTCGAAACTGCGTGCCGTTTCAAGGCATGCTCTCGAAATAATTATCATATAATATTTAGATAATACATGGAAAATTCCAGGACATGGCATACTTAAAATCATCTATAACCATGATGAGATAATAACTCCAGTATCCTAAATATAATGTGTTTTTATTAGGTTAATTTTATCACCAAAACCCATTTCCATTTCCATGAAATGGGAAAGTAATTAATCATTTTTGTGACTTTTGAACTATCACCTTCACAAACTGATATTATCTATTTTCAATATTTTTATCTCATGAATAGTTACAATGAACAAATTAATGTTCGTATGTTATATTTATGACATAATAATCATTGAATATAATAATATTTGAATTACATTCTCACTTTTTATGCACATAAAATAGATAATGTAGTTCTTCCGTATGTGTGAACTACCACCTCCACGAAGATATGTGATGCATTTTTATTCACCACATCACATTTATGATATATATAAGTATATTTAAATTTTTAATCTTATTTTAATAATTTGATTATATTTATTTAAAAATAAAATTTGAATTACATTATTTAAATAATGATCAATGAAAAACTGGAAATGTTACTAATGTGCACCTGCATCCAACCGTCTCCATGATAAAAATGTTGTTGTTTTTTCATAACTTTAATTTATGGTTTGATTTTAAAGAATAATTAATGTATAAAAGTATTCATTATTTCATTAATTTTATTCTATAGATGATGGACTTTTGACCACATAGACCGTTGACATCTATGATGTTCATTTTTTATCAAGTACTGAATATCGACGAAACATCCAACATGAACATAATAAATTATATAATTTTCATAGAATGGTAATTAGTGATATAAAAGGAATAATAATGGTGAAAAATGTTCTCAATAATGGAGAAATTAAACTATGTTTATTTTTTAGGAAGATATATATGTACGTTGTGATTCAGAATCAAGGTAATGTAATTTTAACTCGTAACTTTGTTTTAATGTTTTTATGATTTATTCTTATAAATAAATCTATCTTATGTCGATGGTTTAATAATGTTTTAATTAATGTATTTATATTGAAAATAATGTTTTAAAAGGTGATATTTTGAATTTCTCTCAAATAATTTCATAAACAGATCCTTGTAAGGGACTTTGTCTCAATCTCCTTTCATCGAAGAATACTTTGATGTTATACACCACCTTATTTTATAAGATATATAATAAACCCCTTCGAATTTTAATTTCATACAATGGTTTTAAGAAGGAATATTTTTATATAAATCATTTTAAATTCATTAAAAAATTTCAAAGGGATTTTTTTAATATATGTGGAGATAACGACTTCTTCTTCGTCATAACCATTATTTTATATTTCCTTTCCTCTATAAACCATAATTTTTTCTAAGGGGAAAAGAAATACCATCTTATTTTTTTGGGTATTTTAAAATTTAAAATTGTTTTTAAAATATATTGACTATTTTAATATATTGAAATTACATTCTATAATTTAAAATGAAAATTTACAGGGGAAATATTGATAATTTAAATATTTTATTTGTTATGATTACACAATGGTACTTGGAAATTTCAAGGGTGGTTAGGTGATAAACCAAATACAGTTAGTTTGGTGATAATCCAAATACACGTGGTTCCATAATAAACCTAGGATTTTTGGTTAAGTTATAACCTCCAATGCATTGGGTATGGATGTTGTCTGTATGGCTATTCCATTTATAAGAGTGATATGTATGGAAATCTACTGTATGGTTGTTCCATTTTATGTATGATTATGTCCCAAGTTACCTTTATATATTATATATTATTTATTTGGGTTTTATGTAAATAATTTTATTAAAAAAACAAATTAATGAATTTATAATCCAAGGAAAGTATTTAGTACTTCTTTAAGGTGAAAAGTATTAATTTATGATTAAGTATTTTTGGTTTACATGTTTTTGTAAGACTTAAAGATTATCTTCTTTGTTTATAGATTACTAAAAATTTTATTATCATACCATATTTAAAAAAAAATCAGAGGATATAAGGGAGAGTAGAGTCAAGGGTGGGATCAAGGAAAAGTTACGATGATTTGGCATGAAAATAAACCATGTTTCAATTTAAAAGTTTTTGTTCTATGAAAAAAATGGATACTTTTGGAAGTGTCCACTTTGTATTTTAATGGTTTTTATATCTATGAGTTATAGAATCATTATCTAAAGATATAAACAAGAAATTATCCTCAATGTTAAATAAACTAAAATTGTTGAGTTAACTCAAGTTTATTTAATGTTTAAGGCTGGTTCCTTACTACTGGTATTAGAGGATGGTTTAAATATCTTTAGAGAATGTGATTTTTTTAATGAGTTTGGGATATCATCAAGAGTCTAAAATTTTAAGTTTGATTATATGTTTAGTATCTTATAATACCTTTGATTCTTTATGTTATGGAATTTTAATTTGGAATAACTGTATTTTTACACACTTTCTCCTTAGAGGTAATTATGATTTTTTACTTTTTGCGATGCAAAATGAAACGTATGACATAAAATATGACATTATAAAATGTTGTGGTTATTTATTTAATGAATCTAAAATATTTTTGTAGTTATATAATTTTTTAAAAATGAAAACCCACATAAATGGTGACCACCCGTTCTGTCAGACAAGGATGTAGAAATCTATCACACAACTGATAGGTGACAAAGGTGCATTACTTACCACTGGCCTAGGTGATGTCCCTGGTTAGTATTACATTATTATTTTTATTTAAATGAGTCAATGTAATATTAATAATTTGATGATGGGATATTATATTTTACCAAATGGATATCCTTGGTATTATAAAATGATTTTGGGGATTAAGTTATGGATATTCATTCGGAATACAATTGTTATTTTTTGAATCCTATATGATCATGAAAAACATAAGGCTGAGGGATTTTATTTTAAATTTTCAAATAATATTTTAGAATAATATTTGTTTTAATTGTGGAATTATGGTCATTTAGTTTATTTATGGAAATAATTAGCTTATCTGGGAGATTATGTGATTTGGGAAATTACAATTATGGTATGTAAAATTAAGAGTGTTCAATGTTATTTTAAGACCAATGTCAAAATTTCTCTTCAAATATGATGTGATCAAGATTTTTTTTGGGTTTCAATCTTAGTTTGGATTATTTTGAAGAATTTTAAGGATATTTAATGATCTATATTAAACATTTTCTTTTATTGTTGAATTATGGATTTTAAAAGTAGACTTTTTATTTTTCAAATTAATTATATTTCAGGAATTATCTTATATTATCCTAGCCATTTTAGTTTTGTTTTATATTTCAGGATAGTATAAATATATAGTTAATATTTTAGGTGTTTTGTCATTCTCATGAATTTGATTCCGGCATGAAAATTTAATTATAAATACTAATCATTTGGATAAAAAGATGATTTTGTGGCTGAAATATGATTAAAGTATAAAACTATACTCATAAAGTAATTATATTTACTTATTGTCTTATTATAGGTTGTAAATTAATTACACAACTCTTTTAAAAGAACATTAAAGCAAAACAAAATCTATTTACTTTTCCTATAATGAAATCAAATGCCCTTTAACCCATCACACATTTATGGTTTTCTAATTGTTAACATCCTCATAATAATGTTTACTATTACACTCTTTCAAAACATGATTGTTATTTTTCTCTTCCAAAAATATTTTTACTACATGGAATCCTAGTATTTGTTATCTTAGGTGAACTTCATACTTTCATTTCTTTCTTTTAAGGTGAATTTTTTGTTAATCCTTTTTTTATATGGGTTTCTAATAATGGTATTTTAAAAATTCATGACATAGTTACCAACAAAATTTTTAAAATTCTGAGGATTAAATTTCCAAAAGGGGGTAGAATATAGTATCTTGATTTTTTTAAAAATAAATTCTTTGTTCGATATAGTGCATTATATTCCATATCAAACTTAAACAGACAACTAAATATTATTATTTAAATGTTACCATTGTAAACTATCTATTAGAAATGAAAAAATGGATATTATTATCTAAATTATTTAAATAGGATTTACACATGATTATATAATGATTTATTAGTTACCAAAATTAACTAAAAATTAAAATAAAAACCAATTGAATATAAAGGACTTTTTTTAACGAAAAAACTAGTTAAGTGTGAATAATTGCGTATATTAAAAAATAAAATAACAATTTTTGGGTTATATTATTAAAATATATATTCAAACTGATTATTAACATTCATCTTATGTGTTTTCTAGTTTTAATATAAAAATGAATCTGATTTTAAGAATAAAATAAGTATTTTGAAAAAAATGCCATTTCGCCACTTTTAATGGTGAACCCATTTTATGTATAGTTTTTTTCAATGTTATAAATTTAAATTTACAATATAAACTTATTCTTCTTAAGTGTTACATAATATTTTAATTTGAGTTATGTTTTGTTATTTTTTTGATAATATTCATTTTTTAGTGAATTATAAAAAAACTTAATTTTGATTCCAAACAGCATTTTCATATAATTAATATATATATATATATATATATATATATATTATCATTTTATTTGGTTTTAAAAAATAATTAGATTATGTTTTTATCAATTAACATAATTTTGTTCATTCAAATCAATTTAATAACTAAATTAAATATAAAAACAAAGTGAAATTTTGAACATTTTACTATAAAAACTAGTTTTTTCATTCCTTCAATGGGATCAATTTTTTTAATTAATTTTTAATAATTATGTGTTTTGAATTTTTAAAAATTGATTCCATATTTGAAATCGAATGTTATAATTTATTTAAATAATACCATTTTATTTTTGGACATTTTGAATAGTAACATTAGTAATTATTTTTATTGTTATGGTTAAGGGTAAATAAGGTAATTAAAGGTTAAAATAATAATATAAATATTATAAAACTTCCCTAAAACTTGTCCTAATATTATTGGATGAATTATTATAGATCAATAAAATCTTTGGGGGGATATTTTTCCCTTTAAAAGCCACTTGGGTGTAATTATGAAACTTATAACATTTTTTTAACATAAGAACAAAGATATAATAATCATGTTTCTTAAAACTATAAAATTTCAATAATGGGTTATATAAGAGATATATTCGACTATAAATAGATTTTATAAATATAAAAATATTACCTATATCATTGAAATTTATTTATAATTTTTAGAAAATTAATAGTTAAAATAAATGGTGACACAACAATGATGCAATAATTACTTAATTAATGAAAGAATCAAATAAATGATATTATAAATGTTAAAATAAATATAATTTTATATAATTGATTTCATCAATTAATTTTATGGATATATTTTACATCCTTCTGATGATTTAAAATAGGTTGTTAAAACGTATCCTGATGTTATGAAATGTTTTGAAAATTCAACTAATTAATAAGGTCAAAATTGATACAATTGGTATTTTAAATACATGGTAGTGTTGTGGGTTAGGGTAAAAACGAAATAAAATATTAAGAAATTGAGTCTTAGAACCAGGACCTCCACAACTCACCACCATAGGTGTAGCATGGGGCATAACCACTAAACTGTGCCCAGTGGGGCACTATTGGTATTTTAAAATATAAAATATTTTATTAAATGCAATAAAATTTATAAAAATACAAGAATTAGTAACATAGTTGTTAAAAATACTAATATTTCATAAATTACTCTTTTATTGGTATTTTGTCATGCTATATTAATTATATTAACCCACCAAATGTAAATAACATGATATCATGGTGTGATTAAAAAGGGAAAAATAAGTGTTAAAAATATAAGGATTAAAATATAATAAAAAAAAAGTATAATTTTGATTAGATTAATGGATTTTGACCCATAATAATTCTAAAATTTAAATAAATATATGTTTACCAATTTCGAATACAAAATGAATTTATATTAACTTAATACATTAATAATTACAAGAGATCCCCTCCTATCTCCAATAAAAGGGAACTCATTCCTCTATATTACTCACATTTCAAAAACATTTTTGGTTCAGCCATTATCTACCCAAACCCCTTTATATAATCCCTCACTACATTTTTTAAGCCTTATTTTAGGAAGAACACCATCCTTAGAGGTGTTAAGGTGTTAAGAAAAGGTGATCATCTGAAGGAAAAGTAATGTTTTTATTTAAGTTTGTCTATTTTATTTATTCTACCACTTCCTTAAAATATTCTGCAAAGATGATTAGATAATAACTCTAGTGTCCTAAAAATATTGATATTTTATTATTTTAATATCATCACCTAAATACATCTCTATTTCCATCAAATGGGAAAGGAATTAATCATTCTTCTGTATGCATGAATTGTCCCCTCCATGAATTAAAATAATTTGTTTTCCATAACTGTCTCTCATAACTAGTTATAATTAATAAATTAATGCTAATTTATTTTATTTAGGACATATTAATCATTATAATATAATAATAAATCAATTAATTTCCTACATTTAATTAACATAAAATTGATAACGGCGTTCATGCGTACGTGTGAACTATCATCTCCATGAAAGCAAGTGATTCATTTTTATTCACCACATCACTTATTTGATTTATATAAGTATATTTAATCAATTAATATGATGTTAATAATTTTATGATCATTCTTCAAAGATAAAATAATAGTTAACTTATTTTTAAAAAGATCAATGAAATATGGAAACATTACCCATTCGTACATAAGACACACCGTCTCCATTATTATAATGTGGTTCATTTTTCATAACCATAATTAATGGTTTTATTTAAAAGAATAATTAATGAATATAAGTGATCATTATTTCATTAATATTATTCTGGAGATGAAGTACCCATGACCACATAATCTATTAACATCATATAATGTTCATTTTCGACTCTACTAATGAATATCGACAAAACATCCAACATGAACTTAGACAATTATGTAATTGTAATTACATAGTAATAAGTGATATAAAATGAATAATAAAAAATGAAAAATGTTCTAAAGAAAATATAAATTAACCAATGTTTATTATTTAGGAAGATAAATACTGTACGTGATGAGTCAGACTCAAGGCAAGGGACTTTTAACTCAAAACCTTTTTTTAATGCTTGGTTGGATTATTCTCATAATTATTTCTATTTTATATCAATTGTTTCAAAACAGTTATTATGAATGTATTTATATGGCCATGAATGTCTTAAAATGGGAAATTTTTAATTCTTCACAATTTTTTAATAAAGGGATCCTTGTAAGGGGACTTCGTCGCAATCTCTTTTCATTGAGACATATTTTGATGTTATACACTACCATCCTTTATAATTTTTATATTCAACTCCTTTGAAATTTTAATTTCATTCAATGGTTTTCAAAAGGAATATTTTTATATGAATCATTTTACTTTCTTTACCAAATGACAAAAGGACAGTTTTTCTTACATATGTGGTGACAGTGGCTTCTTCATAGTTGTTTGTGTTATTTGATATTTGGCTTCCTATATAAACCATAATGTTTTTGAAGGGAATAGAAATTCACTATTCCCTTTTATGAATATTTTTATATTAAAAATATTTTTTAAAATGGATTAATAATTCAATATCATGAAATTATATCATTTGATTTAAATGAAATATTATGATTGAAATGTTGATAATTGAAATCTTTTATGAGTTATGATTATACAATGGTACATGGACATTTTATGGGTGGTTACGTGATAAAAAAAATATGGGTGGTTCCATGATAAACCAATGATGGGTGGTTCCAAGATAAACCAAGGATGGTTGGTCACATTGTAACCTCCAATTCATTGGGTATGGAAGTCGATCGTATGGATATTCCATTTTTAAGAGGGATATATATCGAAGTTGATTGTATGGTTATTCCATTTAAGAATTATTATATCCTCAGTTACCTTCATATGTTATATGTTCTATATATGGGTTTTATTGTAATAATTATTTTAAAAATAGTAAGCAACAAATTTATAATCCAAGTAGTATATTTATTACTTCTTTAAGGAGAAAATTATTAAATTATGATAAATTATTAATAGTTTAATTGTTTTTGAAAGGCTAACAGGTTTCCATATTTGGGTATCCATTACTGAGATTTTTATGCTCATGTCTTGTTTTGAAATTACTTTTATAGGATTTAAGGTAGAATAAGGTCAAGGATGGGATCACGGTAAAGTTATGACGATTAAATATGAAAATAAACCATGTTTTATTTTATATTTTTTTGTAATATAAAAGAATCATATAATGTTGAAAGTTTACACTTTTTATTTCTATGTTTTTTATGTATGATTTATGACCTAAATATATAAATCTATAAACAAAAAAATATCCCCAATGTGAAATAAAGTAAAATTATTAATTGAACTCAATATTATTTAATGTTTAAGGGTGGGTCATTGCAGGAAACATACCATCCCCAATCAATAAAGAGTATATATGGGCCCAATATTCAATGGGATCAACATTCCCTTCTTCATAAAAATCATAACCACATACCATGGTAAAATTTGTAGAAATTCCCCCTCACAACCATCTAGTTGTAGATTTCACTAAAGATCATCAAAAAAACATTTTCGTTGACACTAATCATAAAATTTTTGTTGATGTAATGATATGACATTATCTTCAATTCTCAAAACTAGCTCAGGTCACAAAATTATTCTTTATCTGACATCATCTAAGAACATTGTAGATTTATACTTCTTTCCATAGAGTTCTTCATAAGGATCCATCTAAAAGATCGAGTTAAAGAAATTATTATAAGAAAATGTAACCAGAGGAAGGTGTTAATCTTGATAGCCATTAAAATAAACATAACATGACCTCATAATATCATCATGTTTTTAATGGTCCTCTAATATGGGAAATACATTTTAATATGAAAATAAGTACTAATATAAAACATTAAACACTACCACAAAACAGGGCTAGGAAGGCTCTGATAAAGGGGTGAGCCTTTATCAGTGCAAGAAAAAAGCGTTGGTGTCACATAAATGACATATATTAAAGTTAAATTCCATTTAATTTCCATTCATGCTTTGTTTTTAGGGTTTCCCAAGCTTTTATGGACGAATGGGTGAGTTTTCATGAATTAGGCCAAACTGTGAGCGCAAATCCAGATTTAAAATTAAATATTAATTCCTTCAAAAATCCTTCATTTTTCAACTTTTTTCATCCATTCCAATTCATAATTTTCATACCCATACCTATTAACACTACCATATTAATATTGACTATTTATGAATCCATAATCATAGTAGATATGGGTTTTTATTTAAGGGATTGGGCCTGCCAGAAAGCACATTTTCTACATTGAAAATAAATTTTAATTCTTAATATCTCATTCAATATTTTCTTTTTTCGGTGATTCCAAGTCTCACCTGAAACCACTTACATACGGCACGCCACCATTCCATTATCCTACAATTTGAACTTGAATAGAGTTTCTAAAGTGGTCGAAACCTCTATGGATTTTAGAATTCACCCAGATTTAGAGAGGTAAATTAATCCTTTCATAACTCTTTCCATTTTTACTATTTTCCCCCATTCCAGTTCCTACATGATATCTTAATCCTTGTTCGAACCTCCCATGAATTTTTGGATATTTTAAAATTCATATACTGGTGTATTTTGGGTCGTTTTTTTCAAGATTGATTTAGGGAAGTGTTTCTCTTTTCAATTTCTCCCTTCTCTATAAGGTTTCATCCATATTTCATGAATTTATAGAATTTACAGAAGTTAGGGTTAGAACCTAGGGTTTTATTTGGTGTATTTTTGGTCAAATATTGTGTTATAGGGCTGGATTTATCTTCCTTGTGGTGCGGTGATGATGCGGTTGATGTTTCACACCAAGTTTTGAGGGATTCGACACTTTCAGTAGGTGGTTTCATGTGTAAAAAATTATTGATGATTTATCTGGTTATATTTATTCATTTTTAATATTCCTCATATGTTAGGTGTGGTGCAAAAAACCTTTTATGATTAATTTGGAAAAGGGTTTAATTTTATAGTTTCATTTTAACATGAAATTGGGTGTTTTCAGGTGTAACTCATGGTGTATTATTTGGGTGTATTTTATAACATATGGAATTGGTTTACTAAATATTGTTCGGCCTTAAACTTCTGGTATGGTAATGTATTAGTGTAATATGGGCCTAAAAATAGGGGTTTTAATAGGTTTTATGTGTAAAACATTGTTATACTTGTTGAGAGTATTTTATGAAAATGTGTGTTTTCATTTGGATCATTTGCAGTATTATTCAAGGTGATTCTATAAAACTTGAAAGTCGATTAATAAATGTCACTAAGGATTAAAATTCAATTTTTAATAGGAATTGGTATGGTTTTGGGTCCTAAATTGGGGTTTTGAAATGATTTTTGTGTGAAAGACTTATTTAAAACACTTGGGTTCTTTTTATGAAAATTGTAAATGTTTTAGTTGGTTAAACAAAGTGGGAAAATGGTTAATATGTACTGTTTGGTATGTGTGTTCACCTATTATGGGGTTTTGAAAGGTTAAGTGATGTTTTAAAATTTCAAATTTTTTTAGAAAGTTTTGTAAATTTCTGAAATGTTTTATTAAATTGTGATGTTGGAGCAAAACTTGTTTTTGGGCTGTTTCGTGTAAGTTTGATGATAAAATAACTTTGAAGGTAAAAATGGTATTTTGTAACAACTTATTGGGATGTTATGAGAGTTTTAATATATTTTAATGGTTTTATAAAATTGTTTTATGGATTTTTGGAAGTGTTAAAGAAATGTGAAATGTGTTGTGGGCTATTTTGTTGTGAGTCAGATTTCAAATTCAATTTGAATGAAAAGTGTCCTTTTGTGACTTTTGTTGTATACATGTGGGATTTTTGGTGAATTTAAGACATGAAAATGATATTTTCATGTGAAAAGTATATTCATTGACTTGTTGAACTTGTTTTAGCACAAAGGAAAAACCTGGGTATCTAGGTGGGTGGACGTGTACTAGTATGCTAGTGAATCCGTTGGGTTTGGCCTCAGTTTTACTTAGCAATATTGACGCTTACAACTCAAAATAAACTATTATGATGATGATGATTGGGAACCACTAGGTTATGGGTATGTTCCCTACTAGTATCTCGTGCATGAGAACATATATTGTTGGTGGTTATTCTCACCGAGATATGAGGTACCTGGGACCCACAACTAGCTAGTGCCTAGGGTTATTTCCCATTGCTTGTTCTCACTAGAAATTTTGTTCTTATCTTCAACATACGGTATGTGTGGATGGAATATTCAGTATCTTTTGTATTTATTTTAAAAGTGTTTATTCTTTAAATTACCCCACATCAAAAATGTTTTTATTTAACATTGCATCTGTTATAAATTGTAACTAGCATTTCATGTTTTTTGAAAACTTGCTTGCTTTTCATCTTTAAAAGTTTATCACATGGAATATCTTAGTGGTGGTATCCTAATGGGAATTGGTTCAAACCCTAATTACACCCTTTGGAGTAAGTAGACTTGATTATTTTTGTTGTCACAGGTTGGGTACAGTTTTTAGTGCATTTGGTTCGAGTTTCTAGCAGGTCCTTGGTGGTGAAGTCTTGTGGGTATGGCTTGAGGGAGGTGGCTCTTTCAATGTAGAGGTTCTTGGGATGTAATTATTTGGTTTTTTAACTTTTTAATGGTCTTTAGAAATTTTTTTAACTTATGTAATTCAGTTCTTAAATTTTGTAAAAGACGATTTTAGTAGAAAAATCCAGATTTGATTTATTGAGTTTGTTTGTTGTTTAATGTTTATAAAATCGGGTAAATCATTCCCAATTATCATTATATGATACTCGGGCACTTGTGCCAGCCCATGGGGATCGGGAACACCCTTCGGGACTTGTCACGGGCTGGGTTTGGGGCCAAGTTTGGTGGTGACCAGATTTGGTTCATGACAAAATGGTATCAGAGGAGGTTCATGTTAACTCTTTGGGTCATGTTATTTGGGGAAGAGTCATGGTAGTATGGATTTAGGATAGTAGGGAAATGGTATTCTAGTTATGGGTAGTGTGCCGGATCACCACACCTCATGAAAGGATTCATGTTTCTAGGGGAAGTCATGATTTATCTAAGTCCTTTGGTTTTCTGGGTTTGATGATGGTTAGGGGAAATGAAAAGAGAGTTCGGTTAATGGTCTCAGTAAGCTCGTAGGTCTTGGAATGCCATGTGGAGCCGGGGATCTTCCCTAGAACACTATCTATAAGAGTGAAGTGATTAGAATATGGTCGCCAACCATATGTCCAAGTAACCCACTGAAACTAGTTTCCTCTCGCTTTGTCTTTTGTTCTTTAGTTTTGAAATCTTGGAACTTTGGTTTTAAAGAGACTTGGTTTTAAGAAGTGTAAGGTTTTTTTGAAATGGTTTTCAAATAATGATGGAATGTTTTGGTTAATGAAATGGTGGAACTGAATTTTCATAATTTTTTTGAAATGGAAAATGGTGTGCTTACACCGCTTTGGAAAGCAGGAACTATATCGATGTTGGTTTTGGAAAGTGTTTCCAATAGAGTTCTCTAAACAATAAAAGGCTATTTTAATGGGATGAGATGTTTTGAAATTGATGTGAATATCATGAAAGTGAGTTATTTTCAAAATGGTTTTGTCTTTTTGAATTTTTTTTAAGATTTGGGTTGGTATTTTGATCTCGTGGTTAGCGGTTTTGAGAAAAAGGGTGTGTTGGTTTACCATTTTGGTTTTGTAAAGTGGATGTATTTTTTTTAAAAATTTGTATTTCTGTGAGAAACCACATGCATGGGGTTATATGGGATGATTGATGGTTGATGGTATGACTGGATGAGTGTTGGGATGGATATGAGGCGGGTGCCCGGTGTGGCACAGAAACATGAATGTGTAAGGCCCATGGGGTACCATTGGTGGATACACTAACCACTGAATCGTTTGTTTTCAAGAAATGTTTTTAAATAAAAACATGATGTCTTGATGAATTATTTTGTGCTGGATTATATTATGTTTTTTTGGAAAATGTTCATGTAGTGGGATGTTTTGAGTCCAAGAACCCCACATATTTGATCTGTTTTTTGGGTTTATGTTTGGTCGGTAAGCTGGGTAGAAGGACCAGTTAGTAGTCTCTTCTGAGATAAGTTTCGAGAAACCTTTATGGTTGTTCCCTTAATGTGTTTGGATATGTTTTATGGATATTTTGACCAATGGTCCAGCTTGGTTGGGTCCTTGGGTTCTCTCATTGGATAAGGTATGGCCCCATTAATGGTTAATGCATAACTGATGTGCAACCCGAATTGTTTCACCATTGGAAAATCCTCCAGTTTGTTGATATAAGGAATATTTTATCAATATTTGTTGATTGAGTTTACACCCATTCCTGTATTTCATTTTTAGATCATCTTGTAACAAGAGAGTACTCGTGGAAGTTTTAAAGAGAACTTAGTTTCTTAATTTTCCTAATTCGTCGAAGCTGGAAGTGGTCTAGGGTTGTTAGTGGGTATGAGTGTCTCAATGGTGTCTAAGAGGGCCTCTGGTATCATCACAGTTTCTTTGAAGCATGAGTTCATGTTAAACCGCAAGTGTCGAAAATATGGTCACGATAGGATATTGTGGCCACTATATAGAATTGTGTGTTGTTTGGGGATGTTGTATAAGGTCCCTCTCCATGCATTGTTTATATCAGTCATAATGGCCATGTTCGGTGATGCCTTATGTTGTCATGTGCTTGATTGACCGTAATGGTGAAAGTTGGGCAATAATCTGAGAGTCTCTATTATGTTGGGAGAATGTATCCCTTGTAAAAACATAAAAAATATTCCATTTTAGAGGAAGGTGAGTATAGGTTTTCTTTACTTCTATTGTTTCTCACCCGAACAAATAAGGTGTGATGTGTGTGCATCTTCTATGCCCTTGTTTTAGTGAAATATCGAGTCAGGGTAAAGTGAGTTTGGAATTTGTTATGTCTTGGAAAACTTATCGGGGATTGCTTTGTAGTTTTTGGTTGCACCAAAAGAATAATTTTCGTCCATGGGGTTTCCAAAGCCCAACTGCAAGGCCAAATATGCTTCAATCATTTGATCTCCAGCCACAGGTCTCAGAGATAAGCTGGCTCGTAGTCAGGGGAAATCACAGGGTCATTTAAACCCTTGTACAGAGTCATATCCTTAGTATGAATGTTAGGAAGAGTTTAAACATATGGTGTCATCATCTTTCTTCTATTGTTCATGTTCGGTGGAAATATGTGGTGGGTCGTGTACCCATGTCATCGCCAAATGTTATTCCCTCCCCCTTTGGTTTCCACTGAGTTTTTAGAGAATGGTTTGAAGTTTTTCTAGACTGGTTGAGAACACTGTTTTCACTTGGTTAATAGTGACCATGCCCCAGAAAACCATGTGGATAGAAGGATCCACACTATTAGTGCATGGTTTCCCAAATCGTGTAGAATAACCATGTGACCATCCCAACTCTTCAAATTGTGGGGTGTTTCTATACCGGCCCATGCTAGTCGGTTAAGATGGTTGGTTCTTATGGTGGGGAGACCCACTATGAGTCTTATATAAGTTCTTTCATAATGGTCCGATGGAATTATACCCATTATACCGGGGAGTCCATTCAGGGATCCCCTATTAGTGTCTGGATTATGTCTCGGGAAAAATATAGGTTGTCTCTTATGGTGGGGAGCCTATTTTTGTTCCCCCATACCAGTAACTCAGATTTATCCATGATCTTGGCTTGGTGGTAGGTAGTATCGTTTGGATCTATCAAGATACCTATATCTTCCTTGGGTAAATTTTGGGATTGGAGAGTTCCCAATCGTTTATTTATAGCAAGGTAAGTGTAACAATGTTCGATGTTGTTGTTCATTTGGGTGAATTGCTTGAGCCTTGTTCGGATAGTGTTTAAAGAGTTTTATTTTGGGATAAAAGGTTTGATGTGATATATCATTTTAGGAAAATGGTGTAAGATTTGGTTGTGATATTAATCCTTCATTAATTGATCACTGGAGGTGTTTTGGCCATTGGGGTTGAAACCTGACAAGGGAGTACCTCTTGGTTTCTCAGTTGGGTTTGGTTGTTACTTTGGCCTTAATGTGACTTTACGGGGTGGAATGTTTTCATGGTGGGGTGAATTTTCACATACATGGCTTATTTTAAAGCTAAATTCCATTTAATTTCCGTTATTTCTTTGTTTTGAGGGTTTCCCAAGCTTTTATGGAGGAATGGGTTATTTTTCATGAATTGGGCCAAACTGTGAGCGCAATTCCAGATTTAAAATTGTATTTTAATTCCTTCATAACTCTTTCATTTTTCAACATTTTTCATTCATTCCAATTCCTAGTTTTCGTACCCAGACCTATTAACACTTCCATTTTAATTTTGACCATTTAAGAATCCATAATCATGGTGGATATGGGTTTTTAGTTAAGGGATTGGGTCTGCCCGAAAGCCCATTTTCTCCATTAAAAATAAATTTTAATTATTTAATATCTCATTCAATATTTGCGTTTTTTCGGTGATTCCAACTCTCACCCGAAACCACTTAAAAAAGGAACGCCCCCATTCCATAATCCTACAATTTGGAGCTCAATAGAGTCACAAAAGTGGTCTAAACCTCTTTGGATTTCATAATTCTCCCAAATTTTGAGAGGTAAATTAATCCTTTCATAACTCCTTATATTTTTACTCTTTTCCCACATTCTAGTTCCTACATGATCTCTTAATCCATGTTAGAACCTCCCATGAATTTTTGGATGTTTTCAAATTCATATAAAGGTGGATTTTGGGTCGTTTTCTTCAAGATTGTTTTAGGTAAGTGTATCTATTTTCAATTCCTCCCTTCTCATTAGAGTTTCCTCCCTATTTCATGAATTTATAGAATGTCCAGAATTTAGGGTTCTATCATAGGGTTTGATTTGGTGTATTTTTGTTCAAATATTGTGTTCTATGGATGGATTTATCTTCCTTATGGTGCATAGATTGTGTGGTTGATGTTTTACACCAAGTTTTGAGGGATTCGACACTCTCGGTAGGTGGTTCCATGTGTAAACTATTATTGATGAGTTATCTTGATGTATTTATTCAATTTTCATATTACTCATATATTAGGTGTGATGCGGAAACTATTTATGATTAATTTGGATAAGTGTTTAATTTTATAGTTTCATTTTAACTTGAAATTGGTTGTTTTCGTGTGTAACTCATGGGGTATTATTTGGGTGTATTTTATAACCTATGTAATTGCTTTAATAAATATTTTTTGGCCTTCCAATTATGTTTTGGTAATGTATTAGTGTCATTTGGGCCTAAAAAGAGGGGTTTTGAATAAGTTTTATGTGTAAAAAATTCTTATACTTCTTGAGAGTATTTTATAAAAATGTGTGTTTTCATTTTGACCATTTGTAGTATTATTCAAGGTGATTTTATAAAACATGAAAGTGGTTTAATAAATGTCTCTATGGCTTCCAATTCTGTTTTTTATAGGAATTGGTATGGTTTTTGGTCATAAATTGGGGTTTTTAAATGAGTTCTGTGTGAAAGACTTATTTACAACACTTGGGTTGTTTTTATGAAAATTGTAAATGTTTTGGTTGGTTAAAAAAGTGGTAAAAGGGTGAAAATGTACTGTTTGGTATGTGTGTTCACCTATTATGGGGTTTTTAAAGGTGAATAGATGTTTTAAGATGTCAAACATTTTTAGAATGTTTTTTAAATTTTTGAAATGTTTTATTAAATTGTGATGTTGGAGTGAAACTTATTTGTGGGATGTTTCGTGTTAGTTTGATGATAAAATGATTTTGAAGATAAAACGGGTATTATGTAACAAGTGAGTGGGCTGTTATGAGAGTTTTAATATATTTTAATGGTTTTATAAAATTTTTGTATGGATTTATGGAAGTGTTAATGAAATGTGAAAATTGTTGTGGGCTATTTTGGTGTGAGTCAGATTTCAAAATCAATTTGAAAGAAAAGTGGACTTTTATGACCTGTGTTGTATACATGTGGTCTGTTTAGTGAATTTATGATATGGAAATGATATTTTCATGTGAAAAGTATATTCATTGACTTGTTGAATTTTTTTGAGCACAAAGGGAAAACTTGTGTATCTAGGTGGGTGCACGTGTACTACTATGCTAGTGATTCCGTGGGGTTTGGCCTCCGTTTCACTTAGCAAGATTGATGCTTACAACTCTAACTAAACTATGATGATGATTATGATTGGGGAAAACTAGGTTATGGGTATGTTACCTACTAGTGCCTCGTGCATGAGAACAGATATTTGTGATGGTCACTCTCATCGAGATAGAAGGTACCTGGGACTCACAACTAGCTAGTGCCTAGGGGTTATTTCCCATTGCTTGTGCTCACTAGATATTTTGTGCTTACCGTCGGCATACGGTATGAGTGGCTGTAAAATTCAGTAGCTTTGTTATTTATTTTAAAAGTGTTTATTCTTTAAATTAGCCCACATGAAAACTTTTTTTATTTAATTTTGCATCTTTTAGAAATTGTAACTATCATTTAATGTTTTTGAAATCTTGCATGCTTTTCGTCTTTAAATGTTTATCACATCTAATCTCTTAGTGGTGGTATCCTAATGGGAGTTGGTTCACACCCTACTTACACCCTTGGGTGTAAGTAGACTTGGTTATTTTGGTTGTCGCTGGGTGGGTACAATTTTTAGTGCTAGTGGTTTGGGTTTCTAGCGGGTCCTTGGTGGTGAAGTCTTGTGGGGATGGCTTGAGGGAGGTTCCTCATTCCATGTGGAGGTTCTTGGGCTGTCCTTATTTGTTTTTGTAACTTTTTAATGGTCTTTAAAAAAAGTTTTAACTTTTGTAATTCAGTTCTGAAATTTTGTAAAAGACAAATTTAGTTGAAAAATCCAGATTTGTTTTATTGGGTTTGTTTTTTGTTTAGTGTTTATAAAACATGGTAAATATTTCCCAATTATCATTATATGATACCCAGGCACTTGTGCTAGCTCGTGGGGATTGGAAACGCCCTTCGGGCCTTGTCATGGCCTGGGTTTGGGGCCGGGTTTGGTGGCGACCAGATTCAGTTCGTGACAACTGATAAAAGTTTTTGTTATTAATTTATATAAAATTATTATATTTATATTAAAAAATATTGTTTATTTTTAAAATTAAATAAAAAAACAAATTTTTATAATTAATATATATTTTTTAATAATTCAAATATATATATAATGTTTTAATTGAAAAAAAGTATTTATAATATTATAATTATATATATATATATAATTAAATATTTATAAGATTATAATAAATTATATAAAATTATAAATATATTTTTTATATTTTTTATATTTAATATAGATTTTTTATATTTATTAGATATAATATATTTATTGGATTAATTCATTATATTTATTATATTTGTTATATTTACTATATTTATTCATTTTATAAATATATATTAGTTTTTAATATATATATATATAATTAAAATTATTGAATATATATGTGTTTTCAAATGAATTTGGTTAAAAAATATATTGATCATACGTATATGTTATATATCATATGCATGAATGTTCATTTATACATTACATCTCGTTGTCCGTTGATGTTGTATATTGATTAATTCATAATATTTCCCATATGAACTATATATCTTCTAAAAAATTTACTTATAAAATTACATTAAATATATTTAAATTATAGTTATATTTTATTATATTTTTAATGTTATATATAAATACTTTTCAAATACATTTCTAATTATAATTTTACTAGTATATATTAACAATTATATACCAATATTTATAAATATATAATATTTATAGTTACAATTATTTCTCTATATATATATATTTATCCTATATATCATTTAAAATAAATATATAATAATATAAATAAATTATTAAAATTATACCCATACCAGCACTTTTTTAGCACTGAAAAAGGCCATATACTTATCAGTGTTAGGAAATCGCTGATAAAATAATTCATTATCAGTGATATAATATTTTTTCTCATAAATAACTATGTTATCAGCCCTTTTTAGTGCTGATAAGTTCCTATCATCATCAGAACTAATAAAGTGCTGATAAAGTACCTATTTATCATAGATAAAATTATAACACTGATAAATAGGTATTTTATCAGTGCTTTTTTAGCACTGATAAAGGTCATATTTTTCAGCGCCAATAAAGCACTGATAAAGCTATGTTTTTTCAGCATTTCTTATTTTAGATAAGATAAAACATACCTTTATCAGGGATTTTAACCAGCACTGATAAAGGTTCTAGTGGTTTTCATAAAATACACAAACAGGCTCTTCCTCTGTCACACCCTCTCAAGCCTTCGTGGAAGATAAAACCTGTGTCATTGACCCCTCCTCCATCGTGACACCTCCTCCTCTTCCTCCACTGCTACCTTTCCTCCTCCTTCGCCACAACCATCCTCCTTTTTCTATTTTGTTGTTGTTTTCTCCTCCTCCGCTGTCATGACCCCTCCTCCATCACAACCCTTCTCCTCCTCCTCTACCATCATTCCCTCCTCCTCCTCCTCTACCTCCTTCTCCTCTTATTCCTTGTGTGGTCCCCTTGTCCATGTGGCCTGCTTCGTCGGGCCCTCCTCATCCAACGACCACCCCGACAGCCTCCTCTATAGAGTGAAGATTCCCCCCAGTGAGTCTATTATGTAATTAATTTGTACCCTTCCACATTATAATGGAATTTTGTTTGTATAGATTTTCTTTGGCTCACCATGAAAGCACTAGATACTTGTGAACATTTTTTTTGAACTCAGGATTCCTTTTGGAATCCCAGATATTGTTTTTGTATGATTATGATTAGAGTCTAAGAAGATATCTTGAGATGGAGAGAGAACACATGGTCAAAGAAAGATTCTATTGGCAGAACGCTGGTTCATACGTGTTATAATACTGGATAGTTTGATTTAGTTAGTGTTTGACTTTGGAATCACATCAGGGGTCAGATTAGACCATGATATATTAAGATGAGCATGGTATTCCCCCGACATGTAGAGAATCATACTCTAGTTTTTAATGGAATATTGGTGGTAGAAGTTAATAATTTTTTAGTTTTGTTATCCTGGGTTTTAATTGTAAAATAAAATAAGATTATTGGTTCAAACAAGGATTTTCATTCTTGGTAGGTTTTTGGATTCTTTCCAAGTTACTAATTTAGATTAGAAAGTGAGATAAAATGTTAGTGGATACCAACTCTTTTGAGGTAGTTTAGGTGGATGATGTTTGACTTATGCTATCATTTGAGGTTATATGTAATGATTTGACACATTAATTGGTTATTTAATATTTTTTTGATGGGATGTTTATAGATATATTTAATTATTTACAATAATTTTTTTTAGGTTGTACTTAGATGGTGGAGGTGTATCTGTGGAGTTCATAAATTGGGTAATGAAGAAGAAGGCCTATTTTGTACTATAATTCTCATGTGTGGTTGGGTAATTTTATTGTATGTGGAACTAGGTGTGTCATTGAAAACATGAAATTGTATTTTTGTATGAAATTTTGTAGTCGAGAGGCACCATGGATAGAAATTAGCTTTTAGAAGTTAAGTATTATGGTGGGGAGTTTCATAGACCGATTGATTGAATAAACATTGAAATGATATTTTTTCAAGATAGGAAAGAATATGTAAGTACCATATCATCATCTCAGTGATGGTTATGAGCTTTGGCTCAGGATGAGGCGGCGTTGTGTCTTCTGTTGGGTGCTATGATTTGAAGGAATGTTTGGAGTTTAAGAACAGAATGCATTTTTTTGACTCCAAATAGATAACTGATAGTTGTGATTCAATAGTATTAACACTAGGACATATCAAGTATGATAATCACAATGGTAGAGAGTTTGTAATGCCTTATCCGAATTGGAATTTAAATTTTTAGGAGGAGATGGGTTTTTTTCAATTAGTGGACAGACCATTTTTAAAAATGATTGTTGGATTTTGAACCTGTAAGTTGGGACATCTTAAAGTAGTATTTTATATATTTTGAGGATCGATATGTCTCTTAGGTTCATAAAAAAGTTAAAGAATTTTTTGGAGTTGAAATTCTAGTTTTTGGGGTAGCAGCCTAGGGATCATGGTTTTTACATGATTAGTGATAACCATGCACCAAAATATTGATGATTGGTTTGTATAGTCAAAAAGTTTTTTTAAATCATGTGAGGGGCCATAGAAAACCATAAAAAAATAATTAATAAATTTTAAAGTCATTTCTCATGGTTTTCACACTATCTGTTAAACCATGTGCATTAATCATGTGAAATGGTGTGTCTTGGATAGTAAAGGCTATATAGTTTCCACATGGTTATGAAAACCATATGGACAAACCATGAACCCCTTTAAAAAGTGAATTTTTACAAAAATTTTCCTCTGAACCTTTTTTGTTTTACTATACTTTTTCCCTTTTCTCATCTACAACCCCTCTGCGCTATTACACCCTCCCCCTCCTATCCTCTTAGGTGGTTCTACTTCACCTGGTGTATGTTTCATATTTCATCACATGTATTGGAGATCCTTGGATATATTTACCTCACTGATTGTTTCTTTTTTAGTTTTATTTCATTTTCATACAGTGTTCCACTTGGTTAAGCTAATATACCCTATTTGTTTTACAGTTTTCTTATTTCTCATTTTCACCCATTTTAGGCTGAATCAGATGATGGTATTTGGTCTGTAAAGACATAGAGGTTAGGGTGTAGTGATGACCAATGCATAATAGTCCTTTTCCCCTAGATTATATGGTCTCATTGTTGAATATGAACATAGATTCTAGATGTGTTTTTACTAGGAACCATTGTGATGTGGCTATCTTTTTTGTGTCTATGTTCTTTCTCATTTGGGACCCATTGGGGCATGGCCCTATGTGTTGTGTCGTGATAAATGTTTTCCCATATTTCCTATGTATTGTGTTTTGATTCATTCCCTGTTCTCCCTTATATTTAGGTCTTTTATAATTAACTCCATTTGATGCTTGAATGCTTTAAGAACCTCTTCTTATTGAACCTCGTGATGGAATAAGACCACCGAACTAAATATAATTATTAAAACTAACATCATTATAATGAAAAATAGATAATGAATATTTAAATACACTAGCCCGTCATCATTTCCATCAACATCTCCACATAATTCACCCCCCAAGATTATCATTTACACATTCAACAACACTTATGACTATATGGTGAATTAAACCAAAGATATTAAGATTCCATGAGGATTGTAAGATATTTCCTATATATCTTCCCATAAGTTATGAATTAATCGCATATTTTTTAATCAATTATTAGTTTCTTATGTCTATTTCACACAATATGTTCAAAAAACATTACTACTATACAAATGAGTATTTCCTTAGTAGTGACTACTACAATTTCCAATATATAAAAGATATATCAGATATGATACTATGAGGACCTACCCCCATAGGAAATCCAGTGGAATTGGGAATATATTTGTATCTGAACCCCCCCATTCTATATTTAAATGGACATTGGTTAGTTATAATTGGAAATGTAATGATACGACCTAGACAGGTGTCATAACGAACAACTAACCTAACATTCCACTAACATAAGAGGTGTTAATGATCCATATGGGATAGAAACAATCCCCTAGGAAAAATATATGATTAATGTGGAAAATTTTACCCCAAAATTATAATAAATTAAAAATGATCTTTATTCTAAATACTAGACATGCCCCATTCATAAATTGAACGTCTTAGAAAATAGTAGATATGAAGAAAATAAATAAATAATAATAAGATAACATAAATGAAAAATAAAATACCACTATTGACCAATAAAATTGTTTAACTATATATGTCCCATTTATAAATCTCACTGGACCTATTTTGGAAAGGTATAACATATGAGTTCTCATTTTATGTTTTCTCCTCAGTTGGAAATCTCTTCTATCGTGTTCTTCTCCTTTGTCACGCACTGAACGACACATTCAAAGTGATTTTTCTCATCTTACACATCGGTTTCCTCTTGTTCGCATGTTATTACTCTTCTATATTGATGGTTTTGTTTTTAAATGTATGAGTAAACACCCCGAAAAAAATCATGTTCGTTTGTGGTCCTTGTTTGTGCACTAATTGAGTAGCATGTTGGTTGGTACCTATTGATCATTTGAATATAAAATTGGTAATTTACGTATACATGGCTAATTAATGAATTCCCCAGTATGATAAAACTTCTTGGATAACCCATTAATTAACAAATGGAATTGAATCAGTGCTTCTTTGTAAGATCAGAAATTGTGTTTGTTTGGTTTGTGTGGTGTTGAAATTATGAGAAAGATTGTGTGTTTATATGGGGTTGAGATTGTTGGAATGATTGGTATGCCATTTTTTTCCATGTTTTAGTTCCTCCATCATTAAATATTTATACAACTTTACCCATTTCAATGGAACCTCCACTTTTTTACTAGTACAATTCCACATAATCTTAGAAAACCACTTCACTACAAGACTCTATGGGACACCTTATGGGAACCCTATTTAAATAACCATAACAACACATGTAATGAATCATTCCACCTGCAAGAAATCCATGTAAAATCATACCATCAATTAGTTTCATACAATGGTTCTTGACTCGATACAATATGTTTCAAGATAAACACTAAAAGTCTAGTTTAAAACAATGCATATAGATCACATGGGGGATACTAAAACATTCTTGTTCAAGGGATACTCATAGCTAGTTCCATTTATCATGTGGTTGGGAATATGGGTGTGATCTAATTTGGTCCTAAGTAATGCATGGAGAGGTAAGGGTATTTTAACCAAAGATAGTTATATTGATTATAATTGGATGATGACCGTAATTGAAAGTCTTTTGTGTAATTATTTTGTTAAAAATTAATATTATTGAATAAAATAGGATGAATATGAATAATAAATGGATGAATTCCAAATGGTTGACAAAAGATTTTGAAGATGGTGTGAAAGTGTTTATCAAGTTTTAAAAATATCATGCATATAACTCTTCTCAAATCCTTTGTTTGTGTTCACATTGTTTATATTCAAGACAAATTAATCCAGAGGAGTTAGAAGTAAACTTGATTTTTCACAAAATAGATCATAGTTATACATGTTAAAATAAACATGGGTAAAATGAGTGTAGGTAGTGGTTGGGATATCACTGTATTTTATGGATCATGTGGTATGATTACAAGCATGAACAATGAAGATGATTTTATGGAGGATGTCATTAGAGATGTGAATGGTGATGAAGATCGTATTGAGTAAATGAAAAAGAAAATTGAATATGAACTTTTCTATTGCCAAAAATTGTTTGAGCAGTTAAAGAGTTGTGAAAATATTCTATTGAATGCAGGTTTCAATAAATATACAATATTTTCATCCGTACTGAAGCTATATAATTTGAAAGAAGTCAATGGGTGTAGTGACACCAATTTTGTAGAACTACTTGCTCTCCTAGATGACATGCTCCCAGACGATAATGAGCTTATGTTCCAAAAATATGTAGCCAAAAAAATACTACACTCAATAGGCATGATCTCCTAAAGAATACATGCATTCCCGAATGACTGTATACAATTTCAAAAGGACAAAAAATCACCTAAAGAATTCCTAAAGTGTGGTGCTTCTCAATAAAATAAATAAAGATATGGTCCTTCGAAAGTTTTATGGTACTTTCCAATCATTACAAGGTTTAGGTACCTATATTTAAGTGGGGGTACTACAGGACAATTAACATGGAATGGAGATACAAGAATTAAATATGGGAAATAATGTCACCTAGCAGATTCTCTTTAGTGGAAGTGAATTGATCATGAGTATCCTAAATTTTTAAATGATCTGAGAAAACTTCATCTAGAATTATCTATATATAGAGTGCATCATTTTGGTTTTAAAAGTAGTAGTAACAATACATGGCCAGTTATGTTGGTAAATTATAACCTACCACTGTGGTTATGCATTAATTGAAAATACATCATGTTATCTATGCTAATATCATGACCAAAATAACCGAGTAATGATATTGATGTTTATTTGGATCCATTGATCGATTATTTGAAATAATTATGGGATTGAGGTGTTACGTCATTTGATGCTTACAAAAATGAGTATTTCACTTTGAGCACCATGTTGTACGAGATGATAAATGAGTTTCTTGTTTATTGAAAATTTTTAGGATATATAATTAAAGGAACTCAAGGGTGTCCCATTTTGGAACAAGGTACACAATCAATTAGGTTAAAAACATTAATAAAAAATTGTGATTCTTATACATCAGAGATTTCAAACCCAACGACATTAGTATTGATCTTGGACAACATCATTCGATTGAGTTTCATAAGAACTTACAACACTGTCTCCACTAATTGATGAACCATTTCTTGAGAAAGTAAAATATGTGGACACTGCTTTTGGTAAACCATTTTCGAAAAAACATACAAAAACTAGTTGAAAAAAGAGATCATTTTTTTGAATTACCATACTAGAATTGTTTGTATGTCAGACATTTTTTTGATGTTATGCATGTTGAAAATTTTTTATGTGATTATGTCATTGGAAAATTTCTAAATTAACCTGGAAAAACAAAGGATGGAATTAAGGCTGGGTTGGACATTGTATAGATGGGAATACGAGAATAGTTGGCACCAGTGAATGGTGAAAAATGTACATATCATACTCCTACTAGTTAAACTCTTTCCAAGAAGGTGAGATATCAGTTTTTCAACTTCTTGATTGACATAATGGTTATAGAGGGGTATTTATCAAATATCAAGAACATCGTATCAATTATTGATTTATTGTTAAAAATTCTGAAATCACAAGACTACCATGTTTTGATCAAAGATATTATTCCTATAGATAAATGATTCATTTCTTCCAAGAATGTCTTCAATAAATTAATGAAGCTATGTTTCTTCTTCAAAGCTATATACAACAACGTTATAGACCCGGTAAAATTTCCAACAATGGAAAGAGAAATTTCCATAATTTTATGTGAATTAAAAATTTTCAACCCATTGACATTAATTAATAAGATGGTTCATCTGATGGTTCATTTGGTGAAATAGATTTGACTATGTAGTCTTATACGTTATAGATGGGTGTACCCCATTGAACGATATTCGAGGATTTTAAAAGGGTATGTCAAAAATCAAAGTCGGCCAGTGGGTTGTATTATGGAGCGATATATTGTTGAGAAAGCCATTGAATTATATACCAAACAACTATCATCTGTGGAAAACATTGGCCTACCGAAATCTCATCACACTAGGTGGTTTGAGGGTGATGTAATTTCTGGAATATTGGTTGTCACAATCAATATTAGAAATCAGTAGTAGGCCCACATTTATGTTTTTCTTAACAGTTTCAACGTTGACTAATATGTTTAAAACCATAGAAACATTATTAGGCATTTGAATCCAATTAATAACGAGAAATGGATATCAGATACACATAATTTATAGATTATAGGATGGTTTTAGGACATTGTTTTAAGAAGTTAGATGAAAATCTGGACTCAATTTCTGAATGGATTCTATGGCTAGCTGAAGGAACAAGTGTGTAGGTATTATCTTATAATAATTATATAGTCAATGGTTATACATTTTATACTAATGAACATTATGAAGATAATACCATGAAAAATAGTGGGTTTACACTTGTGGTTGAAGCGATGCATGTTTTTGGTGCTAAGGACAAAAATCCAATTTATGCAAATATGTCATACTTTGGAATCATCAAACAAAAATGAGAGTTGGATTATATGAAATTCCAAGTGCATATTTTTTAATGAAAGTTGGTTTATAATAGGAGTGTTGTTAAAATAAATTAATTGGGATTCATAAAAGTTGATTTAGTAAGGAATTGGAGAAAGGAGAACCGTTTATAATGGAATCATTGGACGTTTAAGTATTTTATGTCCTAGATCTCGCAAACTAAAACTTATTAATTATTCTTTGTTCAACCAAAACAACTGAAGCTTCATATGAATGTTCAATAAGGGATGAACCATTAATTGGGACTTCTCAATAAATTTGTAGAGTTCCCAATGTATATGACATTTTTAATGTGAGTTGAGACCATAATGAAGGGATTTACATAGTCGATAAAGGGGTTAAATATCTTGAGCCTTTAAAAAAGAGTAAAATAATCAGGTTATTTTTTTATTGTAATATAAATTTTGATACATTGTTTTATTATCTATTTTTGGTTGATTTAATATAATCTAAATTAAATGTTAAACCCCTTTTGTAGATGATGACTTTTACACACGTTGATTCTCCAAATCCTCAGGCACAATAGGTCTCTCAACCCACAACTACTTGTCCCAATGCAGAGAAACAATAGGTTTCTCAACCTATTTCTGCTAGTCCCAATGCTGAGGTATAACAGGTTTCTCAACATATTATTGTTGGTCCCAGTGCCAATTCTAGTGCTCTAGAGGAACATAAGGTTTATGATCAAAATGAGGAAATGGTAGGAAATGAAACTCTGACGGTGCAAAAAAAAAACAATAGTGTCGTAGTTTGATAGTGATAGCCTAAATACTTAAGGCAAAATAAAAAGGAATAAAATTTGAGGTGGGATTAAATAAGTTAGGCCAGCATGTTAACCCCAAAAAATCCATTTTTAGTAGCTACATTAGAATCATCACTCAGAAACATGTGTTGATTGATATACAGTCGTGGCACCATGTTGTCACCGGGCTTATGACACTAATGTTGGAAGATATTATGGTAAAATTATGATATCATTTCTTTAATTTATTAAAATAATATAAAATACTAAAACATTTAATTACTCTTCTTTATCCATTGAAAATTGTATTTATAGTATATTTCTCTTAGAAGGAATATTTATGAAGAGTTTTAGGAAGGATTTATAGACTTTTATGCAAAATTTTAACCAAATATCATCTTAAACATGCTAAATGTAAAATCAAGCCACACCCATAACTTCTTTATGCACTATTTATATCCCAAGGAGTGTGGGATAAGTTTTGCAGTCGTCGTGCAGAGCATAATTTTCAGGTACATACTTTTTGGTAATATATTGTTTGGCGTTGCTTCTATTCATCACTTTTATTGATAGTTTATTTATCTATGAAACAATAATTGAGTGCTGAAAATAAAGAACTGGCGGAAAAACTGGCGTACCCCTACTCTAAAGCAAGGATGGGGTACACTTCACTTGTGAAAAAATTGGTATGTTTTTTAAATCGACGATAATACTTTTATGTGACATAAAACAACACCATAACCATGTCACTATTTTTATATGCAGATTGATGAATCGAAATCAAAACCCAATTCCATCACACACCATGTGATCTGAAATGAGGTTCGTGTAAATAGAAAGGGGATACTGATAGATGAAAACACACAAAAAGTGTGGGAAAATGTGTAAGTATGACATAATATAAATTTGAGTTACTTTAAATCGCTATTAAAAAAGAATGAGTACTTATTTTCCTATATTTTCTATCTGAAATAGTCACATGATTCAACAACACCCGCACCAGATGCAAACATACTTTCAGCAGCCTTGAAGCAGCTAGAACAGTATGGCCGAGTCAGAGGTGTGAGTTTTTTGGTGACACCCCAAACATATTTTCAAAAAAAAAAACAAAGGATCAAACTGAGGAAATGAAAAATATTAAATAAATAATATCTATTTTCAAGAATAATTATAATACTAGAGAGAGATGATAGAAAGTAATATGAGGGGAGGCGAAGAGAGGAAACAACTCCACAATAACTCATGCGTGAAGATCCTGCCCCACCCCACTAGAATTTAGGTGAGCCATTCTCCTCAAAAACCTGACTTAGCTAAGGTAATCAATCATCTAATAATTGTTTTTGTAAATTGTGAATAACATTTACATTGATACCCTTTTTATACTGATATTATAAAAGGTGAAAATGGTTGTGATGTATATCTATCAGCTCCCACCTATTGCCTTGTAGCAAGGGCAATGGTTTCCAACATGGAGGACAACATGCTAAAAAATAGAACACTTCCTACAAGTCATGTTAGAGTGTCGATTAATTTAGCTAATGAGCCGAGAATTGAGCTACTTGTTCCAAATGATGATAACAATATTCTTATGGTCGAACATTTTGTTGGAACATTCATCACATGGCCATCAATTTTTGTAAAAAAATCATGTCAACAAGAAGGTATTCATTTTTAATTTATTTTTCAAGATGAAACTTTCACATTTATGAAAAATGTTTTGAACTGATGTATATTATTAGGAAACAACAAAAGGAAGGGGGTGAAAATAAATATCATCTCAAAATAATCTCATGGATCACCCAACTGATCAAAATTATATACAAATAACACATTTACCATACAAATTCTATATCCACATTTAATATCCTTGTAAGATAATTTGGATACAAAGCTGATAGACAAAAATACTCAAATATTTTATTTTGAAAAAAATTTATACGGATGGGAAGAATCAGATTTCATTAGGGATGACAATATATATTAAATTCTCATGTTTTAATGGTTATGTACCTCCATTATAAATATATACATAAGGTATGTTTTCATGATTTGATTTTATAAAATCTGATATACTATGATAATTATGACTAAATACATTTTAGATTTTTTGCAGGCATATATATGAAAAATAATTAAAGGGATTTCAACATGAAAAAAATTGGACTTGTTATTCTTTACATCACCTCTTAAAAATAAGAATTAAATGCTGATAAAGTGTGTGAAATAATGTCATCCCTGTTCAAATTGTTTGAAATCAAAATTATGGATGACAGACTCATTTAGAAACCAACGATGAAGGGGTAAAACTCTACAATTTAATCATATCAACTATATTTTTATTATTTTCATCACTTGTTACTTTTTTTGTTTTTAGGTAGCATTGGAAGCTCATTGAGGTCAGTTTAGAAACACCAAATATTTATTTTTTGGATTCAATGAATGGATCTACAACAGACCGATCACACATGATATAATTTTCCAATTTGTAATACACTAGATCAAAAATTTTAGAACAAAACATCTAGTTATATAATTTATGTTATCTTTTAATGAGGATTCTGTTATAATTGGGTAGTGCATAAATAATGTCTACTTCATGGAATAAATCAAGGGCCTAAGGAAAAGAATGCCAATGAGATCTAAAACTGGACAAGTATACTACTATGTATAATAATATTTCACTATCCAAAATCATATAAAAGTAAATTACTTATTTTTATCGATATTTCTATAGTGTTCAATGCAAAAAAATAGAAAATATTATGGTTATTATGTTTGTAAATTTACAAACGATATTGTATTTCATAAAAAAAAAGCATCCCTGAAGAAGTATTTTTGAAAATAATTACTAGTTCATTCATAATATTTATAAATCCGTTGTGTATTTACATTTTTTCAGTACTACCATGACTATCTCAAAAACTAATATTCACAAGATGATATAGATGTGTTTAGAAATGAATGGGCAGAATAATTGATGGAAGATTCTACACAAATAAGATGAAGGTGAATTCCTACTAATTTTTCTATCCTTATATGATAATTGATATGTCTCTAATTTACACTTATTAATCATCTATGATCACCCTTTCTTATGTTTCATATTATAAGGTTATGAAGAGTGGTTTTAGAAATGATTTGTCTTTATAGTAAATAATAACTTAATGAGAGACTCTTACGAACTAGTTCTTTATGTTTCAATGTTTCCAAAAGCACTAGACCTAAACTATTATGGAATGGATTATTTATATTCTTTATTTTGGTAATTTATCCTGAAATTTTTACTGATGTAGTTTGTTGGAAGAAAATTTGTTTTTCATCACTCACAAATTTTATAAAAAACATAGGATACATTTCTACTTTCGGTTAACAACTACTTTTCATATAATCTGATCTGAACTTCCCATCCAGCATCGCCGTGATGCTCTAATCGCACACCATGTCTATGATATAATCATTCATATTTCACTTTTTCTTCTCTTCATGCACCCATATACTATGTAAATGGGTGTAGGAAGGAAAGGAAAAGTGAATGCTGAATGATGATACCATAGAGATGGATTCCAATGAGAGCATCATGGGGACACTGGATCAGAAGATATGATTAGATTCTATGCTAAGTGTTACTTAAAAAATAGTAGTAAAGTTCACAAAGAATCATTAGTCATGTTATTAGCTTATATCTGGACCAAATAAACCCTTTGGAAATATGTAAAGGTAATGTTATGACATAATATCTATATTTTAATGAAAAATTATATAATGAAACATTTATTTTATATTCATTATTCCTTCTAGGGTCCTTTTATTTTAGAATATTTTTGTATATGTGACATGCCTTTGTAGGAATAGAAAAAACACTGTGTCTGCTCAATCACAGAGGTAATATTGATGTTTTCATAGTAAAATAAATGTCCCTATAATTAATGATTTATTTCATATTTATGATTAATTTATTTATTTTATGTAATCAGTATTAATATACTCATATGTGAAATCAATGTATAAAATTTTGAGGTTATTATAGTTTCTATAAGAGGAAGTGGACGATTCAAAATCGTGAAAACGCATTCAATTTTTTTTGATACATTAGGGAGATTATCCATAAAACATTTGAAATGTGTAGTAATCAATCCCACCAAAATACGACACAGGATGCAACTTGTATGACTCAAAGTGTATCTTTTTATTTAAAATTTACATTATTTTTAGTAAAAAGAAAAAGTGACATACAAAAAATTGAGCAAATGCATTCTAATTGTTTTGATACTTTAGGGAAATGATCCATAGGTCATTTGTGGCCTGTAGGAATCAACCAAACTTCAATTAAAAGTACAACATGACTCGTATGAACCAAAGTGTATCTTTATATTAAAAATTGACATTAATTTTATAGTAATATAGAAGTGACATACCAATGGTCAAAACCATATCCTAACTACATAGACTATGGGGGCTTCCACCCACAATGATTGGTCAACACCACCTCCAATAAGTCATGTCTATGTGAACATGACTCCAACAGTGCATCAAACAAAAAATGATGAGCGAAAATCAATAAAAAACCTAATCCACGTCATCTCACACCTCGTGACCCTATGACCATGTACCTAAAATAATTATGGTCAACATCGTCTCATGTCTTGGGAGCCATGACCTTGTCCTGATTACTTCATCACTTCAAATTCTGATGACCAAGTTGCATCAACCTGGTGATCATCGTCACTCCAAGTATATGAGCCATGACCCCACCTAAAAAACCACATCGCCTCAATCCATACGATCAGTACCCACCTCAATCTTAAGGCCAAGCCCATTACATTCCCATGTAATCAAGTAACCAATATAACAATTCAATTTAATTCAAATTTACAATCGTCTTAATTGTTTCATGTTATTCCAAACCTCTTACCCGACATAACCAATCTTAGTGGAGCAAGAGAATGCCTATAGGCTTTCCATATAATCATTAGAATAATTTAATAAGAATATATATAATTAATTAGGTTCTTGCTCTAAAAACACACACAATGTATATGAACACACCCCCAAAACACTCACAAAATCAAGGATAAACCTTGAAACCACCAGCCTTGTACTTGTATGCAATCACTCATTTCTTATCATCCTCAAAATCGATCTTAATCGAATGAAAATAGAATTTTAGATGAATTCCATGAAAATTTTAAAAAAGGTCTCAACTGTATTTACCACTACATATGGAGAGATAACTAGAAAAGAGAAGCATGAAAATTGAAGGTATTATTGAGATTAATATATATCACTAATAGAAAAGGTTTTAATAGGTAACACATCTAACCACCCTTACACTCTATTACCACACCATATCATAAAACATCTTGTCTCAAGGCTACTTACCTACCCATATCAAGGTTAGGTATCAAGTATCATCTAGTTTATGTCCCCCTACCTACACACATTAGAGTCAGGTGCCACATATAATCTGGCCCCATGGACCCTTTCTTACCCTTGATAAGTCCAGGAATCAAATCTCATGTATTAATTCGGGTTAGCTGAGTATAATTCCACTAAATCGGTTATAAATAAAAAACACTATTTTTTGACACTTTAAAAAAATCATCCCCAATAATAATCTATTTACACCTTTATCAGGGTCATGACCATATATCAAATGCATATAATGTCACATATAGATCTCATTGGAACCAAATGTTTGGGTTGGCTAAGTAGAATTCCCCCAAAAGAGGATAAGTAAGAAAACACTATTTATCTTCATTACTGACACTTTAAATAGTCCAACCCCTCTTATCTCAATCTAGGTTCCCAATAAAAATATAATAAAGCATACATTATATGAGCATAACTACCGATCATGATTCGTAATCAAACCTCCCTTGCCATACTGGGTCAAGATTCAAAATCCACATAATAGAAAAATATCACTCCCAAGTGTTCCACCTAATGTGAAAATCAAATAAACTATAAAATGGGAAATTAAAAAACCAATTTACTGAAGTTGGAAACATAGTATGTCCCCTGTGCATGGGGACTAAATCACCCAAACATAATATTTGTACCCTGTCCTAACATACTCAAAAGAACAAGTGACATTATTAAAACTGAGAAAACTCATTCAGATTGTTTTAATATTTTAAAACAACACTCTATGACTCATTTATGACATATAGGGATTAATCCCCCCTCAATACGATGCATGGTGTGACCGGTATAACTCCAATTGTGTCGTTTTTTTAAAATTGAAATTTTATTAATGTATTCTTTCATATTAATGTTTAATTTATTTTATTATTGTATTAGTAACATAATATTAATGTTCTTATATTGGAGGAATTTTTTTCTTGAGTTTAGATGCTTTTTTCTGAAACTAATACCATGGAAGACAATTTTTGAGAGGGGGTCATGGATTCAAAAAGGATGAAACATTAATTTCTTTAACAGTTTGATAGATAATTATAATTGTAACCATATAAAAAATTGTTTGAAATGTATATAGAGGTTTGTTTTTTTGTATTCATGATATCAAGTAAATGTATATATAATTTCTTTTGAAGCTCTTGTGTCTGCTATTTTGTAGTTCTGTGCTTTATTTGTGTGCAAGAGCTATTTTTTGTAGTGGTTTTGTGTGTAGGTGTTGTTTTGTGCTGTTTTGGGTAGGTGTTGTTTGTGTGCAGGTGTTGTTTGTGTGCACGTCTATAGGTGATGGGTGTGCCTTTAAATAAACTGCACATCCCAATAAACTAGGCCTTTATTAGTGCTATTTTGAGAGCTGATAAAGGGGGGCCTTTATTAGGGATTTTTTTAGCTTGGATAAAGGGCCCCCTTTATCATCTCTTTTTTAGCACTGTTAAAGGGGACTCCCTATCTTCATAGTGAATAATAGCTATTTTATAGTGCTATTAAAATCATTTTCTATAAATTTTAAAAGCCTTATTTGTAGTAGTTAAATCAAGAGGATGATGAATAATTCTCTATAACATTGAGGTATACCTCTAATCCTGAACAGCTGCAATAAAAGTGGTGCTAATTTCAAAACATACGAATTAATTAATTCATATTATTTGAATATGATCAAAATATAATATTATCTAATATCAATTATTTTTAACCACAATATAAGGTGATCATATAAAATCCAAATAACATTATGGCCTTTAATTATATTTGAGAGTCTGATGGAAAAATCCTTGGTGATGTTTTCTCATTTCTAATATAGTATAGATATTTATTTTAATATATAATTAAACTTATATCCCTTAGTTATAAAATGATTTCATGATAATAACTAAGATATATACTATACAATATCTCTATTTGTGTTCTCAAACAAGAAATGCTATTTTTGATCTCTATATATTTTTGTACTTCCAGGATAAATATGGAATGATAGATATTGATATAATCCAAAATAATTCTTCTTGATGTCTGGTATTAATGAGGCATTTAAATTTATTGATCATTAGCATTCAGTCATAATAATGGCTTAAAGAATGACTATTTCTCTTTTTTTTGAATTTCACATATTTTTTCTCCTCATCTTTGTGTATTTCCTAGATAGATTGTTGAACACTAATTAGATAAAGATATTGTTTTACCCCATCCTTTATTATTTCCTTATCAGTCCTTTAAGATAATTAAAATATCAGATATTCTGTGACCCTTATCATTAATAATCTAGTATGTTCATTTCAACTCAAGGCATTGGCCACCTTGTTCCCATTCCAAGGGTGGTAAATTATTAATTAGTCATAATAATTAATCAAATACAACAATGATTTATGGGACATATTTAACTAATTTTTAGTTAATATGTACATTCATCCTTAATGTATTGTATATATGTATGTATATATGACACCTTTTTTAATATATAAAATGACTCTATAAACCAAAAAAAAATCCAAATGATTAGAACTGTAATTTTTATCATGGAAAATAAATTTTAGTGAGGAAAAAATCTATGGCCATGTCATTCTAAAAGATAACACATCCCATACCTTACTTTTCTATATAACTTATGATCATGAACCCATATTTAAAAAAATATAATGTAATGATAGGTTCACTAACTAATCCTCTCTTCAGTTCCTTGAACATTTACTCAGATTAATCCACCCAAAGGATATTGTATCCCTTTCAGGTTAACATGCTGAATGGATTTGAAATCCAAGAGAAAATTTTTACATATTCCTAAAAATTCTTGTAAAACCAAGAAAACTGTAGATCTCAATATTTTTGGTCAATCTAGTCCAACATTCAATAAATTTTTTATTTTATTTATCACAAATATACCGTCTATTTAAATTATATATCCCAAAAAAGAAACTTCATGTTTCTAAAATTTACAAAAGGTAAATTTTTCAGATATATTATCTATATTTATGGTCTTTAGTATAATATCCAAGACATCATTATTCAATTAAATTATCTTTGAATATATTTAATCATCATCTATAAATACTACCAAAAAATGATTAAGGTAAAATATAAAGTATATATTTATTAAATAAATGAAGATAGTAGCATAATTATTAAATCCCAATGGAATCACTATAAATTCATAGTGTCAATACCATGTATAAAATGATTTCTTAGGTATGTCCTCCTTCTTGACCCCTAATTTATGATATCCATAAAATTTCCATTCTTGGAAAAGTATTGATATCTATGTAGTTGATAAAACAAGTCATTCATATTGGGTAGAGGATGCTTTTTCTTAGTAGTGATTATGTTCGGTTCCTGATAATGAATGGAAAATCTTAATGATCCATATTTCTTCTTAAAATGATTTTACATTCACCCCGAGATGATTTGTATGGGGAAATGCATCCACTATCAATATTATTATGGATTTTCTTATTAAAATCATGAAACTAAATTAGGTATTTACTATATTGAGTCTCTTAAATAGGTGTGTCACCATGTATGAGTTATATTGAAAACTCAACATAAAAATTAATGGATGACTATGAAAAAATTTGGAATAAAATCAATAAACTCATTCATAGTAAAAATATATGTCATTATGGTTTTATCCTAAACCATATGAGATAAAAAGACCCTTCGATTAGTAATTAACATCCATAAAATGGATGTAATATCCATTGTATTTTCATATTTATCATCGTAGTGATAGGCGATCATAGGGTGGTTCACATGCTAAATTTGACTACCCTTACTTAGAAATTAATGTGAGAGTTGTGTTAATAATTCCAATCCATGCCGAAGATAATATAAAATTTAACTATAATGTAAATTATGAGATATAAAGGAATGAAATTAATACACTCTTCAATTCGACTTGAATCGTATACATGATATGCAATCATCATAGAATTATGGTTTCACACAAAAAATTAAATATGTTATAACTGAGGATGTGAATTGAAATTTATTGGGACATTACAAGATAAAAAATAATTAAAATAAATATTCTAAAATTGAGTACATCAGTATTTGATAAAACATATAGCAACCTAATATTCATCATTCGATATTTAATCCCTTAATAAATCAAAAGTAGTCATCATGGCCATCTAAAATCACTAATCAATGTGATAAATCATGAAAACCAGTTTATTTTATTTCCAAATCATGACACATTATTTTAATTAAATAATACATTAGTTTTAACCTAGTACATTCATGGGAATAATATATTCCAATTTTTTAAATTGGTTCATAAATAAAATTTGAGTTAACTGAAAATATGCCTCAAAGGTGACATTCTAGGTGAAAATTAAGGTTACACTCATCACACACTAGTATGATGGCTAAGATATACTGAAACAAATATTTCTGAGGTTATTAAACCAAGATGCATATATTTCAAAAATCATCCACTTGTATTCGTAGAAATATGTTTTCTATGAAAAACCACTCTCATTTTATTACCATAACTTAGGATGTTATAAAATACCTATGATTATCCAAAGGGTTCTCACTAATGTTTTCTTATATTAGTTTTTAAATTTAACTAATAATTTCTATGTTAAAAAATAAAGAAAGCATACCATTCATACATAGATATTATATCTTATTTAATAAATATTCATTTAATAAAAATACGATCCATTCTAGAACCATAAAGGTCTATTGTTTTTTGAAAATTTATACAATAAAAACTAGTTCATCAGATATTTATGTCACATCCCACTATCTTCTTCATAACTATCACCCATTTAATATATATTATACTTAAAACATTTATTTTTATCTTGGGGAAAGGAAATGTAAGTAATGGTGAGCACTAATCGTCAATATGTGTAGAAATTGAGATATCAATGATCAATAAATCATAAAATGTAAAAATGGTATGTGAGGATGATCTTAAAATTTTATAACCATACCTATCATATAATATATAATAACCATAAATCATGGAATAAATCAAGGGCAACTTATAAAGCATGAATCATGATGGAATCAATGAACAAGAGTTGTGATAGATATATTATTGGTATATGATATATATTTGTGGAATATACATAATCATGTGAAATCATTTCCTTAGACAAGGATCGCTCTAAATACTATTATAGTAGATTAGGTTATATTTCTATTCTATTATCTTCTTAGTAAATGTTCACACCAATGATAGTGGATAAATTCCTTTACTAAACTAGGTTCACTCCCCATTCCATCCCTTATATACTCTTGAGATATACATCTTTACTAAATACAATGCAGAGATATATAATTACTATCATTCCCATCACATAATGAAAATAAAACATATTTGTTACAAATTTCCCTCAAACATTCAACATATTATAACCTATGGAATAGAAACCAGTTTCATAATTGTTTCCTCATAACTTAATTAACCCATTCGAAAGAAATGGGTCGCCTAGAATCATTCTTAAATTTTCATAATAATACCCCATAAAAATAATGAAAGTGGATGGTATCATTTGATCTTACCCTTATAAATCAAAATTAACATCAATAGATGCTAACATAAATAAAAAATTCTTTAAAATATCTCCAGTACATTTCATAATGAAAAATGAAATTATCACTTTGAAATAAAATATTTAAATTTTAATTATATACCAAGTATTAATGGAAAACTTTAATTTTAATAGAACCTTTGAAACATTTTTTTGGATGATTAAATTGAAATAAAGGTCATGATGGAAGTAAATTCCATTCATTCCATTTACATTTAAAAAATGACTTCATTCACATTTTTAGTAAAATGTTTGAAAGTTCATTATTGAGAAAATTAAAAAAGATTCAATTTAAATCATTTTGTGAAAAATAAAACATGGGTAAAATGAATTTATACAATAATTTTACAATTTTACAAACATTCTTCAAAACACTTTAGAAAATATTGATTTGAAAAAAAGGACATTTGATGAAAGAGAGAAATGAAGCTGATTTCTGTAGAAGAATTCATTCATTCTATGGAGTTAACAAACAGAGGAAAATGAAAGGAAGTCTTATAATATCAAGATATAACAATAGTTTATAAAAAATCAAGGTATTCATTGGATATAGGCATAAAAGTTCATCATTGGAAACTTGATCATAAACAATCCTAATAAACAATGACATTGTAACATAAATCCCTAGCACATTTTATAACATTAGAATCAAAACCTCATAGAATATAGAACCATATATTAATATTTATAATATCATAATATTATTGATAATAATAATAAATTACATTAATATTCAATATATACACTTCATAAAATAACAAGGTGGTGAATATGGAATATATACCAAAGAAATAAAATATAGAAGAAATTCCCTTACCTCAGGTACTACATGATTTAAAAGTGGTCTAACCTCTTGTATAAAAAATTTAAATACATTATAATTATGATAAAAGATTAATATATATATTAATAATATAATATATGTTCTATTTATAATATTTCAACACTGATTAATTAATAATTTCTTAATTAATATCATCATTTCTGGGTGTCAACTATTTCATTTTTCTTGAGATTTTTTTGGTAGTTCTAGTATATGTACTACATCCATGGTTCCATCATATCTAATTTTTTTAAAATAATATATATATATATATCTGTGTGTGTGTGTGTCATATGTATTCATTATATGTATATTTAATGATATCAATAAATTCTATAGATAGAATAATAAATTATTTTTTTCATGGAGATGGTAAGTCGTACGTACGTATTAACACTATTTTAACTTTTCAATGGAAAGAAAAAAAGATAAATAATAATTCACATAAAATAAATAGTTATAATAATATATATATCATATATATTACTTTAATATATCCTTTATACTAACAATATATTGTGAAAATTCAAATCTATTCAAATTACTTCGAGGAGGAGGTAGTCCACACATATGCAAAAGAAAAATTATTGTTTTTCAATGAATTCGAAGGTAAAAAGTTAGATATTACATTATACTTATATAATTAATGTTTCTGAATATATATAATATATAAAAAATGAACCCATCAGAATAACAATCCATGAATTATAGTGATGGAAAATGAATTGTATCGTGACATGGAGGAGGTAATCCACACATAAACATAAAAAATCGTTTCAATCCCCTATTGATAGAATAGTGAGTTCATATTGGTGGTTAAATAATTAAAAAATACTTTAGTATATTTGGGATAAAAAATTTAACATTTTTTAATGAATAAAATAGATTTTGAGTAGGTAGATAACTAAATAAATTGAAAGATGATGACTAAGATGATTACCTCATCTTTAGTAAGAATAATTTATATCCCTTCATAAAGACCCTTAGAATTTACCCTAAATAATAGAAACACCTTTATATAATGTAAGGTTATTTTTATAGTAGATTTCTTTGGGGTCGGATTATCTATATTTCTCAATGTGCTGTAACAAACATTAAATTTCTTGAAAGAATAGATAATTATAAATTTATTCTCAAGAATAATGATTACAAATGGACAAAGACATAAATTTTTCAATATGATGTGGTATAAATATTTCCATATAACCAGATTCATACATTTTAAATTTTCAAACATACAATTGTCACTTGGTTTATCCCCCTTATTAAAATTGTTTTATCATTGAACATATAATTTTTTTTAAATTCATCATAACAAAATACTAATTTGAACTTATTAAATAAAATTAGTAATGACAATTAGTAATATTTAATCTATAATACCAATATCAATTCATATAAGAGGTATAATTTTACTTAAAATTAATATCTCAAAATGCAATGAAAATTACTTTTCAAAAAATGAACTTAGGTAAAGAATATTTTAATATCGAAATTCAATATAAAAATAATTTTAATGACCTATATTGAATTATTATTAATAAAAAGGAATAAAAGATATTTTTAAACCTAGTTCGAAAAAAAATTGAAAAACTCCTCAAATAAAAATTTCAATTTTTTGTAAAAACATTATTTTATAATAATAATTTAAAAATTTATTTTTCCATAAACTTTTCAAAATATCATTCCAAAATTATTTTAAAATATGATTTCAAATATAAATTTTATTTTTTGAATAATATTTTTATACATTTAGAAAATTAATAATATTATTTTTTCACATGAAGTAATAAAAACCTTTTTGAGAAAATAGGTATTTTTTAATCATAGAAATCTATTACTAAAAATAGAGTACCTATTTGAAAATATATTTTATTTATCTCGAACCCTTGTGCATAATTTTTGAAAAAAATTATTCATTTTATTCCAATAACTTAACATCTACTTTATAATAGTGTACTATAAAATTGTTAATTTAGTCTCCAACTTTCATGAATCGTATGCTATTAAAGAAATTAAATATATTTGTATAGAAATATTTCATAAAATATATGAATAATACACAACCCATAAATGGAAATTTGAAAAAAAATCAACAATAATTAAGGGGGTATTATTTTTTATGTTAATATCACAAGAAAAAGTATTTCTGAAGAAGATTGTTATATATTTTAAATCTCATTGATAAAATAAAAAAATAATGGGTTTTCTTATAAAATATTATTATAAATGTGTAATTAATATAGAAACAATTTTCAATTATTTATTAATAATTATCATCTAATTATTTTTTCATTTTATTGTGATCCAAAAAATTGTAATATCTTAAAATATAATATTCTAATCATAAAAAGAATGAATAGAAACATTTAACTTATAGTATACCTCTATTATGAGAAATCAAAAGCACCATTCATTGATTTTTCCCCAATGCGATATTATTTTCTAAGTTAAATTCAGGAAGAATCTACCCACATCAAAGGATATGTAGTTATATTTTGTGTTGGACTTGGTCTCTTTAAATTGATCTTTATGTTTTTTTATTTTGTTGATTAATATTTCTCTCTTATAATTCACACATTACATGAATAGTCATTATATGTGAAAATAAAATCATTTCCTCATTAATTTCAATAACAAATTATTTTTGAAAATAAAATGAATTTTATTAAATTATGGATATAGATAAAAATAATCTATTGAATAAAGTAGAAATTAGAATAATTAATATGGATTTACACTTCCAGGGGTGTATGGGACATCATAGAAACGTTCTATTATAGAAAAAAATTTAGAAATTATAATCTAATTAAGTTACTACTAATAGATTCTATACAAAAATAATTTAAGGGGTAAAAATAGAAATTAAGAAAAATATGTTAAAAATAATATAATTATATAATTTATTGAATGGAATGAAAACACTACAACACAAAAAGTAGAAGATGGGAATGTTATAGGGGATATAATATAATGAGAGCTCACATCCATTATTTGTGTTTAATAGTAGTAATTCTTCACTTATCCTATTCTCCAACACCATTATTCAATGGTGTACCATTTATAAAATAGAAAAAGATGCATTTATAAAGTTGTTTGAGGAAAGCATTAGATGAGTTCACAAGTTTGAATGGAAAATTCAACCAAATTTTATAATCCAACATGCACTACTTTTTTTAACATCAAAATTTTTTCACAGTCTTTATATATAGAATGATTAATTTTTAAAAGTGGATCTTTTATTACTTATTTATATTTGAGAACAATAAATACAAGAATAAATATGATGTGTTCAAAAAAGGGTTATATAGAACATGTTTGTGAGACCTGTCTATCATTCAATTCATAAAAAATCTTTAAAATAAAATTCTAGATCCATCAAGGATGATTCAAATGAAAATCTTGTCTTATGAAGTGAAGAATATTTTCACTAAAATTAATGTCAAAATAATTCAAAAAAAAATATTTCTGTCAAAAATATACGATTGTACACTAAATATATAAAGATGGTATTTTCTTAAAAATATCAGATACATGATCTAATCCTATATTTTTATTAAATAAACATATTTATTAAAATTGGAGGGAAATATATAATTTAATATTAATAAAAATAATAGTTAAAATATGTTATTTTAGAGGCCAAATATTAGAATAAGTAATCATCTCTTCATAATTTTCATACTCATGTGAAAACCAAGATTCATGGATTAGTAGTGCATAAGTTATACCGAGGTTGTATACATTTAGCATGTATGATCCACTAATAATTTTTTGTTTGAGGTCACGAATATTGAAACTATTAGAATCAATATATTATTAATGGATTTCAATAAGTATAATGACATCCACATCAATTTATGTAAGGTGATTATGGACCCTATCACGGTGGATAGGTTGGTCCTTAGTGAGGAAGCTATGATAGAGGAGTGATTGGTATACAAATAATAGGTGATATTGGTTTAAATGGTAAGAATATAGTTCAACCAACACCACCTCTAGGTGGTCTACCACAATATTAGGTAGATGGTAGGTAAGTATTTGGTATTATGAAAGTAATTAGAGTAAAATCCACACAGTGATAGTTGTGATATAATGTATGATATATGAATTATCTCCCCTTAAACCCATACTCATAGATAACATTTTGAGAGATTATTTTAATGTAGTCTCCCATAATTTATAGATGGATATATTGTTTCAGTCACTAGCCGGACCCATGTGGGTAGAGACTCCTATTAGAAGTGATCACAAAATCACCCATATTTTCCAATAATGTGAGCCTCCACTTAGTGGAATGACATTCTCATATAAATCATTATTCTTATCATGGATCCATAGGAAATTTTAATTATTATATATTATCATTACTATTTTTGATCCGAGATAAATTACCATATATGTACACTAATGTGATTTTAAGAATATCGATCATTTATTTGCTTTATGATACTACTTGTTGAGAAGGGAATCCCATGTACACATTATATTGTAGTTGATCCACCATTGGTTGGAATATTTAGATGTATTTTTGGTGGATTCAGAAATGATCATTATCATATAGTATTATAGGGTCAAATGTGAATCTTATATGATTATATACTTAGATTTCTCCCTCTGTGGGATATTGAATTCTTTACTAAGGTGCACCCTGAGACAATTCTCATATAATATAAATCATATATGAATATACAAGTTATGATAAAGTAGATGAAGGTGAAACTTGAAAATATTATATAGAAATTTTTCATATTTACAAATTTTTATTCCATTTAAACTCTATCACTATTTAAAAATAATTTTTATTTTGTTGGATTTTTTTCTTTGACCATTACATCCTAAATTATGTGACAGTAAAAATAAACTACTATAAAATGTCAAAGAATTATTTGACTAGATAAATGGGTTGAAATAGTTATTGGATATTAATATTATATTTCTCCATCAATATTTTTTTTATTGTGGATATCTCAAAGCAATCTTTTTGACAGAAAAAAGAACATTATGTGATTTCAGTTATTTCCTTTGACTGACTACAAATTAAATTCTTATTTCAAGAGAACTTTTAAGGAAAAAGTGGGAAACCATAATGACATAAAAGGCTTAAAGAAAAACAATGCCTCCATGGATCAAGATCATCAAGACCAAATACAATCCAATTCAAGAGTAAGGAAAATCCCCACCGAAGTAGAGAAACAATACGATTAGTGTCCACCATCCCGTTGTTGCTTGGCTAGCTATCTCGTGTAGAATGCATGGTCCTGGTACTGATAGGAAATGTCATAACCTATAAAAATATCCAATTCCAGATAGAGATGAGAAATATAATGGTCCTAGATCTACACCACATCTGGGTAAGTCCCTTGCAAGTAAACTGAATGCACTATCTCATGGATGAAGGCCATAGTACCATAAGATAACTCACAAATTCAGACTCCACACTGCAGATACAACATGATACATATCCAAAATTATTTGGTTCATCATGAATAGAAAATATCATTGATTCGAATTCAACCAGTAACAACCCCTTTTCCACTGATTCATGTTATTTAACCAGCAGGCAAATCAACAAGTAGGAGATTCAAGACTCACGAATGAGACATCCAAAACTGCAGAACCCATCCTTCTATCCAAACATTGACAGAACACGATTTCGATACAAACTTCAACCTATTGGTAGAAAAAACTCAAACCATACACGAATAAAATAGAAGACCAGATTGAAGTCCAAATACAATGCATGAATGAAACACCACGAATCAAAATGCATCCAAAATCAAAATCGATTTAAAAAAAACAATAAATTAGAGAAACATAATTATTCCACTGGGGGGAAGACCTACTTAATACCAGGTCCCATCGCCACCATCCATGTCACTCATGAAGTACATGGTAAACTTTCCAATGCACAAACCATGATTAAGATAGCAATTCAAAAGCCACATAAGCTGGATCACATCCTCAGGACGACACCATGTCTCTATGAGAAACCCTATCCATCTTAGGAGGAATTGGGAAAGGAGAGTCCAACCACTATGAAAATCGCCTAGGAAACTGAGTCCATGAAGTCTGTAACGACCCGAAATTTTTAAATAAATTTTGTTTCCTAATTTTATGTGTTATTGTTATACTCAACAAAAATGTTTTATTTGATAAACATGATTATAATTAAAATGAGATCAGTGGGTTTTGACTATTATATAACCATCGGTCAACATGACCGCTGTGAACAAAATGTTTTGATTATTGTCTCTAAATATAAGTAATCTTGGTTAATTATTATAGAAAGAAGATTCGATGGCCTCACCTAGTAATCTTGGACCGATCGAAGCCCATCTAACAGAGCTTGGGAAGGAGGTAGCACCACTGGGCTTTGCTCTGGATCAAATCCAAGCCGAACTTCATCATGTGAAGCTGGAACGAAATCGCCTTCGTGAGAAGTTCAAAATGATAGAAATTACTACTCGGGCAATGTTGACTGAGCCTCCACAAGCTTCTATCACCCTAGCACACCTTACTCTTAGGTCCTATGCTGGTATTATAAGGGGTTACGTAACGAGACCGTAACTACTTTGTGTAATCCTTGTTTTAAATAAAAATTGGTATTTCTTCTTATGATGAAGTTTATGAATTTTGAAATGACCGGATAAATATAGTATGCATATTTTTGATGAATTTTAGAAAAATGATATTTTAAATATGTTTATGTAAACCCTAAATAATTAAAAATGTGTAATGATTTTCAAAAAATGGTCTTCTGCAATTATGTTCAGTACTAAATTTAGAGTCTAATAAGATCAACTTGATTTTTTGATGAATAGTAAATTATGAATAGTGATTTTATGATTAGGATTAGTAATATGACCAAATGGATTAGTAATCTCACTTAAAGAAAGTTTTAAAATAATCTAGGCACCTTGATTAAGTAATGTGATTCAATAAAATAGTTAAATAACGGTTTCATTAATTATTATTCAAGTATTAGTTTTTTCGGGTGAATAGTTTTTTTTAATTAAAAATTTAATTAAAAATAATTAGAAAATTATTTTTATAAAAATGACTTTATTTTTGAACTCAGAGCATCGATATTATGTTATGGAAATTTTTGGGGTTTTTTCTGAAAACAATGAATTTTCGATGAATAGGGTTTTTATTTAAAAATTAAATTAAAAATATTTAGAAAATTATTTTTATAAAATGGATTTCATTTTTGAAATCAGAGCATTGATATTAGGTTAATGTGAAATTTTGGGATTTTTCTGAGAAAGTTGAATTTTCAGTGAATAGTAAAAATACAGTTTTAGGGTTTCGGTATGTTTAATGACATCATAACGGTGTCATGATGATGTCATGAGATCTTTTGAGGGTTGGCCGGCCAAGGGTGATGAATTATTGTTTTGGGGGCCCCATGTGGCCTAACTCCATGATAAATGACAAGGGAGAGCACATGGGTTTGAGAAAAGCACATGTGAGGTGTCCCTTGGCCATTAATGCCTTGTCCCCTCACTTTCCCTATAAATACCAAGCCCTCCTCTCATCCATTCGACTCCCCACTCATTCCCAACGAATTTCTGGTCTCATTACCTCCCAAGGAGTCCTCCCAAGGTTCCCCCAAGCCCTCAAGGTCCCAACCTTTGAGGTTTAAGAGTTACATTTTAAGGTAAGGGATCCGACCTCTCTCTTTCATACCAAGTAATCTCTTTTATGTAATTCCTTTTATGATCCATGTTCTTATGTTGGAGGATGTTCTTTTATACTCCTCTTACTGCCCTTTTCATGTTAATATAATGAGATATCCCCTCTTGCTCTCATTATTTCGTTTTATGAAGTTTTAAGTGGCGCCGTTAGGCTGCCGAAATTTTTGTAACGGATTCTTTCTCCCTTCTCATTTTTCAAGATCTATTTTCATGTAAAGTATTTCAAGTTCCTGTTTATTATGTTGGGGTATGATCTCTAAATTTTTCATACTGATATTTTATGATCATATGATGAGAGACCCCATTTTATCTCTTCAATTCATTATTTTGAAGTTTTAAGTGGCGCCGTTAGGCTGCCGAATTTTTAAGTGGTTCTTCACCCTTCTCGTTTTTGAAGTTCTACTTTCATGTCAATTCCTTCAAGTTCCTTTTTGTTATGTTGGGGTATGATCTCTATACCTATCATACTGGACTCTTATGTTCATATGATGAGAGACCCCATTTGATCTCTTCAATTCCGTATTTTTAAGTTTTAAGTGGCGCCGTTAGGCTGCCGAATTTTTAAGTGGTTCTTCACCCTTCTCGTTTTTGAAGTTCTACTTTCATGTCAATTCCTTCAAGTTCCTTTTTGTTATGTTGGGGTATGATCTCTATACCTATCATACTGGACTCTTATGTTCATATGATGAGAGACCCCATTTGATCTCTTCAATTCCGTATTTTGAAGTTTTAAGTGGCGTCGTTAGGCTGCCGAATTTTTAAGTGGTTCTTCACCCTTCTCGTTTTTGAAGTTCTACTTTCATGTCAATTCCTTCAAGTTCCTTTTTGTTATGTTGGGGTATGATCTCTATACCTATCATACTGGACTCTTATGTTCATATGATGAGAGACCCCATTTGATCTCTTCAATTCCGTATTTTGAAGTTTTAAGTGGCGCCGTTAGGCTGCCGAATTTTTAAGTGGTTCTTCACCCTTCTCGTTTTTGAAGTTCTACTTTCATTTAAATTCCTTCAAGTTCCTTTTTGTTATGTTGGGGTATGATCTCTATACCTATCATACTGGACTCTTATGTTCATATGATGAGAGAACCCATTTGATCTCTTCAATTCCGTATTTTGAAGTTTTAAGTGGCGCCGTTAGGCTGCCGAATTTTTAAGTGGTTCTTCACCCTTCTCGTTTTTGAAGTTCTACTTTCATGTCAATTCCTTCAAGTTCCTTTTTGTTATGTTGGGGTATTATCTCTATACCTATCATACTGGACTCTTATGTTCATATGATGATAGACCCCATTTGATCTCTTCAATTCAGTATTTTGAAGTTTAAGTAACGCCGTTAGGCTGCCGAACTTTCTTAAGAGAAATCAAACTTTGGTCTTCCTTCCATGTTTTTCATTTCAAATGGTATGTCCTTGAAATTGCACCACCATGTCCATATATACTTATTATTCTTTCCCTATACTATTTTATGGGTCAATTATGATTGCTCGACCCATGTTCCCTCTCTTTTAAAAGTTTTTTAAAACCTTGTAACATAGCCGTTATGCTGCAGAATTTTCGTCTCAAAATGCCTCTCTTTTCTCAAAATTATTTTATGTTATAAAGTGAATACTCAAAGCTCCTATTTCTACAGGGGTATTCACATATATATAAAAATGTTCTATTTTAAATTCTGGGATTTACATACATGATACCTGCTTTCCCTTTCCGTGGGTTTAAAGTGACGTAAAGATCATGTCTTTAAAGCAGTTTTTAAAATGTTATGATTATGAAATGAAACCCATTTATTTTATGCTATATGGGTTATTTATGAAATGTTTGATGACGATATGTGTGGCTCACATGATAATAAAGACAAATTTAAGGGTGCGCCCTGATAGCGCTCCAATGCATTGGGTAAAGACTTAATCTCTAGAGATGACCATTTTTAACGACGCCATGGTGAATAACCTTGGTAATTTTTAACGACACCTTGGGGATGGACCTTGGTGAAACGAAACGATTGTCAATATTAAATGTTGCAGCCACATCTTCAAGTTATGAAAAATGTTATTTTTTTTATGTATCTCAAGTTCATATGTAAAATGTTTCACTTGTTTCCCTTACTGGGCCTTCTGCTCACCCTTCCTTTTGATGTATGTCCCCAGGTTATGAGATGCAGTAATGAGCCTAGGGTGAACATGAGGATAATCCTTTCAAGTGTTTAAGAAGAATGTTTTTTTTTGTTTCATGTTTTATATTCCTTGTTTCTAAGACACTAAACCTTAAAGATCCTCAGTTCCGTGTAGTGGAATGAAAAGTTATGTTATAAAAAGACGGGATGCTATAGTTGGTATCAAAGGATGGTTTAGTTATTTGTGGAAATTAGGATATGAAAACTCTAGGAGGAACCCTATATAAAAGTTTAATATAGGAAATCTTCCTGGTATTTTGGTGAGTATTGAGTAAGGGTTTTCCAAGCAAATACATCCCTGTCTGGATACGAGCAGGTAGAGGTGGCTCTGGCACAGATGTACATAGGGGTAAAACCCAAAAACACCGCTTTGAGCTAGACTCGAACGGGAACTGGTACACGACAACGGGCCTTGCTGCACTCTTGGTTACGACACTCCCGGGGGATATGCTTTGGTAAATTCATAAGCTTGGTATGAACCATTGTTAAAGGAACAAAGATAAAATAAAATAAAGGTTCACATAAGAATATATGATCATTCATAACCTAGATGGGAACCTAGGAGATCACAAGTTAGGGTATACCTTTCATATACAATTTATCCTTATATGCTTTCAGTTCCTTTTCATGATTATTAGCTAAGTACTTAAGCCCCTAATTATGCTTTCTCTTCTTAGTTAATGGTGGGAAATGGAAGAACATGTTCCGACAACCAATGTGATAGGAAATGCGACGATTTTTGTATTAATATGACAGGGATGATTAGGGGATTAAAATATGATTATTATTTTGGAAGACGTTCATTATTTTGGGAACCATATTTGATCGAGGTAAATAGATTACTACGGTATTTTCATTGAGGAGTAAGGTTGACTTATATTTTGAAGAATCGATGAATTTAAGGTGAACTTATAGTAATTTAGGTTACTTATGGGAATGACTAACCTATCTTGGGTAAAATATGTTTAGGTTAGCTACTTTTTATAAGATGTTAGGAGTGGTTGATGTTGTCTGGAGATGAACAATGAAGTTGTTTTGGAAGACTATGTTATCAAATCCTTATTGTATTTGGGTTTCAATCTTAGTTTGGTTTGTTTTGAGGAATTTTAAGGACCGTTATTTATGGAATGGTCTATGATGAACTTTGGGTAGTACCATGGAACTTTGATGATTTAAAAGTAGTCTCCATTCCTATGGGATTCTTTCTTTTTGAAGAGTTGTTTTACCTTAACCTCTCTGTTTTTGGGATAATGTTTAAAGATAGAAGAAATACATAGTTAATCTTTTGTAGATTATGTGATTCTATAGAAGATGATTCTTGTGCTTTTATGAGACCAAGTGTTTTTGAATTCTCATCATTTGGAGAAAAGATTAGTGTTGATAGGGACTTGTTAAAGGATGAAACTCTACTTGAAGGTAGGTATATTTTCTTATGTTTTTGTTCTATGTAGTAAATGAAATCCTCAAAATTATGAAAAGAAACGTAAAACAAAAATGTTGTTGGTTTACGTTTCCTACTAGGTAATCAAAGACCGTTTACACACATCATAAGTTTGGGATTTTCTCATGGTTAACTTTCTCCTAATCATGTTCTCTATCACTCTCCCTCAGAACTTGACCCTTTGTTTTTCCTCCATGTCCATGTTTTCCTACATGGAACCCTAGTGTGGGTTAACTCGGGTGACCATTGTACTTCCCTTTCTTTATTTTAAAGTAATAGTTTTACTGACTCCTTTTCCGATGTGGGACTTTCAATGAAATTTCAAAACCCAATTTTAAAATTGCGAGGACGCAATTTCTTAAGGGGGGAAGATTGTAACGACCCGAAATTTTTAAATAAATTTTGTTTCCTAATTTTATGTGTTATTGTTATACTCAACAAAAATGTTTTATTTGATAAACATGATTATAATTAAAATGAGATCAGTGGGTTTTGACTATTATATAACCATCGGTCAACATGACCGCTGTGAACAAAATGTTTTGATTATTGTCTCTAAATATAAGTAATCTTGGTTAATTATTATAGAAAGAAGATTCGATGGCCTCACCTAGTAATCTTGGACCGATCGAAGCCCATCTAACAGAGCTTGGGAAGGAGGTAGCACCACTGGGCTTTGCTCTGGATCAAATCCAAGCCGAACTTCATCATGTGAAGCTGGAACGAAATCGCCTTCGTGAGAAGTTCAAACTGATAGAAATTACTACTCGGGCAATGTTGACTGAGCCTCCACAAGCTTCTATCACCCTAGCACACCTTACTCTTAGGTCCTATGCTGGTATTATAAGGGGTTACGTAACGAGACCGTAACTACTTTGTGTAATCCTTGTTTTAAATAAAAATTGGTATTTCTTCTTATGATGAAGTTTATGAATTTTGAAATGACCGGATAAATATAGTATGCATATTTTTGATGAATTTTAGAAAAATGATATTTTAAATATGTTTATGTAAACCCTAAATAATTAAAAATGTGTAATGATTTTCAAAAAATGGTCTTCTGCAATTATGTTCAGTACTAAATTTAGAGTCTAATAAGATCAACTTGATTTTTTGATGAATAGTAAATTATGAATAGTGATTTTATGATTAGGATTAGTAATATGACCAAATGGATTAGTAATCTCACTTAAAGAAAGTTTTAAAATAATCTAGGCACCTTGATTAAGTAATGTGATTCAATAAAATAGTTAAATAACGGTTTCATTAATTATTATTCAAGTATTAGTTTTTTCGGGTGAATAGTTTTTTTTAATTAAAAATTTAATTAAAAATAATTAGAAAATTATTTTTATAAAAATGACTTTATTTTTGAACTCAGAGCATCGATATTATGTTATGGAAATTTTTGGGGTTTTTTCTGAAAACAATGAATTTTCGATGAATAGGGTTTTTATTTAAAAATTAAATTAAAAATATTTAGAAAATTATTTTTATAAAATGGATTTCATTTTTGAAATCAGAGCATTGATATTAGGTTAATGTGAAATTTTGGGATTTTTCTGAGAAAGTTGAATTTTCAGTGAATAGTAAAAATACAGTTTTAGGGTTTCGGTATGTTTAATGACATCATAACGGTGTCATGATGATGTCATGAGATCTTTTGAGGGTTGGCCGGCCAAGGGTGATGAATTATTGTTTTGGGGGCCCCATGTGGCCTAACTCCATGATAAATGACAAGGGAGAGCACATGGGTTTGAGAAAAGCACATGTGAGGTGTCCCTTGGCCATTAATGCCTTGTCCCCTCACTTTCCCTATAAATACCAAGCCCTCCTCTCATCCATTCGACTCCCCACTCATTCCCAACGAATTTATGGTCTCATTACCTCCCAAGGAGTCCTCCCAAGGTTCCCCCAAGCCCTCAAGGTCCCAACCTTTGAGGTTTAAGAGTTACATTTTAAGGTAAGGGATCCGACCTCTCTCTTTCATACCAAGTAATCTCTTTTATGTAATTCCTTTTATGATCCATGTTATTATGTTGGAGGATGTTCTTTTATACTCCTCTTACTGCCCTTTTCATGTTAATATAATGAGATATCCCCTCTTTCTCTCATTATTTCGTTTTATGAAGTTTTAAGTGGCGCCGTTAGGCTGCCGAAATTTTTGTAACGGATTCTTTCTCCCTTCTCATTTTTCAAGATCTATTTTCATGTAAAGTATTTCAAGTTCCTGTTTATTATGTTGGGGTATGATCTCTAAATTTTTCATACTGATATTTTATGATCATATGATGAGAGACCCCATTTTATCTCTTCAATTCATTATTTTGAAGTTTTAAGTGGCGCCGTTAGGCTGCCGAATTTTTAAGTGGTTCTTCACCCTTCTCGTTTTTGAAGTTCTACTTTCATGTCAATTCCTTCAAGTTCCTTTTTGTTATGTTGGGGTATGATCTCTATACCTATCATACTGGACTCTTATGTTCATATGATGAGAGACCCCATTTGATCTCTTCAATTCCGTATTTTTAAGTTTTAAGTGGCGCCGTTAGGCTGCCGAATTTTTAAGTGGTTCTTCACCCTTCTCGTTTTTGAAGTTCTACTTTCATGTCAATTCCTTCAAGTTCCTTTTTGTTATGTTGGGGTATGATCTCTATACCTATCATACTGGACTCTTATGTTCATATGATGAGAGACCCCATTTGATCTCTTCAATTCCGTATTTTGAAGTTTTAAGTGGCGTCGTTAGGCTGCCGAATTTTTAAGTGGTTCTTCACCCTTCTCGTTTTTGAAGTTCTACTTTCATGTCAATTCCTTCAAGTTCCTTTTTGTTATGTTGGGGTATGATCTCTATACCTATCATACTGGAATCTTATGTTCATATGATGAGAGACCCCATTTGATCTCTTCAATTCCGTATTTTGAAGTTTTAAGTGGCGCCGTTAGGCTGCCGAATTTTTAAGTGGTTCTTCACCCTTCTCGTTTTTGAAGTTCTACTTTCATTTAAATTCCTTCAAGTTCCTTTTTGTTATGTTGGGGTATGATCTCTATACCTATCATACTGGACTCTTATGTTCATATGATGAGAGAACCCATTTGATCTCTTCAATTCCGTATTTTGAAGTTTTAAGTGGCGCCGTTAGGCTGCCGAATTTTTAAGTGGTTCTTCACCCTTCTCGTTTTTGAAGTTCTACTTTCATGTCAATTCCTTCAAGTTCCTTTTTGTTATGTTGGGGTATTATCTCTATACCTATCATACTGGAATCTTATGTTCATATGATGATAGACCCCATTTGATCTCTTCAATTCAGTATTTTGAAGTTTAAGTAACGCCGTTAGGCTGCCGAACTTTCATAAGAGAAATCAAACTTTGGTCTTCCTTCCATGTTTTTCATTTCAAATGGTATGTCCTTGAAATTGCACCACCATGTCCATATATACTTATTATTCTGTCCCTATACTATTTTATGGGTCAATTATGATTGCTCGACCCATGTTCCCTCTCTTTTAAAAGTTTTTTAAAACCTTGTAACATAGCCGTTATGCTGCAGAATTTTCGTCTCAAAATGCCTCTCTTTTCTCAAAATTATTTTATGTTATAAAGTGAATACTCAAAGCTCCTATTTCTACAGGGGTATTCACATATATATAAAAATGTTCTATTTTAAATTCTGGGATTTACATACATGATACCTGCTTTCCCTTTCCGTGGGTTTAAAGTGACGTAAAGATCATGTCTTTAAAGCAGTTTTTAAAATGTTATGATTATGAAATGAAACCCATTTATTTTATGCTATATGGGTTATTTATGAAATGTTTGATGACGATATGTGTGGCTCACATGATAATAAAGACAAATTTAAGGGTGCGCCCTGATAGCGCTCCAATGCATTGGGTAAAGACTTAATCTCTAGAGATGACCATTTTTAACGACGCCATGGTGAATAACCTTGGTAATTTTTAACGACACCTTGGGGATGGACCTTGGTGAAACGAAACGATTGTCAATATTAAATGTTGCAGCCACATCTTCAAGTTATGAAAAATGTTATTTTTTTTATGTATCTCAAGTTCATATGTAAAATGTTTCACTTGTTTCCCTTACTGGGCCTTCTGCTCACCCTTCCTTTTGATGTATGTCCCCAGGTTATGAGATGCAGTAATGAGCCTAGGGTGAACATGAGGAGAATCCTTGCAAGTGTTTAAGAAGAATGTTTTTTTTTGTTTCATGTTTTATATTCCTTGTTTCCAAGACACTAAACCTTAAAGATCCTCAGTTCCGTGTAGTGGAATGAAAAGTTATGTTATAAAAAGACGGGATGCTATAAAGTCGTTGACGCCACTGCAATAGGAGACCTCCACCACGATCTCTCAAACAATGAAGGTGGGTTTCACTAATAAAGATAAAGAAGAAGGTGGATATGAGGGGAAAACCAAGCTCACAGTTCCCCTTAAGGGATCCTCAAATTTATTCGTTAATAAGTTATTCTCGTTGAAATTAAGAATTCCAATGATGGGTTCTTGGGCCTTATAAATTGCTTATTTTATCCCGTTTTTGATAGTCTTAAGATAGTCTTAAATTAATGAATATTTATCTTTTATGTTATAAATTAGATCCACTATGAGTGTCTCAATATTTTTTAATACTTATTTCAAGATCACCTATTGTATGGAATGATCATGAAGAAATATTAATGGATTCAAGATGTCTATTTATTCGAGAATTCAATATTAGAATGTATATTATTATTAAAAAATATAAGAAATGAGGTATTTCATTCATTAGAGAAAGTGAATATCATTTTTTAGGTGAAGATGATAATCATTTAGGTTGATACTATTAACAATTTTCATGTAATTATCCTATAATGAATCTTAATGACTTCCCATAACTAAAATTGGAATCCATTAATTTAGTCTGACTGATGGAAGTGATATTTTTTTTGATATGAATATTATGTTGGAAAGTAAATATGTTTTGTGATTTTTAGAGGTATGAGTGGAGAAATTTTTTGTTATTTATTTTATTAGTTTTATGATTAGTTATTTATTGATCTAGTAGAAGGTAGTTATTTCTAATAGGTTCATATAATTTTGACCACATGATAATAATTACACAAATCATGATTTGGATCATATTGTGGAATTTTTCTCTTTGAATTAGTGCTAATATTACATTTTTATTAAGAATTTTATAGGTTATAATGAAATTAGGTGACGTAGATACATTTCCCCAGAGATGTCATAACTAGAGGAAGACACATTAGTTGGATGTCTAATGAGACTATGACTCTCAGAGTGTATTTACACCATAGAGGTGAAGTGTGGTGATAAAATTCAATAGAAATAAATCATGAGCATTTTAAATAGATTATACATATGACTAAATGGAAGTAAAAAAATAACATCATTATATTTTAAATTAAAAATAAAAATATACTAGATTTTATGTACCAAATTCACTATTGACCCTAAAAAACTATGGTATACTATAAAAATACTATAAATTAAATATGATAGTTATAACCCATACATTTAATTTTTAGGTATATTTTTAAATTTCAAAAATATAAAAATTTAATAAAAGTGTTTATTGCTATAAATATGCAACTTAATTCCAAATAAATAGGAACTCAATTTTAAATAAGATCATATAAAAGAAAAAAAGATATTTTTCTAAAAAATAATTAATATGTGTATACTATTTTTTATCCAAAAAAATAGTCTTAATCTATTTTTATGGATTATCTTAATGAATATTATGGTTCATATAAATTATAAAATAAATTCATTTTTATATAGTGATTGTTAGAAGATATTTATTGCATATAAATTCAATTTATATGTTGAGAATAAATTTTCTTCAAAAATTGTTTTTATTTCATTTATTTCATTGATATTATTATCAATTTTTTTTACATTTATAAATTTTATTCGATATATTAGAGAAAATTATTTAAATTATAATATCAATGTAATATTCAGATAAATTTTTGGATCATTATTAAATGGCGTATTTTTGGGTGATTTATGAAAAATGATGATTTTGAAAATAAACTCACATTATTTTATTTTTTCTCAAATCAATTTAAATGTTCATTTTGGTCGTGGATTTTTTTTTAAATAAAATAAGTTTAATTTTTTAATATAGTCCAATTAATTCAATGGTAATAAATATATACATGGTTTTGATAATAATCTTTTCCATGCATAAAATAAATATGTTTCAATTAACTCTTTTTCATTAGAAACATATATTAAAAATAATTTTCAAACCTGCTATAAATTACATCAATAAAAATTACTTCAATATTATTATACACCATATTTACATTTTTTATTATGATCCACTTAAATTTTAGTTATAAAGAATAGTTACTTTTAAATGTTAGACACCATAGTAAAAGATAAAATCAATCAATTTAGGTTTAAATTATGACATATGACTACCAAATATATCCAAAACATGACTTAGTATCATTTAAGGTATTTTTTAATCTATCATCATCATAAAATTAAAAATATGTAAATAAATTATAGCTTTATTGTGAGTTTGATGTTTATATTATTTGAGGTAATGATGATTTAAAATACTATCACTCTCTCTAATATATTTTTTTGTCATGATTTGGTTATAGATAAATAATATATATAAAATAATCATGATTATAAATTTTATGAGGAATAATCAATATTTATTAAATTAATTTGTTTTAAATTTTAATTGATGGTATAATTACATAGAACATTTAATGAACATCAACTTAGTAATTCTAGAGGCAATAAAAAAATTAAAATACATTTAAAACATTAAAATTAATACATTTTTTTAATTATAATGTTCTATGAATATAATGGGTAATTAATAAGCAGATGTTTTTATAAAAATTTCGATATTCAAAATATATTTTTTTATGATGTCTTTAAATTTAAATTTGGAATATCCTTGAAAATGAATTTTAATATTAATAAATATGTAAAAATTGTTTTCAAATTGATTAGGTAATTATAAAACTCTTTTGAAAACTCCTAATGATGGAAAATTAAATAGGATATCACAAGTGTTCAGTGTTTGTGGCACATTGAATGTATTAAATTACTTTCATGACTAATAGATATTAGTTTTTTCACTTTTAAGGTAAACAGTTTTTACCATGTGGTGAAACTGAAGGAGAAGGGTATAAATTCAACATAAACATTTACAATAAATATTATTTAAGTTTGTTCTAACATTATACTGATTATATTTGAATATATGTTAATTTTTTTTCATTTTACATAAGTTATACAAATGTGATATATTAATGTTTCATGTATTTACATGATTTCCACTAACCACATTTAGAATAAAACACCTCTCCTACACTCTTACTCAAACATCTATATCCATTTAGTGAAAACAAAGGTCTACCAAAATCCCCTCCCAAAAATCCTTTGAATGTAAATGTGGATTGGGTCTCATAATAATTCCAACCTAAAATCCATAAGTTTTAATCCAAATATTTTTTTCCATAAAAGATGAATAATTCTTAACTAAGTGAATATATTTTGATTTATTTTTTCCTCCTCCACAAAATCTATAATAAAATTTTTTATATGACATACTCACTATCATCCACATACAAAAAATTAATTATATTGTGGTAATAACAATTTATAAAATCCTTTTACCTCCCATGAGAAATTAAAACATCACTTTTGTGTGTGTGTGGACAATCAACTCCCTAAAGCTATGTGTGTTATTTTTCATCAACCACTAATATAGTTTTTTATTATTATTCATTTAGTGAATATAATGTATATATATGTTAAATAATTAGTATTATTTACCGATAATATTCTACTTATTTTATTACCCTTGAAAAAACTGAAAAATGATATTGCCACTCATACATACAAGTGGACTACCACCTCCATGAAGTGATATCATTTGTTTTTAATATTATCTATTTAGGGATAGTGATAAAATTATATTAAATATATAAGAAATAAAATTATAACTTGATTAATATTACACATTTTGGGTTACTATAACCCCAAAGAATAAATTTATATAATCTTAGGATTATCAAACATAGATATTACATCATTTTGGATTAATATTCCTTACCTTACACTAACACACACTTGAGGACCATAATATGTTATTGTATTTGAAAAATGGAAATAAAAACTGCTAGTCCATGTGAATATTACATCATGTCCCACTATAATGTTTATATCGAGAACCCATTTAGAAATATCATATGTAATACATTTCTTCATTTCCTAGGGAAATCAATCATAATAAAGGGTGATCTAGGATGATTCATAAGGGTAAATAAGGGAGATATGTAAGCATATAATACACTAAAGGGTAATAGAATATGTGAATACCATTTTAATACCATACCATACATATTAATGATCATAATCTAGAGTGATGGAATAAATATTGGTAGATCATAAAACATGAATCATAAGGGGATTTAATGAACATAAACCATGAGAGAATAACATTCTAATAATACATAGATTTTCGTATATATATAATCAAATAAAATGATTTCTATTTTATTCTATACTCAAAACCAAGTCTATAATAGTGGAATGAGTTTACTCCCAAGACCATAATAGTATAAAAAGACACATACTGAACTAGGTTCAACCCCAACTCCATTCATGTGTATCTCATGATATATAAATATTTAAGGGATACATTGGAGGGAGATATAGGTACCAAATCTCTCATAATGAAAACTATACCTATATATTCCATAAGATCATAAATAATTAATCATATATTAACCCATGAAATGGGATGGGTTTTTTAAATATTTTATCAAATAAAAACCTTTAAAAAAGATATAGGTTTTATAATCATTTCACCATTTCATCATTTCACAACCCTTGGAAAAAGTAAGCGGTTTTCATAAGAATTTTTTCATGGTATAACCTATGGAAGGGAAACATGTCACATAAACATAATTCCATCATAATCATAAAATATTTTGGGAAAATAATAATTTATTCCTTGGATCATATCCCAAAAAAGGAATATGTAACATCAATGAATTCTATCTAATTTTGAAAATGATTTTGAATGATCATTTAATTAATATCTTGGAAAAAATAATCGGTCTGCTCTAAAATACACTTTAAAAAAAATTAAACATTCTGAATATATTTTTATTTTAAGATAACATTCAAAAAATATAAAGTAATCCTAGATGAAAATAATGATCATTATGATATTATTTTTCATTAATGTCATACACATTAAAACAAGTATTCCATTCATAATTTTGGTAGATGATAAATGGGCATTGTCTAGAAAATGATATGAATATTCCATTCAAAAAATTAGAAAAAAAATTCAAACCTTGTTAAAAATGTCTTTCCTAAAATCATTTTATATTAATAGATAATTTTGGAAAACATTTTTAGAAAATATGCCTCTGGAAGAAAATAGATTTCCAACCGAAGTGATAAATAATGATGAATTTTTATTGCTTTTACTATTAATTTTTGTAAATTTTTATGTTTTCCATCTTATATATTGTAAGTAATTATTATTAAAAAAATTAATACATTTTTTAAAATTCCATTCACATTGTTGGAACAAATTAATTTAAAAAAAATTCTATAAATGCGATAAGAAAAAGTGTTTTTAAAGAAAAAATGGGCAAACATTTGAAATATTTTTATATTAGAATTTAATATTATGTTGAATTAAATCACCTAAATTGGATTAATATATATATAACTGAATTAATTTAAATTTTAAAAAAATAAATAAAATTTAACTTTATATATAACTTAAATGAAATTGAATTTTTCAAAAAAAAATCTTTATTTTTCACTATTCATAAAAAAATGAAACTATTTTGAAATATAAAAAAAACCACCCTAAAATAATTTTGAAATTAAGATTAAAAAAATTTAGATAATTTTAAATGATTAATTTTATAAAATAATGAAAAATGAAATTTGAAAACCCACATATGTGATGAAATATCATGTTCTTTATAAGTGTTCTTTCAAGCCCAAGAAGATTTTTATTAACTCTCTCTCTTATAATAAAAATTATACGAATATAAATTATAATAATTTGATATTAAATATATAAATTTTATTTTAAAAATTCCAAATTACGTACTTTTTTATTTAATTTACCTAGAAATCATTATTTACTTTAAAACAATTTAAAAAAAATCCATTTTTTAAACCCAAAAAGAAAATTGTACTAAAATACTATATAAAGTTTTCTAAGAGTATAAATAATTTGATTGAAAATTTCTAAGTAAAACATATGATACTTAAAAAATTTATTTTTCATTTAAATTACATAATCTATTGAAATGAAATTATTATTTTAAAAAATCAGTATTTTTCATTATTCACTACAAAACAAATATTTTCTAAAATGTCCCGAAATTCCACCATAAGATAATTTTAATATTATGATTTCAAAAATTTCTATCATTTTATCACATAAATGTTATAAAATTAATATAATTTAATTATAATATTTTTTCATAAGTTCAATAACAAAATTATTTTGAAAAAAAAAATATTTTTTAAGAAAACAATTACTTTACTAATAATTTATTGATTCTATACTAAGAATTTATAAATAAATTTATATTGAGTATGAAATTTATATGTATATTCCACAATGTATTTAATAATATCTAAACCTACCAATATAAAGAAAATTTATAATGTTTTATTTAAATAAATATAATTTCATGGTTCATAGTAGCTCGGTTCCACATGTCATTAATGCTTTCAAAGAAAATAGTTATTGCCAATAAAATAAGATAAAATCGATGTTGTGAATAATAAATAAAAAATTCATTGATTTGTGTAACATAATATAAAATTTCTGTTTAACCTAAAATAATCCAAAATCAACGTTGATTGTAACAAAAAAAAATCAAAAAGATTAAATTCAATATAAAAACATATTTTCAAAAATATTGAGGTGTTAAATTATATCCCCTTAAATTGAGTTTTTTTTCTCAAAATTAGTCTCCTTCATAAAATTTTTATCATTTTAAAATTAATTCATATAAAACCACATCATAAAAAAGGGTTTTTAAAAATCATCTTGAACAATAATAGGGGATGCGTGAGAGTTTTCCAGAATGACACATACTAGGTCTCTAAATAGGAGAACAAGGGTGGGAAGTGAAAACGTAAACATAAAAGAGAAAACGAAAAAATATGGATAGAGGTTTATAGAGAGAATTTATCACAAATAAGTGGTTTATCAATATAAGACCAGGGACCATAAATACATAAACTAAAGAGGTGTGAATAATGTCATTTATTTCCTAAAAAAATGATGATAACAAGACAATATTTTATTTCAAGATACTTTTCCAAATGTTTTTAAATTCCTTTTCAATCTAGAATAAGAAAATTATAAAATATAATTTGTTATATTATTTTTATTTTAGAGGTACAATTCAATCCTTTTTTTTGTTCTTTGATAAAATTCCACTTCAGCTCTTACTCTGAGAGATTATTATTTTAACGTAGGAGGCACTAAATAAAATCCATAAAATAATGATAAGCCATTCCTTTTATATCTTGTCAAAAAATATATCACTAGTCATCTAATATGGATAAATCTTCATATGGTAATGTAATATGTTAAAACATAACAAATATTTAAATTTTAAAATTATACCATTCTATAAATGGTTAACATTATAACCCTTCATATATTCAATATTTATGATGAAGTTCACAAAGTTTCTCCAAATCAGCATAACATCGATACCCCATATATCAGAAAGTATATCTTGAATATCACATACCAAACATATGAATACCTTCATCATTTTTTCTCTTCAACATTAAAATACCCTAAATTACCAAATAACCTCAATAGAAATATTCATTTTTCTTCATTGCTATAATAAGACAATAGATTATAAAATATACCTCATAGATCTAATATTGTTATAAAATCCATAAATGATATCATAAATAACTTTTTTCCACAAATCATTAATCAGCTCCATGATCGTAAATACAATCCGATTTAATTTATAAAAATCAATCAACCCATTATCCGAACATCATTATCTCAACATCATAAAAATAATAAGGGATATCTTTCCCTTAATTATGTGTTTTCCGTGAATATCTCTTATCCATTAAATAACATTTCTTTGTCAAAAAATTATTTTAACAAATGTCAAAAAATTATTTTAACATATACTTTCAAATCATTAATGAAAAATGTATACAGAAAAATCCATATATATATAACAATTAATATAACATCATTATTGAATTAAAATACATAAATAATTTAATCCTTACACATCAATTATTGGAATGAAATAGGTCCTTCCTTGGTCTAGAATTTATTTCCCAGGTCTGTACATTGAGTTGGGTAATCCTTATTTCTAACACTCATAAGACATTGATCTTCTCAACATTTTTTCACTCTATTAACTTCTTTTCCACATAGATAACATCTTCCCCTCCATTTGATAAATTCCACCATGTTATTTTTCCCACCTTCATAACATTTACAAAAATGAAATTTTCATTCCTCTATGACCATTAAAACAAATTCATTCATAAAATTCAATGTTTATATTATTTAATGTGTTAGGAATATCAATGAAATTTTTATTTTCATTCATATATCATGATCGGTGATTCAGAATAGTCATGATATATTTCTATCTGGTAATCATCCATTTTGGTATCTCATAGTCACTAAATTGTCTATTAGATTTAAAGTCAATATGATTCTTTTTAGTTTCATCTGTTTTCTGAAACCAAAATGAATAGTGTGAGCAATAATAATCATAATGGGGAACCACATAACCATGAAAAGTCAAATACAAGATTTATAAAAAAAGAAATATTATTTTAAATATGGTACACCATAGGCTTAACCTAGTTCATTCATGATCGTTATCTATTTAAATCAATAATGACGGTTTCTAGAGATTTTGTGTATTTCCAAAGCATATCCCCCACGATTTTCAAATAATCTGTGTATTATGGCCCATTTTCTCCCACAAGGTAATCGTCAATTCACCATTTTTAGAGTTATTACCAATAGGTACTTATGTGTCGTAGCCACATCCAATTGTAGTATCCATACAAGGATGTAATTGCTTGGAATCCACTAACTTTATCCTTAACAAAAAATTTATGTAAAATTTCATATACTTTGACACATACATAGACTTATCCTTTCATAAATCACAAGATTGTATTTAGAAATGTCCCTAGGTATCTGACTAATTTTTTCTCATCATAGTTTACAATGGTTAACAAAAAATATCCTCTAATTCCAATTATAGTTACACATCCTTATCATATATAGATTTTACTTCATCTTCTATGAATATTAATTATATCACACAAATGAAAACCTAATAAACATAATAGGTCAGTGTGTTTGGAATCATGATAACACAAGAAACATTTGTATAGTTTAACTAAATAATATTCTATTTTCACATTCATAGTTATCACCATTCTTCATAATATCATACATAATACATTTATTTATAACCCGGGGAAAATAAATATAATAAAGGGATACCTAATATTCTCATTATGGGTTGAAAAGATAGATAGATAATCATAAAAAACATAAGGGTATGATGACATGAGAATAACATTTGAAAACCATATCCTTCATGTTAAGTGTCAAAATATTGAATCATAGAAAAATGAATATATTTTTATAATAAATGAATCTTAGTGGAATCAATGAACATTAATCCTAAGAGAATAATATTTCCATATGAAATATTTTTGGCATATATAAAATAATTGAAAATCACTTCCATACTTGACAAGGATCACTTCCAAGGATTGCATTGGGGAATGGGTTCACTCCACAAACCATCATAGTAGTCATGTTTCTCCACCAAGACCATCATAGTATACAAAATCGTTTTTTGAATGAGGATCACTCCCTATTCCAGAACTATCCATCTCATGATATATATATATATGTATTTAATGCATTAGAGGGATAAAAAGGTCCCACATGTCTCACAATAGAAACCATATCTATGAGTTAAAAAAGATCATAAACCATTCACTATATTACAACCCATAAAACTAAATGGATTTTGTAAACATTTCATCACACCATAACCTAGAAGAAATAGATGAAATTAATAATCATTTTATCATTTCATTGTAGCATAACCCCTGGAAAATTTATAAGGTTTTTTAAGAATTTCATCATGGTATTACCCAGAGAAGAGAAATTTTTTTCATATATATCATTTCCTCATAATATTAAAACATTCATAGAAAGAATAATGATGTTATCCCTAGTTCATATTCTAAGTAAGGCATAAGAGAAATCAATGGATGTCATCTTATATGGAAAAGTATTTTGAACAAACATTTAAAACATTTCTTGAGGAAAATATACATTCCTCTTTGATTTTTTTTCTAAAACATTACGTATTTTTAAAATATTTTTATTTAAAAATAATATTAAAATTTATTATTTAATATTCGAATAAAATAATGGTCATGATTATGGGATATTTCAATTTTTTGTACACATTTAAATATAGATTCCTTTTTTAATTTTGGTCAAATCCAAATTCATATTGTTTAAAAAATGACTAAAAGAATCCTTTAAAAGGATATTTTTATTTCAAAAATGGTTAAATATGTATTTTAATAATCATAAAAGAATAAAGAAAAATTACAACATTTTTATTAACATCCTTTTGGAAGAAAATATATTTATAAAAGAGGAGATAAATAAAGATTTTTTTTAAGAAACCTTTTTTAAATAATTTTATGAACCCATGAGTGGTAAAATAATACTATTACTAATAAATAACATGAATAATCAGATGATAAGAAAGTTTATTTTTTTCATGATAGATTTATTATATGATTTTATCATAAAAAATATAATCATAAACAATCCAGAAAAATGATGGGATTGTAACCTAAAATCATTATCACTTTGGTAACATTGAATTGTAATACCCATACTGTAATAATATAAAACAAATGATAAAATATAATGAGAATAAATAAATTCATGATATTACATGTAAATAGGGATTTATATACACCCCATGAAATTATATAGGTACATAACATTATGTAATTCTCGTGGAATAAAAATTGAGACAAAAATGACTTACCAATTTGATTTTTTTTGAAATGTAGTCCCTATTAATGAGATATAAATAAATAGTTATTTAAACCCAAATAATTTACTTTATAATAATAAAAAAATAAATTCATGTGTAGTATAAAAGATACATAAATTAAACTAATCGTGAATTTTTATATGTCTTTGAGAAATAAATGGAAGACTAGAAATCTCTTACCTAAAGTATTGAATTCCATCGTACATGTTAAAATATCCTTAATAATAAATTTAATTTTATAATAATTATATTAAATAGAAATATTTCTATATATCATACCATATATGATTTTATAATTCCCTTTTATTACCAATTTATTTAAAATTCCTTGTTAAAGTTACATTTCAGGTAATAATCGCATTATTTTTCATATATGATTTTATTTTTTTGACCTATAACATAAATCATGGTATCAAAATTTATATAATATTATCCATTATATAAATGTTATATATATTCATCTTTAATTTATTTATAGTAATCCAAAAAATTTAGTATTATGAAATGTAATATACCATTCATAAAGACGGTGTGCCATACATACACATGAATGTTGTTTCAATTTTCTTGTCGATCTAAAAAAATAAAATAAAAACAACATATTATCATTAAAAAATAATTTTTATTCAATATATAATGCATATTTTTTTTAAAACCATCATATTTACATTCCTTTTCAAGTTTTAATGAATCAAATCGCTTCGTGAGGCAGTAGTATATCTTACAAATGAGCGATGTTATTCTATTCCCACAAAATGGAGAGTATGAAGGTATATTTAATATAATTGTTAAATAATTATAATAATATCATAATTATCAAATATAAATATTAAATATATCATTATTTTCATCATTTTAATGTATTAATGTAAAAACGAATGACATCAGTCCGCATTGTGGTAATTTATCGTATACATGAATGATGATCTCATAAACTATTTGATATAAGTGGAGATGGTTGTAGGTTATTCCCTTTAAATCTATATTTCTCATTATATTTACAATACTGATTTTATTATATCATAATAGTATATATTTAATTGTTTAGGTGGATTAATAAATATTAAAATGCTCATTGACAATGTAACCTCTTCTTTGGGTATCCTTATTAGGTTTTCACCAAAAGTCTCCCTAGGTTGGCTTTCAATACAAAAAAAGGATTCTCGGAAGATATGAGTTAACTTGGAATTTCAATTGTGAATATAATTTCTAGACTAAATGGGTTTTATGTTGTAAAGAAGAGAGTAGATTGGGATGAGTTTTTAATCATGGTGACTATCACACAGGTAAATTATAAAAAATGAGAATTCAACCCATGTTTTATTAATATAAAAGGATTAAATAATTTCACCATTATATAAAAAATATTGATAATATCTAAATATTTCCATGAAATTTTTGGTGGATAAGTTGTGTGTTATTTTTAACCTTTATTCTTTTTGTTTAAACACCCAATAAATCTATTTTTAAATTAACCACTATAATAATTTTTACAATTTTTTCTATTCTTCTTGGTCGAAAATTAAATTATCATTATTATATGTTATAAATTATTGTGATTAGAAATATAAAATACATTTTCAAAAATTACATTCATAAAAGTACTAAAATTTAATTTAAAAAAAAATCCCACAGACGTGATGAGAAATTAGAATTTTAAAGAAAAAATGTTCAAAATATTGAAATATATTTATATATAAATTCATATTCAAATTGAATTAAAGGAACTAAATAGGTATAATATATGTATAATTCAACTAAATTCACTTTTAAACCAATTCCAAAATTAACTTAGCATTATAAATAATTAAAATGATAAAGTATTTTTCATTTAAAATTTTGTATTTTCACTATTTATCAAAAAGTGAAACTTTTTTGAGAAATATCAAAAAGTTTTCCCAAAATAAATTTGAAATTATTATTTAAAAAAATTATCATATTAATTTTATGAAATTTTTAAAAAATAATATAAATAATCCCTCATATGTGTTGATAAATGTGGGTTTTTGAGAACTGTATTTTTCAAGCACAAGATAATTGTTTTATTAACTCTATGTATAATAATAATCATTGTATGACTACAAACTAAAATTTATTGATATATAATATATAAATTTCATAAAAAAAATTACCAAATGGGAATTATTTTGATTAATTTAAACTCATAAACATCATTCAATTAATTTTTTTTCAAAAATTCCAATTTTGAACCCAAAAATATACTTATACTACTATTGACTTTGGATTATGAACAAAAAATGATCCACACATCTAACTTGAATGAAATAAATTTAGTAACTATATAATAAATTTCAATAAATGAATTAAAAATTATTATAATAAGTTAATATACACGAAAATGGTTCTTACTAATTTATATAATGAAAATATGTTTCTTATAGAGGATTTAATGAACATACGTTTTCAGTTGGACATAATAAAAGGGTTTTCTTGACCTAATTTAATTTCATTTAGAAATATTCCCTGTTCACCCTATTTTTTTCTTTAATTTATATATATTTACATACAAATGTCTTTTTAATCTCATTTTCTGAAATTTGATTTGTTTTCAAAACTTTTTCATGTTATCTCATTTAGTAATATTTTGATCCAAATGTTTCCAAAGTGCTAAAGGGTTTCACTTTAAAATATTGTTTTAAATATTTTATACTTTTATTACTCCATATTCATTCTCATGTAAATTTTTCATTAATGTTTTTTTATGATTCAATGATTTTTAATATTTATTTTCCATTATTTTGAAAATTATTAAGAATTATTGAAATAGAATATCTTCAATGTCACCAATATGTATTATTTTGTGTTTTTTTTGAAATTTTTAAATACAATTATTTTTTAATTTCTTCTATGAGACCTCAAATTTAAATTATTATATTCATTATTCATTATAATGAAAACTATAAATTTTTCTATATTTAGTTTTAATATGATGAGAAAATTTATTTTTAAATGATACCAAAAAGAAAATAATTTTTACTCATTTTTTCAAATAATGATTATAGTTTTTTAATAAAGATATATTTCATATATTAAAAAATAAATTAAATTATTTTATGCCTCAATAGGGGTATTCTATAAATTATACACTCCAATTTATTTCTATGGATGGTTTATGATCATGTTGTTCTATTTTAATGAATGGGGAAAATATTAAAATTATCTAAGATACTTTTTAAAATAAAATTTTTTATCATCAATTCATATAGATTTTTTTATTATAATACTAATTCAATAAATGAGGAATTAATTTAACATAATTGATAGGTTGGATTTGGTTATAGACCACCCCTAGATACACTAATAAGTCTCATGAGAGAAAACTGAATGGGTATTTCTTGGTGTTTGTGACCCATATAACAGAAATATCTTCTCGTAAGGAATTTATTAGTTATAAACTCTCTTGGAAAAAGGTTTTTATGATATATAAAATTCATTTGAATAAAGACTATAAATTATGTAAAAGGTTTTGATGAATGTTCCTGATAAAAAATTTCATGATATCGTTGCCTCAGGCTTTCTTGACAAGATCCTAAGGTCCTAAATTATCAATTTTATGTTATTTATATATTTATATATTCCATTTGATTATTAATTATGTTATCCATGGATATTTTGCATGTTCTTTTTTTTATTGTTTTTTTGGAAATAATTTTATATTATAAGATTACAAAATGAGTTTATGATTTTAATGAAATTTTATTATCTTTTGACAGAGAAAGGATTATTTTAAAGGAAAAAATACATGTAATTCAATGTGAAAATGGTTTTCTATTATGGGTTTATCACTTACTAAATTTTTTTTCTCATCCCACATTTTAAAATTTTATTCATAGGATTTATAAAGGATTAGTAACTATATATTGGATAATATTTTCATTTTGTGGATCCATCATAAAATAAGGAAATATAATTTTAAAGAAACATGTGTTTAAATTTAAAAAAACTATTTTTGGGAAAAAATAGACATGTATTGGGAGGGTTCCCATTGTATTTTAATGGTATATTATGTTCTAATTTTTATTAATATATAAAAACATTACACATAAAAGGTCCTTAAAATGTAATAATGTGTTCGTTGAATTATTAAAAATCTAATTATGGGTTTTTTAGAATATGTGGTGTTATATATGTTATCAAAATAATTTTTTGGATAAAATTATAAGTTATGGTAAGTAATATGAAGATATTTTAATAGTTTTAGAGAGAATAATTGGATAATAAGACTGTGGTTGTTCATAATTTATAAGCATAAATCCCAATTTGTGGTTGTATATGATGGTTGAATAAGAATAGTAAGGATTTTTTGGGAGACATTATAGGAATTAACCCTTTGGTTTATAATGAATTGTAGTTGAATGATTATTTGTGGAAGAATAATTTTTTTGAGGAAAAAGTAAAAACATATTGACAATATTTAAGATTAATATGATCTTTAATGTTTATATAGTTATGACTAATTTTGATAAAAGGAATAGTATAATTTAGAAGCACATGTTTCATCATAATGATAAAAAATGGGATTGAAAAGATATTTTTTGATTAATTACTAAAAAACTATTTTTAACGAAGTTAACTATATTAAATCAACTCTATGATTAAATTAAAATCCATTATTTTTAGCTAAGACATAATTTAATTTATTGATAAATGATTATTGGTTTTAATAAAATTTATAGGCTATATTTATCATTCATCTAGTGGTGGTGATAGATAAAGAAAGATTATAAATTCCTTTAATATTTTAAAAATTCAATTTCTTCATAAATAGTTTCTATTGCTGTTGATGAAGTTCTATTATGATTAATATCTACTAAATTAACAAATTATTTTCAAGGAAACAGACATAATATTTTAAATCGTCATGTTAAAAAATTATTAAGATGATTTTTTTCATTTTTTAAAAGATGATTTTTTTCAGTGAATGAGAAAAAAATATTGAATTTTATGAGAAAAATGACATTAATTTTAATATAATAAATTTCTTATAAATGTTTCTATTGCTTTTCTATATGTTTAAAATTAAAAAAAAACATAATTTTAAAAAATATAATTAAATTAATTCCATGGTAATTAATATTATATATGATTTTGATATAAAATTATTTTTATGTTTAAAATGTATATATTTCTAAAGAGTGTTTTCTATTTCACTTCATGCACTTATATTAGAATAATTTATTATAACATTGGTAAGTTAATTAATAAAATTTCTTCTCATATTTGGAATCCTCATATTCAAATTATTTTATAAGGTCCTTTTCATTTTGTATAATAATTATTAGTAACCATCTAATAAGATTATCTCCATGGTAAAGAAAAAATGGGTTAATTGAGTTTAAAATTTTGGGATAATCCTTAAAAATATTTTAACCACTTCAAAATGTATTTTTATTATAATTATATCTTTATGAATATAAAATAAAATTCTTTGAATAGTCTATAAAATAAATTTAAATGGTATTTGTTTTTTAAAAATTATTTCTAAATCATTATAAAATCCTAAAATTCCTATAATAACATTAATGGATAGAATATTTTTGAGGCAATGATGAGTAGTCAATGTTTTTTCTAGCCGGTCCCATGTCCCCTCTTAACTAGATTAATGAATAGTAACTGAACTAGTTTTCAACAAGGCCTCAAGTGCTCATCCCCATATTCTAGAGGATGCATACAAGTATTGAGGTCCTATGGTTTGTCTATGGGGATAATAATCCCTTGTATTAGAGTAATACAAATAGTAGAAATATAAAAACATCATCCATATTAGTAAATCATCTTTTTTTGGAAGTAAAAAATATTTTGAAGGGTGTAAAAATAAATTAAATGTTTTAAGGTACAGAATGTCCCTGTCGTACTTGAAATAACTGATTTCTATTTAGGTTAATCGCATTTAAAATATATGAAAATGAAAATAAATAATCAAGGCACTACCGTCATAACTGAACCATGTCATATACCCTATATTCATACTCTATCATTTTTCTCTAGCTTAATCATGAGAATGTGTATGAATGGATCCACTAGAATATTAAACACTGGGACTTCTCCCTATTAATGTTGTACTTAGTTTCAACCTAAATGTCGAAATAAGGTCTATATAATGAGTGTAAAATAATCATCTGTAGGATATTCTAAATGGTGAACCTATAACCCACTTTTATAACTGAATTATAAAAAAAATATTCCCATCCTAACAGAGGTAAAATGATAATACAATAAATAAAATAAATCAAAATTTTATCCTTTTGACTATGATCTAGATTGAACATACATGAATCGACTAAAATATAATATTTAATTATAGGTATTATATAGAAATTATATTTCTAATGCATCAAATAGGTTCTTAGACATCATAGTCATACAACTGAAGTCATAAGTAGTGAGTAGAACCTAGATAACATATCAACATTCCCAAATCAAGTCCAACATCAAATTGCTAAATCCATATCCTAAAGTAACAAAGTCTTGGATCTAGAATTAATTAATATGATGATGACCCTTATAAAATATGTCAATAATACTCTCAAAATCAATAATGATAACTTGGAATCTATCAATAATCAAATAAATAGCCTAGTCCAATAAGTATCTCGCTAATTCAGTCATGGTGTACCCACCTAATCATTGTGAGTATCATAAAAATAAATTAATAATATTATAATAAATATTAATTGATTTTGAAAGAATCCAAATTATAGGCTAAATGAGTCTACCAGGAAACAATTCACATTACATAGGTCATATAGGGCCAGTAATCCTTGGTGATAAACTAACTGTATGGGTATGTTAAGATACAAATGGTAATTTCCTCTATATTTACCATCATAGTGTAGTAATCCTAAAAATAATATGAATTATATTATTCATAACATTGAATAATATATCCTAAGATCACTAGGTATCCATAGTGGACATCACTGATTATTATAATGCCTAGAATCTAGATACCAAGAAGTATCTCTAGGTATACCTTTTGTACCACCGCATCCCATTAGGACCATATGTTGGGTACTGGGACACATTTGTAGTTATCCATAGTCGAATAAAGAATATTTATATAAAAAAATTAATAATATATTAATACTTTCCAAATACCTAAACCATTCACCACTACAACATTCCCTCAAACTCACTTGTTGAGTATGAGTTCCAAAATAGCACCTACTACCATATCTATCAAGGCGTATAATGAAACCACATAGTGTGCGTAAACCAATGGGGTACCTACATGGGTATCCTAGGTCGAAATATAGGATAGGGTTGTTATTGGGTATCCTAGAGGTCAAAACATAAATAGTGATGTCCCTCATTGGATCCCTTATGTTAGAATAAGTGGCGGCATCCCTCATGGGATTCCATAATTTGGCAGGTATGGAGAGGAATTAGTCTTTGGACCCTCTGTGTCAGTAAAATATAATAAGAATACTTATTTGGATACTCAAGGTCAATACATAATGAGTGGCATCCCTAATCAAATACTTAGAATTAGTTCACTTGTAGAGGCATCCAACTTGGGGTCCTCAACCACATATGTGTATCTTATTTTAATGGTCATATCCTGATTGAAATACCCTTTTGAATATTGAGCTCAAAAAATACTGCCTCTTTGCCTAATAAGAAAAGAAACCTATACACCATACTAGGGTTATGGTTCATGGAAGAAATTTGGTTTAGGTTCGTACTCTATGTTGTCTTGAACAACCAAACTATCTATTTTCTGAAAATGTAATCGAACACCACTATCCACAGACTGTCCTATGCAATTCTACAAATGTAAACATAAAATATCCAATTCTATTTCCAAAAATATATTCCAAATTCCTTATCTAAGTCATATCTTATATATCACTCTCAGGATACATCTATACTGATTTACTGGAGAGATAACTTATTTGTTTTAATTCACTTACCACAAAATTCCTCTTAGAAGTCCTAAAATTCCCCAAGGTCTCCACCATTTTGTTCTTTAATAAAAATCATAATGGAATACTCTTCTATAAAATTTTTACTTCAAGGTGTGATATTATCAAAACCCCCTAAAATTGGTAGCAGGGTTATAGTACATGATGTGTAACCCTAGTATATGATCTGAACTCCAAAGCCTCCAACAAACCCATGTACTTATACACGACCAATGTATACTTAAGGAATGGATGAGTACTACTACGTAGCCAATGGACACAAGGGTTTTGGCCATTTACTACTTGTCCATGTCCCCCTTACATGTGTTTTAAACCTATGTATTTGTCCGTATTTTCATATCTGACTATAAAGTGTGTACTACCAGTACAAAGTAGGTAGTTCCAAAACTCCATGTTCCCAACTACTCAAACACAAGGCCAAGTAAATTTATAAGGAATTTTGTGCATAAATATGGTATATAGTTTCAATAACATAATGTTCCCAAAACATGTGGAACACACAGTGTGTGTTCATGAAGCCACATGCCATGTGACAGGGAGTTCCTATAGAGGAAACCCATGTAATCTGCCTAAAACCCCCATATTCCTCTAATGATTTAAATATCAGGCCTCATGGGGTCCCTAGTTAAAATAAAAGGTCATTAAAACTTGAATATTCTAAATTAGTTAATATTAATTAAAATCTCAATTGGGACTACCTAATGGAAGAATCTAATGATAATTCCATACAATTTATGCTCTATATATGCCACTCGATTATCTGGCTCCTCTAGAGATCTGTGGTGACACCTTCCTCTCCAAATCCATATCCCAATCTCCTTATCCTCACTCATCAATCACATAAGTAAACCCCTAGGAAAAATAAATTTAATAAAAATTTATGACGATAACATAAAGAGGAAAAAATAAATAAAATAAATAAGAAGGAAAATAAAAGAAAATGAAAAATGGTCTAAATGAGTAACTCAAGGTTATGCCTCACTTAGGCAATATCCTAGATTTTGGACACAAATGTGGAGTAGGAATCTCAATCACAGAATCCATTTAATGTATGTAACCATTAAAACATGCATGATAGTAAAATATTTAAAGAAATGAAAATTAAATACATATTATTCCATGAAAATATCAACATATTATAATTCCACCAATATATATTCCTAAGGTAAATCCCCTATTAATTGACCAACTAAGTGGTTAGAAAAGTTATCTGAGATTGTATTCTGTTTTAATATTACCATTTTATCCCTCATTAGTTCCAAGAACCAAAATTTAAATTTTCCTCTCGATTTCATAAGCTAATAAAAATAGTTTATAAAACCTCCCCAACATAACACTTTTCGTTCATGGGATGTCTGTGTATTCATCCAAACCCAAAAACCAAACCCTCTTAATTAATTATTTTACCCTAAAATGACATTTTTCTACTTCAAAATGAATAATTATTTCTTCTTCACAACTCTAAAAACAAATTTTAATCATTCAATGGTCAAACCAATGTTTCCCACATTAGAAAACTAACATAGTAGTGCCTTCCTTCATTCATCAATACTAATATGTCATAAGGATTTTAACACATTGACTAGTATGATACTCTCTACCATATAATTATTCTTATCATCACCTCAAAATTGAACACTAATCCACTATCTTTTCTCTGTCGATCACCATATGTAATGAATGACATGGGAGAATACTAATTATCGAGTGGTACTATGCGACATATACCATTACCAAATCATGATAAGGGTTTACATAAGATCCATTGAATTTCATATCATAAAAAGTGACATCACATTAAAATGGAAAATGGTTCACTCCCCACCACATGTCTTACATTATACCACTCCTTGAGCCAAACCTCATCATGTCCCTCCACTATGTAAGTGTATCTCTTTCTAAGCCACACTCATTATGCTATAAATACCTAACTAGGATTGGTCCAGAACAACCATAACACCACACTAAATTAATTTTTATATCTACTCTATCATAAATAAGAAATTATTATTTTATCACATCACCCAAGTATCCAAACTCACATCATTTATTTGAAATAATACTTCCTTGGGTCACACACAACCACTCAATATTCCACATATCAATGGTTTATATTGAAACTAGAGCATATGAAAAATATAATACGTAGTGTGTAAGAAATCATGTACTACTATATTTATTCATTTGTGAGATGTATGTAACCATGACACATCGTTTTGTGCTTTATTCCTCATTATTCATAACACGAAAATAGCTCCCATATGACTCCTCTTCAATGTTGAGAAACTCGCCTATGTCGTGATTAAGTCCATGAATTTATATTAAACTATTTCATCCTACCACCATGGGTTCTCTTCTTAGTCTAATGAGTGTCTACCATATCTAAATGTGTTTCCACTTCTCAGTATCATTTCATTCATGATCATCCATACACACTTTAACCACATAGGTTATAACACTTGCACTGGTAAAATAAGGCAAAGTACCCAAATAGTCTTACCCATAACATCTAGTCTCAATATAAAAGGCCCTTAAGTGATTCTAATGAAAAAAAATCATTATCTATATTTTTCACACACATGGTATCAAATCATGTTTATTGATCCCATCAGGAGCATACAACCACTCTCATCATACCCATGGAACCCAAAACTCAGGTTAACCTATATTTTGGGTTTCACTTGTTTTATCATGTTTTAAAATTATTAATACATAAGACAAGAAAATGTTCTTATAGAATTCAAATCTAGCTATATAAGTCATGTATCAAAATAGGGTCATTATGTCTAACCAATATTCTTATAGTTCTCTATCTCAAAAACCAAATCTCACTTTATTTAAAACACATGATTAACATAATTATTTTGTCCTCATCTATTCTATAACATCTTGTTCACCTTATAGATCACTCTATGGATTTAAATACAAAGGATTTAAAGGACACTACTGATCTATGAGAATCAAAATATGACTACATGGGTTTAGTAATATGGGTTTCAATTCCAATTTAATTCAGAAAACACAATATAAGTTGTAATTAGAAGCTTATTGAAATGAAACCCTTTTTAAATTGTTACCATAAATTGAGGAATCAAATATTTAATCATTTTAGGATGCACCTTCTATGAATCAGCCTACTAGGACATAATCCTCTACAAAAAATCACATATTATATATTTCAATGGAGGGTCTCGATTCATACGTAAATGTATAATGAAGTGACCCAAATAACGTATCCATATACAGTGATGAAACTTGAGGATCCAATTACCTTAAAAATATTCTGGTACCTATCATCATCACATTTTACATTCGAAATATATAAGAACAAATGAATGTTCGTGGTGTTAAAAATAATATAATTTTTATATTGACAAAATCCTTGTAGGTATTTAATAAATTTATAGTAAATGCACTAGAATGTTAAAATTACAAGGGGTTTAAATTAAAGTCATTGCCTGGAAATGTAAACGTGGTTATCCTAATGACCCCCCTATATATAATAAAATTTCCCTTGTCACCAATTGTAGATACTAACGAGGCATCAAGTTTATAATCCTATGAATGAATAATCATTTCACCACTAATGAAAATGGAACTACATAAGTTTCATAATCTCCAATCCATATCATGACATAGTTCACATGGTTTAGAAGAAATTAATATAATCAAGGAGGTCAAACATAGTGGAATTCCATCATTATCCTACATGAAAAAACAACGTTTAGGTAATTTTTTACACATAAAATAGTTATCCCAAAAATTATTACTCCAATCAGACACTAATTTCCTTATAACATGTGGACTCTACATGCCAAATATGATGCATGATATTCCTCTTGAATATCTAGCCTATGATTACAAAATCACATCACTGGACCTTTAATAATGGTCCAATAGCTAGAAAACCATAAAAAAACATCAATATCAAATATACATGTGTATCTTTCAAGGAGAATAACATATAAAATTATAAGATCAAAACCTATGAACATCAATAACATATCCCTAGAAACCTAAAAATCATACCAAATTTTTTTTCTTGATAGACAAGTCCAATATCAATTACATGATTGGAAACATACCTAATAATCATATCTACCATGTCCCAAATAGTAAAATAATAGCAATGTGACCCCTATGATACAAATTTTTCACATCTCACCCTGACTCTACCTATTAATAATATCCATACTCATTCTCCCCATGAACATAATCATGCCTCCCCATATGCTACAGGCTTCTGGATAATAGTGATCACCTATATTGTGTCCATAGGAAGACTATGTCCTCATATCAGAGTAGAAAAAACAACTGAAATAACTAGATAACATACATATTAGTAAATAATTGTACTAAATAATTAAAAAATATAACCAATAATGTATTAATTAATTAAATATAATAATGTCATGAATATTAATTTTATTCTTTCAACAACCAATCTTTCACTAGGATAATCACATTTATAATATATATAACTGAAAATAAATATGCATGGCTTTACTTCCATCTTTGAACCATGTCATATACCCATCCTCCATTCACTATCATTATTCTATAGCATGATCATGAGATTCTATATGATTAGATCTAATAGATTATCCAAAAATGGTCCTCCTAATTATCAATTACATGTCCATGCTCAACCTAAAAGTAGATATAAAATATGAACACACACTGAGTTTCATGCATAAGTTTTCAAAAATATATCTCAGTAGGAAACCCCCAACATTGAACCTATTATATATAGTCTTAAGATCATAAACATGAAACAGACCAAGCCTAGATGAGTCCCAAAACATTGAACCTATTATCTATAGTCTTAAGATCATACACATGAAATATGAAGTAAAATTAATCCCTATGAGAAATCTACATAACTATAGTGGGATATGTGTCCTAGCTTCCAATTAGCCCATACTCACCTATAATGACCCAGAAATTTATCAATGTAATTTTCCTTCTTATAACTCTTTTATACAATATAAAGCACGTACATCACATAGAGAACCTAATAAAATAATTTTTTTCATTAATTAATACTAAAATAAGTGGTATTTATTGAGATTAAGGAACCTATACCAATGGAATAGTAATATGGCCTTTGGAAAAGTCATATGACCATTAGGGATAGTAATATTTCCATAATAATAGTATCCCCACCTAATAAAGTATAAATAAAATTTAGGTTTATTATAATTTAAAATATGATATATTTATGTCATGAAATAAGTAAATACATGTTTTGAAAATGATAAATTATGTGTTGGTATTTTTGTCAAACGTAAATTTTTATTTAAAACTTCATAAATAAGATAAGGATTTAAAATAAAACCTATTGTTATATAATAAATTCATAAATTTAAATTTCTAGTTTTATAATTGTAGTATAATATTATGAGACTTTAATTAATTTTCCAAAGTGTCATAAAATCAGTTATAATATTAAAATATTTTTTTTTTCTGAATAACCGATGATTTTAATTAAAAATTAAATTTTCATATTTGGAAAATTATTTCCATGAAATATAGTCCTTTTTTAAAATTGAAACATTGAAAAAAAATTGGTGAATTTTTCATATTTTTCTAAAATAGTAGTATTTTTGATCTATAATGAAATACAATAATTTAATATATTTAACATTTTAATCTAAATACCTATATTTTAGAGTCATAGATGATATAATAACCCATTATTTCAAACTCAACCTCTCTATTTACTATAATGTTTCAAAATAGTCAATATTAGTGATAGTACATCACTTAAATTATCTACAAATGTATAAAATAATCAAAAAAATCCCTCTCCTACCCTATAAATACCACCCCACACCACCTCTTCAACTCACACCTTCTAAGCCTTGAATATTCCAATATTCTGAAAAATTCCTCTATTAATCCCATTACCTTCATATTGGTCATTCAAGTATCACCAAAATATCAATTTAATGTTTCTTAAGGAGTTTCTTGAAGACATGATATTCAAGAGGTAAAATCCTCCTTCTTTCTCTTTTAATATTTTTTTCTTATCCTCCCCTCAATGAACCTATCCAAATGAACATGATAACTCCATTTTCATAAATGTACTATAATTTTATTATTTTTAGTTAATTTCTATAGTAAAATACCCTCTCTTTTCCTTTTATTCTAAAAAGAAAACCTCGTCTATAATGTGTCAATTCACCGCCTTCATGGATGATGAGTTTTCATTATCCATTACCACCATCAAGGTTAGTCATGAAATAATTATTATCATTAAAGAATATTTTTATATTTATATTAAAATCTGATTTAATTTTATGTAACTAATTTATATAAATAATATTAAATAACACGACACTAGTTTGGGATGGTCGGTAAAATCTCCATAATAAAAAATACATTTATCATTATTATTTTATTAAATGGACCTTTATCAAACAATAAAACAAGTTTATATATGTTACACATTAAACATATATAATCCAATTAAAATCCTATAATTCCACTTTTTTGATTTTTTTCATCCATTTGACATAAACATCCATAATTATAATCAAGGGAACCAATAATAAAACCCTTAAAAGAACGATATTAGAACAACCAAATTAAACATTATAAATCATCGAAACAGCCATAAATAAACTTAATAGAATTTTAATGAATCAAATACATTTTTAATAGGTTAATAATTAATTAGTTTATATAATTTTATTATCATTAATATTATATTCAATTTCAAAACACATTCAGAAATATGGTTCGAGATTCTCTCCAAAACTCCATGTTTCTTTCAGGTTATGATTTCTTTAGATATATACCCCAATGTATTTCTTAATTGTTGATAAAAGATTATTTTATTTTCTATTTAAATGTTCCAAACATATTTATCCCAATAAATTCATCCTTTTTTGATGGTGAAATATGTATTTTCTAAGGTTCACTTCTCAATTCCTCATGATAAGAAAACCTGATTAAGTGGAACTTCCCATTTACTACCCATTATCATGTACACTTTGTAATTTGTTGTAATCAAACATTAGTATTCTAAAATCAATAATTTTATCATTAAAAAATATCTTATTTAATTTCTATATTTATATAAACAAGGGAACATTTTTTTGCATTAAAGTATCTTTAATATTTTCTTTTAACCGTACTAAAGTGACTAATTTCTAACATTTTGTAAACATGATTTCAAAATGTTTACACTTTTTTTGGTCATAATTTTTTATGATATATGCCTATTTTACCTTGTTAATTTTTGAGAATGATTTAAATACATTCTTTCATGGACACAATTATGATATTTTCTTTGGTTATGCCTTCTGACATGATTTGGAAACCCATTTCATCCCATGGGTATCCCTTTTTTTATTCTATATGCTTGATTATTCATGTGGCACACATATCTAGGAACAAGTTATAATGAAAGTGATTAGATATTTATCCAATTAATCGTTCAATTATTACTCCCATGAAATTTCATGTATAATACTAGTGAGTAAACCTAATCCATTTTGGTACTTTCTCCCCCATGTGATATAGTCATGGAAGGTAGCCTTGAATCATGCATTTCTCATATAGTATGTTCCTACCATATTCATTTTTTCTCTGATTACACGATCCCATGTTTAGTATGTTATTATTCCATTAATTTATTTTTATTCCATTCTATTATATTTCATCATGTTATTTCTTATCACTCATGTGATATTATTTATTACTATGTTCATTCACATACTATTATTTTTTAGCTCATACCTTTGTTCATATATTCACCAGGTTATCCTAGGTAGATGTAACAGATCAAAGGAAATTAGGAGCTCATTATGAACATTAAATAAAATATTTTTTTAGTTTGTTTCCATTATTTCTAAATACCTATATAATCTTCCAAATAAACTAGAATTTAAATTCATTGGTTTTTATTTGATGGTTAATTATGATAAAAATAATTTAATAATGTATAAAAGGATAGGTTCTTTAAGGTTTCAATCAAAGGAATGGTTTAGTTGTTTTTTATATTAGGTATAGAAAACTATAGTATGAACCCTTGGTATAATTCTATCGCCATGTATAACATAGATTGAATCTTATGTAACCACATGTTAGGATATAAATTTAATTTAAAAGTTATTCATTTTATAATAAAATTTACCTTTTTATATGCTTATAAGGTAAGTATTCAATCCTACATAAATATATTATTGTTATCTTAGTTAATGTTGGTAAATGGGTGAACTCATTATAATAATCAATGTTATAGGAAGTGTGATGATTTCCTTGATATAATTCCAAATCTGATGGGAACCAGAGCTTAGAACTTCATGATAGTACTAGATCAATTGAATCAAGTTATGAATAATAATGTGATTAATGTGGAACACCCAATTTATCCTAATAAATAGATAGTTGCGGTTGAATAATTAATGCAACAAATTACTTATATATTTTTTTAAATATTATGATCCCATAATTGTGGAATAATGGATTATCTCCATTAAAAATATATTCTTTGTTCTCTAGTGCTTAGAATAAGAGAAATTTGTGCTAGCAGTCTATCATTTTGATGGGAAAGCTGGTTATTGGTATAAACTGATCAATAAAACAACTAATGAGGAGGAAATTGATTCCGTCTAAAGGGAAGAATTAAAGAAAATATTTTTCACAAAATAATTTTCCCTAACTCTTCTTCTTATGATAGAAATGGATTTTCTCAGACTGATGAAAATGGAAGACCATTCTATTGCGGCTTACAAGGAAAAATTTAAGAGGACTTCATGATAAACCTCTATCTTTCTAATAAACAAAAAAGAAAGGTAAATCACTTATTTAGTACACTAATACTGAATCCAGGAAAATGATTAGAAATTAGATTTTATGATAGTTATGATGAGATTTTTCATTGTGGCGTTATTATTGAAATGATTTTTTGAGAATCTTAGTGGTCACAAGTTATTAGAGATAAAAATGGATATAAAGTTAAATATGGGATTATTAACTAATAAATACCATGAAATAATAAAAACACAACATCCCACATGTTCAAAGTGTGGGAAAATCATCCTAGAAACTACAAAATGGGAACTACGAGATGCTTCAAATATAGATGATAGGACCATTAGAATTATTTTTCTAGAATTGATAAAAATAATACCATAAATATGGGCAAAGAATGGAAGGTATAGTACAAGAATAATCCTATGGTGTAGTGTTTTATCTATAAAGAACATGGGAATTATGAAAGCCAATTCACTAAGCCGAGGGTTGTTTGAGGAAATCAACAAAAACCATCAAGGAAGCAAGGAAGGGCATATTATATCAGTACTACTGATCTTGAACCTGAAAATGATGTGGTTATAGGTATACTGGTTATCCATTATAGAATAATGAATTTATTATTTTATATTAGTTCTACACATTCATTAATATCATTCAAGTTTATTAGAACTATTCAAAAACCACATCAAAATATGAATCTTGGGTTATCTATGAGAAAAAATAATAATAAAGTTACTACATCTAATGAATATAACTCCTCCTCGGTTTAATGTTTGTGGACTTACTTTTACAGCCTAAAATTTGAAAGTAAGAATATTGTATTTAAATCATGTATAACACACAACACCAAGTCCTTAAGGGAATATAATAACCCAAAAATATAAAATATAATTACTATTTTAATAAGATTATATATATTATATATATATAAATTTTTGAAACACTAATTTATCTTGTGTTACATGCAATGGTGACTTTCTTTTATACCTTATGTGACACAAATGAAAGAGATTTACCGAACAACAATATATTAAAAAAATATTAGAATTTATATAATAGGATAAAACCTAGCTGTTAAACTAACGGTTTTGAATAACAATAACAATATTTTGAATTTTTTTTACACAGATATAATATTAATTCATAGATTTCAAATTAATGTACATAAGAACCAATTGAATATAAATGAATTTTTTTTATAGAATAATTTTTTATGCTCAGAAAAACTATCTTATCATAATAAATTAATGTAATTAAAATTATTTAGTGATATTAATATAATATATATCTATATATTAGATATTAATCAAATATTCTTGATATTCATCCATTATTTATTGTAATAATATGATAACAAACCCAATTTTAGACATAAAAACCAAATTTTTTTATAAATGCACTTTTATATTATTTTAATGGAGAACCTATTTTAAATCCATTTTTTTGAAATTTTATAAATATTATGTTTCAAAATAAACCAAATATTTTAAATCATAAAACATATTTATCATAGGGTTAATGTGTTCTGTATTTCTATGAATTTTTATTTTTTGATGAATATAGAATAATATTAAATTATAGTTCAAATATTCTTTTTATTATAATTAATTTAAAAGGTTAAATTAAATTTAAAATTGGTTTTAAAGTGAAATAATATAAATTATATAAATTTATCCAATAAATTTCATTTTAATCACATTCACATTGATATTAGAAGTAATACTAATCAAACTTTTGAAAATTTTTACTTTACAAACATGCATTCCTATCCCCACTACGGGATTAATTTGAAATAAATTTAATCCATTTCTGTGATTGGAATTTAAAAAAATGGACTCCATATTTAGAATCAGCCTAATTAATAATTTCCAATAATTTTAAATTAGTTTTTTACTAAAAATATTGTTGAATGTAATTAAAATTAATTACTTCAATTAAGGTGAAATTAAGCTTAACAAAGGACTAAACCTTAATAATAATGGTCAAATTGACCTCGACACCTATCAAAAAGCCATTGGATGGACATATTTTGACCCTATCCTCACATGGATCGAAGTTTAAACTTTATTGGACCCACTTGACAATGGAAAAACATGTGGGGAGTTTCCTTTCAAAAAAATTTACAAGAGTACCACTTCTATCCACTATAAAAAGGCACTCAACCCTCCCACTTACTCACACCTATCAAGTATCTTTTTCTCAACCAATATCTTCCCAAAAATCTAAAAAAATTCATCATTTCTTCTTTAATTCCTCACCATGGATCGAAATAAAACTAATAAAGACCTTTGGTGCAAACCAAAAAGTGTTCTATATTAAATAGGTATCATCATTCCTCAATATGTTTTTTTTCATTCCCCTCCCCTTAATTTCATTATTATCCATATCTTTTATAAAAACATCGGAATCCTCAATATATTTATATGATTTAATTCTTACCATTTGACCTATTGTCTCCCGGAATGGTACATTTCATTTATTAACTTCAAACTTTACGGATTATTATAAATACATATATAATGATTAGATATGATAATTAAGTCATGTTTTACATTCTGAATATGATGAAATCATGATCAATGTTAGAATAAAAAATAAAAACTTAAAACATAACTATAAAACTTGGAAATTAATACCCAAAATAGTGGATGTAATAAAACATTATTAGAAAACAACTAAAATTATATTATATAAAGTTAATATATAATATCACTTATATTTTTATGGTTCTTAAATAAGTTTGTAACATATTTAACACCATTATACAATATTTTAGGGTACATTCATTCGAAAGGATACACAAAGTGTGATATTTTGGCTAAATTTCATTTCATTGAGGCATATTATAACATTATAAACCTAGTTCTTTTTATTTGGTGTATATAATTACCTTTGACATGTTATATCATGAATATCTATATTCTTGTGATATTATAAATTTCATTTTTTGTTATTAATTCACAAGTATTATGATTCAAGTGTTTCAAAGTTGTCTTAGACACTTTGGAATGTCTAATGATAATTTTCCTCAATATTGTTTTTTCAATGGAATTGGCATTCATCAACATCAAAAACCCTTGTTGTTACTTCTCATCCACTAATTAATTTTGTATAAATATGTACAATTTTTTAAATATGGATATTTTATGATAATCCACATTGTTTTTTAATTAAATTTATTTTCAAATATTTTAGGAATGCTTTGGACATGCATGAAATGGGTTGGGGCCGATTAATGCAAGACCCTTGATATACCAGTATTCTCATGGGATGCTTTAGTTGGATAACTTTAGATAGGGTTTTACCTGATATGTAAAATTTCCTTTCAAAATGTCTTTTCTGTAATAGTTCAACGTGCATAGAAAACGTGTCATATAATAATTCATCATTTCCTTAATTTTTATTCAATTATTACTTTTACACAAATTTTTTCATTGACATATCTATTAATGGATTTCATTCTCTATTTATTGATTGAATAGAATGTTTTTTTCAAGTTCATACCTTTTCATATTGATTTTTCTTTATAGAGTTATTTTAAATTCATTTATTTTCAGCTATTTACCTTTCTATATTGTTTACACACTTCTTTATCAATTAGTTGACTTCATGGAATGCGTCTTTAGTTATTACCTTTTCATATTTACTATTATTCTTGATTTATGATTTTTAACGTTGTAAATTGTTCATACTGAGCATTTTATAACACCATTATTATGTTTTTTATTCAGGATTCCCTAAATTGTGATAAGAAAAAATGCAAGAATCCACTATATGGAATATATTTGTTGTCCTACAAAGAAAAAAATGTTATAATTAATGTATTCATTTGTAAAATGAGACTCATGTATGAATCTAGTTTACTATGACTAATTAACTATTTAGTCCTTTTGGACATGATTTTCTTGATTTTATGCTAATATAATGGTAGTAGACATTGAATTTATGAATTCTTGGGTCGGGTCACTATAATTGGTATCATAGAAAGTTTAGTAGAAACCTTAGAAAATAGAATTAGTAAAACATAGATTAGGTAAAATATTCCTAAAATTGACATTGATAATAATTATAAAAGGACATCCTAGAATTTTGGCAATATAGATATTATGTGTGTCCTCTTATAAAAACATACTTGTATATATACTACAAGTGGATGTGGTTCTGGCGTAGAAATACCTAGCGGTAACCTCTCTAAAAAGGTGTGTTGGGCTTGATTCAGTGTAACCAGGTACATGACCATGGTCCTTACCACATAGTTTCTTGGAAACTAATGAGGGAAAATATATATTAATTAAAATATTATTTAAAACTCGTTATGAAGTATTTTAATAGATAATGACAATTAATGACCTAGGTTAGACCTTTGACCAAGGAAGGACCTATGTGGAAATACAATAGATGAATTATTTATGTAATGTAGTTTTATTGAAAACCATATTTGAAAGAATATTTAGTGATTAACCTTATTTCAATTTTTCCCATCATAGTTTTTGGGAAATAATTTGGTTTTAGAGAAGGAAAAACAATATATCGAGTAACAATCAATCAAATATGTCAAGGAAATTGTACATTAAACCATGATAAAAGGATGATAACGTTTTAATACCATCCATTGAAATATGAAATGTTCAGACTAATATGTCATTGTTTTTAGGTTAACATTTTGATGAATACATATCAATGATAAACCAGTAGTGTAACATTTTAGTTTTAGAGATTAATTACATAGCAATATGAGATTTGGATAATATTTTTAAAAAAACATAAAGATTTTTCACACTTCTATAAGAATTATGATTCATTAAATGTTTATTTTTGTGCTTTATACATCAAAGATAATTTCTATATATCCATTTCATGATTTAATGGATGAATTTAAATTTTATCAAAGAACTACCAAAATATAGAATTGCTCATATGAAATTAAAACATATCATGTAAGTAAATTTCCTTATAATCATAGGAAGTAAAGGTATTTCTCATCATGGTGAAAATGTTAATTTTTTTCTTAATACATTTTTTTTTCAGAGAAGGACTTCTAAATCATCATATATTTATGGTTTTTGTGGCCTAGAACATTCTATTGATCATTCACTTGTTTGTGATTGATGACCACAATCACTCCATATAAATATTTATTCTTTTCCTCTATGTGTGTATCTCTATTTTATACTAATGATATTATACTTATAGACCTAGTTATACGTTATTCCATGTGTCTTTTATACTTCCCATTTCCCTTTTTCAATAGTATTTCTTGCAAACCCTTCTAATGATGTTGGATTTTAACATAGGATATATGAATCAATCATTTACCATGATCATGTTTAAATTGGGAGGGCGCAATTTAATTAATGTGGGATAATGTAACACCCCTATATTCTAAACTAATAATACTATATTTTATAGTGTGTGAAAATATAATGTTTTTTCCATCCAGTTCCATTACAAAGTAGTTTTTGGTCATTTGAAGTGTTTGAAGGAGGCTCATAGAGAGTTTGGAGAAGTTCGGTTGCTAAAGGTTTGACGAAGGAGGATTATATTCCATGTAACTATATTAGATGATGTGAGACTCTGGTTAATGGATTTTCACGGAGTTCTCATGACAAGAATACATTTTACATGATGTGAAGAATATTTTCATGACATGTAATATTTTGGGGTTATAAGAATAAAATGAAATGAAAAGTGATGTGTTTTTTAATGAAACTGAAACCTAGGAACCAAACAACATTAAAGTTCCTTATACATTGTGTAATACCTAAATCATTTGTTGTTTTAAAATTAGTTTTTGGATGAAACATCATACATGCATTCTTGGTTTCTTTTTCTATCTCGTTTTGGGAGAACCTTTGGCACCCAAAAGTGTTCTTTGATCCCTTTCCACACCTCTCTGATCCATTGATTCAGGTGTATGTTTTTTTGGAAAACTACGGTCGTTCTATGGTGAGTTATATTCTTCTTCTCAACTGTTTTCTTCCATTCCTCTCCTAGGGATTCATTGTGGTGGTGTTTCATTGGTTTCAGGGTTCCCTGAGTTGTGCTGGATTTCATTTTGATAGACCATTGGTGCAGTATTGGTTTATCTATAGTTCTCATGGTTGGGTTTTGATTCATGAGCATTATTATTTGCCATGTGGTGTGCAATAATTGGAAATATCCCATTAGGTTGTATTCCCATCATTTATCTTTATATTTCATCATGTAAGAGGTTTTTTACTTCTGTTTCATTATAAATCCTTATTATTCTATCCTAATTGATGATAAAGAATCACTTAATTGAACTTGAGGGGAACATGGGGTTTGATTTTCATGTTTTTTACCGATTTGATATTTATTGTGATATTATGATTTTCCATCTTGATGCCCCACTGAATATTATGGTCAATGGTAGATTTTTTTTACATTTCATACATCTGATGTGGTTGTTTAATCCTTTTGATTTTTGGTATCACCCTTAAATGAAAATTGGATAACCAATTATAGTTGTCTAATTAATTAGTTTCCCCGGGTTTTTTGGTTTGTGTGAAAATTCCCCAAAGAAAAGTAGTGGAATGTGATAATGTTCATGTGAACCCAAAATTTTTTTTGTATTGGTTTTTACATGTGGGAATGTGGATGGAATATTGTTTTATAGTGGGGCTATGAGGGCTTGGAATGATTATGCAGCAGGAATTTGGAATTTTTTTGTGCTATGTTATGTTGCTGTATGTGGTTGCAAGTTGGGGGGTTTGTTTTCTTAGTATGGTGGTTTGGGTAGGATGTCTCTGAAGAAGGATAGTAGTGATTGATATGGTTTCCTATCCATTAATAACAAGTATAAAGATTCATCTTATATCATTATATTAATATCTGATATATCATAAATGGGTGTTAAATGTAAAGGTTGTGGAATGATGTGTCTTTAATGTGATTCTACCTTAATTTATTTGGCTCTCTGCCTATTAAAATGAATTTTACTGTGTTTCATGTTGTGTGTTATGCTAAGTGGTTACTCGGGTAGTGATGGAATTATTAAATAATTGTTTAATGAATTTTGTAATGTATTTGGATAGTTTGGTTTATGTTAGGGAAATAGTTAAATAAATTCATTGGTAATTTGAAATGGGTTTTATGACTTGATGTGTGGTGTTATGCAATTAGAGGTAGCAGAAAGGTGGAAATGTAGTGAGATGGATGTTTATTTGAGAACCCATAGGTTGGGCATGAGTGTTTGATACCATATATATATGTGTACTTGTATTTCCTTGTGATTTCTATTCACACCCAACCTACATTGTGCACTATGTTTCGAACACCCACATAGTCATGTGGGGGGTTTCATTCCCAAAATATCGATGAGAGGATGGATGGTTGGTGACTAACTCTTCCCTACTCCCTCTTCTAGGTGGTGATGAGCCATGTTTTTTTAGGCACTATGTGTAGAGATGTGGTAGCCCACATGTATGTGGTTTAGGTGGGTTGTTTCCCAGGTGTCTTCTGGATGAGTTGTTATGTGATTTTCTAGATGTTTGTGTGACAAGATGTGACATGTTGTAAGGAACATGTGTGTGCTGGGGGGATGTGTTATTATTCCAAGGTGTGCTTGGGTAGGATGTCTTTTGAGGCCTAGGTTTGTGAAAGATATATTTTTTGGGAGTCCTAGGTGTGTATGAGAGGAATGTGTTGTGAGGCCTAGGTGTGTTCAAGCCGGATGTGATGTGGTGTATACGAAAGATGTGAGAGCACTATAAGGTTTTCCATTTGGGTGTGAGAGAAGCTAATCGTTGGGAAAGTTGTGTGGGATACCCTAACATTTATTTTTGTTATATTTTATTACTTGACATCCATTACTTGGTGATCATGCCTTGGTGAGATATGGTGGTTAGTATACATTTTTATGTGGTGTTTGGTTCTATTTTTTTCTAACGAGTGCTTTAGTATGAATATTTCACATGTGAATGAGAGACTTTAATTTGTATATTGAGTATAATTATATGATCTCCCTATATATATAAAACTGTTTTCATTTTTCTAGGATGATTTCACAGAACATGTTGGGCCATACTCCCTTGGATCCAGATAGTTATCATGTTGCTTCCTAGATTTACTTTTGGTATTTACTATAGAGACTTTTGTATTGTAGTAGTTTTATTTTACACATGATTTTTTTATGGTTTTAAATTTATTTACATTATTTATTAGAATTTATTTGGGGATGATCCATCATATATCCCATTCTTGTTTTTTAAAAATGGTAATACAGTCCATATTGTGAGATTTTTACACCCTTGGTGGTAGTCTCTAACCCGGGGCCTACTAGAGGAGGGACTCAAGGGTAATTATCTCCATTATTCATTTCTAGCCTAATAGAGGTATCTTTGGAGGGAGGGGTTATGAAAGATTGGTATCAAAGGGGATGGTTGGGATATAGGATTGAGTTTGATGTGAGGCACATTGAGTATTCCATGGGATGGTATGGAAATGGTTTCAGTTGACCTTGGTATGTGACATAGGCTAAATAGGACAGCTAGGAAATTGCATTTGATGGCCCCATGATGCAGTGCATAGGCTTTGAGATTATTGAAAAACCAAGAGAGATCGATATGACTATAGGGTGGAACCCTAGGAAAGGTACAAGCATCATAATGAATTGTGTTGTTATTTAAATCTGGTTTTTTTGGGAAGTTAAAAATGGATAAAATATTTTAAATGAATTAAAATAAAATTTAACAAAATTCTATACTATTAGGTATTTGAGAAATTTTGTTTACCTTTCATCTATAGCTCCTGGTTGTTGAATGCATATGGCTCAGGTAGTACAGGTTCATTAGCAGGATCTAATCAATCATCGTATTGTCGATTCAATTGAGGAGTTTGATCAATGTAAAAGGATGTTTTGTTATTTCTAGCGATAGTATTTAGGAAAGTACAAGGGTGGTATTTATGATGTGAAGATAAAAGTTTTTCTTGAGGATATAGAGATTTCTTTTAGTCGGATCTAGGCCCTAATAGAGTATATGGTCCCTTTGGAAGTTATTCAGATGTCAGGAGTTCTGTGTTAGGTGTGTATTCTATATCCAGGAGAGTTGAAGGAGGTATAAGTTTTATTTTTTGAATTTCATAAGGTGTTTTGGGTGAAGTTCCTTTCATTGGCCATGAATTAGGGGAATAAGAAATAGTTTCACTCCCTTCAGCATGTGATTATGTTGATACAGGAGCTTGGGATCATGTTCAAATACCTTCTTCATTTTTTTCCTAGATTTATTTCTAAATGATAAGTCTCATGAAAAACATATTGAGGAGGCACTCCATCATTCTATCTAATATACAATTAATCCTTTTACATTACAGACATATTTGGAGGTTTTTAAGTGGTAAGAGGTGATTGTTCTAATGCACTTGCAAGGAGGTCTATTGTGAGAGGGGATCTAAAAGAGTTAATCCAAAGGTGGAGTTGTTAGTGTCAGATGTCAGGAACTAAGAATTTTGAGGTTTGGACCATCGGGGAGATGACCTCATCATCTTCTTTTCTAACCTTCTAGTTTTAGTGGTCTCCACACCTTTATTATAGGCTTGTGACTAATTTCATTCTTATATGGGGTTCGTATACATCTTCGAAATTAGTTCATAGTGGATAGCCAAGCTCAATTTGATGGAGGTAGATATCCTTAATGTTAGCCTCAATGGAAGTTATCGATTATATAGTTTCAGTAACTGGGACAATAGACCTATGTGACGATATAGTAGTTAGAGGCTGACCTCAGAATTTTCCTCATGCTTAGTGACTCATACATAAGTGTTTATATAGAGGTGTTAATCATCAGAGAGGTGGAGGAGCTATGCATTGTTGGTTTCATGTAGTGGAGGTGGTATTTCTAGCGAGGCTAGAGATCATCATAAGTGTGATAAGTTCATTCAGTACCCTTTCTTGTTTTTTTATTTGATTCAAGAGCTTCACACTCATTTGTTACATGTGCTCTAGACCATTCTCGGGGACTAAACATAAATTGGATTCTAATTCTATTGGCGTTGATTACACCAATAAAAGGTTGTACCAACTTATTTGATGTGTTTCAAGGGTGTGGACTAATGATGGGACCACATTAGTCCCATGAGAATCTATTCTAACAACAGATATAACCATATAGTGTCATCCTTGACATCAATTGGTTTTATTCCATAAAAGTTGTTATAAATAGATTTCGGAGGAGAGTCGTGTTCTCGGATTTTGATGTTCAACATGCGATTTTCGTTGGTGAGTGGGGTTGTCATGTGGGCAGTCAAGATATAGATCCCCTTATTTCTTTATTGGATAAGAAATTAGTGGAATCATTGGATGATAAAATGGTATAGGTTACAAGATTAATTGAGTAGTTCCTATGTATTTCCCATGTGGAGGTTATGATGTTACATCCTCGATGTGATTTTGAGTTTAGAATAGACATGTAGTCTAGTGATTCTCTAATTTCAATGGATCCTTATCAGATAGTTCATTCTAAGTTGAATTAGTTGAGGATTTTAACAGAAGATTTTATTTAGAAGGTCATTATCATGACAAATGTGTTGTTGTGGGATTCTCCAATGTTGTTTTAAAAGAAGAAGGACAATGGTATAAGGGTTTTTATAGACTACCAGAGGTTGAATCAGGTGATAGTCAAGAACGATTACCCATTTTGAGGATAGAAAATCTTCTTGACTATATTAGAGGGAAGATATAATTTTCTATGATTGATCTATGGATATCACTAGTTGAGGGTGAATGTGGTTGCTATCCTAAATACTGCCTTCAGATGTATGTATGTGAACTTTGATTTTATAGTCATCTAATTAATTGTTAGAAACACATCAACTATGTTCAGGGGTCTTATTAACTACATATTTCATGAGTTCCTAGATTTGTTTATTATCGTATTCATTGATGATATCTTAATCTAATCTAATTCAAAGGGATATCATACTGAGTATCTCAGAACTGTCTTGCAGGGTCTTAAAGGCCACCAGCTCTGTTGAATGTTGTCTTAGTGTATGTTTTGGACTCGAGTGTGGCATTTCATTGGGCATGTAGTGTCTCAGCAGTGTGTCTAAGTAGACCTGTTAAAGGTTGAAGTAGTTGTTTCTTGGGAAGCACCTAGAACTTGGTAGAGGATCGCGATTTCTTTGGTCTCAAAGGCTATTATCAGAGGTTTTTACCCAATTTCTTTTGAGTTTCACTCCCATTTATTTCTTGGACAAGAAAATACAAATATTTTTTGTGGATTGATTAGTGCCATGCAGTATTTAGTTACATGAAGGGGAAGTTGTTTAGTGCCCCAATGCTCTGGTTTCTTGATAATGGGGTGATGTTTTATGTATTTTGTGCTTCTTACAATCTGGGTTTGGGATTTATGTTGATATAGTTGAGGGAAGTGACATATTATGGGTTTAGGAAGTTATGTCCTCATGAGTGTAACTATTCCACCCATGATTTTGAGTTGGAAGTGGTGGTTTTCCCACTGAAGTTATGGAGGAATTACCTCATTGGGGAGATCTTTTTAGCCTTCAATTATCACAAGAGTTTGAGGTATATCTTTTCCTATCATGGCATGAATCAATTATTTCATATGTGGATGGAGTTTCTTCAGGACTATAATTTTTGAGATCCCTTTATCCTTAGGATATGTAAATGTCTTGGTCATTTCTTTGAGTAGAAAGTCATGGAATGAGGTTGTTCAAAAATCTATGGATGCTTAGAAAGAAATGTTGGATTTGAAAATGTTTTACTTATAGATAAGAGTGGATGGTCATAAATTCTATTTTTTCATATGATGGAGTAGTTTTATATGATTTTGTATGTGGAGGATTCTTAGTTGGGAGGATCAAAGGTAGAGGTTTTTTGTGATCATTTTGGAAATAGTGATGCTCCAAAAGGGTGGTCAGAGGATGCTCGTAAGGTGAATTTGTTTCGTGGAATGTTTTATTCCTAGTTTCCATGAGAAAAACATTCCTCCAAAAGATTTATATCTCATTATTGGAGGTACATCCAAGAGTTTCCAAGATATACCACAGAATTAATATGTAGTCTTGATGGCCCAGAATAAAACTAGAAGTTGTAGAGTTTACGGTGATGTTCTTGGTTTTCCAGTAGGTAATGGTCGAGCATCCTAATCTGGTTGATATTTATAGACCATGGATGTTATTGAGTAGAAATCGGATGAAATATTGATGGATTTATTCACAATTATTCCTAGATCTCAAGGAGGTCATGATGTAATAAGGGTGATAGTGGATTGGTTGAAAAAATATTTCCAATTATTAGCGATCAAGGAATCAAGAGCAGTGGATACCTTAACTAAGTGGTACGTGAAATAAGTTGTGTAGTTTCATGGGGTTCTGAGGTTCATTGACTTATATTGTGATGTGAGGTTTACCTCATGAGTCTAGATGGGATGAAAACAAGCTTTTGGAAATCATTTGTGCCTTGGAACTACTCTCCACCCCTAGATAGATGGACAAATAGAACATACCATCAAAACATTAGAGGATGTGTTGTGGGCATGCATCTTGGTCATTGGTGGATCTTGGGTATGACACATTCCCTTGGTAGTGTTTTATTATAATAATAATTATCACTCTTCCATTCAATGTATCATTTTGATTATTCATATTAAATACCCTATTGTTCACCATTTTGAAGGATAAAGGTTTGGGACACAACCAATCTTGGTCCCAATACAATACACAGAATGATAGAAAAGCTTTATCTTGTATGTAAGAGGATCAAAGTCGCGAAGGACTGGCAGATTTTGTATATATATTATAGAAGGCTGTTTTTGGATTTTGAGGTTTGGGGCCACATGTCCTTTAATTTTTCCCATTGAAGTGGTCAATGTAGTTTTTTTAGAGGGAGTAATATTTCTCCTAGGTTTGTTGGACACTTTGAGGTGTTGGGGAAAGTTGGTGAGGTGGATTATTAGTTGGCCTTGCCACTACAATTGGAGAAGATCCATGATGTCTTCTATGTCTCTCAACTCTGTTAGTATATCCAGGATTAATCCCATGTTATCGACTAGTTAGAGTTGGATATCGAGGATGACGTGGCATTCATGGAGAGGCCAGTGGAGATTCAAGATCATTGAGAGAAGGTTTTTCATGGATCGACCATTCCTTTGGTTCATCTATTGTGGAGGCATGGTGGTCAAGAGGATAGTACTTGTTTGTTAGAAACTTTGATGCATGCTAAGTACCCAAGCCTTTATTTGAGATTTTTTTTCTACTTTTCTTCATAATATGTTGCGTGGGTCCATTTTGTTTTATGAGATGAGTTGTTTTCTCTTGTATTATGATTGTCTATGGTGTATTGTGTGATAAATTTATGATGTGTGGAAAGGGTGTGACCTGATTCATAATTGTGTTACATTAATTATGATGTCATAAAACCTATTTGAGAGAGTCAATGTCAACCCAAGTAGATAGTATCATGACCTAGAAGATGGAATTCCTTGATTCTGGTATCCGAGATGGTGCAGTTTTTTAGTTGTATGGTGTTGTGTTTTGTTGGTTGTATTGGATGTTGGATTGGGCAATATTGAAGTTGATATGAATGTGCAATATTTTTTGGTCATCTGGTTTGGTGTGTTTAGCAGGTGGTAGCATTTGAGGTGTGACGATATCCTTGGGAAGTATCTCTCAGGGTGGTTGTTCATACCCCTTTTTTCTCTGGTCTTGGTTTTGGATTATTGAGGGAAATAATCAATTGAGTGGTACCTAATGTAACGGTATTTTCCATCTCAGTCCGATACATTGTGGGTTTTGGTCTTTGGAAGTGTTTGAAGGAGGCTTAGAGGGATTTTGGAGAAGATCGGTTGTTAAAGGCTATAAAAAGGATGATTACACATCGTGTAACTATATTACACATTGTTAAATAATATTTCATGGGTTTTCATGGAGGTTTCATGATGTGTATACATTTTACACAACAAAAAAAGGGTTTCATGAATTTTAAAATTTCTAGGTTAGAATAATAAAAAATGAATAAGTGTTTCATTTTTCAGTGAAAACCAATCTTGAAGTATTACTAGACGTGAAAGGGGATAGAACACCATGAAATAACCCTATCATGTGCAGTTTTAAAATTCTTATTTGGATGAAACCCCATCCACATGACTATGGTTTCTTTTTCCTTATTATTTTTTCTGAACCCTAGGTGTCTTGAACTATTCTTCGATCACTTTCCCTCCCTCTTCGATCCATTAATCCCGGTGGATGTTCATTAGTGAACTGTGGTTGATCTATAGTGAGTTCTCTTATTTTTCTCATTCTTTTCATCCATTCCTCTCCTAAGGAAAGGTTGTGGAGGTGTTTATTTGTTTTTGGGGGTATGTTGGGATGCATTTTTTGAATCATTGGTGATGTATAGGTTTATCCATAGTTATCTGGGTTTAGTTTTGATTCATGAGAATTCTTCTTCTCCATGGGGTGCATAGTAATGGGAAATACCCCTTGAGGTGGGATTCTCTTAATTAATCTCTATTGGGCATAATGAAGGAGGGATTTAACTTCTATTTAACTGTGAATCATGGTTTTTATAACCTAATTGAATATATATAATTTTTTAATTGAAATTGAGGGGAAAATGGGGTTTGATTTTCATGCATTTTAAAGCTTCTACATTGTATGTGCTATTGGTATTGTTTAGGCTTGATTCCCCACTAAAAATTGATGTTATTGGTGGATTTTTTTTAAGGATTCATCTTCTATGGTTTTTCCTTATTTTTATTGTTTCATATCAACCTAAAATAAAAATTGGCTGACCATGTATACTTATCTAATGAATTGGTTACCCCTGGATTTTTGGTTTTTGTGATAACATCCCAAAAAAATTGTAGACTATGGTAAATGCTGTTGTGAACCCATAAAATGTTTTTTTTATGATTTTTATATTTAGGGAATTGGATGGAATGCGGTTGTATAGTGGGGATGTTATGGGTGTGGTATGATTATGCAGATGGTCTTGAGAACTGGTTGTGTTATTTTATGTATCTAGATGTGGTTGTGAGTTGGGGGGGGGGTTGTACTAGTTAATATGGTGGTTTGGGTATGATGAATTTGAATAAGGATATTACTTATTGGTATGGGTGCTTCTCCATTAATTACATGCATAAAGATTCACCCTGTATCTAGAGATTGATATATGATATATCATGAATGGGTTTTAAATATAGAGTTCATGGAAGGATGTGTCTTTAATGAAAATATGCCTTAATTTATTAGGCTCTCCACTTTCTAAAATTTCATTTACTACGTTTCTTTTTTTTTGTGCTTAGTGTTTTCTTGGGTAGTGATGGAATGAATAAATAATTATTTAATAATATTTGGAGTGGATGGGGTTGGTTTTTTAATTGAATATAAATTTTTAAATAAATTTACTGGGAATGTGAAATGGGTTTTATGACATGATATGTGGTGTTATGCATTATTGGTAGCATCAATGGTGGAAGTATTGTGAGTCAGTTTTTTTAGAACCTATAGTTTGGGAAAGAGTAATTGATATCATATATGTATATACTTTTATTTAAATATGAATTAAATTGTCACCCCACCCACATTGAGAACTATATTCCAAACATCAGCATAGTAATGTAGGGGGTGTATTTCCTAACATATGAATGGGAGGATGGATGGATTCCAACCTGTTATTCCCTAATCCTACTTCTAGGTAGTGATGGATCATGTTTTTTTTTCAGGTAGGATATGGTGAGATGTGATATCCTAGGTGTCTTTAAGTGTGGTGTTATTCTTCCAAAGAGCCTTCTGGAAGATTTATAATATGATTTCCTAGTTGTCTTCGAGATGAGATGTTATGTGTTGTGAGGCCAAGGTGTGTGTGGGAAGGATGTGTTGTTAGGCCCAAGTGTGTGTAGGTGGTATGTGTTATTTGGCCACTGTGTGTGTGGGTGGGTTCTTTTTTGAGGGCCGGGTGTTTGTGGGTGGGATGTTTTATGAGTCCCAAGTGTGTGTGAGAAGGATGTGATTTGGTATATTCAAAAGAGGTTGGAGTGCCCAGATGTTTTCCCTTAGGTCGTGAGACTGGCCAATCGATGTGAAAGTGGTGTAGGGTACCCTATCATCAATGTGCATTATATTATTTTACATGACTTTCATTACATAGTGAGCATGCCTTAGTTAGGTTGGGTAGTTGGTATACCTCCTTCTGTGTTGTTTGATTCTATAATTTTCTCATGGGTTCATTAGTATTCCTCGTTCAAATGTTCGTAGGAGACTTTGGTTTTCCCACTGATTACACTTGTACTCTCACACTACATATATAATACAATTTACAGGTTTCTGGGAGGATTTAATAGTTTTTTCTAGTCCATTCTAACTCAAATATTGATAGTTGATGTGTCACTACCTAGATTTAAATTTGGTATTTACTTTTAGAGAATTTTTTGTTGTAGCAGTTCTATTTTACACATGTATTTGGGATAGTTTTGGATTTCATTAATTTTTGTCTTGGAGTTTCTTTATGGATGATCCATCATATATCCTAGTATTTTTTATTAAAAAGGGTAATGCCTCCCATATTGTCAGATTCTTTCACCCTTGATTCTTTTCTCCAACCCAATGCCAACTGTAGCTGGGACTCGGGGGTCATTATCTCTTTTTCTTCATTACCATCCCAAGAGGGTTATCTTTGGAGATAGGGGTTCATGACAAAAACCCACAACACCAAGCATGTAAGGCAATATAATATACCTATAACTAATAATATATTTACTATTTTAAATTCATTTCATATATTATATATATTTTAATGAATATAACACTGAGTTACCCTTCATTATATGCAAAATCAACTTTCTTCGATAGCTTATGTTACATGCAAGAATGAGTTTTACCAAAAAATTATAAATTATCAAAATATTATTATTTAATATAATATGATTTAACCTGGATATTAAATTGGTAGTTTTGAATATTATTAACTAACTTATGAAAAAAATATGCTTTACACTAACATTATTTGAATTCATAGGTTACGAGTTAATGAATATAATAACCAATAGAATATAAATGGAATGTTTATATAGAAAACAAATTATGATAAAAAAATATTTAATCATAACAAATTAATATTATTACAAATATTGAGTGATATTAATTTACTATATATATAATATATTCAAAGAAATATTTTTTATATTCATGCATTTTATTTTATTGGAATATGATTAGAACAAACCCAATTTTACAAATAAAAACATATATTGTTATAAAAACACTTTTACTAACTGTTAATATAAACCCTATTTTAAATACTAATTTTTGGAAATTTAATAAATTAAATAAGTAAAAATAAACATAATATTAGAAATCAGAACATGAAAACTATCCTAGGGTAAATTTCTGGTATTTTTGTATGAAGTTTCATTTTTTGATGAATAGTAAAAAATACTCAATTGTAATTCAAAACATCTCTTTCATATAATTTATTCACAGTGTAAAATTATATTTTAAATTGGTTTTAATGTAGAATTATATCAATTATATATCATGTAATCCAATTTTGGCCGTTAGAATATATTTCACATTAGAATTAGATATAAAATCTTATAAAATTTTGAATATTTTTACTTTAAAATATTGCCTTGCCATCCCATCTTGAGGATTAATTTTAATTTAATTTCAAAAAAATTATGTTATTGAAATTTAGAAAAATTGAATCCATATTTTGAATCAAAATAATTTATAATTTCTAATAATATCAACTTAGTTTTTGACTAAAAATATATGTGATGGTAATTGAAATTAATTACAATGATTAAAGTGGAACTAAACCTAACAAATGACTATACCTTAAACATAAGGTCCAAAATGACCTATAAACTTATGAAAATATATTTTCTATAAATATATTAACCCTATACTCAATTTTATAGAATTTGGACCATTATTAGATCTACATGACATGGAAAAACATCGGTGGAATTCCCCTTCCAAAAATTTAGAAGAGCTCCACTCTCTCTACTATAAAAAAGTACTCACCAATCCCATTTTCTAACAAAATAAAGAAACTTTGGACCGGAAAATATCTATCCAAGTATCTCTTAATCATACCTCCCCTAATTATATATTATTATCCATGTCTAGAAAGAAAACCAATGAATCCATTTTCTGAAAAGAAGAAGTTACCCAAAAAACTCGTAATGTCCTTGCTATTGATATTTATTTAATCTTGATTCTCTACCCCTACACTTCTCAATATTACATGATTATATAAAAAAACTAGTATCCTAAATATAATTTGTTGTTTTAAATATAAATTTTATACCAAAACGGACACACACTATAATCTAATGGGTAATGAACTTACTGTTTCTGTTCGACGAACTATCGCCCCACAAAACAATGATTGTTCATTTTTCATTTAACACATTTCATGGTTGGGAATTTTGATGGAATATATATATATATATATATATGATATATAATATAATTATAATTTATTTAATCATCTAAAATTTTTATATAGCGCATATCTATATTCTTTCCATATTCTGGGAATTTAATAACAATGTTTTTGGAAGTGTGGACTACCGCTTCCTCAAACCAATGAGATTCATTAACACTATACATGAAATGAATAAATGAAGTTTATAATAAACCTATGTGAAATATATGAAATATATATGACAATATAATTATAATAAAACCATTTATTATTTAATTTTCATTCCTTTTATATGAAAAAAATAATGTATTGTTCATGCATATATACGGCCTATAATTTTCCATTAACGGTGTATTTCATTTATTATCTCTAAAATATATATATTTTTATAAATACATATATACTGATTATATTTGATAATTAAGTCATGGTTTTTATTCTATTGATTATGAAATCAGGATTTATTTAAGAATAAGAAAAATAAGTTAAACCATACCCAAAAACTAGGTAATTAACACCCGAAATAGTGGATATATTAAAATATTATTAACAAATGGGAAAGAAGATATTATATAATGTTAATATATGATATCATATATATTATTATGGTTATATAATAAGTTATTAATATGTTTTTAACCATTATAAATGAATTGGAAGGGTGTTAATCTGAGAGGAAATGCAAGGTAAGGGATTTTGTATCAATTTCATTTCATTAAGGAATATTACACTGTTATACATATATTTTAATTTATTTAGTGTATATATTTCCCTTTAAAATGTTATATAATTAATATCATTATTTTCATACTATATTATGTAAAATTGTATGTTATTACTTCATCTAGATTCTAATTCAAATGTTTTAAAATGGTACGGGACACTTTTGAATGTTTTAGGATTATTCTCCTGAAGAACGTTTTTTTCAATGGTATTTTCATTAATAAACATAAATATCCCTTGATTTTACTTATTTTCTACTATGTAATTATTGATAAATATATATTATTTATTCAATATATATATTTGATGAAAAGACACACTTTTTATCAATTAAATTTATTATTTGATCTATGAATAATGCTTTGGACATATAAGACATGGGTTGAGGACCGATTAGTATAAGAACCTTGATGAATCTATAGTCTCATAGGAGGAGTTGGTGGCCTAGACATAGTATGGGGTTTTACCAAATATTCTAAACAATCTTGTGAAAGTTCATGATGGTAATTGTTTCATATACCTAGTAAATAAGGCTTCTAATAACTAATAATTTAATTAATTTTTATTTAGTTACAATTTACCCAACATATTTTGCATTGAAATATCTATTGATGCATTTCATTCTCAGTTTATTGATTAAATGGAATCCATTTTCAGTTTCTTACCATTCCATATTGATTTTTTATTATCTAGTTATTTTAATTGGATTGTTTTTTAGTTATTTAGCTTTCCATATTTTATATAAACCTCCTTCTCAGTTTATTGATTTTATGGAATATGTCATCAGTAATTAAATTTCCATATATACTATTATCACAGATTCATTATTTTTTCTAATATAATTTACCCTTGATGATAATTTTATCTCACCCTTCTTATGTTTAATTTCTCTAGGATTGCCTAAAGTGTGTTATGAAAGATATTAATGAATATCGTATGTGGAATCATGTTATTATCCTTGAATAAATATTGAGGTGAGGAACCCTTATGCTATGTATTGTATTGATATGAACATGTTTAGGACAAATATATAATGAATTAAAATTTAATATAATTCTTATAAGGAACCATTATTATATATATCAAACAATGTATGATTTACTTATGAAAAAATTACACTAGTTTATGAAGTAAATAATTTAAATAACTATTTTGGGTGATAACTAATTATTTCTTTATGCATGTATCAGTTTGGCTATCATAATATTTAAAATTTTATCATGGTTCAATCTTATAAGTAATGTTAATAATTTTATAAGTATAGTATTTAATAATTATATACATTTTTATAAAGGTTTATATTATTTGGTGAAGAAAATTTATTTATATCACTTCAAGGAGATGGTAGTCCATAAGTATAGAGGAGTGGTATTACCATAATTTGAGGGATGTACCAAAAGAAAATTAATTTTAATTAAACTTTAAATAAGTATAATAAATATCATAAATATAATAAATATAATATATATTATTTAACAAAATCATTATAATTATTAATGTGAAGTTTTAAGGGAAACAACACACCTTTTCAAGGAGGAGGTTGTCACCATGTACACCCAAGAAATGTTTTCTTTTCCCATAGGATGAAAAGGATATGGATAACGGTTACTATGGAATAATATTAGAAACAATGTATCTTTAATAAAGTAATGTTATTATTTAGGAATATATACTATATATTTAGAGGTGGTAGAAGAAAAAAATAAAATTTTAAGTACTCAGTTAAGAGTTATACTTATTCATTGAGAATCATCCTATGGATAACACCTTAAGCCTTGAAAGGATTGGATTTTTAAAATATAATAAGATATAAGACATGGATAAGGAATATATAATGGTATTAAGTGATTTATTAGTAGAATTAGAAGGATAAATCATTGTGAATATTGGAGAAGACAATATTCACTTTTACAATTGAGGGGAATGACATGAATGGAATTACCTAGAAGAATAACTAATATATATATATATATATATATCCTAATCATGGAATGTAGAACCAATAGACCCAAAAATAAGAATAGAATATGTTTTAAGGTCATAATAAATTCACCCAATAATATTTATAGATGTTTTTGAATATTTTGAAAACTTATATTCTTGTTAAATAACTAGAAACCCATTTTTAGCATAAACATGAGAACTTAAATTTTTACCATGATAATTTAATTCTATGGAAAATGGGTGATTATAACCAAATATTCATATTTAAATTCAATATTGGGAATCATTTTTTTCAAATTTAATATCTATAGGAATCATAAATTTCATTTAATATAAGAACTCAAAATGCATGGAAAACATTGTTTTATGTAAATACATGATTTAATCATATATAAAATTTTATATTGAAATCAAGTAAAAATATTTTTTTTATGAAATTATTTTGTTGTTTAATTAAAATTGGATGGTTTTTGAGTTTTTTATCAATAATAAACCGAATGAACAATCCAACCATACCATTAAATAAAAATAACCAAAACTACTTATTATTATGAAAAAATTATAACTTATCTTCACAAAAGTCAAGCATGGGTTCGGAAAATAAAAATAATGTTTTAAAATAAATTATCTAATTCATTAAATATATATTTGGTTGAAAAAATTTATCCAATAAGAAAATAGTATGAGTTATAAAAGTGTAAATCTTTATGAAATAGTTTTAACATTTTTTAACTCTATTACACTTACCGAGGTATGAAATCATTACAATAGTTATAGTTCAAAAGGGAGAAAGATTAGGTTGAAAATATTAAATTTTATTAATTATATTGATTAAATAGTATCATATCTTTATTATATGACTCGATTTTTATAATTAATGTATGTAAATGTTAATATAAATGTGTAAATCAAAATTAAAATAGTTTTTAGAATAATTAATTTTTAATCCTTAAAATGTACTTATACTGAAAAAAGTATAATAATGTTATATATATAATTAAGTATACTATATGTAATTAAAAGATACTTATCTTAGTTTAAGTTAATGTTCAAAATGTATAGGGGGATTTTAATTACCTAAATTAATGAAAAATATGCAGTTTAAGAAAAAAATCATATTTTATACTATTCAATAAAAAATATAACTTTTTTAAAAAAACTAAAATTTCACACTAATTTAAAATTTAAATGATGATTTAAAAAATTATAATCATTTCATAAAATTAAGATTTTTAAGATTTATAGAAATTCAACATAAGTTCTTGAAAATGATTTAATAAAAACCATTTTTATAGAAAACATATTTTTGAAAAATAAAATTACTTTTCTAAAAATTGTTTACGAATTTTTTGGAATCAATCAAAAAAATAATTATATAAAACATTTATAGATATTTTTAATAATTTTTTATTACTATTCATACCAGTCAGTCTACCAGATAGATTATAAAAACTATATATTATTAATGATATTTTATATTAAAATAACAATTCATTTGGAGCTATGCTTTATGTGTCTATAATTCTATCAAGAATATAATTATTTTGAAATAAATTTCATGGTTGTTACAATACATGTGTGCTGGTCATAAAAAATGAGATATGTCATTTAGGGAGGTGAGGGATAATATATAAGTAACAAAGATGTGTAAATTTTTATAATTGATAAAAAAGATATAAGTTAGATATTGGATTATAATTAAAGAATAATTACAATGTTATATTAATAAATTTTATTCATTAAATATATATTCATAACAATCCAGGTATTCTGAATCTAACTTGAAATAATCTGATAAAAACTTATACCTATTTCTTGGTTATTTTCCTTTACTGTACACTTCAATTCTTCTAGGATTTGTATTTGGGTTAGACCATGACGTCTAGGACATCCAGAGAAATTTTGGGAAAATAATATGAAATATAGTAGTCTTAATAAAGGATGGAATATGTATAGATAATTAAATGTTGTGTTTTATTGTTTATAAGTAAGGGGAGTGACACACTTATATATTATGAACATTAAAATATAATAAATGTTTTTTTAGGAAAAGTGGAAACCAGGAAACCAAATTATGATTATAACAAGGGGAATTGGTGAAATAAAATCAAAAGGTAAAATTTATACATGTTTTAGTGAAATATTAAGTATTATTGTTTACTTTATCCGTTATTTTACCTGATTTCTCTTTATAGTTTTTATAAACATTTACCATGGTAACTATTAATTTTTACTAAAATAAATGTTAAACTCATTACAAAATTAAAACATGCTGATTAAAATTATGGATACCATTTTATAATATTTTTTCTTTATAATTTGTACCAATTACTATAAAATATTATCACCAAGAGAAATAAAACCCCTTTTTAAAAAAATTATTATTTATTCATAATTTTTTTTAATGAAATATAATGATAATCCATGAGTATTTAATTAGATTTTTTGTCAAAGGGTACATATTTTTCATTAATAAATCCATAATTAATGTAACCATTTGAATAGTTGATTGAAAGATAAGAACCAAGATAGTTCAAATTTGATTAAAAACATTACATTGATTTTCAAAATGTCAAACATAGATATCTAAGGACAACATTATATTTATAAATGTTTTATATTACTTATTAAATATATTTTTAGAATATGAAAATGAATTTAGTAATATTCCTTTCATTGTTTAAGCATGATAGCTCTAAAAATGTTACAATATTTTTGAAATTTGTATTGTTTACTATTTATCCAAAGATCAATAATTTTTTAAAATTCATCATATTTAATACAATGAAAATTTGGATATGATGAATAGGGAAATAACTAAAATTTAAGAAAATTCAATTTCTAAAATTATAAAAATTGTAATTTAAAAGAATCTATAGAATATATTAAAAATATTTAATTATATAGGAATATCCACTTAACATGATTTGTTCGTATAATATTATTTCTTAGAAATTAATAATAAATTGTTTTTTAGTTTATTATTTCATTAATTGATCTACCTTAATTGTGTTATATTTATCAAAATAAAAAATATTAGATAATAAATTCTTTAAAAAAATACTCATTTTTAACTATAAATTGATTTAATCATATCACATTAATTATTTATTTTCTAACAATAAAATTTTGTAAATAAAAAATATGATGTAAGTTCATACTAGATTATTGTATTACTGTTTTTTAAAGTATTATTCATTCAATAATTATAATCTACTAAATATTATTTTAGAGAGATATTTCACGTGTTACAAGCTACTAAAAATTGTACAATTTAAAAGGAATTAAATATGAAAATATCAAAGTTCCACATCCCCCTATAAATAAATTTTATCATCACGATTTAAATTTATGGTTGAAAAACGAAGTTCATAATAGAAATATGAACATATATGATGTATATTTTTTCACGATAATTAATTTCTAAGTGATTACTATGAGAGATATTAATTCCAAATGAAAAAATTAAAAAATGTGTATCATTATAAGAATCATATTTCTCATTTTTTTTAAAATTAGTTCACATTGATAGCTCAGTAGTATTTTCCAAATAAGAGTTGATAAATTTGTCTTCTTCTTCCTTGAGTTATGGTATTATTTTACAATCAAAATAGAAAATATATAAAAATATAGCTACATAATTTATTTCTATTTCATTATCACAATATCATTATTGGGATGTAATTGGAATTGTTTTCCACCACTAATTAATCTCATATTCTAAATGGTAAATATAGATGTTAAATTTTCCGTGCTTGAAGAAGTAAAATTAACTTTTAATGGATCTAATTTTACATAAAAGGACTGAAGATTTATTCATGCAGTCTATATCTATTTAAAAATAGTTATCATAAGTTCAAGATATATCATTATAAAAATAACTAAATCATAAATCTCATATAATATCTACAATATGATAATATTTTTCATAAATAACAATAATTTGGATTAAACATAAAACACATATATTTTTTCAAAAAATAACTCAATATTTATTTCTTCATTATTATAGAACACATTGACAAGAAATTCCAAACTAGAAAAAAATATCACATTTATGTGGATTATTTAAATATTCCTAGTAAATATTGAAATTATTTGAAAATAAAATTAACCAGATAATCCCCATATAAATTTATATTCATTTTATTATCTATATGATATAACATATATTCTCCAAAAAAATAATAACCCTTTATCCAAATTAACTATAATTACATCATCATCAATCGTCATAATGATCCAAATGGTTAAATCTATATCAATCATGCATTGGTTATAAATCCTAATAAACATCTCCTAAAGGTCACTAATAAATTTTGAATACATTACAATGAGACCTCAAAATTCAATCTATATTTTTGAAATTTTGATACTTATTAAATCTTATATATCCTTAAATAAAATACCACTGTAGTATACCTATTGAAATCCTATATATATTTATCTAAATGATTCAACTTCATCAATATACTATTATCTACATTTTCTATATTCTTAATTAATAGTTCCTTACAAAAATAAAATATAATCCATTTCCTAAAATTAATCAATCATAATATAATTATTTTCATATTATAAACTTATGAAAAACATTTAAAATAAGTCAAAAATATTTATTGGATTTTAATAATTTATTTATTTTCAACATATGACCTTAGAAATTTTATATTCATATGATCTTATTAATAACCATCATTAGATTTACATCCGGGTAATTTATTTTCTTAATGTCATAACTCCCAAAATTTAAAACATTCAATTTAGTTCTAAGAAATAACTTGTTCACACTATTTGTTTTACTAAACACTTAAGTTATTCCTTAGATGTCACTTTCTAAATTCCTTCCTTTATCATATAAGAAACACATTGTTCCTCTAGTGAATTCTCTAGGTATATTCTTCTCACATTTTTAACATTTAATGAGTTGAATCGTTTTTTAATTTCATGATCATTATCACTAAAAAAATAAATAACACAATATTTATGTTATTTTGTGCCTTAGTAAACTCACGAGTGTTTATGTTATTATCAATCATAACATGATATAAATGGTAATTTATTACAACATGATTTGACACTCTAGCTCCTTGAAGGTATGTTTTCTTATTCAGCTAACCACTAATATGTTCATTGACATCAATTATTAATATTACCCATTCTAGTTTTATCCATTCATTAAAACCACACATGGTTAGTGTAAGTATATCTAATAATATAATAATAAAATATATTATGAGGAGAATAAATACTATTAAATCCATAATTATAGAATCAACTATTAAAACTATCACCATTTCTCTTATAATTACCACATTTATAAATAATATATTATCCTTTATGGTTTTTTAGAAAATTTAACATATTTTCTGAAACCATAACATCAACACTTGATGTTTTATAAATTCGTAAAATTATAATCATAAAAATAAATTCTTTTTATCTAATGTTATCTAAAACATACTCTAATAAAAAAATTAGAACCTAAACACATACACTTGGATTTATTGAAAAATAAATAATATTTACATATTGTAATTAAAACCAACTAATTTTACCAAATATTGATCTTCAATGATTACAACATCAATGATATTATTAAGTCACTTACAGACTTAGGACCATTTTAGGATTTGATGATTTGAAAATTATGAAAATTAATTTGTTAAAAAATCTATATCATTCTCTCACAATTGACATTTTACCATTATATTTTTTGTATTCCATTATAGGTCTTCAAAAATCCCTTATATTATTAATTTGATTAAATTTTTTACGTTAATTTCATTTGTATTTAGAAATTTTTAAAACATTTATATGATTATATTTGGATATTTTTCACAAAAAACCGGATCACATGTTGAAATAGGGTTGATAGTATAAAAGCTTATAATTTCTGGTGATTTTTGTCACAAATGTTTAATTACGATAGAAATTTCATCAAGACTGAGGTCTAGATAGTCACAAAATATTTCAATAGATAATTATTTGGATAAAGACAACTAATAATGTAATATGTATATTTACAACATAAACCACTCTAGATCTACCTATGATCAAACATCCCAGAGACCCCATTAATTTAATTCAACTAATAAATCATACAGATACATATATACAATGACCTAAAAGTTATCATTAACATTATAAAATGATGGTTTAATGTTAAAAAGATCCAGGCATAGAGGCCCTATTTTGACATATGAAATATAATCTATTTAACTGAAAATTTCTTTGGACTACTTATATTCCCTCCACATAGAATTTTGAAATATTTTCACTTTTAAATTCTTCTCAACCTAGTTCTCTCTCATTTTCTTTAGTATTACATTCATCTTTCAATAATACTCTAATACTACAGAAGAATGAATTTATTAATCATTATTCCATAGATGTTAATTTCAAATAGAATTTATTTTGTGTTCTATTTATTCTAATTCAAAATAAGAGTATTAATTTTAATTCTATATTCTAAAATATTGCATTGTTATAATGATTTCATTGATTGTGACACTATTTAACATGTCTGGTTCTATTAAATCCTTACATGGATAATCCTCCATGCACTAGGGGTTGAGAGTAGGGTTATCCACACATTATAACTCCATAAATAAAAAACATTGTTAATTTTCTAGCTAGAATTTAGGTGAATAAATTTCATCCACTTCGTTACACTATATAAATTAGATATATGGTATTGTAAGGGAATCATCCTAACTTGATTATAATAAATCAATATAGTAACAATAGTTTTATCCCAGCCTTTTATGTTGCACATAATGCATCATGGATGACAATAACCTCTGGACCACCACATGGATATCAATTTTAGTGGATTAATTAATCTTGAACAAAATCAAATTTTTGATCCATTAAAATATTCACGGCCTAAGCTAACAGACCTTCACAGCTAATATTTAAGAATCCCCCCATTTCAAGTTCCAAAAAATTGATTCTGAATACATACTTAATCAAATATCCAATTAATCCAATTTTTTTTTATAAAAATTAAAACATCACCAAAATGGCATGAGTACTCGATTAAATATTATCATTACAAGGTCAAAACTTGTTGTTGTCATCTCCCTGTGGGATTGACGCCAGTCATTCATAGTTTTATGATTTTTTGAAATATTTAGTGTTTTTTAATTATAAATTTATTATATGTTTATTACCATGAAAAATTAATGATGTTTCATAGTTTTATAAAATATTATAATCATATATGGGGATTCCATCTTTGAAAATGTGACCTAAAATTTTAAAACATGGAATATTTAACTTTCCTTTTTTCCATTTTTCGTATTAGAACCTTTTCATGGCGATTAGTTACATTATCTACGGTAAAATCTAGTGCATGATCTATGAAACATGGAATCATTGAAGAATCCTAGAAACTAATGAACTTATTTCTTTGGAACCTAAAATATAATTATACATATTTTCATTCCATAACACAACCATGGTAATTTGAAATAATCTTGCAGCTCCCAAGACTTAATATTTATAATATGTTCTACATAAATAATACAGGGTGAAACCAGTATATTCATATGGTACCATCTTATTTTATTTCGTTCCCTCTATTTGTGGTTCTACACCAAACATTTTTCTCCCTTCCATTCAGGCACACATATTGAAAATTAAACAGTGGTTAATTCACATGATAAACAATATGGGTTAAATCAATATACATTAGATCTAAGATCCAAATGAGAATTTATTTTATGTGCTTTATTTCTATTAAACATTTAGAAACCAATGTGAAACATCTGATTCCATTTATCTTGGAGTCTTCCATTTTTCTATGCACAATAGGTCGAAGGATTTTCTTGAAATTCAAGCAACTAAATAATTTACTATGTGGTATTACGTAGAATATAAATTCCTAGATAAATATTTTCAACTTATATGAACTAATATTCTATATAATTACAATAAATATTTATCTCAAATGGATAGTTAATCATACAATAAGTCATGGAAATTGTTTAATGATTTGAAATGAAATTTACCACACTAGGAGCTTGATTTATGGCTCTGACTAAGAACTCTTTACCCAATATTAAAACTAGTCTCTAGCATCATGGTATACACCACCACTAATGGTAGACTCATGCTTAGAACAATAGAAGTTGGGAGATACCATTTAGAAAGAATATCATGGAATGATAGCCATTAGAAAAGTTATAGAGGTGCTACAAGGTGTAAGTTTCACTATGTAGAAAAAAACCACCCACCACTCAACCCAGGTTGATTCACTCACTATAAAAATAGAAAATTTTCAATTTCCCAAGACACAATGACAACTAACTACCCTTATTATAGAAATACAATAATGTGATATGTGTGGAGTCCTACCCAAATATTTGAACTGGCTGCCAGTAAAAGAGGAATAATGGAACCAATGTTGTAATTATGTGCACTGAAATAAACAATTTTAGTAATATTAGTATCTATAATACAATAAATGAACCATTCAATAGAAAAAACAAACCAATCAGAGTCATTTATGATAGTATAGTGGTGAAGATTCACTAAGAATTAGGGACCAATGGTTACCATTCCTCATAACCAATCACCAGGACCACATAAAAAATTTCCCCAATAAGAATACCATCTAGGGATTAGAAGTTTCCAACATTACAACAATAGTTAAAAGAGAATTCTCTACCATAAAAACCACATGAATACCGTGTTCAAAAATTCATCCTATAAAATATTCTCTCTTCTTTAGTCAGAAAGGAATACTAACATAGTAGTATATAAGTAATTTAAAAGAAAATTAAATGGGTTTCATTTGTAATCTATAGAATCCTATCATTTACATGTCAAAAACTCTCTCAGATCAACTATCAGCCACACTATGAGGTAAAATATATAATCATATAATAGAGGAAGTAAAGGATATGATCCGTCAAAGTAAAAACGAGATAAACAGTAAATATCCTTTTATTTTTAATTAAAATAGGAGTAATGAATCCACTACAAATGAAACAATGGATAAAAATGAAAATAGTGAAGAAATTATAAAAAAAAAGAAAACCTCAAGTATCATAGTAGCCAATTAAAAAAATTATTTTTAATCGCCATTGAACTAACCCCTATTCTATATCTGGATTTAATGAGATAAGGGATGATTAAAGATCATTATAAATATTCTTTAACATGTTAAAAAATTGCACATTAATACTCCCTTTGTTGAAGCCACTTGACAAATTCCAATCTATTATTTTTTTATAAAATTTTTTTTCTCAAAAAATGATAATTGGAAGATTCTGGACTTATATCTATGAAAATAGAAATTTATGTGGTTTCTCAATAGAAAATTTACCAAAATATTAGTGACCCCTAGAATCTTCAAGATTCTATGCACCATTGGATCATTAAATTTTGGAAATAATTTATGTGATCTTTCATTGATAATAAATCTTATTCCAATGAGTGTTTTTCAGAGACTAGGACCAAAATACATTAATACAAAAAGGGTAGAGCTTTATTTCATGGATATAATCTATTTTATACCCTAATGGTATACTGTAGGATGTTGTTGTTATGTTTGGAAGACTATTTCCCATGATGACATTCTCATCAAAGTTATTATGGAAGAGGGTAATGTCCTGATCATTATAGAGAGTCATTTTCTCTCAATTAGTAATAAAAACATTGATTTCAATCAAAGATAACTCATATTTCATGTGTTTAAATAACATGTAGTCATAAATCTAGTGAATGTAATTAAAAAAAGAAATAATTCTTCTTACTATTAAAATAATTTTATGGCTAATGAAGAGGTTTATTTTATGGATCTTGAAGATGAAAAAGAGATATTGTAACCTAATTGAGAAGATAGTAATGAATATAAAAAATTCAATACATCTAACTTCTTATAAAAGTTTCTTATCTAGAATTAAAATCTTATATTATTTTGAAGTAAATATTATTAATAAGAAAACCTACTATAAACTCATAAAAACTCATTTTAGAGACAAGGGAAAACATCCAATCATTACAAGCCATCAGTGGACAAATGATATTAAATATAAATTTCTGGAATTACTCAAGAGGAAATAGAAAACTATATATTATGGTGTGTATGGTATAAAGTGAATCATCCCCAAGGTATACACTCATATAATTTTACTAAAATATGGCTCAAAATAAAAAAAACCTAAAAGGTGACTCACCCGAAGTTTGAAATAGGTTGATAAGAATTATGTTATAAAACTTTTGGGCATTTTCATCAATTTCACCATATAAGATAGTAAGTGGATGAGCCTACTATAATTAGTTCCCAAAAATGTTGGCCTTATAGAGTTAAATAATACTAAAAATGAATTTATTCTAACATATAACATTACTAGACGGAGAGACCTCATTTATTAAAGAAATATCAATATAGCCTCTTAGAAGGACCAATTTCCTCTACAATATATGGATTATATGTTAGAGAAATTGGTCATAAATGAATTATATTATTCCCTAGATGGGTATTTAGGATAAAATAAAATACCTATAAATTTGACTAATCACTCAAATATGACATATGTAAATTAAAAACCCTTCCATACCAATGAATTTAATTTTCAATGCGTAATTCTTTAGAAAAATTACAACTATGAATGAAATATATCAATCGTGATATGGAAGATTAGTATTTTGTGATATTTATTGAAGATATATTCATTTATGGATTATCCTTTTATGTTTTTTAATTTAATTTATATCTCCTTTTACAATGTTTTAACCTTAAATTATTTAATTTATAGTAGGTATGTATTTAAATTATGTGATACTATTTTATATAACTTCCTATATCCTTCTTGAAAATATTATATAATTTCCTCTAAAAATCTAGTTACTGTGGTTAAAAGTAAAATGGTAAAAGTAAGTAAATGTAGAAGATAAGTGAATAACATGTTTATAACATGGTTTATTTTTTATGGAATTATATATATAATTTAAATTAGATAAAATAAATTATTTTTCTATTTAAGTGGAAATTGTTTTGTGAGTGACTTCCCATTATTGAATAGTTTTGGGTATTTAAAAAATGTAACTCTTCTTTAATTATAAAAGGAAACCTCCTCCCATAACTTCATCACACCGCCTGATCCATTTTTATAAAAAAAAATCTTACCTAAAAACCTATTAAAAATCATTAGAAACGTCCAAGATACTATTATACTACCAAAAAAGAAACCAATGTTCCTTAATAATAAATATAAAGGATGTTCTTCAAAAAGAAGTAAATTTTCTTCAGGAAGCTCCTTATTTTTTAACTTCTTATATTACCACCTTGATTAATGTATTATTAATTACAATATAATAAGGCCATTATATAAGATATAATAATATGTATTTATGAATATTTAATAACCTATATCCTTCTCCCCTTTCATAAAATGAGAAATTAAATAGTTGATCATGTGTACAACAGACTACCGCCTTAGGAGCTGATATAATATGTTTTATGTTAACACCTCTCAATAATGAACATAAATATGGATATTTTTTCATTTATATGATATTTAGGACATAGTTAAAATTATTTAATTATAATAACCCATGTAATTTTATACCTTTCACTTTTTTGGAAAATGATAATGTCATTTGTGCATACGTATGGATTACCACCTCAATGAATCGATGTGAATTATTTTATTAATGTCTTATATGTATTGTAATACGGATATATTAGATAGATAAATATGATAAATATTATATTACATGGATTATTTATACTTTAAATATCATTTATCCTTATTTTTTCCAACTATTAGAAATGAAATTCTCATCACTCATACGTACAACCTACAATATCTACGAATAGTGTAATTATTTTTTCACTCTGGAATATTAATGGATATATATACATATAAGGAATTTATATTATATTAATATCATTATTAATTTTATACAAATGATTTAACCATGATTGATGTACAAATACTAAAAGTACTCAACCAAAACTTACATGAAATATGAAGTTGTTATCAGCCAAAAATGTTACTTTAAAAAATAATTTTTAATAAATGGGTCATTAAAAGTTATAAGAAATAGATATATATTATGATATATATTATTCTTATTTTTTAATATATGTATAATAAATATATATTTATTATTAATGTGCTTCTAACACTTAAAAATGAAGTAAGATATGAGGTATGGTATTTTCATCTCACTTTCATTTCTATGAGAATCATTCCATTTTCAACACTTATTTCTTTTTTATGGGGTATATAATCTCCATGAATTTTATCTATGAATTTTTTCATGGATGTTTATATTAATAAATTATACATATAATTTTCATTCTTCCATGGGGTTTATGATTCAAAAGTTACCAAAGTAGAGGTTGCATGTTATAATATCATTGTTTATTATCAGGGTTGTTTCTTATTATGTTTTTGATGATGAAATATTATTATATAACTCTTAATAAAATCATTTATATTTTTATCTTATGGTTATTTCTTGAGAATAAACGTTTTAATTTAATTTTTATCTCTTTAACTACTCATTATACCTATAGAATATTCTAACAGTACTTTTATTCTTCAATGACAAAAAACATTGGTTCTACTAATTCACTAAGTGTAATATAATCTATGTATTCCATATTTATTCATTATTTGGATATATTTCTACTTTAATAAAAACACATTAATAAAAAAATATTTCTTTTCTATGGGTTATACTAAGTTGATTTGATAAAATGATTATAAAACATGTCTATTTACCATGGGTTCTACCACATTGAAATAATTATAAAACCCACTTCCTTTAATTGAGTTACGATATGATTAATGTTTTATGATCTTATGGAACACATGTGGATATTTTTCATTATGTGATGTGTAGTACTTGAATTATATATCCCTCTAATTAAATGTTTAAAAACGGATAACACCTGATATAAATATTTTATGTGTGAACCAAATTTCATGTTCACAATTTCATTCATAGTCTTGTTTTTATTGTACATAATATTTATCCTAGAACTGATTTTCATGTCTATATGTTTATGTTTGTGACAATATTTCATCTACATAATATTATGCGTGGACCTATTTTTCATGTCCACAAGATTTTTCAATGTCTCGATATCATGAGCATAACTTATTGAGTGGACAGGTTTCTAGTTATACATGTTCACAATGATATAAGATTATGTTTGACCATTTCTTTATGCTCTTAAGTGTTATTTTCATTTAATTCCTTTATGAATCACGTCTTATGATATATCATGATTTATTCCATGTCTCAATATTATGATATATAATAGTTTGGAAATATTTTTAATGTTATCCTCATGTTATCATACCCTTATGTTCATGTTATGCTTTTGAAATCATTTTTATCTCTGTTTATACCCTTATTAAGTATCTAATCTTAGTATATCTTATTATTCCATTTTTTAGGTTATAAAAAAATCTATTAAGTAGGTTTTTCCTAGGAATATTACATTTTGGTATTATCTTTATGGGATATGTTGAGGAAATTTTTTGAAATAATAATATTTTGTATCTATTGCTCAAATTACTAAATCTAATGGTCCCTGGAAAATTATTTGTGAGTTTTTTTATTATTAAAATAATAATAATAATAACTAATTATTAATAATATGGGTCATTATAGTTTTTATTAGAATCATTTTTAGTCAATATTTATAGATTATAGTTTTAAAACATTACTGAGAAACCTTGGGATAAGACACAGTATAGGAAAATGTCCTCTGAATTTTGTAAATGATAGATCTAGAGGGTTATAAGAAATTAAATCCATGTCTTGATAATATAAGTTGATGTGGATCTATCACAATTGAACTTATGGGTAATAATTCTGAAAAATGAAAATTGGCAATTGACTCAATCATCACATAGTTTGTGACAAGATTCCTTATTTCACAGCTAGTTTGACACTCCTTGGGGATATTTTTTAAAATCCTACAATCTCCATATAAACCATCATGAATGATTTAAATAGACATTGATTGTGAATTCCATAGAAAAAACCAATGTTGGAAATATTTAAAATAAGGATTCCTCATTTATAAATCCTATAAAATATTATGATTATTTTTTCTTAACCATTGATTTTTTTTGTCATGGATGGAACCTAAATGAGTCATGTGAACAATAAATTTTATGGCCAAAGAAATGAAAATCATCCTAGGAATCCTAATTTCTTATAATCTAAGATGTAATATTTTGCGACTTTTCTCCTTGAAATCACTCAATATGTAAGTAAAGACATAGTTAATGATGATATTATAAATTTAGCGAGGGGGGAGAACATGCCATTTCATATTTTATATGAAAAAAATGCATTAAATATATGAGACATCTGATCCACAGTTTTTTCAGTGCTATATTAATGTGATGGAAAATTAATTTTTCATTTTTCAATGCTCAAACCATAAAAAGTGTACCACTACAAGATTTTGATGAGATGGATTTTTTTTATAATTTCATTTATTTGATGTAGTGTGTTATACAATAAACCAAGATAATCTTGTGCAACACACAACTTTGTCTTATCTTATGTTATATGCAACATTATGCTTGGTTTGTGTTATATACAATGTCGAGTTCCTTCAATAACTTTCATTTTAAGAAAAAATAAAGTTTTATAGAACAACATTATATTATTAAAATATTATTATTTAATGTAATAAGATGTAACCTAGATGCTAAATTTTAGGTTACAAATATTACTAATTAACTTATGAAAATAGATGGTTTATAAGCTGAATTCATCGGTTACCAATTAATTAGAAACAAAAAATATATACCAACTGAATATAAATGCAATATTTTTGTTTTTATGATCCTAAAGACATTTTATATTAATAAAGTATATTAAATATAATTAGTAAATAATACTATTGATATATTTATGTTATATATTCAATAAAATATTTTTTATATTCAATATATATGTTTTATATGGAAAATATAATAACCAACCCAATTTTAAACATAAAAACCTATATTTTTCAAAAGAGTAATTTTACTACCTTTTATTATTGAACCCTTATTAAATCCAATTTTTGAAACATTTTTATATTCAATTTGATAAATTAAAATTCTTATTTTAAATCATATTGTAAAAATTTTCTTTATTTTACTTTTTGTTATTTTTTATATGTTTAATGTTTTGATTCATTGTAGAAAAATCCAATATTATAATTAAAAAAAACTTTTTACATAAAAATAATTTATAGTTTTGATTTAAAATTTTTATTGGTTATAAAGAATAATTATATAAAAATTTTATAATTTAATCTAATTTTGGTTATTGGCATCAATTTTATAATGTAATTAGATATAAAAGTGTTTAAAAAAATTTCATGTTTCAACTTTAATAACAAATACTATCACCATGTCAATGGAATTAATTTTAAATTAATTTTTGAAACTTATGTTTTTTTAATTTAGAAAAATGGATTCCATATTTGAAATTAGTGGGTCCAAATTATTAAAATAGGTTTATTTTATTTTTGGACCTTACGAATAGTAACATTAGTAATTTTTTATTAATAGAGTAATAGGTAAATCAGGTAATTAAGGGTAAAGAAATAATATTATAAATGTTATAAAATTATCTTAACACTTGTACTATTTCAATTTTATGACTTTTTTTAGAAAAATAATAATCATAGGTAAAAAATTAAAAACTATTTATGCCACTGGGATGAGAGTAATACATTTATTATATTTTATTTAAATAAAATTTAAAGACGATATACTGATATTTTAATATCTAAACAATTTTTAACATGGAGTAATAAATAAGATAATTTCAACTATAAATATTAATTTGAAATTTACAATTTATTTATTTATCAGTGAATTTTATTTTAATTTTTAGGAAATAAATAATTTTCCTAACTTCTTATACAGTGCTAATGCAGTGGTTGTAAAAGATGAATAAAAATAAATAAATTTTTTTTTAATAAAATTATAAGAACTATTAAATGACCCAAAAACATGGAAAGATATTTTAGTTTGATTATACCTCACCTTTTTTTTCAAATAATTGAATTAATGAAATTTTTATCCATAAGGATATGAATAAGAACCTTATAATATTTTATTTAAAAATAAGTAAAGTTGTTCACACTATAGATTTTTATTAATATACTAATATATGGTTTTCTAGAGGTTTTTTAGAACATAAATATTAATTTCAAACAAAATAAATTTATCATAATTGTGGAAATTTATTTATGATTCTTAGGGAAAAAATTATTACCTTAACAGATTTAACAATGATAATGTAGTAATTATTTAATTAATGAATAAATAAAATTAATGACATTAAAAATATTAATATAAATACCATCAACCGAATAATTTTATAGATTAAATTTACCCCTTAGGGATATAATAATATAATTTTTTTGAAGTAAACTTGTAATATTGATATTTTTAAAAATCCCGGGAGTGAATAGTGTCAAAACTGATACTATTAATATTTTATCAAAATAATGTTATAAAATTATCTAAAAACATAAAACATTATAAAAACTAATGTTTAATCAAAATGATAATGGTTAAATTGATTCCAAAACATGTCCAAAATCTACTTATTTATGATATTGCAACCGTATATGTTCAATTATTAAAATATATTACATTTTGGTGGTATTTTGAATGAAATATAATTTTTTATCATTTAATATTTCTAGAAATTCCAACGGTTCCCCCCACCTCAATTACAAAAGGGAACCTCCTACCTCAAATTTTTACATTATATTGAGCCTTAAAATATCAAAATACCCTATCCATTTCCATTATCATAATACCTAGTCAAATTCTTGATGTTATTATCTTCTGAAGATACAAACTCTACTGTCCCAAAGAGGATATATAGAGGGAGCTTTACAAAAAGATGGTAATCTCCTTTACTGAATCTATCAAGATCATTTTTTCTTACACTTCCTCTTCTAAAGTTTTTTTCCCAATATACAGAAATAAATCCAATATCACTTATGTGAATGTATGTCATTATAATTATGTAACAACCATATTACAACCACTATCCATCTGATGAAAAATGAAATCATCATGTGTGTGTGTATGTCCAATTGTCTCTATGTCATAGTGTAGTCAGTTTTTATCACCAATTTACATAGATGGGTTTAATGATGGAAATAATAACTATATAAGATGATTATAACATTATATTTATTCTTGAAACAACATATTCACCATCTACTTTCATACCATTTCACAATTAAGGGAATGATATCATTGCTTGCGCATACATAACGCATATTATCTCCACGACTCGATGTTATTCATTATCCACAATCAGAATTAAATAATCATTATATAAATATATATAACACAAAAAAATATTACCTATTACCTTAATATAGTTCTTTAATTGAAATAACTACATTCTATCTGCATAAACTGGGACTTATATGACAAAACATGCATTGGAAAATGAAGCACTTAAACCAAAAAAATAGTAATAATGAAATGTTATTATAAAATAGGTTATAAGATGATTATATATGATATAATAACTATGAATATAGTTCAGTAAAAAAGTTAATAACCTTATTTAAAACATTATACTATATGTTTGGATATGTATAAAAGAAATCAGACTTAAGGTAAAATATTTTTTTCTCCACTTTATTTTTATGAGACACATGCCTTGTACAATACATGTTTATTATACATGGTGTATATAATATAAATGAATGTATTTTATGAGACTTATCCAGAATATTATGGTATTTTAATATCCTTATAAATTTATTTCTTTCATGGTCCATACAATTCTATAGATTATAATGTGATGATTATTTATTTCAGGATCTCTTCAATATTTGGGATGATTTCGTTTCAAACCTCTATTGGGGGGATATTTTCCATCCATGTCCATGTTTTTCAAAATTTTATTTTAAAAACTATTTTAAAATTATCTTATGTCTATTGAAAGTCATTTTTACCCATTTATGAATTTTTACTACATAGTTTTAAATAAATATTTTTTCATTTTCCAAATGAGGTACTTTAGGATTTTTTCAACAAAAAATATGAAAGAATATTTTTATCTTATATGTGATGACTGAATTTTTAATCATTCATAATGCCTTAATTACTTGATCCAATACCTACATGATTATAATGTTATTTTCAAAGAAATTTTTTTCATTAAAAATAGTCTACATTTTAATAAAAGAAAATTTATTCAAAGAAGAATGTATATTTTCCTGAAGAATTATTTTAATGTGATATTTAAAAAGTTATTTATGTTTTAATGGAGATATTTTTCAAGTATGATATGACTGTTAATACTATGGTTGGATTATGTTTATTATAGATTAATATTTATGAAACCCATTTCTTTCTACGGTATATGTTATGATAGAATGTTTTTTATAAAACTTATTTCTTTTTATAGGTTATAATATGATGAATGATTTAGCTTCTTGTGGAAAAAAATTGTGTTATTTTCATTATGTGATGGGTGGGACCTATATATCCCTCCAATAAATTGGATAAAAGTTTATATATCATGAGATATATAAGACTTAAATGGGAAGTGAACTAAATTTAATAACACAATACTATAATAGGAGTTATCTTGGTTCAATAATGCAGTGCTAGTATATGGAGTGAAATCAGTCCAGTAAATGATTTTATCTACTATAATGGTCTTGGAAATAATACTTGAATAATATGGAAATTATTTCATTTTCTTATGTGATTTCCATAAATCCATGTTTCATTCCTAATATACTCTTTAATGATTAGTGTCTTGTAAATTTTTTTAATTTATTTTATGACTCAAGATTATGATATTTGACATAAAATCTAGAATATTCAAATTCTAAAACACTTAAGTTTATGTCTTGATTCAAATCTCACTTCATTATCCTTACTATTAAGGTGAGATCTCATTTTATTATGTTTTCTTTTCCCCAAGTTATAAATATTGTTTTTTGGTTGGATTACTAAAGGGGAAGATCTTTGTGGAAAAAATTAATGATCTTTCACTATAGTATATGTTTGTGTTCCATGTTTCTAAAGGAACTAAAATAATATGGTCTTTGGGCATGTATTCGGGTAAAGTATTCTATACTCTAAATAATGATATAATATTCAAGTATATTAAACTTGGGTCATTGTAAAATAGTCTTCAATGTCGTTTTTAATTTAGAAGGTTATGAAGATCAATTGGTGTAATCTTATTAAGAATGTGAGGCAGCAAGGTAAAATTAATGTCATAGATTGAGATTAGTCTAAGAAGATATTTTTTAGTGAATACATCCCTTAAATTTTAGATAAAAAAATTTAGAATGAAATCATTTAGATTAAAAGAATGATGATGATTTCATTACTACCAATGTGTGAAATTTAACATGAAAATACATGTATGATTTAGGCTTAATAATCATCCATGAAATAAAAAATGATTGATTCTTTGCAAAATAAAATCAATTATTCGAATAGTATAAGATATACTGGACTATGTATGCTATGAAGAAATAAGTTTAGGTTCACTATAAATGAAAATAGAAGCTAGAAACCCACATAATCTTGGGGAAAAGAAATTAATGGACAAGTTTCATTGATGATCTTGTGGGATATTATATTTAGGTAAGAAAATATTATAGCTTCCAACTTTTCAAAATTGCGGGAACGATCAATCTGGTGAATTATTAAAAAGAACATAAAGATGCTGAATTTGTGAGAAACTAGTCCATTGAGAAAAATATTATCATGGTAATGTGGAGAATCCTATCAATGAGGGGATTAAGAGAGGTCTCAAAAAAATAAACCACCCACAAATCAGTTCCATTAATAAAAGGAGTTGGGATATTAGTTGAATTAATTCCTCAATCCAAGGGCTAATATTTATAATAAGCCACAATAACCTCTGAAAAAAGGGCGATATGAAATCTTATGCAATATCAATATTACAAGGGAATAAATATAATTTTGTTTCACATATCCTTTAATACATAGTTATGAATTTCATGTTGGAGTTTATATAAAAAAGTTATAAAAAATCTTATTGTTCATATTTTAGTGAAATTTCATGTGATTCTGAGCATTTAATATCACCCTATACAAATATTCAGAAATAATGAAATCATATTTGGAATTCTAAACCAATAAATGATCTTCTATTAGTGTATATAATAAAACAATAATTCAATGGAATTTTTTTATCATAGATAATTTATTACTTAAGGAATAAAGTGTGAATTATCTTTTGGAATAATATCTGATTTTATTATTACATTAATTTGGAAACTAATTATCATATATACATTTCTGTATTAGAATTTATAATAGCTTACAATTATTTCCTGAAAAAAATTATGTTAATAAAGGAATGATGTGAGATCAAATCATTCTAGTTTTTGGGAATTAATTTTGGTCATACATATTTTGGAGGATCCTTAAAGTTAATTATTTATAGAATGGGATAACATAAACTTCAAGGTTTAATGTGTTATGTTTTATAACATAAGGATTATTATTTATCCATATTGATATTTTTTTCAAAACATCTTGGTTTTGATAAATATATAGAGATAGATTTAATAACATTAAATCATTTTATCGATCTAATGATCGATTAAAATTTAAATTTAGTTCTTTAAACATGATAATTTTATACTAAATATTCATTTCACGAAGTAAAAGATAAAGTGAAAATTGATCTAAGTATAAAAAAGGATAATATATTTCTTATGAAATGGAATGAAACCATGATATTTTATTTTATTATTAGAATTACTCATATTTAGGAAAAGGATCTTGAAAAAAATTAACATTAAGAAATATTTCACCACAAACAAGTTACAAATCATCAATATATTCTTACATAAAAATAGATCCCTTTCATTATGACATTTTTTTTATATTTGATGCTTTCATTAGTGTTAAATTTTTTTTTGATTATATGAGTATGAAAATTACTTATTGACACTATTAAGCCTCCTTATACAGCTTTAAATTTTGTTTTTTATATTTTTCATTGCTAAACCTTGAAAAAAAGTGCTTTTTCATGAGTATTCCTTTTCCTTGATTGTATTTTCTTTAAATAAATGACAAATATTATGTTACCCAATCATCTACTCCATATTTACTTTAATTTATGTATAGATTCACTATATATTTGAATTTTATCACCTTTTATAAGTATTCTGTAATCCCTTAAGGTTTCAAATACATCTTATAAAAAACCGAACAACATTATTGGTAATCATATGGGACGTATTCCAAATTTCTCTCTCCTAGAATCGATGCATTTTTATTTTTTGAATGTTTCAATATTACCAACATTTTCTTTATGGTTATAACACTCATTATCTAATTTTTTTATGTTAATAGTTAAAATAACTTTTATTATTTATATAATGAAATTATTAAGGTTCTTAATTGGGTAGATCAACAAATCCTTGAATATATTATATAGTACAATGAAATTCACATGATTTACCCTAAAAAACCCTTCATATATATCTAAAAACATGTACAACATTTAATTAAGTGTATATGAAACTCATAAATTTTTGGTTGATTGGATTTAATAAATCTTTAAATAGAAAAATATCTTCCTTTGTATAAATATTGAGATTTTTTTTAATTTTTTCATTCAAGTATATCCTTGTTGGATCACATAGTTGTATTATATGGATATAATCACATAGAAAATTACACCTAATACATATATTATTTCATCCATAAAATAGAGATACCATGTTAGAGTTGGAAATTTTATCCTTATCTACAATCACTTAGTGACATATTTCCCATAAAATAACCTTTCAAACTCTATACCACTTGCAGAAATCACAATCTCCCAAATTCGATTAGAGAAGGGGTGAATTTTGTAAAAAGTTTCTTCCACATAAAATATATATTGTACCAGAATTATATTAAATAATTCTAGAAAATAAAAATCAAGATACAAATATAATAATAAGTAAAATATTAGTATTTTATATAGTTTTAAAAAATAATTCTACATCCAATGAGAATATACTGATTATGTGTTGATGAACCGAGGAATACTACACACTAAAATTATTAAAATTAAATGTCTTTTATCAATACAATAGACAAGTTCCACTACAATTATTTACCTATCCACTCATTATTTTAAGATAGTGATAGTCTACACATAGGTCACATATAATGAATATTAAATGAACAATTAAAACTCCAAGATATTGTGGATCATTATATTCAATTTTATACTTACGATAATTTCCAAATATTTAACAATGTTCTTAGTAGATACAAAGAAACTCGTAAAACCACATGTATTGAAATATTTCACTCTCTCACAAATTATATTTTTCATTACAATTATAATTTTAATCGTAAGTTTTTTTAATTCATTGAATTTATTTATCAAAACAATTTCTCCATCAAATGAAAATTTTCAATACCACTACGGCCTTCAAAAAAATTCCATATAATCATGTCTAGGATCCCATAATGATTCATATATCTCCATAATTTTGTATTATACCAAAACGTTCCTATCTCTTGAAATTTTATAAACCATGGCATGTCCATGTCAATCACACAATTTTTTATTTGTATAAATTTTTAAAATGAAAACCCCAATATTTGAATTTATATTATCCAAAAAATTTTATAATTTAATATTTTAAATAAAATTATTTTAATAACAAAAAATAATTTTTCCTCGAAATAATTACGTGGTATTGTTCTTTTTATCTTTAATAATGTACAATAACTCTTCCACGAAAAACATCAATATTAATGAATTCCACAAAAACCATTTTTATTTTTTTATGCATAATGGGAAACCAAATAATACAATTTAATCTTTTTAAAAAAAAATTTAACGACTAATTTAGAATTTTTATCATTTTTAAATACCCACAATCAAGAAACATTTTCAACAAATCTATGTATTTACAACCATACATGGGAAAATCAATTATCTATATTTCAAAGAAAATATTGACTCTATTTTTTCTTGAAGCATGGAATAAACAATGAAATAATATAGTTTCCCTTTTCAACAAAAAACATCATTTAAAAAAACTTACATAATAAATATTATTTCAAAAATATATAGTGGTTGGATTCACCATGATTTATTAAATATAATTTGTTACACACTTTCATTATATCTATGAATTTTATTCAATAATGGAAATTGTATCCTTATATATTTAAAAAAAACATTATGGTTTTTTGATGAATACACTATGGGAAAATAAAAAAAATATAGTGGTCGATTTCTTCCATTAATAACTTTTCTATCCTCCACTTATTAAAATCCATAAAACAATTATTCAAAATACATAATATTTCATCTATTAACATCAATTTTACTTTGATATAAAAATAAAACTACAATCCTAAATCATAATTTTTTAAACTTAATATTTCATTACATCAATCTATTTTTTAATATCATCAAATAAAACACATTAAAAAAACCATAATTGAAATTTTCTTATGAAGGTAGGAAATTTTTTCAATATTATAACATTATAAGTAAGTAAAAAAACTTTGATGATGTCTTAATTAATCAAAATATGTATTAAAGGGTAAAAGTATCCATTTAAATTTGATCATTCCACCACGGTGAACCTATAAGAGTGAGTTTTGAAACATATTTTAATATTTATGATAGTCAATAAAGATAAAAATTATATATTCCTCTCTATGATCTGATCATGGTATCTTAATAATCATGATAATTTTATTTTACAAATTAATTTTGAATTCCTTAAATATCTAAAGTGTCTTTAATTTAGGTATAAATTGTTTTTCATAACTATACTAATTAAAATGATAAGTAATGTAGATAAACTACATATAAAAACCAATACATTTTGTATGCATTGTATTATACATATAAATATGTGTTGTATACAATATCTAAACATCCCATTAGCCTTTTTGACAAAAATTTAATTAGTCATTTTATACAACAAATAATACTCACATATATCAAATTATACAAAACCAGATGATTTTATAAGTCCTTATCTATGGAGTCTTTTGTTTTTTTTCATTTGGGGTTCTATGGAGTAAAAACAAAAATTGATTGAAAATGGAATCATTTATTTTTACTTTACTATTTTGAATTTTATTTTCTTGTTTATTAATATTTGTAATTTATAATATTTTAACCATATTTACTATTCTATACAATATTTCATTCATTTGTATATAACAACCACTATTTCCTATAAAAGAAGAATCCATTTTCTTTGTGAAACATGAAACATAAATCAATTTTTTATAACACCTTCTAAATTATATAATTAATATAATAATAAAAAATAGGTAATTTGTGCATACAATCAATGATGAAAAACTTTACCAATTTCCAACATATATATCTAATTTCCCCATTATAAATTATAATCTATTTTTGAATAAATTTAGACCTACAAAAATGTGTGATGTGTGATAAATATAAAATATGAAAGAAACATAATAAAAAATTTATTTGTATAATATTCATTTCATTATTCCTATTTTTATCCTCATTATATATAACACATCACGTGTTATGAAACTAATATATTCTAAATTTTAAAATATTGATTGATTTTATTTTCAATATAATTTAAAAAATTATATTTATCTATAATGACTTTGACAATAAAATTTATTTGAATATACTCCCACTAAAATTTTGGCCCTATTCATAATATTTATTAATAGGACAATATTAGTTTTTCACTTTTTATTATTTTTGTATTAACATTTATCCTACTGGATAATAATTAAAGTAAAAAAACATGTCGATTATATCCCATCAAACTCAAAGATTAATTAGTGGAAAAAATGTAATGACCCCTCCCTCCAAAGATAAAACTCAAGGGATTGTAGTGGAGGAAGATTTATAAAGACCCTCAAGCCCCACCTGCATTAATCCACAAGTTGGAAGCATGACCCGAGTGGTTGAAATTTTCTGATATGGGAGGAATTACATTTTTTAACAAACCGGATCAGGATATTGGGTAAAGGTATTCCAATAAACTCTAAAACATGGTATAATTGTAACCCCAAAACCATCCCACAATTCATGAAAATTTAAAATATATATAATAAACATCAATGAAAATTAACCAACAAAAAAATCTTAAGGAATAGACTTAATAGAAGTTCCAAATACTGATCTAGTAATGCCATGCTCTATCTGCAATATCCACTTGGATAAATAATAAAATTATAAATACAGGGTGACTGTATAAGTATACTCAGTAGGATCATACCCATGGTATGGAGTCCACATTTGAAAACAATATATTAATGTTCTAGTGAAAAACTATAAGATCCAACATCAATCTACTAGGTCATTTATCCTTTCACAATATCCCCATGTATCACTCATCAAATAATTAATCCAGTAATATAATATATTATCACAGACATAAAAATTACCATCACTCTATATCCCTAATGACTTTAAACATTAATTCCCAATCATCGAAAGTCGTGTGCTGAAATTTTTTCATACACATCACATATCCAACGATCATTAGAGTGGGTTGGCATGATACCCTACCTACCCCATCCTCCCAAGGTCTAAAATTCATTGTTATCAATAGTCATCATCACACCAAACCATTATAGAACACACATAGTCCACCACATCACATCTCAACCCAATAAAATTTGGTTATCACATCACATCTTTCTAGAAGATACCTTGTCTATCAAATCACATATCATAACCAGGGATGTTAGGTATCAGGAATGTGATAAGAATCAACCTTATTCCCTCATCCCACCATACATGGACCCCACAAAACATCACATCGCATCCTCATCACCAGACATCTGGGTAACCTATAATACTATATTATATCATCACTACTTAATAAAGTGCACCAAAGAGGGGGTACCTACCCACCTGTATTTCCACCATCCTTGATGATGGGGAAAATACATAGAATCAAAATCCTTTGGATGAGAGAAACATAATCCAACTCAAGAGGGGTGCATATAGAAATAACACAAAAATACTTGATATATAGATAAAACATATTATCCAACTTGTCGGTTCACATACACTATAATATTTTACACAACATCAACACCATTTTAAAATAAATCATCTATCACAACTAATGACACCACTATATGAATCACAACAAAACCACCTCTAAAAACACACATAATCAACATTATTTAAAAAAACTGCTATTTTACAATTTAATATTATCCTGCTAACTCACATTTAAAGACATTCCATTTCATTTTTTATATATCCCAATCATGTATCATTCAATTCTTTTAAACAATTTTTCATAAATCAATTATTACCCACTTATTTAATCATCTAAAAACCTGTGTCATTTTGTTTTGGAATAAAAAAATTATCCCATGGCTACCCAAGAAAATAACATTAACATGCTGTAGAAAAACAATACCATCAAATATAAACCACACCATAGATCTAAAATATTCAATCCATCATGTCACGACCCATCCCCCGGGGCCCGTATCGTGACTACTCCAAACCCGCCTTCCACAGGCCTAGGGCTGGCGACTAGAACCAAAGGACTATTTCCCTAAAACTGGGAAGGCATTGCGTTTTATAAATCGTGAACACACAACCAAATTACAAGCGGAAGCCAACACTAAGCAAAACTGTATACAGTAGAAGTGATGGAAAGAAAAATGGGCCGGAATACAAGCCCATCTTTAAAGTACAATAAAAAGAAAAAATATGTACAACTAAAAGACAAACAACTAGAAGGTGTCTAGAATATCCTAGATCATCCACCACAGATCATACCTGAAGGGTAGGTACAGATAACCTCTTCTGCACTCCACATCTGTCCGTATCCTCCAGGTACCATCCCGTCGTGAGGTCCAGCTCCGGGTTCTGTTCAGTCCTCATACACTCTGCCTCGGTCAATGATGTATGTCGTCTGCATCCAAGACAATGAGGTGCGGGCATAGCTCGTGCAGGGGTGAGTATAACAATACTCAATAGGGAACCCGAGACCCTCAAGGTCTCACAAAATCCAAGAAGGATAAACCAAAAATTATGAATCAACGGATAACCATTACATAGGTATATGTCCATACATATACCTAAGTTATCTAGTAACCCATCTCAATCATGATGAAAACACAATGGTCATTGACTCAGCTCAAACCAGGATTTTCATTAATGAAACCATAGCTGCTGGAGAACTCATCCTTTGTCAATTACAGTGGCCATGTCGTGACTCTGAGGTGCTACTCACTAACCTTAGACTGCTGAGGTACTCCTCCTGTCGAGTACTGTGGGAATGCTACATCACACAAAGATACTTCCCACCTGGGGTCTTCCATCTCACACATTAGCGCTACCCCTAATAGCCTACAAAGGTAATCCTCATGTCATGTAACACTGGTCTTCCGCCTCACACAGTATCACACCTCCTCCATGGGTCTGCCACCTCACACAGTAGCACTCCCCACTGGGCTAGTCGATTCACTCTGAATCGAATCGGTCAAGAAGTCATCAGCTCTCAGATAGCTACTAGGTCTTCCTACATTGTTCGCTCATCTCTAGGAGGGTCCGCTCCACAAGCTATAAGTTGATACTCCATGTGTCACGAAGTCCCATGAAGAATTATCTCAAAGTTCTGCCACATCATAAGGGCATCAAAGCAACAGACGTTACGTCAATCGGATGCCTGGTCTATATGTTTTAGCATTTTAGTCCCGGAGGCCCGGTTGGATTCATTTATGAACCAACCTAACTGTGACACAACTATACCCTAAACTCCAGTGGGGTATACTCAAAGGGATTATTATGCTCCAAAAATACTGGTTCCACTTACGGTTCATCAAACGGTCATCTGGTGCCAAAGATATGGGCCAAGAAAGGAAAATGGTCAAAAATCGGCCTGAGTCCGGTCCAACCCAGTCGGACTGACTCGGACCCACCCAGACTAGGCTGACCCAGTCTGGGTTGACCCGGTCAGACCTGTTGGGTCTGAATCGGCCCATTGGGCGGGTCATCCCGCTCAGTTTTGACCCAGTCCACTGGCTCTGACCCAAGGAACTGCGAGGGCGGTTCGGCCCGATAGTCGCCACGTAGGCGACTCAGTAACTCGGTCCGGGAAACCAAGTTGGTTTGGACAGCGACACCACGGGGGCGCTGCGGGCCGGTTCAGATGGTCGATGGCTGGGAGGCCAGCGGGCAGGCCACACGGGTAGCGGATGGGCCGGCTGGAATCTGGGCAGGCCACGAGTGCACCAGGAAGGGCATGGGTGCGCTTGGCAGGGCGCGTGGGTGCTGAGCAGGGTGTCGGATGCCGAGAAGCGTGCGGGGGCATGCCGGGCATCACGTGGGGGTGCGCTGGGGAGCACGGCAGGGTGCCGGGGTGCACCGGGCTGGGCGGCTGGGCTCCACGGGGTGCGCCGGGGTGCGCCTGGCAGCGCAGGAAGGGCGCCGCAGGATGCTAGCTGCACGGTTAGGGCACCGCGGGGGCACCGTAATGCACCGGGCAGGATGGGCAGGGCACCAGGGGCCGCAGGTAGCGCGAGCAGGGCACTACGGGGGCGCCGGAATGCACCAGGCAGGCTGGGCAGCGCGCCAGGGGGCGCCGGCAATGCAGGCAGGGCACCGTGGGGGTGGCGGAGTCCGCCGGGCAGGCTGGGTAGCGCGCCAGGGGGAGCGAGGGTGCGGGTAGCGCACCGGGGCGCTACAGGGGTAGCTTAGTTCACAGAGTATGCAGGTAGTGCAACCATTTCTCACCACCTTCTTCGTCATCACCTAATTTCCAAGCCATCGTTACATCGCCGTCAACTCAAGGTTCCGAATCCACAAAGGTTGCGGAGGGGTTGGGCCGTGTTCATTTGGCCCGAACCCTTTACGTTAGAACGATAGAAACCGTCTCATGAAGTTGATTCGAAGTGAGAGGATAAAGCACTAAAAAACGTAAAACAGACCCCTACCTTTTTAATTGCTGGGCGTTCGTTTGTTGCGGGGGAAGACAATGTCTTCATTGTTCACTGTACGCTCCACTTCCGAGATCTTGTGTCAGTCTATTGATGATGAAGAGGAAGGAAGATGGGTCATCAAAGAGATCCCATGTTGGAAGGGGTGTTCCGAGGAAGAAGCCGAGGAAGAAGCGTCATCTCCGGCATCTTCGCGTTCTTCGTTGGAGGATTCTATTCTCCCAATATTTCCACTAAAGTGTGAATAATTGTGCCAACATAATAAATTTTAATCTATTATGCTTGTTGGAGTGAATTAATTGTGTGGTTCCCACTTAATTAAATTCACGATGTTGTCACAATTATTCAAAATTTCAACAGAGAGGATAAGATCCACCAAATTAATTGCACGAGAGGTTGGCATATTAAATTTGGGGAGTGTCGAGGGGGTTAGAGGCCCGGTTGGTCCCCACATAATTAAACATGATGAGGGTCAAGGGGGATTCCTTCATTTAATTGGGGTTTTTTTTGAGATTTTATTCTCCACCATTCAGAGGGGAGTTAGAGTCCAAGAGGCTCTCCCTCATTAATGAGGGAGAGTTGAGAGGTTTCCTCCCCTCCCACTAAATGGGGGTTAAGCCCCGTGTAGACCCCATGTCATAACCTCTCGTGGGAGGTTATGCTGCTCGAGTCATCCCCACCCCAATAATCCTCCCTTGGGCATTTAGGGTGTGGCGGTCCCACCACCATCTCCCAAGTGGAGATTTTAACCAACTTTATCTACATGGCGTGGGTTCAACAAAAATAAAATAAGTTGTCACTTATTTTATTTTATTCATCATTGTGAAACTCAAAAACCAACTCTCATACCTGATCATCTTCCATCGAGGAGAAAGTCTTCTTAAACGAATACAAGCACTGCGAGTTCAACAGTGCCCTCAGATTTCAATTCTGATCACCCGTTTAGAAGTAAAAAAAACCCGCTCATACATTTACTGAACTTACCCAAACAAAACTTCAGAAAATGATTTCAGGTACACCGGGCCTTGGAATCATGCGCCTTCAGAAACTACGGACTCGTAGAATTCCCATTAATTGAAAATAAATACACTAGAATTCCGGGTATTTACATTATCCCCACCTCAGGGATTTACGTCCCTATAAGCTACAACTCACACTAAGGGAACAAAAGGGGGTACTGAGCATGCATATGAGCCTCCTTCTCCCATGTGATCTCTTGGAGGTTCTTTTGCTTCCAGCGAATGCACACCCGAGGAATCAACCATCCACGTAGGACCCACTCCTATCAATCCTCAATCTCTACTAGAACATCTGTGAAAGTTCCCCCATCATCGATGTCCAACTGCCCATGGTTGATGATGTGGGAAGGGTCATGAATGTATCTCCTCAGCTGAGATACGTGGAAGACGTCCTGCACCCGGTGCAACTGAGGTAGAATATCTAGGTGGTAAGCCACCTCGCCTACTCTTCTGAGAACCTGGAAAGGTTTGATGAATCTCGAAGACAACTTGCCGCCTCACCCAAATCTCCATAGACCTCGTTGAGGTGAGACCCGTTAGAAGACGTGGTCACCATCCTCAAACTCCAGAGGTCTCCATATCCTGTCAGCATATGACTTCTACCTTCTCTATGCAGTCTTCATATACTCCTAGATGATCTGCACCTTCTGCATGGTAGCTCGAACCATCTCTGGTCCCACTAGTACTGACTCCCCTAGGACATTCCAGCATAGTGGTGATCTTCTAGGTCATCCATACAAGGCCTCAAAAGGTGCCATACCTATGGTGGAGTGATAACTATTGTTTTAGGAAAACTCCACCAAGGGAAGTTGGACCTCCCAGCTGCAACTGATGTCGAGGAAGCATGCGCGGAGCATGTCCTCGAGGGTCTGGATGGTCCTCTCGGTCTGCCCATCTGCCTGAGGATGGAAGGCGGTGCTCAAGCGAATCTGTGTCCCGAAAGCTTCCTGCAACCCCTTCTATAGCTGATAAGTAAAGCGTGCATCATGGTCGGATACAATAGAAGAAGGTACTCCATGTAAATGCACTATATCCTACACATAGAGGCATCCCAGGCTCTCAATTGATCCATGCTCTCTTATCGGTAGGATGTGAGCCAACTTGGTGAGTTAGTCGATGATCACCCATATCGAGCTGTGACCCCTGTATGTATGTGGGAGAACCGTAAAGAAGTCCATGGATATCCCATACCACTTCCACTATGGGACCTCTAAGGGATGAACCAATACGGCTGGTACCTTCTGCTCTGCCTTCACTTGCTAACATGGGAGGCACTGAGAGAGAAACTCTTCTATAGCCTTCTTCATACCTAGCCACCAATGTTTTTATTGAAGGTCCTGTTACATCTTCACCACTCCTGGATGTACAACTAGAGGGGAAGTGTGGAACTCCCAGAACAGATCCTCCTGAAGTGCAACTGGTACCATGGAACGCCCTATGAAGATGATGACGTGATCCCCACCTTCAAAAAATCCATCAGGTGTCTGCCCTGTGGATATCTGAGCACGTCGCATCTAACAGTCAGCTTCCCCAAGCTGCGACTCCTTGACTCGCTAAAGAAGTGGGCGAGTGATTGTAAGAGACTCTAGATAGGATACTCCATCCTGATCCAAATAAGATAACCGTAAGGCTGCCAGCTGCTCCATCTCCTCAACTAGCAGCTGAATGCCTGATCTCCTGTTGAACGCATATGATACTACGTTCCCCTTCCCAGGAGTATAGACTATCTTGAAGTCATAGTCCTAGAAGAACTCAAGCCACCACCATTGTCTCGGGTTCAGGTCCTTCTAAGAGAAGATATAACTGAGACTCTTGTGATCAGAGTGCATGGTAAAACGTTCTACCATAAGATAGTGCTGCCACATCTTCAAGGCAAAGACCACTAATGCTAACTCTAGTTCATGGATTTCTTAGTTCTTCTCATGCTGTCTCAACTATCGTGAACCATACGCGATCACTTATCTCTCCTGCATTAGGACACACCCGAGTCTGGTCCCTGATGCATCGTAGTATACTACATACCCTATGCCTCCCTCTAGAAGCCTAAAGATGGGGGAACTAGCCAGCCTTTTCCTCAGCACCTGAAAGCTCTGCTGGCATCTCTCCAACCAAACGAAGGGTTTCCCCTTCTTTGTCAAGGTTGATAGTTTTTCTCCTAAAATATCTAATGGAAAGTTGGTCACACCGAAGGTAATAACCAAGAACTTGTAGTGGTCTTAACGACACATGAATGCCATCTTCTACATATCCTCGTCTCGAACTCTGAGCTAGTGATAGCCTGACTTGAAGTCTATCTTTTGAAAAGTTGTTGCCAAACTCTGTCACTTATACTGATACCTCAAACTCCAATTTCTACGAGGTTAAGGCTGTCTGATTCAAGAGTGATCGACCGTACCATCCTAAGCATGAGTTTATCCTATGCTGCTTAGGTTTCCATTTTCACTGACCAAGGAAAACCCCATCTCAGTGTTGTAGATAAACCACAAACTTTTTTCCTAATATAGTCAATCTGTGTATGAACTGTGGTTGCCCAGTCCATACCCAAACTAATGTCATAAGGCCTCGCGCTTCCACCAAGAGGTTTCAACCGAAACTCTCTCCTCAAGGGTCAGATCACACCGTCAGCGTAAGTGTGATTATCGAGTCTCCTCCCAAAGGTATCTCTAGATGTAAGGTTCAACTCAATGATTTAATCAAAAACTCTAGGTCTAGGAAAAGATTCGTGGAAGGAAGTAATGATTGGTACCTATGTCTATTGATACAACGGCTAGTAGTAGACACAGACCGTACCTCGAATAATTCATAGAGCCCTTGGGTCACACTTCTTGACCACATACAGCTACTCTCTTCCCCTTACCTCTAGCTCCTTGAGCATGGCGGGTACTACAATGGAGGGTGGTTGTAACATGTAGAAATGTACACCACCTCATGCTGCTCTCTTAGCTCTAATTACACATCTTCTGCTCTACAGATTAATCTGTCCTTAACACTTCCACTTCTTGAAACATTTTACATGCCCAAGTCTCTGAGACTGGCACCAGTTCCCTTCTTTCCCACTGCTAACATTCACAAGATGTATCCAATCGGCCAAAGAACATTCAACCACAAAGGTTCTCCCTAGAACCCTAGCATAAGTACGAATTCATAGAGGAAACATGCTGGCTCTGATGTCCTTTATACACACCTTGCTCTGAGGTCCGAGCTCTAAAGAACTGATCATATCATAGTCGTCATGTACCCAGAATGATTTGTACACCTCGATGAATACTCAGCTACCGACATTTCATCTTGAATAAGTTGTACATGCTCTAGAGAACTCTCAGCCACCTCTTCAGGCCAGTCCTCAACCACCTGTGAGTCGGGATCACCTCAAAACCTGAGGGGTATATGTTGTTGAAACATGTGTAAGCCACTAAGCCTACAAGTGTCATCTACTGGTACCGCCTGCTATAATTGCTGACCAACAGGTAGTGATATAGCTGGCTCACTACCCGAAGGTACTATCTCAAGCATCAATCCACATACCGAAGCCTCATCACTATGCGAACCATCCTCATGGCCACTCACTGAAAAAGACTAGTAGCTAAGATCACCATATTCTCTACAAGTGTCTCAACTAGGTGGAAAACTAGAGTAATCGCCTCCATCTAGTCCTCTATTGCCTAGGAATCTATCTCACCTCGTAACCTCAGAGGCCTCTACTACTAGAACTCATGCAATGCGCTTTGTCGGCGTGCACCAACTGCTAGTACGACTGGTGTCATTTTCTACACAACGGGTGATGGTGTTGCTGGTACACCACCCGAAGGTTCCAATATAGTAAGAGGACCCTACACCAGAGCCTCATCGCTCGATAGGCCATGATCGTGTACTATCTAAGAACTCTAACTTGCAGTCTGCATGGAGGCATCCTGAACAGATGTGACATAGTCAAAAGATAATACCAGGTGAGCTGACCTGGTTTGAGCTGACTTAAAGAAAACATTTGGAAACACACACACAATCAGTGTTTTTGTGAACCAAGTCGGAAATCAGTAGCCATGGTCCAAGTGTTTGGATATGTCAGCTACCGTACTATAACTAGACTCCTTGAACTGAATACCACACTTTGTACCCTTAACGCTATTGATTCAAAGAAAGAAAGATCAGATTCTTGAGTTCTGTGGTAGAACTGACTCCTCTGAGACCAATTTGTCATGACCCGTCCCCCGGGGCCCATATCGTGACTACCCCAAGCCCGCCTTCTATAGGGAAGGGGCTAGAGACTAGCACCAAATGCGTATGTCCCTAAAAATGGGAAGGCATTGCCTTTAAAAAATGTAAACACACAACCAGAGTACAAGCGAAAGGAAACACTAAGAAAAATTGTATACAGAAGAAGTGCTGGAAAGAAAAAGGGGCCATAATACAAGCTCAACTATAAAGTACAAAGAAAATACAAAACATGTATAACTAAAATACAAACAGCTATATGGTGTCCAGCATCTCCTAGATCATTCACCATGAATCCTACCTAAATGGTAGGTACATATAGCCTCCTTAGCACTCCACGTCTGTCCATATCCTCCGGGTACCATCTCGTCATGAGGTCCACCTCTGGTTTCCATCCATTCCTCGTACACTCTGCCTCGATCTTCGCTGTCTGTCGTCTGCATCCAACACAATGTTGTGTGGGCATAGCCCGTGCAGGGGTGAGTATAACGATACACATTAGGGACCCTGAGACCCTCAAGATCTCACAAAATCCAACAAGGATAAACCACAAAGTATTAATCAACGGATAACCATTACTTAGATATATGCCCATACATATAACAATGTAATCTAATAACCCATCTCAATCATGAGGAAAATACAAAGGTCATTGACTTAGCTCGAACCAGGATTTTCATTAACAAAACCACGGATACTGGAGAAATCCTCCTCTATCGAGTACAGTGGCCCTGTCGCAACTCTGAGGCGCTACTCACTAACCTTACACTGTTGAGTTTCTACTCCTATTGAGTACTGTGGGACAACTACATCACACAGAGATTCTTACCACCTGGGGTCTGCTGCCTCACACAGTAGCACTCCCCTAATAGCCTACAGAGGTACTCCTCATGTCACGTACCATGGGTCTGCTGCCTCACACAATAGCGCTCCTCCACCATGGGTCTTCCGCTTTACACAGTAGCACTCCCCACTGGTCTAGTCGATTCACTCTGAATCAAATTGGTCAAGTAGTCATCATGCCTTAGCCAGCTACTGGGTCTATGTACTCTGCTCGCTCGTCTCCGGGAGGGTCCGCCCCACAAGCTACATGCTGATACTCCAAGTGTCACCAAGTCCCACGAAGAAGTATCTCAAAGTTATGCCACGTCAAAAGGGTCTAAAATTAATAGACGACATGTCAATCGGACACCCAGTCGGTTAGTTATTAGCATTTTAGTCTCGGGTCCCGGTTGGATTCGTGTACGATCCAACCTAACCATGACTAAACTATACCCCGAACTCCAGTGGGGTATACTCAAAGGGACGACTATGCTCTAAGAATACTGAGGCTGCTAACGTTTCGTCAAATGGTCATCTAGTGCCAATGATATGGCCCAAGAAAGGAAAAGGGTGAGAAATGGGCCCGACCCAGCAGACCACGAGGGTGGTTCAACCCGATAGTCACCACGTAGGCGACTCGGTAACTCGGACCGAGATACTGGGCCGTTTCGACCAGCGACAACACGGGGGGGCCGCGGGCCGGTTCAGCAGGTCGATGGCCAGGAGGCCAGCGGGCAGGCCATATGGGGCGAGGGTGTGCCGGTTGGACTCCGGGCAGACCATGAGTGCACCCGATAGGGCATGGGTGTATCAGATAGGGTGCGTGGGTGCCGGGCAGGGTGCCAGATGCCGTGCAGCACACGGGGGGTGCACCGGGGAGTGCGGCAGGGCACTGGGGTTCACAGGGTAGGGCGGAAGGGCACCGCGGGGTGTGCCGTGGTGCACCGGGCAGTGCGGGCATGGCGCCACGGGGCGCCGACAGCGCGGGTAGGGCACCGCGGGGACGCTGGAGTGCGCCGGGAAGGCTGAGCAGCGTGCCAGGGGGGAGGGAAGCACGGGAAGGGCACTGTGCGGGCACCAGAGTGGGCCGGGCAGGTTGGGAAGCGCGCCAGGGGGCGCGGGCAGGGTGTCGTGGGGGTGCTGGGCAGGTCGGGCTACGCGCCAGGGGGTGCGAGCAGCGCGTGGGGCGCGGGGGTGTGGGGAGCGCACCGGGGCACCTTAGGGGTGGTTTAGTTTATGGAGGCTGCTGGTAGCATGAACTTTTCTTGCCGCATTCATCGTCGTCGCCTCATTTCCAAGAAGTCATTACATCATCGTCGACTCAAGGTTCTGAAACCACAAAGGATGCAAATTGGTCAGGCCGTCTTCGTTTGGCCCAAACCCTGCACATTATAATGATAGCAGGTGGCTCATGAAGTTGACTCAACATGAGAGGATAAAGTTCTAAACAACTTAAAACACACCCCTACCTTTTTAATTGTTGGGCGTTCATTCGTCGCGGGGGAAGACGATGTTGTCATCGTTCTCCATACGCTTCCACTTCTGAGCTCGTGCATCGGTCCGTTGATGACAAAGAGGGAAGAATAAGGGTCGTCGAAGAGATACCACATTGGAAGGGGGTTTCGAAGAAGAAGCCAGGGAAGAAGCGTTGTCACCGGCATCTTCACGTTCTTCGTTGGAGGATTCTATTCTCCCAAGATTTCCACTAAAGTGAGAATAAACGTTCCAAAATAATAGATTTCAGTCTATTATGCCCATTGTCGTGAATTAATTATGTGGGTCCCACTTAATTAAATTCATGACATTGGCACAATTATTTGAAATTTCAAAAGAGAGGAGAGGATCCACCAAATTAATTTCACGAGAGGTAGGTATATTAAATTTGGGGAGTTTCGAGGGGGTTAGGGGCTCGGGTGGTCCCCTCCTAATTAAACATAAAGAGGGTCAAGGGGGTTTCCTTCAATAATTGGGGGTTTTGTTGAGGTTTTATCCTCCTTCATTAAGAGGGGAGTTAGAGTCCAAGAGGCACTCCCTCATTAATGAGGGAGTGTTGAGAGGTTTTCTCCCCTCCCACTAAATGGGGGGTTATGCCCCATGTGGACCCCACGTCATAACCTCTTGCGGGAGGTTATGCTGCTCGGGTGGTCCCCACACCAATTATCCTCCCTTGGGTGGTTAGGGTGTATCGGTCCCACCACCAACTCCCAAGTGGAGATTTTAACCATGTTTATCCACATGGCATGGGTTCAACAAAAATAAAATAATTTGTCACTTATTTTATTTTATTAATCCACTTGAAACTCAAAAACCAACTCTCATACCCGATCATCTGTCGCCGGGATGAAAGACTTCTTAAGTGAATATCAGCATTGAGAGTTCAACGGTGCCCTCAGATTTCAATTCCGAGAACCCATTCAAAACTTATAAAAACCCACTCACATGTTTACTTAACGTACCCGAACAAAACATCAAAAATTGATTTCGGGCACACTGGGCCTCGGAATCAAGCACCGTTAGAAACTGCGGACTCATAAAATTCCAATGTATTTAAAAAAATCCACGAGAATTCCTGGCCTTTAAACATCACACCACAATAACCTCACATGAACACAACCACAAATTTCAACAACATCATGCACCACAACCTCATCACACATCTACCCACATCGCATCTCGTTCCATGTAACAACATCACTTATCACTAATTAATTTTTTTTATATGCTGGTCACCAATACCGCAACACCATAGCCTAAATCATTTAAGAAAAATGGAAAGTACAACCATATATAATAATACATTATGGATTCCACAATTTATATTCTAGGGTTTATATCACATTACATCATTATTTATCCCTGTTATTATCACACAATCCATATTTTCTTTGTGAACCTATTCATATTCATATATTTGTTTCTGTGTGTGTTCCTATCCATATACTCTTAATGATATCAATAACCAACATCAAAATCTTCAAACAGAAATAATCTATTGCATAATCAAGTCTCTCAATAGGTGTAGTTTTTAAAATTTGAAAAAATATGAATAAATTCATCAAAAAACTAAAATTTAGTGAAAACATGACATCACACCTTATCCTCATCGATTTGATTTTTTTATTTCATTATAATATTTATGTTAACCCATAAAATCCACCCAATTTAATGAAAAAGACAAAAATTTATACAAATTGCAGATAATTAGGGGTAAATGGTGAACCAATGACTCAATGTATATTTCCCATTATCTACACACGATAGGGAAAAGGAGAGAAAACCTAGAAAACTAAACTACTACTGGAAACCTCATACCAATATGAACCTTATAATGGATTTATCAAAAACATAGCTCGAACACTCCCCAAAAAAGCTAGCATCACTGTTGTGAATCATCAATAAAGAAAAACATAGAAACACAGGTATATGTATAAGGGATCACATCCAATCACTAAAACAATTATAGACACACATGAATAAATTTATGGAGGAGGGCTGGGATGATCCAAAAAAGATATAGGGTTTGCACACAAGAAAATATAAAACAAGGGTTGAATAAAAGAATTCAGCCGAGATCTAACATTATAAACAACCTGCAAGTCTCATAATTAAAAATTTAAAGTCCATATTAATTATGAGAATTCCATGGGTTATTTGAAATATATATTTTAACTCATTAAAGTTATAAATTGAAAAATTTCTTGGTTTCCTATTAAATTCCTGGTGCATCAATAGAATTATTTCACATCATGAAATGCTAATTCATGTGGTGAATTTTTTTTTCTTAGGGAATATATCCCCCAAAAACAAATCATGAACTACTAGATTATAGTGTCATAAAGAAAAAACTCTTGTCTTGAATCCAATTTCACAATATTAATTACCTAATATATCACTAATGCAACACTAACCTCTAATAAGCCTCCTCAAGCCTCCTCTGAAACACCGCCGACAACCAAACTGGAAATGTAATGGGATATGAAGGCACATACCATTACATTAGATAACTCTCAAAGGATTATCATCCATAATAATCAATACTGGAAACAAAATAAATGAGTGGACTAAATAAACATACCACAAGATACCTCTCAAGGATTTGGTCAATCTCTAAATATTATCTCCCTTAAAACACATGAAACCAAACTTCTATATAACTCCCTCCTTAAACACATCACCATCTCACCAGACACAACACTACATTATCATGAACCATACATGGGCCAAATACTTTCCACATAACCATCCACTCCACTATCTCCACCTCCACATATCCCTAGAAAAATATTAATAAAACCTTTTAAAAACAACACCTTGGGTACATAAATGAAGAAGTTTAATCTTCTATATAAAGATATTATCTGATTTGGGTAGTATTGACTCAACCGAATGATTTTAACATGTTATAGTATAAAAAGTATTGATTATAAATCAGGTTTCCCTTTTTAACATTCTAAATGAATTATCACATATAAAATTACTATATAAATAGAATATCTTATAAAATACAAATATCAAAATATGAAATCATCCTAAAAAATAGAATAATGGAAAGATAGAAACAATCTTGGGTACTTGTATTTTATCTCTTTCAACCTCTATATCCCTCATATTATCCTCTAGGCCACAATTCCTCCACAACACATGATCTATAGGGATTTTCACCCATGAAACACCTTCTCTCAAATATCCTAAATATAAAATAATCACTCCAAAAATATAATGTCATCCTTGATATCCAAATATCCCCAGTTGATGGTGTGTTATTCATCCTAATAATACTAATAAATCTAATATTCAAGGAATAATTCATGGATTATTTTTAACAGTAATGATAGTGTAATATGATATGATACATAATCAACTCCCCAAAACACCTCAATGGTCCAAAAAAATAGGGAGAAAGATTACCCCTTCCAAACCTATGATATCTTTATCAAGGGGACACCCCCAAGAATAAAAGGTCCACAAACTCAATCATATGTTCCCTACACCTATGATCAATATAGTCCCTCTAGCTATCTTGTGCTTCCCTCATCCTATATCAAACAAACTATATCTTCTCAATCACGCACTGCACTACATTTAGACCAAGAACTCCTAAATCCCCAGCCTTCATCTAGTATAATAGATAATTATATGGCCACCCATTCAATTCCTCAAACCTAGCCATGCCCAAGAATCTTTGATAACTGTTATTAGATGATAATTCATGCAGAGATAGGTTACATAACCATGATCATCCAATTTCTAGGATACATGATCACAACATATTTCCATTATTTGGATGGTCTAATCCATCTACTGATCTGAGTAAGGGAGGAAATCTATGCTGAGATTAAATTGGGAGCTAAATTATTACTTTAATGTCCTCTTTACCCATGTTCTGAAATGGGGATCATAATTATAGGATACACCCCCTGTTACAATGTAACTAAAAACAAAATAATCTACATAATTTTTCCACTTGACATCCAAGAAACTCAAATCATATATTTCTAAAAAATGAGGCAACTATTCCATTCATACGCTTGTAACCTAAATTGAAACACAACCTCCCTAATCCAGGTGTATCCTATTGATAAAACCCTTCTAGATGCAAAACCATTTCCACTTGGGAACATCCAAGGACTGAAACATACCCCCAAAAATATTATGTCACTATCACCTACTCACAAACATGACACTTCACCACAAACGTTGTCATTGATTGTTTCATATCATTCCACAAAATATGTTTCACTAACCCATGATACTTTTGGTTACACTTTGATGTAACATTAAATGTGAACTATAAACACACATATAACTCCCTCATGCACTACCAATGGAATGACCAACCTCCCCTAAAACAAAATCTTGTTTGGATAATCTCTTATCCATCCATCTGGATCATCACTATAGAAGGCATGGTTAGAAATATTCTCTCCCACTGAGTATCCCAAATGAGATTCCTCTAACTAATACATCATGGATGACTCTATAGTCATCTGATGAATACAACCTATATAACAACTTTCTCTAACTTCAAGATACATCAATTTAAGCTCCTCTATCCCATTCCAAACATCATTACAATCCTGAATCGCACATCCTAGGGACTTATTACTCAGTGCATTGATAAAAACATTACAATTTTATAGTGTGTAAGGGATATAAAAATAATAACCTTCAAGGAACTCCATCTAGATCTTCCGGTATTTATTCAAATCCTACTAAGTGAAAAAATAAGATTCTAGTTATTTATAAAAAAAAAACAATTTCTAATAAGGTAATGCCACAAAAACCATAGAATAAGAACACCTTCCAACATATCCATATCATAGGAAGTGTATTTATGCTCAAGGAGACATAAATCCCTACACCTGTAAGATCTCCTTAAAAAACATGAATCCTAATAATATATGGGATGTTTCCTAGAAAACCTAAATCATTACACACTCCTCTGGATTCCAAGCCCTGTAGAAATGAACAACTTCACTTTTAGGTAACTGTATATTGTCATTAATTGATCAGTCTAATAAAATGAAATTTTTATTCTTCTCAAATTTGTTAATAGTGATTCCACACATGAAAAATCAGAAACAACCCTTCGATAATGGCTATCCTGACCCATAAATCTATGAACCTATTCCATTTTTTGGTGTTTCCCATGAAAAAACTACCTTTATCTATGATATGTTCATAGAAACACCCTGATAAGATACAAAAAATCAAAATAAATGCATGTATACTGTCAAAAACATAATGTTCTAAATATTTACACAGATCTAGTGGTGTTAAAGGGCCTAAAAGATATCACTAAGTTTCTCTATATGATCCTACACTAACTTTGAGTAGATTAAGATATCATCAATGAACATGATACTGAACCAGTCTAGGAGATCATGTAATATGTAGTACATGAGCTCCATAAATATAGATGGTGTGTTTTTGAAACTAAAATACATGAACATGAACTCAAGGTTCTCATACCTACATGTGAAGGTAGTCATTGGGATATCATCATCCTTCACCCTCATCTAGGGATATCTAGACTAGAGATCAGCCATCAAAACCCAAATATCTCTCTTCAACGAGTTCAACGGATCATAGATCCTTGAAATGTGTAATGGTTCTTGGACATTATATGATTCAAACTCTAATTTCCCATAGAAAAACATATAATATTATCTACCTTATTATAAAATAATAGTATACCACCCCATGGAGACACAATTGGTCTGATGAAACACCTCTACACAAGACCATCCACCAGTAACATCAACTCATGTATCCTTGTAGGATCTATTTGAGAGGGATCCATCAAAATAAAATATGTTCTAGGTTGAAAATCTATCCCAAACTCTACATTGTGTCAACTAGTATATTCATAAACTCATATAAAAAAAATCCATGAACTCATCCATACCCTGGGAACATCCTCTTTTTAATATCTCACTAACATCACTTAAAAAATTAGAATAAAGAGGCTCAATGTATCTTCCACACAACTGATAACATCATTCGCTAATGAAAACAACTTGTTGTCCTACAAAATTTGGAAACAAAATTTCCCTCAAGAATCAGTAGATAATACCACATATAGAATACATCTAATGCATTCTAAATATAACATTGTACGGCTATATCTAGAGTAAAAAAATCTCTCATTGATAGGTTTTGTAACACCCTATGACTTTATTATTGATATCCTTTTTAATAAATTCAATCTCTTAAATATCTTGTGATGTATGAAAAAAAAGGATTAAATGAGACCCAATGATCTATTAAAATAGAATTTGAAAATTACCACTATAACCAACACATTATTTTGGAGGTAAGGAATAGGGATAAAAAATTAAAAAAAATTATGGTAATTTATTTATTGGAAATAAAATAAAATAATTTGATATTGAATTAAATAATTTCTAAAAAACTAACTCTTTTCCAAGAAAATGGTTTCGTTAATTCTTTCACTCTTATGATAAAAATAATTTTACAAAAATTTATAAAAAATTTTTTATAAAAAAACTTTATTTTTGTAATCAACGTAGTAAAATAATTTTTTGGGTAAATTTATTATGTCACAAACTGCCCAAAGGGGGACACCTAGCGAAAAATGATCTGATTTTGACTACCCCAAGGCTGATTTAAATGGGAAAAGGGATGAAAAATAGAATTGAGTAGTCAAATGATACACATGGGTGACATTCACATAAAGTATCAGTACTCATGTGCATATATCCAAGCCTATAAAATGGAAAAAAATGTAAAGAAAAACTAATTATAATAATGACTTCATAAAAACTATACCACATCATAGTATGAAAAAATTAATGAAAAACATTATAAGGGTCCAAATACATGCTCACCCAAAACTGAAAAATAAGTTCCATCTAGCTCAAAAGGAGGGGAATACTGAAAAATGAAGCACCATGATACACCAGGGTCCATCTAGATTAGACTATAATCTTCCTACTCCCAGTTATCTAAGGACTCCATAAAAAGTTATATTATCATCTTAAGATACAAAATGTGTTGGAAGATCCCATACAAGGTTGAGTATAATAATACCCTATAGTACACCCTGAAATCTCAAAATAGAAACCATCAAGAGTTGTCATTTTATCAAAACGATGTATATAAAACAATATACAAGATGAAATAATAAATAGGGATAAACCCTGATATACTCAAAAATAAACCATGTCCCACTTTTTCACATGTGTGACATGAGAAACAAGATTATTCTCAAGCATAAAAGGTGACACTCATCTGGGAGAATCTATTCTAGGAAATATGCTACCATTTAAGAAACTCTAAATATAGGTCATTCTCGATAGGCCTCACTCCATCGATTGAACTCGTCAAAGGGGCCATTATTTTCAAATCTATATATGGATATTCTTGTAGGAAACATAAAGGGATCATCCAAGATATACACTAGATCGGACTAAAACTCATTGAAAATGATTAGATAAAAATGCATAGATGAGGGATCACACTCAGGGGCATAGAGTATACCAGAAACCTAACATGAACTAACTCACTATGTAGGGGTTGACACCTAAGTAAATTTTATCACACCGATTCGTAGAAACTCACCTAAGTAAAAATAAAATAGAGGACCACACTCAGGGTAATTGGGTATACTAAAAAATATATCTATGAAAAATTCCATAGAGGGGTCATGATCCTTGGTTGGGGATGTTAAGTCGCACAATACCCTCATAGGAAAGGACCAAGGGAACATAGTAAACTGATAATAATCTAAGGAAGCTCACAAAATCACACAATTATGACGAACTAATAAGAAAGATAACTCCAACATATCTTAAAAGGAATACCCAGCATGTCACTAGGGGTAGAGGCATGTCTCACTAAACCTTTCACTGACTGTGTCTTCCACTCACATGACATAAATTTATCAAATTACAGAGTCTGTCCACTAGGATACATAACATGTTGGTGTTGATCTGGAATTTGGTGTGTCATCTACCCATGTCCATGAATTCCAACATGTTCCCACATAGGTTTTTTCACATAGCATGTAGGGGTTGAGGATATCACTCTATGTTCTAACATACATTTCTATGTACACCCTATATAAAATATGCGTTTGAAAAAATTTCCTCCTAGGTGTGTGCTCCCAGTACACGTATAAATATTATGAAAGGGGTCACACAGTGTGTGACATCTGTCACAATGGGTGATACATATATCTGCCTAGAAACCCTTTCGATGAAAAGAGAGGACTACATGGAGTGTGTTCTTCAAGACCACACATTGTGTAGTTAATTTTTTTTACAGAACATGAAATTTATTCATATGGATTATTCCACGCCTATGGTCATTGATTAATCCATGTTTCACACCCTAAATCATTGATCTAAAATTTTCAACTCCATGATCACTATCTACATTGAAAATTTTGGTCAAACCTTCCATTCTGAAAATTAATCTTATCATACCTCACCCCTGCCACATAAATATCTTGAACCCGATATATTTAATATGGCCCTAATCATCCACCATTTTTATCCACAACAAATGAATCATAAATCAGAAATATAGACTTGATTAAATTAATTATTACACCAAAGATCAAATTCACAATGATCAATTTCCATGGATTCATCAAACTATCATCAAAAATAAATTTTTATTATGAAAACCCATAATAAGGGGTATGAAAACAAAAAACAATTTATAAGGAATGAACATCATTTTTTGTTCAAATTTTCCTTCATATTTTGTCTTTGTAATGATTAATGAATATCCATTAACAACCAACAAATAATAATTCCTCAAATCCGAGTTAAAAAAATTCATACCCACAAAACGATCTACTCAAAAATTAATTTGTTGGTTGGTTTGAATTTTTTCAACAAGGGATAATAAAATGGGGAAATAAATCATAGAATGAAATTTTATACCTTGATTTGGACCAATATCTATTAAATAATGGTGAAAAATCACTGCATTTGGGGATATCCACAAGCAATATTGGTGGAGATGATCCTCATTTAACAATCAATATAAATTATGTCAACCAAGATCTCCACAAATGGTACTTATAGTTCTCAGGGTTTTTACAGATAATCAATGGTAAATTCTCTTAATAACATATTTATAATGATTAATTATGTCATTTAATTAATAATAATGAATAAATAAATTTAATTAATTCATTTTATTATTTCAACATATGACGGTTTTTAAAATAATCATGGTGATGATAAAGATTGTGTTGTGCCTAGGGTAAATCCCCCATTATCAACAAAATGGTGGTCTTATATTTTTTTAATCTAATTTTTTTAAGATTTATTGCACTTTTTTTAGAAAAATTTCATGCACATGGTTTTGATATATTTAATATTTATATAATATCAATTTTGGTCTCAATGGGCCTTGTATTCTCACATCGCCCTAGTTCTTGGCTCTGAAAATATTTTTAGAAATATTCCAAAGTCTTACACATGAAAAACTATGATGTTACATTATCTTTACATTTAATTAGTTCATATTAAAAAAACTAACTCATAAATGAGGATAACAATCTCTCAACTGGGTCTCCTAATCCCATGATCTATCTAGATGGTTTCCTATACTACCAACAACATACATCCAAGTAAATCCTGATCAACGAAGGGCCTTATCATACCTTTTCTATATCCAATTGGATCATTTAAAGGGTATTTCTATCATAAATTTCTATCTCACCTAGGTGGATATCATGAAATTATTCCTGTATATATTTCCCCTTCTACAAAATGTGGAAAACACCAAGATTCTAAAATAAATGTAATCCCTGGGACAATAGGTAAACCCCCTCACTAACCCAACATTGTGGTGCACAAAAAGTCCTATGAACCCCTATAGATAGACTAATGACCTAGCTAATACACCATATATCTCAATATATAATGGTATAAACTGTTAGTTTATAATGGAATTTTGATGAAAATCGGTATTACTCATCCACATATGGATGAACGACACCATTTATGAATATTATAAGAACCAAGTCTAGATCTATTAGCATTTTCTCTAATTATCATTGACCAGTATGGTGATGACCTAAAGGGTTTCCCACAAATAGACTCAAATTGTGCAACAATGATTTTGTAGTGGTAAATATTGTGACATAGAAACTCCATCAATTGTAGAAGATACTCCCAACTATGTCTCATAAACATCATGAAAAACATGAAGCATGTCAAACAGAACATGAATGGTACACTATACCTAGACATATGATAAGGTAAGAAACTATTATAAATAATGTCTAATCCCCCAACGATTCTTTCACCCTTTATCTAATACTGATGTAACGCAAGAATTGTAGTTCACTATTATTTTTGAGGAAATTACATGAAGCTGGACTACCTCATGCACACACAAGCATCCCAAAATACCTATAAATATAAATTATTATTCTTATATAGATAGGTTAGACACCTATATTTTAACTCAAAAACTCCATAAACCTTCCATAGTTTCATAGCTGATCCCATGGGACTTCAGTACATCCCCACCTCTACCGGTTATACTGTTAATGGAAACCAACCTCCTTAAAACCTCATGTCATGTCATGACTAGGGTCTACATCCATCTATGAAGAGTATTTATGCACTCCCCACCCTCATAATATATAACAAGAACAAGTCCAGTTGATATCTATCCACAAAATTTCTCACAATCAACATCCACAATTTTGGCCTCTATATCTTGTTGAATAAGAAGAGGGTAAAAACAAATAACAGGAGGTAAACTACACCATCCTTAGATATCACTCATTCTCAATACTAGATTCTAAGAAAACATAGATATCACTTATGAATACTAGAATCAACTGATCCATGAAGGGATGACGATCTTTTCGATAAATCTCATAACTCTTCTAGGGAATTCAACTCATTGAATGTTATCACTAGGAACTAAAAAACCATAGTGGATTTGGAAATCTACTTATGGAATGTATTGATCTAAAGCTAGAGATTTTTATAACAATTTCCATGGTCAAATTATGAGAAAAAATTATCCCCTAACCCCTCATGTAAAAAGTCAATGATTCACGAGGGTGGATACCCTTCTTTGTTTAACTTGGTCGACGTGAAATAAAACCACAAACAGCCTAAAAAACTCATTCTTATCTCAAGAGAACAATGATAGGATTACCTTGTGAACCCACTGGGACATAAAAAGTCCATTATATAAAATCTATTTCTATTTAGATCCTCAAACTATGCCACCAACTCATGAAGTTCAACGGTTTCCATCCAATATATAGCTGAAAATATCAGCGTACTCCCTAGGTACCAATATTTTATTTAAGACATACTTTTTATATAGTGTTAATCATTTAAATCCCTTGGAAAAGGAATCCTCACACTCCATAAATATTATATGAAATTGATAGCTCATAACATCAATTTCTACATGGGTCATACCGTCAACTGATAAGATGTCAGTCATAAGCTTTGAAAAATAATCTTATCTTTATCTACCCATAATCCATCTATATCAAAGGGTGAAAACATCATCCCAAAAGACAAAATACTCAACTACACTCATTGGTGGAAACCATGAGATCATGGAAGGTAAAAAACCTTTCTAGATCGAGGGAAACATCATAGTGTCTCTCTATCACTGTGAAAAGATTACATTTGAGTCTCCCTCTCTATCCACATATAGTCAGGGCTGAATGCGGATAAAGGTTTTTGATTACTGATCCTATCTGTAGGATCCTTCAACAAATATAGTTCATGAAAAAAGTCTCCACTAGTATTTTTAGGTGTCAAATTGAGGATAAAATCAGGAATAAGTGAATCCTGACTCTATATAGAAACATCAATTAGGGTTGTGAAGACATAAATCAACCTTAAACCACAAACTAATCCTCAAGGATAAAAGATCCTACTACATGAAATTCAACCATTACCTTTACCAACTATTTTCTATAATCAGGGATTTATCTAACACCTTAGTGAAACAAACTTCCCTAAACACACAATTCTATGGAACTCATCTGATTCACCTCAACACTATTCAGTTTGGGCAGCACTAAATCAACTATATGGTTTTGGATCATGTCAAATGAATGTTTATTTATGGGGGAATCCTCTAGATTTCTTGTTAATTTAAATCTATATAAATAATAACCAAAATAGGAAACCACTGACGACCTATATCATACAGGAAGAGGATTGAAAAAAACATGAAAAATATTGGATCATATCTACATCAAACAGTACAACAACAAAAGTAGGAAGGAAAAATAGTGTACTTTGATACTCTCCTAGTGCCATTAGTTCAAAAACTCTAGTGCCTAAAACTATCCACGATCCTGAAAAGTAGCTTCCTAATCCTAGGGGGTCTATTTGGGGGTGGTGGTGGTAGAATTAAAACCAAATTACAAACACCTCATTTTGATCCCTACTTCAACCACTACATATTCATCGGTGGTTTATCGATCATCTGTAATACTATATAATGATGGGTATGAAAATTCCACATGAGATTCACCATCCATGGAAATCATAATAATTCCTCAGTCTCAGAAAATTGATCTATCCCCAAGGTCCTTGTGAATGATGAAACTTCTTATTTCATGAACTGAATCACATTCCTGAAATCAGTGGGTCCTGTTGAATTAGAATCATAGGAAATCCCAACCATAAATCTTAGGATATTTGATTAAACCCTTCACAAAATCATCTAGTACAAAAATATTGATCAATGAATCATTCTAACATGATTCGTCCATGTGAACCAAAGAATATGGGTCCATGAACTTGTTATTAAGTGAAAGTTCCCCTACTGAACATCCTGACGAAGGTCTGACCACTGAAAAAGTCACTACATAGAGTCCTCGTCACTCCTTAGGTCATTCTCATGACTCTTATGCATAAACATCACTGAACATCATAGTGAATACATACTGAAAAAGAAAAAGAAATACCATTATCAATGAGTATATATATTGGAAGATGACTCTAGAAGGGAATGGAAACAACAACTCATTCATATATGATGCATGTACCAATATTATTTTTACAACCAAATCCTAGATATATTGATTCAAAAAGCAGGTTATCAGAGACTTGTTGAATGGAAATGTCAGCTGCCACACCATCAATAGATTCACTCACTAGAAATCGAAACCCAAAACATATTCACAACATTTCACTTGAACCTAAACAAAAACCATGCACCTAGAAAATATCCAAACTCTACTCCTAAGATAGAACCTCGTGCTTATGCACACCTTACCTCGACAAAACCCAATGGGACCCACCTATCCATCAATAAGTTATGTGTGACTACTACAAGAACACCCCCAATAGGCTCGGTGCTAGCAACTTGTTCCAAATAATAATATAATTCAAATTGTATAAACTCTCAAAAATTACATTTATGTATGCACACGTATCTAAGCCCACATAATGCAGAAATTTAAAAAGAAAATGATATTAATAATTCATGAGAAACATCTATCAGACATCATAGTACTAAAAATGCATTGGAACGAAATAAATGGGTCCAAAAACAAACCCAACTAGAAATATAATATAAGGTATGACATACATAGAAAGAGGGGAATACTGAAAAAAATAGAATTGAAATACACCTCAATCCATCTATCCCAAACTATGATCCAACTACTCCTAGTCCTCCCAGGACTTTGTAAAAAGGTCTATCATCTTCATATGACTCGACATATATGGGTACATCCAATATGAGGGTAAGTATAAAAACCTAGATTGACACCCATAAATCACCAAACATAAACCATCAAGAGTAGTCAGCTCATCAAACACATGTATTTAAAACAAGATATGGTAGAGAAAAATAAATAAAGGAAAACCATGATATTCATAGAAATAAAAACTTCCCATCTATTCAAAACTATAACACCAACCATGAGATTCATCTTGATGTTCAAATGAACACTCATCCATGAGAAACCAATCCATGAGTTATGTTTCCACAAATGAAACTATACTGATAGTTCATTCTCAATAGGCCTCACTTTACTAATGGAACTAATCCAAGTGGTTAATATCATCTATTATAGATATAGAGAAGCAAGAATAAAGATGAGAAGTTTCATAAATGAAACACAGCAGATCAGACTACATCTCTTTAGAATGAAAGATATTTAGATGAACTGATTAGGGATCACACCTAGGTCCATTAAGTATAACAACAACCTGATAGGGATTAACGCACTATAAATTGGGTCTATTCCCAGGTAATGTTAATCATGATGATTCCTAGAACCAAACCTATTTAGAAATATGATAAAGGATCTCCAAAGGGGAATTGGGTTTACTATGATCTTTATATGATAAAAATTTTATATATGGGTCACAATCTGAGGATGAATAAGTGATGGCAGATTGTACCCTCCTAGGAATGGACCAAGAAAACACACTCAAATGGCACTAGTCCATGAAAGAAAATATAATATCACAATGAATAATAACTAAGAAGGAAGATAAATCCATCCTATTCTTAAAGTATTATATGGTGAGTCCCTATGGGTACAATGCATGTCTTGTTATGTGTGGAACTACCAATATCTTTCACAGACATGACATGAATTTTCCAAAGTACGCAACCTATGAACTGAGGGTACATAGCCTTTTAGGGTTGATCTTGAAATTAGTGTGTCATATTCCCAAGCCCATATAAATTGATAACAGAGATTAGGGTTATAGGATAGAACATAGTGGTCTTACTGACCATGGATTTTTATTTCTAAAGAACATGGTTTGTGGGACCACAAGGGCACCTGTTCATGTACTCCCTATACACATCTAACTGGTCAGTTAAGGGTCACAAATATTGTGACACATGTCACATGGAATGTGATACATATATTTTCATGAAATTCCTAACACCACACAAGTAATAGTATACACCTAATGTTCTTTTTGAATAAACACCATATCATCATGTTTTTTACAGAACAAAAAGGTTCTTCACATGGATCCACCCACACCTTTGACCTTTTATTTAGCCAAAATTCTAGTCTATAATCGTGGATATAACATCGAAAACACCTTGATAACTATCTATAGACAGATTCTATCCAAATCCACCACTACAAAAACTACCTTTGTAATTCCTTGCTACTGCGGAATTCTAGACTTGAACCATGGGTCCTTGATCTAAACCTAATTGCATGCCGCTACAATGAAACTTGATCATATCACAGATCCTGATTCTACACCCTAGGAAGTTATCATTAATTCAAAATATTGAATTAACATTAATCAGTTTATAAGAATTCATCCAACCATTGGCCAAAATAAATGCAGAAAATGAATAGGTGTAGATTTAGGAGAGAAAACTAAATAATATATGATGACGAATGAACCTTGAATTTTGTTTATATTGGCATCGATATGTTTCCAATATAATTATGAATGAATATACAATAATAAGAAACAAATAATAATTCCCAAAATTCTAGGTAAAAGAATTTATAACCATAACATAATCAACTCACTAATCAATATGTTGTTTGATTTTACTTGCATTATTCATGCGATTAAAAATGGGGAAATAAGTCATAGAATATAATTCCCTCCCTCTATTTTGATTGATTGATGGCCTAGAATGATTTCATGTCTCTATAATTATAGAGTTCAATAATCTTTATTAGAAAATATGATCCTCAGATATTTATTAGGATCAATTGTGTCTTATAATATCCCATATAATGGTTACTCTAGATATATAGATTTATGTGGCTAATCCTTGAGAAATTCTCTTAACCACCTATTTATAAAGAGGGATCAGGTTGACATGTCAACAATAAAAATAAATATATTTATTTTATTTATTTTATTTTTTTTTATTATTTTCACCAAAGATATATTTTATCCAAATTCAAGATGAAGACAATATTTATGTCATTCCTAGGGTAAAGCACTCTTTCTATACTGAATAGTGGTCTCATATTTTTAATCCTAGAGACCGTTTAAAAGTTATTAAAAATTTTCTGGAAAAACCCATCATATTAATGCCTAGAAATATAAATGTTACTCTAAATATTTCAAATTATAACATGGAAAAAATCAGGTTGTTAGTTTTTTTATTTTTATGAGATTCTTCATTTTTCATTGAATAGAAAAAAATATTAAGTTTTACTGGAAAAATACATTTTGTTTAATTAATTTACAAGGATAAATTGTATTTTAAAATAGTTATAAATTATAATTAGATCAATTTTATTATAAATTTATCTAATTAATTTTATCAATGTAATTTTCACATTGTATTTTTATATTAAAACCTTTTATAGTTATGATAATTTTCTCTTTTGAAACCCACTTTTGTCACATCTGTAGGTATAATATTAAATTTGATTATGAACTTATATGAATTGAATTTAAAAAAATATATTATTTATCTTAAATAAATTTAATTTATATAATATAAAAAGTTAAAATTATTTTTCAACCATTATAAATATTATAAGAACTGATAATTAATTAACATGGTTAAGGTCAAAACTGATTTACCTAGCTCTTAAATTGAAAAAGGGTTAAAATAACCTATGAACTTGTACAACACTAATTAGATAGACATATATCAACATTGTCGACTATAAGGGTTGATAATGAAACATTTTAGAGGCATTTGTAAGGATAAAAACGTGGGTAATCATTATTCTTTTCAAAAATTCCATGTGAGTCCTCTCCCCCACCTATAAATTGTCACCCCCTCTCCTCCTCTATTCATATTTCCAACTCCATTTAGTTATCCAAATATCTAAAAACATCACATACTTACTCCCCTATTAACATAATAGATTCATTTTTAATCATAAATACATACGATACATGATTATTATACAAATATTTAGAGGTCATCTAAGGAATATTTAACATTATTAAATGGTTGTTTTTATTTTATTTACTCTTTCTCCTCCTTCAAGTTTTATCCAATCAGAATAATATAATAACAATTATATCTCACATGTAATAATATGTTATTTTTTAATGATATAACGTATATCCATATCCTCTTATATAAAATTCAAAAACAATTGATCAAGTGTACAATGGACTACTACCTCATGAACTGATTGAACTCATATGTATGGAAGACAACTACCTAGTGAAGTGATGTAATTCATTTTTCACTGAAAAATTAAAAAGAAGGTAACAAGGAAATATTTAAAGAATATATTTGATATATAATATATGATATAAATTTTTTAAAATTACTATCTAATTCACTTCCTTCCCTTTTAACCCGTTAATGGAATTATATCATCACCCGTGTGTACTTTCGACCTACAGTAACAACGAAGTGATGAAAATGATTTTTCAGGCCCAAATTTTTATAATTGTTATAATAATGTATATACTAAGTAAATATTATATTTATAAAATTATTATTATTCTATATATCATGTATTTATATCATATATATGACAACTAGAAATTTCATGACAAAACACACCTAAGAAAACAAGGGAATTAATACCCAAAACAATGGAAATAATGAAATATTATTATCAAATGTGTGGTAAAATATTAAAATATGTTCATATAAGATATTATAAATATGATTATGTTTATCTTAAAAATAAATAACACGACTAAAACCAATATAGATAAGTTTAAATCATGTTCATCTAAAGTAAAGCATGATGTAAGGGATTCCAACTCAAATTCCACTTCATTGACACATATTTGTTAATATAATTCAATTAAATTTTATATGCAGCATACACAACACATTTTTATATTTAAGATGAATATATATTTATTAATTTTTATTAATTTTTATTCTTATGTTTAATCTTCCAGGGGATTAAATTTAAATGCTACCAACGAGGTAAAATATATTATAAAATCTCATTGTTTTCATATTCTGTACCTCCACTTGAAACAATCACTTTATTGAGATCATTTTTCATTATAATTTTAATTTATATCAAGTATCCATATTCTAGTATAATGGATATGATTATTTTATAAACTATATAATATTTTCACATATGATTTTTACTTTCAATTTTATTTGAGTAACTGGGGAAATATTTATAAATATATATTATTTAATCAATATGGATATTTGATGATAAGGAATATTGATAATTAATCAAATATATTATTCAATATTTTTGAAATAATTTATACATAATGTTATGTATTGGGACAGTTATAGATGTTCCCTCTATGGTTAAATAGTTCTCATGATACAAATTAATTGGCCTAACCATATGGGTTTTTACCCATAGTTTCAACATGTCATATAAAAAATTTATAGAGTAGAGGTATTCTGATGCCTAAAATCATTAAATACAATAGTTAACCATTTAATTCCTTAGTAATTCAATTATTATTATTATATATGATATTTTCACATTGATATTATCTATGTATTCATTTCATTTTCAATTTATTAATCATATGGAAAGTGTGTTCAGTTATATGACTTTCCAAATTAATAATGATTTATTCCATTCTCAAGTTATTGATTTAATAGAATGTGTTGTCATTTTATTACATTTCCATATTTAATATTCTTTTTTAATCATGATATCTTCTAATATATGTAAACCTTATAAAGAATTTTAGCTCACCCGTATTATTTTTCCATCCCCTAGGATAAGTAGAAGAAGTTTTTGAATGAGTTTCAAAGATATAGAGAATTTTGTTTTGTTTTGTTCTATTTTATTTTCCCATAGTAAAATGGGTATAATATATGTTTCTAGTTCTCCAAAACTGCTAAATTGATTAATCATTTTCGATTTGGCCATATTTTTGTATGACAATGTAATAAAGTAGGCACATGGTATGGGTTACTATATTTGGGTTTATTACAGTTAATTTTAGAGAGAGTTTAGTTGAAACCATGGGAATGACATTTAAGAAAAAATATAATTTGGATCATAAACCTATGATATAATTTGAGGAAAATTATATAATAACATCTTAATGCTTTTTGAGGAATATATTATGTGTTTTCTTCCTGGAAATGGATCCATGTATAGATACATCCAGTGGACACGGTTCTAGACAAGATATATCTCTGGGTTATAACTCTTAAGTGGTTAATTAGGATTGACCTAATAATAACATGGTTCATGAATAAATTACTTAAAATGAACCTTATTTGAAACTCATAGAAAATATGGCTAGGATAATTCACATATTTTACAAACAATTTTGATGGATTTAGAAATAAAGATATCTCCAATGACACCATGTTTATGAATTTGATATTATAAATGAAAAAATAATAATATATGTAACTATTACATAATATTTATAATTATAAATTTTGATTTAAAATTCATAATTTTATGATCTAATCTAGTATATACAATTTTTTTAGAAATAATTCCATGTAGAATGAATGGAATCAATACTCGTGGACAATGCATAGAGTTACCTACTAATAAATCCAATATAACTAGTATTCAAACTTATAAAATCATGGATATATTAGGGAATCTTTATTAGGTTATGACAAATAATATTTCTTGTATGGAGTAACATATTCCATAGAATTATTATTCTATATTGGATCACTTTATGAGATAGAATATTCTATCATTTGGTGGGATTACTTATCCAATGGTAGATGAGAAATGAATAAAGATTATTAAGAAGATATTTATTGCCATGGGATGGGATGAAAAATAAAAGGTTACACTTATAGTGTATTTTCACAAAGGTGATGTTGATCAATGGAGTCACATATCAATAATAATCGGGTGGAAGAGTAAATAGAAGTCATGGAATGGTAATCATTTGAGGATACATTCTTCAAAAAATACATACCTCGTGAGAAATAAACTAAAATGAATAATGAGTTCTAAAGATTGATAAAATGGAAGAATAAAGTGTTTTTATGTATGATTATACATTTATGAGGTTATCTAGTTATTCCATAGATTACATTGGACACATGGAGTATGAGATAGACCATTTCATAAAATTGTATAAGATAAGTATTTAAAGTTAACTGGTCTCTCAATATTTTATATCATATGATGAAATAGTTTTATGTTTCATAATAACATAGATAGAATTCTATAGATCCTATATGTTCAAGGAAAATAAATAATATAATATGAATAATGAGAACCAAAAAATAATTTGTCAAAGAATTATAAGACAATAAATCAATTTCCATCTTGTAAGAACTGTCAAATGAATCATCCTATGAAAATAAAGAATGGATAGGGAGTATAATATGTGTGGACATAATGATTATCTGGATAATTAATGCATTGTAGATAATGAAAACACTTCTATTAAATTTTTTAATTGTAGGTATATAGGGCATTATGCAAATAAATTCCTCTATTATCAAGGGAATCTACCACAGAAGAGTACATGGAGAGAATTCCAAGATTATGGGATCACTACAACCAATGTGGAATTACCCAATGATGTAGTGATAGGTAATTTAATAATGTCTTCAAATTTATAAAATTTCTTATTGGATTCTGGATCCTCACAATCTTTTATATCATCCATGTTTTCCAATAAAATTTTATATTTCCCTAGCATAGTAAGAAGGGAGTTGTTACTTAAAAACACTTGTGAAAGTCTCATTGAAATAGAGTTGTGTATGGATGTACCCATTAGGACACATAAATGTGATTTATTTACATACTGTATAATCGTGTATTTGGTTGAAATCGATATAATACTACGTATGGATTGTCTTTTAAAATATGAATCAAATAATTAATTAAATAAGAAGAAAAATTATGATTTGTGATGATAATATAGAATTCCTTATCATTAGAGTAGGGACATCACCATTCTTATACATGTCTAGATCCACCCCAAGTAAATGTAATGAATGAAATTATTAGGGAATATTGGTACACACAATCTAGGTATGGATAAGGTAATCTTTAAATTGAGTATAAAGATATTTTATATCAATATATTGATATAAATACTGAGGAATTACCATGAAAGAATCTTGAGAATTAGGTTTAGTTTTTTTAATAATTTGATCCTGGATGAAAGAATAATATCAAAGAATCCATTTATAATATCCACTGTGGAATTAGTGTAGTTGAAGAAAAAACTATATGGGTTTTGGTTTAATGGATATAATATCCCCAGTTTTTTACTATGGGAAGGCCATGTTCTCTTCATTTAGAAAAAAGATATATACATGATGTTGTTCATTAATTTTAGGGGGGAAATGCTCTTATAATCAGTAATAGGTATCATTATATTGATGAGTTATTCAATAAACATCACTAAGATTATAATTTTTAAAAGATTGATCCTCATTAGTGGTATCATGAATTGAGAGTAAAGAAGCAAGGATTCTAATGAAATCTATTCAAATGAGGTATGTACATTAAGAGATTACACATGAAGATTATTATTTATGATTTCTACCTTAAATAAGATTCTTTTTATAGCCATTTTGTCTCCAAGGATGGAATATTAGTTGATACTGTAAAGAAAAATGCATTCATATAATGACCTACACCAATGAATATAACCGAGGTATGTAGTTTCATTGGTTTGGGGGGTTACTATTGTTGATTCATTCAGAATTTTTCTTTACTGGATAACCAGTTAACCAAAATTACACATGAAGTGCAGAAGTTCATTTGAACAATGGAATGTGAAGAATGTTTTGATGAACTAAAAATGATAATGTTCAATGATCCTATCATGAATCTACCATCAAGGAATGATAAGTTTTTAGTATAGAGTGATTCATTAAAGAATATACTTTGTTGTTTTATACTAAAAAATGATAATGTTATTTCCTTTTCATCAAGGAAATTCAGGAATCATGAATAGAACAATCCCACCCACGATATTGAGCTAGACTCTATAATATTTCCTTTCATGTATGGAGACATAATCAATATAGTGAAAGATTTGATGTATACATGAATCATAAAATCTAAATAATTTCATTGGAATATCTCAATATAAGAAAAAATAGATGTTATATCTACTCAAATATTGTGATTAATTAATTCATACCACCTTGGGAAAGAAAATAAGGTATAAGATGCATTATGTATGAAATATCATAGAGTTCTAACCCAAATGGGTATTTACAAGGATCTTCTGTTCATGGATATAGTAACTATGCATATGGGAATTATTTATCAAGTAGTTACATCACCCCATTTCTCAAATGACCATGAATCTAAAATTATTAGAATTACTAAATAGTTATCAATCTAATGATGATATCTTTAAGAAGAAAACTTTAGCTATAAATTATGGAAAGTTACTAGACATCATTTTGGAAGATAGTGTTTTGAAATTTGGAAAGATATTATGTGTTCTATCTATACTTGTGATACAAAGGTAATTATTGGTTGATGATCATATCTTGAATTTCTGTATACAACAAGGTTGAACCAATAAGTATTGGTATTTGAGGGAACATTTTTGGTGGGATAACCTAAAGAGAGATGTTGTGAAATATATATCAAGATTCTTAGTTTTTCATCATTTAAAGGATGACATACATTGTCGCTGAGGATTCATGAAACCCATTCATATTCCTATGTGTAAATGGGTTGATATTACTAGGGAATTTGTCATAGGAAAACCAGAACTCTTACAAATAACGATGAACTATGTGTTATTGTTGATCACCTAAGAATATATACACATTTCTTCCCTATATGATTTAATTTTCCTCTAATAACCTCATAATCCTATATAGTAATTAAGTTATATGACTCCATGTAATTTCTCTTTAGATCATGTATGGTAATGATCCCAATTTTAAATCAAAATTCATGAATCATTTTTAGAATGATTTTGATAATTACCTTTTTTTGAGCAGTGACTACCATTTCCAAACTGATTTACAACCCAAAAGAAATTAAACAATGAAATTAATTTTTAGTTCATGCTTTCAATACATTAAAGGTATGTGGTTTTTTATATACCTTTGGTTGATTTTTCCAATAAAAATAGTTTTCATTTAATTATTCAAATTGAATTTTATGAATATTTATATGGAATGAAATGTTATACTCTAACTTATTAGGAAGAAATTTGTGAAAGTAATCTTGTATGACCTACAAATTTTTAAAATAAATTAATAAGGGTAATGAATATTCTAACACATATTAAATAATCTTAATGAAGGGAAATGATTTATTCCAACAATTAGAGGAAGTATTTGGAATTTCATGTGGTGGGCAATGTTTTTTTGAGAGTATCTCCAGGGAAGGGTTTAATAAGGTTCAGTAAGTAAAACCAATCCCCAATTATTCCAGACCCTTTGAAATCATTGAAAGGATTGGATTATTTTATTACCATTTATTAGTTCCACCATGTCTCTCAAAAGTTAATTATGTGTTCCATAAGAATATTTGAGACGCAATGTATGTGATTATTTCTGATTTAATAAAATTGGAACCTAGTCTATCATAATATTAGTTACACATCCATATTATTGATAGTAGAGAGAAAGTATCAAGAAATCAGATGACTCAATTGGTATGAGTACTTTGGAGAAATAAAAAATAGAGGAATAAATATGGAAATCAGAGGATGTTATAAATAATAAATATGCTAATATGTTAAGCAGATAATATCAATGAAATTTTTTTGATGAATTTTTTTTGGATGGAATAATGTAACACCCTATAAATTTACAATTTATCTTTTATTTAAGAAATTCAATCGCTTTGATTACTTGTGATTTAGGTAACATCGGGTTTAAATAAAAAATGATATTGTATTAAAATATTATTTAAACATGACCATTATAACATAGTTATTAAGTTGGTAGGTATGATTATTACTATCCAAATTATGAAAATAATAGTTATCAATTTATTAGAAATGAAATAACAATCACTTGAAACAAACAGATTTTTTTTCTAAAATACTATTTTTCAAAGAAAACAGTTTCATCACTTATTTCAAACATATGATAAAATTAATTTTGGAAACTTTTTTAAATTTTATTTGAAAAAATGAATAACATTTTCTAAATAATCATATCAAAATTATCTTAGGGTGAATTTCTATAATTTTTCTAAAATGTTTCTTTTTTCAATTAATTGTGAAAAATAATAATTTTTATTGAAAATTTCATTTTAATTTAAATAACATTCAAGGATATATTATATTTTAATTTTGTGTTAAATTATCATTTGTTCAATTATATTACAATTTAACAAATTTAGGTCACTCATAATGTCTCATATTTTCCATGTATTATTTTTAGATATTATATGGAATGATTTCGAGACCAGGGGATGTGAAAACGTACGATTCCAAGGCCTGGTATGCCCAGAATTTTTTTAAAAAAATATTAAATTTTTTAATAGCATGACCTCATTGTTTTATAACTAATTTTTAATTACTCATAAATGGGGCCTGCATTAAAAATATGAGGGCACCGTTGAACTCATAACATGAGTTTTACCCAAGGAACGGCTAATTTTTTTTCAACGTGGGACTTCAGTGGAAAAACTCAAAAAAGTACAAAATCTTCATTAAATGATTTAAATATAAATTATTTGAAGTGATGTAGAGGGTTTTTTCTATTTTATTAAACCATTTTTAGGAATCTAGGGTTATCACCATAACCCTATAATCCCTATGATATGTGGAGAAATAATCCTCTCGAATGAATGATGAAAAATCGGACAACGTATCTTGGATTATCGCACCAATGAAGTTTGAGGATCTTGTTAATGATGGAAATGCAATTGTATCGCATCAAAACTAATCCAGAATCTGGTTAGGGTAGTTTTTTCATTATTTCATTTCCCCGTTCGTAATTCCCATGATGAATACGAGCCAATCCATAAATATATTAATATGTGGTTTGGTTGTTGTTCCGAGATTGGTTATTGATATGGGATTATTGGGAGATTAGTTTATCATCTTTTTTTATCCTTATAATGAGAAAAAAGTCAAGTAAAACATGAACAAAGGCCAAGGTTCATTCTTCAGGAATTCTTGGTTCTTTTCTCTCCCCCTTTTGTTTGTGATCATCGCTATTGGATCCTCATGATCACAGATCGACATGACGAGAGAATCTGAACACAATTAGACCCCCAGATTGGAGTCAAGAAGAAACCAAGGCTGGATTAGTGTAGATATAGACCTGATAATCACATAGGTTCATTAATTTCATATTTTCTAGAACCGTAGTAAGAATGGTGGCTCCTGGAGGAAGTGGGGGTGGTGAACGGCGCTGGTGGTGCAAGGTGGCAGTGGTGGGACATGGATATAGTGCCATATAGGATGCAGTGGTGACCTCATGCCAGCTTGTAGGATTGAAGGTTGAAAGATATGGTGTAGAACTACTTAAGACATGGTGGTGGTTGTTTCAGGTGACCACGAGAGTGAAATGACTGAGAAATGTGTTAGGTTGAGTAAGAAGGTTAGGCCAGTGTGGCGGGCTTGGCCGGTGAGGTGGGCAAGGCCTAGTCGAAGTTGGTTAAGGCTAGTGGGTCGTGTCAACCTAGTGGACCATGTTGGACCCGATGGGGTTGGTTCGACCCTATAGGTTGGGGAGGACCTAGGTCAGGCCTAGGTGGTTGGACGAGGCCATGGTTGACCATGGTAGTAGACAATAATCCACAGTCAACCATGTTGTCTCACGGTCCTAGGTGCTAGAGTGAGGTTGACCACCGCGATAACATGAGCTACCATGGGGTAGTCAGACTGGGTGGTTGACCACCATGGTGGGGGGACTGACCACATGGTCAACTATCATGATTGGTCCACAGCTTAGTAAACCCCCTTGTGAAATGTTTTAATGTCCATTACTTTCAAATCAGACATCCATTTGGGAAGTCGTCTATGGAATTGGGACACTTTTGAAGAGTTGTTCATTTCAGGATATCCTAAGTTTGTTTTTGTGGGAGTGTACATACAACCTAATGACATGAAGAGTAAGTTATCCTGGAGTGACCATGCTTGTAGAAAACATTTATGTGGCAGTTTGTTACCTAGAGACTGTGTTTCTTATCGAGATTGTGTGTCTTGTAGAGACAATGTGTCTTATGTATATTGTGTGTCTTATAGATACATTGTGTCTTATAGATATTAGGTGTCTTGTTAAGAAATTGTGTCTTATTATATTGAGTATATTTGGATTTTATTTATATATTTTATGTGGACATATATATATGTGGAGATGACTATGTATTCCTCCATGGTATTTTCTTTGTGGTATTCCTTCGTCATATTCCATTATGGTATTTCATTTGTGTTATTTTTATTGTGTTATTCCTTTTCAGTATTTACATTGTGGTATTTAATTTGTGGTACTATTTTATGGTATTTACTTTTTTGTATTTCTGTTGTGGTATTCCCTTCTGGTATTCCTTCATGTTACTTCTTTTGTGGTATTATATTTTTGTTTTGGGGTGTCAATCTTTGAATTGTTTTACTGACCCATAAAAGGGCTTTTCCCTCACATTTTTTTCCTGTGAAGATGATAAACTCTTCGATGGAGTTCTAGGAAGAACAAGACTAGGTGGTGCATTCTGATACCAGACAGACTGATGTGTGTTTCAGCAACTTTTCTAAGGACAGTCCCAATACCTCTTAAGTTATATGTCACACTTGGGCCTGAAGACTCTTTTATTTTGGTTGGATTTTTTTGGCTCTGTTTACATTTTAGTAATTTTACTTTTGTATTCTAGTTGTGGGATATAGTGGTTCGCAAGCATTTCTTACTTAGTGCTTTTTTATTTCATCATTTGTGTCTTGGAGATGTGTGTGTGTTTACTAGTAATTAGTCAAATGCCTCTCATTTTTGGGATATTCCTACTCAGTGATAGTAACCAAACCCTAACCTATATGAGGCGAGATTGGGTTAGTCATGACATGGCCCAAATGGGATGGGTCATTAGAGAGTGGTATCAAAGGAGTCCAGTTATACTTTAGGACCATGAGTCTATGAGGTTGGTTGGGGGAAACATCATCAAGGGTTTTGAGTTCTTATTTTAGGCCATAGAATCTAATTTTGGTGTGTAAGATGACGTATCTATACACTATGACTATGGGAACCTTATTTATGGATTTTTACATGAATTCACTTGTTTCATGTAAAATAATGGTACATGTATCATATAGGAATGGGATGTGTCTTCCATGTCCTTCTTGAGTCATATCTCCAGCTATACTCTATTTACTATGATATATCTTATATTATTATAGGATGCCTCCACACAAATTGCTAGCCACGATTCCATTCCATGATCACGAGGATGATCCCCCTTGTAATGAGGAATAAATATAGGGTAATGTATCAGATATAGAACTTCTAAGTGGTTTACTAACTATAGAACCACCTATTGAGAAGAAGATACTACAACAACTATCAGCTAAAGATTAACATAGACTGACCATGTTTCATTAGTTTTAGAGGCAGAAGACTCCCAAGTTTTAGTTTTAGTCAGACCCCCAGTCAGCTGAGGATTGGATGGAGGTAGTTACCCTTCTGTTGCACCTTGTGAGGATGCCTTCTGACCAAATGGAATTCCTTACTACAAGCCTTTTTAGGGATTCATGGTGTTATGGTGGAGAATAGTGACCCAAAAACATGATGAGATGAATCTCTATTGTGTAGACTTCAAGAATATATTCAAAGAGGATTTATTTCTTACCACATTATAGTCAGTGCACATATAAGAGATTTAGAATCTATAGAAGGTCAGTGAGACTATGGTTGGTTATTCAGCGATATTTATTGATCTTTTTCACTACTCCATAGATATGTTACAAGAACCATTATTTATGTCTCAGACCTTCGAGTTGGGATTACGTTGAGAAATTAGGGAATCCATGATATCCCTAAGAATTCCTATTTATGTCAGGGTAGTTGAGTGTTCCCTATTAGTGGAGATATTTCTTGCGGAGTAGGCAACGAGAGAGGGAGATACCTGTAGGCACTAGTTAGCTGAGACCTAGGAAATAGGTAGCTGATGGTAGTTTCAGGTACCCAATTGGGTCAGGCACTCTGATATATGATTCTAGGGCACATGATCAGTGTTGTGGGGATCCCAGGGTAGCTCAAGTCAGCTGTGGGATCAGTTGTGTTACACGAGTGGTGGTAAGGGATATCTGGAATGAGGTTGTTCAAACCATTATATGCCCAACCATGAGAAATTCAATGGGACACTAAGGTAGAGGTGGAGGTAGGAGTAGTGTTTTCTACAGGTTAAAGACATGGAAAGGGATCATTCAGGGTGGTATGAGGTGGTCATAGGTTTGAGATATTACCATCACCACCCTCATGTGGTCTACGACAGGCTCAGGGAGTTGGTAGATAGGGATGGGGCCAACTAAAGGTGGTGGAGGCTTATGACACTGATACTACAGGGACGATTAAAATTAATATATGAAACTTTTCCACCATAGATTTAGTTTTCATATACAAAGGTGTCAGTAAATATTTTCTTTCCATGAACCTTCCTTGAAACTCAGATATTCTGGTCGAACCTTTGACTCAACCATTACACTTATAAAAACATATGGGAGGATATTTGATGATAACACACTGGTTCCAAATGGTGTCAACTTACTCTTATAGGTAAGAGTTTAGGTTGGTATCTCTTGGTAGCATCATTGAGGCCTTGTGACGTCATTCTTAGTATGAACTGGTTATCCATAGTTCATGCTCAAATTAAACATTTTAGACACAGGGTGTGGTGTGTATGCAGTAATGGGACCAGGATTTCCATTATTGGAGAAAAGGTAATGTAGGTAGTGCATGATGTAATCACATATAGGAGGGGTCATCCAATCATTGATTATTTGGCTAGCCTAAACCTAGATGTTGTGCATGACTTGAATCCACAGTTTCCTACAATGGTGGTAGAGTGTGAAGACATATTTCCTAAGGATGTTCCAAGATTATGTCCCATTAGGGATGTATACAATTACATTGATCTATTCCCCGGGATGGCATATATATCTACACCTACATATCGGATGGATCCTAGAGAGCTTTGTGAGCTGAGGGTGTAGTTGGAAGACTAGCAGGGGAAGGGATTCATGAGACCTAGGGTTTCACCCTGGGAATCCCCAATTTTGTTTTCCAAGAATTGAGATGGGAGATTGAGGTTATATGTGTACTTCATGTTCCTAAAACAAGTGTCCATGACGAATAGATATCCATTGCCGAGGATCTTTGACCTCTTAGACCAGTTGAAATGGGTTTGGTGGCTCTCAAAAATAGATCTCAGATCTGGCTATCACCAGCTATGAGTACAGGATGAGGATATACCAACAATGTCCTTAAGATGTTGTTACAGTCACTATAAATACATGGTGATGTTTTTTGGTGTAATGAACTCCCCATAAATGTTCATGGGACTCCGGAAGCAGAACATTCATCCTTACACAAATAGATTCGTTGGGGCCTTCATTGATGATATCCTAATGTATTTGGCAGTCGACGTGGAGCACAAGACACTAGAGAATGGTACTAGACACACAATGAGAGCACCATGTTTATGGGATGCTCTTGAAGTGTTGGTTCTATATTTGGGAGGTCAATTTTCAAGTACACATCATTTTAAAAGTCAGATATTCAGTGTGTCCAATGAAGATTGAGGAAGTTCTTGCTTGGAAGCTACCCAAGAGTGTTAACAGAGTGTAAAGTTTCCTTGGTTTTGCTAGGTACTAATATAGGTTTGTACATAAATTTTATAGAGTTGAAGAAACCTTGATATATTTGACATTAAAGAGACAACCGTTCACATGGACAGATAAGTTCTAGGATATTTTTCAGTAGTCGAGGTAGAGATTGACGATCTCTCCCATTTTGATATTTCTGGAGAAGGGCACTGGGTACATGGTGTTCTAAGATGAATCAGGAATCGAGCTTGGTTGTGTCCTGATGTAGGGGAATGAGGTGATTTCCTATGGTTCATGTCATCTCAGACCACACAAGAAGAACTACTCAACCCATGATCTTGAGTTAGTAGCGATAGTATTTTCTTTGAAGATGTGGAACTACTACCAGATGGAAGAGTGGTTTATTTTCTACTCAGAGAAAACAAGTCTCAAGTATACCTTCTATAATAAGGATCTAAACATGAGATAGAGGTGATGGATAAAGTTTCTCCTAGACTATGGCTTTATGATTTTTTATACTCCTAAGAAGGAGAAAATGGTCGTAGATGCTCTCAGAAGGAGATCCAGTTTGTAGTTAAAGAAAAATCCACTGGAGGAGTTGGTCTCGTTGTAGATATCCTTTATGGATGGGGATGGAGCAGCTTACCTCTAGTCAATTGTTGTTACCCCTCTACTCATACAGTGATTCAGGGATGCATAGCTTAAGGATATCGAATGTAATACTTTACATGATAAGATGTCTATAGGGCATGCCCCTGATGGATATTTGAAAGTGGGGAGCACATAATTCTCTTTAGAAGGAACACAATAGTACCAGTGGAGTTGCGGGTGGTGGTTTTAAGGGTTTTCTATACAACCCCTCTTTTGGTACATTCAGGTGTAGTGAATATGTACCAGGACCTCCGGCATCTGTTTTGGTGGCCAACAATGAAGAAGGGGGTTATAGAGTTTGTTTCTAGATACCTAACATGTCAACATGATAAGGACAAGCACTAGGTTTCAGTGGGTTTGAATCAACCCCTTGAGGTACCTTAATAGAAGTGATATAGAAAATTGATGGAGTTCATAACAGTTTTACCATGTATGTCACTGGGACATGATACCCTATGGGTGAGTATTGACCAACTCACCAAGTCGAACCACTTCCTAGCTATTCAGAAGTAGATTTTAGTAGAGAGCATGGGACGGCATGGCATGCAGGATATAGTTCGACTCTATGGAGTTCCATCAACAATTTCCTGAAATCATGATGATTTATTTACAACCTAGTTTTGGAAGGGATTGCAAGAGGCATTTGGGACTCAGTGATGTTTGATCATTTCATTTCACCCATAGATAGAAAACCATAAATAGCATACCATACAAGTTCTGGAGGACATGATATGGGCATAAATGTTATATTTTAGCCGCAGTTGGGAGGATCACCTACAATGGGTGGAGTTTTCATACAACAACATCTATCATTCCATAATAAGTATGGAACCATTCGATACATTGTATGGGAAACCCTACGGGTCCCCACTTTGTTGGATGGACTAAAAAGTGTTAGCACTAATGGGTCCAGAGTTGGTGCATGAGACTACAGAGAAGGTGCAGATCATTTAGTAGCTAAAGAAGACTACATAGAGTCATCATAAGTCTTATACTAATAGATAAAGGTGGAATTTAGAGTTCTATGTAGGATCCCACATGTTCCTTTGGGTATCATCTTTACGTGAATTACAGATTTTTGTCTAGGGTAGAAAGCTATATCTAAGGATCATCAGACCTTTCCTGATACTACATAGAGATGGAATGCTTTCATTCCTTTTGGAACAACCTCCATATTTAGAGTAGATACAAGACTTATTCCACGCGTCTCAGCTGAGGAGGTACATGAATGACCCATCACACATCATTGACTAGGGAAATCTATAAATCGATGTCGGGGAAACTTTTACTAAGTTCTCGTGGGAGATTGAGGATAAAAATGAGATTATCCTTAATAATAAGTCAATTCCTCTAGTGGATTTTCAATGGTAGAGCGTAAATCTCTAGGAGAGAAAATGGGAGTAGGAGGTCTAGATTCATGCTCAGTTCAATAATTTGTTTGAGTAGCCCTTTTTTGTCTTTTGGGGAAGTAAATCCCTAATGTGGAGAGAATTTAGCATCTAGTATTTTCTATATATTATTTTTATATATTATATTGGTTGATTTAAAGACTAGGAATTTAGACAATGTGTGATTCCATGGCCCAGTGTGCTCAGAATGTTTTTTTGAAAATTATTAAAAATTTAATAGCACTCATGCCCAGTTTTCCAGAAAAAGTTGAATTACTACTAAACTAGTACACAGGTTAGAAATCCTATAACAATGTTGAACACATAATTTAATTTTTACCCTATTTTTGACTTCACTTTTGTCGGTATGGGCCTTCTATGGGAAAAATCAAAAAGAGGTAATTATCAGTAATTTATTAAAATAAATTTTTTTTAGTGCCACATAAGTTGTTTTCCATTTTATTAAGAATTTTTAGGAATCCATGGCCACCAATACAACCCTATAATTGTTCTTAGTATTTGAGAAATACTCTTTTCGAATGAACGATGATGGATTGGAGAACATATCATAGAGAATCATGCCAACAAAGTTAGAGGATCTCTTCAATGACAACAACACAACTATCACTCATCAATGACTGATCTAAACAATTGATAGGACAATTGTTTCATTATTTCTTTTCAGTGTTCTTAATCTCCATGATGAACGTAGGTCATTCCAAAAACAAATTTATTTTTGGTTCGGCCATTATTACATGATGGGTTATTGATGTGAGATTTTCAGTTGATTAGTTTTTCCTCTTTTTTTATCCTTCTAATGAGAAAAAATCGATTCGGAAATGAACAAAATTTAGGTTTTATTATTCGGTTATTCTTGTTGCCACTCTCTCCCCTTTACATAGCACTATTCAGCACTGGATCCTCATGTACATGACTCGATAAGCCAGGAGACTCCAAATGTGATCAAACCCCTTGATTAGAGGAAATAAAAAATAGAGGTCAGATCCATGTTCATTGGGACTCGAGGATCATAGAGGTGTTTTCATCACTGAGTGTGAAGCACCAGAGAAAGAATGAAAACTCATGGAAGTAGTGGGGGTAGAGACTGGAACTGGCAGAAAAAATGATGCTGCTAGCGTCACATGGGATGCAGTTGTGCCTGGGTGTGAGCCAGCGGAGCCAGTGTTATTGGAGGCTATTGGACGCGGCATGAAAATGTGTAGGAAATGGAGGCGATCACTATAGGTAGCCACATGCGTGGAATGTCCTGAATATGGGTCGGTTCAGGTTATTCTTCCAAGCTAGCCTGACAGGATGGGACGACGAGGTGGGTCAGGGCCCAGCCGAAGTGAGCCGAACCTAGTGTGTAGGGTCGACCCAATGGGTTGGGTCAACATTGTGGATCAGGTCAGACCCAGTGGGTTGGGGAAAACCTTGGGAGTTGGGTTGGACCTGAGTGGTTAGATTAGGCCATGGCTGACCATGGACCACGATCAACCAAGCTGTCACACAATTACAGTAGCTAGGGGCTGATCGACCACCATGGTCAGTCTATGGCATAGTGGGCCCCCTTATAAAATTTTAAAATAGCCAAAACATTGAAACTTGATGTCCTTTTCATGATCTGCCTACGGAATTGAGTCCCTTATGATGAAACAATATGGTCAAGATATCCTAACTAAGTTTTTGTGGGAGTTTTCATATGACCTAAATTTTTTATGATTGAGACTCCTGGAATGAACGTGCTTCATAAAAAAAATTGTTGTTGGATATGACCTAGAGACTGTGTATCATATAGAGACTATGTGTCTTATTGAGATTATATGTATTATGGAGAATATGATTCTTAAGGATAATATGTTTTTTATGGAGACTATGTTTATTTTTGGGATTGTGTGTCCTATTTGTTTTAGTTTATCAAGATATTCTTAATATATTTTCTATTGACATATATCTGTGTGGAGATGAATTTGTAATCCTTCGTGGTATTTCCTTTTTTGTATTCCTTTGTGGTATTCCTTCATGGTATTTCCTTTGTGGTATTTCATTTGTGGTATTACTTTGTGGTATTCCTTCATGGTATGTTTTTGAGTATTTTCATTGTGGTATTCCTTCGTGGTATTTCTTTTGTGGTATTTCTTTTTTGGTATTTCTTTTGTGTTGTTACTTTGTGGAATTCCATCATGGTATTCCTTTATGGTATTTCTTTTTTGGTATTCCTTTGTGGTTTCGAGCTGTTGTACTATGTATTATTTTACTCACTCATCCACAGGCTCATCCCACACATGTCGTGTCTTGTGAAAACAATCAACTCTTCGACAGACTTCTAGGAAAACCAAGACTAGGCGATGTCTTATGAGATCGAATAGGCCAAGGTGTGTTCCAGTATCTTTTTCAACAATAGTCTTAATGCCTCATACATCCCAGTTTGGACTTTTGGTTGCAAACTCTTTTCTTTTGGTTTGGTTTTTTTGGACATATTTACTTTTCATTACATTCACTCTTGTACTCTAGTTATGGGATATAGTGGTTTGTATGCATTGTTTTCTTAGTGGTGTTACATTTCGTCATTGTTGTCTTAGAGATGTGTTTGTGTGTGCAGGTAATTGGGAAAATTCCTCTCACTTGTGGGATATTAATACATAGTGTTAGTGACTAGACCCTGGCCTATTAAAGGCGGTCTTGGGGTCATCACATCATGGGCCCCTCTAGGATGGACCGTGACATCCCTAGAATCAATTTCATATTTAATTTCAATATTAATATTAATTTTCAACCAAATGGGATTATTATATTAATAATTGGAATTTATATTTAGAATCATTAAGTAAAAATTGTTCAATATATATAATTTTATTTTCATCTTAATCGATAAATTACCTTGGTGAATTTAAAAAAATCTAATTACCATGGTGATAACTAAACTGGTAAAAGTAATTAAACTTAATGGATAAGGGAGTAACGTGTTTAAAACATGTTTATTTTTTGTTGTAGGTGTGTCTCAACCTTATAAATCCTACACTATGTTGTCTATAAATTTTAGAGGAACATAGGATGGGTTTCATTTCCCATTATTGAATATTTTTTGGTATTTAGCAAAATTCCACTCCTTAATTATATAATGACTCCCCTCCCCTAACTTATTCAAAACTCAAAAGATATTTATCTTGAAAAAACCCTACTAAGAACTCTTCCCAAAAATGTTATCCACATTTTGGTTGTTTTATTCTTTCTAAAATACCATCCCTGGGGTATTTAACAAGATATCCAGAGGAGGTTATTCTAAGCAAAGGTAATTATATTCATTAATTTCTATCCTTTTTTAATTCTTCTTTAACTAAATTCAATTATCTATTAACACATAAAATATAATTAATATAGTATTTACAATATTCTATGATATTATTATGTTAGTTTATAAATATTTACCTATCTCCTACTGCCTAAAATGCGTAAAAAGGCTATCACTTGTGTTTGTGGTGGACATTCACCTCTCGAACCGATGAAATTTTATTTCCATAAATAAATTACATGGATAGTTATATTAATATAAATAATTAATATATATATATATAAATTAATTAATTCTATAAATTTAATATATCATCCACTTTTTTATTCTTTCATCCATTAAGTTAGTGATATCATCACTCATGCATTAGTACAACCAGTTATCTCCACAAAGAGATATGATTAATTTTCCATGTCCAAATTTAATGAATGGTTATAAAAATGTATACATTGAATTCAAAATAAATCAATGGTATTAATAATATAATATATATGATGGATATATATCCTATTAACATTAAAATGAACTTTCATGAAAAAATAATCGAGGGAAAACAAAGTAGATAAAACCCGCACCAAATGGTAATATAGATATACTATTGGAAAATGGGTCATAAAATTTCATAATAAGATATTTTATGATATTATAAACATGAATATGTTTCATTTATAAATGGTTAATTTTTTTAAAACCATTAAACAGATGGTTAAGTCAGGTTCAACTAAATATAAATGCGAGGTAATGGATTTCATCTCAATTTCCATTTTTGGGTCATATTTTATTTTTATTCCCCTAGATTAATTTATATAGTGTATATATTTCACCAATTATATGTTATATCATGAATAATTTAAAAATAATGGTATTAAAGGTTTTTATTCATATTATTTCATCTAATGTGACTTGAGATGAACATAACCAAGTGGTAAGGGGCTTCGTAACTCAATTTATTTTTATTGTATTATATTAATTATTTATCATATTTTATATTATAATATTATATGTATAATGCATTTTTTTATTATATTTTTTATTTCCTTTTGTTTTATATGTTTTTATATTTTATACAGATAACAAATTGAATGATTAATCCTAACTTAATTGGTTTTATTTTAATGGGATATTTCTTCTCCATTTCTACTCTGTTGAGACATATTTGGTATTATTCTCATACTAATTTTTATGAGATCTATATACTTCCTATATGATATGTAATATAATGAATCTCTTTATATTATTGGAATTTAATATTTTATTTGAATTTTTTTTCTTTTATTGGGATTGTGATTCAAATGTTGCTAAAGTGGTATGGGTTTGTGATTATATTTCATCCAGATTGTTTATTCTTGAATTTACATTAATAAATTAGTATAAATTTGTATAATAAACCCCTTTCATGTCCATATCTTATATTTATTTAATATTTTTTAAAGTATTATAAAAATTTATGACCTTTTGGTACCTAAAATTATTTATAACTTATTTTTTAAGAAAATATAACTTTATTTATCTTTTCGGTCATTTTTTTTATTTCATGTCCATACACTCCACAAAATATATCAATTAATATTTTCATTATTCTATAATGATCATTAAAATTTAATTTTCTGATTTAATTATTTTTAAAAAATATTTTAAAAGAAATGTTCTTGTCTTTTTTCTGAATAAGGTACTTTTTGAGTTTTTACCAAACAATGTGATATGAACTTTTATAATATACTCAGCATGAATGTAGTATTCACATAATCATGATTATGAATTATTTTGATGATTTATTTTTTGGTTTACAAGTTTATTTTAAAATATATATTTTCCCTGATAATCTTGAAATATTATGTTTTAAAAAATTTTACTCAAATTGAAAAGATATTTTCATGAAGAATAATTTTAATAATTTTTATGGTATTTATATTCATAAATAACAACAACCATTTTTTAGTTATAATTATATGGTTTTAATTTTTAATGATACCAACATTATTCTTTCACTAAATGGTAATGATTATTTTGACCGTGGAAATCATTGAAATTCATGTTGTTGATTAACTTCGTAATCGTCATATTTCTCTTGAAAGTTTCACATTTTGTTGATGATGGTAAATTAATTTTCCATTAAATATTTATATTATTTATCACGGATAGGAATTTTTTCATAAATCATATATTATTTATATATTTAGTGTTTTACATTGAATGTTATTTAATTGACTAATAAAATATTGATATTATGATTTCTCTATTTGATATGGTCATTTATTGATAAGGAATAATATTCCTGAATTAAATCAATATTTCAATATAATAAGAAAGAATTTGATATGTAGTGGTGTGTGACACCTAGAATTATATGACCACTCAATTCATAAGACAAGTCTCATGACATAAATCAATAATATGGAATTAAATGGGTCTTTATAGTTAGTTTTAAATTGTCTTAGTGAAAGATATTGATGGTATAGATATCATGACGTATGGGATCATGATTTACAATTTTAATAATTTCCTTCATTGAGAATTCAGTTATTATTTTCCATGATATTACTATATTGATAGTATCTATGGATTATCATTAGAATCATGTGATTATTTATAAGTAATAATCCGATCATCACTTTTTCATTCCATATTATTATCCCTGGTCATCTTATTTTGTAAATGGTGGTATTTTAGTTATTTAATTTGTCATATTGTTTATGATTTATTGATTCATGATAGCTAAAAATGTATCCAAGACGTACTGAGCATCTATTTTCCCCTTATTTTGTTTCCATTCCCAACAATATGAAGAAGGAATCATTGAATGAGTTCAATGATGTAGAAATTTTACTTTCACTCTGTTTTATTCCTTGTTTCCAAATGTAATGTGAGATTCAAGTATATATCTATTCTACAAAGACTATTATACTATTTGGGATCATAACTTCTAATATTAATAATTTCCTTCCTTAAGAATTCTGTTCTTATTTTCCATGACATTATTATACTGATAGTATCGATGGATTCTCTTTAGGGTCATTTAATTATTTATAAATAATTATCAATCAATATTTATTAATTCAAAATTATTGTCTATGATCATGTTATTTTTTAAATGGCGGTTGTTAGAAAAAATTCCCTCAAGGTGTCCTCTCAGTATGTTTTGGGTGTGATTTTGTTTTTTGACAAAGCTAGATGATTGTGAATGAGTATGGATGGTGTTTTCCGAAAGCACATTTTAAAGTGGTGCAATTTCCCTGTGTTTTCCAAATATATGGGCCTCAAAATCTGGAGTTTGATGTTGGAAAAAGATTTTTTTCATCAAAATATTGAATGGTGTGAATAACTGTGATGAAAATTTGAAAAATAAGAGAACCACATACCTATGAACATGGTCTTTGTATCATGTCCATGAATAGTTTGCGGCTGTGTACTAGGCAGCAGGAATGGTATGCGAAGCGGTAGAAATGGTTCATGGAAATAGTTTTTAGTGAAGGGCATGCGGTATGTGGAAGGAAAGATGGTTCACAGGATGGTGGAAAAGATTTTAACCACATATATAAAAGGATGTACATGGACTACATATGAAAAATGGTTCACTGGAAGGCATGCAATTCACGATGGTAGAAGCAGTGCTTAATCAAAGATTTGGTAAATCTTGGTTTAGTAGATTAATAATATATCTTTTCTTATATAAGGATAGCTAATCACATTGATTATAGGATGGAGAAAATATCATTAAAGAACTTCTCTTTGCTCCGGAAATTCAGTGAAATCCAAAATCGGTTTGCGGGAAGCGATTTTGAAAAGGCTGAAGAAGTTCATGGAATTGTTCTTGAAAGTGTTTTTCTGGGATGTTGTAGTTAGAAAAGGAATAACAGTTCTTAGAAGAAAAATTTGGTACATGAAGGTCGAGCTCTAGTATGTGTAAGATATTGTAGTTAATGAAGGGTGAACAGGTTATGGAAAGATGGTTGTTCATAGAGGAGGTTCATGGAGTCATTACATAGAGGTGGTATGAAACAGCGAAGGTAGAGGCAATCTGAAAATGAATAATGGTTTTCAAAAGCCGCAATAGTATGTGAAAGAGGTTTTCCATGTTCCATAACTAGTACACAGTATGCGAGAGGAGCAGGTGGTTCAAATAATACTCAAGGAATCTTGAAAAAGCTTCAAATCAGTTTACAAAAATATTTTCTAATATCTAAAAATACACAAAAATGTGGACTTCATCTACGAGTGATAAAAGGAACTTCAATAAGTATCTACCAAAATTTTATGATGCAGAAACTTATGAAAATTAAAGGACTAACATGTCCATAATGTGTGTTTTACCTAAAAGTATATAAACGGTGAGTGGATTATTTTCCCAAAGCAGTGAGTGTCTGTCACGAACCGGATCTGGTCGCCACCATTAATGGCACCAAACCCGGCTCGTGGCAAGACCCGAAGGGCATTCCCTATCCCCACGGGATGGCACAAGTGCCTGGGTATAAAACAATATGATTTGGGAACGATTTACCCGAGTATGAAAGCATAAAACAAATAAAACAATCAATAATAAGAATCTGAAATTTCCATACTAAACCATTCTTAACAAAACCAGATCTGAATACATATGTTTAAAGACACTACAAGTGGTCCAAATACAAATAATGACAACATCAAGACATCCCCAATCACTTCACGCAACAAGGGTGTCATCACCCGCAAGCCTTCTCCACAACTCTGCCCCAACGATGGGGACTAACACCCTGAAGCGCCATCACCCTTAGCCTTCCCTTTACCTGAGTCAAGCATAAGAAGTTCTACTTACACCCAAGGGGTGTAAGTAGGGTGTGAGCCTAAGCCCAATAGGATACCACCAGAAGATTCCAAAGGGGATGCAATACAATGGGAACAAAACTAGCAATTTTAACACACAAGGTGAAACAATGTTAAAAATTTCAAGAAAAGAAACTTTCAAATGAGAACAGTTTTCAATCCAAGAATATCAGAATGATAACCAATTAAATAAACATGTGAGCTACTGTAAAGTACTGCCAAAAGATCCCACAACAAGGGTAAATACTACAATTCTAATGAGCACAAAAATTGGGAACACCCCTAGGAAACTAGATAGTCTCGGGCCCTATGTACCTCGTACCTCGGTGTAAAGTATCCAAGTCACAATCCTTTCCCGTGCACGAGCCACTAGTAGGGAACAAACCCATAACCTAGTGGTCCCCAAATAACATCCACATAGTTCAGTTAGTGTTGTCGTTATCCATTTGCTCAGTGAAACAGGGACACAACCCATCCGGTCCACTAGCCGTACTAGTACATATCCGCCCACCTAAGTACCCGGGATTCCCCCTTTTGTGCTCAAACAATTTCAGAAAACAACACACATACTTTTTCATGTAAAGTATCTCTACTGGTCACAAACAAATAGTATAGTAGCTACACACATTTTATATCATTTGAAACAGTCAATAAAATATTTTGATCTTCAATAAAACAACCTCTCCAAACATCACATTGTTTTGCACCCAAAACTCTTTAAAATATCCACTTTTCACAGTATGTGAAAACTTGTAAGTCATCAAAACAAAATTTCAGTTCAACACAATTTAATAAAACCAAAAATTCAGTTATGGGGCAGCCCAATGTGAACCAAGAAATTATATATTTTAAAAACCACCATTTTCACACCAACATGGCACTTAATGCCCATTTGCTTCTCAAACACAATTTAAACAAACTTTTGCAGCCACAACCAAAAAGAATAAATATTTAAAACATTATTTTAATTCCTAATACAGTTCAATAAAATCAACTATGTAATTAGAGTTCATCCCAAAATGAACCAATAAAAGACTTGCATGAAAAACCCTCAATTTCAACAAAAATTGTAACATAAAATTCATTTGCATTGTAAATGAAACTAAAACAAATTTTTACAGAATCATTAAAATCCAATAAGCATTAATTTACCCTCAACACAGCAAGCAAATTCCCAAAGAATTGCACACACAATGGAATCACCTACCAAAAGATTCAAGAACCGCAAATCCTAGTGCGGAACTTCAACCGCACGACCACCGCGCCACAAGGAAGTGATATCAAACCTAAAACCAGAGGATTGAACCATGAAACCCAAAATGAAACCCTAAGCACGAAGCCCTAGCTTCTGGAAATTTGGGGATTCAAGAAAAAAAAAGATAAATCTCAAGGAAAAGGAGAGAACTAGAAGGATAGTCACTTACTTGAGAAAACTGGACGTTTTTAGAAACCATAGAAGTTAGGCCCTAATTCGCGACAGATGCGATCTCCAAAGAGGGGGAAACGAATCTGGGGGTGCGGCCAGGTACAGTGGGAGAAGGTGAGAGGTGGAATCACCGAAAAAGAATAAAAATTGAATATTTTATGAAATAATTACAAAACAATTTTAAAACTGGAAATGGGCTTTCGGGTTGGCCCAATACCTAACTTGATCACCCAAATCCAAGATGCAAATGAATTTTTAAGGGGGACAAAATTCATTGGTGGTTTTAATAGTTAAATTAAGGTCATTTTGGAAGTTGAATGAGTTAAAAATGTTGAAAAACGTGGGAGTTATTAAACAAACAAAATTTATTGTCAAAACTGGAAACGGGCTCTCGAGTTGACCCAAATTATGGAAACCCACCATTTCCTTCAAAAATGCATTGAAAACCCCCAAAAAAGCAATAATGTAAATTAAATACAAAAATACCTTTAAAATATGTCATGTATGTGACAATTCTCCCCACCATGAAGGACTTTCCGCCCCGGAAAGTCAACATGATTCTTGGTTGGTAAACAAGAATGGGTACTCTTCCTCGACCCATGACTTTCGCTCCCAAGTCTCATGTGTATCATTCCCATGCTGCCATAAAACCCGGACTAAAGGAATAGACTTTCCTCTAAGTATCTTCTCCTGGGAGTCCACTATTTTCACCGGCCTCTCAACGATAGACAAGTCAGGCTCTATCTCTAGTTCTTCCCAACTCAACACATGGGATGGATCTGGATTGTATTTCTTCAACTGGGAGACGTGGAAGACATCATGGATAGATGTCAACTGAGAAGGTAAGGCCAACCTGTATGCCACCTTACCAATACGCTCGGTGATCTCAAAGGGTCCGACATACCGTGGCATCAGCTTACCTTGCTTCCCCAATCGACGATGGCCCAGACGAGGGGCCACTTTTAAGAATACCCTATCACCCACACTAAACTCTAGGTCTCGACGCCTCCGATCAGCATAAGATTTATGACGACTCTGAGCTGTCAATAAGCGCTTCCTGATCAATTTGACCTTCTCAGAAGTCTCCTGCACAAGGCTCGGCCCCAATAGTGAAGTCTCTCCTACCTCAGCCCAACATAGGGGGGACCGACATGGCCGACCATAGAGCGCCTCAAAAGGGGCCATTCGAATTGAGGATTGGTAACTATTATTATAAGCAAACTCAACCAATCCGAAATGGCTATCCCAAGAACCTCCAAAGTCCAAGACACATGCACGAAGCATGTCCTCCAAAATCTGATTCGCCCGCTCTGTCTGACCATCCGTCTGAGGGTGGTACGACCTGCTCATCTTAATCTGAGAGCCCAAGGCCTTTTGAAGGCCTTCCCAAAATCGAGAAGTGAAGCGGGGGTCTCTATCCGAGACAATAGCTGATGGTACACCATGGATTCTCACCACCTCCTGAAGATACAAATGGCCCAACTCATCCACTTTAGATGTGTCTCTGATCGGAATGAAGTGGGCTGATTTGGTCAGACGATCAATCACCACCCAAATGGAATTCTTACCCCGAGGTGTACGAGGTAAGCCAACAATGAAGTCCATGGCAACCTCGTCCCACTTCCAGGTAGGAATGGGTAATGGCTGGAGCAAACCGGAGGGCCTTTGGTGCTCTGCTTTCACCTGCTGGCATGTGTAGCATCTCGAAACAAAGTCTGCTATGTCTCGTCTCATACCAGGCCACCAAAAATGCCGACGGACATCATAATACATCTTAGTGGCACCTGGATGGACAGCCCACTGAGACTGGTGGCTATCATGCATCACTGCCTTCCGTAGAGATAACGGTACTACTGAACGGCCCTTGAAGCACAAGATGCCCTCGGAAGACGATGACCAAACAGAGGATGTCTCCCCACCATGAAGAAACTGCCTAGATCGCTGACAAAGCTCATCACTAGGTTGTTCCCGCTGAATCAACTCCAACAGAGAAGGAGTCAACTGGACACTCGCCAAGAATTCCCCTCCACTGTGTTCCCTAGCCTCCACATGCATTTGAGAAAAGAGCCCCATCAATGTCCACTCATCACTAGACTTCCTCAAAGCCTGCACTGGAACTCTTCTGCTCAAAGCGTCGGCCACCACATTACCCTTGCCTGGGGTATAGACAATGTCAAAATCGAACCCCTGCAAGTACTCGATCCAGCGGCGTTGCCTCAAGTTTAGGTCCTTCTGCGAGAAGATATAAGCCAAGCTTTTGTGATCAGAGTAGACCACAAACTTCTCGCCAAAGAGGTAGTGACGCCATGTCTTCAAAGCATGCATCACCGCTGCCAACTCCAAGTCATGGGTAGGGTAGTTCTTTTCATGTGGTCGGAGTTGGCGAGAGCCATAAGCCACCACGTGATCATCCTGCATAAGCACGCACCCAAGACCCATACCTGAAGCATCACAATAAACCACATAACCCTTCCCGGCCTCAGGCAAAATCAGCACAGGGGCGGTAGTCAACCGTCTCTTCAGCTCCTCGAATGATGCTTGACATTCTGGACCCCATACAAACTTCACCCCTTTCCGGGTGAGCGCAGTCATTTGTGATGCAAGCCGAGAGAAATCCCGAACGAATCGCCTGTAGTAACCAGCCAGGCCAAGGAAACTCCTGATCTCGAACACATTCTTCGGCTGCTCCCATGACATAACCGCACTAATTTTCTCAGGGTCCACTGAAACTCCGTGCTCTGAGATCACATGCCCTAGAAATCTCACCTCTCTGATCCAGAAGGTGCACTTTGACAACTTTGCATAGAGGCGGTGATCCCGTAATGTACCTAAAACGATCCTCAAGTGATGTTCGTGTTCCTCCTCAGAGCTAGAGTATACCAGAATATCATCCACGAACACCACAACAAAGGAATCGAGATACTGATGGAACACCCTATTCATTAGTGCCATAAATACCGCTGGAGCATTGGTCAATCCGAAGGGCATGACCAAATACTCAAAGTGGCCATACCTGCTTCGGAAGGCTGTCTTGGGGATATCTGACTCCTTCACCCTGAGTTGATGATACCCTGAACGCAGGTCTATCTTTGAGAACCACTTTGCCCCCTTCAACTGATCAAACAAATCATCTATTCTGGGCAAAGGGTATTTGTTTTTAATTGTTACCTTATTCAGCTTCCGGTAGTCAACGCACAACCGGAGGGATCCATCAGCCTTTTTTGCAAACAACACAGGAGCGGCCCAAGGAGAGATGCTCGGGCGAATGAATCCTTTGGATTCTAAGTCGTCCAGCTGTATCTTTAATTCCCTCAACTCGGTGGGGGCCATGCGATAGGAGGGAAGAGATATAGGCTGTGTTCCCGGCACCAGATCAATCGAAAACTCCACATCCCGCTCTGGGGGCAAACCAGAAAAATCATCAGGGAATACCTCGGGAAACTCATTCACTACATGAGGTAGTGCACCTTCAGGGGAAAGACCATCCTCTAGCACAATCGAAGATAACTGGAAGATAACACTTCCCAACTCTGGGAGTGGAGGCCCTGCGCGACTTGATCGTGGATCCCATTCTCCATGAAAAACCTGACGACTCCCATCAGGTGCCGTGAAACTCACACGCCTTCTGTAGCAGTCGCTGTGTGCCTGGAAGTGAACTAGCCAATCCATCCCGAGTATGACATCAAAAAGGTCCATATCTAAGACCATAAGGTCCCACTCCATCTCGACCCCTGATACAGAAAGTGCACATGAGGGGCACCTCAGGCCCTGCTCCTTCTTCTTTCCCAATGGTGTCACCAACTCCATCGCAGAAGACATCAACTCAGATGGCAAATTCAGCATGTCCACGAAATGTCCAGAAATGAATGAAACAGAGGCACCAGTATCAAAAAGAGCAGTAGCTATAGAAGATGCGATCAGAACGGTACCTCGAACTGTCGACGGTCCCGCCTCTGATCCTGCTGGTGACTGATCCACTGCATGGAGATGTCCAGTATCTGCCTGAGGACGACCGCTAGTATGTGGTTGTGCCCTGAACTGGCTCTGCCCAGAAGATGATCCATCCCTACCACCACGACCACCAAATCGAGATCCCCCAGTCCTCGACGGCTCGGACTGTGCTGGCACTCCTTTTGAAGCCACTGAACCAACCCCACTCGGAAGTGGACGTGCCACACCACAAAAACGCTGCAAATGCCCCATACCTCCACACTAGAAACAAGGCTTCGGAGGAAGTGGACATGCTGGTCGGATATGCCCAGGCCTCCCACATTGGTGGCACACGAACGATCTTGCATCAGAAGCAGCAGAAGAAAACTGCCTGGAAGAGTGGCCTGAACTGCCCCCTCCTTTCTTCACATGATCCTCCCGCTTCCTTTTCTTCTCTGAGGAGCTACCACTTCCCACTGCTGATACTGAACCATAGAAACCAGCCCTGCCTTTCCTATCAATCTCCACCATGCACGCTCGATCAACAACCTCAGCATAGGTCCTCAGCTTAAACAAGAACACCTGGGAGTATATCTCTGGTCGCAAGCCTTTCTCAAACCTCTGGGCCTTCGCTTGTTCATTAGAGACAATTTCTGGAGCATACCGAACCAATTCAGAGAAACGGTTGGCATACTCCATCACAGATAGATTCCCCTGAACAAGTTCCATGAACTCTCTAGACCTGGCATAAGCCAACACCTCAGGGCAATACTGTTCATTGAAGACAACCTTGAAATCTCCCCAGTGCATCTGATCATTCTTCCCAGCCTGAAGCACTGACTCCCACCATTTACGACTGGGACCCTCCAATAGGAAGGAGGCACACTTCACCCTGAGCTCCTCGGGTGTTTCCAGGAACTCAAACATACGCTCGATCTTCTCGAGCCATTCTTCTGCTTCCTGGGGTTCTGAGCTGCCTCGGAAGGTTGGAGGCTTATTTTTCAGGAACTCCTGGGCCTTGTCCTTTCTAGGACCAGTATAATCCTCTCTAACAGGAGCTGGAGCTGGAGCTGGTCCATATCCTAGAGCCTGGACAGCCCGGACCACGGCCTCGACTAGCCTCTGATCAATCGGCGTGGGTGAACTCTCTCCAGCTTCCTCCTGTGGGTGCGTTGGAGCTTTCCGGGGAGGCATGTTGCTACAAAATGCAACAGTCACAAAACAATGGTCAATACCACAATTCTGAAAATTGTAATCAAATACATCAAATATAAGCAAACTAAACACATTCTTGTAATAAAAGAAACAACTACTCCACATCTGCCTGATGTCCACATGTGGTCTGCAGCCCACACGTCTCACCTGGAAGTGAAGTAAATCAGTAAATTCCAACATCCTCTGGTGACTCAAGGTCTGCCATGAGAGGTGCGGGCCAGGCACCCTACTCACAACCAATACCCCGAGCCCCGACAGTCCTAGATCCTGTCTATCCCGACTCATGTCAAAATAACAATATAACCCAAAAACATTAACCTCCTTTGATACCATTTTGTCACGAACCGGATCTGGTCGCCACCATTAATGGCACCAAACCCGGCTCGTGGCAAGACCCGAAGGGCATTCCCTATCCCCACGGGCTGGCACAAGTGCCCGGGTATAAAACAATATGATTTGGGAACGATTTACCCGAGTATGAAAGCATAAAACAAATAAAACAATCAATAATAAGAATCTGAAATTTCCATACTAAACCATTCTTAACAAAACCAGATCTGAATACATATGTTTAAAGACACTACAAGTGGTCCAAATACAAATAATGACAACATCAAGACATCCCCAATCACTTCACGCAACAGGGGTGTCATCACCCGCAAGCCTTCTCCACAACTCTGCCCCAACGATGGGGACTAACACCCTGAAGCGCCATCACCCTTAGCCTTCCCTTTACCTGAGTCAAGCATAAGAAGTTCTACTTACACCCAAGGGGTGTAAGTAGGGTGTGAGCCTAAGCCCAATAGGATACCACCAGAATATTCCAAAGGGGATGCAATACAATGGGAACAAAACTAGCAATTTTAACACACAAGGTGAAACAATGTTAAAAATTTCAAGAAAAGAAACTTTCAAATGAGAACAGTTTTCAATCCAAGAATTTCAGAATGATAACCAATTAAATAAACATGTGAGCTACTGTAAAGTACTGCCAAAAGATCCCACAACAAGGGTAAATACTACAATTCTAATGAGTACAAAAATTGGGAACACCCCTAGGCAACTAGATAGTCTCGGGCCCTATGTACCTCGTACCTCGGTGTAAAGTATCCAAGTCACAATCCTTTCCCGTGCACGAGCCACTAGTAGGGAACAAACCCATAACCTAGTGGTCCCCAAATAACATCCACATAGTTCAGTTAGTGTTGTCGTTATCCATTTGCTCAGTGAAACAGGGACACAACCCATCCGGTCCACTAGCCGTACTAGTACATATCCGCCCACCTAAGTACCCGGGATTCCCCCTTTTGTGCTCAAACAATTTCAGCAAACAACACACATACTTTTTCATGTAAAGTATCTCTACTGGTCACAAACAAATAGTACAGTAGCTACACACATTTTATATCATTTGAAACAGTCAATAAAATATTTTGATCTTCAATAAAACAACCTCTCCAAACATCACATTGTTTTGCACCCAAAACTCTTTAAAATATCCACTTTTCACAGTATGTGAAAACTTGTAAGTCATCAAAACAAAATTTCAGTTCAACACAATTTAATAAAACCAAAAATTCAGTTATGGTGCAGCCCAATGTGAACCAAGAAATTATATATTTTAAAAACCACCATTTTCACACCAACATGGCACTTAATGCCCATTTGCTTCTCAAACACAATTTAAACAAACGTTTGCAGCCACAACCAAAAAGAATAAATATTTAAAACATTATTTTAATTCCTAATACAGTTCAATAAAATCAACTATGTAATTAGAGTTCATCCCAAAATGAACCAATAAAAGACTTGCATGAAAAACCCTCAATTTCAACAAAAATTGTAACATAAAATTCATTTGCATTGTAAATGAAACTAAAACAAATTTTTACAGAATCATTAAAATCCAATAAGCATTAATTCACCCTCAACACAGCAAGCAAATTCCCAAAGAATTGCACACACAATGGAATCACCTACCAAAAGATTCAAGAACCGCAAATCCTAGTGCGGAACTTCAACCGCACGACCACCGCGCCACAAGGAAGTGATATCAAACCTAAAACCAGAGGATTGAACCATGAAACCCAAAATGAAACCCTAAGCACGAAGCCCTAGCTTCTGGAAATTTGGGGATTCAAGAAAAAAAAAGATAAATCTCAAGGAAAAGGAGAGAACTAGAAGGATAGTCACTTACTTGAGAAAACTGGACGTTTTTAGAAACCAGAGAAGTTAGGCCCTAATTCGCGACAGATGCGATCTCCAAAGAGGGGGAAACGAAGATGGGGGTGCGACCAGGTACAGTGGGAGAAGGTGAGAGGTGGAATCACCGAAAAAGAATAAAAATTGAATATTTTATGAAATAATTACAAAACAATTTTAAAACTGGAAATGGGCTTTCGGGTTGGCCCAATACCTAACTTGATCACCCAAATCCAAGATGCAAATAAATTTTTAAGGGGGCAAAAATTCATTGGTGGTTTTAATAGTTAAATTAAGGTCATTTTGGAAGTTGAATGAGTTAAAAATGTTGAAAACGTGGGAGTTATTAAACAAACAAAATTTATTGTCAAAACTGGAAACGGGCTCTCGAGTTGACCCAAATTATGGAAACCCACCATTTCCTTCAAAAATGCATTGAAAACCCCCAAAAAAGCAATAATGTAAATTAAATACAAAAATACCTTTAAAATATTTCATGTATGTGACAATTCTCCCCACCATGAAGGACTTTCCGCCCCGGAAAGTCAACATGATTCTTGGTTGGTAAACAAGAATGGGTACTCTTCCTCGACCCATGACTTTCGCTCCCAAGTCTCATGTGTATCATTCCCATGCTACCATAAAACCCGGACTAAAGGAATAGACTTTCCTCTAAGTATCTTCTCCTGGGAGTCCACTATTTTCACCGGCCTCTCAACGATAGACAAGTCAGGCTCTATCTCTAGTTCTTCCCAACTCAAAACATGGGATGGATCTGGATTGTATTTCTTCAACTGGGAGACGTGGAAGACATCATGGATAGATGTCAACTGAGAAGGTAAGTCCAACCTGTATGCCACCTTACCAATACGCTCGGTGATCTCAAAGGGTCCGACATACTGTGGCATCAGCTTACCTTGCTTCCCCAATCGACGATGGCCCAGACGAGGGGCCACTTTTAAGAATACCCTATCACCCACAGTAAACTCTAGGTCTCGACGCCTCCGATCAGCATAAGATTTATGACGACTCTGAGCTGTCAATAAGCGCTTCCTGATCAATTTGACCTTCTCAGAAGTCTCCCGCACAAGGCTCGGCCCCAATAGTGAAGTCTCTCCTACCTCAGCCCAACATAGGGGGGACCGACATGGCCGACCATAGAGCGCCTCAAAAGGGGCCATTCGAATTGAGGATTGGTAACTATTATTATAAGCAAACTCAACCAATCCGAAATGGCTATCCCAAGAACCTCCAAAGTCCAAGACACATGCACGAAGCATGTCCTCCAAAATCTGATTCGCCCGCTCTGTCTGACCATCCGTCTGAGGGTGGTACGACGTGCTCATCTTAATCTGAGAGCCCAAGGCCTTTTGAAGGCCTTCCCAAAATCGAGAAGTGAAGCGGGGGTCTCTATCCGAGACAATAGCTGATGGTACACCATGGAGTCTCACCACCTCCTGAAGATACAAATGGCCCAACTCATCCACTTTAGATGTGTCTCTGATCGGAATGAAGTGGGCTGATTTGGTCAGACGATCAATCACCACCCAAATGGAATTCTTACCCCGAGGTGTACGAGGTAAGCCAACAATGAAGTCCATGGCAACCTCGTCCCACTTCCAGGTAGGAATGGGTAATGGCTGGAGCAAACCGGAGGGCCTTTGGTGCTCTGCTTTCACCTGCTGGCATGTGTAGCATCTCGAAACAAAGTCTGCTATGTCTCGTCTCATACCAGGCCACCAAAAATGCCGACGGACATCATAATACATCTTAGTGGCACCTGGATGGACAGCCCACGGAGACTGGTGGCTATCATGCATCACTGCCTTCCGTAGAGATAACGGTACTACTGAACGGCCCTTGAAGCACAAGATGCCCTCGGAAGACGATGACCAAACAGAGGATGTCTCCCCACCATGAAGAAACTGCCTAGATCGCTGACAAAGCTCATCACTAGGTTGTTCCCGCTGAATCAACTCCAATAGAGAAGGAGTCAACTGGACACTCGCCAAGAATTCCCCTCCACTGTGTTCCCTAGCCTCCACATGCATTTGAGAAAAGAGCCCCATCAATGTCCACTCATCACTAGACTTCCTCAAAGCCTGCACTGGAACTCTTCTGCTCAAAGCGTCGGCCACCACATTACCCTTGCCTGGGGTATAGACAATGTCAAAGTCTAACCCCTGCAAGTACTCGATCCAGCGGCGTTGCCTCAAGTTGAGGTCCTTCTGCGAGAAGATATAAGCCAAGCTTTTGTGATCAGAGTAGACCACAAACTTCTCGCCAAAGAGGTAGTGACGCCATGTCTTCAAAGCATGCATCACAGCTGCCAACTCCAAGTCATGGGTAGGGTAGTTCTTTTCATGTGGTCGGAGTTGGCGAGAGCCATAAGCCACCACGTGATCATCCTGCATAAGCACGCACCCAAGACCCATACCTGAAGCATCACAATAAACCACATAACCCTTCCCGGCCTCAGGCAAAATCAGCACAGGGGCGGTAGTCAACCGTCTCTTCAGCTCCTCGAATGATGCTTGACATTCTGGACCCCATACAAACTTCACCCCTTTCCGGGTGAGCGCAGTCATTGGTGATGCAAGCCGAGAGAAATCCCGAACGAATCGCCTGTAGTAACCAGCCAGGCCAAGGAAACTCCTGATCTCGAACACATTCTTCGGCTGCTCCCATGACATAACCGCACTAATTTTCTCAGGGTCCACTGAAACTCCGTGCTCTGAGATCACATGCCCTAGAAATCTCACCTCTCTGATCCAGAAGGTGCACTTTGACAACTTTGCATAGAGGCGGTGATCCCGTAATGTACCTAAAACGATCCTCAAGTGATGTTCGTGTTCCTCCTCAGAGCTAGAGTATACCAGAATATCATCCACGAACACCACAACAAAGGAATCGAGATACTGATGGAACACCCTATTCATTAGTGCCATAAATACCGCTGGAGCATTGGTCAATCCGAAGGGCATGACCAAATACTCAAAGTGGCCATACCTGCTTCGGAAGGCTGTCTTGGGGATATCTGACTCCTTCACCCTGAGTTGATGATACCCTGAACGCAGGTCTATCTTTGAGAACCACTTTGCCCCCTTAAACTGATCAAACAAATCATCTATTCTGGGAAAAGGGTATTTGTTTTTAATTGTTACCTTATTCAGCTTCCGGTAGTCAACGCACAACCGGAGGGATCCATCAGCCTTTTTTGCAAACAACACAGGAGCGGCCCATGGAGAGACGCTCGGGCGAATGAATCCTTTGGATTCTAAGTCGTCCAGCTGTATCTTTAATTCCCTCAACTCGGTGGGGGCCATGCGATAGGAGGGAAGAGATATAGGCTGTGTTCCCGGCGCCAGATCAATCGAAAACTCCACATCCCGCTCTGGGGGCAAACCAGAAAAATCATCAGGGAATACCTCGGGAAACTCATTCACTACATGAGGTAGTGCACCTTCAGGGGAAAGACCATCCTCTAGCACAATCGAAGATAACTGGAAGATAACACTTCCCAACTCTGGGAGTGGAGGCCCTGCGCGACTTGATCGTGGATCCCATTCTCCATGAAAAACCTGACGTCTCCCATCAGGTGCCGTGAAACTCACACGCCTTCTGTAGCAGTCGATGTGTGCCTGGAAGTGAACTAGCCAATCCATCCCGAGTATGACATCAAAAAGGTCCATATCTAAGACCATAAGGTCCCACTCCATCTCGACCCCTGATACAGAAAGTGCACATGAGGGGCACCTCAGGCCCTGCTCCTTCTTCTTTCCCAATGGTGTCACCAACTCCATCGCAGAAGACATCAACTCAGTTGGCAAATTCAGCATGTCCACGAAATGTCCAGAAATGAATGAAACAGAGGCACCAGTATCAAAAAGAGCAGTAGCTATAGAAGATGCGATCATAACGGTACCTCGAACTGTCGACGGTCCCGCCTCTGATCCTGCTGGTGACTGATCCACTGCATGGAGATGTCCAGTATCTGCCTGAGGACGACCGCTAGTATGTGGTTGTGCCCTGAACTGGCTCTGCCCAGAAGATGATCCAGCCCTACCACCACGACCACCAAATCGAGATCCCCCAGTCCTCGACGGCTCGGACTGTGCTGGCACTCCTTTTGAAGCCACTGAACCAACCCCACTCGGAAGTGGACGTGCCACACCACAAAAACGCTGCAAATGCCCCATACCTCCACACTGGAAACAAGGCTTCGGAGGAAGTGGACATGCTGGTCGGATATGCCCAGGCCTCCCACATTGGTGGCACACGACCGATCTTGCATCAGAAGCAGCAGAAGAAAACTGCCTGGAAGAGTGGCCTGAACTGCCCCCTCCTTTCTTCACATGATCCTCCCGCTTCCTTTTCTTCTCTGAGGAGCTACCACTTCCCACTGCTGATACTGAACCATAGAAACCAGCCCTGCCTTTCCTATCAATCTCCACCATGCACGCTCGATCAACAACCTCAGCATAGGTCCTCAGCTTAAACAAGAACACCTGGGAGTATATCTCTGGTCGCAAGCCTTTCTCAAACCTCTGGGCCTTCGCTTGTTCATTAGAGACAATTTCTGGAGCATACCGAACCAATTCAGCGAAACGGTTGGCATACTCCATCACAGATAGATTCCCCTGAACAAGTTCCATGAACTCTCTAGACCTGGCATAAGCCAACACCTCAGGGCAATACTGTTCATTGAAGACAGCCTTGAAATCTCCCCAGTGCATCTGATCATTCTTCCCAGCCTGAAGCACTGACTCCCACCATTTACGACTGGGACCCTCCAATAGGAAGGAGGCACACTTCACCCTGAGCTCCTCGGGTGTTTCCAGGAACTCAAACATACGCTCGATCTTCTCGAGCCATTCTTCTGCTTCCTGGGGTTCTGAGCTGCCTCGGAAGGTTGGAGGCTTATTTTTCAGGAACTCCTGGGCCTTGTCCTTTCTAGGACCAGTATAATCCTCTCTAACAGGAGCTGGAGCTGGAGCTGGTCCATATCCTAGAGCCTGGACAGCCCGGACCACGGCCTCGACTAGCCTCTGATCAATCGGCGTGGGTGAACTCTCTCCAGCTTCCTCCTGTGGGTGCGTTGGAGCTTTCCGGGGAGGCATGTTGCTACAAAATGCAACAGTCACAAAACAATGGTCAATACCACAATTCTGAAAATTGTAATCAAATACATCAAATATAAGCAAACTAAACACATTCTTGTAAAAAAAGAAACAACTACTCCACATCTGCCTGATGTCCACATGTGGTCTGCAACCCACACGTCTCACCTGGAAGTGAAGTAAATCAGTAAATTCCAACATCCTCTGGTGACTCAAGGTCTGCCATGAGAGGTGCGGGCCAGGCACCCTACTCACAACCAATACCCCGAGCCCCGACAGTCCTAGCTCCTGTCTATCCCGACTCATGTCAAAATAACAATATAACCCAAAAACATTAACCTCCTTTGATACCATTTTGTCAGGAACCGGATCTGGTCGCCACCATTAATGGCACCAAACCCGGCTCATGGCAAGACCCGAAGGGCATTCCCTATCCCCACGGGCTGGCACAAGTGCCCGGGTATAAAACAATATGATTTGGGAACGATTTACCCGAGTATGAAAGCATAAAACAAATAAAACAATCAATAATAAGAATCTGAAATTTCCATACTAAACCATTCTTAACAAAACCAGATCTGAATACATATGTTTAAAGACACTACAAGTGGTCCAAATACAAATAATGACAACATCAAGACATCCCCAATCACTTCACGCAACAAGGGTGTCATCACCCGCAAGCCTTCTCCACAACTCTGCCCCAACGATGGGGACTAACACCCTGAAGCGCCATCACCCTTAGCCTTCCCTTTACCTGAGTCAAGCATAAGAAGTTCTACTTACACCCAAGGGGTGTAAGTAGGGTGTGAGCCTAACCCAATAGGATACCACCAGAATATTCCAAAGGGGATGAAATACAATGGGAACAAAACTAGCAATTTTAACACACAAGGTGAAACAATGTTAAAAATTTCAAGAAAAGAAACTTTCAAATGAGAACAGTTTTCAATCCAAGAATTTCAGAATGATAACCAATTAAATAAACATGTGAGCTACTGTAAAGTACTGCCAAAAGATCCCACAACAAGGGTAAATACTACAATTCTAATGAGCACAAAAATTGGGAACACCCCTAGGCAACTAGATAGTCTCGGGCCCTATGTACCTCGTACCTCGGTGTAAAGTATCCAAGTCACAATCCTTTCCCGTGCACGAGCCACTAGTAGGGAACAAACCCATAACCTAGTGGTCCCCAAATAACATCCACATAGTTCAGTTAGTGTTTTCGTTATCCATTTGCTCAGTGAAACAGGGACACAACCCATCCGGTCCACTAGCCGTACTAGTACATATCCGCCCACCTAAGTACCCGGGATTCCCCCTTTTGTGCTCAAACAATTTCAGCAAACAACACACATACTTTTTCATGTAAAGTATCTCTACTGGTCACAAACAAATAGTACAGTAGCTACACACATTTTATATCATTTGAAACAGTCAATAAAATATTTTGATCTTCAATAAAACAACCTCTCCAAACATCACATTGTTTTGCACCCAAAACTCTTTAAAATATCCACTTTTCACAGTATGTGAAAACTTGTAAGTCATCAAAAAAAAATTTCAGTTCAACACAATTTAATAAAACCAAAAATTCAGTTATGGGGCAGCCCAATGTGAACCAAGAAATTATATATTTTAAAAACCACCATTTTCACACCAACATGGCACTTAATGCCCATTTGCTTCTCAAACACAATTTAAAAAAACTTTTGCAGCCACAACCAAAAAGAATAAATATTTAAAACATTATTTTAATTCCTAATACAGTTCAATAAAATCAACTATGTAATTAGAGTTCATCCCAAAATGAACCAATAAAAGACTTGCATGAAAAACCCTCAATTTCAACAAAAATTGTAACATAAAATTCATTTGCATTGTAAATGAAACTAAAACAAATTTTTACAGAATCATTAAAATCCAATAAGCATTAATTCACCCTCAACACAGCAAGCAAATTCCCAAAGAATTGCACACACAATGGAATCACCTACCAAAAGATTCAAGAACCGCAAATCCTAGTGCGGAACTTCAACCGCACGACCACCGCGCCACAAGGAAGTGATATCAAACCTAAAACCAGAGGATTGAACCATGAAACCCAAAATGAAACCCTAAGCACGAAGCCCTAGCTTCTGGAAATTTGGGGATTCAAGAAAAAAAAAAGATAAATCTCAAGGAAAAGGAGAGAACTAGAAGGATAGTCACTTACTTGAGAAAACTGGACGTTTTTAGAAACCAGAGAAGTTAGGCCCTAATTCGCGACAGATGCGATCTCCAAAGAGGGGGAAACGAAGCTGGGGGTGCGGCCAGGTACAGTGGGAGAAGGTGAGAGGTGGAATCACCGAAAAAGAATAAAAATTGAATATTTTATGAAATAATTACAAAACAATTTTAAAACTGGAAATGGGCTTTCGGGTTGGCCCAATACCTAACTTGATCACCCAAATCCAAGATGCAAATGAATTTTTAAGGGGGCCAAAATTCATTGGTGGTTTTAATAGTTAAATTAAGGTCATTTTGGAAGTTTAATGAGTTAAAAATGTTGAAAAACGTGGGAGTTATTAAACAAACAAAATTTATTGTCAAAACTGGAAACGGGCTCTCGAGTTGACCCAAATTATGGAAACCCACCATTTCCTTCAAAAATGCATTGAAAACCCCCAAAAAAGCAATAATGTAAATTAAATACAAAAATACCTTTAAAATATGTCATGTATGTGACAATTCTCCCCACCATGAAGGACTTTCCGCCCCGGAAAGTCAACATGATTCTTGGTTGGTAAACAAGAATGGGTACTCTTCCTCGACCCATGACTTTCGCTCCCAAGTCTCATGTGTATCATTCCCATGCTGCCATAAAACCCGGACTAAAGGAATAGACTTTCCTCTAAGTATCTTCTCCTGGGAGTCCACTATTTTCACCGGCCTCTCAACGATAGACAAGTCAGGCTCTATCTCTAGTTCTTCCCAACTCAACACATGGGATGGATCTGGATTGTATTTCTTCAACTGGGAGATGTGGAAGACATCATGGATAGATGTCAACTGAGAAGGTAAGGCCAACCTGTATTCCACCTTACCAATACGCTCGGTGATCTCAAAGGGTCCGACATACCGTGGCATCAGCTTACCTTGCTTCCCCAATCGACGATGGCCCAGACGAGGGGCCACTTTTAAGAATACCCTATCACCCACAGTAAACTCTAGGTCTCGACGCCTCCGATCAGCATAAGATTTATGACGACTCTGAGCTGTCAATAAGCGCTTCCTGATCAATTTGACCTTCTCAGAAGTCTCCTGCACAAGGCTCGGCCCCAATAGTGAAGTCTCTCCTACCTCAGCCCAACATAGGGGGGACCGACATGGCCGACCATAGAGCGCCTCAAAAGGGGCCATTCGAATTGAGGATTGGTAACTATTATTATAAGCAAACTCAACCAATCCCAAATGGCTATCCCAAGAACCTCCAAAGTCCAAGACACATGCACGAAGCATGTCCTCCAAAATCTGATTCGCCCGCTCTGTCTGACCATCCGTCTGAGGGTGGTACGACGTGCTCATCTTAATCTGAGAGCCCAAGGCCTTTTGAAGGCCTTCCCAAAATCGAGAAGTGAAGCGGGGGTCTCTATCCGAGACAATAGCTGATGGTACACCATGGAGTCTCACCACCTCCTGAAGATACAAATGGCCCAACTCATCCACTTTAGATGTGTCTCTGATCGGAATGAAGTGGGCTGATTTGGTCAGACGATCAATCAACACCCAAATGGAATTCTTACCCCGAGGTGTACGAGGTAAGCCAACAATGAAGTCCATGGCAACCTCGTCCCACTTCCAGGTAGGAATGGGTAATGGCTGGAGCAAACCGGAGGGCCTTTGGTGCTCTGCTTTCACCTACTGGCATGTGTAGCATCTCGAAACAAAGTCTGCTATGTCTCGTCTCATACCAGGCCACCAAAAATGCCGACGGACATCATAATACATCTTAGTGGCACCTGGATGGACAGCCCACTGAGACTGGTGGCTATCATGCATCACTGCCTTCCGTAGAGATAACGGTACTACTGAACGGCCCTTGAAGCACAAGATGCCCTCGGAAGACGATGACCAAACAGAGGATGTCTCCCCACCATGAAGAAACTGCCTAGATCGCTGACAAAGCTCATCACTAGGTTGTTCCCGCTGAATCAACTCCAACAGAGAAGGAGTCAACTGGACACTCGCCAAGAATTCCCCTCCATTGTGTTCCCTAGCCTCCACATGCATTTGAGAAAAGAGCCCCATCAATGTCCACTCATCACTAGACTTCCTCAAAGCCTGCACTGGAACTCTTCTGCTCAAAGCGTCGGCCACCACATTACCCTTGCCTGGGGTATAGACAATGTCAAAGTCGAACCCCTGCAAGTACTCGATCCAGCGGCGTTGCCTCAAGTTGATGTCCTTCTGCGAGAAGATATAAGCCAAGCTTTTGTGATCAGAGTAGACCACAAACTTCTCGCCAAAGAGGTAGTGACGCCATGTCTTCAAAGCATGCATCACCGCTGCCAACTCCAAGTCATGGGTAGGGTAGTTCTTTTCATGTGGTCGGAGTTGGCGAGAGCCATAAGCCACCACGTGATCATCCTGCATAAGCACGCACCCAAGACCCATACCTGAAGCATCACAATAAACCACATAACCCTTCCCGGCCTCAGGAAAAATCAGCACAGGGGCGGTAGTCAACCGTCTCTTCAGCTCCTCGAATGATGCTTGACATTCTGGACCCCATACAAACTTCACCCCTTTCCGGGTGAGCGCAGTCATTGGTGATGCAAGCCGAGAGAAATCCCGAACGAATCGCCTGTAGTAACCAGCCAGGCCAAGGAAACTCCTGATCTCGAACACATTCTTCGGCTGCTCCCATGACATAACCGCACTAATTTTCTCAGGGTCCACTGAAACTCCGTGCTCTGAGATCACATGCCCTAGAAATCTCACCTCTCTGATCCAGAAGGTGCACTTTGACAACTTTGCATAGAGGCGATGATCCCGTAATGTACCTAAAACGATCCTCAAGTGATGTTCGTGTTCCTCCTCAGAGCTAGAGTATACCAGAATATCATCCACGAACACCACAACAAAGGAATCGAGATACTGATGGAACACCCTATTCATTAGTGCCATAAATACCGCTGGAGCATTGGTCAATCCGAAGGGCATGACCAAATACTCAAAGTGGCCATACCTGCTTCGGAAGGCTGTCTTGGGGATATCTGACTCCTTCACCCTGAGTTGATGATACCCTGAACGCAGGTCTATCTTTGAGAACCACTTTTCCCCCTTCAACTGATCAAACAAATCATCTATTCTGGGCAAAGGGTATTTGTTTTTAATTGTTACCTTATTCAGCTTCCGGTAGTCAACGCACAACCGGAGGGATCCATCAGCCTTTTTTGCAAACAACACAAGAGCGGCCCAAGGAGAGACGCTCGGGCGAATGAATCCTTTGGATTCTAAGTCGTCCAGCTGTATCTTTAATTCCCTCAACTCGGTGGGGGCCATGCGATAGGAGGGAAGAGATATAGGCTGTGTTCCCGGCGCCAGATCAATCGAAAACTCCACATCCCGCTCTGGGGGCAAACCAGAAAAATCATCAGGGAATACCTCGGGAAACTCATTCACTACATGAGGTAGTGCACCTTCAGGGGAAAGACCATCCTCTAGCACAATCGAAGATAACTGGAAGATAACACTTCCTAACTCTGGGAGTGGAGGCCCTGCGCGACTTGATCGTGGATCCCATTCTCCATGAAAAACCTGACGACTCCCATCAGGTGCCGTGAAACTCACACGCCTTCTGTAGCAGTCGATGTGTGCCTGGAAGTGAACTAGCCAATCCATCCCGAGTATGACATCAAAAAGGTCTATATCTAAGACCATAAGGTCCCACTCCATCTCGACCCCTGATACAGAAAGTGCACATGAGGGGCACCTCAGGCCCTGCTCCTTCTTCTTTCCCAATGGTGTCACCAACTCCATCGCAGAAGACATCAACTCAGTTGGAAAATTCAGCATGTCCACGAAATGTCCAGAAATGAATGAAACAGAGGCACCAGTATCAAAAAGAGCAGTAGCTATAGAAGATGCGATCAGAACGGTACCTCGAACTGTCGACGGTCCCGCCTCTGATCCTGCTGGTGACTGATCCACTGCATGGAGATGTCCAGTATCTGCCTGAGGACGACCGCTAGTATGTGGTTGTTCCCTGAACTGGCTCTGCCCAGAAGATGATCCAGCCCTACCACCACGACCACCAAATCAAGATCCCCCAGTCCTCGACGGCTCGGACTGTGCTGGCACTCCTTTTGAAGCCACTGAACCAACCCCACTCGGAAGTGGACGTGCCACACCACAAAAACGCTGCAAATGCCCCATACCTCCACACTAGAAACAAGGCTTCGGAGGAAGTGGACATGCTGGTCGGATATGCCCAGGCCTCCCACATTGGTGGCACACGACCGATCTTGCATCAGAAGCAGCAGAAGAAAACTGCCTGGAAGAGTGGCCTGAACTGCCCCCTCCTTTCTTCACATGATCCTCCCGCTTCCTTTTCTTCTCTGAGGAGCTACCACTTCCCACTGCTGATACTGAACCATAGAAACCAGCCCTACCTTTCCTATCAATCTCCACCATGCACGCTCGATCAACAACCTCAGCATAGGTCCTCAGCTTAAACAAGAACACCTGGGAGTATATCTCTGGTCTCAAGCCTTTCTCAAACCTCTGGGCCTTCGCTTGTTCATTAGAGACAATTTCTGGAGCATACCGAACCAATTCAGCGAAACGGTTGGCATACTCCATCACAGATAGATTCCCCTGAACAAGTTCCATGAACTCTCTAGACCTGGCATAAGCCAACACCTCAGGGCAATACTGTTCATTGAAGACAGCCTTGAAATCTCCCCAGTGCATCTGATCATTCTTCCCAGCCTGAAGCACTGACTCCCACCATTTACGACTGGGACCCTCCAATAGGAAGGAGGCACACTTCACCCTGAGCTCCTCGGGTGTTTCCAGGAACTCAAACATACGCTCGATCTTCTCGATCCATTCTTCTGCTTCCTGGGGTTCTGAGCTGCCTCGGAAGGTTGGAGGCTTATTTTTCAGGAACTCCTGGGCCTTGTCCTTTCTAGGACCAGTATAATCCTCTCTAACAGGAGCTGGAGCTGGAGCTGGTCCATATCCTAGAGCCTGGACAGCCCGGACCACGGCCTCAACTAGCCTCTGATCAATCGGCGTGGGTGAACTCTCTCCAGCTTCCTCCTGTGGGTGCGTTGGAGCTTTCCGGGGAGGCATGTTGCTACAAAATGCAACAGTCACAAAACAATGGTAAATACCACAATTCTGAAAATTGTAATCAAATACATCAAATATAAGCAAACTAAACACATTCTTGTAATAAAAGAAACAACTACTCCACATATGCCTGATGTCCACATGTGGTCTGCAGCCCACACGTCTCACCTGGAAGTGAAGTAAATCAGTAAATTCCAACATCCTCTGGTGACTCAAGGTCTGCCATGAGAGGTGCGGTCCAGGCACCCTACTCACAACCAATACCCCGAGCCCCGACAGTCCTAGCTCCTGTCTATCCCGACTCATGTCAAAATAACAATATAACCCAAAAACATTAACCTCCTTTGATACCATTTTGTCACGAACCGGATCTGGTCGCCACCATTAATGGCACCAAACCCGGCTCGTGGCAAGACCCGAAGGGCATTCCCTATCCCCACGGGCTGGCACAAGTGCCCGGGTATAAAACAATATGATTTGGGAACGATTTACCCGAGTATGAAAGCATAAAACAAATAAAACAATCAATAATAAGAATCTGAAATTTCCATACTAAACCATTCTTAACAAAACCAGATCTGAATACATATGTTTAAAGACACTACAAGTGGTCCAAATACAAATAATGACAACATCAAGACATCCCCAATCACTTCACACAACAAGGGTGTCATCACCCGCAAGCCTTCTCCACAACTCTGCCCCAACGATGGGGACTAACACCCTGAAGCGCCATCACCCTTAGCCTTCCCTTTACCTGAGTCAAGCATAAGAAGTTCTACTTACACCCAAGGGGTGTAAGTAGGGTTTGAGCCTAAGCCCAATAGGATACCACCAGAAGATTCCAAAGGGGATGCAATACAATGGGAACAAAACTAGCAATTTTAACACACAAGGTGAAACAATGTTAAAAATTTCAAGAAAAGAAACTTTCAAATGAGAACAGTTTTCAATCCAAGAATTTCAGAATGATAACCAATTAAATAAACATGTGAGCTACTGTAAAGTACTTCCAAAAGATCCCACAACAAGGGTAAATACTACAATTCTAATGAGCACAAAAATTGGGAACACCCCTAGGCAACTAGATAGTCTCGGGCCCTATGTACCTCGTACCTCGGTGTAAAGTATCCAAGTCACAATCCTTTCCCGTGCACGAGCCACTAGTAGGGAACAAACCCATAACCTAGTGGTCCCCAAATAACATCCACATAGTTCAGTTAGTGTTGTCGTTATCCATTTCCTCATTGAAACAGGGACACAACCCATCCGGTCCACTAGCCGTACTAGTACATATCCGCCCACCTAAGTACCCGGGATTCCCCCTTTTGTGCTCAAAAAATTTCAGCAAACAACACACATACTTTTTCATGTAAAGTATCTCTACTGGTCACAAACAAATAGTATAGTAGCTACACACATTTTATATCATTTGAAACAGTCAGTAAAATATTTTGATCTTCAATAAAACAACCTCTCCAAACATCACATTGTTTTGCACCCAAAACTCTTTAAAATATCCACTTTTCACAGTATGTGAAAACTTGTAAGTCATCAAAACAAAATTTCAGTTCAACACAATTTAATAAAACCAAAAATTCAGTTATGGGGCAGCCCAATGTGAACCAAGAAATTATATATTTTAAAAACCACCATTTTCACACCAACATGGCACTTAATGCCCATTTGCTTCTCAAACACAATTTAAACAAACTTTTGCAGCCACAACCAAAAAGAATAAATATTTAAAACATTATTTTAATTCCTAATACAGTTCAATAAAATCAACTATGTAATTAGAGTTCATCCCAAAATGAACCAATAAAAGACTTGCATGAAAAACCCTTAATTTCAACAAAAATTGTAACATAAAATTCATTTGCATTGTAAATGAAACTAAAACAAATTTTTACAGAATCATTAAAATCCAATAAGCATTAATTCACCCTCAACACAGCAAGCAAATTCCCAAAGAATTGCACACACAATGGAATCACCTACCAAAAGATTCAAGAACCGCAAATCCTAGTGCGGAACTTCAACCGCACGACCACCGCGCCACAAGGAAGTGATATCAAACCTAAAACCAGAGGATTGAACCATGAAACCCAAAATGAAACCCTAAGCACGAAGCCCTAGCTTCTGGAAATTTGGGGATTCAAGAAAAAAAAAGATAAATCTCAAGGAAAAGGAGAGAACTAGAAGGATAGTCACTTACTTGAGAAAACTGGACGTTTTTAGAAACCAGAGAAGTTAGGCCCTAATTCGCGACAGATGCGATCTCCAAAGAGGGGGAAACGAAGCTGGGGGTGCGGCCAGGTACAGTGGGAGAAGGTGAGAGGTGGAATCACCGAAAAAGAATAAAAATTGAATATTTTATGAAATAATTACAAAACAATTTTAAAACTGGAAATGGGCTTTCGGGTTGGCCCAATACCTAACTTGATCACCCAAATCCAAGATGCAAATGAATTTTTAAGGGGGCCAAAATTCATTGGTGGTTTTAATAGTTAAATTAAGGTCATTTTGGAAGTTGAATGAGTTAAAAATGTTGAAAAACGTGGGAGTTATTAAACAAACAAAATTTATTGTCAAAACTGGAAACGGGCTCTCGAGTTGACCCAAATTATGGAAACCCACCATTTCCTTCAAAAATGCATTGAAAACCCCCAAAAAAGCAATAATGTAAATTAAATACAAAAATACCTTTAAAATATGTCATGTATGTGACAGTGTCGGAAGAGGAAGACGGTGACCCTTTACACTAGTTGCGAGCCAAAGAAAGAGGCATAGGGAGTGACCCTTGGTCATGCCTTGAGAAGACCCTAAACCTTGTAAAGGTAATGATCATGGGCATAGAAGGTATATACCAAAATTTGTACCCATTATTAGTAGTGAGACTTAGTGTATTTGGTACATCAGCACACCGTCGTTGTATGCTCCTTGGACATAGCCTATTGAGGGTGAATCAAGTAAAAATTGTTGTGTCTTGTGCATGATTGGGATTTTGTTCATAATTTTCAATGAGAATGAGAGAGAAGGGAGTTTTTTTAACGACTGAACAAGATATGACGGGGAAGAATTTTTAATACGGCATACCCTGATTCACCCCCCTCCCCTCTCAGGATATTCAACCTAGTGGGCCTAACAATTGGTATCAGAGTGAAAGGTTGAAAGTTATTGATTCTATCTAATAAGAAGAAATAGAGGTGGTCAATCATAAAGGAATTATAATATTTGAAGGAAATAATTTTCTACTATGGAAGAATCAGATGCAGCACTACTTCTAATCATTAGGATTGAGTTTCTTCACAACAGCTATGCAAGGAATATTAGATGACAAAAATAGTGATGCTTTATCATAATCTTAATGAAGGTAATTGGATGTTGATGCTAAAGGAATAAATCCTTTAGGGGGATCCCTAATAAATGCAATTTATAAAAAGGTTATGTCCTGTAAAACATCACATGATATGTGGGGAAAATAGTTGAACATTTATAAAGGTGACACAGAAGTCCAAGAAGCAAAGCTATAGGTTATGTGGAACAAGTATGAGGATCTCATAATGAACCCCAATGTGACTATTGATGAATTATTCTACTAGGTAAATGTTATTGTGGAAGAAATTCAGGGTCTTGGAGAAGTCATTGAAGATATAAATTTTGTGAAACATTTCATGAGAAAGCTTCCACCGTTGTTCAATCCAAAAGTTTCAATATTGGAATACAAAGACCCAAAAGAGTAGACACTGGATAACCTACATAGTACCCTTGTAGCATATGAACTGAGAAACGATGATAATGATGCAATGGAAATGGGGAGGTCCCATGAATTGTCATTAATGTACATAAAGAATCTCTCTACTGGAGATAGTCATATGGAGGACAAGTTGGATGATTTCATTTTTTTTCTCTCCTCAAATCTGCAAAGGGGAAAAGGTAAGTTCAATGGTAAACTACTATTTTCATGCCTTCAATGCAGAAATTTTGGGAATTTTGCAGAAAAGTTTCCTAATAAGTTTGATGATGACAATGAAGATAATGATCAAACTCCCCAAAATAAGTATTCATCAAATGTGAAAGGTAGGATAAGTACTAATAGATATTTCATCAAAAAGAATAATCTAATTTCAAAATAAGATGAAAGTTCAAAAGAATATAAGGTAGAAGAGTTGGAGGACTACAAGGATCATAATGTAGATGCTTTGGTTGCAGTTTTTGGAAATTATTTAACAAGATAAAAAAGTTACAATGAAGAAAATAGATTGAAGAGTTGTTCTTAAGGATGAATTATAATCTTCCCCTGATGAGATACATATTTTTGGATCCAAAAAAAATAATGTTGACTATTTTATTCATGATGACAAAATCTATATGCAGCAGTAGGAATAAGAGAATTCCAAGATGAATGTAGAAAATTAAAAAGTTTAGGTCTTAAATGCCAGAAAGATCAGAAATGGTGGTTGATTACAAAATCAAAAATTAATAATAGAAAATAGAAACTCATAGTTTTACTAAAATTTTAAAAGTTTAAATCAAACATATCAAAGAACTAGAAAAGGAAGTCATCATTTTGTAACAAACAATTAATGATCAGAAGAAATTGTTAACGCCTTGTTTGACATCAAGAAATAAAATCATATAGGAAACAGAGTAGATGAAATTTGAGTATAGTGGTCCAGAAGAACAAAATCAACAATCAAATCTAAATTATAAGGCTGGTATGGGGCTTGATCTAAAACAAAAAATCGTTATGGTTCAAATCAGACCATAAGAAACCCCTCCAATATTTAATATTTATTAGGGTATGAAGTAGAATCAGAAGATTCTGAGATCCCAAGACATAACTTATGGGGCATCATTTCCACACAGGAATGTACCTCACATCAGATGATATTTTTTTGGTAAGATATGACAATATCAAAATATATGTCCCACAACAAAGAGGTACAAAAAATAATAAGACCAACAGAGGTGGTCATACAGAGCTCAAAATTCAAGGTCATAATTTAATTGTTTTTGATTCAGGTGTAAATTACTCAGAAATATAGAAAGATATTTCACATCAATAATGAAAAGGAATGTGCTGAGGCAGACTGAATTTATTCTTAAGAAGCATCCAAATTTATCATAAAGATAGCTAAAAATTAAAAATCAATTTGTATCTATAAAAGTTATAGATGGTTGATCATATACTGAGTAAGATCAATATTATCATTCCATGTTGGGTATGAAGTCAAATAATTGGGTCAAAAAGAAAAGGGATGAGCAAGAAGTGGTTGCAGAAATTTTGCTTAAGGAAACAGATCACACTAGGATATGGATCATTGATAGTGGATGCACTTCCCATATGATAGGAAATAAGGATATAGTGACCTAAATCAATTAATATAATGAATTTATCATAATAGTTTGTAATGATGAAGGCCTTAAAATTATTGTTTTAGCAAAATCCAATTTTGGAGTAAAAGACATGAGATGAGCAGATGTCTTAGTTATTGAAGGGATTAGTCACAACTTGCTTAATATCAGACAATTATGTGACTTAGGGAATGCCATAAGTTTTTAAAAGAAATTATGTATCATCAAAGTAAAGTATGATGTTGTTTTGTTTCAATGAAATAATATGAAAGGTAATCTATACCTCGTGAGTGGAGAATAAGATATGTGCTTTCTATCCAAGGATGAATAAAATAAGTTATGGAATAAGCATCTTGGACACATAATCCTAGCCTACTTGGTAGATCTGGTAAAATATGTTGCTGCTCAAAATCTCCCTATATTGTCATGTGATCATACTCATATCTTTGATTCCTTCCAAAAAGGGAAGATCATTTGAAAGACATATAAGCCAAAGGGGAAAAAGTAGACAATATTTCTTGAGTTGGGGCATATTGTTGTGTGTGGGATAATTTTTTCAAGGGATATTAATGGGACGAGATATTATGTTCTCTTCATTGATGACTATAGTATAATGGAATGGGTTTAAATAATCACCCAAAAATTTTAAGTGTTTCATTTCATTACAAGATATCAATGGGAATGTGAAAAGATGCTTGGTCAAAAAATATGGACGATCCGAACAGATAATAGAACATATTTCAAAAATAGTAAAGTGGGGGATTATCTTGAGAAACATGGGATAAATCATCATGTTTAATTGGTAATAAATCCATGATATAATGGAGTATTAGAGAGAATAAATCAGAATGTCAACAATATGGACAAGAACAATGCTCATTGGCAAAGACATTTTAGAGAAATTTTGGAAATACGTAGTGATGACAATAGTCTGCACTTCAAATAGAGATTTAATTTTTAAAAATAATAGAATACTTTATACAAGTTATGGTATGGAATGAAGCTGTCATTAAATTACGTTAGTGTTTTGGGAAATAAATGTTTCATTCTCAATAAAGAAAAACACAAGAAGTTTGAATCCCATGGGGATGAATGGATATTTTATGGCTTCTAAAATAAAATTAAAGTATATAAATTCTTTAATAAGTGGCTGGGGAAGATTATTGAACGCCATGATGTGACCATAGAGGATAATGAGAATAATCTCCATCAAATACAAGATCAGTCTCAGGAGGATAGTTATGAAGAGATAAGCAGATCAGGAGATTATTTAGTTCTAGAGACTATTTCAAAATAAGACTTAGATGTTGAGACTGATGATAATAAATTTGTGTCTTCACAGAGAGCAACATGAAGAGCTACAATTTATAGACAGAACGTAATTGGTGATTAGAAAACACTAGTGAAGACAAGGATGATGAAGTCTCTACAGCAAGAATCATAAAATCACAAGTGAAGCCTAAATGATTTGATGAAGTAGCAGGAGATGAGGATTAGGTTTAGGAAATTAATGAAGAGCATGAACAAATTGAGAAGATTCAAACATGGGAGATTGTGTCAACACCAGTAGATAATAATGTCATCGAGAAAAATTGGTCTTTCAAAACAAAAAAATGAAGATGGTGTTGTGATTTGAAATAAATAATGGCTTTTATTCAAAGGTTACTCCTAGATAGGGTTATTGATGTTTAAGAGACATTTTCACCCATTCTAAGGATGGAGACAATCCGATTATTCTGGGCCATGGCAGTGAAAAAAAAGTTCATGATTTTCTAGATGGACATCATGTTATCATTTCTGAATCGAGTACTAGAAGAATAATTTTACATTGAGCATCCAGATGGTTTTCTCATTCATGGAGATGATAATAGATTATTTCGGTTTACTAAATATTTATTTTGTTTAAATAAACCACCAAGATCATGGTATTCAGGGATTTCATTTTTTTGAGAAATTCATTTTATAGCTTGGTGGAGTTGATTACAATATTTATTTCAAAAATGGAAGTAATCAAAGGATGATGGTGTTGTTTTATGTTGATGATATAATCCTTCATGGATCACATGAAGCATAATGCAGACATTTTTATGAATTCATGAATATTCAATTTAAAATGTCAATGGTTGGTGAACTGATGTTTTTCATTGCTTTATAAGTAACAAATGGAAATAATTGCACCTTAATTTATCAATATTAATATTCCAAGGAAGTTTTGAGAAGGTTTTCAGTGGATAGCTCCCAATAGATGAAGCCTCTGATTTCTACCCATTTGAAACTATCACGGGATTATGAAGGCAAGGCAGTTAATATCACATAACATAGAAAAATCATTAGATGTTTTATTGTACCTGACAGTAATAAGGCCTGATATTGTATTTTACACATGCGATACAGTGAGATATCAAAGTAATCCCAAGGAGAGCCCTATGATTTTAGTGAAAAGAATACTTTAGTATATCAAGGGCATAGTGGATTTTGGATTAATGTATAATAAAAAATCTCATCAAGAGTTATTGGGATATACAAATGTAGATTGGGATGGATCAGTAGATGATAAGAAGTCAACATAAGGAGCTGCCTTTTATCTTGGAGGAATGTGAATTTCTTGGTTGAGAAAGAAACAAGATTCCATTTCACTGAGCACTGCAGAAGATGAATATATTGTGACAACTCAATCTTGCACACAACTGTTGTGGATGAAGCTGTTGCTTGAGGATATAGGAGATAAAGGGAAATCTATGATCAAAATCCATTGTGATAATTCAAGTTCTATAAATATTTTAATAAACCTATTGCATCACTCAAGGACAAAGAACATTCAAATAATATATCATTTTATCAATGAAATGGGGGAGCAAGGGCATGTAAAGTTGGATTACATGCCTAGATAATAACCAAGTTGCAGATATTCCTATGAAGACCCTATATAAAGAATCATTTTAAAGGAATCGACTAGCTCTGGGAGTTCATCAAACTCCCCGTAGTAGAGAATGTGTGGATGTGGACACACCCTCTCCCTAAGGTATGGTTTTTTTATAATGTACGGATATGTGTTCTTTACCCTATTGTAGATAACCTTGATGTTCTCTTCAGTTTTGATGACAAAGGGGGAGAAAGTGTAACTAGTTCAGGGGGAGAAAGGACACAGAGAGAATCTATTAGGTGGAGCGGTGAGATAGGGGGAGTTGACGCTGATATGAAGCTCTTTGGAAGGGTTGAAACATATGGGGAGTACTAAATCTAACGATGATAGAAGTGATCAATCAAGGATTACATATCACGACAAATGAGGTTCATAATGAAAGTAGTTGTTTGGATTCAATAGCTAGTGTCAATAATGAAGTGATTCATTGATGAACATTTCATTATACTCTTTTTCTCACACTTATTGTGGATCATGGGGGCTTAGATTATGTTTTGAGTAAATCATTGATTGTTATATTAATCGTAAGAAGCAATTTCTAATTGAAGAAGGAATGATCATTAGAGATGAATCAAAATTCAAAGGATTTTTATGATATGTCTTGTAAACAAATCCATATGGAGATATTGTTGGGAAAAATCTACAAAGGCATCCTCAAGGTATTTTTTGGGTGTGATTGTGCTTGCAAACAAAGCCATATGATTGTGAATGAGCATAGATGGAGATTTTTTAAAACAGTTTTTAAGGTGGAATAGTTTTCTAGTGTTTGCCAAATTTTTGGGCCTCTAAATTGGGAGTTTGATTCTGGAATTTTTTTTTCATCATAGTATTTAATGGTGTGATATGAAGACAATCAAAAAATAAGGCAACCATGTACTTTGGAACGTAGTCCATGTACCATGTCCAAGAACGGTTCGCAACTGCATACAAGGTAATAATAATGGTATACGGAGTGGGGGAAATAGTTCATGATAATGGTTTGAGGTGTAGGGCTTTTGATATGCAGAAGGTGTGATGGTTAGCGGCATGGTAGAAGGTAATTGCATTGTGTGGGAGTAAAGGAAGTATGTGGACCAGGTTTGAAAAATTGTTTTCTAGAGTCTTACGGTTTGTGGTGGTAGAAGTGGTGATGAATCAAAGATTTGGTAAATCACAATTTAGCGGATTAGGTAGATATATTTGACTATAAAGGAGAGATAATCCCATTTATTAGAGGAGAGGGAAAATATCATTATAGAACATCACATTTATTTGGGAATTTGGTGAAGATCAAAAGTAGTTTGTGGGAAGTGATTCCACAAGGGATGAAGAAGTTCATGGAACAGTTCATGAAAGTGTTTTTGCGGGATGTTGTAGTCCGTAAAGGAAGAACGGTATCTAGAAGAAAAAATGGAATGCAGATGGGGAGCTTCTGTACACGGAAACAAAGGTAGTTCACAAACAAAAAATAGTTCACGGAAAAAGGGTGGTTTGTAGAGGAGGTTCACGGAGTCAGTACATAGAGGCGATATGTAATAGAAAAGGAATAGGTAGTCCATGAATGAAATATGGTTTGTGAAAGCAGAAGCAGTACGTGGAAGAGGTGTTCCACGTACCATGCCCAGTACATATTATGTGGGAGGAGTAAGTGGTTCACAAAATACTCAAATATTCTTGAGAATGCTTTAAATCAGTTTTCAAAAGTACTTTCTGGTATCTAACAATACCCGAGAAGGTGGACTTCATCTGTGAGTGAAAAATAATCATCAACAGAGCTTCTACCTAAAGCTGAGGATGCATGAGTTCATGCAAATGAAGGGACACACATGTCTTTAAACTATGTTTGACCTAACATTCTATAAACTATGAGTGGATTCATTTCTAACAGCAGTGAGCGAAAGAAGAGGAAGATGGTGACCCTTTCCACTAGTAGTGAGCCAGAGAAAGAGGCATGGGGAGTGACCCTTTTGAATGTAGTGAGGATACCCTAAACCTTGTAAAAGAAATGAGACTAGGAAAAAATATATAGCCTAAAATATTTACTCATTATTGGCATTAATCCTTAGTGAATTTGGAATATCAGCACACTACCATTGAATTCTCCTTGGATGTAGGCTAGTGAATGTGAACCAAGTAAACTAGATATGTCTCATGCATGATTTAGATTTTGTTCATAATTTGAAATGAGAACGATAGATAAGAGTGTTCTGTTTAACGATGAAAAAAAATCTAGAGGGGAATAATTTTTAATCTTCCATACCTTGATTCACCCCCCTCTCTTGGTATTCAACCTAGTGGACCTAAAATTAGAATTTTCTTTATTTAACTTGTCATATTTTTTTGTGATTTATTGATTCATAATAGCTTAGGATGTATATAAGCCTTACTAAGAATCTAATTTTTCCCTTAATTTATTCCCTTTCTCGTGATATCAAAAGGAATCATTGAATGAGTTCAAGTATGTAGAAATTTTACTATAACTAAGATTTATTTCATATTTTAAAATCTCTCATGAGATTCAAGTATCTATCAAGTGTACCAAGACTACTATATGATTTGTTCCTTTAGGATGTGAAAACATGTATCTTATTCCAGTCCAATAAGTTAACCATCTTCTCTGGATTAGTGGGGTTGGGTTAATTATGACATCAACGTTCAACCCTTCTCATAACATGCATTACCCTCATCACATATCACATCAAATCATAGCTCCATCGCATCTCATCTATGTATTCTCTAGCACCAACCCATATCAACACTAATAAAGGAAGAGTGTGGAAGATGGGGTATCCATACATATATATCGCCAATATCTGAGATAATGGGGAAAATAACTAAAACCAAAAACCTTTGGGAGATATTAAGGTTATCCATCTTGGGTGGGTTGTGATTAGATGTAACATAAAATTAAATAATATATATATAAATCTAAATATAGTACCTGTGGGTTCATATCCAATGCACTTTCTTACACCACATCACCACTACCACACCACATATCAATCATCATAAATGTGGCCATCGCAATAGGCATCACCTCACAACCAACACACAATCTACACAAAAATAACATTTAGTTAAAAATTACAATGCTTTCATATTTACCAAGTTCCCACCAGCCCATTTTACTAATCCATTACACTTAAATTTTTTCACAGTCAATTCATTTATCAAATATTAAATTTAATCCATTTACCACAAATCAATTTATACCCATTTTATTATTCATTTAAAAACCCACATATTTTTTTCACTATTAAAATTTTATTTCCTAGACACATAGGTAACAAACACAATGAAAAAACACAACATCTCACTCATACCATACCAAGAATTTCCCCAACACCATAATTATCAATCCATATCACAACAAAAATGGTTTTCCACAACCTACACACATAAAAAGAACATTTCACACTGAAACCACATCACACATCATCCTTCATCACATCTCATTCCAACCGACCACTTCAAAAATTACAATTTAAATTATATTCACATCCCTGCTCGTCTCTAAAATAATTTCACAAAGAGCCACATAATTTAAAGCAAAAAATAAGAATAACCGTATAGAGTAATAGATTCAAGCATCCAACATTTATATTTAGATGATTATATAACTTTTCATCATTATTTAGAAATATTTTTATCACAAAAATTATATTTTCATTGGAAAATTATTCTCTATCCAACAAATAGGAAAAAACTCATCAACAATAACATCAATGTTGTAAAAATATTTTATCACTCCAAATCCCTATTAATTTTTGATTTTCTAATTCATTATCTTCTAAAAGAAAACCATTACTATCCACAATAATAAATGAAAAATCATGATATCCCAACACATTACACATAATTCGGGACATAATGAGGATATCCTACTTCAATGAATCTTTTTTATTCATTGTGAAAAATAGTGAATAAGAGAGATAACCTAGAAACCACAAATACACTGCCAAACCTCATTCCAACCTGAACCAGAACAATGTTTTATAAAAAACACAACCCAGTCTAAAGCGACGACATTGTTGCGAATACTAATGGATGTAACATAAGGAAAAACGTAGATAAAGAGAATAAATCACTTATGATCACCAAAAAATGACAACTGGAACTCCTGAATTATAGTAGTAGGGAATGTTATAGATGATCATCTAAAAGGGCTAGGGCATGCCCACAATATTAGAGAAAATTAGATTCAAGTCAATCAATTTTAATGATACATCATTTTATAAACGGCCTCTAAATTTCTTGATTCATGTTTCTAATTCCATATTCACAATTTGTATTCCATGAGGTGCATTAAATACATGTAGTGAAACCTTTTTGAGGTGTGAATCGATCAAATATTTTTTTCTTCAAAAATTAATGGCATTGGAGATGGACTTATTTCACGTCATGAATTAAAAATTCACATTTTGAATTTATTTCACATGATAGATCTCCCCAAATTACAATCCATGAATTGTATGCTTCACATGCCATAAAATTTAATCTCACACCATGAATTCCAATTCACGATGTGAATTCCCTATTATAGTTATACAGAAACTCGAACCACCTCTGCTCCTCCCCAGACCTCCATAGAAACACCCCAACACTTAAATGAAAATTTTAATGGTATGAGAAGTCACATACAATTATACAACAACATTTCCATATATATTTAATAAATTATCTCAGTCCATTCCTTTTTACAAAAAACCATTAAGTCCACCCAACTAATTTAGTATAATATATCTTAATATATATATATAACAAATAGTTTGGGAAATATTTTTTCCTTGAATTAAATAAAATAATTCATTAGGAACCTAACCATTATTATAATCTACATTAAGTTATTAATTTCATGATTAGTTTTCATAGTTTTTATTGTATCACACCTAGTATTTTTAGTGGTTTGAAAAGTATCATCACTACAAATATTCATGTAATGTATTCTATATATGTATGTATAAATTTAAATCTTAATTTATATACCACATTCATTTAGTTAAATAATCATGTTTCAGTCAATTAATGTAAAAAATCATGTGTAACTACTAATTTATGTTTTTCTTTATCAAAGGGAAAATTAAATATTATATTTTACACATATCAATATACATTGCATGCATAATGTACATGAAATTTTTTCTAGTAGTGGATTAAAATCATATGAAACAAAAATAACTCTCAAGAGACAGTATGGTTTAGCAGGTACCCCACCTTACCATTCTATACCGAACAAAAATCATTATTATAATAGAATTATAACTGAAAGTATGATTCACTTTATATTAAAACTCAATAGAAATATCAATAATAACATAAATTTAACCATAATTTTATATATATCAAGATAGTAAATACATAATTAAGAATAATAAATTAAAAATAATTAATATTCAAAAGAATACCATCATATAATATACTCACCATCAAATCATAAAATATAGATTTGTAATTTTTAAAAAAAATTAATATTTGGAATCATTTCATGAATATATTAATAAGATGAATAATTTTTATAAATGAAAATTGAATTGAGAGTATAGATAAACAAACCAATATTTAAAATATTTATTATTGATTTATATAACTTGAATTATATTTAAATTGGGAACTAAATAACATATATGTCATATATTCCAAAAAGATAATTTTATATTGACTTTATTCTATTATTTATAAACACATTATAAATAATTTTTAAATACATAATTTATTTAAACAATGTATATTGAGGATAGTGATTTCTACATATCAATTCCCAAGATATAAACACTGTATTATATATCCAAAGTACTTATATCCTATATCAACCTGATTATATAAATAATAATCCTTACCTCTTTTTTCATTGAACATCAATTGTTGTGCATGATAAATTTGAATCATATCATGTGAAATGACTCATAATTAATATCTTTGTTATAAATATTCTCTATATTTTGTTATGACCATTGTTGTAAAAACAATTTCCAAATATCACCTCCTCTGATAACTATAAAACATGTCTTATTATTTATATTAAATGCATCAATATCCTCATATCATGTGTTTGTTCTAATTATCAATTATACAGAATTTTATTGAGGTTTATTGGTCATAATATTTTCTTCTATTGATATTTTCACTATTTTTTATAAGGTCGCACCATGATACCCTAATATGGGAAATAAGACATGGTATTGAAAAAATTTTATCCTTTAATTATTATTCATGTTTCTCTATTATAAGAAACACTCATTGAAACACATTTCACATATAATTTTCATCTAAAAAAATTAAAATAAAATAAGTTAGCATAATAGAATAACATATGATATTAAATTGTTTACATAACTGGACCGAATAAAATGTTCATAGACTCAAAAAATATTTATTATGACAAAAAACCACTAACACTACTATGATGAAAATATTTTGTAGAGGGAAATTTAATCCATGTGTCTCTAAAACTATAGTTTTTGGTTTATTAACTACTTTTCATAGTTTCAATCTCCTGACATCTATTTTCATGGTGTGTTGAGAATATCTATAATGGATTGGTTTATTAAACAGGGTAACATTTTTAACAAATTTTGAATATAAACCATACAACATGGGGTTTTCACATTACTACATCAACATAATAATATATAAATTTATCAAAATTTACCATTAAATATTACAAATGTTCAAGGTATTATTTTATTAAGCCCATTTTCTCTCATTAAAAGAATGAGTTAATAATTATCTTTTTATAAAATATTTGGCATAGTAATTTTATAACTATATAGAGATTACAATATTCAATAAAATATTTATAAATAAATATGTCAAGGGTCTTCTATATAAATATAAGAGAGATACATTGTCTTTTTTAAACTCACTTACATCAAGGATTTATTTTATAGGAAACAATTAATTTTAAATGAACAATACATTTAGCTTAGTACCCCACTCAAAACTATCTTCCCCATGATTGAACCCCAGTTTCATTATTATGTCATATACACCCCATGACTGTTTTTTACAATCCCATGGGATTAAATCTCCCCATAAAAGAAAAAATTGGAACATAATGATATAAAATAATAAAACATAACAAGGGAGGGATGATCAGTGAATATCTTCAAGATAAGAGATACGATTAAAATTCAAAATTCAACCTATATATCTCATATGATGGCCTTTTTATGATTTTATATTTATATCGTCCCCATGGTTGCAAGTTCCAAGGTTTACTCTCTATTCCTCTTTCTCTAGCTCACTACTGGTGGAAAGGGTTAACATCTTCTTCTTCCTTTGCTAATTAATCCATTCATACTAATTTTTTATAACTCATTAACCCTCAAATATTAAGACAATAAATCTTTTATGCTCATTATAAAACCTTGAATTAATGATTTAGTTTGATTACATTAACCAAATATCACATGTAACACCCCGAACCGAGAATCCTGGATCGAGTCCATTACTTATTACATTGGCATGATTAAATGGAATGAAATCCATAAGGAACATTCATTTTAAAATTATAGAATAAACTAGATACATACAATAAACTCATATTACATTGGTAAGGTAATAAAATACTATACATTAAAAAAACTAAAAAATGAATCAATGAGAACCTAATAAATGGTCTCCTGTTAATAACCTGTTGAAGGTATACAAATGAATGGGGTGAGCTCAAATGATCAGTAAGGGTTAAAAAATAGAGAAATCATGAATCCATAATAACTAAATCATAATCAAATTGGAATAGTCAATATGGAATGAAGAATAAATGAAAAACACATGCCGTTAATAAACTGAGAATGAAACTGCATCCATAGATTTTGTCATAGTGAAAACCTCATGGATAGTAATAACTGAAAATGAATACAAATAATTATTATTAATTTTAATTCATGTATATGTAACATCATACAACTATACATTAGAATTATTTTAAGTATATGGGTACAAAATCATCTAATTTTTGGAAACAAACTCAAAGGGTTTGTCGCCAACTAATTTACCTCATGAGGCATGTCGGTGCATTGAGGGGCTATAACAGGCCCCTCCCTTCACTAAAAGTCCAAATTATTATTTATACATATATTTTATATGAATATAATATTCTTTCTCAATATACCTATAGATTAGATAATAAAGATTCATCAATATTTCAATATTTAAAACTATATTCCAAATAAACACCGTAAGTAAATGGGTATACGACTTAAGACAATAATCATATCCATGAAACCAAAATATGGATATATAATTGAAATATAATTTCAAATGAAAATTTATCTCAAATTGGTATTTGTTATACCACATATTAATTATTAGGTGCACAATACAAAGTAAGTCACAACGAAATGGAAATTGAGACAATACCTACTTTCACATTATTACCCATTGTATCATGTGAAAAAAAAATAATATTCATAAAATGAATCATCTAATAACATAAATATAAAAATAATAATGATATTATATATCAAATGGAAGGATACATACACTGCATATAATTAATAATTGGAGAATAATGGAAATATAACAGAAATAAAAGTGAGATGAGAAACCCCTTACCTTAAGTCCGAATATGTTCCAATATCAAAATTATGGTCCTCTAATATGAAATTATAATTCTTAATAACTTAATTAATAACATATTATACATTTATTTATTTTATCATAATTTATTTTAGTTCACTTATGTTTTTATTGATATGTTATAATATCGAATTTGGTTATTCTGGAGTGTTCATTTTCTTTATTTTCATAATCGGTTCACTTGTTTCTAAGTAATGGAGTTCATTTGGAATGTATGTAAATCTATTGAATTGAATTTAACCATTATTTATGGACATATATACGTTTTAATTTTCATTTATATCATTTTTTACATTTAATGACTTGAATCATTAGATGAAATATTAATGACAAACACTTAGATTATTTTAGTAGTATTTTGATTATTGGAAACAATTTTCGTCATATTTTATAATATAAGGTACTTATATTGGTTCATGAATATTATGTAGGATATAATTAATATATTATAGTATGGTTAATCCATAAAAATGATTTCATTACTAGTAATTGAGGATAAATTTAAGAACTAAACTTTGTCATCCACAAAGGTTTTAAATTGGTACCTTAGAGACTATGATTTCGTTTATAAAAGAAAACTGAGAGAGAGTAATGATATTGATTATGGTTCTTACATTCCCATTATATAATTAAATTTTATGTATATAATGGAGTAATCTTGTTCATTATGATAGAGTAGGTGAGGATAAAAAAACAATATAAAGGAACATGAAATGAAATTGAAAGAAATAGAATGTGGATTTTCCTCTTAAATCCACCTCCTTGAGAACCTCCTTAAGGGAAGGGGTTTTGGAATTTTGGCCAGACCAAGAGCTAATGGATGTGGGGAGTGACTTTATAAGGGTATTTGGGGAGATATTAGACAAAAAAAGGCTTGAGAGGAGTGAATATAAGAGGGAGTGGGGGGTTATAGTGGAGGAGAGGAGTGAAATTTGAATATTTTGTTCATTATTTTTTTATTCCCCTCAAGACAACCAATAGTTTTGATTCATGTGACCCATAATAGTATTATATTCACGTTAGTTAGAACCATGTGTGATCAAATCTCTCATGTTGTCGTAAATAGTGTATTTAACTGATAATTTGTATATACGATATTTTACATTATTTCACTATTCATCAAAAATTCGATTATTTTAGAAACATTCCATAAATTTACTCTAACAATTTTTAGAAAATGAACCCCATTTTTTGAAAATATTTTTCTAAATATTTATAATTTAATTTTTAAATAAAATTATAATTTATTCAAAAAAAACAACATGAAAACTATAAATTATTTTATGACACCTTGAAAAATTAATCAAGGTCCTATAAGATTATCTTATTACCATAAGACAATAAAATAACATTTTATGATTTCATTTTATAAAAATAAATATTCATTTTAAATTATTAAATTTATCTTAAAATTGTAATTAAAATATATTTGACATACAAAAATACCAATACTTATACTATGATCATGTTTTTACTTTTAAGATGTTAAAAATGTATTTATATATTCATGGGTGAATTTTCTATTTTCTTGGACAATTAACTATTCATTAATATTCATTACTATTCATAAAGTTATGTTACTATCCATAAGGGTATGTTACTATTCACCAAAAATTATGTTTTTCCTATCAGACAGTAAATATCTTACTGAACGCAATTCTGTATATCAATTTTTTGATATTAAAATCATAGAGGTGGAAAAATTATGTTTACATGGTGAGGTTATAACAAAGTGGTGTTTTGTAGAGACCCGATGTTTCATTCATTCTATACTAAATCTATATGTAATTTCTTGGGGTGTTACATTATCCCATCCTTACCAAAATTTCATCCTTGAAATTTGAAATTGAGCTTTGAAAGTTAATGGTTGATACTTTAAAATTCCCCTATGGGAAGACCACATCAATAATATGGTTAAAATGTCCTATTAATAAGACGAAACAAAAATGCATCGATTACTAAAAAACAACACATTCTAATTGGAAAACAGGGTCATGAAAGAATAATCAAACCATCATGTAGTGACATTAAACTCTAAAACCCAATAAAATGATCAACATAACCGATTTCGTAAATGGTTAAAAAATTTAAAATATAATGATTCAACACATTATAATTAAGGTCTCTAAATTTCCAAGATGAACATATCATTAACCCTTAATCAACATGAAGAAACTATAAATTTTCACATTCCAAACATGGGAATAAGTTCATCATGTATCCTTTTGGAATATGGTAATAAATTTAATTACTGTAAAAACCTTATTGGATATATACATTGTTTGGTATTCCTTACTCAAGATACATGTTATTAGATATATTCCTTTAAATCCAACATTTTTGTAAACTCTATCAACGATTGAATAGACCACTTCTCAATAAGTAAATAACTAGTTCCAAAGTATTCAATACCTATCTGAAGCAATCATTTCTTCATCATTATCTCAACATTAAATATATATTAAGGGTCATATTTCCTTCAATCATGTGTTTTCTAAAAAAACATAACTTTATACGGAATCATTTTACCTTTTTACTATTCATCATATAACCTCAAGTCCTTAATGAAATAGTACTTTAGTATAATCCTTTTATATCTCCAAATTCTAATAACTAGTACATTACTAAAAAATATTCAAATGACATAATTCTTGTCTAGGAATATTAATCATTTTACTTCATCTACGACAACATCATAACTTGATCATTATCCAAAATCATCATTTCGGGTATATTCCATTAAAGCTTGGGACATTGATTTTCATAGTGTCCCATCTCCTTGAAGTTGAAGCATATAATATAGGATAATTATTTCATTATTTTGAAATTATAAGAATGGTGACCTTTTTCTCTACACTTGAAGAAACTCATTTTCCCCTCATGCATATACCAAGGTGTTTCCTTCCGCAATTATCAAATGTTGGAAAATAAAACATTCCCTTCTTCCCTATGTCCATGATTTTTATTTCCATCCTCTTCTTATTTTTCATCCCTTCAAATCCATAGGACATAAGGAAGTATTGACATACCTTTTCAAAACATGATATTATTTCCTCGTATGATGAGGATACTTGGGAGACAATATTAATTTGACATTATGGCTTAAGACCATTATAGATATGATCCTTCTTACTCTTCACATCTTGTGCATTGGCGAAGTTCTCATTCCTTCTATTATGAACCATTTCTAATCAATTACATATTATATATTAGCTCATAACATTATAAACTCCCTGTGACTCTAAACATAGTATAACACATATCATAATTTTATGCATCGTAAATCCTAGAACCGTATACTTTGGTTTCTTTGGGGGCATAAATCCTTCATAATGGTGTGTAAATAAAATGTGAAATATCATAAGAATATCCCCCATGAGTTTCAAACAAGGTGCGTAGTAAGTCTCATTGTCATGCACCATGATACCTTAGGTCAAGCTTGAGACTCCTTGTTAGATTTTTCACTACTTGGTACCTCTGTGCCAGAACCACATCAACATGTATTATGCAGACAAGGATGTATTTTACAAAAATATCCATATAATCTATTCGTTACCCAGATTCCAGGATGTTCTTATATGTTTATCCACATAGACTATCTTAGGGTTTTGTTCCCTAATTTATGTTTTCTAAATCTAGTTACTATATTTTCTACTAAGCTTCCTCTGATACCAACTGTAACACCGTATCCCCAGAAGCCCAAAGTCGGTGCATTACTTATTACATTTTCCTGATTAAAAGGAATTAAATCTTCTTGTAATAATATTTTTAGTGGTCTTGAATAAAATAGATACATGCATAAAACTCACATTGCATTGGGAAGGTAACAAAACACAATACATAAAAAAACTAATAAACTTCATCCATGAGAACTCAATAAATGGTCTCCTCTTCAAAAACTTTTGAAGGTAAAAAAATGAAATGGGTGAGATAAAATTCTCATTAAGGGTTAAAAATAGTTAAATCTAGAATGAAAAATAATTGAATCATAAATAAATTGATATAGTCAATATGGCATGGAGGATAAATGAAAAACACATGTCCTTAAATAAAATGAGAATGAAATTGCATCCATAGATTTTTCATAGTGAAAACCTCATGGATAGTAATAATTGAAAATGAATAAAGATAATTATTATTAATTGGAATTCATGTATATAGAACAAGATACCACTATACCTTCAAAACTGTTTAAATATATGTGTAGAAACCCTTCTGATTTTTGAAAACAAACTCGAAGTGTTTTTCGCCAACTGATTTGTCTCATGCGATATGTTGATGAATTGAGGGGATATAGTCCCCCCCCATCACTTTAAATCAAAATAATTATTTATATATAGATTTAATACAAGTAAAACATTCTTTCTCAATATCTGTATAGAGTATAGGATACAGATTCATCAATATTGTCACAGTTAAAACAACATTCCAAATAAACACCTTATGTAAAAGGGTATACAACTTAAGAAAATAATCATATCCATGAATCCAGAATATGAATATATAATATAAATATAATTTCAAATTAAAATTGATATAAAATGGGTAGTAGGTACATCACATTATAATTATTAGGCTCACAATACAAAGTAACTTACAATTAAATGGAAATTTAGACAAATCTTGTTACCACATTGTAATCAATAATATAATGTGACCAAAATTTAATAATCACCAAATGAATAATTTAATACCATTAATATAAAGTCAATAATGATATTATATATCAAATAGGAGCACACATACACTACATAAAAGATAGAAGTGGTGAACAATAGAAATATCACGGAAATAAAAGTGAGATAAGAATCCCCTTACCTGAAGTCTGAATGTGTTTTGATGTCAAACTTATGGTCCTAGAATATGAAATTAGATTTATTAATAACTTATTATATAACATATTATACAATTATTTAGTTTATCATAATTTATTTTAGTTTAATTATTTCCATATTTATAAGTTATAATATTGAATTCCGTTATTCCAGAGTGTTCTTTTTATTTATTTTCATAATCGGTTCACTTGTTTTTAAGTAATCGAGTTCATGTGGAATGGATGTAAATATCCAGAATTTAATTTAAAAGTTATTTATAAAAATTCATATTTATTATTGGTAATTTATATCATTTGGTTAAATTTAATGATGATGAATCATTAGATGAAATTTTAATGGCAAACACTTATAATATTTTAGCAGTATTTTGATTATTAGGAAATATTTTAGTCATATGATTTAATATTATGTACGTATACCGGTTCCTGATTATTAAGTAGGTTATAATACATAAATTATAGTATATTTAAACCATAAAAATGATTCCATGACTAGTAATTAATGAGAAATTGAAAAACAAACTTCGTCACTCACAATGGTTTTAAATTAGCCCATCACGGACGATGATTCCGTTTATAAAATAAAATAGAGAGAAAGAATAAGGATATTGATGATGGTTCCTCCATTAACATGATATAATTTTAATATATAGATGATACTGTAGTTATAATGGTCATTTGGATAGAGGAGTTGAGGAGAAGATAACAATATAAAAGATCTTGAAATGAAAATGAAAGAAATAGAATGTGAATTTACATCTTGAATCCACCTCCTTGAGAATCTTCTTAAGGGAAGGGGTTTTTGACTTTTGGAAAGACCAAGATGTAACGTACCAGTTCTCAAAGACACCTAGAGGCTCCTCATTCATTGTTGGTCACATGGAATCAAGCGCATTTCCCCAAATGCCAGAGGCTGCAGACAAGCAGCAAGGGCCTTGGGTGTGATAGTGGAGAAACTATTCCCTCATTGGCAGAGTAACACATCGGAAGAAAACAATAGCAGTAGCGGAAACAGAGAAAAACCCTACAAAAGTATTCAGTGGAAGACTGGTAATAATAAAATGGATCACACACACATATATATATATATATATGAATGATGCGTGATACATATGTCTAGGAAAATAGCAAAACAAATAACAATGCTGGAATACAACAGTACTAAACCAAGTACCAAAGAAAGAAAGTAAACAACTCCTCAGCACCTCTAGACATAGCTTGGTCCCCTGCTCTCCAGATCCACAAAATTAAAGTACCTAAAGTATAAGGTCACTTAACCTTATCTATACCTGCAACAATATAATCTTTTTGGGCCCAAAAGCATGGCCCAAACTGGGTGTGAGACTAAATCCCAGTAGGCAACCACCATGAGATCTGTGCCTAAAAATTAGTGAATATATGGAAGGTAAATTACAGAAGGCAATAAACAAGGAAGTAATCAATAGTAAATAATCCATAGTTTCAAATCATTCAAATCACCACATAACATGAATCAAATAATGAAAATAGATAAATAAAACCAGGTAACCCTCAGGGAAGCACTCAACATCAATTCCCCTTCTGGTCTCACATCGTAATAAGAAAAGACACTCTAGATAAGCCCTTGAGTCCATTCTCCATATGGTCTATACATCAGGTTCACACAACCTTATGTAATTAAAGAAAGTAAGCACTGTGCATCGGCCAAAGTAAACCTCAAGAACTACTTGGCTAGCACTCTTCAACATATCATCATGTCAGAACAATAGTCACCCATCCTACAACACTAGGCATGGAAAGTAAATAGCAGTCCTACAGGAAGACTAGACTCAATGGTAAAAATAGGAAAACATCCATCAGAAAACACTTCCAAATCATATTAGTTAACCCTATTCACATTCAATAACCTATACTTAAGCATACAAGCAAGCAGGAAAACAATAGGGCTAAAACAGTAAATGTGCACTACCCCGTTCATGGGTATTGGGAAAATTTGCACATAAAACTAAAATACTTTAAACAGAAAGGCACAAACCACCTACCTCGATGGTAGGAGATTTCTATATGTAAACCTCACGACTTGAATCACCTTAGAATTCCAAATATCTTCAAAAACGTCTAAAAAATTTAACAGAGGATAACTTGAAGAAGAAGTTGAATCATGAATTGTAGATCAATAATAATAGGGAGCTTACTGAGGTGATCCCAACGCAATCAATGGTAGTCGAATTAGAGGTCAGACGGAGGCTCGGGGGCTTAGAGAAGGATCGCGGTCGTTTGAGATCTCTCATCCTAACAAGACCTATAAGAAATGTGTTCTGGTGATTAGATGCGACCCTAGTGCGTTTAATGAAAAAAATAAAGTACACGGCGTGTACTTTTGATGTAAACAACTTGTACTCACCATTTTCATACTATGCTTTAAGCGGCCTCTAGGTGAACCCCACAGGGATTTGTATATGGCCATTACACGGCCAACACTTGGTTACCCGTGGTTACCGAGTACACAACATGTACTCATAAAGTACACGACATGTACTTCGAAAATTTCTAGAATTTCCTCTTTTTCTAAAAAATGACCAGAAAATGAAAACATAACTTAAAAGAAGATCCGGGTTCTTAAAAACTTTTCCCATTAAATAAATTAATCCATGAATTTTCCTAGGGAAACATAGAAGAAACCCTGAATAGTTCCAGCCAATGTGCTCGTACATCAGTCTCCCTCTCCCAAGTCTCATCCTGCACCTTCTTGTGGTTGCATTGCACTCGTACTAGAGGAACAGACCGGCCACAGATAACCTTTATATTACGACCAAAAATCCGAATAGGATTCTCCTTAAACGATGAATCCACTTCAAACTCATCCTCATTAGGTTGGAAAATATGTGATGGATCTGAGAAGTAATATCGAAGCTGAGAAACATAGAAAAAGTCGTGTGTAGCTTGGTACCCCTGAGATAACTGTAACCGATAGGCAACCGGCACAACTCTCCCAAACACCTCAAACAGCCCGAAGTACCTCAGAGAAAGTTTACCCTATCTCCTAATCCCCTTGTGTCTAAATCTCGGTGTGACACGCAGGAAAACCTTATCCCTGACCTTGAACTCTAGAGGTCATCTCTGGTGATCAGCATAAGACTTCTTTCATGAATGTATAGTAGCCATCTTTTTCTGAATCAGCTCTATCTTCCCTGTGGTATCCTGAAGACGACGAGGTCCTAGCAAAGCTGGATGTCCTACCTCCAGCCAACATAAGGGTTATCGGCATGGCCTACCGTACAAAGCCTCATAAGGTTCCAACTGAATAGTTTCTTGCAAACTATTTTTGTAGGAAAACTCCACAAGTGGTATATGCTTCTCCCAAGAACCTCAAAAATCCAGAATGCATGCTCGGGTATGTCCTCAAGTACTAGAATCATACGATCAGACTGGCCATCAGTCTGGAGATGGTATGTTGAATTCAAAAGTACCAGTTTACCCAAAGCCTTCTAAATCCCCTGCGAGACCCGATAAGTAAAATGTGCATCCCTATCTGAAATGATGGACCATGGAACTCCATGTAGATGTAAAATCTCACGGATGTACAACTATCCCATCTCATCAACATTGAAGGTCTCCCGGATCAGCAAGAAGTGAACAACCTTTGTGAGTCTGTCAATGACAACCCAAACTGCATCATTCCCTCAAGGTGACCTTGGTAAACCTATCATGAAATCCATCACAACATTGTTCCACATCCACTCGAAAATACGAAGCTACTAAAAAATCCCTATTGGTCGCTAATGCTCCGCCTTCACCTGCTAACAGATGGAACAATTCATGAAAAAACCATAAACATATCTCTTCATACCTGGCCACCAATACTGAAGGTGTAGATCACAATACATCTTGGTGATGCTAGGATGAACTACCCAAACTGAGGAATGAAAGTCTCACATCAGCTCCTCACGTATGTCTACTGGCACCAATACACACCCTTGGAAATGCAAGATATCATCCTTTCCTATGGTACATCCAGGAATAGGGTCCTCTCCTAACACACATTCCCATAGGACTAGGCCTTCAGAATCTCATAGCTGCCTCATTCGCACTCGATCAAGAAGAGTAGAGGTAACAGTCACAGAATAAAGAAAATTATACCCCATTTTATCGTGCACCTCCAAATGCATCATAGAGAATATAGCCATGAGAATCCATTAACTACTGGCCTCCTAAACTACCTGTATCTGAGTCCTCCTACTTAACGCTTCTATCACTACGTTTCCCTTCCCATGCGTGTAGGAAATCTCAAAGTCAAAGGACTAAAGGTACTCAACCCAGCTTCGCTATCTCTAATTCAGATCACACTGAGTGAAGATGTACTTGGGACTCTTTTGGTCAGGGAAAACCACAAAATTCTCTCCTAGAAGATAATGTCTCCAAGAGCGCAAGGCATGAACAACAGCTGCCAACTCAAGATCATGCGTCAGGTAATTCCTCTCATGTGGTCGCAACTACCGATGCCCATACGCAAAGACTCCATCTCACTGCATAAGAACAACTCCCAAACCAATACTTGAAGCATCACAGTACACATTATATCTCTTTTTTGGTTTTGGTAAGACTAGTATAGGTGCTGAAGTTAACCTCCCCTTCATCTCCTGAAAATCTGACTCGCAAGAATCTTACCACAATAACTTCACACCCTTTTTAGTCAGACTCATCAGTAGTGCTGCTGAATGTGAAAAGATCTATATGAAGCTTTTGTAGTATCCATCTAGCCCTAGAAAACTCCGCACATAAAAGAATTTCTTTGGTTGCTCCCCAGAAACTACTGATCTCACTTTCTCTGGGTCCACTGATACTCATGTCACTGAGATAAGATGACCCATGAAGTGAATCTGTTCCTTCCAAAAGTGGAATTTTGAGAGATTAACATATAATGGATGCTCTCTCAGTGTACTCAAAATGATCTCAAGATGTGTGGCATGGTCATTTCAAGTGTGAGAGTACACCAAGATATCGTCCATGAAGACAACCACGAAAGAATCCATGTACGGATAGAACCCTAGGTTCATCATCTCCATGAACACTGCAGGCACATTCGTGAGACCGAACGACATAACCATATACTCATATAGACCATACCTGCTCCAGAAGGCTATGAGAGGTATATTAGATGATCTAGCATGAAACTAAGATAACTATATCTCAAGTAAATCTTCAAGAACACCCGGACTCCTTGAAGCTGATCATAGAGATCATCAATCCTTGGTAAATGATATCGGTTCCTGACTGTCAACTGGTTCAACTTCTGATAGTCCACACAAAGCGTGAAGGTACCGTCTTCCTTCTTCGCAAACAGGACAGGAAAACCCTAAGGTGAAGCACTGGGTTGGATCAAACTTCTCGCTCTGAAGGAAAACCTGAAAAGTCCTATAGAATGATGTCCCTGCAATAATCCACCACTAGAGGAAAGTCTAACAGACAAGTCTCCTGATCATCCATATATAAATAAGAAATTTGGGCTGTAAATCTTCCTAACTCATGATGCTCTGGACCTGCTCTGCTCACCTGGACATCCCACTCACTCTTATGAAGAAATGATATACCCTATGGTAATTTGAAACTCACCCTGTGGCAATAACACTCGACGAATGCCTGGAAGGAAACTAGCCATTCCATTATGAGAATGACATCATAGCCTATCATCTCTATGAAATAGATGTCCCATAAATAGTGACACATACCAACCTCTAGAGGGAACTCCATACACAAACATACAATCTCCATTCTAGTCCCCAAAAGAGTTTCTAATGTCAAGATATCATCAGAAGAAATGATGCATAGCCCAAGGCTCTCCACAACTACAACATATATAAAGGTATGGGAAGCCCTTGTATCAAAAAGAGGAGAAGCTAAAACTAGAGAACTATGATCGTACCTAGAACTGTAGAAGTTCTAGGATCCTACTCCTGCTGGTTCTGCTCCACTGCAAAGGTCAGTCCTGCTCCACGACCCTGTGACCCTGCCTGAACACTCTGAGCTGATCCACTCTGTTGTCGCTGAAATTATGGTGACTGACCACCACAGCCACAACCTCCACCTCGTCCTGAACGACCACAAGAACTCCAGTTCTATAACTGGTTAGAAACTAGGGGTGATTCTCCCAAATGTGAAGTCATTGAAGAACCCCTGTCACTATCTTCTGGTGAGAACATTTGACAGAAGCACTGAAGGTGACCCATATTCTCGCATGATCAGCACTCTACTGTGTCTTTCAGGAAATTTGGACTCATATTCCCACTCTTTCTGCACTTGTAGCACACCACCTGGAAACCAAAAGATGTGTCTCTCCTCCTTGGATAACCATGTGAAGACTCCCTACGGTACTTCCTAATGTGAGTAGGAGGGATTTTAACTCCAGATGACGAGCCACCCTAGCTCACAACTCCGGAATCCATTAGATTGCGCTCTATGATCAGCTCCTGGTTGACTATAGAAGTGATAGAATTCAACCAAATATGTTCACCTATGATCAGATGTCATACCTCAGAACATCCCCAAACTACCTTTCCATGAATAACAGATCACCTCCTGGAATAGGCATGAAGAATTATAGCTTGGTAAAGCGGGAGTAATACTCCATAGCTGAAAGAGTACCCTGCTCCAGACTCGTAAACTCTTGGGATTGATCATCCCTCAAGGTCTCTGGATAGAAGTAGTCATAGAAGATGCAGTGAGACTCATCCCATGCCATAACCTGATGGCATCCCACCTATGAGATCACATCCCACCACATCTTGGTGGAGCCCCAAAGTATATAGGTTGCGAGTTTGACCCTCCTATCTGGAGTTGTCTCCAAATGATCCAAGATCATCAGAATGGCTTCTATCCATGACTCTGCTGCATTAGGCCCTCCTTCCCCTAAGAAAGATGGAGGATTCTATTGTTAGAAGACCCATGTCAAATAATCCATTGACAGGGCTGGAGGTGGTGCTCCCTTAAAAGTCTCCATCATCCTCATGAAGCCATACCTAAACTATGCATTCAAACCAGTATCAGGAATAATTGTTGGTGCCAAGACTGGCACAATAGGAGGATCCGTGGGAAGTCCCTGGTCAGTCGTATCCGACATCTGATCACTTCCGTGTAACTGGCGGACAACCGAAGGATGTCTCGATGGCATGACTCTGCAAGTTCAAATGCACACCTTAGATCAGGATTAATAGGGACTAAAAACTGAAAGTGTACGAAAGGAACAGGGGGAAGAAAGCATTCATTTTTTACAAAACATGAATACACGGCGTGTGCAATTCCTACAATACATGTTCCCTTAAGTCATTCTCATGGGCATGTACCTCTTCCAAAACTGGTCGTGCTACACCCAAACCACAATTGGTGTTTTCCTAATACATAGTGTGTACTTGAATCCTTTTCCTCTGCCCGAGCCCTTCTACACGGATAAGCCACACAGCTCTCCTAAGACGAGACCACACAGTGTGTTAGTAATAGACAGAGCGTGTACTAGAAAAGATTCACCTTTCCTCTGCTGTTAGTGACACGACCTGACACACGGCTCACATTACACGGCGTGTTCCCGGAGGACACATTGTGTACGTGAAAGGATAACATTGACCTGTGTTGTTAGTTATCCGGGTGGACATAGGTTCAGTACCACACGGCGTGTTCAACTGGTACATGACATGTTCCCACCAGACCTTCCTCATCCAGTGTCTCTACCCACCTGGCCTATGACACGGTTAGGGATTAGATGGTGGGTACTTAAAATACACAACATGTACTTAAGAAAATTAGTTTCTTCATAAATATAAGAACACATGGCATGTACTTAACATTACATTCCATGTATTCAAGATTTTTCCAGACAATAAGCCTCATAAACTACTCTAAAACCCAGAAAAACACTAAAACAACATTGAATGTGCCAAATTCTGATCCATGAGGGATCATACTCCACGCGAATCAAAGTTTGGCATCTTATACATGTTATAAACATGATAACTAGGAAATGATCCACAAAATTCTAGTCCATGAGGGCTCATAACACATCAAGAACTAATGTTTGGCATCCATTCAAGCAAAACATTACCCAAACAATACCCTATCAAACATCATGTATTTTATCAAGGCAATTATCACAACAACATGAATATTTTACACAACATCTATTACAACAACATGAAATTGCCAATACATCTTATATGGAATGGAAATAAAGCATGACATGTGATTTCTAGCAAGTTCTTATATGATGCATGAGATGGAATACCCTCATCTCAACGGGTTGAAATAGAAATAGAACCTCAATAACACCAACGATAACATCACAAAACATGTGAATCACCCAATGGTGAAAATAAAATCAACCATAAAATTGTAAAAGAAAAATTGAAATAACAAGGTAGATTGGATTTTCCCTGCACATGGGTCAGCTACTCATGGGTATAGATTATTACCAAGTACCTATTTTCGTCCTATAAGTGACTATAGGCTCCAAAACGTAAGTCAAGAAGAAAGGAATTTCCTCTGATACCACTTTGTAACGCCCTTGTTCTGGAAGCCACCCAGAGGTGCCCCGTACCTGGTTGGTAACATGGTCTCAAGCGCATTTCCCTGAATGCCAGAGGCTTCCGACTAGTAGTGAGGGCCTTGGGTGTGATAGTGGGGAACTATGCCCACATTGGAAGAGTAACACAGTGGAAGAAAACAATAGCAGTAGAGGAAACAGAGACATACCATGCAACAGTAAGGAGCATAAGACTGGTAATAATAAACTAGAGTACACACACACACACACACACACATATATATATATGAATGATTCATGATACATATGTCTAGGAAAACAGCCAAAAAATCACCATTTTGGAATACAACAATACTAAACCAAGTACAAAAGAAAGCAAGTAAGCAACTTCTTAGCCTCGCAAGCCATAGCTTAGTCCCATGCTCTCCAACTCCCCAGAAATCAAGTACCTGAAGTAGATGTGTATTTTTCTTTATCTATTCCTGCAAGAATATTATCTTTTTAGGCCTAAAATCATGGCCCAAACAGGGTGTGAGAATAAATACTTATAAGAAACCTCCACGAGATCTATGCCTAATAGACAATGAATATATGGAAGGTAAATTACGGAAGGCAGTAAACAAGGAAGTAATCAGCAGTAAAAAATCAACAGTTTCAATGAATTCAATTCACAACATAAAATTCAAGAGCTGATCAAAATAGATAAATAAAACCAGGTAACCCTCACGGAAATACCCATAGCCTTAACCCTCTGTTCCTACCTAACAAGTGAAAGCAAGCAACTAAACACAAGGTAACCCTATGGAAAGTGCTCACAGCCTATCCCATCTGGTCATACCTTACAATTACAACAAAAACTATGGGTAGTACACTCAGTCTAACCCCTCTGGTTCATCTTAGCATAGACTCTCTGAGGAAGAACTCACTGCCAATTCCCCATATAGTCTCATAACGGTACTCAAGGCGCTCTAGGGAAGCACTTACATCACATTCCCTCTATGGACTACGTCGACGAACTACAACCCTATGTAAGTCAAGAAAGTAAGCAATGCACATCGGCCAAAGTAAACCTCAAGAACTACTTGGATAGTAGTCTACAACATATTAGCATGTCTGAACAATAGGAACCCATCCTACAACACTAGGCATAGAAAGTAAACATAATCCCTATAGGAAGACTAGAACCAACGGTCAAAACAGGAAAACATGCATGGGAAAACACTTCCAAAGCATAGCAGTTAACCATATTCACATTCAATAACCTCTACTCAAGCATACAAGCAAGCAGGAAAACAATAGGGCTAAAACGGTAAATGCGCAATACCATGTTCATGGGTATTAGGAAAATTTGCACATAACACTGAAAGAATTCCAATAGAAAGGCTCAAAACATCTACCTCGTCATTTGGAAATCGCTATATGTGAACCTCGAGGCTTGAATCACCTTAGAACGCTAAAGATCTAAAAAAAGTTCTAAAACGTTTAATGGAGGATACCTTGGGGAAGAAGAGGAATCATGAAACGAAGCTCAATCAGAAGAGAGAGATTATCGATTCGATCCCAACGCAATCGACGATGGTCGAATCGTAGGTCAGACAGAGGCTTGGGGGATCAGAGAAGGATCACAACCGTATGGGAGCTCTTGGCCAAACAAGACCTAGAAGAAGTGTGTTCTGGCGATTAAATGCAACCCTGGTATGTTTAATGAAAAAAAGTACACGACGTGTACTTTTAGAGTACACAACGTGTACTCACTATTTCTGTACTTCGCTTTAGGAGGTCTCCAGGTCACCCGCACATGGCCATGTACATGGTCACTACACATCCAGCACACGACTACCCGTGGTAACCGAGTACATGGCATGTACTCATAAAGTACATGTCGCGTACTTAGAAAATTTCCCGAATGTCCTCTTTTTCTCAAATATGACCAGAGAAGGAAAACATACCTGAAAAAAAGATCTGGGTTCATATAGAAGATCTCATGGACGTGGGTAGTGACTAAAGAATGGTATTTGGTTAGATCTTATGAAATGCACAAAGATTTGGGGGAGTTAATAGAAGAGTGAGTGAGAGGGGTTGTAGTGGAGGAGAGGAGTGAATTTTGAATATTTTATTCATTATTTTATTATTCGCCTCAAGACAACCAATTTTTTTGATTAATGTGACCCCTAATATTAATAAGTTCATGATAGTTCAAACCATGTGTGCTTACATCACCCATGAGTTCATAAATAGTTTATTTTACTAATAATTTGTATATACGGTATTTTATCGTATTTCAGTATTCATAAAAAAGTTGAGTATTTCAGAAAAATACCAAAAAACAATCCTTACCATTTTTTTGATGTGTATAATTAAAAAATGAATTCCATTTTTTGAAAATATTTTTCTATATATTTTTAATTTACTTTTTAAATAAAATCACAATTCATTCAAAAAACAACATTAAAACTATAACTCATTTTATAACACCTTGAAAAATTAATCAAGGTCCCCTAAAAATATCTTACAACAATAAGACAAGAAAATAACAATTAATGATTAAATTTTAGGAAAATACATTTCTATTTTAAATTATTAAATTAACCATAAAATTTTAATTAAAATATTTATGACATACAAAAACACCAATACATATACTATAATCTATTTTTTCAATTTTAAGATGTTTTAATAGAATTTATAGATTCATGGGTAGAGATTCTATTTTTTTGGTTGATTTACAATTCATACTATTCATTACTATTCATAAGGGTATGTTACTATTCATAATGGTATGCTACAATTCACCAAAAATTAAGTTTGTCTTATCAGACAATAAATATCTTACGGAATGCAACCATGTATGTCATTTTTTAGAAAATCAAATCGCAGAGGTGGGAAATTTAAGCTTACTTGGCTATGTTATCACAAAGTGGTGTTTTGTAGATACTTAGTGTTTTATGCATTCTATGTTAAATTTACTTTTAATTACTTAGGGTGTTATATTACCCTTTATACTATGCATAAATAATCATTTCAGGTGTATTGCCACACTCAATGGGTTTTTAACTATCCTTGTCTCAAATCCCCATGGGTCTAACGGGATTCGTGAAGGGTCTCAAAATTTCATTGAATTAAATTCACATTATTTAATTTAAAAGAAATTGAACAATTTGGAAAATAAATGGAACAATCACAAACTCATAATATTAATCAATACGATGGGAATTATTAGTTTCACTACCCACTTCAACATATAGATGAACTCTCTTCAAACTGTATCCCTTATTTCAATGTAGAATGATCTAATTCAAAACAGAAAAGAAGATCTCAGACCAAATCCTAGGATGAAGATCTAAAAAATGAATATACAATACAACCTTGAAATAATCCAACCAAAATATTGGAAAACAACACTCTCAAAATGGACAAAAAGTCTTGGGAGGTAAGAGCCCAATCTTGGAAAATATCTCATACCAATGAAGATTTTATCCTTCCAGGGGAACATCAATTCACAAAAAATAATGTTTAAAGAGCCTAAAAACACTCACGGGGTCTTCCAACAGAAAAGGAATCCATGTTAGGATTATTAGGGGTGATTAGGGATATAAAATGGGAGTTTGAGATTTTTTAATTTAAATTTATAGGTAATAAATAACCATGTGCGCAGTTTTTAGATAGGTTGGATGGTTTGACACACTGTGCTCCCTAACCATGAACCCATACTATCCACGGGGTTAATGATTTATCCTTGAGGAACATGGTATATTAAAATGTGTGAAAGAAATGAAAACCCATTTTAATTGGGGTTGTATTTTTCAGGGAGGTTGGTAACATATATTATTCAAATCGTGTACCCCTTTATATAGCTTAAAATAAAGGGATCATTTTGCAGGGAAAACCCACATGGTTTTCCTTAATCATGTACCAACCATGCATAACCCAATTGGCTTCCAAAATTTTCCAAATTCTACTTAAACAAACAAAAATAAATACCCAACCATGAAATGATCAAAACATGGGTAAATAGAACCGAAAAAATTGTACAATACATCTCTAGAAATGTCATGATCTTATAATCTTCCCACTTTATAATAGTTCATCCTTGATCGATACTCCCAAGCATCACTAAGAATCCAAAATTAAATGTTCAGGACACTAGGCCCACATATCTACCTCCCTCTCCTATGTTTCCTCCTGAACATGTCCATACTACTGAAAAATGAAAAAATTACATAGTCTCTCTCTATATACTTTCTCAATTTAATCAATAACACAAATTGGATTCACCTCAAAGGATGAATCATCCGAAAACTCAACAACATCAACTTTGATCACATGAGAAGGGTTGGTATTATACTAATCATGTTGCGACACCAGAAAAATAACATCGGTTTCACTATACCTCTATGTTATAACCAAAGGTTATGCCATAAGCTCATTTCTCTCCACAATCCCAAAATGGTCAAACAAAAATAAGCACCATCATTCCTTACCTTCGAATATGAAAGTAACCTATATTGGTAACACTTGAAGGAATACACATTCACCCATTGTAAACTTGAGAAGTCAATAACATCGATTAGAATAATAATTATATTTACTTTGAGCAATAGTTATGCATTTTTAAATCAATTGAACCAACCTCGAGGTCTCTATTACAAGACTCGGCCCCTACAGATCTGACTCCCCTACCTCCTACCAACATAATTGTGATCAACATGGCCTACTATAAAGTGCCTCATATGGTGATATCATAATATACATATGTTGAATTCTTTTATAGGAACACTAAAAAATTGATAATTATTTCTATTAAGATCCCCCAATGTCTAGGACACATACTCGCAACATGTTAGAAAGCACATGAATAGTATATTCTAATTTCCTATCTTTTTTGGGTGAAAATCCATACTCAGAAAGAGCTAGTTACCCAATTTATTCTATAAGCATTTCTAGAACTAAAATATAAAGAAACTATCATGATATAAAACTATACTCCCCCTCACCCATTGAAACTAGTCTATCTACCGAGCATAAAAATTCCCCAACAGACAAAATTTTAAACTTCCTACAATTGTAATGAAGTGGTATACATTCAAAAACCAACCCACAATCACCAACATCACGTCATTCTTCTAATGGTTCCTTGAATGAACAACCACAAAATCCATGGTAACGTTGTCACAATTCCATTCCAAAATGGGAAATTGGTTTAACAATCCCCAAGTTCAATAATTCTATGACTTCACATGGTGACAGGTGTAGAATCAGGTCACAAAACCCAAAATTTTCCTTTTCGTTCCCTACCATCATTATTTTCAACCTAGGTCATGGTACATTTTGGTCAAACCAGGATGCACTTCTATCCCTGATGCATGAAACTAATTCATCAGCTCCTCACACATACATATAGGCATAAAAACATGGATCCAGACATAGATGATCTCATCATCATCTATATTCCAATTAGGATATGAATTCCCACCTTATAGACTTTCCCATAATTCCAAACACTCTATATCCCCATATTTTCTCACATTGATCCAGCTCATAAGTGTTCACTCAACTGATAAAGATATGAGATTAATCTATCCTTGACCTTCCTAAACCTCTATTTGAATATCATCTAAAAAATGAATCATCTTCCATTCAAAAATAGACTCATAGACTACCTACTAATATTTATTTTGGCTTAAATTGTCAGTAACATTGTTTCCTTTCCCAAGTATACAGGTAACCACAAAATCAAATTTCCGCATATACTAAATCCATATTTACTACCATATATTCAAATCTAATTAAAAAAGATATAATTTATTTTTTTTGGTTAGTAAACAAAATAAAACATTGTCTCAACAAGTAATTTCACCAACAATTTATGTTATAAACCATCGTGCCTAACTCAAGATCTTGTTTATGGTAATTCTGTTCATGTGGACTCAAATGATGTGACCCATACACCATAATCCGATCACTCTACATCAATACTTTCCCAATTATAATCCTATTAGAATAAAAAAAAGATATAAAACACACCCAACATTGGTAGTATCAAAATCATCATGGTTTTAAAATGCTTCTTCAACTCTTGGAATGGATTATTAAATGTTCTAAACCATTCAGATTTGATATCCTTCTTGTTCAGAACCCGAATTAGTTCCACCATGCGTAAATTTACTTTTTCTGAATCTCTGATAATATCCTACTAAACATAATAATAATTTTTTATCAAAAAAATAATTGGGATGCTCCCAAGAAACAACTACCTAGACATTCTTTGGGACCACTAACACACCTTTATTAGAGGTAGTGTGTCCCAACAAATGTACCATGTTGATCAAAAATTGTCACTTATATTTCATGGTGTATAGTTAATGATCCCTCAGTGTACTCAGGATAATTTCAATATTTTGGGAATGATTTTTATGAGTCTTGGAGTACACCAAGATGTCAACCACAAAAAATCCACAAACCAATCCATGTATGGGTGAAATATTCAGGTCACTAAGGCTATAAACACAGTTAGAGTGTTCTTAATCCCAAACAGAATCATAATGAACTCATATATTCCATACCTTTTTCTAAAAGAAGTATATTTCATATCATATTGTAAAACTCTCAACTGATGGTACCCCAACCTCATGCCTGTCTTGGAGAATACACAAGATCCTCTCAACTAATCAATGATTTTATCAATGTGTAGAAGAGGATACAAGATCTTAATTTTTATCTAGTTAATCCTCTAGTAATTAACACATAAACACAATGTTCCATCATCATTGTTAGAAAAAAACATCATTACACTATGTTGGTGTACTCGTATGGTTAAATCCATTATCCATCAATTATTCCATATGAGCCTTCAATCCTTGATGTTTTCTTTGATCTATTCGTTAAGTTATAATAAAAACTGGATCGGCTCCTGACATGAGCTCAATTGTTATCCAAATATCTATCTTAGATGTAATACCTAATAACTCCTTAGAAAACACATACTGAAACAAGTCTACTATGGGTGGATAAACTCTTTTTTTAAACTCCATCATCTAACATAAGCATCAAAACAAGGGGAGTGAGATCCATTAGTTATTTATGAACTAGCCATGCACGAACTGCTAGAATATCCCATTAACTATGAATAATATAACACTTACCCTCTTGATATGTAAATTTTACTCTCTTATGGTTACAATAAGTGTTCTAAAAGTATGATACCATCCATTCTATAGCTAAAATCAATTAAAACATAAAATTTCTTGTATGTAAAGATCCCAAAAAAACAACACTCACTAACCTTAAGTGAACAAAATCTTCATAGACATATTTCCTTCCACTATACACCCAGCGATGTTTCAATCATTATAACCCCACTCAAAAACTCCACTTTCAGGCTCAAACAATTCAAAAATAGTGAATATATAATGTAATGAGATGATTATATATCAAATAAATATCTACAAATCATATAATATACAAAAATAGAACCTTTTATAATTGATGTCCAAGCCATGATATCCAATAGTGCATTCTAAAATATATGAAATAGACCTGTACATATTCTCTATACTCTAGTTTGATTCCATTATACTACACTACTCTACTGATATAAGTAGTATTTCTCTAAATTACCATGTCTGTTACCCTGAACCCATGACTAGTAGAGCTCCAACTACATGATTGTTAATGGGTATAAGACCATAATCAATTACATTGGTTCATCCTACATACTAAAACATTACCCATCAGTAGAGGGTTCTTCCAATACATCAATAAGTTTCAGATCCAACTGAAAACTCTTAACTCCATTGATTATTGGTGAAACTGGGTAAGAATGTGACAACTCCAACAACACTGATGGAAAAAACACTTGATTACCACTCTTTATAACTAATCATTCCCCCTAGATAGTTTATTTTTAAATACTATAGTTATCATTCTCAAAATAATGCTTCAAACCCTTAGAAAAAGTACCTCCTGGTCTTCTATAAAAAACAAGATGTCCTCCACTAGAATCATCTTTCATGTTCCCCTTAAAAATGAGACCCTCATTCACTGCCTTAGTGAACTTCTTCATCTGAAAGATATTAACCTAGGACATAATATCACATTTATTTCAATCTTGAAAATATTTCACCACTCTTATGTTATACCCTACCTGTGTTGGGGGAATTTTTTAGGTCTTAGAAGTGACCATCATAGTTCAACATTGACATTATTCCATGGGTTAACCACATATATTATCCCACCATCTCCTATATGAGTATCCATATATAAAAGTGTTTCATGAATTTTTCTAAATTCCTTTCCATATCATGCCCTCTATCTACTCATATTGATCCTGGATATCCAAAAATCACTTCTCTTGACCCCATAACATATAATCGTACATCTTGTCTCTTTTCTCTATAGTATATTCTAAATTTTCAAGAATTTTCTTAATGGAATCAATATATAACTCAGCTGCCTTAGGTCCACCATCTCTAGTGAAGGATGGAGAGTGTTGGAACCAGAACTCTCATGTTAGATCAGACATATTCCACATAACCCACCCTATGTATCTTTCCATGAAATATATAAATAGAGAAAAGTTCCCACAAAACTTCTCCCCCATTCCTTCACATGGAACTATAGGGGACTCTAGTACCACTATTAGAGGATCATTCTTAGTAATTTCCTCATGTTGTCCTATCAAAAAACGTCCCAATGGTGACATGTATCTACAATACCTTCCATCTGTATGAGGAAACATAACGCATAATTAAAACATTTACACAAGATAATTTCACATAAATCCATAATAGCTTATCCCACATACACTACCATGTGGTCAAAACCATGGCACTATAACTTCTCTTAACCATCCCTAAGCTGATCTCGGGCCAACATTATGTAAACCATTTTTCATAATTATAAGATTACTATTAGACTACCCATTTTATAAATTTAAAATTACAATATATAACATTGTTTAACCATTTTATTGCATTAATATGCCCCATTTCATTTATAATACACAAACAATGAAATAATTTTCATTTCCGAAAACCCATTCATAACTTCTATTTTCATTCATTTCTAAATTGATGCATGTCAAATAAAATATGATGTTCCTATAATGATTTATGCATACAAAATTCTAATGAAATACAGAGAAAAGAAAAATATATATGAAAAAATAGCACCAAACAACATGTATATATCCCAAGGTGAAGTAACATCAACTGTAACAATAAACATCATGAACAACAATCCCACCTTTGGTACTTTGGCATTCCCCAACGCATTGTTTAGCTACTCCCTTGAACGATCTCATAACTATGTAATGACTCACAATAGTATCCGGACAACCTTTCTGAAATAATTGGAAAATTTAAAATAAATGTAAACTCTTCTTATTACACCTTTAGCATACCAACTCAGGTGGCACATAGTGGTTCCTCGAGTCAGTTCTCCATATGACCTTAAGAATTGATCCCCATAAGCCAGAGGGAACTAAATAGTAGAGAGGGTATAATATATAATGTCAGGGGGATTATACCCTCTTTATCAAAGAATCACAATAACTAAACTCAATATGAAATGTATCCAAGATACTGCAATTATCATTAATAACCAAACATCACATGAATATATCCAAAACATGGGATATGGACCTAATCCAAAGTAGTAAATATGTAATTCCATATAAGTGTCATGCACTAATAAACATCCAAAAATAATGGCACAGTAAAAACTCCAAATATATTCCTCAAATTATATCTAATACCCTCCACCATGCTCCTCCTTGAATACCAACACATTAATCTAACATAAGAATATTTCACTTATCTTTTATTGCAAATAAGAAGTCTATTCAGGTACCAATCAGGAATCCTAAGGTGTGATTATAACTTTTTAGGCCACCACCAGTAGTGTTTAATGAAATATACAATCTATAAAATTATATGAAGTTTCATAAATAAATAATAAATAATCTAATAAAAGTAAACATGTTACATAGTAATTATTATTAAATTAATAACATTGGCCCTCGTGTTCAAGGTGACACCTAATCCAATCATACAAGCTTCGGCCCATGATGGAGTCTAAACCACACACCATAGGGATTTTACATTTCATTATTTCATGGTCATTCATTATTAATTTAATTCCAATTTCATTTTTAGTACCTTGGAGTGTCATTCCAAACACCAATTAACATATATTCAATAGGGTCCTATATAAGTAGTCTTGAACACCATGTTTCTTTTTAGAAATATTAAATGGCCATCAACTCATTGATCAATAACATATATCAAAAAATCACATGTATGAAAAGGTGGATCAGAGTAGCATTTGGGAACCCCGTGGGTATTATGAGAAACAGTCCTAGACCCACAACTCATTGATCAATTGTTAAAAAATATCACACACACATAGAGACATATATATATATATATCAAGGTTAACCATCATTAAAAAAATTATCAATCGTTCATATAATTAAGATAAAATTTATTTTTCAATCACAAACTTAGTTATATAATAAAATCACATGATATGACATGAACAACTCCCCATTAATCCCTTAATATTAATTTATTTAACAACACATTAAACCTCTTAAATAAGGTCAATCGAACCTTTAATAAACTTCATCAAACCATGATTAATGTATTTTATTCAATTCTAAAAACCCATTATTCCCGATTTTAAAATTCATAAATCATTATTTCAAGGGTATTGGAAAACCTCTTAGGTTTCAATCAAGCCAATTATCATATCTATAGTTGGTCCAATGGGATCAGTCAAGGGTCTCAAAATTCCCTAGAATTATAATCACTTTTTTAATTTGAAATAAATTTCACAATGTGGCTATATAATGGAACAATTATATACACATTATCAAAATCAAGACTACGCGGATTCAAAGTTAGACCGCCTACAACAAGGTCATTAACAAAAACTCATCAAACCATAGCCCTTAATTTGATAAAGAATTATCTATTTCACAACAGCGAATAATATATAGGACCAAAACCTAGGATCAATATCCAATGAAGTATGTTCTACAAAAACATAGATATAAACCTCTAAAAATGGGGGAAACATCCCTCTCCAATGGGAGAGAAATATGGGAAATAGAGTATCCCAATCAAGAAATATATCACTTATCAAAGTGGAGTTGATCCTTCCACTAGATCTTTATTTAACAAGGAATAGAGTTCTTGGGGACTAGGAATCCTCTCAAAATCCTCCAAAATTAAAAGTATTTAATGTTATTCCTATTGGAGAGGACTATAATTATTAATCAATGATATGGGAATTCTTAATTTAAATTTTTTATAATTAAATAACAATGTGCATGGTTTCATGGATGGATCGACTGGTTAAACAAACTGTATACACTAAAAGTTTGTCCCTACTATCCATGGGATTAACTATTTCTACATTAGGTTCTTGGTTTTCCAAACCACAAAAAAATTATGAAAACACCACTACCTCATGGGTTCACTTTTTTGGTAGAATGGATGATTGGGTTGTTCAAATTTTGAACTTCTTTCTTGTCCTCAAAATGGAGCACATAGTTTGTTGTGGAAAAGTGCACAGTTTCCTTGAAAAAACTTCATTGTTTTACCTAATAGTGTGTCATCCATGAACAGTGGGATTTTAAATTCTCAGAGTTCACCCTCAATGACCGCAAAGAAATACCCAACCATGTAATGATCAAAACAAGTTATAAAGAATACCTAAAAATGAGTTTGATACATATATAGAAAGTTTGGGTTCTTAAAATTTTAAAGACACCCATTCATAAAAAAATATTATACATGGACGGTGTGTCAAAACCATACCGAGTTTCTTTTTAAAAAATTTATGAAAATTTTCAATCCAATAATTAAACCATAACTTGTATTCCATACCCTCATGATGCAAACTAGGATCAACATCTCATTTTGGTCTAGCTCTCTCTAAATTATTCCTTCTTCTAGTCATATTGGGTACTCTTTTATCCCCATAATTTTTCGTTTTAGCCACTTAGCTCCACATATTTTTATTTATATAATTTTTCATTACATATTATTCATTCTAGTTATCATTTTTCATAATTTCTAATTCCCCTTATTTTTAATTTTATTTGTGTTCATCAAACTGAGACCCATTACAACTTTCACAAATTGATTCATATTGAGTCCTACCCATTCCAATTTAACACTCTTACACAAAATTTTTCCTATGATTATTTCCAAAATTATTTACAGACTACTTATTATTACCCTAATAATCCTTTCCCTTGTGGAATAACCATGACATATTTTTTTATCTATTGTATCACCAAAAATTTTCTAGGTGTCATATATTTTTAAAAAATAAATAAAATCAAATAATCAAAAGTTTTAAGGATTTTTATGCTTCCAATAACATATATTATATATCATTTTATATTTTACTAGACCGAATAAATATCATATATGAATATAATCACTGCCATAGATATTCAACATCCAGTATTTTTATTAAAATCAGCATCTAATTTAGAAAAATTCTATTATTTTCATTATCATATTTAATTCATAAGCACTCTATTTTATTATGGGGTATAAATATTTTAGACATCATTTACTATATAATATTTTATAATATAACATATAAATTTATGTGAATTTTATGAATAATCATATTCTTTATTTTTTATTTTTTAACCATGTTAATTTTAAGAAAGAATATTTATTATTTATTAATATAAATATTCACATGTTTCATTGATTATGTGACTGAATGAAATTATATTTTGTAATAATTATTTATAAATTGAATGAAATATATCTCACTATTTATTTTATGTTAAGCCCTATCAAAATAAATATCATTGTGAATATTATCCTTATTCATTAAATATTTATATTGTATTTTTGGTAGCTAGATTCCAATGTGTATTATAATCTATATGTATTTTCTAGGGGGAATAATAAATGATTAAATATTCTTTACACACTTAAAGGATACATATTCATCACTAATTATGAGGAATGAATTTCATTTTTTAATGTTTCATTGGTAAAGTAGAAAAAATATTATCAAATTTAATCTCTCAATTCATCTTTCGTACACTCTAAAAAATGAATAATGAGTAGGAATAAGAATTAAATGTATGCCCATTAATGAAAAATTGGTTTATAATTATAAAAAAAAATTAAATTCTAGGATCAAAATATCATCCTTAATTTTCATGGAATGACAATGTTGGGTTTATCCAATACCCTTTTGATAATAAAATGTATACTGAATTATTTAACATGTTCCTAGGTAATAAAAATTATTTTTCATTATAAAAAATAACATTATCCATCTTTCAATGAGAATATAAAAAATGTTATCAAATATTTACGACTACTTCTACAACACATCGATCACTAATCCATTAAAATTGAATTACCAAACCCATCGTCGAGACCACCTAATATCATAATTATATATTCAACTAGGAAATATATATTAAATACATTACCGTGGACCTAAATTAACAAAAATAAAATCATTTTCCACTATAAATGCCATAAAAGTACACTTTCTCTTCATGAGAATCTTGATTATTTAGATAACATTATTTTTTATCATTAATTGAATTGAGGAATATATTTTTATTTTTTTACCTATATTATTTTTCTTAACCATTCATTGTCACTGCTATAATAATTAAAATTTTATAAACATGTTTAATCATCCTATAATGCCTATAATCTGGTCGATTTTTTAAATTTAAATTGAAAATAAAAAAAAATCAACTATTTCCATAATGTAATATTCAATATTTTTATTTTCAGTTAACTGATGTAGAGATCATATTGTTTTAATAAAATAGAATTTATTTTATAAATTAATGGATTACAAAATTAAATGATAATTATAGTTTGTGGTCTGTGGTTTGTTGGATAATATCATATTGATTTAAAGAGAATTAATGAAATTAAAAAATAAATGATGAATGATTGTATCCCATGGAATTTAAAATTAAAATATGATTTTATGATTTATCGTGCATAGTATGAGTCATTATGGTTGTATTATTATAGAAATGTTTACTGTAGTTATTAAATTACAAAATTAAAATCGATATGGTGTAATGTAAATTAATTATTTTCAATTGTAATATCTAAGGAAAAAATGAATTATTTTAAAAGGGTTTAATGGTAACTTATATTATAAATTCATGATATTTAAATAAATTTTTAACATCACAGTAGTTTTCTAAGGAGATTGAAAAGGTACATGTAGAATTTCTTCTATAAAATTATGTAGATAGAATGGAGGTGTTTAATAGAGGGTATTATGATCGAATTTATCCTCCCTAATTAGATAGAGTTAATCCTTAAAATTTTATGGAATGGGGTAGAGAATGTGTTACTGAAAATTGGTTTACTACCATGGAATACCCCCCATTTTTGGACTCCTCTATATATCATTGTTGGTGGTAGTTTACTCATTTCCAAAAGATATCATAGGATGAAAAATCAAATAGACGACCAATGGACTATAATGGTATGTTGCTATTTTATTTTTTGATAACATTATACACCCTGACTGGGTAGGTATAAAACAAGGTTTCCACATTTACATTTTTTTCCATAGGATATTTTTCCCACATTGTTAAGAATTTTTTTTCTTTATTACATGAACATAAAAATTACAAATGTTGAAATTAATATTCCAAGTATAACGAATTTTTACATTGAATTCCACTGGTGGATAATATGATAAACCTACCCCAAAAGTTTTTTTTTATACTAGAATCTGAAAATATTTACTATATTTTCAGTCACTCCATTACTGGGTAACTACATTAAAATGAATTTTGATATTTCACATAGAACCCCTTAAATCACCTCTATCTACTCATCATTGTTGCACTACATTGGATGTAGTCAACATCTGTTTAAAAACATGAATGTGTACTCATAATTTTTTAAAATATAATACTTTATTTTAATAATGGTACCCTAAATATAGTTCCCCAGGAAATTCATGGTCTCTAAAAAACGAGAAAAAATATTCTGGAAAATTTCTGGATAAAAATATGCATTGTGTGTAAGTACTACATGGATTTCTATTCACTATAGACTATTCATAATTCTCTATGTATTATACTTCATTATTTTATTTACAATACACAGAAAAGTGATTTACATAATATTTTTATAACTAATTCATTGTATTTTTCATTTATAATCTACCGTGAGAAATATCATTTACAAACATCCTTTTCCAAATCCATTTCATTATGAATAGACATTACTTTAAAAACTTCCAAAATTATATGATTTTTTAATTACTCTTTAGATATTCTTTTAAAATGTCATATAGGAAAAATTATGTGAAAATTTTGGTATTTATTTGAAAAAATTACAAATATATTATTATCCACCAAAATTCAATTATTCTTATTTTCATTTAACCATTTAAATTGTCCATTGTGAAAATAATTTCTAATACAGTACCTGGGTAATTGATATATAGGACCATATTTTGATTTCCCCATTAAATAACTCTCTCTTTATTTATAATGACTCTCATCCTTTGAGAAACTATTAATGTTATAATTATTCATGAGATTTAGAAACTGGTTGTCTACTGAAAACTAGCTACATATTTATTAGAATATAAACTCTTTTATCAACATGGGAAAATATTGACAAAATCCAAAACAAAAAATTAATATCCATACTTTATCATGTTTATTTTAAAATTCTAAATTTTTTAAAAATGTAGTTTTATTATTATATAATCACTATGTAAATCCTTATCCACCCATTTTCTGCATTCTCACACTAAAAATACAGGAATGAATTATTTATGTTGTTTGGTGGATGAATATTCAATCTATGATCATCATCATCCTTAAATACCTCTTATTACACCATGTTATGTATAAGAGTTTCCAAAGTACAAGTTAAATGGAATCAATGTTGTTTTAGTATCTCACCGCCAAGAGGGGGGGGGGGGTCAAAGTGATTTTTCTGAGAAGTCATTAATTATACACACTCAAGGAAACTTTCACATCATATATAATAGAAATGAAACTATTTTTAAAAAAATACTATAGTTGGAATAAATATAAAACAATTTACAACATAAATGAATATTGTAAATATAATTGGAATAAGATCAAAATATATTTTATCAATGAAATTAAATTCAATATATTAACTAATTTAAATTATATAAATATTATTGAAGTATATAATATTTTTCATAACCGAACATATTCTCTTTTAATAAAAATTTACAAAAGGATCAATACTAAGATTCAAAGTATTCATGTTCAAAAACAACAAAACATAATTGATCAATATATGATAAAAAGAAATAAGAACATTCTCTAAACATGTTCAATAATATTCATAAATCACTTTATCTTACCCAAATATCCAATTTGATAACTTAATAAGATTAATGCATGTACTAATACCTATGCCTTCTATTAATAAGACATTTAAAAGTAGATTCTTCCATCTTGGGTTCTCTTAGATATTATATGAGAAACATAAATTGATTATAATAGGAAGAGTATGTCTTTTATAACAAAAAACAACACATTATGAAGATCTAAAATCACAAATGGAAACATAAAGAAATAGAAGTATTCTGATACTATATTAGTTTAAAACAATTGAATAATGGTGTTTCAAAAATATTTACCACATTCCTCAATCTCATATGTATATTCATTGAACATTATATAAATAAAGTTGGAAAAACCATATCTTTAGGAATATCTTGATATTTTAACAAAGACGAAATCCCAAATTAAATATTCTGGATGAAATGGTCTATTTGACATCAAGATGTTTTCAATGTTTATTGTTAGGAATATTATCATTGAGAACATGTGATTTAGAAGACCAAATATTTAAAAATAACTTTAAATGTCAATATAAATTTAATAGTACCATATCTAGTGATTTGGAAGTTACCAAAAAAACTGATCAAATGAATGTTATTATACAAATAAGACTCAAAATTGTCTACATTTATATAGTTACAAAACAAAAAAAATCTATATTAACTAAAAAAAATCATTTAACTTTCATTAAACATACTTTCTCAATGAATATAAAATTAATGATATATAGTTTATCCACTTACTCAAATAATATAAATAAAAAATAATTCATACATACATAAAATTTTACCCTCTTCATAACTTTATCTTCCTTGGTAACATTTCTACCATTATAAATACATTACACTGAATTTTAAAACATTATCTCTCCTCCAATATGACTACAAAAAATAAAATAAAATAGTTACAAACATAATTTAAAAGGGGATCTAATTTTTACAAAATCTCATAATATTTTTAATGAATAAAATTATAAAAAACCACATATTTAATTGATTTTTATGAGAAAATAATATATAAATTAAAAGATAAATTTAAGAATATTAAAAAAACATATGAAAACTTAATATAATTAAAATAACTACATATTATTGACATTGAATTTAAAAAATTTGTGTATGAATTACCGTAATTATAGTAAAGTGTAATTTATGATAATTTCCATAAGATAATCATTTTAGGAATTGGGTAGAATTTACAAAAAATAAATTATACACAAAAATATATGTATCTTTTAAATATAGTTCAATGATATATAATACATGCATTATTAAAATTAATTCAATTTTATTTTAGAATAAAAATATTACATGTGTAAATAGTTTTGAAGTATATTCATAATGAAATCCCCTCTTATCAGAAGGATTTTTTCAATGTCCATATAATGACTAATAATAAACTGGTGATTATAACTTTACACTGATCGATATAATTATATATTTAATGAATTCAAATAAATGAATATTTAATATTTTGGTAAATATATTACCAAATTTTTTAGTTTCTTTACACTCATGAATAATATCACCATGTTATATATCTTCCCAAAGGAATTGTTTTCTAAAGCTTTGTGTATATATGATTTGATATTTTTTTAACTCATAGATAATGAATATGATATAGAAATACTGTAATTATTTATATTTTGACTATAAGGAATTCATAAATTAATGAGTGTGTGTTACATCCAATAAAATTATGTGAAACAAAATACAAATTTTCTATATTCATATTTTGTAGTATAATGGGAATATAAATGTTTCTTCTGAAAGAATAAAAAGATAATTCCTCAAATAAAAAATAAAAAATTTAAGAATTACTCTTCTGATCAATATTACATATTTAAAAATTTATAACTATATAAATATTTAAAATAATGTTGTATCTAGAAGAAATAAATAATCCCACTTTTAATAATCCTTTAATGAAAAATAAAATCCCTTTAACTATATTAATATGAAACTATTTAATATTGACATGGAATGACCCATATAAGATAATAGAGTAAAAATATTCTGGTTGAATAGCTATCAACTAATATAAACTACTGATCACACATCAAATTTTTTTTTGATGTACCGATTCCACATATTTTCCATGATCAATCTTATAAGAGGTACCTACTGGTACAAGATTTCTTGAATCATTAACAAAAGTAAATTTTTACAATAAATATTTGATATAATTATGTTGAGTTAAAATAGTTCCTTAGATATCCTACGTTATTCTAAATCAAAGAGAGAAATTATTCCAAAGAATTATATCCATCACCAATTCAATTATACTGTGTTCTAATAAACTATTAGTAAGGGATTTTAAGGTCGATCAAATAATGATGTCATCAATATAGATATGTACACTTATAGTTTCATTAAAATCATTCTTGATAAAAAGTGTGGTATTTATTATTCATTTAATTTTTATACTTAATTAATAATCTATATTGTTTACCATATTAGGCTCCTTAATCTTGTTTATTACAATAAAGATCCTTAGTGAGTCTAAAAATATGTTTCTTAAAAATTAATATCTTAAAAATAATGAAGTGGTAAAATACAAAAATCTTCATTAATATAAACATAAAGAAATATATTCTTTAAGTAACTTTTAATTATGGTAAAATTTTTATTTTAAATATATTCTAATTGAATATTAATGTATTTAAGTTTAGAAAATATTGAAATATTTTCTCCATTATCAATGCACTATTCTGAATTATATCATTTAAAAAATCATTTTTCTCAACAATAATTATATTCTCATCAATATTATTTTAGAATCAACATTTTCATCTTATTATTAAATAATTTTCTTATAGTTTAACCAAGGTCAAAACCTTATTTCATTTAAAAGGATTGATAACTTATTGTAATAATTTTTTTTAACTCTTATTACTCAAATAATCATCATCCATTTTAATTTCAAAATGAGATATTATTGAAATATTCTCATAATAATTCTAAACAAAATATATTTTTAAAAATGATGGATCACCATCACCAATGATTTTTCCACGTGGATGATTTAGTAACATCATTTGGTTTCTTGGAAAATGAGTATGTTGTCCCATAACATGATGATGATTATCTTATTTTATTGTTTCTTATGGAATTATAAGTACTTGTGTCTTTGATTCTTGTATTGGATGCATATTATAGGAGGATTTAAAAACATAATTCATATTATTCTCATAATATAGAAAAAATTGATTCACATTGGACTCAACATCGTTAAACATAACATTTATATATTCATCCATATTATGTGTGTGTTTTCTAAAAACATGATAAAACCTATTTGTTATGGGGTAACAAATATAAATTTATTTATTAACATTGGGGTCTTATTTTTCTAATTTCTGTTTAGTATTAAATATTAATAACTTGTGTCTGAAAACCCTAATGTATCCATGTTTTTTCATTTTTTAACTATATAATTTATTAGCTATTTTCATTAAAATAATGTGAATGATAGCCATATTTATAATGTAACAAGTATATATAACATATTAATCCCAATAATAATTAGCACCATAATATTTTGATAACATAGACTAGAATATTATTTGGATTATTCAATTCCCCATTTATACTAGCATAATTTTTTGAGTATTTCTTAATGTTAAAATTGATTGTGTAATGCATTTTCACTATAAAAATTCCAAAAAGAAGACTTTACAGTCACCACTATGATCCCTTTGGATATTTATAATGGGATTATTATTTTAAATTAGTAATAGAAAATATTACATTTTGAGAAACAAAAGTGTGTTACATTTATATCCATAGAAAAATAAACTAGTAAATATTTTGTAATCATCAATAAAGTCATATATATAGTATTTTCCATATATACAAGTAATTTTTAGAGGACCGAAAAGGTATATATACACTAAAAAGGATTCTCTATAATTTGATAGTTTTCTCTTATGTATAAATAATGATTTATGTTGCATACTCTATTGGAATGGGTCACATAGACAATAAGAATTAAACATAATTTAAAAAATATAATTCAAAATTATCTTTAAGGAATATTGACATGAGGTATGAATATTGAGATATCCAAGTCATCTAAACTAATTCAAATACATATCCTATATTACACTATGGTAAGGAACATGGAAGGTTGTATATCCCTCCATGTCAATAGTGAAATCAATTTCATGAATATTGGTATATAAGTAGTGAATCCATTATATATATGTTGTGATATATCTTCGATTACCGAAGTTAGAATGTTATATTTTATATATTAAATTTTCTTATGCAAATAATTTTTTAACTATCTATAAAAACATAATGAATATTTAGAATTAATGACTCATAATAGATATTACTTCATATAGTTTTATGACTCAATGCTTTTTACATTCTACTAAAATAACATGTATATTATTCACTTTTTACATGTTCTCGATGTTGGAAGTGTTTTTAAACATTAAATGAGAAAAAAAATTATACATGTACAGTGATTTTTTTATTTTTTTAGTCATATTTTCTTCCAATAATAAACAAAACTAAAATTTCAGTACCTAAACATTCATGGATAAAATAGTTTTAGAAAATATTATAATCAAAACCCAAACCAACCAAATCATACGATATTGAAAAACTATAATTTCTATATAAATATATGATTTAAATTATTTTATTAATTGAATCATATTCATGGAATATTGACTCTTCCAATGACTGGCTATTTTCCGTTCTTTATAAAAGGATGAACACTTCAAAAAAATAGTTGGTTAAAAATATGACTATTATAACATATATAGAAAAACAAATAATATTTAATTGAGGTTTTAAACTAACAAAAAAGTATTCAAAAGTTCTCCCTTATTGATATAAAATTGAAATTTATCATCATAAAAATTTTATTTTATTCTTAGATTTTACAACCTCATTCTGATCATTAGACATTGAACTAAAAATGATTTCATAATTATCTCATAATTATGTTCTGAAATATATAAACAATATTTAGAAAGATAATTATTATATTGGATATTGTTTTTTGTCATGTTCTTATATCATTTATCCATGTTCATAAAATATTCATCAATATCCTCAAAATAATATAGTATCATCTTAAACATATGTATAAGAATTAATATTATCTAAAAAATATTAATATGACCTTCCAAAGTTACCTAATACATAAAAAAATATTCATTATGTTGTATTAATTCCCGAAAAACTAGTACATTTATTTTTCTCACTATTTGACGAATTATTTGAACACTAGTTTTTTACTTATGGTCCATGTACCTATTTCTTTAAAAGAATTCTTTAAATTTCATTTATAAGGAATTTTGGAATCATTATACTTATTATTCAATCTTAAAAGTTATTGTATGATATTTATATTGTTTTTTAAAATTTGAAATAATTGACATCTAAACGATCTTTGTTCACATCATTCCTTTTAGGAATAACTTGTTTTACGACTCATAATCATTCTAAAAATTAACCTTTTTATTATGTCTATTAATAAACCTTCCAAGATTAGAAAAATCATATTCACTATGTTCTATATTCCACCCAAATAATTTATGTTTATAATTAGTTATCAAAGTTCATGTCTCTAAATTAGTAAAAATATATTAATAAGAGGAAAATGGAAGTCCATTATTCTACTTATCATTATCTCTATCACTCTTCAATCTAATCATATATTGAATTATCATTCTAATGAGATCATTATGACTCACTTTATAAGGTTTATCATGTTATTAATAGATATCATTTTCAACACCCAACACTTATTATGTATATAAATAAACTTATATAAAAATTTACCATCACTAATATCTTTCTTAGTAAGTAGTTGTATGATATTTAAAATATTAAAAAACTGGTGATTCATTTAAGAAAAGTAATCCTATAATGTGTAATCAAAATCCTTCTTATCTATAAAAAACATCACACTTCTAGTCTCCCAAATTATTTAATTAATAAAATATTAAATTTAAAGGTTCCTATAAATTACAGTAACTATATTACAAGATAATATAAAACTAAATGTATTCTAAGAAATTGAATATTTAAGAGTATTCAAGAATTTTTAGTTAGTCATATACTGATATCTTTTTTAGAGAGTGTTATTTTTACTTTCTTATATTGGAATATTATATTTTTTAAAACCATTTGGTAATTATATACTCAATAATTTATCATAAAAGTATTAATTATTTTTTTCAATTACTAATAACCAACTACATTGAATATGGGTGGTTGAATGGATTTTTTTATAATTTTTGGATCAGTTACCATTCCATGTAAAAAAATCGGTTCACATATATATTTTATTATAATTGAAAATAGAATTTCTCAAACACTGAATTTCTTCCTAGTATTAAATATTCAAGAGTGGGAATTGATGATTTTTTAGACAACATATTTTACCACTATGGTTAATGTATTGTTTAGGTGTTAAAAATTCTAAACCAATCTGGGTAACAACAATATTAAATGTAGCGGAGATAAATAATTTAAAAGTTAAAATATAATTGAATATTTTAAATATAAATACAATAATAAATTTGGAAGCTATTTTTTACAAGAAATTATAAATAGGTCATTAGTATAATAGAACTATAATTTTTTTAAACATGCATGGAATTTATAAAAAAAAATTAAAATGGTTTTTTGGATTGTAATTTTAACAAATATTAATTTATTTCATAAATTATATTGTTATAATTTTTTGAAATAAATAATACAAAATAATTTGTGGTAGGGATTTGTACAAATCATATTTATTTTCATGTCAATCTCACTTAGACACACATATTAGTGTATATGTGTGTGTGTCACTATAGATTGTTAAGATGTGGAAAAATTAAAATATTATGTGACTAGTAATGATGTATAAGTTGTGTTATTATCATGAATATTAGAGAATTTGTTCAATTGGGGTTCATTATATTTGTTCACTATTCTAAAGTGATATGTGTTGGTTATTTTCCTAGTTTTTCTAAAAAAATCACTTAATTTTTTTCTATATTGGTTCGTGTTTTTGTTAAGATTATTTTTATTTCTTTGAAGGAACATAACATATAAATGGTTATCTAATATCCCTCAAAATTATGTTCCAAGATTCTAAAAATGAATAACTCCTTCAAATATATTTGAAATGAAATTCATGTCTTGATAATTTTCTTTCATTGTAGGTTTATTAAAAAAACATATTAAATCATGTTTTGTTATATGAGCCTTTTTAGTTTTTATATACATAGGGATTGTGATGTTTTGAACGGATGAATCACCAATAAAAATGAATAGAATAACCCATTATAAGAATCTATGACTTATTATGGAATATAGGAGTGATAGCTGATCGAGGAATCTATTGTATGATGTTTTTTTCATGTAGATGTCTACAACTGAGATTATTTGCGATGGAAAGAGTATTCATAAATCATGGTTGATCTGTGAAAGTGTGAAATTAATGTTAGTTTATTTTTAAAATTATTTTAGTTTTCAAATGTAATTATAAAAAATAATTTTAAGTGGTTTTTTAAAAAAAATCTAGATTTAGAAAACAGTATTATGTAAATTATTTATAATTTCCAATATATAATTTGAAATGAATAAATCCTAGAAATGTGAATTGATATATTTATATGTATTTTGTGTTATTTTAATTGAGTGTTAAAAATATGTTGGTAAAAGAGATATGATTTATATTTTTTTAAAAATGTTACCTTTTATTTTAAGGTATTATAGAAACAACTCTATTTTTATTAATATCCATTGATTATAAAGCTAGATTCATTTATATTTCTGACCAATATCATCAAAATATAAATAAAGGGTCTGTTTATTAGAATATAAATTCATTTTAAAAATAAAATTTGATCATTGGTGTTAGTAAAATTGGGAAAAAAGTATATATATTAATTATTCTAAATGAAAAGGCTCCCCCAATAATTGTGGATGATATTTTAATACTGAAGGTAGGGGATTTATTAGAAATAATCAACAGAGAAATATAATTTCTTCATAGCCAAAATAAATTTATGTTTTAGTCCACCACCTACATCATCAAGTGAGTACAACATAGGTGGGTAGAATCAACTATAGAGGTGGAAATATATTTTAATTTTACATGTGATATAATTGAATACTTCTTTTCACAATAGTTTTACCTATAAACTAGAAAACTAATGATTTTTCTAGAGTTATTTTTGTAACTTCATTTCCCAAATCATTTTCATGTGAAGAGATAGAGAGCCCCTAACTTTAGTGAATATCCCAATAAATTAACGGATAACAAAAAGTTCCAAGGACTTTAGAGAATATTAGGCATGATCTCCCTTAAGAAATTGAATAACCTGACAACAACAAAATAAAAACTTCCAAACTATCTATATGATTCAGAGCTATGAAATTCAACTCAAAAGTAAAACTAAAAAAATAAAAATATCAAGTTGATAGTGTAATAAGAATAAAAAACTAAAAAAAATAAAGGAAAACATGAACCAACAATACTAATGTGGAATCCTTCAACACATCAATCAAACTAGATCTAAGATCTAACACCACATTCGATTCCCAAGGCGTCATGATAGATTATTAAATAAATAAGAACCCTATCCATTTCTAATATCTCAGTATAAAAAAATTCAAACATAAGAAATTTACCCAGAAGGGGGTGTTTATAAACTCTATATATATTTCCCAGAGACTTCCCAACACACACCAATTTTAAAAGATCTAGCTATCACACTCTTTATAAATAATTAGAAAATAGTTAAATAATTTATAAAAAACATTATGTAAAAATTATGTGATCAAAACCATAAAAATCATAATTACCAATCATTAATATGTGGAATATCCATACAAATGTTAACAAACACACACACACACACTCAACCACACACACATTCTATATGTACACGTTGATGGAGAAACATTATTTCCATACATTATCCTTCATTGATGGTGGTACTTCATATGTATACAATGTCCCACTAGAATACACACCAGCCACAATATTCAAAATTCCATTCTGATTCATTTAAAATAAAATAAGTATTCTATTTAAATCATTTTATCAAACAAATTTCATTTGTAAAATCTATTTCATAATAAAAAAATCATCATTTTAAAATTATAAAAAATTGGGGTTGTCTAAAAACTATAAAATTTTCTATAATTCCAAAATGTTGACCATAAAAATTTTCTTTAATAAATCAAACAACATCACAACAAAAAATCCAAGTCAACATTTTATTAAAACCAAGAATTCACATTGTAGAATAAGTTGAAATGAGAGTGAATCTACCTACCTCTCAAATAAGGAAGAAAAAAATAATTACACAATGAAATTCCTGGTTTAGGCTCAAAACACGTTTAATTTAATAGATTAAACAAGATCCCATCATGAATCTGATAAAATAACATATATCTATATAAAACAGAGTAGATTTATTGCCCCTAAATATTGAGGAGAAAGTAAATCTAAGAATAATAAGGAAAAAAGGGATTACCATTGATTTTGGATCTCTAAAGAACATTTATTTATGCAAAATTAGATTTTGGAACAAATATAATCTCCCTAAGAATATTGTATGGTAGAGAAATTCAAGTCCTAAGAAGGATAGGAGAAAGATGATGGTTTTGTGTCATTAAACTACATTTTCACTTAATATTTGGACCATTAAAATTCATATACATGGATTAAAATTGTTTTCAAAAACCATGATCATGATAATAGATCTCACCTAGGTAGATGCATGGTTATGTTGTGAGGTTTGGAAAACATTATTCTTAAAATGTGGTGCTACTATTTAATAGGAAATACCTCTCATTATTGGCTCACATTGTTTCAAAAATCATCCCCCAAACATGATTCTCACACTATCTCTAAATGTATACTTTCTTCTAGAATTCACATGGTTGAGAAAAACCATTCTCAAACTATTCACCTACTCAATGAATCCTAGGATCACCTTTCATTGTTTCTAGGAGATAGTGTGTGGTTTCTATTAACTATGATAAAAAATGTATATCAAGAAAAACTTCTATAAAAATAAAATTCTGTCAAGACACTCTTACAAAACAACCCAATTATTATATACCTTAAATATACATAAAAAATTTCAAGGATCATCGAACTAAAAATATTACATTATCTTTGTCATTTGTATTTTCATCCATGGATAGTAAGAGATAGGAAATTTATTAGAATATTTTGGGCCACCACTCAAAAATTTCCTTTTCACAATACCGTGTTTCTTCCTAAATTTCGTAATGATACCATAAAACCAATACAAAACTGAGGTTTTCCCACACAAGTGTTTCTCTTTAATATCCACAATACCTATCAGCACATGAAAAACATAACATTCCATTTGATATCATCAAGTTCCCATCAAATCACATGGTCAAGATCAAGTTGGTACTTCTTCACTAAAGATATATAAAACATATTATGCAAGGAACCAAAATATGGTGGTAAATCTATATAATAATCCACATCTCCCACTCATTCAAATATATATAAAGAGACAATTTAATTAGGATACATCTTCCCTTTCTTTCCAAAATTATGAGGCCCTAAAATTGGATAGATTCTCATAAACAATTAATCTACCACCTCAAATATTACTACAAATCCATGATGATTTCTATATTAACTCTAGATACATTGATTTATCACTATAATCTTTAAAATCATTTGATTTTTCATTATCTTCTCTTCCATAAGGATTGTTCTGATATGTTAATTCTCATATTTTTCTTCCCAGTATTGTGGATAATGGTAAGGATATCTATACAACACTTTGAAAATATGTATAAAAGAATAATAACTATTGATGTATGATAACTCCACTAATGGTATATTCTCAGACCCTTCACCTCTCAAATCTATAATATATGATCTAATGGGGTCTTTAAAAATTTGGATCATCCATTTAGATAGTACCTATGTTTAAAAATTATTTTTCATGCTCATTATCATCTCATTTCTAAGGGATTTCTGTAAGGACATCCAAAACATAGATGTAAACCTGGGTTCCCGATCAGACAAAATTGAAAATAAAATTTTATACATAACTACTATTTTTTTAATGTAGAGTTTATAAACTTTTTATACTGTATTAGATTCACGAATTTTGATAATGTGGGCTAATATTATTATAATTGCCACAATCACACATATGATATCTTATTTTCTTTTTGTTCATTGAAAACATATGTGAAAATACCTAGTTATTTTCTCTCATTTCAACATATTAATAAATAAATAATTCATTATACCAGTTGGTCATTGGTGATCCTCCTTGGCCTACAAATAGGTAAGGCATTTAGATACAAACTCTACCACTATTATCTTTATACAAACCTAAAAAAATTGATCATTTGGATCTTCTTTCATCCTTTAGATGTGAGGATGAAAATACTAACATGAATAGTGTATCATAAAAATAATATATTCCTGATAGGTGGGAGTAACCACAATTTCATTACTAAATTGTATCATAGATCTCCCATATAGTTTTCATCCCTCAACGGTGTCTACACCATAGAGTTTTGACCACATAAATAAACCCTAATGATTAGATTCCTAAGTATCATAACCTACTTTACCAAATCAAAAAATAGATAAATATGAAATAAAACCACAACATCACCATCCTCAGAACAATTCAACTGTATGTTTGCTATTACATACATTAATTTCCATTGACCTAAATCCTCTTTTACAAACTAATTATATAAATTCATACTCAATGAATCGGTTAAATAATTCCCTTTCCATGATATTTAAATTAATTTGATGTAAGAGAATTTTAAATGTTCCATCCATCTATGTTGTCTTATAATGAAATCCATTTGTGAGGAAATGTGTCTGAATATATTATGGTTGGTGAACACCATAAATTTCTCACCAAAAAATTTACGACGCCTATTTTTTTAGACATTGACTATGAAAAAAATTCCACATTCCATGTTGTATAGTTTTTCCCCTGAACTATAAACTTTCATGATCCATATACTACAACATGATCTCCTACAATGAGAACGCATCCCACCCTAGATTCAGATGCATCACATTATGCCACATTAGCCTATCCTAACTCTAAAAACATGCGGATATATATTAATGTAAACTAATTTTTTTTACATGGATATATTTTTGGTATTCATATATCCATTTTAATGGAAAAATATTCCATGTCAATTTTATTATTATCAATTAAAATTGTGAAAAATATGTCAAAAATTATCGATAATATACTATTAGGATGAAAAGATTGTTTATCTAAAAAAATTATATGGTTTCCAATATATAATAGTCTCAAACATTTCATGATATGTAGAAACTCATATTTTATAGACAAAATTCCCAAGGAAACATTCTATTTTATCCAAAACTCAATCCTTAAAAGAATATCTTAAATAAAATGCTCCAGTATGATACACAACAATATTTCTGAGTGTTGTTCATTATCTAATTTAGTCATATAATACACAAGAATATCATCAATAAACACCACAAAAAATGTGTAAATATACCTATATAATATATAATTCACCAATTCCATAACCAATATTTCTGCATTTATAAGAACAAATAAAATAACAACATATTCATAATGGACATAATGACTTAGTAAATTTATTTCCAGAATAACCCTCTTCAAAACTTGTAGTTATTGATACAATAATCATATATTATTCTTAAAGAAATATATGGATAACTAAAATTTATCAAATATATCATCATTTCATGAAAGTGGTTATTTTTTTTGTATCTTAGATGAGATTATAATAATATAAACAAAACCTTATTGTTCAATCCAGTTTCTTTACAAAATGAATTTGTGCGGCCAATGGATACATGCTAATTGGTATGAACCATTTTTAACTCATATATATGGACTTTTAATTCAAAAAATTATATTGATAGCATCCTATAAAACAGAAGTTCAATTGGAATGCACCCTGGTATGTGAAAAATCATAATTTTCACTTCTTTTTTCAAGTGTAATCATTGAGAAACTGTTGGGAACAACATTAAAAATTTAGTCAATTATGGATGGAAAATAACTATATCCAATTACATATTAATCTACCAAAGAAAAATATTATGAATTATAAGACACAATTACCACCACTGGTACCAATGGCCCTACACTGCTTTTATCCACATCCCAATCTCCTTAAAGTGATGTTTAATTCCACTATAATAAGTAAAAGAAATTCTATGGATATAACATTCAACTTTGACCTTGATTAATGTTAACTAATACATTACCATAATAATGTCATACATATCCACATCATGAATAGAGATATACCAAAATAATTCATCCCTGATGATTTTTATAGAACATGATACACTCTTTATGGAATTCTACTCTAATTATCCTAGAGGTGTTTATTGTTTCAAGATTGAAGGAATCATATAAAAATGAAAAACCACCTAATAAACCACATGCGATGAAATTAAATAGTGTGGAACACCCATATCAAACATATATGGAATTACAGTAGAATTTAAATAAATTATAACATAGACAATTGAAGGACCAAATTCAAAATTTATAATCATATGAATAGAACCATAAATATCATTACTACATCCTCCATGATTCATAATCACTTACAAAGATTACATAACTTGAGGGGTCATGTTGTCCCAAGAATCACCTTTTCATACATGGTTCTAAGAATGAGATTTATTCTAACTAGATCACCTAATCAAAACCATTGATTTCCTACAAAGAATACATGCATTAATAGAACATTAAAATATAGCACTATGTCAATAACATGGGACATATCCCGTTTTTCAAAGTTGTGAAAATATTAAAGTGGTTCCAAAAAATATCTTTTGATATGCCCGATAAAAATAAATTGAAATCACACAATATTACTCTTAGGTTGTAGAGGTAAGATTTATGAACTTTTGGTCTCAATATGAGATGCTCCAATACCTTGGAAGTAGTTGTCCCTATTTTTATTATTCATGATATTTGAGGTCCCACCTGATCTCATTATGAAAAAATAATAATACCTCCTATCAGATTTATGGATATATATCCATCTTCCTCTATTTACCTATTTAATAGCTCTACATAATTTTTAATACAAATAAAAACTATCTTAGAGAGAATCTTTGGTCACATATGAAACTAAAAGATGTGCTCATTAATTTACACACAAAAAAGTGGCTTCTTGGGAAAAAACTATATTAATAAACATAGTTTCATACTCCATCACACATAGATTATCTTGAATAAAAATAAAGTAATATATTATTCATTTGATATTAAATGTGTGAGTATATATTTTTGGTGGACAAATTCATCAAATCTCCCCCCCATAATTCCTTGTTCGAGTTTAGATTATACATATATATCCCACCATTTTCATGGAAAATAAACTAGCATATATGTTACTACAATAACTTTTATCTTGATTGGTGTACCCATAATTTTGATAATTTAATTAATTTTATTCATTAAAAACGATTCATTTTAGGATCATAATCCCCTCAAAAGATAGTTAGATTATATTTTTGAAACTACATAGATCGGTCCACTTTTCGAGGTTCATTATTCTTATTTTTCTTTATCAATGGTTTGAAAAAAAATGAATGATTATTTGGATAGGTTATAGGTTCACTTGTGCCTTGGGTGAAACCAAAAATTATTAATCCTAATCTTTCTGAATTGTATGACCTTTTCTTGGTTTTAACCATTTTCATTATTTATTATACTCAGAATGAATAATTTATTTATATTAGGTTATCTCACTTTAAATGCAAGATATTACACAAACAATAGCTAAAACCAAAATGAAAAAATATAAATAGACTTAGAGGTTTCTTAGAACACATTTCATAGTTGAACCACCAGATAATTATCTATTAATCAATAAATGGTTAGCTTTTTATTTTTAAGCATTACATTTCATGTTCTAGAATTTATTTCACTTTATTACTATCCCAACAGATAGATGGACTAACCATGATTTATACCATTTTTTACATCCTTTCTCAACTCATTTTCTTGTAAAGAGACATAGTTCCATTAAAATTACTTGACATCCCAAAGACCCCAAAGGTAGGAAATAGATTCCATATTTCTAGAATAATTTTTTTTGATAACTAGAAATTTGAAATACTATGATATAACAACACAGAATAAAAACATCCCAAAAATATATATGATACATGGTTATGAAATAAAACTCATAAATTAAAACAAATATGATAACAATATCAGATTGAGTGTATAATAATAAACATAAACTAAAAAAACAAATGAAAACATGCCCTAATGAAACAAAATTACAATCATCGTAATAATCACTTTAGAAAGCATCAAGAACTAACCACGTGTCCCATTACCCTAGTATCATGATACATCATTATAGAAATAAAATATCATATCTCTTTTTTGTGTCTGAGTATAAGACATAAAAAATGAAAAAAGTTAATAAGATGTGAGTTAGTATAAATATGGTGGGTAATCCATAGATGCATCACAACACATTCCCATATCATAATAAAAAGCTGTTAAATATCATATAAAATAATTAAAAAACTATTAAATAGTTATTATAAATCAATAATTTAAAACCATGTGACAAAAAAATTAAACAATATTATTACCATTTATTAATTCTTGGAATAATTATTTTTTTTTCACACACACACACCTTTTCTCACACTCATGAATGGTGAATAGAGTGATGATAGTACTCCATGAATATACACTATCCCACATTTATAGTGGTAATTCATGACCATTCTTTATCCCACTTAAATTCATGCCAACAAAATTATTCCAAATTCTATTCCAATTCATCACACATAAAACAACTCTTTTTTTTAATCACTTCATCCGATGTCTTTCAGGAATCAAAACCATTCTATAGTTATATAGTCACCATTTAAAAATTATAAGAAAATATTTGTTTCCAAAATACATAAAATCATCAATAATTCTAAAATGTGAACCAAAATGGCTTCCTTCAGAAAAAAAGAAAATAAATTTCCACATAATATCCAGGAAACCCCTTTTAATGAAACCAAGACTTTATGTTTTAGATTAAATGGAGATGAGAGAGAGGTTACCGACCGATCAATGGAAGATGAAAATAATGAAAATCTCTATGATGTTTTATATAAGGGCTCAAAACACCTTCTCTTCAATGGATTAAATAAGATCCTACCAAGATTCACATAATATCACACATATCTATTTGTAACATATTAGATATATTTATCTTACAGAGAAGAGATAATTATATATAATAATAATATATAAGAACAATTTTTTACCATTGATTATCAATCTCTAATGCACTCTGATTCATCTAAAAGATTCCCATGGATCAATGGTAATAGCCATTAGATCCTATAAGGGGAGAGGAATTCGAGACCCTAGAATAATAAAAGAATAGTGAGGGTCGTGTGTCTTAAAAATTTATTTGAACATAATTTTATAAGAATATGTTTGTTTCATGGTTAGGTTTCATGGTTTGGAAAACCTTATCATGCTACTAAGAATTACATAGGTGGCCACATGGTTAGGCCACACGATTTGGTAAACCACACACCAATTTTTTAGTGCTATTATCTAAATCTCAACCCCTCACAAGGTTGGATTGGATGGTTCAGAAAACTGTGTTCAAATCATGATTCTACAACTATCAAAACATGAACAATTTCCCATGGAATGAGCATGGTTTATAAAAATAGTTCTCTAACCAAGAACATACCCAATGATACCCAACATCACCTTTCCTATTTATTGGAGATAGTAAATGGTTTATAATAACTATTCTCAATCTTTATACCTCTTGAATCACTTCAAAAACATAAAAAACATTTGGGAAACTCCCAAAAAATAACTTAATAATTTTATAACATAAATATGAATAATAAATGGGTAAATTACCGAAAAATCAGGGTGATGAAATTGGATTATAAATATAGAAATAGGAAGTCCCTAGGTATATAACCTTTTCTTTAGTAGGTATAACATGAAAATGTGATACGAATGAACTAGAGGTATTAAGGATAGAATATTAATGATATTTCTTTTTCCTAGTAATAGATAAAATATTATATTTCAAGATTATACTATATATTTAGTGGAGGAAATGTTGGAATGAAAACACACAATTGATTGAATCGTAGAGGGTGGGTTTTTTCCTTAACTAGTATAGGGAAAACATTTCTAGGGTGGATAAAAATAAATTAGGATAAATTCAATCAACGATGTAGTTAGAATAAATTTAAAATGTAATTTAAATTTTAAGGGAATATGATGTTCATGTGTTATCAGTATGGCATCTCTACACAATTGAAAAATAATTTCTCTAATGAGCCTAAAATGTGTCATTTGTGAGGGATGAAGGAACACTTAAGGTATTTCTATAGGAAACCTGGTGGTACACTATACGAAACATGGTATTTGGTGATGGACCTTTAGTGTTGAAAATCCCATCAATCATAAATTTATCCATATATAAATCTTTTTATGATTGAAGAAGTCATCTGTCACAATATTTTTTCACACATTTTTCTCATACAATAGGATTTTGTTGCAAGGATCTTTTTCAAAAATTAATGCCAAATGGTGTGTAATATATATTTTTCATGGATGCTGTAATTCCATAAAAAAGGCTTATCATAGAAACATTTAGCGATATATTTTATATTTATATCTCAATAAATTAACTATTTGTGATGTCAAATGGTGTCTTTAACATATAGTTTGTTAGAAGATGGGAAAAAATTGTAAAATACAGTGGTTCATATTTAAAACACATGTATGTACTCAACAAAAATAATTTTTTGATTAGAGAGAAAAATATTTATGGTGGGAATATTTTCCAACATAATTTATCATTAATGTGTCTTAGCTAAAAAATTTCCATCACTGATAGTCTATCATAGAAAAATAATTTTATAATAGCCATAAACCCCTTATTCCACCCATATTTTCATGTTTTACTTTTCCCCTTCTTTAACCCATTGATACAATATGTGGATTATTTCAATCATCCACCTAAAGTAAAAACATATAAAAAATTACCCAAAAAAGAAAAAATATATAAAAAATTAGTAATAATTGATAATAATCATTGTAAAATACTATTGATCAGAATTATTCATATTAATTAGAAATAATTTTTGATAATTAGGTAATATATTTAGACTTATTTAAAAACATAAAAAATATTATGAAATATTAATATTTAGGAAAAAAGAAAATGAATAGTGATAGTTAGACAACAAATATTACAAAAAAATAATAAATTTGTATAATTAGTAATTTTTTAATAATTATATAATTATATTAATAATAAGGAATATTTATAATTAATATGTAATAATTTTAAAATTTTCATAATAAATAGAAAAAAATTATAAAAATTATAAAAATGTATCAATAATTATAAATACTTATGATAAATTAGAAATAATTAGTTATAAATAAAAATAGTTATTAATAATTGGTATAAATTTGTAATAAATCATAATAATTAGAAAAAAATTGAAAAAACTAGTAATAAATTGAAAATAATAGTTGAAATTCTAAAAAATTACAAAAAATTATTATTAATTAACATTGTTTGTTACTAACTAGAATTTTTTTTACTAATTATTAAAAATTTGTAAAAACTTATATTAATTAGAAAAATTTAATAATAGTTTTCTAATTGGAATAAGTATTTAAAATAGAAAATATTGAAAAAAATGTAATATTGGAAAACCATTATATAAATAGTAATAATTATTGAGAAAATATTAAAAATTTGGAATAAATATTATAAGATATGTTTCAAAAAAATTATATAGAAGGCATATAACTAAGAATTAGTTTAACGGTAAATTGTAGATGCTTTGTTTTTTGAGGAAATTTAAATTTTCATATCCTATAACTTTCAATATGATTATCATTTATAAGAGAAACGAATAGGTAATAATGGTGAAAATGTATATGTTTTCATTGACCATTGATTATCGATATTTAACTATCATCTTCTTAGTTTGATTTTCATTTGGAATTATATATTTAAAGTGTTGAACAAAAAATATCATGAATATTTTTTGGTTAATTGGGAATAAATGTAACGCTTTTTATAATAAGAACTACCTTTTTGAAGAAAAAAATTAGATACTTTTAAAATTAATTATATAGAAACTATTTTATTGGTTTTATAATGATCATAAAAAATCTCAAAAAAATTATCCCATGATAGTAAGGATGCCTACTTGATAGTGTAATGAATATTTTCATGATGGAAACATCAACAGCATTGAGACATGGGGTAATAGAAATGAAATTGGTATGTAGAAATTCAATTTCATTGAATTCTTTTTTGGTGATGCGCATTTAGATGAAATTTTGGTAATGATGAAATATAGTGACAATGTAGAGATCGGGATGGGTATTAACTCGATTCTCTTATTTCCTTGATAGTGTCAATGGTGATGTGGTCTTGTGATAATGACACAAGGTGGGATGATAATCCCTTGAGATGATGGATGGAAATGACGGGGGAGTGAAGCATGGAAAGGATGGTGGTCAGATTTGATTTAGATGATGAGGGTTACGATGGTGGTTGGTGATGGAAGTTCATGGGATATAGGCCAAAGTTTTTATAGGATGTATAAAGATAGTGAAGACCTCAGGTTGTGAGGAACATGTGATCTTGGGATGTGAGGTAGAAATCAGAGACAACATCGGGGCATGATATGAGGGGAGGTTGGTGATTGGATAAAGATGTATCAAATTAATGAGATGGGGAAAATATTGGATGGAGATATTTAGACCAAACTAGTGGTGGGATAGTGATATGTGGGTGAGTAGGTTGGGACTTTAGTAAGGATTCAATTAGAAACTTCCTAGAGATTGGGCCCAAAATAGATGGGGGCCAGTGATATTTTTCCAACCCATTAGTATGGAAAATTTGGCTTATGGGATGAATGAAGTTAGTCTTGGGAATATTGTGAGAAAAGGGATATATGTTGTAATAAAGGAAAATTACAGGCCATGTGATGACATGACTTTGAGACTTTTATCTTTATATATATAATATAAATAAATAAAAATGGTAGAATAACCATTGGGGGAGGTTATTAGTCTTTTATGTGTGTTTGGGTGGAATTTTATCTTTTTCAATTTTTTCCCCTAAGAATTAAATATATATATATATATATGATATAGACTATTTATTTTATTTATTATAAAAAATTTATTTATTTGTTATGGATCAAAACATGGAATTGACATTGATAATTGATTATGTGAATTGAGTAACCCACCATCCAATTTGGTCAAATCTTATAATGAGTATGTGGTTAAATGATTTATTTTCCATGGGTTACATTTGGTGAATCAAAAAAGAATCAATTAATTTTAGTGTTGGTTAAAAGGACAATATAATAGTAAATGTGAAGTAAAAAATTTTGCCTTGCTAGATGAAAAAAATTTCACATGAAATCATTGATAAAATTATATAAAAATATTTAAATATTTTTTGTTTAATACTAATAAAGTGTTTTATGTTCCTCCAAAACATAGAGTAATTTATAATGAATATATATTTATTCTTGAAAAAATATAACATTTTATATTTTAACATAATGAAAATCATGTTTTTTATAAAACTTAATATAAATATTTGAGAGATTTAAACAACTGGTGGAGTGTAATTAAAATAAAATATCCTGAAAATAAGTTTACAAAATGTGAATGAGATTCTATAGAAGTGAAAACTAGTGAAATATTTTATAATTTTTTTTAATGAACCTCTTACTCAAACAAATTATAATATTGATTATGATGCCCCATAATTAAGGGTCACCGGTGTTAATAATCTAGATGATGTAGCCATTGACATTGAAATGATGTGGGCTGATGATATTTAATATCATATGGAAACAGATGATGTATTGTAGGATGTTGAATCCATTACCATTGATGAATGTTATAATGATGAATTTCATATTACATTTAACATGTAGCCATATTAAATATATATTTTATTTTTCATTAAAAAATATTTTATAGTTTTTTTATTTCATATATGTTCTAATAATTTTTTTTAACATTATTTCATCTTCATCTACCTTACATAAATTATTTATAATTTATTTTTATGGTGAATACATTGGAATTTTATGATTTTCCTGATAATGATCCGCTTGTCTTATCAGTTGTTGGTACTGATGTGACAATAGCAAATATGAGGGTTTGGGGACTTCTGTAATTGAGGACTCTAGATCATTATTCTGAGCAACCCAGATCCCTTTACTTTAACCTCATTGAATAATGTATGATTTTATATTAATTTTATCTTATTTTTATGTGTTATATTTTTAATTGTGCTTCTAAATGTTTCTACTATCACAATTATTCACATCTATCTATTGGTTGAGCTATTTTCATTCTTTGGAAATATTTGTATTGTTTTTATTGATCATGGGATCAATTAAATTATAAAAAGTGTTATCATATTCTCAAGAACTTCATAGTATGTTCATGTAAACATTGCATCTTATTTGAAAATTATATAACAAAAAATTACTATCTTAATCTATATTTTCCATGTTATGGTCTCGTGTTGATGAGACCATGAGACCATCTATTTTGGAAGCCTTATAATCATTCATGTGTGAATGTTATTGAAAAATTTTATATATAATATATAGGATAGATATGGATTGATAATCATCAAACATATTTTATGAGACTTGATTTACTTGTTGGAATGATAATATAGCAGCCTAGGTTTCAGAGGGATTGTGAACTTACTAAATGTGGGAGGTTTTCTAGAAGAAATTATCATATGGCTGGTAGAATATAGGGTGATAGTACATTACAAATATATATGGTAGTTTTAATTTTATCATAAATCATAGATAATATATAAGCATTATTTAATTATTTATATATATATGTTAGTACATGTATATAAGAAATTCATTTCATCTTTGATAAATCCATCTGTTATAGTTTTTGAATTTTATTAAAGTATGCACACTGATATATTAGGTAATATTGTTTGTGAGGGGAAACGATATATTATGGTTTTTATTTGTTATTTTTTTAAATTAACATTTTATTATGTTATTATCTTAATTTTTATTTACAAAATTTTGTGAGATAAATGATGTAGTGGTTTCTAGAAATCATGAGAGTGAAACTAAGGTAGATGGTGGATATGAGGCCATATGTGAGTCCCATTTTAGTGAGTTGGCATGGTTGAGGCTGATGGGGAGTAATATTCAAAATGGTCAAGTTATAGGAATTGTATCACAATCAACTCTACAAATTCACTATGGTATTAAGGTGATGTCATCATTTAGCTTAAAGGGAGAAAGTGTAGGGTAATCATATTCTGCTGGCATTTAGTTTGATTCGATGTTTTGAGATAAAAAAGTTACCATACATAGACTAGTTAATGATCAGGATAAGTATTGAATGTATCAGGGTGATCATGGCATTTGGTAGATTGGCACAAATGAAAGTATGAAAAAATTATGTAATTTTCAAGCTGATAGAAATAGAATTTTGATATGGAGTTCCAACCACCATATAGAGTCAATCCACTTCTCCCTCAATGAAATTATTATTATGTTTTTTTATTTATGATCATTTTTTATTATATATGTCTTAATTTTTGAATAAATTTATATTTAAAAATAGAAATATTTTATTGAAATTTTATTCTTCTTCTATTTGTAATGGAACAATTAATCCACCAAATGTAATTTTTTTAATGGATATAAAATTTCTATCATTACATTTATTTGAAATAAAAGTTCATATTCCATATCAAGGAACATGCCACTCAACTATTTTTAATATATTTCCTTTCCATTATAAATACTTTTTATGATGAAATATAATTCCATCACATATAACATAATCCTTAATAGTAAATGTTAATTCCTATAAGAATTACTATTAATTATGATTCCATTTTCTATGATGGAATATTTTTAATAAATTGCCCTAAAAAATAATATTATACGTTATAAATAAGTCTGAAGTGCTTCATTATAAATATCTAGTTTTCTTATTTTAGGGGATCTTATAATATAATGATAGGATTCAAGTTACATATTGGGTGACTAAATAATGTTTTAACTAGGTTTCACTTAGTGAAACATGTTAAAAATTCATAATATTATATGTATACAAAGTACAAGTAAGTATTCATGCAATAATATGAACTAGACAAACAAAAATAGAGACATGTTAGAGTATATAGTACCTTTCCTACTTGTTCTACTATGATTGTTATAATTATTGATATCAGTGCACCTTACTCAATTAAATTTTAAATGGGTAATATCTTAAAAACTTTTCAAATGGAATTAATCAATTACTCTATAAACATTCAGACACATCTTAGTGTCATTATAGAGTGAGGATTTAAATTTCCATACAATATGATTTATGATTACTTATGACACCCCAAACGTAATCATACATAAATTAAATGAAATAAATCAAATATTACAATACACTAAATTCCATTACCAATTAGATTTATACTTTTATAAAGTTAGAAAAAAATAGAAATAAAAAAAATGTGCATCATTTCCAACCATTAGACATATTATCACTATAATAAAAACTACATAATCTAATACAATTACATGACATGTACAACAAATTATTCTCATATTATACCCATATAGACACTTATTATGTACTAAATTTAATCATAACATGGGAAAATTAAAATAATGGGATGAGAAAAGATGCTCAGTAAGGGTAAATATAAGCGATTATAATCGAATTTCCTAAATGAGCATAAGTTTCACGTATGTGTATAATAAATATATATATAACATAAATACCCAATAATGTTTTGATCCTAAATCATTGATTATTTATTTTAATAACATATAACATGAATCAAAATATTATGGAACAATGGTTCAACAAACATTCATCATAAAACAAGATTCCATAAACATATAATTGAAATAGACATAATCATAAACATAGGACACATTATCTTTGTGGGAATAGATACCATCCAACCTATTTAAACATAAAATTAAGAGTAGATCTAGACACCATGTATAAGTACCCATGTTTTATGTATATAGACATTACATTATTTTTTCAGAATCTTTACGAAATTACACAAACACACACCCAAAGATCATATTAGTTTAGTTCCTTTGGAAACATTGAACACATTATTCTAATTTGGTGAAACATATTCAACATCTACCAAAAAAGATATTCCTATTTAGGTTTACAACCAAAAACATTTCATTATATCCTTATAAAAATAAATCATATGAAAATGGAGATCTCGTATTCTCAATAAGGGTAAAAAAGGAAAATATAAAACAAAAAATGTTCATAAGAATGTAAAAACATGAACATAACTTTTAAAAATCATAACATGTATAACATATATCAAAATCTAGATTCATGAAGTAAATATTATTATTTCCTAAAGAATAATTCATAAAGTAACACAATCCATGAGAAAATAGCATTGGAATAATACCTGGAATTATGGAAAACACATAAGGATAGAAAATCAATCACATATTAGCCAAGGATCATTGACAATACAATAATTGTGGACAAAGTGCATTACTAAACCGAGTTCACTCCTAGTTTTAGACCATTATTACAGAACAAATTTTACTTCCCATTCCATCCTAGTATTACTTAATCGAGATCATTTCTTATTTCATCCATATATTACTGAACTGGGATCATTTCTTGTTAAATCCCTATATTACTAAACAAAGATTATTTCCTTTCTAGTCACATCTATCTCTTGGTATATAAATTTTTACCCAATACAGTGGTTGGAGATATAGGTCACACCAATCTCATAATGAAATAATTTTTATATGTTCCACAAAAACTTAAATCATTCATCATAATGTTACCCAAGGAATAAAATAGGTTTCTTAAACCTAATTCCACCATAACATAATCCATGTAAAACAAATGGATTTCATAAATATAATTCCATCATAAACATAATAAAACCATAGGAATAATAGGGATAGTATACTAGAAACATACCCTATTAAATAATTCCATCTTATATTGAAAATAATTTTGATAAAATTCTTGAAATTAATTCTTGTGAAAAATATCATTTCTTCTATAAAAAAATTCTTTTCTCAAAATTACACATAATTTTAGAAGAAAGTAATTTCATTAAAAAACATGTATTCAGGTAAATAAATATATATTAAAATAATTTTTTATTAAAATGTAAAAATACATTCAAACCATATATGTTAAAATAAAACATTCCAAAAACATCTAATATTAAAAATGAAAAAAGATTCATTTTATACAATTTCATAAAAATTAACCAATAGATAAAATTGTATTTAAATTTTTTTAGAATAATAGAAAGTATATTTTTGAAAAAATATTTAGGAAACATGGACATGGTTGATAAATGTACCCCAGTAAAAACTTACATATAAACAATCTTGGATAATAATGAGATTGAAAAATTATGCCTTACACTTTATAATTAGTTAAATCAAATGACTCATGAGATAAAAAAATTATATTAATATATAAATATCATTGCCTTTATAATAATAATCATAAAAATAATCAGAACCATAAACACTACTCAAAACAAATATGTGGTTTATAAGGCATGTGTCCCATAGAAGTAAAATTTAGAAAAAATAGTCCCTTACATTAGGTCTGATTCCCATGATACATATCCAAAATTCCTTTATAATGGTTTAAATAATTTCATTATCTTATTCTATAAACATGAAATTAAATATAATCATTTTATCTCACACTTTTCAATAATATTTCATTATTACTAGCCTTTGAGGTATTTACAACTTCATTTTCTTATGCATGTTTTATAATATAAGTTTAGGTTCTTATTCTTAGGTTATAGTTATATCATATTCAGAATGATATTAATGTATTATATATAATATTTATTCATTATATATGATTATATAATCATTCATTAATGGTGTATATAGAAATTAATCACATCACGTCATGGAAATAGTAAGTCATATGTACACACGAGCGATGGTATCATTTTCACAACAGTAATAAAGTATGGAAGTGAATGGTATATTTGTTATTATAAAATAAATATAATGTTATAATAATCATATATTGTTATTATTTCCATCATTATACTCATCCAAGTAATGTGTTGGTGAAAAACATATTACACCATGGTGTGGAGATGGTAAACCGTATGTACGCACGCGTGGTGATTTCATTTTCCATAGAATGGATAGAAAGTGGAATATGGTTGTTACATAATCATAATAAAACATAGGTATATAATTTTTAATATATTAATTACTTTACAATTGAAAAAAATCATGAATATCAAGTAGAAGAATAAATAATTTAGAATGAATTGGTAGAGGAGATTAACTATTCTTCGACAAGCACCCCCTAGATCTCTTCTTAAAGGCAGTAGAGATGGTATTTTGAGAAGAAAATCACCTCTAGAACATGGATAGGAATGGTTAGAATAAATTTAGGTAGGTTATGGAAGATATTTAATGCTTAATGTGAAGTGATGAAATTATGGAGAAGGTTCCCCTATATAATTGTGGTGAGGGGCACTTCTGGAATCTTCAAATTTTTAGTTTATAATAAAATAATACCACATAAAAAACCAAAAAAAATATATTTTATAAGATTTTATGATATAGGTTCATAAAATAATAAACAATAAATTTTAGAATATATTTTTATCAATTTATTCCATATCTTTTAAATTAACTCTTGGTTAATCTATTTTTATGTTAAATAAGTTACAAAATGTTTCGAAGTCCAAGATTGTAATTTTTACTAATTTTATTTCAATTATTCCATAAAAAAACATAGATAATATTTTAGACCATATTATAATTATTTTATATTTTTCAAAATATATTATGTTTTTTAAATAATTTAATAAAACATTATTTTGACAAAATAACAATATTTCCAATTTTGTCAGTATACATTTCTTGGATATTTAAAAATATCCAGACAAGATGTTATCCTTGAAAATAATATTATATTATATCCCTAAGGGTTCAATGTAATCTATAATTTTTTTTGGATATATTGATTATCCAAAATTATATTTATTTTAATATTTTAATAACATTTATTTGTTATCATTATTAATAAACTAATTACTAGATCAATTTTTTGTAATTGTTTAATATACTTATTTTTTGAAAAAAATATAAAACTCTATTATGGAGATAAATTATATATATTTAATAATAATACTTGTAGTTGAATATATATTTCATAAAATCTTACATTAAAATGTTATAGTTATTAAAAATAAATGTGGCAAATTTAACATTCCTTTATAGAAAATATTATAAATACCATAATCATTTACATGTGGCTCCAAATATTCAATAATTATACCCTAGGATGATTATGGTCTAGATAAACTCAAAAAAATAATATTTGGCCATGTTTTTTTAATTATTATTATCATTTTAGTTAAAATTATTTTATTGATTTTCCATCAATTGACTAATTATTTTATCATCATTTTATAAAACTTTAAGGTAAATATTTATTTCTTAAAAATTATAAATAAATTACCATAATAAATAAAAACATATTATCTTAAAAAATATGATTTTTAGTTTTATTTATCTTCTTTATAACCTTATATTATAAAATAAAATATTTATTAATATCTGAAAAAAAATATTTTACTTTTCGTTAAATAAAATCTAATACATGTCTTAATCTCATCCAAGTGGATTCCAAATGACACCATTTCGACCCAAGTATTATTAGGGTAAAAAAACCATCCAGTCAAATTAGTAAAAGTGTTATAGTAATTTTATAATATTATTTTTACCATTAATTTTCCTATTTTCCTTTTTACCATATTAAAAAAAATATTGACGTTACTATTCGTATTGCCAAAAAATAAAAGAAAGCTATTTAGAAAATTTTTACACACAGATTCGAAATATAATTAATTTTTAAAAATTAAAAAAAAATTCAGTAGTTAATTTAAAATAAATCCTTTTGTCAGAATGAGAAAATGGTTTTAAAAGTTAAACCATGTAAAACATTGAAATGTTTTTATATCTAAATTCATTATAAAATTAATGTCAATAACCTAGATTACATAAAATTATAAAAATATAATCTATTTAAACATTAAATCCATTTAAATACATAATTTAAATATATAAATAAAATTAACAAAAAAGTATTTTTTAATTAAAATGCATTATTTTTTTACTATTCATTAAAATGTGATACTTATCATAAAAATACCAAAAATTAAGCAAAAGTAAATTTTGATATTTTTCATTAAAATAAGAAATTTATTATTTCAAATAAAGTATATAAAATTTTAATAACTAGATTTAAAATGGGTGTGAAATCAAAATGTGGCAATGTTGCATTTTTTGAAAAATACCTCTATTATCCGAAAAATTAAATATATTCTTATAAAATGTCTAGAAAATATATAAGATAAATTTTGAACATTATATTGAATATATTAAATATATATTTCATTAATAAAATCCATAAATATTGATTTTATTATTTTATAAACTCATTTATTTACATTTAAATAGATAACATTTCTTTTTATCTAAGAATGGTTTGATTTTCATTTATAATTTATTAATCACCAAAGTATTAATTATATATACATGTGTATATCATATTTTCATAATGTAGTTAATACTATTCATACTCACCACTATAATGGCTTGGATTTAAGTTAACATAATAATATTTAGTTGATATCTTAAATGAGGACTTATGTGAAATGAAATTTATTAGAAGAACATGAAATTATGTGTAACATAGACCAAGAATAGTTTTTTTTATACTAAAAGAAAAGTCAGTTTTGCGTGTTGTAAAATATTATTTTGCTGTAGCATACAACATAAGATATCAAAAAATTAAAAAAATATATCTCATGAAAATCTCAAGGTGTTACATTCTACCACCCATAAAATTAATTTCTCCCAAAAAATTCATCTGGATTATAAAAGTATTAATACCTAAAAGATTCTTTCAAAGGAAAACTCATTGTAAAAATTCATAAGAAAACTTCACTTTAAATAGGAATGATAGAAACATAATGGTTACCCAATTTAACTCATAATTGGGTTTCTACGTAAGAGAACATAGGTGGAGATTTGGGCATGGAGTAAAAGTATAAATAATCAAAGATATTGATAAACATCACCGATCACAAGAAGTGGTTGGTCTAGAGAAATTTAAGAATCACAAAATAATATACTAATGAAGCATCAAAGGGGTTATCCATATCTTAAAAATTATTAAAATAGGAAAACCTTTTTACATCATGATATTTTTTTCTAATGTTATTGAACTTTCAGGAAATGTCATACTTACTTGATTTCAGCAATATCTTGCCATTTTTTTATTCCTTTATCAATTCTCACATCATCTACTATTACAAGAAATGAATTTTAATTTTTAATTACTAAAATAATAATAGGTCATGAGATCCATACATAGATTGATAAGTAATTCTAGTTGTATTTACAACAAAAATGTTAGCACAATTTATCAAATATGAAGAAAAAAACAACTATGGGGAGATAATAATTTAATCTCACAAACTTCATCCCAATTTTAACTTAAACATTGCATAAATATATAACCTTAAAATACTTCAAAAATATGAAATTCCAAATATTTATAAATAGTCTCACTAAATCATCTTAACATTTATCCCATATATACCATAATGCAGCTCTTGTTAGTCACATTACAAACATATGAATGGCTTCATAATGTAATCTCATGAAACATGGTAATAACCTGAATTAAAATAAATCCTTATTGGAATATTTTATTTTCCCTTATTCTAAATTTTATTGGATATATTCCTTTATTCGAAAAATTTGTGAACTTCATCCATGATAGCATAACCCACATGTCAAAAAAAACTTAAATTCATATCCAACATATCATTATCCAAGATAAACAAAATTTTCTCCATATATTGAACACATTAACTGTTACCTTCCCCTAATAAAAAAGGTACCATTTCATTCAGTCACTTTTCTATGTCTTCATCTTCATTAAATATATCCTTTTCAATCCTCAATGAAAACTTATACTAAAAATATTTATACATAATCCTTGAATTCCAAATCATATACACTTCAATCATACATATTTATTCTTAACCCATTACTCATGCATAATTATTTTATTCATTATATGAATAATAAATTTGAATCATATATTAAGGTTCCTAAACATTAATCTAATTGTGCATCTAGTGTTTAAGGTAAAAAATATGGTTAGATAATCCTTTCCCTTTCACATGTTTTTTACAGTCTCATAATACTCAATTGTATAACAAGTACGTGTTCAACCTTACATATTCTCTTCATGATATTTCTACTTAGGGAATATAATTCTCATGCTTTCAACATTTGAAACATTTTATGTTAACTATATTTTATCTATTTCAAATTATTGACTAAGAATAGAATGTAAAGTATGATAAATATTTATCATTGTTGAAAAAAACAATGTTAAGGGAAATTACATATAATATTTCAATCTATGATATCTTAACATTAATCCTAGGTTATTCATTATCAACACCAAAACTCTAGGATTTTAACCTATAGTTAGACTTATCCTTAAGAAATCCCCAGACATATCCTTTGACATATCTCTAGGGATCTCACTAAATATTTCGTATCCTAGTTTCCAAATGTTGAATAATAATTCACTCTAATACCAACTATAACGACCCAGGTTTAACGTATACAAACAATACATTATTTTTTCGGAATATTTAATACATTAAAAAAACACACACCCAAAGAATATATTAGTTTAATGACTTTGGGAAAATTGAATGAATTATTTTAATTTTGTTAAAGGTCTTCAACATCTCTAATAATATCCTCCCTTTAGTTTTATTACCGATAACCTTTCTTTTTATCCTCTAGAAAAGAAATCAGATGAAAAGGGTGAGCTCAGATACCTAGAGAGAGTAGATAAAAAATATAAAATAAAAAATGAACAAAATAATTTAAACCCATGAAGATAACTTTTTAAAAACATACCATGTATAACATATGTCAAAATATTGAGTAATAAAATAAATATTAGTAGTTTATAAGGCATAAATCATAAATGAATATATGTTGTGGTAAAATATCATTAACATAAAATATAGAATTGTGAAAAACACATAATCATAAAAAATAATTTAAATATTATCCAAGGATCATTCCCAAGACCATCATAGTGTAAATATTCCTTTACTAAATAGTTTTCACTCTTCGTTGTATCCATGTATTACTGAACAGGGTTTACTACCTATTCCAGCCCTATATTACTGAACTGAGATCATTTTCCTTTCCAATCATGTCTATATAGTGATATATAAATCATTACCCAATGCATTTGATGGAGATATGAATCTTACCCATCTTATAATGATATCATTCTTACATGTTCTACAAAAACATAAATCATTCATCATATCATAACTCAAGGAATAAAAGGGTTTTCTTTAACATAATTCCATCATAACATAATCCTGGTAAAACAAATGGATTTCATAAATATCATTAAATAATAAAAATAATCAAACCATAGGAATAATATTAATAGTATACATGGAATGTGACCCTATTAAATCATTACATCTTAGATGGAAAATAATTATGATTGAACACTTTAAATTAATTGTTATGGAAAATATCCTTTATTATTCAGAAAATTTTTCTTTTCTCAAAATTCCACACAATTTTAAAAGAAAACAATTTATTTGAAAATAACCATAAATTATTTTAAAGTAAGATTAATTGAAATAAGGCTTTATTTAAATGTAAAAATATGTTCATGTCATATTACTTAGAAAAAAATTCTTCTCATACTTTTTTCAAATAAGTCAAAAAGCACCTTATATCAAAAATGAAAAAAGACTCATTTCACAACTTTTAATAAAAAATCTACAATGGTTAAATTCACTTTAAACAATTATATAATAATATAATTAATATTTTAGAATATATATTTAGGAAACGTGGAAATTAATGATAAATATACCTTAGTAAATACTTACGTATAAACAGTCTTTGATAATGATGAGATAATGAAATTATACCTTGCACTTTATAATCATTTGAATTATATGACTCATGAAATAAAAAAATGTATAAATATTTAAATATTAGGACCTTCAGAATAAAAATCACAGGAAGTATAAACACCACTCAAATGAAACAATTGGTTTATCTGGCATATGTCCCATAGAAATAAAAGTGCGACAAAATAACAACTTATAATAGGTATGATTCCCTTGATATTTATTAGAATATCCTATATAATAGTTTTAATAATTTAATTACCTTATTATTGTAACAGGATATTAAATTTAATAATCTTTTCACAAATTTATCAATAATATTTTATTATTAATCATCTTTCAGGTATTAACTACTTCATTTTATTATGAATGTTTTGTCATATAAGTTCTGGTTATTATTCTTTGTTTATAGTTATATAATTTTATGAATTATATTAGTATAATATATATATTATTTATTCATTATATAACTTTATATAATCTTGAAAAATTGGTTGACATCAAAATGAATCACATCACATCATGGAGATGGTAGGTCGTACGTACGCACGAGCGGCATTATCATTTACATAATAATATAATGCATGGAATTAGATGGTATATTTTTTGCTATTGAATCAATATAATGTTATAATAATCATATATAGTTATTATTGCACTCATTATACCCATATGTGAAATGTGTTGGTGAAAAAAATATTACACCAAAGCATGGATACGGTAAGTCATACGTACGCATGCTTGGTGATTTCATTTTTAGTATGATGGATAGAAGATGGAATATGGTTGTTCCATAATCATAATAAAACTAATAATATAATTGATACTATATTTATTACTTTATAATGGAAAAAAATCAGGAATAGTAAGTAGAAGAAGAAATAATTTAGATCGAGTCAATAGTGGAGATTGTTGCTTCTTCAAAGAGCTCCCTCTACAACTCTTCTTAAAGTCCCTAGGTTTGGTCATTTGAGAAGACCATAACCTATGTAACATGGATATATATTTTTATAAGGGAGTTTTTTAGGTTATACTATATCTTTAAGTCTCAATGATAGGTGATGAAATGAGGGAGGAGGTTCCCTTTAATAATTGAGGTGAGGGGCGCTATTGGAATCTCCAAAAATATTAGTTTATATTAATTTCAAACCACATCCAAAAACCTCAAAAAGTAAAATTTTATAAATAATATAATATGGAGTTGTAATATCATCAACCAATAAATTTTAGACAAATTTTTCTATCCATTTGTAGCATATCATTTTAATAAACCCTTAGTTATTCTATTTTAATTTCAAATAAGATAACAAATGTTTTAATATTATTAGAATGTTACTTTTAATTATTCAATATAAATCATACCATAAATTAAAAATTAAAAATATTTTAAACCTTATATTAATTATTTAATATTTAAAAAAAATTTATGAGTTTTATATGATTTAATAGAAAATTATTTTGACAAAATATTAGTAGTGTCAATTTTGACACTATTTATTTATGGAATTTTTAAAAATATTATGATAATAAGTTAACCCCTAAAAAATATTTTATTATATATATATGTTTTCAAGGTTGTAATGAAATTATTTTGATATATTAATTATCAATAATTATATTTATTTTAATATTTTTAATAACATTTATTTATTATCTCTATTAATATAATAATTACTACAACACTATTGTGTAATTATTTATTATACTTATTTGTTGAATAAAAATTAAAAATAAAATAGTATGAAGGAGATAAATTCTATATATTTCATAAGAAGACTTATAGTTAAATATATCTTCTGTAAAATACAACATTAAAATGTTATATTTATTAAAACATGAATGTGACATCTTTAACACTACTTTAGAGTAAATATTATAAGTGTTATAAAAATTTTTATGTGGCTCAAAATGGCCAATAATTGGACCCCTATATTATTATGGTTGTTATAAACTCTAAAAATAATATTTTTCTATGTTTTTTGGCCTTTTAATGGTTACTATGATTATAATTAAATTGTTTTTTATTTTCCATCAATTAAATAATTTTGGCGTCAACATTGTATAAACCGTGAAGGTAATTATTTATTTACAAAAAATTATAAATAAATTACCATGATAAATAAATAAATTTCACATTGAAAATGGTATTTTTAGTCAAATATACTTTCTGTATAACCTTATATTCAAAATAATATAGTTATAAAAATTTGAGTAAGATGTCATTAACTTTTCTCTAAATAGAATATATTAGTTGTACTAATTTCGTCCAAGTTACTTCCAAAGGATACCATTTCGACTCAAGGATGGTTATAATAGAAATAAACTCATCCAATTATAGTATTATGTGTTAGGGTAATTTTATAATATTATTTTTACCCTTAATTACCTGATTTATCTTTTTATCTTGTTAATAAAAATTACTGAAATTACAATTCATAATTCCCAAAAATAAAATAAAGTAAATTAAATAATTTTTACTCACTGATTCCATTTATTGAATAAATTTTTTAAAATTAAAAACACATAAGTTTCATTATTTAATTTAAAATTAATCTCATTGTTAGAATGAGAAAACGGGTTTTAAAAGTTAAAACCTGCAAAATATTGAAATATTTTTACATCTAAATTCAATATAACAATAATTAAATGAAATTAATTATATTAACTTAAAAAATATATAATATATCTATACTTTAAACCCATTAAAATACATAATTTAACACCACATAAATTTTATGAAAAAAAAACCAGTTTTCAATTAAAATCCATTATTTTTTTTCTATTAATCAAAATGTGAAACTATACAGAAAAGTACAAAAAATTAAACCAATGTAAATTTTGATACTCCTATTTCGAAGAAAAATTTTATTTTATAAAATATAATATAAAAAAATTTAAAAAAAGATTTAAAATGAGTGTTCCATTAAAATGAAACAAAACTGCCATTTTAAAAAAAATACTTCTTTTGTCCGAAAAATTGATTTTCTTCATATATCATGTATAAAAACATATAATATAAACATTAATCCAACTATAGAATTACTTATATAATATGATAAGTGGTTGGTGCGTGTAACACAATGTTATCTTGGTGTAGAAAACAATACTAGATAAAAATAATTAAAAAAAATATGTCTCATAAAATAATCATGTTGTTACACCATCACACTCACCTTTTGTGAACCAATCTTCTTGGTGACATATTCATAAAACATTTCTATATAAGGTGATATATTATATTCCACATTACATTATAGGGATATAATGGGGCCACCTATATCATGTTTATAATGTAACTACCTATCCTTGGTTTATAAGAAAACCACATGTCCTCTATTTATAACAGAAGTACTCATTCCTGTTTCATAAAAAAATACACATTGCTTAGAATTATATATTTTTCCACAAGAAAAAATAATTTTAAAAATCATAATAAACCCATGTAATGAAAATGGGTTTCTTTAAACACACCATAAAGATACCATGAAAATAAAATGGGTTTCTTTAAAAAAAATAACATAACAATATTGGTAAATACCATTCAATCAAGATAATCATTTATAGGTTATTTACATCATATAGATAAGTGTCTGTAGTTTAAAAAATACCTAAAATCATTGGATGTTATAGAATCAATTTAAGACCATTTAATTAATGGAATCAATGATAAGGTATTCATAGTGGAAAGGCATTGGAAGAAAAATTATGATTATAAACTCAAAACTATTATGAAGAAAAAATGCAGTGATGGATCAGTAATTTTGTAGAAGAGAACAATACATGATCTATCTAGATAAATACGTTTTATTATATCATTTAACAAATATTATTGTTCAATTATAATACATATCAATGGATGTGTACATTAATGATTTTTAACTGTTTTATAAATAAATACACTTTTAAAATAAAAAAACCCTTTATTTTTAGTATCAATTTAAAAGAAATATATTATAATACTATAGGAAATTCTATTAGAATTTATGGGAACATGTAAAGGAAGTTTCATATAAAATGAAAAGGGATATGGAAATATACATTTATATTAAAACATTAAAATAGGTTATATATATCAAAAACATTCCATAGAAATAGAAATAAGTGATTATAATTCGAATAAATAGAATATAAAATCAAGGTACTTGAAAATTACCTTTTTCAATTATTGAAATATATATATGGATGTCCCAAAAAATTGTTCAATTTTGTATAAATGTAATTTCTTTGTTTAATACACTTTATTCAAAACAACATAGATTTAAAAGATTATAAGTTTGGTTGGTATAAAACAAGGTAAAGAGAAAAAAAATATTACAAATAATAACCAAAGGTGAAATAAAAAAATACATCTCAGAATAAATGTCTATATAAATTCCCCATAAATGTTATCATATTTCAGATGTCTTGATTTTAGAATGTGGTTTGAAATAAAAACAATACAGTTTGAGTGACATTAATATAAAATACCTTGAAGGATGGAGATTTTGAAACAAAACTTTATATATCATTAATAGAGTGTGTTTTGAGATACTACCTATCAATAAGGTATCTTATACTTCACCTAAAATAATTTGGGTACATAATAAAAAACATGTCTCAAGAAGAAAAATTTGAGATGAAAATCGCTTTCAAATTTAGTAATTTTTTAATCAAAATTCTCTAAAATCTTGAAATTCATGTAGAAATATAAATAAATTGAAATAAATAGTGAATTATTAAAAACTAAATTATTGATTTTTATAAACACAATTTTATTAAGAAATTAGTACATAACATTATAAATTTTCTAAATTAAAATAAACTGAGATGGAAAAACACATACATTTTTCCTTGTTTTGTTGATCACACTATAATGTAATATGAAAAAAATAACTATCTTAATATTTATTTTATAACATTAAACCAAAATATGAATATTTTATAATCCTTATTATAATATTTTTTATCATATGTACATTAATTAGTAATAGTATATTATAACCATCAAGTGTTAATAAATTCAACTATTTTGTACATGTTTAATAATTTTGATATCAGAACCCATAATTTCATACCAAGTAAATTATTGGTAGATAATTGAATATTCACTGATATATATCTTATATTTATGTAAAATGTTTTATTTCCTTCCATATGTGTTTTTGTTAAATTACGTGAAAACTGTGTCAGTAGAAGCTTATTTCAATAATTTTATTAGTCGAAGATAATGTATTACTTATAATTTATATACCCTATATAAAATTTTAGAAACTATAAATATATAATTGTTTTCATATTAAAAAATAATAATATCATTATTTATTTTCTCATTGTCATACATGATTGGATTTCAAAGCTACATTCTTTTTGGTGGTTATAATTACCAAAATTTGAATATGATTTTAACTTGATTGTATAGTACGATTAATAAGGTGTTTCTTGCTTATATGATATAATTAAAATATAATAATTATGATATTATTTTTTATTTTTTATATTAAACCATATGTTAATATTTTTTATATAAAATGAAACACTATATGAGAAAAAAATGTCTCTTGGATGTGGTAGTCTGTGCACACGCTCAATTTATGTTCCATTGTTTTTATATGAGGATGTATATAATTAAATCAGGATTGTAACATTAATATGACAATATATAAATATTATCATTCATATAACTCATTGTATTAATATTGTTATAAGTTATTTTGATGAATTCTATTTACAAAAAAAAGTGACGAGGTAATAATTACGTTTGAAAGTTGATATTTCCATGGATATGTTTTTTAAATTGAAAGGATTTGAAAAAATAGGAGTTATCTAGGGATTAAAATAATGTTAAATTATTATAGGTATATTATAGTGGAAGATATATAAGTATAAATTGTATGACTATTTTTTTATTAAAGGGTTAAACTGGTATTTTTTATAACTAAAAGTAAGAGCAATTTTGTAAACACCTCTATATTTTTCAAAAATTCCATGACACTATTAAAGTTAAAATTGATCAAATTAGATAAAATTGGATTGTGGGGAATAAAATGTTATATTAATAGAAATATATTTTTCCCACACATGCTTTAAAAATGTGATTCATTTTTCACCATTAATTCTTTATATTTTACTCATTTACTTTATATAAGGCAAATAGTTTTTGACTATGTGATTTAATATTTTATAAAAAATATATAATAAACTTTATAACAAAAATTGGTGGAATATAACTATATATTTTATCTATTCATCCCAAAAAAGTCCAAATATTTTAGATTTAAATTTTAAATTAAAATAAGTAATTTCTAAGAAAACTCTTTTAGTACAAAGATGAAATTTTGACCATTATGCATTATTATTATTATATATTGATTGTGAATTAAATGAGTGTGAACATAATTATTTATGATTTTATACATAAAATTAGATCAATTATTTATATTATTTAAATTTTATTAAATTTATATTATTTCTATAATATTAATAAAACAATAATTTTATAATAATTTTTTCATTATAATCATGGTAATTATAATTGTTCCTCATAGTCTAAATTTTATACCTAAAAATTAAATTTAACATATTCAGTAATATAAACATTATTATCACAAATATATGAATCATTTTATCAAATTAATATTCCATTTATAGGGAAGTTCATATTGATTTTAGCGCATGTAATGCGTAAAAACCAGTTTTCAAAAAAAATCATATTTGTAAGAATAAAGTTTATATATAAGAATAAATAGTCCTCGATAATTATTAAAATTATATGAAGAATAATAATTTTTTTTAAATAGATTTATTTGATATTAAAATAAATCTAAAACCTTATTTCACAATGTTAAAACTTAATTAAAAGAATAGCCGTAAAATATATTTTCATTAAATGTCAATCTATTTTTAAAATTATTATCACGGATTTTAAAATTATAGAATATATCTTTAGAATAAATTATTTAACATTGTAAATATATATTTTATATATTAAAATGGATTTAAAAACCTCTAATCCATATAAAAGTGTCCGAAATAGAAAAAATATTATTTTTTTACTATTCATTTATAAATCGATTACTTTAGAAAAATATAAAAAATAAATCCTATACTAATTTTCATTAGGAATTAAAATTTTAATTTTAATTTATCTAATATAAATTCTAAAATATAAAAAATATTTATTTTTAGAATAAAATATAAAACATTAAAAAAATGTATTTTATTGAAAATAACCTTTTCAGTATTAATTCTTATTATTTATTTACCTTCAAATGGTAACAAATATTAATGGTTTAAAATATCAAAATATATTACAGATTTATAAATAAATTATTCTTAAAATATTGTGGATTTTTATGTTGGGTGTAGCATGTGAAACTAGTAATATTAAATATTGTGTATAGTAAGGGATATAAAATCACAGGTCACTATATTCTACCCACTTAGATAAATGGTGAGTGCACAATTTTAATTATTACCCGCTTATGAATATGGGGAAGGGTGTTCTTAAGATATTTATTATTATAGATAAAAATTCTAATATGACATCTATATTACAATCTTATGCTAAATAAACATACTTATCTTTCCATTATGACATAGAGTTTCTATACCCTAATCATATAATATACATGGTATACCTTTCCAAAAAAAATTAAGTAACACCCAAAGTTTTCCAAAAATAAATTTTTTGTTCGATATCATATATGATATACACCTCATCAAGCTAAAACGTACAACTAAATATTATTATTTAAATGTTACCATTTTAACCTAACCATTTGATTGAAGATTTTAATATGATTAACTGAATTATGAAAATATGGTTTAAACAAGTATAAATAATTAATTCTTTGTAGAACAATTAATTATAAAAGAAAATAAAACCTCTTTTAAAATTACAGGATATGTTTTTCTAAAAAACTATTTAAATGAGAAAAATTGTGTTTATTAGATAATCAAATAATAATTTTTTGATTATATTAATGAAATTTATATATAATATATTCAATATAGTTTTTAACATTCATACTATGTGTTTTATAGACTTAATATAATAATAAATATTTTTTTACACCTTGAAAAATATATATTTTTTAAAAAGTATTTTAGTCATATTTCAATAGAACACTTATTTTGAATCTAGTTTTTGAAACTTTTATAAATTATATTTGAAAAAGTAAACTTATTAATTTAAAATTAGAATATAAAAATTTTTCTTTGGTTGAATTTTTTTTTCTGGTCAGTTTCATGTTTTGATGACAAGTGAAAAATACAACATTTTAATTGAATTATTTTTATCAAAATAGCTTGTAATGTGAAATGATATTTTTTGTTGAATTTAAAGCATAATGAGATAAATTTTATATCATTTAATCTTATATAGTTCCTTTTAATTAATTTCACATTAAATTTTGATATAAAAACATTTCAATATTTTGAATGTTTTTACTTTAAAAATTCATTTCTCATTCCGTCAATGAGATTAATATTACCTTAATTTTAGGAAATTTTATGTTTTGATTTTTTAAAAATGGATTCCAAATTTTCAATTATATGTTTATATATAATTAAATATATCCTTTTATTTTTTGACAATATGAATATTAATTTTAATATTTTTTTATTACAACGTTTAAGGGTAAAATATGTAATTAAGGGTAAAAATAATATTATAAATATTATTAAATTTCTCTAAAATATGTAATATTTTTATTTTTTGAGGTATTTTATACCAAAATCATCATTGGGACGATTTTATGATCTCTTGGAGGCACTTGGATTACTTCAATTCACACATAGTATTTTATTCAAAGAAAATGAAACCATGTTGTACCCTTGTTTTTAACAAGTGAAATATATTTAATATGGGGTCATATAGGGGATATGTTCAACTATAAATATAAATTTTAAAATTAAATAATTATGTTAATCACTATAATTTATTTCAAATTTTTATGGAAGAAATAACTAAATTAAAGGCTTTCACGGTAAATATGAGTTATTGTTTAATTAATAAAAATATCAAATAAATGATAATAAAAATTAAATTAAGTATAATTTGTGATAATTAATGCCATATAAAAATTTTCAAGAATAATTTAATATTTTATTTATTATTTAAAATATGTTTATTTAAGAAATAAGTTTGTTATGATATTTTTAAAAATTCATGTCATGAATCGTGTCAGAATTGACAGTAATGATATTTTAAAATAAATAATATTTAATTAAATGATAAAAAGTTTATAAATATATAATATTCATATAAATAATTTTTATAAGTTTTAAAACGTTATCAATTACCATTTTTTTATTTTATAGTTACAATATTATCTCTTAAGGAGTAAACACACATGTTGTCATGGTAAAAATTAAAGAAGTTAAATAGGGGTTGAAAAAAAAAGGATAAGGATTAAACAATAGTAAAAAAATTTCTGATTTTCATTTAATAAATTTATTTTGACCCAAAAAAACATTCTATATTCTATGAAAATCAATTTTTAATCATTTTGTTGGGAAAAATAATTTATATAAATTTAATATTTTAAAGAATTCCAAGAGTGACTCTCTCTTAACTTATGAAAGGGAACATCTTCTTATCTTTTCTTCACACCTAAAAAAATATTTTTTCCACAAATATCTTCCCAAATACATTCCAATAATCCCTCCCCACATTATATATCTCTTATTTTAGTAATAAAAACACCCTTAATAGTCTTAAGGTTTTAGGGAAAAGAGATTTTCTAAAGCAAATGTATTATTTTTCATCAAGTATTTTGGTTTATTATTCTTACACATCCATAAAATCTTCTTCAAACATGATGCAATAATAAATTAATTATAAAAATTATAATGATATTTTATTATGTCAATACCATCACCTTAATCCCTCTCTACATCAATAAAATTGGAAAATAATTAATCATTTATGTGTATCGTGACTACCACCTCACAAACTGATATAATTAATTTTCCATCACCATCTCTCATGACTAGTTATAATGATGTAATTAATTTTTATATAAAATATTAATGAAATATTAATCATTATAAATTAATAATATATCATTTATATTCTTACCTTTCCATTCTCATAAAAATGATAATGTTGTCTATGCGTACGTGTGAACTATCACCTTCACAAAGTGATTTGATTTGTCTTTCACCACCACATAACATAGATGATATATATAAAAGTATATTTAAATGATTAATACGATATTAATGATATGATTATCATTCTGGAAAGATAAAATAATATTTACCTTTATTTCATAATGATCATTTAATAATGGAAACATTATTTAAGCGTAAGCACGGCTTACCATCTATATGATTGTAGCATAGTTCATTTACCATAACCATACATACTAGATTAATTTAAAAGTATAATTTATGTGTAAAAAATATAATCAAGTATTAAAATTATTCTGTATATTGTGGCCTTGTGACCACTTTTACTATAGACATCATAACAAATTCATTTTGGACTCAAGTACAAAATATCATCGAAATGTCTAACATAAAAATGAATAAATAAGTAATTGTTATAACATGATAATAAGTGATATGAAAGTAATAATAAAATTTAAAAATTATTTCATTAAAATAAATAATTGACCTAGGTTTATTCTTTTGAAATATAAAGATTGTACGTCATGAATTGAACTCAAGGAACATGAGTTCGTCTTAGTCACCTTTTATTGAGGAATATATTAATGTTATAAACCCACCTTATTTTATATGGTTTATATACAGAACCTTTTAAATTTCATATCCTTTATTAATTTATTATCATGTTATTTATTGTTTTTTTATATTTTATTCTTTCATGGGGCTTATCATTTAATTTTTCAAAGTGTTACGGGACACTTTAAAGATTTAGATATTTAATTTCAAAATATTTATTCCATAACAGTATTCATGATATTATTTTATATTTTTATTTTTAAAAAATTATTATAAATGAAATTTTATGTTTTTTTTGAATTTTATTCAAAGGTTTTAAAAAGGTAATATTTTTATGTATTTCATATGGAACTTTTTAACGAACAAAAAAAGGAATGTTTCATTCTTGAAATACACATTTATAATGATTTTTTTATCACCATTGCCATTATTTTATTTTCTTCTTCCTTTTTAGGATTTAATGTTTCCCTAAATGAAAAACTATATTTCTATTTTTGGTTATTTTTTTATTGGAAAATATTTCTTAATATAAAATGGTATTTTTATCCAAAAGTGTTCTTCATATTAGTTTAAAAAGATATTTTAGAGGGGTTTTATGATGATCGTATTTTAATTTTAATATTATACTTGATAATTAAAACATGCGGTGGTCTGGATAGCACCATGAAATTCTCTTACAGCTGGACATGTGGTGGACCATATACCATCAGGTAAGCTCATTACAACATAACATGGGGCTGCCTGGATAACACAAGGAAATTCTATCATAGCCTAACATGGGGTGGCTTTGATAACACTAGTAAATACCATTAGATATTAATGTGGCATTTCCCAGATAGCATTGACTAATCCTGTAATAGCTTAATTTGGTAATGAAATTTTTTAAAGTTTTCCATACCGTTATTCCAATTTAATGGGATTAGAAAGGGTTTTATAAAATGATGCTTTAAGTCACATAAAAGAGTTTTAAATGACTGTTATTAGTATTAATGATTTTATTTTGGAAAAATCTATGAGTGTTTTTCATGTGAATTTTTTTTTGTTTCATTCACTCAAAAAAAATTAAATGGGTTTTCATGTTTTTCACTAGACTAATGGTTTTATTCATTTTATGTCCCTTGTTGAGATTTTGGTTCTCATCCCAGGTTTTAAAATATTTTTCATAGTGATAAAGGATGAGTAGGGACAAGGATGAGGAAAAGATAAAAAAATTTATTTCATATCATAGAAATAAACCACTTTTTATATTATAATATTTCCTATGGAGAAAAAATGTATACTAAGTATATGTTTCCACATGTAATGTATACTTTGTAAGAGTTTTTACAAATTACCTGAAAATCTAAACTGAAAATATCTGCATAAATTTTTATGAAAGTGAATTATAGTTAAAAACACTATAATAAGTAATTATTACCACTTGTTCATTCGTGTTTTTTAAAATAAAATACTATATTAATATATATATATATATATTTGTATATATATATATATTAAATTTTTTGTGTCATTACAGTTGGTATCAAAGGATGGTTTAGAAATTTTTGGATATTAATATGTCTTCTTAGAAGTAATTAATATCATTATTGGTTTATAATATTAAGTTTTATCATATTTTTAATGTCTTAGAAACCCTATTAAGGCATTAATTTATGAAATTTTAATGTGATTAATGGTATTTTTGGAGGCATTTAATTTTTATGTAATTATGGGTAATTACTTTTTGGGATGTAAAATGAAAGGAATGAGATAACATTTGAGGTTAAGACATTTTATGGTTATTTTTGATGATTTTATCTTATTTTTTGGAATTTCATACTAATTATATAGTTTTATAAAAATGAAAAAATATCGGATGGGGGACAATCCATCATGTCTGGTAAGGTTGTGGGAATCGAATGCCCAACTAAAGGGCGATAAGGGTGCATCACTTACCTCTGGCCTTTGTGAATTCCTGGTCCATGTGACATTTTCCTTTTAGTTAAATGACATTATTTAGGAATAATAAATTGAATTTTAGATCATATGTTTTACCAAATAGATAACCTTGGGATTGTAAAATGATATGGCGATTAAGTGATTAATGTTATTTTGGTAGACATTCACTATTTTGGAAAGTTTATATGATTATGGTAAATAGAATATTGTACTATTTTATTATAGAAATAATTTTTGGATTATATTTTAGAGGAAAATATATTTTATGTTTATTTAGGCTGCTTATGGAAATGGATATAATTCTTGGAGATTATGTGACATTGGAAATAGCATTTTCGGTATGAGATATTAAGAGTGATTAATATTATTAGGGGATAAATGTTAAAATTATCATGCAATATTATGTGATCAAACAATTTTTGTGTTTTAATCTTAGTTATAAATGTTTGATGAATTTTAAGGATAGTTATTTTTTGAATGAAATGTGTTGAAATTTGGGTATTATTGTTTACTTTTTAGTAATAATGTCATTTTTCATCGTATAAAGGTGTATAACTTTTCGAGAATTATCTTATCTTATCATAACCATTTTTTGGTTAATGTCTAAAGATATGAGGAATATATATTTATACTTTTGTAGATTTTTTAATCTGTAGATGTTGATTCTGACACTTCAGTCCTAAAAACAAAATCATCTCGAATACTCATCATTTGGATAAAAATACGAGTTTGGGGAGGAAATTGATTAAAGGATAAAAATTTACATCTCAATAAAGTATATTTACTTATTTTCCTAGTTCTATTAGTTAAATAAGTAATCAAATCTATGAAAACTATCTTAATATAAAATTATTAAACATTTAATTTTCTTACATTGAAATCAATGACCTTTTAACTCATCATAGATTTTTGTTTTTTTATAGTTAACTTTATAATGACCTTGTTCTTAATCAGTCTCTATCAGAAATGGATATATTTTATTTCTCTTCTATGTCAATTTTTTCTTACATGGAACCCTAGTATTTTTTATATCAAGTGACCTTCGTACTTCTCTTTCTTTCTTTTATGTAGATGTTTTATTAATCTTTTTTTTGATGTGGGATTTTAATAATGGTATTTTGAATATTAAAACCCTATTTACCAAGCATGATTTCAATATTTCAAGGATGAAATTTCAAAAAGATGGGGAGAATTTAACATCCCATGTTTTAAAAAATTAAATACAATGTTTTATTACGTACATGATAGGCCACATCGATCTTAAACAAACAACTAAATATTATTATTTAAATGTTGCTATTATAACCTATATGTTTGAATGGAGGGTATGAATAGGACTAACTAAATTATAAATATATAGTTTAAAAATGTATATATAATTAATTATTTGGTGACCAATTAATTATAAATGAATATAAAACCCTTTTTAAAGTAAAGGGATATGATTTTCTAAAAAAATATTTAAATAAAAAAATATTTTAATAAAATAATTAAATCCATCATACTGATTTATATTAATTAATTTTATATATAATATATTCAATATAATGTTTAAAATTATTTCTATTTTTTAGACATAATATAATAATAAATTCAGTTTTACACATTAAAAACTATATTTTCTAAAAAAAGTGTGTCACCTTTTGATGCTGCACTTCTTTTTAATCTATTTTTTGACACTTTTATAAATTATTTTGGAAAAATAAACTTCTTCTTCTTATACTAGAATATAAAATTTTAATTTGGTTAAATCTTTGGTATTTTTCTAATAGGTTTCATGTTTTGATGAATTGTGAAAAAAAACTAACTAGATGAAAATTAAATTTTTATTTTTCAATGAAATTTTTAGGAATAAGTGGGAATCCATTATAGTTCAATATAGAAAATAAACTAACACCAAAAGAAATAAATGAATTGTTAAAATCAAGATAAAGTTGATTGGAAACCTTACCTATATAAATACTCTAATTAAATGATAGGGAATCTATATCCGGGTCATTGCTTATGAGTTCTTTAAAATTATAGGCCATCTTATCCCATGATAAATTAAATTATTCCACGTCAATATTCCTCTTATTGAATCCACACACCAAAATGAGATTTTTCTTTTCAATCAAAGAACATTTTTACTGGTTTATGTTTACTCAAATAATTCTCTCAACCATCGTTTAATATTCACTCTATCATGTATTAAACAACACTACCTTCTCTAACATATTTTCATTGGAATGAAGGATGATCTCCCATTCATCCTATTCTTCTCAGATCACATCATCTATTATTATATTTGTAGCCTTATTTTCTACTTTCTCTTATAATAGATTATCTATCTTATCATCACATTGATTTTTTTCCATGACTTGACCACACTTCATCATATATTGGTCATTCTGATGAATTGAACTTTTTAGGTCTACCAGCAAAAAATCCATGGGATCAATATCCACCACTTTATTTTTTGGAAGACCAAGTTTCCATTAGCTTATTTAAATTATAATAATATTTATGAAATTTAGTTTTATTTCCTTTTAAAAGAATTTATACCACTATATCCCTTTTTTCATTACTCAATTTCTTCTACCTAGGAATATGATGGTCTATCCCAAGAATTTCATCAACACATTAATCTAAAACATGACTAGAAATCTCATCCTCAATTATAGTTCCATAGTAACTATGATCCTCCAATTGTTTCTCATTGGATTTGGGATTTGAATGTTTGTTCAATAAATCCCCTTTCTCTTATTTTAGATCTTTGAAATCCTTCTTCAAAAACTATTTTCTGACCTTAATAATCACATTTATCCCTATTGACCTCATCCTGACTATAGCCTTCACCCACTCCCTGCTGCCTCCACTTGAACCACTGATGTTTTCCTAAGCTTCTCATGAATCCACATTACAAACTGTTGGAGATACGTTCATTTGGGTATCTAATAATTCAACTTCATAACCCATTACCGTTGAATTTCCCTGACTCTTCATAGCCCCTCAATTCCACACCCCCTTTAGGTCACATTTGAACCTACCATAGATATCTAAAACTTTATTATTGGGAGGTATAACATGTTCCTTTTTCTAATTATCCTTTTTTTCTATGCACTAAATCATGGGATCCTTATACTTACTATCAAATATGTCAATCCCTGCTAACACATGACCCTCATGTGATCTATTGCGTACCATGTACAATAATCTACCTTGATCAATTTTCACTAAAACTGAATCATGATTTGTCTGATTTGAACCATAATCAGACACCAATTCATTAGAACTACTTCCCAATTCTGTGAATATATTCTGGTACATATTACCACTTGAAAACTTCCAAAAAATACCCCATTTTTTTATAGATATTATAAATCAAACCATTCCCCAAAAACAACATATTTTCAGTAAGAAAAACTCTTCTCCAAAAGAAAACAAAAAAGAAAAAAATAGTAAGTCTTGAGGCATACACTTCAATACAGATTCACGGTTAAATAGGTTGACATATTGATCTATTACTACTATTAGAGTAGAGATAACACCCTATGATATATCCTAACATATTAATAATCAAAGGACTCTGAAATGGAAGTGAGAGTTCTGAAAATCTAACCCATATTTTCATAGTCGGTGAATCGTTCTTCATGTGGAAGTCATACATCTACTGAGAAAGGAAGAACTAGGATCTATGGAAGATGTGAGGAGAATGAGACTAGGGTAATATCATGTCATATTTTGATTTAAACTTTATCGTTATGTTCTTGAGATCAAGAATACCCATTATAGCTCGCTCTTGTAAACCGTAAGATCCAAAAATGATTCGGTCAAAAGAATCCACCAACAGATGGAATTGATTGAACAGTTCTATTAGTGTCAGATTCAACAGATAACAAGCATTATTAAATTCTAAGTATGAAATAAACAGTTGTGGGTAAAAAAGAATTATGATCACTTAGAGCCACATGGATGAATTTAATCCATTTATAATATTTTATTCAATGAAAATTCAACATTTTCATGTTCTTATTTTTAAAAAGTGATATATTTTTAATATGGGGTCATATAGGGTATATTCTGTTACTATAAATATTAATTTGAAAGATAAAATATTTATCTTAATTATGTTAATTTATTTTTCGTTTTTACATAATAAATAATTAAATTAATGTATTTCAAAATGAAGATATAGTAGTTGTTAAATTAATGGAAATGTCCAAAAAACATTATTTAAAATAAATATAATTTGAGATAATTAATGTCATACATGACTTTTTTAAGGAAATGATATTTTATTCACAATTTAAATTAGTTTTCTCTAGGATTTCATGTCATTATGATATTTTATAAGTTAGGTAATTAATAGTGTCAAAATTGACATAAATATAATTTAAAATAAATAATATTTTATTAAATGATATAAAATTCATAAAAAATAAAATTTATTCAAATTATTTGGATAAGGTTTTAAATTTCATAAATGACTAATTTTCGGGTCTTTTTCAATTTCATAGTAACAATATTAACCCTTAAAGAGGAAAAATCACATGTTATCATGGTCATAATTAAAATGGATAAATTAAGGTTAAAAATAGATAAGGAATAAAAAATAGTCCAAACATGATAATTATCATTAGATGAATTAATTTCAACCTGAAACCTTCCAATATTCAAAAAAAAAACAATGTTTTTCCATTTTTATTATTTAATTAAATTGTATTGATTTAATATTTTAAAGAATTCCAAGAGCGTCCCTCTCATCTCTAATAAAAGGTAACCTCTTTGTATCCTTTATTCACACCTCAAAAAATATTTTTTCAAAATTTATCATCCAAATTACATTTCTATAATATCTAAACACATTCTAGGGCTCTTATTTTTGTCATAAAATCACCCTTAGTGGTCTTAACCTCTTAAGAAAAGGAGATTTTGCGAAGAAAATCAATCATTTTTAATAAAGTATTTTTTTTTTGTTTTTTCTCCCACATCCTAAAGATATTATTAAAACATGATGAAATAATAAGTCCACTATAATAAATATTATATGAATTTATTTTGTTAATATCATTAACTAAATCCATCTTAACCTCCATCAAATTGGAAAAGAATTTATCATTCGTGTGTATGGTGAACTACCACCTCACAAACCAACATAATTCAATTTTCATCACTATCTCACAATAATGGTTTTAATAATGGAGTTAATGTTTATATATGAAATTTATGAAATATTTACCATCATTAAATAATAATATATCATTTACATTCTTACATTTCTATGCACATAAAAATAATAATTGTGTTCTTGTGTATGTGTGAACTATCACCTCTACGAAGAAATATGATTCATTTTTCATCACCACATAACATGGATGATATATATATATGATTAATATGATTTTAATGATATTATTATCATTATTGGAAGATAAAATAATTTTTACCTTCCTTCCATAATGATGATTTAAAATTGTAAATTTTACTCATGCGCATGTATGATTTACCATCTCCATGATTATAATGTAGTTATTTTTTCATAACCATACATAAAGGTTATATTTTAAATTATAATTGATTTATAAAAATGATATTCATGTCATGAATATTATTCTATATATGATTTACTTATAACCATTTTGAATATATACATCATACCAAATTCATTTTAGACTCAAGTACCAAATATTGTCTAAACGTCCGACAAGAACATAAATATTTAGGTAATTTTTATAACATGGTAATAAGTGATATAAAAATAATAATTAAATTTATAAATTTTATCATGTAAGTAAATAATTAACTTAATTTTTTTAGGAAGATAAATTTTTTACTTGACATGTAAGACTCATGTTAAGGGACTTCATCTCAATATCCTTTCATTGATGCATATCTTGATGTTATACACCCACATTATTTTATGAGGTGTGTATCCATACCCTTTGACATATCATATCATTAATTTATTTATTATAATGTTATATAATGTTTTATAAAATTTTATTCTTTCATGGGGCTTATGATTTAATTATCCAATGTGGTATAGGACACATTAAATGTTTAATGATATAATTTCAAAATATTACCCCCCCCCATGTCAATATTCTTGATAATATTTTATATATTTATTTATATAAAATAATTATAAAGAAAAATTCTATTCTATTTTTAATTTCATTCCAAGTTTTCTAAAAATGAATATTTTTAAGTGTTTTATACTAAACTATTTGACAAATGGGAAAATAAAAGTTCTATTCTTCATGTAAATGGAGACAACGACTTTTCTATTAGTATGGCCATTATTTCATTTCCATATTACTTTATAATATTATATGTCCCCTTAAATGAAAAACCAACTTTATCTATTTTGTCATTTTGGTATTGAAAATGGGTTTTCAATGAAATTGGTTTTTTAATACTGAACATTAGTTCTTAAAACCAAATGGTATTTGTAACATCTCACCCCATATCATTGGATTGAGTGGGAAGAGGAATTTTACTTGTCATTAAGTGACATTCCAAAGGAACCCAAGGCTAGAAATAAATACCAAGGGCTTCGTGAATAAATTTGGGAATGATTTACCCTTATGGAAAAATAATAAACTAAACAATCTACAACTATATGATGCATGTCAACAAACCAACCAAGCTCATCCATTACCAAATGGAAACCAACTAATCCAAAATACAACCCAAAAACAATATTAGAGTACTATGTGGAAGACTAAACAAGAGACTCTAAAATAAACTAAGACACACTCCACATCTCTACATTATGCTTCATGATTCAAGCAACATAAAAACTCCCAATCATCACCATGATCCACTAGCAATGAAATGCTTTACCTTTACCTGTGTCCCGAAATACGGCATCTGCAAAAGCACCAAAGTGCCAAATTAGGGGGTGAGTACTAATACTCAGTAGGTTTTTCCCAAATGACTTCCCTACACATGCCACTAGGATAAAACCATTATCAAATTAATATAATCCATTTATATAAAATAATCACAAGTGAAAAAATTACCAAAAGCCAAACATACCCTTACCAAGACACCTCACCCAAACCAAGAAATGAATAGGAAATCCAAAAAACCATTCCATAAGCCATCTCATCATTTAACATCAGAACAATAATTTCTATCTTGCAAAGAAATTCACAACAAGACAACCAAAATGGTGGGACATCCACCCATCCCGTTCACCCCATTTTCAATTGGCTGTACTTCCTGACCACTACCCATAATGGTGGTTCTTCTAACCATTATCCATTACCTTTTATAGTGATACTTCTTTCCCACTTCTACACAACCAAAAAAATCCATAACACTCAATCAACCAATAATCACAAAGCGTCTAAGGCTGCAAAATAAGCACACAACCGTTTTTAACACATGCCAATTCACTTCAATAAATCGCCAATTTATTGTAAAAACCCTTTAATTATGTTCTATTCCAAATAAAATTTCAATAAAACAATAACCTTATTAAAAACCATTTTTCATAAAACATTTTTACAAATTTATCTGAGAAAAGAATTTTAAAATATCCATTTTAAAATCCAAAACAAAATTATTTCACCACAACACCCCATTTTCCCAAAAAATCCCTAAAACATCACGAAAGGGATTTCCAACCAATTTCAAACATAAAAAACACAATTAATTTTATGAAACATAAATTAATTGTAACCAAGCATCAATTTATAGCAAAGTTGAGTCAAGAGAGTAGCCACCTACTTTTAGGGTTCTAGTGAATTCGACCCACAAGAAACCACACCTCATATTTGGCGAACACATCACCAAAACCATTCTAGATCACCCTCTATGACATCCACTGGACTTAAAATTAACATCCAAGGAAACAAAAACCCTAGATATACACAAAATGGGTCCAGATCTAGAAAAAATGAGAGATTGGGAGATGTAGATCTAGAGACAAACCAAAGAATCCAGGAGGAGAGACTTACAAGTGAGAACACACCTTGAAACCACCTTTAAAAACATTCAAATTACTTCCAAAACATGTTGTAGATCCCCTCCAACACTAGGGAACTGAAAATATAAAGTGAGGCTTAAGTGGGAGAGATCTTGGAGTAAAATAGGTCAATACCAAAGGATCCTAGATTTAAAAACCCTACATTTAAGTGGTCTCATATTTAGTCTGCATGGTTTAGAAAATCGTGTGATAACCCTGCACACACCCCTATATAGAGAGGATGGGTTCACACAATTACCTCTCATGGTTTGGAAAACTATGTGCAGGCTTTGTAAATCCTATTTTCACCCCCTACATGGTTTCCTGGAGAATCCACACAGTTTCCCCTAACCATGCTCAAATCATGTGCACATAGAAAGTCCTGAAAATTTATTCAAAACCATTCCTAACTCTCCCAATCACTTCCCAATTGATCCCAAGCACTTTAAGAACATAAAATGGAATAAAAAAGCTACATATCTCAAACTGGGGGTTCTACATTCTCCTCACCATTGGAATATTCGTCCTCAAAAATGATAGAACAATTTCATTGTCGAAAGAGCTCGGGCCATTGCATGGTTATCTCTTTCTCCCTGTCCGAAGTCTTCTCTTAAATCTGACCATACTACCACAAAAATGAACTAAACCTATGCTTTTTCCATGAAAGACTTTCTCTTTCCTATCCACAATCCTCACTAGCACACACACTAATTTATCATCCTGTTCTAGCTCAACATGATCCCAATGAATCACATGGTCATGATCCGACTGATAGTTTTTCAACTGCGCCACATGAAACACTTTGAGTGCCACACTAAACCATAGTGACAAATCCAAATGAAAATCCACCACCCCAATCCACTCAAGTATCTTAAAAGGCCCAATATACCATGGAGATAAAATACCCTACTTCCCAAACTAATGATGTACCAACATAGTAACGATTCTAAAAAACAAATGATCACCCACCCCAAACAACAACGGTCATCAATGATGGTCTGCATACGATTTCAGACGACTTTGAGCCATCTCCATCCTCTTCATGATCAACTTTATTTTCTCTATATCATCTTGGACAAGGATAAGTACAATCATCAGTGTCTTGCCTATTTCCACCCATCATTGTGTAGAATGACACGAATGCCCATATAATGCATCAAACAAATCTATATATATTGAATCTTGGTAACTGTTATTGTAGGAGAAATCCACCTAGGTAAGTGATCCTCCCATGAACCACCAAAATCCATCACAGAAGCCCTTAATATATCCTCCGTGGTTTGTATCATCCTCTCATATTGGCCATCCATCTAAGGATGATACACCATCCTCATCGTCAACTGTGTCCCAAGGGCTTGATGTAAGGATTTACAGAAATGATATGTGAACATTTTAAATCTATCTGATACAATTGAAACTGGAACACCAAGCCTCTTTAACACCTCTTGGATATATATTTTCGACAGATCCTCTACTGTATGAGATTCACAAATCAGGATGAAATGGGTGGACTTTGTGAGATGATCCACAATCACCCATATGGAATTGTTTTTCCTGATGGTTATTGGGAGACCCATCACACAATCCATTTCTATTTGCTCCTATTCTCACAATGGGATAGGTGAAGACTACAACATACCTGCTAGCCACTGTTTCTCTTCCTTGACTTGATAACAAGTCAGGCATCTCAAAACAAACTCATCCACATCCCTTTTCATACCTGACCACCAAAACTACACTTTCAACACCTTATATATCTTATGAATTCTAGGATAGAAAGCCTACCTAGAATGTTGATAATCCCTGAAAAGTTCTTCCCAACAAGCCACTAGTACCACCATCATATTATCAAAATTCAAGAATGAATTCCCATTCAGTTTCTAGTTTTCAATAGTCTCCCCACCATTGAGTTTTGACCTCATCTCCATACCATTGGAGACAGATGTTTGTTTCTATTTAACCAAACCATCCAATTTAGGAACCAACAAAACCAGAAAAGAATACCTCTCTATCACCCCAATCCCCACATTCGAACATCATGTTGGCTATGATTGTCATCAACTTCCATTGATCTAATGCATGTTTCACCACTTTATCATATGATTTTTTTACTTAATGTATCCACCCCCAAATTTACCTTACTCGGTGTATAAATTTTGTTGAAATCAAACATATGGAGATATTCCATTCATCTCTTTTGCCTCATGTTCAAATATATTTGTGAAACAATATTCTTTAAGCACTTTTGATCATTAAACACTATAAATTTCTCACTGAATAGATAATGATACCACAACTTTAAAGAATGAACCACTACCGACAACTCCAAATCATGTGTTGGGTAGTTCTTCTCATGAAATCTCAACTTTCATGAGCCATATGAAACTACATGATCTCTCTACATGAGAACACATGCCAACTTTGATCCCAATGCATCACAATACAACATTTACCATTTCCCTAATTCTTGAAAAAACCAAAATTAGTGCTGATGTAAGGAGACCCTTTAGCTCTTCAAAACACTTGTGACACTGCTCATCTGATTGAAATGGAACATTCTTCCTTTTCAAAGAAGTCATTGGCGAAGCTAATAGTGAAAAATCATGAAAAATTGTCCATAATACCTAGATAGTCCAAGGAAGATCCATATCTCAAAAATGTTCTTTGGCAGTTTCCATGAGATAACAGCCTCTATATTTTCTGAATCAACTGAAATACCCCTCTTAAGAATAACATGGAAAAGGAAATGAACCTCCTATATCAAAGAGTCACACTTTGACAATTTTTCTTAAAACTGATGATCTCTCAAGATCCCCAACAATATCACCAAGTGATGCTCATGCTCTACCCTTTTCCTTGAATACACCAGTATATCATCAATAAATACCACCACAAAAGAATCCAGATATCTCTGAAATATCTGATTCATCAATTCCATGAACAATTCTGGTGAATTCATTATACAAAAGGGAATAACAACATACTAATAATTTCCATATCTACTTATGAAAGCTGTTTTTGGAATATCCTCTTTTCACACCCATAGCTGATGATACCCTAATCGTATGTCAATCTTCGAGAGCCACTGAGCTCCCCACAAGTGGTCAAACAAATCATAAATTCATTGAAGTGGATATTGGTTTTTTATAGTAACCTGATTAAGTCTATGATAATCAACACATCGTCTCAAGGTTTCATCTACCTTTTTAATGAACAAAACATGCATTTCCCATGGAGACGTGCGAGGTCAGATGAACCCATTGTTTTCTAGATATTCCAATTTCACCTTTAATTCCTATAATTTTTTGGGTGTCATTTGGTAAGACTAAAGTGAGATAGTATTGGTCCCCAAAAGGACATCAATTGTAAACTCCACTTCTCTCACTGGTGGAAACCCTAATATTTCTTTGATAAATACATCAATAAAAAGATCCATGACTACTAGAAGAACACTCTACTCAATAACTTCCATTTCTTCCAATAAAAAAGCCACTAATCGGTATGATATCATTCCAACCACTAGTTTCAACAAGACTATTTCACCCTAATTATCATTATTCTCCCCTCTAAAGAGATGTCTAATGCCATTCTCTATCACAAAACTAACTGTCCTTTCATAATAGTAAATGTGGGCCTTAAACATTGTCCACCAATCCATTACAAGGATTATATTATACACATCAATCTCAAGCACTAAGAAGTCACACATCGACCCACCCTCATCCTACACTACATGATATGCTCTACACAAGAAGGCTCGACACTCTTTTTCACCCATAAGAGTTTGATGTTTGAGAACTATATGCATCATTTATACCATTAAACCTAAAAAATCAACAACACGAGAAGAAATAAAATAATGGGAATCACCCGTATCAAGAAACACTTGAATCATCGTGGAATATAAAATAATCATACCTCACACCATAGATGGTACTAACTTATCATCCATCACAACATGTTCAGATCCAAGCAACTGCTTTCTTATGACACTTTATTCCTTGCTTCCATGTTGAGACTTATCCTGAGGAGTCATGGTGTTCCTAGAATCACCATGACTGAATCAACTCTGCTAAAGAGGTGAATACTATTTTCCTCGCCCCTTTTAGGCATATGACCCCTCTGAACTCTAAGGACTATCACAGACACCTAACCTCAGAGCATTCCAACAATACCGCTGAACGTGCCCCATATGCTTACAATTATGACATGTTCGAGGTTGTGTCATACAATACCGCATGATGTGGATTGTAGAACCAAAATAAAAACATATAGGTTTACTCTGAGGCTTCGTAGAAAGATTCACTAATCCTGTAGTTAGATTCTGAGTCATAATCCCACCCTAAAAATAAGTGTCCCTCTTATTATTGAACCCAACGTTCGAGTACCCACTATTCCCCATGAGTAATAATACACTTCCTCCACTCGAATCCCTCGAGAGATACCTTTTGGCCATCGAGGCTCTATTCACCATCTCTTTATTATCATCTATAAACAGCACTTCTATCTTGGACCGAACATCCTACCTCAAACCATCTTTGAAGATACGATCATTCAACATTGTACTACCCGCCACCTCGGGTGAAAACCACACTAAGGTCATAAACATAGCCGCATATTCCTTCACCACCATATTCCCTTGATTCAAAATAACTAAATTTGTTGTACCCTAAATTCTGAATGTATGATGGTTGAATTATTTATTAAATAATTCCTCAAAACCCTCCCATGTCACACCTTGGTCCATTCCAGCTTGGACCTCGAGATCCCACCACAAAAGGGAAATATCTTCTAACATGTACATTGCTAACTTCACTTTTATCTCTGCCAATGTTCCTTAGAATTCAAATATCCTATTAATTCTTTTCATCCACGCCTCTGCCCTTTCCGGCTCTGAATAACCCCTAAACATGGGTGGATTATACCTCTAAAATTGAACCATATAATCCACTTGTTTTGGTTCATCCACTTTTTCCAAATTTCCACAGCTTGGAAAGCTTGAACTATACACTTCACTAGCTTTTGGTTCACCTGAGACTTAGGTGCAACCACATTTTCAGCAGCTTCCTCCTATTGGTCTCTACGATGCCTACATGGTGTCATTTCTATTCATACAAAAACAACCGTGAGTCCTTTAATTTTAGCAGCATGTAATTCATAAATTCCAGTTCTATTATACTACGACTATCACAATCAGGATTTCCACAAGTTCCCATTTCCCATATTGCACTATTTTGAAAAAATCCACCTTGTTTCGAAAATCATCCCATTTTCAAAATACCTCCAGTTTAGATGTTTCAAATCCATCCATTTTGAAACCCAATACATATTTTCAAAATCAACACATTAAAATCACACCATAATTCATTATACCCTAATGAAATATGAAATCTTTTGGGAAGTAATTTCTACCATGCATGCCATGATCATCTCATTGGCTACACCCAAAACAATGAGACATTCAATTCCTATAACTGTCTCCAAAAACGTATGTACCCAACTCCATCATAACATGAAGTTCATCATAAAAGGGTTAGATATGTTCTTTTATGCTATAAATTCCATGTTCTAATAATCCTACACATTGCTACCATCCCGACTCATGGAATAGGCCAAGAAAGAATGTCAACACCTAGACCAATGATCAACACAAAGGATCAAACAACTTCCTTAACTTGAAAGTTAAGGTGCGAATAAACTAATACCACTTTTAACATCCCACTCCATATAATTAGCTTGAGAGGGTAGAGGAATGCTACTTGTCCTTAAGCGACATTCCTAAAAGGCCAAAGGCTGAAAATAAATGCCATGAGATTCAAGAATAAATTGGGTAATGATTTTCCCTTAAGACAAGCTAACCAACCAAACAATACACATCTATATGATGCATTTCAACAAACCAACCAAGCTCACGCATCTCCAAATGGCAACAAACTAATCCATAATACAACCCAAAAACAATATCAGAGTACTATGTGGAAGAATAAACTAGAGACCCCAAAATAAACCAAGACACACTCCACAACTCCACACCAATCTCCATGCTCCAAGCACCAACAAATCTCTCAAGAATCACCATGAGCCACTAGAAATGAAATTTTTTACCTTTACCTGTGTCCTAGAATACGACATCTTCAAAAGCACCAAAGTGCCAATGTAGTGGGTGAGTAATAATATTCAGTAGGTTTTCCCCAAATTACTTCACTATACTTGACACTAGGATAAAACCATTAGAATATTTATATAAATTGTTTATATAAAATAATCACAACTACAACCATTAACATAATCCAAACATACCTTTACCAAGCCACCTCACCCAAACCAAGAAACCCAAGGGAATTCCAAACAATAATTGAATAATACATGTCACCATTTAACATTAGCACAAGAATTTTCATCTTGTAACGAAATGCACTACAAAACAACCAAAATGTTGGGAAGTCTACCCATCACATTCACCCCATTCTCAACAACAAGATCATTTCACCACAACACCCCTTTTTACCCAAAAAAAACCCAAAACATCATCAAAGGGATTTACAACCAATTTTGAACATAAATACACAATTAATTTTAAGCAGCATAGATTAATTTTAACCCGACTTCAAGTTCTATCAAAGTGGAGTCGAGAGAGAATCCATCTAACATTAGGAATCTGGTGAATTTGACCCACAAAAAAGCACACCTCAAATCCGGAGAACACCCCACAAAGCCACTCTAGATTGCCTTCTCTAACATCCAAAATCCTTAAAATTAACATCCAAGGAAAAAGATAACTATATATACACACAACGAGTGTATATATAGAAAAATTTAGAGAGAGGGTGACGTAGATCTAGAGAGAAACCAAATAATCCAAGAGGAGAGACTTACCCTCGAAAACCACCTTCAAATCCCTTATAATTGCTTCCAAAACATGTGGGAGAGCCCCTCCGACCCTTGATAATAAATAATACTGAGTGAGGATCAAGTGGGAGAGTGTTTGGAGTGAAATAGGTCAAGCCAGAGGGATCCCGGATTTAAAACATCTACATTTAAGTGGTCGCATAGTTAGTCTGCACAGTTTGACATATTGCATGCTAACCATGTGCACACCACAATCTCGGGAGGAGGGGTCCGCACGGTTGCCTCACAAGGTTTGAAAAACCACACGCAGGCTGTTCGAAGCCTACTGTCTCCCCCTACATGTTTTCTTGGAGAATCCACACAGTTTCCATTCACCGTTCTTAAAATTTGTGCCCTTAGAAAAGCCTCTAAAATTATTCAAAACCATTCCAAAATATCCCAAACTCTTCCCAACTCATCCCTAGAACATCAAACTCATAAAAACGCATAAAAAAAGGCTACATACCTCTAACTAGAGGGTGATATGGTATTTTTATGTAAATGTGTTTTCATATGGGTCTAAAAAGTGTTTTCCAGTGGGTTTTATGATGAGGGTGTTTTACTCTTAATAGTTTACATGAGTATTAAAAAATCTGGTAGCCTAGATAGCATTGGAAAAGTCTATTAAATATTAAAATGGGGTGGCCCAGATAGTGCAAGAATTTTCTATTACAACATAACATGGGGTGGCCCAAATAGCACCAGGAAGGGATGTCATAGCTTAACATGGGGTGGTATAGATAACACTAGGAAACCCCATTATAGCATAACATGGTGTGGCCCAGATTGAACCAGGAAATCCTGTAATTGCTTAATTGGGTATTGAATATTTTGGAAGGGGTTAATATGGTTATTCTAGTTAAATGGGTTTTGAAATAATTTTATAAAAATAATTATTTAATTAACCTAAATTAGTTTTAAATTATTACTATTAGTTTTAATGATTTTATTTGATCAACATGAATGAGTGATTTTCTTGTGAAAATGTTTATTTCATTTCGTCAATGAACATTAAATGGGTTTTCATATTTTTCAATAGAATTATGGTTTTCATTCCTTCTATGTCCCCTTATGAACTTTTTGTGCTCATCTTAGGTTTTGAAATGTTTTTTATAGGGTTAAAGGATGATTAGGGATAATGATGAAGGCATGATTAAAATTGTGTTTTCTTATCATGGAAATAAACCATGTTTTCATTTATAATGTTTCATTTGGTGAAAAAATGGATAGTAAGTATAAGAGTCCACATGTAATGTATACTATTTACAATTTTCTTCTAATTCTCTATAACTCTAAATTTGAAAATATTGTTATAAAATTTTTAATAGTGAATTATAGTTAAAAACACTATAATAAGTAATGATTAAGTCTAGGTATTTTATGTTTTTATAAAAAAAACTCTTGTGAAAAAAAAATTATATATATGTATGTAAATATTAAAATGTCTGGGTCCTTAAATTTTTATTCCCTATGACATTAAACAATAGAGAAATCATATATTTCCTCAAAATTAATACTTATATTCAATAACCATTATATAACATCCCACACTAATCAACATAATCACAAAAAGGAGATAAACTTTACAAAAATTATGATGAAAAAATAATTAATCCTTAGGTGACCAATTGTATTTAACATTCTTTTGAAAAGTGAGTAAAATCTTTATTTCCCCATATTCAATAATACATTAAACCTAAGAGTTGTTAATACATCTATCACGTTTTATATAATTGTTATCCCCCAAAAAGTAATTGTTTAATAAATTTAATTTTTATGGTAATTGATGCCAATTAATATATTTTTTATACCTTTAAAGAAACACTACTGAAGAACAATCATTAAGTATTTCAGATAAATATGATAACTCTTAAAATAAAATAAAAAATATCCTTAATACATATCTCTTCAATAATTAAAATTTACAATGGAATATTTATTTAATTTTTATTAGGATATTAATAAAATTACCTTGGGTAATACTAGATTACTCAATTTTCATAATAACCACAATATAATAGGATTAATCTATTTAATTATTCTCCGTTATTTAGTTATTTACATATTAGTTTTTTTAATATACACCATTCTGATATTTAACTTCATGAACATTTCTTATGAAAATACTAAAACATAATGAATATGATAATATCCAAAATAATTCGAGTATATGAAAATGAAAATTAAATCATAATATGTCTTCTTTAATGACACCTTAATTTTAACCTTTGATACTTTCATTTTAATTATGAAATACATGGATAATCCTATAAATCTATTAGATCCACCTTGATTGCTTAATTTTTTGTTCTCTAATACTCTATATAAAATTCCTTTATATTAAATATGAAATAAATCCTTCATAATGACTCATAATGAGAATTTTATTGACCAAATCATAACCCTTGAGATTTTCAAACCAGGTGTGCAGTTAGGCCTCTTTTTTCACTAGGTGATGATTGAGTTAATAAAAAATCCATCCTCTTAGTAATTTTTAATCCTAGGTTAAAATGTTCCATTTGCTATATAGACTTGTGGTATCTTGAAAATAATGTTATTTCTAGGAAAACCGCACAATAACTATTTTAATAATAATTTTATTTGTTGTCAAATATAGAAAAAATTCCTTTAATATTATTTTTTGGGTGCTCAATAATGTTCTCCTATCCTAATAAAAATTTTATTAAAAATTAACTCAACTAAACAAAAGGGTTATTTATACCTTTATAGTTAGTATAAACCTTAACTTATCAAACATGGAAAATATTTGAAACTCTCAAATATTCCTTAACTGATAGCATATTAAACTATCAAGATATCTATAGCCTACTATAATACTAACTATGAAACCCCATACCTAATCATAGAGAAATTACATGAATTAAAGAAAATATTTCAATGAAATATATTCCCAAGACCATTTATGATTAGAGTTTCAGAGAATTGTGAGAAAAATTAATTAAAAAAACACATGTGATTTCTAACCATTGAATATTTTCTCATTATAAAAAAATTATTTACCATTAAAATTATTAAATACCACAAATAAATTATTTTCAAAATATTTCCTTCTAGACAACACTTACATATAACTTCTCTAAATAAGCTATAGAAATGGAAATATAAGAAAGGGGTGTGATCATAAATAGTAACGGTAAATAGAAGCGATGAAAATAATATACCTCAAGTGGGAATAAGATTAGTATATGGGTAAAATAAATATTCATAAGAAAATATTTACGTAAAAATATTAGGTCATTTATCATGACATATGACATGACATAACATAAATCATGAGTCAAAAGAGTGTGTAACCAATAGTTATCAAACTTTAAGCATAAAACATAATAAAAGGAACATAGGGATGATGATTTTCACAATAATAAACATATGGTTTATTATCTATTTAATCATTCATATCTTCCATAGAGTTCACAAATAAAATTTAGAGTATAGATAAACACCATCACATTTACCTTTTTCGAACCTCACTGCTCAATATCTTTTTCATATAATATTTTTTCCAATGCATTGGATGTATATAAAATACACACCCGTATTAGTATTATAATCTGACCAAGTATCCTTAGTTTTTATAGAAACTATATTATATAAATGTTCAAAAAATAAATATAATGTTTGATAGCATACTAGATAAACAACACTGAGCATAAACAAACAATGAATTATTATTATTTAGATTTGGTCATTAAAACCATGTTTTTAAATTGGTGGGAATGATTATTATTAAAAAAATTATGAAATATATATTTTTTACACTAATTATTAATTTATTATTTAATATTTTTTAAATGAGCTCTTTTTTATAGTAATTTTATTATTTAAAAATGTGTTTTCTTCATAAATTAGATTTCTTTATTTCTTATGTGTTAATAAGGTAATTAATTTTTCAAAATTTTGGAAATTATAAATCAAAAATGAATTTTATTTTTTAATTCATCATGTCAAAATTATCTTAAGATTTTTTTTTAATTTTCAGAAAACATTTACTTTTCAATGAATAATGAAAAATACCGATTTTTATTAAAAATGTATTTTTTATTTATGTTTTTAAAAATCCAAATAATATTTTTTATTAGTTTTAAAATATGATTATTTTTATTTTAAAATAATCCAATTATGGTTTTTGAGTGGTATTTTATACTTGATTTTAGTAAAAAAATTATATTTTGCGAGTTCATAAATCTAAAAATATAAATTTTCATCATTTTTTCTAGTATGATTATTAATTAAATTATAGAGTTTCAATTTTTTAAAAAAAATTAAAATTAGATTCCATATTAAGAATCATAAAGTCATAATTTGAAAAATAGTTCTATTTTATTTGATCAAAATGAATTGTAATCTTAGTAGTTTTTATTACCTCATTTATTGGTAAATCATGTAGTTTAGGGTTAAAAATAAAAGTCTAAATAGTATAATATTACACCAACACCTGCCCAAATTTTATTAGATGACACCATTTCATCAATAATAATACAATATTCATTTATATGCGCATTTTTACAGTTTTGGGTATGATTGTAACCTTTATGATATTTTATTTAAAGAAAAGTAAAAAAATTCACACTATTATTTGTATTATTTAATTTTTTTTAATTCATGTGTAAACATAATATATATATTATTATAATTATTATTTTTTAATAAAAATTATTTTCCTTCATCATGATAATTTATTTTTAATTTTTAATTAATAAAAAATTATTTTAAATAGTTACACAACATTGAGGAAGTAATTATCAATTAAAGTAATAATAACATAATTGATATTAAAAATATGTGATACATAAACTTTTCTAAATAAAATAAAATGTTTGGAAAGTATTGAAATATTTTCATTTAATTTTTCTAATTTAATTTATGTTATTAAATTCAAAGTAATTATTAGTTCTAAAAATTGACATTAATGATATACTATAATAAATAATATTATATTAAATTATTGTAAATTTGAAAAAACTATTAGATTAGGACAATATATAAGAATATGGTTGGTAATGTCAATTGTATTCCATTTATGGGCTATTATTCCAATTATATTAATTATGTCAACCCTTGAAGATTAAAAATCCTTGTCACGGTCAGTGTGAAAGGGGTTAAAGAGGGGTCAAAACATAAAGATAAGGGTAACAATGTGAACAAAATATATCTAATAATTATTTAATTAGTTAATTATATCACATTATTATCATTTATAGAAAAAATAAGTTTCATTTTTTTATTTTAAATTAGTTTACATTAATTTAATATATTCAGAAATTCTATGACTACCCATCCCCTTTCACATAAAGTGTTATCTCTTCTTCTCATTACATAAAATATAAATTACCAATTTATTACAAAAATACCTAGCCAAATACCTTCCTATAATACATCCATGGATTTTTGAGGTCTTATTTTGGTGAAAATACCAACCTTTGGGGGCTTATGTTATTAATTAGTGGAGACTTTCCAAAGAATATGAATAGTTTTAACCAGTCATTTTACTTTAATTTCTTATCTAACCTACTTAAAATATTCTTAAACTATTATAAATTAATAAAACTAATAAAATTAATTTATTGATATGTTATTATTTTAGTATAATAACCTATACCCATCTCTATCCTCCACCAAATGGGAGAATAATTCAGAATTTGTATGTACAGAAAATTGTCGCATCACGAACAGATTTAATTCATTGTACATAACCATATCTAAATACTAATTATAATGATGATATTAATGTTTATATATTATATTAATGACATATTTATCATTAAATCATGATAATATATCATTTACCTTCTTACCTTTCCATTAACTAAAAAAATATAATTTCGTTTGTCCATATGTATAGACTACAACCTTTAAGAAGTGATGTAGCTCTTTCTTCTTCAACATATCATATGGATTATATATATAAGTATATATAATTAATAAATATTATATTAATGATATTATGATCATTATTTAATGACACAATAATAATTACATTATATCAATGATAATTATTGAAAATTGGAAGCATTAATCATGAGTTTCTACAACCTTCCATCTTCAAGATTGTGACGTAGATCATTTATCATAACCATATTTAATAGCTAGATTTAAAAGTATAATTTATGTATATAATTAATAATTATTTCATGACTATTGTACTATATATATATTATTAATAAACCCTTTGACTATATTCAATATATCAATGTATTTTTTCCCTAACGAATAGAATATCAGCGAAACATCTGAAGTAAATTTATTTGATTTAGTAAATAAATAAAAAAAGGTCAGAGATAAAATAATAGGAACACAAAATTTGAAAAAAAATACCTTTCATAAGTACAAAGTTAAGCTTATTTTTAAAAAAATGTATTTTTATAAAATTTATTGAGAATAATCTTTTTCTAATTTTCCAAACAAGGTACTTTTTAACATTCGTTTAAACTGTCTGAATGGAATGGTTTTTAACTTATAATACATGAATGAATCTTTTCAGCTTCATGAATAATATATTATTTTAATCCTCCTTTAAAAAATTTTATTTTTATTTTCAAATAAAATATGTTCCTTTAAAAGTTAATATTTTATTAAAATTAGTGAATTGAAAATAGAAAGGTTATTTTACCCGAGAATATTTTTATGAGTGTAATGTTGGAAAATGTATTATTGTATATGTTGTGATTAAGTTATGGATATTGGTAATTGTTATATTGATGGTTGATTCTATTATAAACCAAGGATGGGTGGTTTTTTTCATTACCAATTCACATGATATTTTCTGTTAAACTAAGTATAGGTGGGTATCTGATACCCCTCTAATGCATTGGTTATAAAAGTTGACTATATGGTTATTACATTTGTAAGGGTTATTATAAGAGTGATATAGAAATTATTTCAAATGAAACCAATATTTTTAGTAACTATTTATATGGGTTTTTATGGGAATATTATGATTTATCAAAGAAATATAATGATCTTATATTTAGAGGAATGTATATGATACTTTTTAATGGTGAGAAGAAAAACATTGTGAATAAGTTTCATATGAATTTTTCATGCCATTAAAGAACATTTATTAGTTTTATTTTTCAATTAATGATTTATTGGAAGTTTTTATAAAATTATTGGGCATAAATAGTAATTTCTTGGGAAATAAAATTTTTATTTTGAGCCCATTGTTTATTTTGAAAGGAAACTTTTTATAAGTATTAATGGTCCTACAATTTCCTAATTTTAATTTATTTCCATTACTAAGTTTTTTATGCTCATATCACATTTAAAAAAATTAAGGTTTGAATAAAATTTGAGAAAATGAAATGTTCATAATCAAAATTTTGATGATGTGTTATCAATGGAAAACTTGATATATTTTTTTAAAAAATTGTGGGAAAATAGATATAGAATAAAAGTGTGAAATTTTTAATATATATTATTGTTACATAATACTTATGAACTAATCCCTAAAAAATAGACCTAGATGATAATTTGGAATGTAATAATTTTAATTCAGTTTAATAGTCACTAGAATATGTAACGTTTAATTCCAGGTCCTGATAATTGGTATCAAATCTGGGTTTATATAACTTTATAAGCTTGTATATTATTTAAGAATAAGTTACAAATATAATGTAACCAAAATCGTTAGTATGTTTTGGATTATCATATTTATTTTGTATAAATATAAGAAGTTTTAGATAACATTAATAATAATATCATAGTATTTATCATCCTCATAAGATTATTGATTATTATTTCATTGCTAATCTCACACAAACCATGTTAATTCTACTTAAAGGCTGGATCCATAAGGCACCAAAGTAATATTTTATGTATATGTAAATGTTTTGGTTCATCTAATGACACATGGAATTGAATGAGAGCTATAGGGAGAACTATTATTTTTATTATTAACTAGCTATCAAGACTAATGATAAACAATTTGATCCTAGGTGAGTTTTTTAATGCCTAAAATAATAAATAAATGAATCCCCATGGATGTTTTGGTGGTAATGATCATAAATTTAATTATATTAAATGAACTATATGCCACAAATATGGAAAGAAGAACCCAGGAAAACATCTTCAAAGAATGCGAAGATGCTCTATCTATTCTAAAGGAGGTTAAAAATCAATAATATTCCAATAAAAAAAATAAGCGGTCACTTAACTCGTTGAAGGGGAAATAAGTTTTTGTTGAGTTATCAATTTAATGTTCTAAATGTGGGTATTGTTTTCTTTATGAAAATTAATGTCCTGGGGGGGGGAGACTCATGAATTGTATTAGAAAAACAATAAATACATCTACATAAAAATAACTATTTCCATTATAGTTTAAGATGAGGAAACTATAAATGAAATTTGAATGGTATAGACTATTTCTTGGAATATGTTTTGACATTGTTGAATCATAGGACATTATTGATATTATTGTTTTTAGGATATAAATATTAATAAATATTTTTTAAAAAGATTAGATAATGGATTATGAATAATTATTAATGATTAATATGTCTACATATAAGGGATTCGGTATATATTATAGATTTATGTATGATCACATTTTTAAAATAATTAATAAAATTTTTATTATGGTATTAATTTGGGAGAATTTTATTGAGTTTTGATAGATTTTTAAACTATATTAAATCCTTATGTATATCTTGTAAAAAAATTATTTGTATAATAATGTCATTTCTATTTTGTCCACATATTTTTAAAGAGAATGGATACCCTTTAGGTTTAGATGATCTATTATTTTGAGGAAATTTAGGGTTATTTGTATTTTTGAATAAAAAATAAAAGGTATTAGAAGAAATTTGAGGATAAATAATCGCTTTAAAGTTTAATATATTAATCTCTTATTTAGGGTTTTTATACAATTCATCGTAATTTTATAAAGACTATATTATAGTAGTTTTAGAATAAGGAAAACCTTTAGGTCATGAGAAAACTTGTCATATCTAGCATGGATGATAGGATTGAACCCACAACCGAATGGAGACAAGAGTGAATTTCCTACCATTGGCCTATGTGATATCCTTCATAGTATGACATTTTTTTCTTTTATTTGAATGATATTACTTATTAAGGTTAAGTTAATTTTGTGAATATATTTTTTATTTTATGGATAAAAATTGGATTGTAAATTAATTTGGTGATTATGTTATTAATGTTATTTTTTAAGAAGACCATTTAAATTTAAGGGAGGATTACATGTGTAAGATAAACATAACATGATTGAATTTTATTTGATAAATAAATCTTGAATAGTCTTTTGGAAGAATATATAATTGTATTATGGCCTTATTATCATTAAATTTATTTATATTAATTATTATCATGTCTCGGACAATATGTGATTAAGACAATTATATTTTAGGTATGAAACAAGAAAGTGATTGATGTTATTTGGGGATAAATATTAAATTTATCTGGGAATCCTATGCGATTAGATCCTACTAATTTTTGAGACTCAATCTTAATCTATAATATTTTTAGACATTTTAATGAATGTTATTTATTAAATGATTTTTTTTCAAATTTTCAATATTATTGTTGAATTCTAAATACTAAAAATGTATTTCTTCATATGATGGATTATTTTATTTTGGAATTATATTACCTCCTGTTAACCCTATTGGTTATATTTATGGTAAAATATAGGGGAAATAACTTTTCTTAAGATTTATTGTTCTTTATTATATTTCTTCAGGAATGAAAAATTTATTTTCAATGCTCATATTTTGGAGAAAAAGATGATATTTTTTAAGAAATTTATTAAAATTTTAAACTCTACTTGTCATGTAAGTATATTTATATATGATTTTAGTATATATGGTAAAGTAATTCCTCAACTAAAGGAAAATGCTATTGAAATAAAAAAGATATCACTTAAATTTTCTTATCGATAAATCAATATCGTATTAACCTGTCACATATTAATGGGTGTTTATGGTTAAAAGTATCATTACCACGTTCTTTGTCACTCTATATTAGTCCTTGGAAGATAGGTTTTTCTTCTATATACCTTTTTCACTTAAAATAATGTTTTTATAAATTGAAATCTAGTTCTCTGTTATTCCAAAAGACCTTTGTAATTCCCTCTTCTCTTTTTCAAATAGAGGGTTTGTTAACCCTATTTACGATGTGGGATATTAACAATGGTAGTTTGAGAACTCTAACCCCCTAATTTTTGATATCGGGTTCAAATTATGAGGATTTAACTATTTAAAGGGTGTATAATTTAATATCCCTAGAATTTAGAAAATATATATTGTGCTTTATAGAATACAATATATACAACACCAAGCTAAAATGAAAGAATTATAATTCTTTAAATGTGACTATTATAAGTTCACTATTAAATTGGAAGGAATGAATATTATTAATAAAATTATGAAATATATAATGGTACTAATCATTTCAAATTTATTAATTAACACTTTGTAAATTGGAATATGATTTTTTAGTAATGTCATTTTTTTCTTAAAAAATATATATTCTTCAAAACATGGTAATCTTTTTTTATGAGTGAATATTATAATTAATATTACCAGATTTTAAAAAATATATTTGAAAAAAATAATTTAATTTTTGAAGTCAACATGTCAAAATTATATTTGAATTAATTTTCTTACAACTGATAAAAATTATTTATTTTTCAATTAATAGTAAAATATAATAAGTTTTATTAAAAAATTATTTTTATGTATTTTCATAGTCAAATTCAATGTTGGATTAGTTTTTAAATTTAATTAGCTCGTTTTTATTTAAAATAATCAAATTATGGTTATTGAAATAGATTTAATAGATTAATTGATATAAAAAAAATTATATTTTAAAATGTCATTTTTCCAGAAAATGTTTTATTTTTCATTTCACTGGTTCGATATTGAATTAAGTTTTCAAATATCATTTTTTTTATTTTGAAAAATAGATTCAATATTTGGAACCATGCAGCTAAAATTTTTAAAATACCTATATCTTATTTTTTCAAAATGATTAGCAATATTAGTAATTTTTGTTACCTCATGTAAAGGTAAATCATGTAATTAAGGGTTAAAAATAAATAGTTAATGACTATAAAATAACCCCAACATTTTAGTAAGTAAAATTTAAAAATGTCACACCATTGTACTCAATAACTATAATATTATTAACATGGGGATAAACTGTAGATATGTTCCTTTATAAATATTCATTAGGAAGATAATGGATTCATCTTCATCGTTATAATTTAATTTTAATGTTTCCTAAAAAATAACTACCTTAAATAATTACATAACAATGATGTTGAAAATATTTAATTAATGGAAACATTAAATAAATAATATTAAAAATTGTAAACATAATATAATATAAAATAATTATTATAATAAAAAAATAGATTAAAATGATATTTTATGGATTTATTAAAATATTTTATTCAGATTTTAAAGTTTGTCTTGATTTTATTAAAATAAATGTAATGAATAGTTCAAAAAAAATTACATTATTGGTATAATATATTAAATTATATTTTATTAAAATATATAAAATCCCTAAAAATATTATATTCAAAATATTAATTATTATATTGAATATAATAACATCTATAGTCAATTTATGGGTATTTTTTCATTTTATAGTAATTAGCTTGACCCTCATGTAGTAAAAATCATTGTTTTCACAGTAATTGTAAAAGGGGATAACAAGTGGTTAAAACATAATTATGAGGGTAAACATGTGATAAAAACTTTTATAATTATCATTTTATTAGATTATTTTGACCCTTAATAATCCATTATTTGAAATAAATTAATATTAATTTATTTGGAATTGTAAATTAATTTATATTAATTTAATATTTTGAGAAATTCCAATAGTTTCTTTACCATAACTTGTAAAATGGAATCACTTATTCTCTTTACATGAAACATTATGAAACAATTATTTATCTAATACCTAACCAAATACCCTCTTATAATCCCTCCCCCTATTCAATATGTATTTTTTTAGTTTGAATACAAGCCTTAGAGGGATTAAGGTGTTAATCAAAGGGGACTTTCAAAAGAAGAGGTATAGTTTTTAACCACATGTTTCTGTTTTATTTATTCTTCCAATAACTTCAAATAAAATTCAACAAAAATAAAATAATAATAAAATATCCTACATATACATAGATTTTATTTTATTAATGGAGTTAACTATTTCCATCTCTATCCTTTATTAAATGTGAGAGGAATTTATCATTCGTGTGTACAGCATATTATTACCTTGTGAACAGATGTTATTCATTTTCAATAACCATCTCTTATGACTGGTTAAAATTATAGACTTAATTCCAATATATGATATTCATGAAATATTAATCACTATAAAAGTTTAATATATCATTTAACTTCTTATCCTTTTCATTCAATAAAAAATGATAGCATCATTCATGCATATGTGTGGACTACTACCTCCCTAAAGAGATGTGATTCGATTCTCATCACCACACCACATATGTTATGTATAGAAGTATATTTAAATAATTAATATGATATTTATGATATTATTATAATAATTTATGGTTAAAATTAAACATTCCTTCTATCTATAATTATCATTGAAAAACTGTAAGCATTACCCATGCCAACCTATGGCCTACCGTATCCATGATTTTAACATATTTCATTTTTCATAAAAATATTTGATAGTTGTATTTAAATATATAAATTATGTAAAAATTATAATTATTTAATTTTTATTATTCTATATATGGTGTAGTAATGACCACTATGACAATAGTCAACATAACTAATTCTTTTTAGACATATAAACTAAATTTCATAAAAACATCGGATGTGAATTTAATTGACTAAGTAAATAAATATATCATGGGTAAACATAAAATAAGAGGAATAATAAAATCTAGAAAATTGTATTGATAATTTAAATAATTAAAATATTTTTATTATCAAGAACATAAATAATATAGATGGAAAATTAGACTCAAGGGGAGGGACATAAAATTATCATATTAAGATTATCTTAAAAATATATTTTTCTTCCATATCCATATTTTCAAAAAATATTCTAAACAAGGTTTTTAATATTCTCTTATAATTTTTTAAAATAATTTTTAAGCATCATTTTATTTATAAAAAATGTTTTGAAAAGAATCTTCTCATCATTTTTTGAACAAGGTACTTTATAACTTTTATTCCATTAGTGTGAAATTAATGTGTTTTAACAAAAAAAACATGCTCATATTTTACAACCATGAAGAATAATATTTTCTTTTAAGCTCCCTTAACTAGTTTACAATGTTAGTTTCAAAAAAAATTTGTACTTTATAATTTGGTAGTTTTATTGAATATGTTACTTAAAAATAGAAATATTATTTCCCTCAAAATTATTATTATTATTGTGGTGTTGGAAATTGCCTTATTTTATGTGTTTTAGTTATGTTGTGGATCATGGGAATTTTTATGGTGATGTTTATTTTCATTATAAACCAATTATTGTGTGTTATGATATGAAAAACTTATATGTGGTTCTTTTAAAAACCAAGGAAAGTTGAATTTAGGATATACCTCTAATGCATTGGTTATGTGAGTCAATTGTGTGTTTATTGCTTTTTTATAGTTATTATAAGAGTAATATGGAAATTATTTCCCATGTAACCTATATGACATGTTAGTTATTTATATGGGTTTTAAAGAAATATTATCACTTATCAATGTCTGATAATGATCCTTTATTTAGAGAAAAGTATATACTATTTTTAATCGTGATATGTATAAATTCATTAATTTATTATTATATTTTTTTCATGATTTCATAAGAATCTTTAGATGTTCTGAATAATTTTCTTATAAGATTTTTTATCAAATAATTTTGGTATAATAGGTTATTTATTGGGTAATAAAATGTTTATTTTTATCCAAATGTTAATTTTGAAAAAGAATCATTTTATAAGTGTTCATGGACTAAAAATTTCTTAATTTCTTTTTATTTCCATTACATAGCTTATTATTCTTATCCCACATAAATAATCATTTCATAGGTTTTAATGATTAGTTGGTACAATAATGAGGTCATGATCAATATTGTGATGTTTTTTTATGGAAATAAAACTTGATATATTTTATAATATTTTTTGGGGGGGAATGGATACTGAATAGAAGTGTCCAGTTTATAATAAATGGATTTTTATAATATATTTATGAATAAATCTATAAAAATATAAACCTAAAATATATTTGGGAATTTATGAAGATAAATTCTAGTTTAATGTCATTAGAATATATAATTTTTAAGGAAAAGTCCTTATAGGAACCACCTGATCATTGTTTACAGTGGAACCAATCATCCTAGGATTATAATGAAATCATACATGAACTATCCATATATTTTTTCATATTAAAAAAATATTCATTATAATATAAAGATCCCATATAAACAAAAAAGTTATTTATCACAATATAGAGATACAATTCAAATAAAATGTGTTGGACTCAACTGTTTTGATAATCCCAAATCATGTTTCATTTATGTGATAATAATTTTTTCATTCTATGTTAATCATGTTTCATTAATGTTCCATGTTTCTATCATGTAATATTCACATACATTTAATCTCATTACTTGTTGGTTGAAGCTTACTGTGAAAAAATTTTCTATATGCAAAGGTTACAAGAGAAATACCACATGTGATTTACTCATTCCTATTGTCGGACATCATGTATAAAAGGGAAGACCAAGGAAGATAAAAATAGGGGAGTGTGATCAGTATAAGGAAAGGGCATCTGTAGATGAAAATATATTACTTGCTACATCAAAGAAGAACCATTCGAGGCTTACACTGAGAATCCAAGAAGCTTAAGAAGATAATTTTGGGTGAATAATTTCAAAGCTTCCTTCCGTACTTCATCAACTCTTCATCAACACTAGTGTTAGAACACTCAAAGATAGAACCCAGAGTTTCAACACCCTGTTTTGGAGAAAACTTCCAAATAAATACTAAAACGTCAAATTCTTCACTCCAAGGAGTCCAGAGCTTAACTAAAAAAACATATAGCTTTCTAAACTCAAGATTATAATATTAGCTCCACTGTGTTCATTCATTTTTGAGAAGTGTGTGTGTCTATCAACTACACACAATGTCACTTGTGCTTGAACTAGAGGATATTCAATATCCTCACATCAAACATAACCTACATTTTGTTTCCCATGTATAACTATGGAAGAGACCATGTGTGGTCTATACTGTTTGTTTTTTCCACGAAGAATTGTGGAAGAGGGTGTGAACCATGGATTGTTTGTGAAAACTATTGTAAATCCTGATACAGGCTGTGTATCAAGTTTATTGTTAATATAAACTGCTTGGTATTAGGTGATCACCAAGTGGAGATGATTAAGTCTCAGCTTGACATTGAAACTCTTATTTTACTTTACTACTCACCTTATTCAGTTATACTCTGTTTTATCTATTTTTCGCTACCTATATTTACTGAAACATAAAATTGTTTTGCATTCAATTTGATAGTTAGTTTTTATTAGTGTGTGTATAAGTTTAATTCATTAAAATTATTTCAAAATTTGAAGAAGTTTTTTACACCAGTTCAACTGAGGACTAATCAACCTTTGAGAAACCTTTTGACTAACTAGACATTTACATCCCTACTCACATAATTAACTGGACCATTTTAAAATTGGAGGATCTTTTTAAAACAACTTTTAAACAGAAATTTTAAGTAGGAACACAATTCACCCCCCCCTCTTGATATTTTACTCCGACCAACATTTCGTATCTGAGGTTGAATTAATTTCATGTTTTCAAATTATTTTCATCTCTTATTTTTATTTGTATCTCAAAGATCATAAAATTTTTGTCATATCAAAATTTTCAGTTATTTAAATTATAATTAAGTATAGATAACTATGTTCAGGGTACTTCTACTAACAGACCACCTTTACTTAATGGTAATAACTATGCTTAGAGGAAATTAAAAATGAAAATATATCTAGAGGGTATGGGACCTGAAATCTGGGACACAATTGAAGAACAACCTGTTTTTCCTACTACTACTAGAGAAACATGGTCTTAGTTAACTAAAGCAACATATAATAGTATCTATAAATCAATAAATGCATTATACTATTCTATAAGTGATGAAGAATTAAATAGAATATCTACTTGGAAAATAGCATATTGGGATACTTTAGTTGTTTCTCATGAGGGAACAACTAATATTAAAGAAATGAGATTAAATACATATGCTATTAACTATGATAATTTTAAAATGAAGCCTGATGAACTAATTTTTGAATTGTATCTTAGGTTTAATGAAATATTGAATACCATGAGTCTTCTTGGGAAACCATTGGATAGAAAGGACCAGATTATGATACTGCTTCAATGCCAACCTGACAGATATAGGGGAACTTTTGTTTCTATCTAAGAATCATCTGACATAAGAAAAATACCATTAAATGAATTAATTGTAAAGATTATGTTGGATGAAGAAGAAATTATGGTGAATCAAGAAGTATTTTAAGAACAAAGGAAGATATATATCATTCAAAACTGCTACCTTAAAGAACAAAGAAAAAGAAAAAGTTCAAGATCTTGTAGACACTTCCACATGTGAAGACTCAGACTCTGATAGTAATGATGAGACAGATCATCTTGCAAGGAGATTCAATAAGTTCTACAGAAAGAAAAAATTACTTATAAAATCAAACTAAAAAGGAAGGTATGATGATAAAGTACAATGGAAAAAGGACAAAAAATGGAATAATAAGACAACAGATATAGTCTATTATGAGTGTAAATGAAAATACCATGTGAAGGTTGATTTCCCAAAACATAAAATTAAGAAGAAGTATGAAGATAAGGGAAAGGGTTATAAAAATGCTATGAAAGACACCTAGAGTGCCTCAGAATATAGCTCAAGTGGATCTGACACTTCTGATGCTCACAAGAACAAACATGAAAATATGTGTTTCATGACATAAACATCTGAGGTAACACCCAATTTCCCTATACCCAATACTTCTTATTCTGGGAATGAAAGTGAATCCAACAATGATGAAAATATGTCTAAGGATGAACTATTTTAATATTGTGGAATGCTTGAGGATACATTTAATGAACTCAAGGATAAATATAAAAAATTTAAAAAACAACATTATTTAAATGCTTATTACAAATCTGATCTAGATATGGAGAAAGAAAAATGTGCTCAGCTATTAAAAAAAATACTGAACTGAAATTATCAAATGAGCAATTAAAAAGGTATTTGGAAACTTTTACTACTGGTAGAGATAACTTGACTCTGTTTCTAGGGAAACAAATCTCTCCAAAATACACAACTGGTATAGAATATCAACCAGGACAGAGAAGGATTATTTAATCTAAATTTGTTTCAAAATCTGGATATTTCACAAGTAGTTCATGCTCTGAACCATCTTTTGAAAAACAATTCCCTAAAATACCAACCAAAGTATTCATGTCTCAAAACATATCTTCTAATTATACAAAATTTGTGAGACAATTATGGGTTCCCAATGTTTTACTTTCTAAACTCTCTGGACCTAAGAAAATCTGGGTACCAAAGTTATCCTACACTTAATCTGTTTTGCAGGAAAATTGTCTGAAGAGCTCCTATAAAACTCTATGGTACTTAGATAGTGGATGTTCAATACACATGACAAGAGACTATTCATGTTTCAAGATCCTAATTAATGTTGATTGTGGACATGTTACATTCGGTGATATTTCAAAAGGGAATATCTTTGGCCTAGGAAAAATTGGTAAAACTAATGCAGTATTAATTTAAAAATTACTTTTTTAATGGGTTAAAATACAATTTGCAATGTATATCTCAGGTGTGTGATGATGGATTCAATATTAAATTTTAAAATGATGCATGCAATGTTTTTAATTCTAAAAATGAATTAATTTTTACTAGTTTTAGAAATGATAATTTATATGATATTGATTTAGATTATTTTTCCTAGCAAAATGTTTCATGTCTAAATGCATTTCATAAGTAATATTCTTTGTGGAAAAGAAGATTAGGACACTGCAATGTGCACTAAATTAGGAAACTAACTATGAATGGTTTGGTTAGAGACTTACCTAAAATTGAATTCCCTCTTAACAAAGTGTGTAATCCATGTCAAAAGGGAAAAGAACACAAATTTTCTATCAAAATATAGAACGATGTTTCTACTTCTCAACAGCTTGAATTGGTTCACATGGACTTGTTTGGAACATCTAGAGTTTCATGTTTAAATGGGAAGCATTATGTTTATGTTCTTAAAGATGATTTTCAAGATATACTTGGGTATATTTTCTAGATCACAAAAGTGAATCATGATCTTATTTCATTAAATATTACATGTTTGTATAAAATCTTAGTGGACCTAGAATTAATACCCTGAGAAGTGATCATGGTTGTGAGTTTGAAAATCCGGACATTGAATCCTTTTTCTCAAAAAATGGTTATACTCGTGATTTATCTGCTCCTAGAACACCTCAAAAAAATTGAGTTATAGAAAGAAGAAATAGGACACTTCAAGAGATTTCCCAAACTATGCTCAATGAGTACAATCTAACTATCTATTTTTGGGTTGAAGCTGTTAAAACAGCTTGTTACATTATCAATAGAGCCTTAATTAGACCTGTTCTTAAGAAAACCCCTTATGAGATTTGGAATAATAGGATGCATCAGGTTAACTACTTTAATGTTTTTTGGTTTCAAAGTCTTTATCCTTAACACTAAAGATAATATTGACAAATTTTCTAAAAAAAGTGATGAAGGAATTTTCCTAGGTTATTCAATCTCTAGTAAAGCCAATAGAGTATTTAATAAGATAACCAAATGAGTGGAAGAATCAGTTCATGTTAAATTTGGTGAGACAGGTCTACACAAATCCAAAACTACTCTTGAAAAATTTAAGGATGATATAACAATTCTGGATCTTAATGATAAAGGCTTTAATATCCCTATGAAAACATCCAGTTCTAGAAATTTTCTAGAATATGAGCCTAGTGAATCTGATCCTATAAACAACCATGATGAGTCCTATTCAACTCTTTATAGAGGTATAATAACTCTCAAAAATCATATTTTAGATGTTGTAGTAGGTGATCTAAATAGAGGAACATAAACTAGAGGTTCTCCAAGAAACTAGGTTGAACATCAAGCTTTTCTTTCATAGCTTGAACCAAAAAATATTAATGACACAATCAGGGATGAATTTTGGGTGATAGCTATGAAAGAAGAATTGAATCAGTTTGAAAGAAACAACATTTGTGAATTAGTAGATAGACCTAAAGTCACTTTGACCATAGGGACTAAATGTTTTTTTAGAAATAAAGTTTATGAATCTGGAAACATAATTAGAAACAAGGATAGACTAGTAGCACAATGATATAATCAAGAAGAAGGAATGTACTATGAGGAAACCTTTTCGCCTATAGCTAGACAATAATCCATTAGGATATTACTTTCTTATACAACTTATCTTAATTTCAAACTTTATCAAATAAAATTCAAAAGTGCATTTCTAAATGGGTATACAGTTGAAGATGTATTTACTAAACAACCTCCTGGATTTACAAATAACCATTTTCCAATTTGTGTTTTTAAACTTTCAAAAGCCTTATATGGACTGAAATAAGATCCAATAGCTTGGTATGATAGAATTAGTTCCTTTCATATCTTAAAAGGTTTTACTAAAGGGATATCAGATCCTATTTTGTTTATTAAAAGGATTTCCAAAGATGTTTTAATAGTACAAATTTATGTAGATGATATAAATTTTGGATCCTCTAAAAACTCTTTATGTACTGACCTTTCATAAATGATGAAAGACTAATTTGAAATGAGTTTAATGGGGGAACTAAAAAAATTTCTTGGATTCTAAATTTTTCAAAATAAAATTGGTATTATTTTAAATAAAAGTAAATATACTAAGTATTTTTTGAAACATTTTGGATTGGATAGTAATAAAGGTAGTGATACACCTATGAGTACCACTTGTAAGTTTAACACTGATGAAACTAGTAAATCAGTGGATCAAAACAATTACTGAGGTATGATTGGGAGTCTGTTATACCTTACTGCTAGCAGACATGACATTATGTTCCGTGTATATATGTGTTCTCATTTTCAAGCCAATTCCAAAGAGTCTAATTTAACTTCTGTTAAAAGTATTTTTAAATATCTCAAGTATACTATAAATTTAGAACTATTTTATCCAAGAGTCCATCCATTTGATTTAATAAGTTATTATAATGATGACTTTGATGGTTTCAAGCTAGATAGAAAAGAACCTATGGAACATATCACATGTTAGGAAAGTCACTAGTTTCATGGTGTCGTAAGAAACAGAATTCAGTTGCATTATCTACTTCAGAAGCTGAATATATAGCTACTAGTAGTTGTTGTGCTCAAATTCTGGGGATGAAACGCACTTTACTAGACTATGGATATCAATTTGAACATGTATCTATAAACTGTGACAACACAAGTGCTATTAACATCTCTAAAAATCTTGTATCTCATTCTAGGAAAAAGCATATTGATGTGAAACATCACTTCTTTAGAGATCATTATCAAAGAGGTGATATCACTATTGAATTCCTCAGCACTAAACACCAATTGAATGATATATTCACAAAGCCTTTGAATTCTGAGAGGTTAAATTACATCAAACATGAGTTAGGTATGATATACTGTTGATTTAGGGACCTCACTATTGGACCTCACCATTGATCCTCACCATTGGACCTCACCGTTGAACCTCACCATTGGAACTCACTGTTGCACCTCATTGTTGGACCCCACCGTTGGACCTCACCATTGGACCCCACTGTTGGAACTCACCTTTGGACCTCACTTTTGGACCTCACCATTGGACCACACCGATAGGATCTTACCGATATGACCTCACTGTTAGGACCTTACCGATAGGACCTTACCGATAGGACCTTACCGATAGGACCTTACCGATAAGACCTCACTGTTAGGACCTTACCGATAGGACCTTATTGATAGGACCTCACTATGATGACCTTACCGATAAGACCATACTGACTGGATATCACTGTTAGGACCTTACCAATGACTCCTTATCGATAGTTGACTTGAGTCTGGGAATTTTCATTTTTTTTTGTTTTCTGGTAGAATATGAAATGTTTTTAGTTTTATTCATTTTTTTCTTTTTTTCTCTCTTGATTTGTTTTCTCTATCCCTAAATGATTAAAATAAAATGTAAACCACATTTCGATCCACATCAAACCTTCTACTGAACCTTTTTCTCCCTAATCCTGAACCTAAACCTCTACTGAAACCTAGAACCACTCCAGATCAATGGAAAGAGTGAAAAGGTCATTGCATGCTGATGAAGAAGACATGCCAGATCCTAAGAGACCTAGAGATAAGTCTAGTAGTGGAATCCAAATAGTGGAAAATGTTCTTAACCGACATTTATCGAAGTGGAAAATAGTGATTGATAAAGAGATTAGCTCGAAATGGCTGTTGATGAGCTGGTCATTAGTGTTAAAGGAACATGAAGCTCATGGTTGTGTCATGTGTATTGTAAACAATAATGGACCTTATTATTTGAATCTTGTGAAGAAGTTTTATGAATATCTACGATTTGAGCTGTCTGAGAATGAGAACTATATGACTTCCAGAGTAAATGGTGTAAGTTAGAGTTTCTACTCTTCTGAGTGGGTAGATTGCTTAAGGGTTCCACATGAAGGGATTTTTGATTACAACTCAAGATTGATGGCTCCATCTACTGAGTATTTTTTTAATTATGATTCCTTAGATGAAATGACAGGGAATGAGATTCCTAGGAAAGTAATTGCTGCTGAAATGGAAGGAGAAGATAAGATGTTGTTCAAGTTTATCCAACATTTTTTAAGTCCCATGAGAGGTTAATTTGCATCTTTAAAGTTCTTGGATGTTTTTCTATTATATCTATTAAATCATTAATTGAATATCAACTTATGTAGGATTTTGATGATTCAAATAGAATATATGACCAAGACCCGTTTCAAATACAATTCCCCTTTTTCATGATAAGTTGATATCCTTTATGTTGAAAGTGAAAGGAGTTTCTAGAGATAAGGGGAAAAATGTTGTTATGAGGGATAACCATTGAATCACCAAAGTGATTTGAAAGCTGTTGAAGATCAACTGGAATACATGGCTGAGGAGATGGGTGAATGATGATGTTATGGTATATGAATATATTAACCCTATTTCTCATCCTACTAAGCCAAAAAATAAGAGAGACCCTAGTCTTAAGCCTTATGAAGTAGAGCTTACATATTATAATAAATAAGAAGCTTTTGTTGTGCAAGAAATAGAGGATTATCCTATAGATGGAAGGAGTGATCCAGACCTTCCCTCAAATCCTCATACTAGCATTGTATACTTTGGTGTGCCCAATCCACCCAAGAGTTTTCCTAGAAGGTAGAATGTCCTAAGGGATAGTGATAATGAGGAAATGGGTGCAGATGAAGGGGAAAACCTTGTCTTAAGAGACACTATAGAAACCTCAAATGAGGGTGAGGACAACGATTCAAGTCCTGATGACATTGAGACAGATGCTGTTGAAAGTGAAGAGGAATTTCTATGTCTCAATCCTCTAATAGAACATATAGAAAGGGCAGAAAGTGGAGATGAAGAAGTTTCTATTTCAGTTGAGGCTAGAGTTGAAATGGCAGTAGTTGATGATTCAGTAGAAGAAGAGGCAGTGGGATCTCCTGTTGATGTTGTTGATCAAGGAGATTTAAAAGAGATAAATGTGATTGATCATGAGAATGCTCCACCTGAGGGGAAGGAACCTGTTTCTACAGATTCATTTGTTTTTTCTCATGGAATAGAGAACTGGATAGAAGCTCCTAGATTTGTGGTGTTAGGATTAGATTATGGAGATTCTAAAGAGGACCAGCCTATCAGAAGTCCTCCAATTCCTATTGTTTCAGAAACTACTGTTTTGAAGCCAGTGGTTCTTGTACCTCAAGAATATATGAAGAATGATGATTTGGAATCATTGAAGTAGGATTGGAAGATGCACATTTATGATAGATATGTTTGCATATAAAAATCAGTGGCTCTCAATCTGGAGGTTATATCACCTGCCTTAGAAAGGGTGATCTCCACCTTTCACTCCAGTTTGTTTCATGAAGTGATGGAATACCAATGTCAAGGGAAAACCTTGGCAGATTCTATGGAATGTTTGAAATAGTCTATTGTAATCTTGTACTTTTATATCGCTTCAAGGGTTCAAGTGGATAGAGATCTCAGATATGTCAAGAGTGTAGTTCAGCAGTTGTTAACTTTGTTTGAGGACTTTAAGAAGTCCACGGAAACACATGTGAATGGCCAAGATGATGATGTAAAAAGTGTGACCAGTGGCGTCACTAAATCCTTTAAGGAGATAGTGGATTTCTCTCTGGAACCTCTAGGTGAATCTTCTTCCAATTCAGCCTCTCCTCCAGTTGATATAGAGGCATTCAGATCTGTTGTTAGAGAAAAAGAATAAGGATTCTTTGGTTCCAATACCAAGGACCCTCAATCTGTGACTCAAGTCATTTAAATTACCATGGAAATTCATATACTCATGGGAGATTATTTAAGGGAAGCTTCTCAATATAAGAAGTCCATCAAGGATCAAGTTGACTTCTATTACAAACGGGTATACACTAAGTATCAGATGGATGTTCACTCTAACCTACTTTTGGAAAACATGAGAATCCCTCATGTCTCTCAGGAATTTAAGGATCAAGTGAGAAAGCATAGAAACCTGACTGTTGCCTTTGAATCATTCATAGAAAACAAAAATGATTTCATCTCATCTATGGAAATAGGGTAAACATCATTATGGACTTCAAAAATATTCTGTTACCCTTCCTCCGTGTGGACTGCACACCCATCATTATTCCTCCTGGTTTGCCTGCTTCTTCCGATGTTTCAGATTCCCCCAGTTCTTCTCCTTTGATGCCTCCTGCACAGGCCATCACAAGTTTTACCCCAATTATTCTTCAAAGATCAACTCACAATAGGTCTACTGAAGCCTCAGTGGCTGCTCCTTCTACATTGCTAACTGCCATCCCGTGGCCTATACCTCCACCTTCAGAACATGCATCCTCAGCTTCCAAAGACAAAGCTCCAATGGACATATCTAATGTGGATTGAGTGTGTATTGTCTTAGCTGATAGTGATTGGTGTATTCCTTTATATTTTTGTAACACCCCAAGCTTCCACGGTATACTTCTCTTTGAATAATACAATAGCGTGTGTTGTATGCAACTTTGAGTTCTAACACACCACAACCAATCAAACTAGCCGTTAAGAAGAGTAATTACCACTTTTGGAAATTTTATAAATTTCATCTTTCAAAATGTACTTCATTTTTGGTTTCTTAATATCGAAATTATCTTAGGGTGAATTTTTGGTATTTTTCTGAAAACTTTCAATTTTTGATGAATAGTGAAAAACACTATGTTATAGTTTAAAACCGAATTTTTATTTAAATAATTATTTATTTTATTTAAATTTATTTTAGGTTTAAATAGATACATAATACCTATATAAGTTATATTTAATTCAATGGAGTCGGTTTATAATAATTTTAGATATATAAAAATTTTATTGAACTTTTTACCATCTTTTACCCATCTTCTAGGAGTATTTGAAAATTTACATAAAACATAATTTTACCACTTTTGTGAGTTGAATTTAGAAACTATGATAGACACGGTTGATATCAGTAAGTAAAATGTGGTTTAATGAGATGAAAATAAATTTTGGTGAATAGTAACTTTGGACATTTATTCACTGCTGTTAAAAGTAAATAGGGTAATCAAAGGTGAAAATGATATTATAATTACCCTAACACATGTCATAATTCTATTGGATAAGTTTTACTCTACCAAAAACAACCTTAGGAATAAAATATGATCTTTTACTTCCACTTGGATTAGATTAGGACATTTATTATTATTTAATTCAAAGAAGAGTTAAAAGTGTTAAATTCATGTTTTCATAAATAAAACATTTTTAATATAGTGTTATACAGAAGATAAATTCAACTATAAATATTAATTAGAAATATAAAAATATTTCCTACATAATGGTTGTTTATTTTTAATTTTTAGGCATTAAATAATTTAATTTGTTTATGACACAATGATGATGCAGTAATTACCATATTAATGAAATATTAAAATAATTGATATTATAAATACCCAAATAAATGTAATTTGAGACATTTTTATATTCCACTAATTTTATAGGTTATTATGACATGTTAGGGTTGATTAAATGAATTTATTTTGAAGTAATAATGCTATTATAAATTTAGAAAAACCAAAATACTAAATAGTGTCAAAATTGATATAAAAGTGTTTTTAAAACAAATATTATATTATTAATTGGTATTATATTCCTAAAATTATAAGGTTCATCCAAATGGATTAAATATTATTATATATGTCATTAATGAACCACTTGGGTTTCTCTTGGAAGTCTATAGTAAGATTATTGACCATATAATACATAAATAAAAAGACACATGGTAAATGTCAACCTATTTAACTAAGAGTTAAATCTAAAGATAAGGTAAATATAGTGACCCAAACCGGTCTAAATCATATTGGTTGAGATTTTTTCGACCCATACCCACCTTATAATTTAAATAATTCATTTTTGATCCATTATAAATAGAAAATTATTTTATTATAAAATAATATTTCAATATTTTCCTAAGGAGCCCCTCACCCCTCTTATAAAAGGGCACTTCCCCTTCTCTCTAATTCACACATTCAAAGACATTTGTCTTATACAAAACCAGCCCAAATATCCTCTAAATTGTCCTCCCTTAATCCTAGAGGCATTCATTTAGTCATAAATCCAACCTAAGGATCCCTTTTGATCAAATCAAAAGGAAGAACCCGAAGAAGAGGTAAATATCTCACCACCTCTTTCATGTTTTTTCTTCTTCTGCTTCTTCTTTACTTGTAGTTTCCATTATAAAATAACAAATCCAGTATATTATATATACTGTGATATTAATATAAATATGTTACTACCATATTCATTATTATATCCATCCTTTGAATGACATGTCACCATACGTGCAAATGTTCCGCTTACCGTCTCCACATCGTGGTGTAGTTGTTATTCAATACATTATTATTGAAATGGGTATAATAATGATGTATAAATGATGTAAATAATAAATCTAACATGATAATGATTCTTTATATATGATATACCATCAAATTATATATGATTTTAATATCAAAATAATGATATTTTCGCTCGTGCATATGTACGGATTACCGTCTCCACGAACACGATGTGATTCATTCTCCATCGTATCCATTCAAAACTAATTTTATTTATATCATTAAAAATAATGTTTAAAGAATTAATATCATTGTAAATATGAATAAGATACATCCTATCCATAACAAACATTACTTATATAACAAATCATATAAAGGAAAATGAAACATTTAACATATGAAACGACGATAATACTAAAATATTATTAACAAACCAATACTAAAAGATCATATATGATATCATATTAATGTATATGATTCTTGTCTAATTTAATAACAATTATTTCACCATTATACATGAGTTTAACTTACCCTCCTCTAATTAAAACTACATGGTAGGGGTTAATTCTACAACCTCTTCACTATTCAAGGTTGTTTATATGTAATTATCTTCTGGTACCTCTGTGTCATCCACATCCATGTTTTCCTAAAAATGTATTCCAAAACATTTTTCTACTTACTTGAATATGGGTTAAAGTAATTTATACCTTTATTTTACATTATACATTTTTTAAGGAATCTTTTCGTCATTTTTCAAACAAGTTACTTTATAATGTTTTCGACAAAATTAAAGTAAGAATGTTTTCTTTAACTTATACGGTGGCTGCAATTATTCTTCTCCGTTATAACATCGTCGAAGCTTCCCTTACAATATTATAGAAATATTTTCAAAATAAATTTTTTTCTTTATAATTATTTGACTCTTAAATTATTTCAAAATAGAAACATATATTTCTCTCAAAAAGTTTTGATTCCATCTATGTCAAAATCCTTTGATAAATTTTACACTTTTTTGAAGTTGATTTATTCTGATACAAATATTCTATATTTTATTTAAGGTTTTGTGATATTTTTGACTATGGATGAGTTGTTTTTATCCCATTCATAGTTTATGGTTAAAGTATTGACATTTCGTATGCTAATTTTAATACGGATTTTTATGTTATATTTCAACCTCTTCTTAAGATGAATGTATTGGACTAGTATGTTTCGGGTAAGGGACCGGTAAAAGTAATCCCTCCAGGTTGGGGTCTGGTTATAGCAGACCCTTTGGGTTGGAGTTTGGATACAGAGGCTCTCTGGGTTGGAGACCGGTTATAGAGGCTCTCTGGGTTTGAGTCTGATTACAGAGGCTCTCCGGGTTGGGGTCCAGTTATAGTTAGCCCCTAGGTCCTGGCACGAGGCCTTGACATAGAAATTAAATTCAAAAATTATGTATTCCATCATAATAAAAGTGGTTGTTTATATTGCATGTGATTATTCAACTAGTATAATATCCATGTGAGTAAGTAAATGACATTATTTTGATTTATATTTTCCATATTATGATGAATTTTATGTTGAAAAGGCTTTTGTTTTAGTTTTATACATTGCCTTAAATGTTTATACTTATTTATGAAAGTTTTCTCTATATTGTTACCCTTACTGGGTATCTGAGCTCACCCATTTCTATGTTTTATTTTTCTAGGATGTGAAGAAGTATATTATGACTGACCTTCAAGGATAGTCTATGGGATATCAGTGTTGTCTATAGAAATAATGTTATTGTAGTTTTCTATTATATGATGTAATTTAATCCTTTTTAATGTATCTAGTACTTTCAAGGCTACTAAACTAATAGGTCTTTCAAGACTATATCGCTTTTGATCAAGCCAATGATACGTAATAATGCACCAACTCTAGGATTCTGGGGTCAGGGAATTATAGTTGGTATCAGAGAAAGTTTAGTACAAACATTGGAAACTAGATTTAGAAAAACTATGATTAGTGTACATTAACCTAAGATAGTCTTTGAGGATTAGTATATAATAACTTCCTAGAATGTTGGTAATGTAGAGATTTTGTGTATTTTCCCAGAAGTACATCCCTTTCTGGTTACGAATAGGTAGAGGCGGCTCTTGCACAGATGTACCTAGGAGTGAAAACTCTGACAAAGAGTTTTGGGATTGACCTAGGGTATCCTGGTACATGAAAAAAATACTTGATTCACTCTTGGTTATGAAACTCCTAGGGGATATGCTTAGGATAATCCACATTTTCTTTACAAATAATTATGAATGATTTATGAGTATATACTTCTCAAAGAACACGTTTTTTTATGATTATGGATTATATCCATAAAATGTTCAATTTTTGTTAAGTATGTTATATGTTTGGAATTATGTATTGTGATTCATAAACTAATCTAGTGTATTCCATTGTTTAGAAATATCTTTTAGTGGAAGGAATGGAAACTGTATCAATGCACACACTCCATTTAGGGATTTACCTCCTACCCATGATAATTATAGTGGAACTGGTGATACAACTTGTGTTGATCAACTTATCACTATACTGGGATAACTCACTCAGGTTATGAATAATACCCTTACCCATATGGAGCACCCTAATCTGTAGCGTGGAGGATAAATGTTAGATTTCTTCATGAGGAAACAACCACCAACATTTAATGGGGGTACAAATCCATTAGTATCTAAGCAATGGATAAATTCCTTAGAGAAAATATTCCACGCCTGGGGGAGTAGTGAAAGGGAAAACGTTTTCATGGCAGTTTACTGCCTAACTAGAGATGTTGATCAATGGTGTTCATTGATTAAAAACACAAAGGAAGATGATGAAGTATTAAATATTTAATAGAGGTATTTTAAAGAAATTTCCTTAGAAAAATACTTTCCTCGTGACCATCGAACGGATATGGAAAGACAATTTCTGAGTCTAAGGAAAATGGAGGATGAGAATGTCGCAAAGTATGAATCTAACTTTACAAGGTTAGCGAGGCATGATGCATATTATATACATAACCCACGAAGTAAGATTTTTCATTTCATTTATGGGTTAAAATAATTTCTCTATCGAGCATTAGTCTCACAATCCTTCTCATCGTACTAAGATATTGTCTCATGTGCTATCAAGATAGAAAAATAATTCTCGAAGTCTTATGACTTTAAAGAAAAGCAAGAGAAGAAGAGATCTTCTAAACACTCTAAAAATTGAAATAAGGGGAAGACATGAAAAGTTGAATATCTATCCTATAGTAAATGTGGGAAGAAACACCCCGGTACTTGTCTGAAGGGAATGAGAGTCTGTTACAAGTGTGGTGAAAAAGACCATCAAGATCATGATTGCAAGGGGGAGAAAGAGTCTGTTAATGTTGAATGATACAATTGTATAGAAATGTGACATTATTCAAATGAATGTCCTATGAATCAGGGGAACTTACCTCAGAAAATGTCAAGGGATCAAGGCTAAGCTTATGTTATGACTACTTCTGATCTTGAAGCTCCGAAGGACGTAGTGGCAGGTAATTTAATGGTTTATTCATGTTTAGACAATGCTTTATTTGATTATGGATCATCTCTTTGTTTTATATATTCTTAGTTTTCTAAGAAAATTGGATATTTTCAATTTAATTTAACAAGGGAGTTTTCAGTAAAAACTCCTAAGAAAGTATCATTGCAACAAAGTATTGTGTATCAGTCCCTATTAAGGCATATAAAAATTATTTATCTACTAATATCATCATTATACCCATGATTGAATTTGATATAATCCTCAGTATGGATTTTATTCCCAACCATGATGTGAAGATTTATTGTAAGAAGATGTATGTTAAATTTTTTTATGATGACGATAAAGAACATAATATCTTTAGAGAAGAAACATCACCACCTAATTCTTATCTATATCAACCCCTAGTGGCTCAACTAAATTCAATTATTGGGGAGGAAGAGAATGAAATAACTATGTGTGAGGAAAATAATGTTCAAATAAAGGATGTACCTATTTTGAAAGAATATATTGATGTGTTTCCATAAGATTTACCTATTCATCCTCCAGAATGAGAAATTGAGTTTTCCATTGACTTAATTCCTATTTCAAGGCCCATATCAAAGACCACTTATAGAATGGCCACTGTGGAATTAGTGTAACTAAAAAACAACTAGAACAATTGAGTAATAAGGGATTTATTCACCCTAGTGTTTCTACATGGGGAGCCCCTATTCTTATTGTTAAGAAGAAAGATGGATCTATGAGGTTGTGCATTGACTACAAGGAGATCAATGTTATAACAATAAATAACAAGTATCCCCTACCTCACATTGATGATTTATTCAACCAAATTCATGGAGCTCATCACTTTTCAAAGATTGACCTTCGATTTGGATATCATCATTTGTGTGTGAAGAAGGAAGAAATTCTAAAAATAGTATTTCGAACTAGGTATGGGCATTAAGAGTTTATAGTAATGCCTTTTAGATTGACTAATGAACCCTCTGTTTTCATGGATCTAATGAATAGAGATTTCAAGGAATATCTTAATGACTTTGTAGAGTTATTTATTGATGATATTTTTTTATACTCCAAAATCTACGAAGATCGTGAAAATCACTTGTGCATTATTCTAAAGATTCTAAGAATACATGAACTATATGGGAAGTTTAACACGTGTGAATTATGGATTCATAAGATTTATTTTCTTTCTATATTGTCTTTAAGTATGGAATCTCAATTTATCCTTCTATGACAAGAGAAATCCAAGAATGGCCAATGCCAAATAGTATAACTCAGGTACTCAGTTTAATTGGTTTAGCAGGTTATTATCGGCGTTTCATCCAGAATTTTTCCTGATTGACTAACCCATTAACAAAGTTCACACGTAAAGGGGTTAAATTTGTTTGGAATAAGAGTGTGAAGAATGTTTTGAAGAATTGAAGAGAATATTAGTAAATTATTCTATCATGAATCTACGATCAGGGAATGATTGGTTTGATATTTATATTGATGCATCAAAGAAAGGACTTCGTTGTGTCTTTATGCAGAATGATAGGGTTATTGCCTATGCATCATGACAGATAAAAATTCATTAGAAAAACTATTATACTCGTGATCTTTAGTTATAATCTGTAATATTTTCATTGAATATATGAAGACATTATCTCTATGGAGAAAAATGTGAGATGTATACCGATCACAAGAGTTTGAAGTGTATTTTCTCACAGAAAGAACTCAACAAGAGGCAAAAGAGATGGCTTGAACTACAAAAGGATTATGATTGAACTATAAACTACCACTCGGGGAAGGCAAATAAGGTGGCATCGGATTTGAGTAGAAAGTATCATGGAGTTCTGAACATGATGAGGGTTGAAAAGGATCCTATATACTAGGATCTAGTAAAGTTGGACATGGGGATAACCATGGATGGTGAAACATAATTTTTTTTCAAATGGTTGCCAAACCATATTTACTAGAAATGATAAAGAGTTCTCAGACTGATGATAAAGAGTTTAAATGACGATTAAAGCTGTGAATGATGGGAGATTGAGTGAATTTGTGTATGAAGATGGAATTTTTAAATTTGGGAAGAGATTTTGTGTTCCTGATAAACCTGATCTAAAAAAAGAATTGTTAGATGATGATCATAGATCCAATTTCTCTATACACCCTGGTAGCACTATGATTTATGGATATTTGAAGGAAAATTTTTAGTGGGGCAATATGAAGAGGGATATTTATGATTTTGTATCAAGATGTATCATCTTTCAACAAGTGAAAGATGGAATACAACAGCCTAGAAGAGTCATGAAACCTCTTCCCATACCTGAGTGGAAATGGGATAATATTACGATGGACTTTGTCATGTGACTACCAAAGATTCCTAGAAGGAACGATACAATATGGGTCATTGTTGATCGTTTTACCAAGTCAGCAAATTTTCTTTCTATGATATAATATTTACCATTTGAACGTCAAGCAAGACTATATATTAATGAAGTTGTGAGACTTCATTGAGTACCCCTATTGATTGATTCTGATCGTGATCCACATTTTACATTAAGATTCTGGAACAGTCTTCAGAAAGTCCTAGATACTGAACTTCGTTTGAGCACTTCCAACCACCCTCAAACTGATGGACAATCAGAACGGACTATTCAAACCTTAAAAGACATGTTGAGATCTTTCTCACTTGACTTTCAAGGTATGTGGGATCAATATTTACCTCTGGTAGAATTTTCCTATAACAATAGATTCCATTCAAGTATTCAGATGGCACCATATGAAGCATTCTATGGAAAGAGATGTCACACACCAACCTGTTGAGATGATATTGGTGAATGAAAACTCGTAGGCCCAGAACTTGTGAAGGAAACAATAGAGAATGTGAAGGTTATCCAAACCCACATCAAAGAATCTCAAAGTATGCAGAAGATCTATGCCAATAACCGAAGGAAGGATTTGTAATTCCAGGAAGGAGATCATGTTTTCTTGAATGTATCTCCATGGAAAGGTGTTATACGTTTTTCTAATAAGGGTTAATTAAGTCCCAGGTATAGAATACCCTTAGAAATTTTAGAATGAATTGGGGCTATATCTTATCATTTTGCAATGCCTCCAAGTCTCTCTAATGTTCACGATGTGTTCCAAATATCACTATTGAGAAAATACATGCCTGACCCAACACATGTACTCACCTATGAGGAAGTTGAACTAGAACCCGATATGTCTATTTGCGAAGAGCCGGTCAAGATTCTTGATACAAGAAAACAAGTGTTAAGAAACTGGACGACTCGTATGGTACAAGTTCTATAGAGAAACCATAAAATAGAAGAGGCAATGTGGGAACCCCAGGAACTTATGATGAAGAACCACCCAAATATTTGTATGCAGTAATATTCTAGAAATTTCAAATATTTAATTATTTTAAATATTGTAGAATGTAACACCCCAAACTTCCACGGTACGCTTGTCTTTGAATAATACAATAGCACATGTTGTATGCAAATTTGAGTTCTAACACACCACAACCAATCAAACTAGCAGTTATGAATAGTAATACCCACTTTTTGAAATTTTATAAATTTTATATTTCAAAATAGACATCATTTTTGGTTTCAGAGTATCGAAATTATCATAGGGTAAACTTTTGGTATTTTTCTGAAAACTTTCAATTTTTGATGAATAGTGAAAATCAATAAGTTATAGTTTAAAACCGAAATTTTATTTAAATAATTATTTTTTTTATTTAAATTTATTTTAGGTCAATATAGATAAATAATACCTATATAAGTTCAATGTAATTCATTTGATTCAGTTTATAATAATTTTATATATAAAAAAGTTTTATTGAACTTTTTACCGTCTTTTACCCACCTCCTAGGAGCATTTGTAAATTTACATAAAACATAATTTTACTGCTTCTGTGAGTTGAATTTAGATAATCAAAGAGACATGGTTGATATCAATAAGTAAAATGTGGTTCAATGAGATGAAAATAATTTTTGGTGGATAGTAACTTTTGACATTTATTTACTGCGATTAAAAGTAAATAGGGTAATCAAAGGTAAAAATGATATTATAATTACCCTAACACATGTAATAATTCTATTGGATAAGTTTTTTTCGGCCAAAAACAATATTAGGAATAAAATATGATCCTTTAGGTCCATTTTTATTAGATTAGGACATTTATTATTATTTAATTCAAAGAAGGTGAAAAGTGTTAAATTAATGTCTTCATAACTAAAACATTTTTAATATAGGGTTATACATAATATAAATTAAACTATAAATATTAATTATAAAGATAAAAATATTTCCTACATAATGGTATTTTCTTTATAATTTTTAGACATTAGATAACTTAATTTAATTATGACACAATGATGATGCAGTAATTACCTTATTAATGAAATATTAAAATAATTGATATTCTAAATACCCAAATAAATGTAATTTGAGACTTTTTATAAATTCAACAAATATTATAGGTTAATATGACATGTTAGGGTTGATTTAATGAAGTTATTTCGAAGTAATAATTCTGTTATGAATTTAGAAAAAACAAAATACCAAATAGTGTCAAAATTGACATAAAAGAGTTTTTAAAACAAATATTATATTATTAATTGGTATTAAATTCATAAAAATATAAGGTTCGTCCAAAGGGATTAAATACTATTATATATGTAATTAATGAACCACTTGGGGTTCTTTTGTAAGTTTATAGTAAGTTTATTAACCATATAATATAAAAATACAAAGAGACATGGTAAATGTCAAACAATTTAACTAAGAGTTAAATCTAAAATATGAGGTTCATATAATTACCAAAACATTTTTAAAACCTATTGGTTGAGTGGTTTTAGAACCATACCTACCTTATCCTTGAAATAATTTCATTTTGGATCCATTATAATCCAAAAATTATTTTATTATAAAATATTATCTCAATCATTTTCTTAAGGTGCCCCTCACCCCTCTTATAAAAGGAAACTCCCCATTCTCTCTAATTCACACATTCAAAGCCATTTGACTTGCCCAAACCCTGACCAAATATCCCCCCAAATATCCTCCTTTCATCCTAGAGTCCTTAATTTAGTCAGAAAGCCATCCCAAGGATCTCTTTTTATCAAATCAAAAGGAAGAACCCGAAGAAGAGGTAAATATCACACCACATCTTTCATGTTTTTTATTCTTCCACATATTCTTTCCATATTGTTTCAATTATAAAATATTAACTACATTATATTATATATAATGTGATGTTATTATTAATATGTTATAACCATATTCATTATTCTATACATCCTTTAAATGACATGTCACCATATGTGCGTATGTACGGCTTACCGTCTCCACGTCGTGGTGTAGTTGTTATTCAATACATTAATATTTGGATGGGTATAATAATGATGTAAATAATAAATATAATATGATAATGATCTGTACATATGATATAAAATCCAATTATATACTATTTAATATCAAAATAATGATATTGTCGCTCGTGCGTATGTACAGATTACCGTCTCCATGAACACGATGAGATTCATTCCCCATCGTATCCATTCAAGACTAATTTTCATTAGATGGTTAAAAATAATTTTTAAATACTTACTATCATTCTGAATATGAATAATATACATCCTATCTATAACAAACATTACTTACGTAACAAATCATATAAAGTAAAATGAATCAGTTAACATCTGAAACGGCGGTAATACTAAAATATTATTAACAAAGAAATATTAAACGATCATATATGATATCATATAAATGTATATGATTCTTTTATAATTTAATAACAATGATTTAAGCATTATATATGAGGTTATTCTACCCTCGAACAAGTAAAAGTACAAGGTAAGGGTTATTTATACAACCTCTTCATTATTTAAGGTTGTTTATATGTAGTTATCTATTGGGACCTCTTTATCATCCACATCCCTGTTTTCCTAAAAATGTATTCCAAAACATTTTTACTACTTACTGGACAATGGGTTAATGTCATTTATACCCTTATATTACCTTATATGTTTTGAAAGGAATCTTTCTGTCGTTTTCCGAACAAGTTAATTTATGACCTTTTTAACAAAATTAAGGTAAGAATGTTTTTTTTAACTTATACGGTGGGTGAAGTTATTCTCCCTCATTATAACATCGGCAAAGCATACCATACAAGCTTATAATAATATTTTTGAAACAAATAATTTCTTTTTAATTATGTGACTCTTAAATTATTTCAAAATTGAATGAGATATTTCTCTCAAATAGTTTTTATTTCATCGATGTAAACATCCTTTGATAAATTTTACAATTGTTTGAAGTTGATTTATTATGATACAAATCATCCATATTATATTTATGGTTTTGTGATATGTTTGACTTTGGATAAGTTATTTTTATTCCATTCATGGTTTATGGTTAATTTATTGACATTTAGTATGCTAGTTTTAATGCGAATGTTTATGTTATATTTCAACCTCTTCTTAAGATGAATGTATTGGACTAGTATGTTTTTGGTTGGGGCTGGTAAAAGTAAGAACTCCAGATTGGGGTCTGGTTACAGCAGACCATCCTGGTTGGATTTCGGTTACAGAGGCTCTCCGGGTTAGAGTCCGGTTACAGAGGCTCTCTGGGTCGGAGTCTGGTTATAGAGGCTCTCCAGGTTAGGGTCCAGTTATAGTTAGCCCCTAGGTCCTGGAACGAGGCCTTGACACAGAAATTAAAGTCCGAAATTATGCATTCCATCATTATGAAAGTGGCTATTGATATTTCATGTGATTATTCGACTAGTAGAATATCCATGTGAGTAATTAAATGGAATTATTTTGATTTATATTTTCTATATTATGATGAAGTTTATGTTGAAAAGGCTTTTGTTTAAGTTTTATACAATGACTTAAATGTTTATGATTATTTATGAATGTTTATGCTATATTGTTATCCTTACTGAGTGTCTGATCTCACCCATTTCTATGTTTTATTTTTCCCAGGATGCGAATAAGTATATTAGGACTGACCTACAGGGATAGTCTATGGGATCTTAGTGTGGTCTATGGAAACAATGTTGTTTTTTATTTCTATTTTATGATGTAATGTAAACCTTATGAATGTATCTAGTACTTCCAAGGCTACAAAAATAATCATTATTTCGAGACTAGGTCTTTTTTGATCATGCCTATGATACGTAATAATACACTGACTCTGGGCTTCTTGGGTCGGGGCTTTACAATTGTACTACTGTTTTCTTAATATAAACACTCTCTTTTATCTATCTTTGTTATGTATGATTTTTTTTAATCACAAAGGGGGAGAAGTGTTTAGTGTTTCTCTTTCCTATCTACAATTTATATTTTCTATTGCTTCAATTTAGTTTTAATGATATAATATTATGTGTATGCTAACATCAAGGATGAAATTAAGAGATGTGTTTTACATTGATTCAATACTCATATACCTAAAAATTCAATGACATAATTTGTGATTTTCAAAAAGGAGGACATTTTTGGACTCACCTATTTTGATAATACCAAATCATGTTTCTTTTATGTTATAATCATGTTTTCATTCTTTGTTAACCATGCTTCATTAATTTTTCTTGTTTCAATCAATTAATATTCATATACTTTTAATCACACTACTTGTTAGTTTAAGCATATTGTGCATAATTTATCTAAGTGCAGTGGTTACTGATGCAAAGGTCACCAATTAAAAGGTTACCGATGCAAAGGGTACTGATGCAAAGGTTACCGATGCAAAGGTCACCGATGAAAAGGTTACCTATGTAAAGGATACTGATGCAAAGGTCACTGATGCAATGGTTACTAATGCAAACATTACCGATGCAAAGGTCACCGATGGAAGGTCACTGATGAAATCCTACTGCTGAAGGTTACCGATGGAAGGTTATAGTTGGAGGTTGTCGATGTTAACCTGCTATTGAAGCCTACCGATGTGAAGGCTATCGTTACCAATCTACTGATTCTTCCATACTTTATCAAAATTCTTAATATCATTCTAATGGACATATTTGATAATTTAAATGGTTTTTATATTAATTAACGATGATTGTAGACATTTTGGGGGGCCATATGTGGGGAAAGTATGAGGTATGAGAAAGACCACACGTGATCTACTCATTCATATAGTGGGACCTCATGTATAAAAGGGAAGACCATGAAAGATAAAAACATGGGTGTGTGATGAGTAGAGGAAAAGGGTGTCTATACATGATAAGTACTTACTTTATAAATTAAAAAATAACTATTCGAAGCTTACACTGAGAATCCAAGAATCTTAGAAAGATCATTTTTGGAGAATAATTTCAAATCTGCCTTTTGTGCTTTATAAACTCTTGATCAACACCAGAGGAAGAAAACTCGAAGCTAGAACCTAGATTTTCAACACTCTATTTTGTAGAAAACTTCTAGATAAATACTCATACATCAAACTCTTCACTCCAAGGACTCAAGAGCTGAACTGCAAATAGATATAGCTTTCTAAACTCAAGATTATAATCATATCTCTGTTGTGTTCCTTAATTTTTGAGAAGTGTCTGTGTCTATCTGCTACACACACTATCTCATGTTCTTGAACTAGAGGATACTAAATATCCTCACATAAAACTTCACCTACATTTTTTTCCCACATATAACTATGGAAGATACTATATCTGGTCTGTACTGTTTGTTTTTTCTACTAAGAACTTTGGAAGAGGGTGTGAACCCTCGACAGTTTTTGAAAACTGCTCTAAATCACGATACATGTTTTGTATCATGATTATTGTTAATATAAACTACTGGGTGGAAGGTGATCACCAAGTGTAGAGGATTAAGTCTTGGCTTGAGACTAAACCTCTTGTTTTACTTTACTGTTCACTATATTCTATTATACTCTATTTTATCTATTTTCTGCTGCCAATATTTTCTAAAACATAAAAATGTTTTTTATTCACTTTGATAGTTAGTTTATATTAGTGTGTGTATATGTTTAGCTCAGTAAAGTTCTTTCAAATGTTGAAGAAGTGTTTTACATCAGTTCAACGGAGGACTAATCACCCTTTGAGAAACCTTTTGACCAACTAGACATTTATATATCTAATATCTTAATTAAGTGGGCCATTTTAAAATTGGGGGATCTTTCTAAAAAATGTTTAAAATATAAATTTTAATTAGGAACTCAATTCACCCCCCCTCTTTAGATTCCACTATGACCAACAAAATGGGTTTCATTCAACACATTATGTTACATTCAAGGAAGAAACCATAAAGTAATGATAATAAAGAAAATGGTGTTTACAACACATAGATAAGGTGATAGGGTTAGTATAATAATTATTCCTAGTAAATTGATGTTATATCATCTTAGTTAACACCCTTCAATCAATGGAATAAATTAAAGTGTATTTTCATAGGAATGTTATTGGAGGAAAAATTATGATTATACATTTAATGGAATTTGTGAAGGCAGAGTTAGGGATGGATAATTCATTTTATATAAGAGAAAAATACATAATACATCTAGATTAATATATTAGATGGAGATATTTTATGAATTAATTAAATAAAAAAAATATATCAAGAGATGTTTATATTTATGGAAAAGATTTTTTTAAGTGTTTTGGAAATAAACACACATTGGAAATAAGAAATACAGTAACATTATAAATATAATTTTACAAGTAATATATTATAACACAAGTTAGAAAATAATTTCATTTAATATTCATGAAAACATACATAGTAAGGGTCACATATAATGATATAGTTAATATAAAGATACGGTAACATGAAAATATCATAAGATTTTGTTTTTATCAAAAGACGTCCATAAGAGAAAATAAATATTTGATTTTCCATCAAAATATTTTAATATAAAATCAGGGAATTTTAATATGAATTTTTTTACATTATGAAATAGATATATAGAAAATTTGACATTATAATAAATTGAATTTCCTTTTTTATACTCTTTTTTTGAAAAATACATTTTTTTAAATTATTATAAAATGTCTAGTTTAAAACAAGAAAAGGATAAGATGACTCCCCTCAAGGATAAATAGAGTAACATAATATGACTTTGATATTATAATGAAATTCTATAAAAACTCCTAACATTGTTAATAATATTTTAGTGGTCTCATTTTTAAAATATTATTTGAAATAGAAACCTTGAAACTTGAGCGAAATTAAAATAAAAAAACTTGAAATAGAGTGATTTTAAAATTTTAAATAAAATATTATTAACATAGAATGTTTTAGGATACAAAATCTCAATTAGGTGGAATATATACAGCTTAAATTAAATTAGTTGTGTAATTAAATATATATCTCAAAAAGGGTAATTTGAGATGAAAAAAATCATAAATTTATTAATTTTATAAACAAAAATATTTTGAAGAATAAAATTAATATTTATATATAAATATAATTAATTAAATAATTTATTATGAACAAAAAATATTGGGAAATATATATTCCATAATAATAAGAAATTGTTCACAAATATTAAAACTTGTCTCTATAAAGGTGAATTAATAGAAAAAACCCTTACATTGTTTCCTTAAGAAGATGATCACACTCTACCCACCTATCAAAAAAATAACTGACATAACATATAATTTAATAACATTAATCATAAATATTATCACTTTTTAGTCTTTATTATAATTTTTTTTCATGAGTATATTAATCTGTTATAGCGTATTTTGACTATTTGGTTTTAATAAATTTAACTATTTTTCACTTATTTGAAAATTTTAAAATCATTATCCACTATTTTATACTAAATTTATTATTGATATATAATTTATTAATATTTAATAAAGAATTATATTTATTGAAAAAAAGTATTTGATTCTATAATTTTTTGTTATGTTATGGGAAAAATGAATTAATAAGGGATAATTTTGGTAATTTTAGTAGTCGAAGATGATTTTCTAATAATAATTAATATATATAACACAAAATTTAATAAAAAAAATATTTATTATTTTATTAATAAATAATAACAACATAAATATTTCTTTTCTCATAGTCATCTATGATCATATTTAAAAGAATCATTCTAGGAGGTGGTTATAATGACCAATACATGAGCACACTTTATCTCGATTAAATTGCATGGCTAAGAATATGTTTATTTAAAATTAAATTAATTATAAAATATTAATAATCATATTATTTTTATTATTTTAAGATATTAATAAATAATTGATAATTTTTGGATAAATAATTAAAAATGGTTTTTTGTGGAAGAGGTAGTCTGTGCACACGCATGGCTGACATTCCATTGTTTTTCTAAGAAGTTGGAAATAAATAAATACGATTTACACCATTAACATTGAATTATATCAGTACATTAATTATACTTAATTAATCATATTATTATGAGAATATTTCCTTTTTATGAGTCTTATAAAAGTTATCATATTATGAGAACCAATATTTTTTTTCTATTCATAGAAAAATTAAATATTTGAGAAAAATCTGAATAATACATCCTATGTTAATGTTTATGGTTATAATTAAAAAATAATTTTAATATATAAAATTTAAATTCTAAAATTTAAAAATTAACATTCTTAAAAGAAAACATATAATATAAATAAAAGAAATTTTATTTAAAATAAACATTTGAATATTAAATCATATTAATAATTTACTATCAAAAGTTAAAAACTATTATTGGTTAAAGATAGTTTTTATTATTATAGAATTACTAATAATGGATTCTTAAAATATTTTTGTTGCTATAAATTAGGTGTAGTGTGTGACACAAGTTGTATAACTAGTATGTATTTAAAAGGTTCCAAAATCACAAGTTATAATATTACTAATATGGAAATATGGTATTCATTTTTGAACAAATATGTATGAATGAATGAAATTTTAATTAGAATATATTAGATAGTATAGTATAAGGATAATATTTTCTATTACTCTCATTGATTTTAATTACTATTACTAAATGGAGTGCTCACTTTTTGCAGAATATGTCAAAAAATTATACAAGTCCAAAAATACATTTTGTGGGAAGATTATAGACTTTTATTTTTTAAGTAACTTTAAAGATTCATGTATCAATGAATACATAAGGAAAACCTATGATTAAAATTTTTTATAGGTTATAAATACTTAATCATTTTAGAGAATACCACCAGGGAGATAAGTTAATTTCATGATTTATTTATCCATAAAAAAGTTTGAAAACATCCCTTTATATTGAATGGTGTTGAAGGATCTGTGAGAGTTGAGGAACCAAATGAAAAAATTATAGGGAAATTAATTTATTCGAATAACTGTGTTACCTTATAAGATGTTATTTATTTTATAAAGTAACATGTTTTAAGAATACACATATGAATGGACTTCTAGATGCTAAACTATGTGGTATTAATGAAAAATTATGCACTACTCCTCATTAAATAACATTTTAATAAATGAAATTGAGAAAATTGAATCTCAAAAAGACACATTAGGTTAGGGTATCACTAATTGAATTTAAAAAGTGATTATATTAATAATACTTCCTTTATGAATATTAGGATACATTACAAACTCCTCTTATTATTATGTGGCATTAGTAATTCTCCAACTATTTTTCAATATTTCATGCATCATATCCTTCTCAAAAATAAAAACTCAATAGTATAGGTATTTCTTTGTTGATATTTTGGTTAACAGAATATTAAAATATGGAACATTCATGACATTTTAAGGTTTTATTATTGATATTATTAGAACATTGAAAATATGTGATGTTTTACAAAATTAAATTTTATATTTTGGATATGAAGATATTAAAAAATCATATTTCAATGATAAAAATTTCAATAGACCTGGATAATGTTGGGGAAATAAATTCATGAAATTATATTGAAAATATCATTAAGATAAAGTGTTTTTATGGTTTTTAAGGATTTTATATTTTACTTATTTATTAAAAGGTTGATATTCACTATATTATTGATGTTTATTAATATGAAAATGAATATTTAGTATATTTTTTTTTCAATTGAGTGTTGGATTATGATGTGTACTTATTCATGGGGAAAACTTGGTGGTGTAAGGATCAATTAAAAAATGACCACATGAGAAAAATTACCAAACTCATGAATTATAACAGTTGGAAGTTTTTTAATCCCAGAAGAGTAATAAGAATTACACAATTTTGGTAGAGGATCATAGTAGACTATAATTATAATATTTTTTGAAAAAAATATTTAATCATGTGTTAAAGTAAATGTGTTGGTTATCATCGTACATTTTATTTGGAGTTATTATATACACAAGATGAATGTAATGTCATTGAAAATTCAATCAGTGTAAACATATAAATGATAAAAATATTAGTGGAGTTGTAGAATATTATGAGATTAATAGTATATATACATTTTTATTGTCAGGTGATGAGAGGCCAATTGGTGTTATATTAGGATGACGTAAAATTATATCATGTAACTAATGAAATTGAGGGAACTAAAACCAATGATAAATATTAAATAATATGTGACCTAATAAATGGTTCGGAATTTATTAATGGGTTCTCAATAAATATTTTTTTATAAAATGTAATGATAATATGGTCGTTCTCTAATTTATATGTGGATATTTTATTATGTATCTTTTTAACTCCATTTTGGAGGATTATGCAAGAAAAAAATTATAAATATCATGACATTAAATAGTAATTTAGGTGGAAATGAATAATGAAAGGGATAATAGGGTTGGTATCTGAGTGTATCACTTTTCAATGGGTAAAGGATAAGTATTATAATCCTTTGGGAAAATAGAAAACATTAACAATGAAAACATTTATGATGGATGATATTTCACTGGGGCTTTAAAATTTATTACAAAGGTCACTAAAAATTTGTTGTGATATCTTGATGATTCTACACTAATATACAAAATCATATAAAATTTTTCTCTTTATGGTAGATTATATTTATAGAATACATGGGTATTTTATATATAGAGTAGGTATTGGATATTTATGTGGTTCCTTAATCTATTATATATATAAAAGGGACCCTAATTTCATATCATGATTTTAGAGTGGTTTATAAAAGGTCATGAGTACTCAAAAGAAGGAAATACATCACATCACCCAAAGACATATAGTAAATAAGAGTGAACCAAAAAAATATTGGATGATATAATTCAATATTATTTTTTATTTTTATAAAAAATGGGAGTATCATATTCTACTTTTGAAATTTGGGTATAATAACTATTATACAAAAGTGATTCATGTGGTTCCCTTCAAAAAATTCTATTGAAGTGCTCTATAATAAAATTAATGTTTGTATGGGAAGGGGTAGTGGATTCCTTTTTAAAATTAAGAGTAAAAGAGAAACTGATTCATTTTTTAAATTTAGAAGAGATCTTAAATATTCGTTTTAATAAAAAAAATTGTTTCTTAGAGTAGCAGTACTGATATATGGATATTATAGTTAAGGATTAAGACTTTTTGTACATATCACCAGAGTTAGAACATATATGACTCAAGAATAATGGGATTTTATCACCTCAATATACACGACCTTTTATAATCATATATATTTTTTATAATATGTCTTAAAAGATAGTGGTTTAAACTTTTTTTTTCTATTATAGATATCAATTTTAATGATTTAAAATTAAATGAGTATCATCTAAACCCATATATTTTCATTATATTTGAAAATATTTATTTATAACCAAGCATTTTATTAAAATTCACACAAATATTATTTTATTATTAATAAAAATTAATGAAGGAAAACATTATTCATTTGGATTAAATATTTTGATAGTAAAACTGTGTTGATGAGGGAAAATCAAAGAGATAAGATTACATGACACTACTAGGGTAGGAATGTTTTATTTGAAAAACATCCATGAGAAATTTTGTGGTATAAAATTAAAATATTGGGTATAGATGTACCATCATTTATCATAGTTTTTAGTTAATTACTTTTCTTATAATATTTCCTATAATCGATAAAAATAAACACCATTTAAAGAATAAAATTATTATTTTAATATTTAAATTAATTTATAAAAGAAAATTTTCTAATGTGTGATCACTCATAGAATAAAAATTTAATATTATGGGTATTATATTAATTAAATCATAAACAAAAATTTAATATTTTCCATGATTCTATGAAAATTTCAATGGTATATTATATTTATTTATGGTTATTATGATTGTTTATTTGATTTTATTAGAGAAAATTTAATGTAGTTTTCAAATATGTGAATTTTAATTGATTTGGTGGAATTTGAATTCAATATAGCTTATTTAAGGATTAGTTAATAAAATATGTTTTTTATTTTTTAAACAATGGTTTATTTTTTTATGACTTGGGGAATAAAAAATAATTTTACCATGTATTGTTTTTATTAGGCAGTTCGAAATCAAAAAAATTGGTTTGGTGTTTTTGTTATAATGAAGGATGAAAATGGTTTGATAAAGTCAATTTATTGGAGGAAGATAAATTTTTACATCAAATTTATAGGGTGTAACTCATTATTATTAATTCATTGAGGATAGAGGATATGAATATTATAAATAGAGAAATTACACAAGCCACCCCCTTTTTATATTTCAAAATATAACTACATTTATGTTAGTGGAATATTATTTTAAAGATACCATTGGATAAGGATTTGGATGTATGTTATACAAAATTTAAATATAAATTATAATTTCGTGTTACAATTTTAGAAAAAATATCTTTATTATTAGATAGTATATTTTCTTACCCAAAGATTCTATTTTAATCTATCCCACTAAAAAAATTATAATAAAAAAATTTATGCTATATGGAATGAGGATCCTCTACTAACTTGTTATTATCATATAACACATCGTATTCTTTAAATCAATTGAAATAATACACATGATGTTGGAAAACATTTTATGGGTTTATTCCATTCATAGGTGGTTGTAAATGGTAAACCCAAGACTCGCCCAGAGGTTATCCTATTATATCACATATTATTCCAATTCCCCATGAGGGAATGTCTAATATATTCATGTCATGCCATTCAATCATAAAATTAGAAGTCTCATTCCTAGGGTTCATAAAATGTGCTTCAAAAGTGATTTTGATTATAGGGTTATGTGTTCTACCTCATTGGGGTCATTAATTTAATATTTGGGAAATAATTATATATTAAATGTGAAATATATTTGATTTATAATCCTTTATCGGTTGGTTTGATTACATTTCTAAATATTAATTTGTTTATTAAATTATGGTCATAAAGACGAATTTTTATTACATGATTAATATGAAAATAATTTCATAAAATATAGGGTTTTCTATATTTGGGTTAAATAAAAAGTATAATATTGATGGAAATAATGATTAATAGGTTTCTAAATCATGGTTTTTGAATTTTTTAAAACTAATTCATTACCCGAAATTGGTTTTCGAAAAAGGATATGATGGTTTGGAAACTATTGTGATAAATGGGAAATCATTTTGGAAAAAATGGATTTTTTTAGTAAACTACGATGAAGGAAAAAGTGTATCAATTTTGAAAATGGATATAAACAATTAACATGGATGGAAAAAACTGGTGTCATGGTTAGAAATATCCATGTACAATGTGTAAATAATTTATATAAACACTTTAGTGGGTAATGAATCTCTAGCGGTGTACTATGATAATAGTTTTTTAATAGTTTAATAATTTATGAATGTTTTATTATTTTTATATAGTTTACAATATCTCAATTTTTGGGGCTATGGTTTACTATATTGAATATGGTGAGATTTTATATGAAATAAATATGATTTCCTTGGAAAACAATGTTTTTAATTTTGTATATTTTTTAAATATGATTTATTGATTATAAAATTAACATATTTGTACTATTTATAAAAAATAAATTGTTATATGGTTTGTAATATATTATATATGGGTAAATATTAAACTGATTTGTGGAAATCCTATAGAGTATAGTGTTACATAAGCTTACCCATACATCTCTTCAGGTATGTTAATAGTATTCATCATGATATAGGGAAAGATAAGTCTTCTCAGTTTACTAATGATGTAAAATCAGCCATATATATATAGTCGTTTTATTTTTTGTGGAAAAAAATATAAAGCCATTTTTGTGGATTCCCTCAGAAATAATTTTTTTCTTGGGAAATTGATGAATGCTCGGAAGGCTTTGTGGTGGTCCAAATTAGATATTCAAGTCACCGAGATGAACGGTTACACTATCCTTTTATAATATATAATCATATATCTTTTAATATATTAGTATTATATTTCATAAGTTTCATATAAATTGATTATTAACATGGTGTGGCTCTATATAACACATATTCATCCACATCAGAATAATATTTCAATATAAATTATCATGTAGACTATCTTATGATGAGATAAAAACTAAGATAAAATTAGTTAAACTAATATAAAACTTTTTTTTCAGACACTATCAAACCATAACTAGCTCATATAAAACATCATCCAATATTCAATTTTTTATCCACCTGGAAAATATGTGATTACTTAATCAAGGTAAACTATGTTAAAATTAAATTTTAAAAAATAAATAATAACCATGATTGTCAAACTATGAAATAAAGATTCATCTATTTTTCCTCATCAACAAAGCTTTATGAAGAGTTCATTTTTCATTTCCTATAATTGAACTATAATTATTACATCCATCACACCATGGTCATTGTTGAATCAACCATCACTTTATCAACCAGAATATATGATATAATTACATTCCCTATAGAAAACATGAAGTTGTCTTAACTTCATTAGAAACAAAGACCTACCAAGTTCGTATTTTAAAGGAACTGTATGAATTTCATTCCCAATATAATGAAATCATGACATTGTTGGGATAAAAATTGGCATGTTTTTTATTTATCAGTCAAATTTTTTCCAGAAATCATTGTTTAATAAATTTTTCATCTAAAATAAATAAATATCCAAATGAACTTCCCCTAATTTGGAATACTTGATTTCATAAATTTTTTACTATGATTCTTGTTTTTATAACAAAATGAAAAGAATATCATATATATAATCAACTATACCTCATCTATAACCAATAATATATCCCATTATAAGCCAAATATCTCTTTGTAAATCACATCTCAAAGAATCTCTTTGGACATTGAAATTTCCTCTTTGGATTTTTTTCAACCAAACAAATATAAATAAATCTAAAAATAGCTATAAATATTGTTTAATCATTTGAAATGTTTGTAAATGAACTTATAGTATAAAATATGTATAATTAAAAAATATGGCACATATATCTATTAAATAAAGATAAATTAAATTTTGAAAACATCACCTCGATATTCTCTTAAAAACATCGTTATTTTATTAAACAATTCATGTATATGTGTTAATATTTTTTTAAACACATAATTAACAAAAATCATAAAATAGTATAAAAATTTGAAATTTTCACATATACACTTTCTAAAATCTTACATTATAGAAAAAAAATACATGTGTAATCTCATAAAAATTAATTATTCTTTTAAAAACAATACCTATATATCTACATTCATTTAATATGATATTTCTATCCATTGAGGATGTTTTGTAATGTAAGAAACCCATATATAGGAGGTGAAGCACCCATTTTTTTGTATTCACTTGATTATCTCCCATTATAATCATGTTTCCATGTTTTTAGAAATACTATTAAACCTCTATATCAATTATGTTCTCCCAAAATCTCATTGAATTTAGAATTGTAAATGATTCAGATGAATTAAGGATTTTAATTGGTTTACCATAAAGTGATATTCCAAGGATTATACTCCTACATTGTATTAACATATCAAGAGGTAATACTACTCCCTAATATTATGATAATGGTTCAAGAAAGATGCACTTTCATTCTTAGGGTGGCTCCCTCTACTTCAATATCTTCTCTTGATTTTCTAAAATAATTTATGGTGTACAATAAAATATATTGTTTTTATCATGTTCCTATCAAATATATCCAACTCTATAAATATAATCCAAATCCTACCCCATTTAATTTCAATCTAAAACTTATATATAAATATAAAATCATCTATTTACGATGTGAACTTCCATTTTTATCTTGAACACATGTTGTTCTTACTCTTGAATAAATGATATTCAGTCAAAAATAATATCCGAAAACTATACCAAATATCTTGTATTTAATTTTATAAAGGGAATGGTGTGATACTCCAAATTTTCCTCAATCATCTTTGTCCACTCAAACTAGTCACGATATGATATATAATATCAAATCTTGAATAATCTATTTGGAAAAAAAAATCCCGAAGGAAAACATAATTGTATCCTTATTATATAACCTAACAAAGAATCATGGAATGATTTGAGCATTCATTATGATTATCTAACCTATCATAGCATATGTATTTACATTATATAATATATCACTAACTCAGTTTAAAGAACCTTAGGGCTTAAATTTGAAGGTCTACCATCTTTAATTATATCCAAGCCACTTTTATATGATATTTTTAATCATGAAATGCAATTATTATAATTATAGAAAAAATATCTATGTATTATTGGGCACAAAATCTATATTTTAGTGAAATTATTTTACACTATGGGTTTTATTTATCATATTATTTGATTTATGAAATATATCTTATTGTTTATTATAAATCTCTTCCATTTTAGTTTTACAATTTCTCCAAAGTCAAAATCATTACATTTTCTTCCAAAAAATCATCTCAGGAAGGCTTATAAAAATTCTTACACACCTCCCAAGATGTCTTAGTTATATATGGATATTATCTAGAAATTTCTAAATTGAGACATTTTAGAAGATATCTCACAAAATACAAAAATATTATGCATTAAATGTTTCTACCTATATCTAAATCTATGTCTACAATATAATATATTATGATACTCTTAATATCATATACAAAAAATGAGGTGGTTCTCTAGGATGTTTCAAAATTTCCTTCTCCCTAAATTTCTTATATCTAAACTTGGGTGTCCATTCATTGTCATATTACCACACTCTAGATAATATTTCAAATCGTCAAAAAATATTATACATCCCAATGAATGGTTTAGGAATTTTTATATTCTATATATTCAAAAAATAATCCCCAATATATACACAATATAATATTCTTAACAATATAATCACAATAATAATAAAATACATTCTATACATTTTTACATTAATTCATACTGCATTCTAAAAAAATAAATAATTTTATATTTTCTCCCACTTTATCATGAAATTATGATAACCCCAATAAAACTACTATTTGACATCCAAAAAAAATAGAACATATAAAAATTTAAAATTTATCATTAATAAATTAGGGTAGATTAATATTTACAAATAAATTGTGGTTTTCAATTTTTCACACTGTATTCTTTTTCCTTTATCAAGATTCATTTTTTCAATATATTTTAGAATTTAGATTTAAATGATGGAATTGAACCATTGGGAATTTCTCCAAGACTACTGGGTTTAAATTTAAGGTTAAAGACAATATTTTAGGATAACAAGATCAATGTTATCTTTGTTATCATATAACATTGATAAAATAATTCCACATTAGCCGAAAAATTATTTATAAAATTTTATCACCTCCATAAAACACACACAAAACTGAGAAAGAATAAAATATAAGGAAATATGCATTTTATTTATGCCACATATTCAACCAATAGATACAATATATTTATGTTAATATTTTGATAACACATGATATCCATTATCATTCATTACAAAACCATATATAACCTTTCTCATATGAGGCTACCTGGTCTCCAAGTTCTCTTCATGAACTCCCACTGAATGCCATCTGATATTTAAAATATGTATATAGATAATTTTTATTTTAATAATCAAACATGTTGGATAGAAAACATACTTTTCAACTACTATTTGGTATACATAAACAATCATTTAGTATCATAGTATTAGTCTATTGAAAACTAACCATTAAATGCAATATCATTGCGACTTTACCAATTAATCAAAGATGACCCAAACATTACATGTATAAATATTACATCATTTTATATCAATATTTAATACATCATATAACAAAAAATACCCTATAACTATAATGATTCCTTATTATTTGACACTATATAAATAATCATCTCATATTCTGGTAGATCTTCATTATCTCACTCAAAGTTATTCTCACAAATTACACATCATTGTCATTCCCTATATAAATAATTTATTCTTATCCTAGGGATGGGTAAAATAAGAATGGATGAGCTCAACTTCTTAGTGAGGGTAAATATTTTAAAAATCATTCAACAATAAAATGTAACCATAATATCACCATAAGTTTATAATAACTTAAACATAGCATTTGAAAATCCTACCCAAAAATTTGTGGATAATAATCAAATTATGAGGCATTGGAAAGTCATAATACATGAGTTATATATTAATCAATGATCATGGGTAATTATATCATATCATCATCACAAGAAAAAGACATAGATATTGGCATTAAAAGTATGGCATGGTTATAGTCACTTAAATCATATGTCAAGGATATATATCAAGACATTCATCACATGTTGGGATTAGTTTAAACACCCATGTACCCTCTTAGGATTAGGATAAACACCCATGTAAATATACTAAATATCATATATGGTTTAATTATAATAACTTATCACTAGTTCATTAACAATAATTAATTATTATCATTAATTTTGGGGTTAAAAGGTTAATTTTTCATGTATGTCTTAGTTTGATAGTTATTTTCATTTCAATTATATCTATCACGATCCGAACAAATCTAGGGTTGGGTGACAACTACCCCAAGCTCACCTCGATAGGCCAGGGGTGGTGATAAATTAAAAAGGAACAACTAACTCAATGAAAAAGTGCATAGGGAATGAAATGAAGGATGCAATACTGCTATAAATATACCAAATATGCATGGACCCCAAAACAGGATGAAGTATGGTAGTTTATACTAAAAATTAAAAGCCTAAAAATTCACACCTAAACTAATAATATGTCCCAACCAAAATAAAATGAAATAGAGTAAACAACTGGGAGATCCCAGCTCTTGTATCCCAAGCTATAACCACCATACATGGTCCAGTCACCCCATATCCATATCTCCTTTAGATTCACGATGAGTATGACTGCTATTTTCAAAATATGTGACATGTTTTTGGGAAAAATCCCATGCAGGGGTGAGTATATACATACCTAGTAGAACACCCAGAAAAGGTGAAGGGGGAAGTAAGAGATACAACTAAAGATGTAAGATGTAAAAACAACAAGGTACAATAAGAGAGTACATCTCAAAAAAACATGAGAGTGAAAGTTAAATCATCCAAACATAAGGATATTGAAATAGTGAGAAGATTAACTTCTCATAGAGCCTTCGCTACCTATAGTAGGAGAGTGGACTCATCCAACCCCGAGAAGCTAATCATGGAAAGATCATGGCATACCCTGGGTGTCTTTTCCTCTCCTCTTAAGAGAGTAACTACACCCAAGGAGTGGGTATTGAAGTAGGATATATAGATACATATATACTAACTAAAATAATTCCAAACAAGAGAGTAAGGGGATCTCCATCTCACAACCCAGCCCAAGAAGAAGAGTAACCAACAATTCCAAGGTAATTCATATATGATGATAAGAATCTCACATATCTACCATGACAAAATAAGTCTAAATAACACAATAACTATACCTTAATAATATTTTTTTTTGTCTACACTAACTCTCCCACATAGATTTAGGTTTCTTCACAAGGACACGTCTTGGTACAGAAAGCATGCCTCTTCCTTGTGAGTCCAATGCTACTTCAAACCATGTCTCATCATAATGACACATAGTTGAGGGACCACAAATTATAAGTAAGGATCTTGTACCCCAGTACAATAGGAGGTACCTATTCTAATAGGCACTGAGGAACACCAATGCCCAACCCGGATGGAGGGTGACACTTTGGTAAGTCATCAGAGAATACCACTGCCCGGTCATACTCGAGGGTAAGCCTAGTGAGTCATCAGGGAACTCCATTACCAAGAATGGATGGAGGGTTACACCTAGAAGATGTCAACGGGGAATGTCACTACCCAACAAACCTATAAGTTAATCCTATAATGTTTAAGAACTCTACATCCCAGAACTATTGCATTTTAACTTGGAATGATCATCAAGGAATACCACGGCCTAACACAATTGGAGGATAAGCTTGAAACATTGAGAAACTCCACTACCTAGTCTTACTGGAGGGTAACTCAGAATGATCATTATGGAACACCACTACCCATCCCAACTAGAGGTTAATCCTGGTAATATATTTTGGGAATGCGACTTCTTAGCCCAGCTAGAGGGTAATACAGGTACTGTATTCGGGGAATATCACTGCCCAAAAAGTTGGATGGTAAGCCCCTGATTATTTGGTGATTCTATATGATTTAGGCAATCATTGTGTGTCTCTTTAGTGAATTACAAACCCAAAAATTTTCACATTGTTTTTCAAAATCCAATTTTTATGAAACCATTGTGTTCTACGTGAAAAAACACACAATATAGGTATCTCTCGGACCAAAATCTGAGATCAAATGAAAGAGATGCAGATATTTAAAGATTTTTTAGAAGAGCGCAAGGAGTACATGATGTGTGAGGAGAGCCACATGGAATGTGGCAACTTTTCACTACCAGGTAGTGTATCTGGTTGGTAAACAGGTCTTGTTCATGTAGGGGTACACGCTATGTAGGTGAACTACATAGTGTGTGCCACCTATCATGGGATTAGGTCGTATATCTATACTCAGGTACACGACATATCGATCCACATAGGATTTCTCTCATGTGGTCAACTTTTGTCAATGTTCCCTTATATGGAGTCCCTTCATATTTGACCCATCACACGGGTTGTCCAACTAGGGAAGGTATACAAGTCATGTGAGGGAAGACTATACGTCGTGTCATCCACATATTTTCCCAAAACCTAGCATCGCCACTAAGGGAGGATATATGCTATGTGTTCTTCATTCAACATGGTGTGAAGTCTATATTTTTTTAGAATATTTTAATTTTCAAATCTGGCCTCCACACATCGAATCTAGCCATGATGCCTTATATTTCACCTCAAAATGATACAAAACTCAAGGATTTGAGCATCGTTCGACATTTTCGGCCATTGTTCGCCGAAAATCAGCCACTAGAATATATGTTTGTTTCATCAGATGTTCCACAAATAATCGTGTCTTAAATCCTTTTTGATTAGTCCTAAAACCATCAAATTCAACTTCATTTCATCGTAATGAATGAATTTCTGTGTTTTTCTCATAGAATCATCAACGTTTCGTTGATCCATCAGAAATTTGGGCACTTGATCAAGCTCGAGTAAACCAACAACTATTGAACCGGAAACCCCATGGATTTAAATGGTGAATAATGTGAATAAATATTGGTGAAAATCACCCAAAAAATATTTGAACCTTAGAATACAAGCATTCTAGGATGGAGATCAAGAACAGGGCACTAGGTTTGGATTAACAACTAGGAAATTAATAAAATTTCAATTCTCAGCTACATGAAAATATTATCAAAGGTTAATACCAAAGAAAGATTATTGATTTACTCAATAGTTTAATTATAAGGTAAAATAAAATATAATCAGTATTACCTCTTTTTTGGATAGATATTTGGGGATGAACATGTTTTCCAATGAGGGAGAAGTATTTTTTTGTGTTTGTCTCCTAATTATCTAATCTAATCTACTGTTTCATCATTCATAGAATAGGTTATCTAATAGTGGAGGAAGAGATATCTCACTGGTGATTCCCAAGATTATGAGACTAATCCTAGTTAATTCTCAAAAACATTACACTTATAATGCTTCATTTATGTTAAAAGTAATTTAACTAATTAATTCACTTAAATGTATGCCCAATGATTGAGGGGTCTGAATGTCCATTAATAACTCATTTTATATCGATCTTAGGGTAAACACCACATTCCGGAACCAACCACAGTCTTGGGTTTTTGATTTAATCAACCATTAAAAAGTTATATCATTTTTTCAATTAACCATGTGTTCAAATTATAAAATACATTTAATACATTTATAAAATTAATTTCAGGCACACCGGCCCTCAAAATCACATATCATCTTAGTTATTAACTATAGAAATATATTTATAAATATTTAAATATCATATAACCCAAAAAATGGCCTCTACATCATTACCTCATTCAATATTTTCATACTCCAAAAGTAAAAATGTGAAAACAACCTAGGATACTGAGCCTGCATATTTCTCTCCCACACCCATGAACTCTCATACACGTTTATGGGTTTCCACAACATGCAAACCATAGGGATGGTCCATCCTTGCAATGTATTCTCCTGTTATTCCCTAGTCACAAATGAGTTCTCTACAAATGTGTCTCCATACTCGATGTCCATCTCTCCCTAGTCAATGATGTGTGTAGGGTCATGAACATTTCTCATCAGCTGCAACATAAGGAAAATGTTTTGCACCTTCTCTAACTGTGGTGGTAGGGTAAGGCGATAGGAAAGCTAACCAACCCTCTACATGATCTTGAATAGACTAATGAACCTCTGAGATAGCTTTCCTTCTTAGATGAACCTCTTCGTTTCACATCGTGGGGAGAATCCCATGAAAATATGGTTTCCCTACTCAAACTCCATGTGCCTATGAAGGTGATATTCATAGCATTTCTATCTTCTCTAGGTTTCCCTCATCCATTCATGGATGACCTTCACTTTCTCTATTTTCATCAGCACAATCTCTAGGACCACAATAGATGACTCACCAATATTTATCCAGCACCAGGGTGAGCTACAGGATCTTCCATATAGGGCCTCAAAATGTTACATGTCGATTGTAGAGTGGTATATATTGTTGTATGAAAACTATACCAAGGGTAGGTGATCCTCCGATATCTATCCAAATTCTGACAAGAAGTCCCTCGGCATATCCTATAAAACCTAGATATTGCACTCGATACCCATAATTATAGAGTTTGACGGCTATACTCATCTGCATCTAGATCTTGAATGAATCTTATGGGCCTCTCCACAATAATGACGTAAACCATGTGTCATGACCAGAGGCAGTCATTGAGAGCACCCCATGATGTCAGATGATCTCCCATATGTACAACTTCCCCAAACACTCCACTAAACTCTACTCCCTAATGTTAAAGAAGAGTGTCAGCTTCGTGAGTTGGTCAACTATCACCCAATTGGTGTTGGGGGCCTTCACTATGTTTGGAATCCATGTGAAAAAATACGGGGATGTGTTGACCAATTTCTACTCTAGGATCTCAAGAGGATTTAATAGAACTACTAGAACATGGTTCTTATCTTTCACCTACTGATAGGTGTGGAAATGTGAGATGAACTCAGTTATGATTTGTCTCATTCCAAACCACTAAAACTACCACTGAAGTTATTTTTAAATCTTCCTCAAACTAGTATGTGCGCCTAAGGGAGAAGTGTGGAACTCCCACTTCACTTCCTCCTACATCACCATAAGAACCATTGTTCTCTCTTGGAAAATTTTTTTCTGATTATCACCTTCAGAATATCGATATGGTATATTATCCATGGATATCTGATCACTCAATACCTCATAGTGTATGTCTCCAATATGAGACTCTATCAAATGCTTGAGAAGTGAAGGAGTCGACACCATCAAATGTAAAAAAAGTTTACCCTTTTGTTCCACCTGGGTCAGCTGCCAAGAAGTGAACTAATCTGAATTTTCTCGCACTATAAGTGCTTTGGAATTCCTGTGAAGAGAATCTACTATAATGTTTCTCATTATTAGAGTATATACTATCACGAATTCGTTGTCCTGTAGGAACTCCAACTAGTTTCACTACCTCGGGTTCAGGTCCCTCTGTGTGAAGATGTACCTGGGGCTCTGGTGGTCTAAGTAAACTAAAAAGTGCTCTCCTAATAGGTAGTGCCTCTGAAAATAGAAAATAAAGTACTTCCACTTCTAGATCTAGGTCATGATTCATATAGTTCTAATCATGGGTACTCAACTACCTCAAACCATATGGGCTGTATGTCTATTGTCTCATCAATACACAACTAATCCCAGCTCCTGAGGCATCGCAACACACTTGAACTCAACACCTTCCTTTGGTAGTATAAACACTGCAACACTCTTCAGCCTCTGCATGAACTCCTCAATGGCCCTCTGGCACTTCTCAAACTAGGTAAATGGATGTCCCATTCATGCTAGTGTGATTAAAGGGAATAAAATTTTTGAGAATCCTACCACAAATATCATGTAGTACCCCGCTAATCTAAGAAAACTCTACACCTATGACACATTCTTGGGTGGATCCCAAGAAATAACTTCTTTGATCTTTGCTGGATTAGTGGATAAACCTTGTTCATAAATGAAATACCCTAGAAACTAAACCTCATTTATCTAGAATAGAAACTTTGAGATATTTCCATAGTACATGTGCTCTCAAAGTAAATCCAAGACCATCCACAAGTGCTTTTAATACTCTACCTCTATGGCAGTGTAGATGAGTATGTCCTCGATGAAGAAAACCACAAACCGGTCCATGTACGACTAGAAAACTTGGTTCATCAAATATATAAAGATTTTGGGGCCATTTTTCACAATAAAGGTCATTACTAGGAACTCATAATGTCCATAGTGATATCTGAATGAAAACATTGGAATACCATCCTTGCAATCCTGTAACTAGTGCTAGTCGAACCAAAGAATGATCTTGGAGAACCATCTCGGACCTAAATACTTATCAAAGAGGTTTTCAATACTTATAAAAGGATACTTGTTCTTTATTATGTCCTAGTTCAAGAGATGATAATCCCCACAATGTTGTATGCTCTCATCTACCTTTTTTACAAATAGAACTGGATCCACCTAGGGGACACATTGGATTTAATGGAACCATTCTCATGAAGGCCCTCCAACTGCAACTGTAGCTCCTGAAGCTTGATAGGCTTCATATGATATGCCACAAAATATATTGGGGAAATCCCAGGATGTAAGTCTATAGAAAATATATCTCCCACCTCAGATGAAGTCCTAGAACATCTTTGTGGAAGAAATCTATATAGTCCTCCAGAACTAATGGAACCCAAGTTCTTGATGATTTTGATGCCCCAAGGATTATAGTCACTAACTAATGGGTAATAGGCTACAACCTCCTACTCATAACATCTTCTGGTCATTCTTTTAGGTCACTCTCTCTCATAAAAAAATAGAACCACATACCATCAGTGCGTAGACAGTAAACTAGTCTGTAGTGATAATTAATCTAGTCGCATACCATGGAAATAAAATTCATGACCGTGATTATGTCATAGGTTTCCATCATTGCAACCAAAGGACCCACATGAAAATCTCTCCACCAAGAGATATCACACACTACCGGAAGATGAAAGATATAGATAAACCATCCCCTGTAAAAACCTCGAGACAAAGCCAATACACAAGGACCTCCATTGGGAGATCCAACACCCATACCAAGACTATTAAGATAAAAGAATTAACAAGACCTATTTGTACTAATACTGATGTAGGAGTATAATAAACACATATCATACCTCAAATCATATCATGCGTTGCAGGATGATAGACATCCAAATATTAGTGTTTTTTGTAGCCCCATCTACCAGAACCCTGAGCATGATGTGGGCCACCTTGTGGTGGTGGTGTAAGGATCTCATACCTATATCCTCCATCAACATCTTCTCCAGCTCCTATAACATCTCTTCCTCCTTACGGACCACCTTTTTAAACCTGGTATATCCTTGATCCTGGAATAGTCTCTTCCATGGTGGTCCATTATCTATCTTCTTGGGAAACTTAGCACACTTGTTCGTGAAGTTTAGTGCCATGTGACCTCACCCATCACAAGTAAAGAATATCCCCTCTTTGGGATACTCTGGCCCCATGCACTGTCTTGGACCCATATGCCCATGTGCCTAAGCCTACTTATGGAAGGTTCTCATGTTATGATATCTCTAGAATCTTCATTATATTTTAGATGACTCAGATCTGTTGCACCAACATCCAAATCCACTTACATGGAATCCCTCTAACATAAAGCTCTCTATCACAAGTTCCCACTCTAAAACCCTGACATAAGTGGGCATGCATAAGGGAACTATGCTAGTTTGGATCTCTCTATGGTGTCCCTTCTCAAACATCCATTCTCAAAAGTAGCTATCATGTATCATATTAAGAGAGTACAATATAAGTTCTATAAACAGAGTTGCATACTCAGACACTATTATCCCTCTCTATTAAATCTCAAGAAGCACTTGGATTCAAACTAAACGTAATCAAGAAGGGCAGTAATCCACCCAAAAAATCTAATAAATTTCATCCCATGAGAGTGTTGACTAATTATTAATATGGGTCCCCAGGCTCCTCCAACTCCCAACTACTCCATGTGAAATACTAGCTGCAAAATCAACCATCTAATCATTCAGTGTTTGGACAACACTAGAGATACAAAATACTAACTCTGGAAAAGCCTCCTCTACTTGAGGATATGGATCTTTATGGAACCTAAGAAGTATCTCATTAAGAAACTCACAGAGTTCACTCATACTACACACATCCTCATCCTGATATACTAGGATGATCTGCTACTCAAAAGGTATTGGAGATGCTACCTACCCACCAGGAGGAAGGGGATCATGATATGGACCCTGAATTGAGGACTTGTTTCTCATAGGGTCTTCATCATAAACCAGATCTAATATCCAGGATGGTTGTGATTATAGAGGTAGACTAAAACTTTTCAAGTATTTCCATGGTTAGATGAGAATATTCACATATATCCACAACAATAGAGAGCTAACTCAAGAATGACAGTAAAAGAATAGATCCAATATGATGCATGCACCATTGATCCCTACAATAAATGTCTCATCATGAAAAGTCGACATATAGGTATTAAAGGTCATGGTGAATGGATATGTTGGCCTCCATACCACCACTAGACTCCCTAGCTAGAGAGCCCCAACCAAGACACTTTGACATTGTTTCCCTAAACTCAACCAAATCCTTTTTAAGTAACATCTGAACAACATCCCAAGGATCAAAACACCTTTGATACCAATCTTTCACAATCTAAACCAAGACGGGGCTTGAGCCACAACTACCCCAAGTTCATCTCCATAGGCTATGGGTGGTGAAAAGTTACAAAGGCATAACTAAATTAAGTAGGCCTTTTCATAATAACCTATACACACACGCATAGGCAACTTAATGAACAAATATAGAGGGAATGAAATGAAGGATGTAACACTACAATAAATCTACCAAATATGCATGGACCAGATAATATAAAAAGGTACAATAGTTTATATTGAAAATTAAAATGTAAAAATTTCATACCCAAACTAAAAATTGACCCAACCTATGAAAACTGGAAAATTGTAAACATATAACAGATACCAACCCCTAAATCCCAAGGTATGACCATTTTACGAGGTATAATCACCTTTTATCCCAGGCTCCTCTAAATTCACGATCAACATATCCACTATCTGCAAAATAAACCACACTTACTAGGAAAATCCCATGATGGGGTGAGTATATATGTACCAAGTAAACACCTTGAAAAGATGAAGGGGGGGGGGGAGTAAGACATACAAATGAATAGGGAAGGAGTAGATATAAAATGGTCTAGTAAGAGAGTATAGATAAACCTAATAAGAGAGGTAAATTGAACTCATACAAATTCAAAGATCTCGACAAGGTGAGAATATGAACTTCTCATCGAGTCTTCTCTACCTATAGCTGGAGAGTGGACTCATCCAAAAAAGATAAGCTAAACATGGAAAGATTTTGGAAAACCCCACATGTCATCAAATCTCCTAGAAGAAGTGTAACTACACCCAAGAATTGTGTACTAAAGTAGAGTATATATATATATACTTAGTCAAAGAATCCAACAAAAGAGAGTCAGTGGATCACCATCTCATAGATCATCCCAAGAAGAAGAGTAACCAATAGTTCCAATGTAAGTCATCTATGATGCCCAACATCTCACACGTCTACCCTAAACATATAATGATAAGGGACTCAATCACCAAACCATGACACAATCTTCTTTGGGAGGAATTTACTCACCCACACAGTTTTAGGTCATATAACAAGGAATCATCTTGTAATGGAAAGAGTCCCCCTTCCTTGTGAGTCCAAAGCTATGTCAAACCTTGTCTCATCATAATGTCGCACAGTTGAGGGGCCAAAAATTCTATGTATGTATCTGTAACCTTGTACGATAGGAGGGTCCTACTTTAATAGTCATAGAGGTACTTCAATGGCTAGCACACTGGAGTGTTACACTCAGGAAAGTCATTGAGGAATGCCATTACCTAGTCCTACTAGAGGATGTGCCCAGTGAGTTGTCAGGGAACTCTACTACCAAGCCCGGATAAAGGGTTACACATGGAATACTTCATTGGGAAATTCCACTACCCATCCCACTAGGAGAGTAAGAAAGGAATTTAGAGGAACTCCTCTGCACAGTCCTACTATAGGGTAACTCAGAAAGATCATCAAGTAACTCCACTATCTAGCCCATTTGAAGGGTAATCCCAAAACATTAAAGAACTACACTACCCTTTACAACTAGAGGGTAACATGGAAAGATCATCAGGGAAATACACTACCCATCCCAATTGGAGGGTAGACTCGGTCATGTCTTCATGGAATTCCACTGCCAATCCTAGCTAGAGGGTAAGCCCCGTACTATCTATGGGGAACACCACTGCCCAGTCCAGCTGGAGGGTAAGCTCGGAAAGCTTTGGTGAATATGTATGACTGTTGCAGTCAGCAGGTGTTTCTTCAGCATCTCTAAAACCATGAATATTTCACATCATATCTCAAATTCCACTCTTGAGGGAACCATCACGTTCTTCATGAAAAAAATTGTAGATATGCATCTTGTAGACCAAAATCTTAGCTCAGATGATGGATATATAGACGTTTCAAGATTTATTGGAGGAGATCAAGGAGTACGTGGAATGTGAGGGGAACCACATGGTGTGTGGTCCCTTTTTACTACTTTTTTGTGTCTTTTTTCAGTACAAAGGTCCCATTAATGTAGTAGTACACACAGTGTAGGTGTACTCCATGGCGTGTCCCACATATCCATGGATCGGGTCGTGTCTATTGGTTGTGTCCATGTATTGGAATACACGGTGTGTCGACCCACATGGAATGTTTCTAGTGTGGTCAAACTATGTATGTGTTCTATTATGTGGAGTCCCTATCATGTGACCCATCACACGGGTTTTCTGACCGGGGAAGGGATACACGACATGTGAGGGAGGACTAAAAGTCAAGGCATCTTAATATTTTCCCAAAACCAAGCACCAATACTGAGGAAGTCTACATGTCATGTGTTCTTCACACTATATGCCATGTAGTCGATATTTTTCAAGAATGTTAATATTTTTCATATCCAACCTTTTCACATTAAATTTGGTCTATCCACCTTAGATTTCACCCCAAAACAATCAAAAACTCAAGGCTTTGAGAACTATTTGTCATTTCCAACTATTGTTCACTAGAGATCATCCACTAGAATGTACGTGGGTTTCATCAGATGTTCTACACACCACTGTGTCTTCATTTCTTGATAATATGGCCTCAAACCATCCGATTCAACCTCCTTTCATGGAACAAATTTTGATATGTGCTCTGCTTATTGAATCGTCAAAATTTTGTCGATCTGTCACAAATTCGAGCACCCGATTTAGCTCCGGTCTCCAGCAACTATCGAACCGTGAACAATGTGGATTCAAATGGTGAATAGCGTGAGGAAATATAAAATAAAAGAATCAAAATAAGGGTTCAAACCTTACTGGCCATGCATTCTTCACCGGTGATAAAGAACGGGGCACCGAGAATAGATGAACAAATAGGAAATTAATTAAATATCAATACACTATAACATGAAAAGGTTATCAAAGGTGTGTATCAAAGGAAGATTAATTATTTACATAGTTTTTTAATTAGAAGGGTGAAACACACACATATAATGAGTTCTACCTATTGTTTAGATCGAACACTGGTGAATAACGTGTTTTCTAACAAGGGAGGAGGATCCATTTAATTCAATACGTCTTATCTGGTCGGATCTGATGTTTTTTCATTCATCAAAGAGTATTTCCAACAAAGGAGGGAGAGAGCTCTCACTGATGATTCCTAGGATTATGAGACTAACCCTGGAGAATTGACTATAATAATAAATTTATATTTTTATCATTTAGGTTAAAATTAATTTAATTAATTAATTAATTCATTCATTCATTCACTTAAACTTACAGCTAGTGGGTGAGGGGTCTGAACATCCCTCTTCGACTCATTTTATGTTGCACCTAGGTAAAAAATGTGTTTTGGACCCATCTGTGGTCTCAAATTTCTAATCCAATCAACCATTTAAGAGATATCCCATGTTATTTAAATAACGGCTTATGTGAAATATAAAATATATTTAATATTTTTATAAAATTAATTTAGGGAACACTGGGCCTCGAAATCGCACGTCGCGTCAGCACCCAGCTCTCAAAATATATTTATAAAAATTTTAAAGTCTTACAAAGAAAAAACTAGTTCCCTAAAATATAAAAGTTCCATCATATAAAGAAATTTAATCATTTCATAATTATCATATATAATCATCATATAAACTTTTATATTCATTCAAAAAAATTCGTTTTGAAGAACAAATCAAATCATTTAGTAAAGGTTGTAGTACACACGTATGTATAAGAATTGTTATCTTCTTCCAATATATGTTAATTTAAGAAGGTAGATGTTGTCAAATAATTTGACATGCATACTTATGTCATATATATATATATAATATTAATAAAGTACATCATAATAATAAACTATGAAGGATAGTGTTGTAAAATGAATCATATTATCATGTCGAGGTCGTAATCCACGTGTATACATGAGAGATACTTTCATTTTCATTTGATGTAAAGGAGGTGGAAATTTTTTGTCTCATAGTCATATTAAAATCTAAGTATATTGAGTATAATATATTGATTTTTCTAGGATGTCCATAATATATTTATATTATGTATAATAAAAAATAAACTTTGAATGTGTATGTTAAAATGATTACCTCTTCTTTAAGAGACCAACTTTAGCTTACACCTCACACCTTTTAGGAAGGTATTATAGTAGTAATGGAAGATAAATAACTAAGAGAAGGAATCTTTGAATTTTTTTAGCAATTTATTCATAGATATTGAGTTCTCAAATTGTGTATATAGTGGACGGGAAGTGGTTCCCTTTTAGAATTGAGGTGAGGGACACACATGCAATTTCAAAAAATATTTTAATAATATAAGGTCACTTTCATGTGAAATTGGAAAAAAAAGTACAGAAATATAAAATGAAATATTATATAAGGTATAATAATCTCCAACCAGTATGTTTCAAACATGTTTTTGTGTGATTTTTACCCTTATCTATTTTTTAACCCCTGATAAATTCTTTGAACCTTCACTATGGTGACATATTTTTACATATTTTACTATTCATCATGAGAAAACAATGAGGGTGGTATGATGAAAAAAATACATGAAAAGCCCAAATTTGGAATCCATTTTATCATATTAAATTTACTTAAGTGGCCAAAATTAATTTTATAATAAATTTAAAAAATAAAATAAAAAGTATAATCTATAAAAATACATTTTTAAAATTGAATCACAGTTTACTTTCTTTACTTTCCTAGTAAAAACTATTAGATTAATTTTACCATCTATAATTGAATATATAGTCTAAAAAATTGATTATCCTTATTAATATACAATTATACAATTAATTTAATAGTTTTAAACCCCATTACAATCATAAAAACCACTTTTTAAAAAATATCTAGATTTAACTTAAATTTCTTTTATCTTCATTCCAAAACATTTGATAACTTATGTATAAATGATTACTAAAAAATATCAATATGTCTCATTAAAACAATTTATAAATATTTATAAATAAATTCGTTTATATAAAACTTCATAACACCTCAAAAAATACATTTATTTATATAAATAAGACTTTTAATCAGGAATTGATATTATTAAAGATTATTGATTTTTTCAAGCACATTAGTTTTTTCAATATGGTTACCTTTTCCAATGTGAAAAAAATCCTATTTATGCACCATTATAACTATGTATACACATTATTGTACTTATACTACTTTTATTTAATGTACATTCCTTGTGTGATAATTATTTACTACTCAAATTTTTCAACCATTCATCATTTTTACAAAATTACACCATTCACCCATGTGAAATTTTACTTAATGTTCTTTAATATTCTCACTTCTAGAAGATTTATCTCTCCAAACATCTTTTTTACTATCCATGAAGATAAATTAAACATTCTTCGTACTTTACCATAGTTACTTTATTTCCTTCAAGTAAGGATATTATATAATAACAACCTTTCATTTACTGCAAATATCCCATTATCAACAATTTAATATTTAACAAATAATATGAATACGTACTTTAGTTACTAAAATTTTATTTTAATTCCAGATTGATTATAAATGGTCATAGGAGCAGTTTTATTCCCAATAAGTCTTAATCTTCTTCTCTTATTACAATACCATTCAATATTTACTTTAAACCAACAATCATAACATCTTATGTTGTAGTGATTAATATTTCAGCTTCTCATTTATGAATTCCATCCCAAAAATTCAATTGTCTACTTATTTAGAATGTCTCCTCAGAATATGAAACATAAAATGAACCTAAAAAGGTGTATTTTGAACTCCTATTTTAGGGAATAAACTCTTTTGGAATAAATGTTACGTTTTCATGTTTCTGTAACCAAAAATAATAATATTGATATGATAATTTAAAATTATTCTAGATTCACTATTATATTGTAGATGATCATGATATTCTTTTCCTTTAAAAATTTCAAATAAACCAAATTAAATCTTTAAAAAATCATATTGTACTTCCATAAATTCCACAAAATTGAAAATGTTATCATATATATCTTTTTGAAACCATAATTAAAAAAAACATCGTTCATTATCTAATTTTCATTCCTTATTTTATCTTCATGATCACTTATTTTTAACCTTTTATTGAAAAAGATTGGTTTATTGATTTACCTTAATGATGATGTATCAAACCAAGAAACTAATTTTCTGATAATAGTTGGTAATTTGACTTGAATATATTTTTAAATTTTTCTTTATGAATCAGGATATTTATATTATATTTTTATATTTTTATAATTTATTATTCAATATTTTCCAAATTATCCTCTATATAAAAATACTTTAGGTAAGCCCAACTACATTTACATTATAAATAATTTATAATGTCTTTATAATCCCTTCAGATCAACTTAAATTTATATTCAATACCATATTATATAGATAATAATGAACATTAAACATCCTTAATCCTACCAACTTTTGTATTTTGCCATGATTTATTTTTTTTGATTCCTGATTTTAATGTTTCACCCATCACTTCCAATTTTTATTCTAGAGTCTTTTTATCTCCAACTTTATTCTTATCTTCCACAAACTAATCTAAAAAATAAATTATTTAAAAATTTTCCTTAATTACATCCTTATGGAGCCTTATTAAAATTTCATGAAAATTGTTTAACAGTATATCAAAAAATTAATTATTTTTCTAATGATCTTCGATAGTTCCTATCATTGAAAAATTTTCTTAATCATATTCATCATCACTATCTTTATAAAAATAAGACTAATATTATTCACTAAATCCATAAATATTATTCTTTAAAAATCAATATTTAAGGGAATCAAAAAAAGCTCAAATTCTCATCATAGTTTCTTATTTCATTGGTGACATAATTCTCTCATTTCAATCATGAAAAGAAACGATAAATTTTTTAATTAACTTATCTTGTTTTAGTGTATTTTTATGACAAAATACCTAATTATATTTTTTCCTGAAATGAATCATAGTCTCAAACTATTTATTATTTTTGATAATGTTTAGATTTTTTTTATTCTTGAAACTCATTGGATTCATTCAGCAACACTATAATATTATAATTTATCATTATTAGAATATATAATCTGTAAGAACCCAGATCTTTATTTTAGGTATGTTTTTCCATTTCTGGTCATTTTTGAGAAAAAAGAGAAAATCTGTAAATTTTCTATGTACATGCCATGTACTTTATGTGTACACGCCGTGCACTTTTCTCCCATGCGAGGTCCTGTTTTGTCCATGTCGGGGCCACACACATGGTGTGTGGCGGTGAAGTGGAGGCTGGTTAATGCAGTGTACTGAAATGGAAAGTACACGTTCTGTACTCATGAAGTACACACCGTGTATTTTCTTTTTTTCATTAAATGGAACGGGATCGCGGCCCATCGACAAAACCATCTTCTTCTCTAGGTTCTTTGACCGAGACCATTATCTATGGCCACAGATCTTCTCTGAGCCTCTGAGCCTCCGTCCGTTCTCATAATCAACTGTCGTCAAATGTGTTGGGACCGCATTGGTAAGCTCTCTCTTATCCTAGATCTTTGTTTCCCAATTCCTCTTCTTTCTCAATTTTTGGGGGGTTGAGCATTTTGTTAGTCTTCATAAATCTACATAATTCTAAGGATAATCATGCCTCGTTGTTCAAGTATATCGATCTCCAAGGATCGAGGTAGGTGGTTTGTTTCCCTATGTTGAATGTCTTTGAGCTTTTGGTGAAAAAGTGTCGGATACCCGTGTATCGGGTATCTCAGGTTAGGGTTTTGACCCTATTTTGTTATCTTCCCTAGATTTCATGTATTCTTGAGGTTATTAGATGATTTATAAATTCTTGTTAGTATGTTTGAGGATCACCCCATGGGTGTTTTCCCCTATTTTGGCTGTTTATCGCCAGTTGGCTTAGGTTTCCTGTGAGGCATACCTTGTTGCATTATTTTCCTACCTTGATATAATTTATTGCATGTATTTATTTCTTTTTATGTTCTTTTTATTCATTTTAGGTATCAGCCAAGTAGTTTTATTAGCTCAGTTTGGCTGCTAATAGTCAATTATGCACGACTAAACTGCTCAGGGCTGTGTGAACCTAGTGTAGTAGACTAAAGGGGGAATTGATGATTAGGGATTCCTTAGAGATACTTTTATAAATTAGTATCATTAAAAAGATATATAGTAATTGGACTTTGTGCTTCCTTATAGATTCATTAGTTACGCATTGAGACTATTGGGGGAATTAGACGTAAGTTCTTCCTCGGAGAGTCTATAGCTATCGTTGCAAGACCGCAGGGGAATTGACAGTGAGAGCTTCCCATATTGCTTATGGCTTGTATGTTTACTTGACTATAGGGTTCTGCCAGTTGAGCAACCCAGAGAGTCACCTTGAATATTGTTTGGTTGGTTGTGATGAGTTCACCAAGTAAAAGAGTAAGCTTGAGTTTTGTACAGTTTTTTGTTAGGTAGTCTGCTAAGATACATGTTCTGTTACTTTCTAGGCCTTGAGAATATAGAGTTGTTTGCTTGATTCCTTGGTTGATAATTTAATGAGCGAATTAAATAAATAAATAAATGTTAATGTATATTTGTAGGATTTTTTACTCTAGTTTACTTTTGTTTCCCTATAGCATTTATTTTCTTTACTTTTTCTATATTGCTCACTGACAGTAGGGGGTATATCTCATGGTGATTGCCTACTGGGATTAGTCTCACACCCTGTTAGGGTCATGATTTTCAGCTCAAACAGGTTATATGGTTACAGGTGTGGATAGGGATTGTGGACCTTCTACTTTAGGTACATGATTGCTGGTTGGAGATAGAGAGCAAAGGACCGAGCCTAGGCTTGCGATGCTGCTGGTGTTGTTGTTTACGTTTAGTACTTTGTTCTCAGTTGTGTTTCAGCCCGTTGTTTTCTTTGCTGCTTTCCTTAGATACTTGTACCTGATGCATCATTTCCATCATTATTATATTATACATTTCTTCCATTGTTAGTTTTAGTTTTTGTATGATTTGTACTGCTTCCGCTATTGACTCTTATTTGCTTTCTTTGTATACCTTACCAAATGAGGGCATAGTTTCCCCAATGACTCACCAAGTCCCCCACTACTAGTCAGAAGCCTCTGGCATTTGGGCAAACGTGCTTGAGGTCATGTAGAGAATCGGGTACGGGGCACCAGTTGTGTGGCTCCGGATTCGGGTCGTTACAAAGTGGTATTAGAGGAGTTTCTTACCTTTTCTATTGACCTACTATTTAGCAACATTAGATAGGGATAAGATGGAATAGGTAGATGGTAAATAGTTGTTCCCGGGAGTTCTAGAACTCGTGTACTAGTAAAAAGCTAGATTACCTTGAATATTTCAATGTTCGAGTTTTTCAAATGTTACAATTTAAATGATTTCATTGTTGGGTGGTGCACTTGTTTTGTGTTGTTACTGTTTATATGATTTTGGTTCTATTCTGTTGCAACCCGATGAGATGAGGGTATTCCATCTCATGCATCATATAGGCACTTGTTAAAAAATCACATCTCATGCATTTTTCCATGTCATATAGGTTGCATTAGAAATTTCATGTTGTTGTGATAGAATTTGTGATAGACGATGCATGTTGTTGTGATAGCTGCCGTGATAGAATACATGCTATGTTGATAGGGTGTCACTTATTTAGAGACTCATAATCATGGACTCCAAACATTGGTCTTAGAGGTGTTATGGGCCCTCGAGGATCGGAATTTGGTGCTTCTTGAGTTTTTATACTGTTTACTTGTTATATGCATTGTTATGATGCGAAGCTTTGATTCGCAGGGAGTATGGGCCCCCACGGATCAAGAATTTGGCACCTTAACACTGGTTTTTCTGTGTTTTCTAGGCTCTGGTGCAGTTCTGAGGCTATTTTCCAGCAAAACCTAGAATAAACGGCATGTACTTTATGAACACACGTAGTATAGTTTTTACCCGTGTCTCTGATCGTGTGGGTAAGGACACGGGGTCCTGGGAAATATTGTAAGAACACGCTGTGTACCAGCTTAGCATGTCGTGTAGTCTGGAATAGGTATTCGTCCATGTCACAAAAAACACGGGTCGGGGTTTTCCATTAAGTGCATGTTTGGTCCCTTGGGAACACGCCATGTATAGTTGAATATATAGCCGACCGTGTAGCCAACGACACGGGTTGGTGTTATCCCTCCGTATACACGCCGTGTCCATATAGAACATGTCGTGTAGTGTCGACCATGTATCAGGCCGTGTCTCTAACAACACAGGCTAGGTAAGGCATGTCAAGTACACGCCATGTCTCCTTTGACATGTCGTGTAGTAGTGGTCCATGTACCAGTCCGTGTGGCTAACGACACATACATGGGTGAAATCTTAAGAAACATGTCGTGTATTGGGAAAGCACGCCGTGTAGTTTCTTGCTGGGATAGTCTGTATTCCCCGCCGTGTAAGAGTGAACGTGCATGGAGAAAAATGGATAGTAAACACTATGTAGTTTAAGAACACACCGTGTAGCCGGGTGGTTTACACAACCATGTATGGCCAAGGTGCACACCCAGGATAAACTTTTGAGAAACACGTTGTGTAGTAGTAATACACGCCGTGTAGTCCTATTTTTTCCAATTTTTAAAGTTTTCCTCTCCTTTTCCATTTTGTTCACTTAAATTTCATCTATGTTCATTGTTAATGAAGGTGTGATTTTGACCTTTCAGAGCTATGGCACTAAGATGGCCTCCTGTTTCACATTAGGGACAGGGCAGTGACCGTACGCCTGATATGGTAGATCAGGGACTACCTGTAGTTCCGCCTATCATTCCGGACATGGAACCTATAGTGATTCCAGACACTGGTTCCAATGCTCAATTCAGAGAGGGTTTCATGTGATTCATTCAGACCTTCCAGGGAGCTCAACATCCTTCCCCGACTATGGCAGAGCTGATGAATGTTTTTTTGTAGCAGCATCCTCCCACGTTCTCAGGGGATAGAGGACCGCAGGCTGTGAAGTCATGGATAGAAGCCATGTTATCCATCTTCAATCATCTAGAGACACCTCCGGAGAGGAGAGTGAAGATCACGACTTATATTCTGTGAGATTACGCCAAGAGATGGTGGGATGTGTTTTCGCAGACAGGGCGCCAACAAGCTATGGCTTGGGAAGAGTTTTAGCGTATGTTCTACGATTACTTCTACCTGGTGACGCTGAGGGATGACAGATCTAGGGATTTCATGAGCCTAAAGCAGGGTAATCTCTCAGTTATAGAGTATTCATCCCAGTTCACTGAGTTATAGCGTTTCACTCCCGTTCTGGTAATGACGATCTTTTTTAGCAAGGATGTTTGAGGAAGGCCTCAGACGGGACATCAGATCGCGGGTGAATTTCTTTTAGTTTACTTCTATTACTCTGATAGACAACCAGGCACACATCACTGAAAGGAACCTGAGGGAGACTAGAGCTGTGGAATAGGGCGGTTCAACATCTAGCGCTGATTCTTTTCAGGAAGACAGCAAGAAGCGTCACCGAGAGTCTACATGAGGTGATCCGAGGAAGCGAGGTGTTCCTTCTGGTAGATGATATCTTCATTCTAGCACCCAATTGGTGTGTTATCAGTGAAGAAGGAGCGGTCATAAGAAGCCTCAATGCTCAAGGGACCCAGTGGAGTTCCGATATTGTGACAAGATGGGTCATCTGCAGCGTTTCTCCAAGGTTCCCCTTCCCGCAGCTAGTAAAGGAGGATCAGTTTCGACTCCGCATACATGAGTAGGATTTCCAGTTCCACAGCAGACTAGGGGATGGAGTTCTTCAGGTCATTCAGGCTAGGGTAGAGGCCATGGAAACAGTGGTCAGGCTCAGGGAGGAGCTGTATAGGGATCTCAGGCTGCTACGCAGGGCCGCAGTATAGGCCAGACTTTTGCTGCAGAGCAGATTTATCAGGAGCAGAATCCTGGACCTTCTATAGTTCGAGGTACGATCTTAGTGGCCTCAATTTTATCTTCATATCTTTTAGATACTGGTTATTCATCAAGATTTATCTCTGTTGGTGTTTTGGAGAGCCTTGGGATCTATATCTTTTCGTCTGCTAACATGTTGACCCTTGACACGCCCTTGGGAATTAGTACATCTAGTGTACATAAGTGCAAAGAATGCCCTCTTGAGGTTTCAGGGTGTCACTTATTATGGGACCTCTATGCCCTAGAGATGAAAGGATATGATTTTATACTCTGGATGGACTGGTTGGTTCCCTTCCAGGCAGTCATCGGTTTCTGTCACCGCAGGGTGAGTTTCGTATCACCAGATGGCAGGTCCTTTCTTCATAGAGGTGAGTGGGATGTCTAGGTGGGTAGAGATGGACCCGAGCATCAAGGGCTAGGCAGAGTTACAGCCCATATTTCTAGTCTATATCTGGATGATCTGGGGACTTCACAGTTAGACTTTCCTCCGATGGTGGATCATTTCAGGGATGTCTTTCCAGAAGACTTTCAGTTTTGCCTCCAGTGCGTGAGGTAGACTTCTCGATCGATCTTGTGCCTGGAGAGGCACCGGTGTCCATTCCTCCTTATAATATAGATACACCTGAGTTGCATGAGATCAAGAAGCAGTTTGAGGAGTTGCAGGAAAAGGGTTTCATCCGACCTACTAATTCTCCATGGGGTTCGCCTATCCTATTTGGGAATAAGGCAGATGGTACCCTTCGACTTTGTGTGAATTATCTGAAGATGAACCAGTTAATGGTCAATAACTGATATCCCTTTCCAAGGATTGATGACCTCTTTGACCATCTTAGAGGATCCATGGTGTTCTTGATGATCGACTTAAGGTACAGTTATCATCAGTTACGCGTTAGACCATCAGATATACCTCTTACAGCCTTCAGGAGTAGGTATGGTGTATATGAGTATACATTCATGTCGATCCGTCTCACGAACACACCAGCTGTCTTCATGGCGCTGATGAACAGAATTTTTACATCCTTACTTGGATTCCTTTGTGGTGGTTTTCTTGGACGACATCTTGGTGTACTGTCACTCTCGACACGACCATGCTACCCATCTTGAGAACATTTTGAGTACACAGAGGGAGCATCAGTTATATGCTATGATCTCAAAGTGACACTTTTGGATGGGGAATATTAACTTCTTGGGTCATTTCATCTCAGATAAAGGAGTATCAGTAGACCCAGAGAAGGTGAGAGCAGTAGTTACCTGGGAGAATCTGAAGAATATCTTCGAGTTACGAAGTTTCTTGGGGTTGACTGGTTACTACAGATGGTTTATATAGGACTTATCACGCTTAGAAGCACCGTTGATGGGCTTGAATAAAATGGGGGTGAAGTTTTTTTGGTCAGAAGCCTGTGATTCAGCCTTCTAAGAGCTGAAAGGTATATTGATGTCAGCACCGATTCTATTTTTTCCAGAGCTGGGAAAGAGTTACACAGTTTTCTGTGATGCATCTGGAATTGGGCTTGGAGAAGTGCTTATGTAAAAGGATCATGTTGTTACGTATGGATCTTGGGAGTTGAGGCCACATGAGAGGAAATATCCTACGCACGACCTAGAGTTGGCTGCAGTTGTTCATGCTTTGCGTGGTTGGAGGCATTAGCTTCTGCGAGAGCATTTCGTGGTATATACTGACTACAAGAACCTCATGTACATCTTCACGCAACATGTCCTGAATCTGAGATAGTGAAGGTTGGTTGAGTATCTCCAGTCCTTCGATTTTGTTCTTGCCTATATGTCTGGGAAAGGCAATGTAGTGGCTGATGCACTGAGCATGAGGACTCAGATATAGGCAGTTCTGGAGGCCAGTGGTGAGTGGCAGCTAATGGCTCTTTTCTCTGAGATGCATTTAGAGGTGCACGACAGACAGGGGCAGACATTCCTATCTTCTGTAGCTATTACCTCTATACTTCATGACTGAGTTCGGATGAGGAAATTTTCATATTCTGAAGGCCTAGTCCTACAGGAAAGCGTGTTAGGAGAGGACCCTCTTCTCGGATAGACCGTTAGCGAGGATAAGATCTTGCGTTTCCAGGGACGCGTATGGGTTCCAGCAGATATAAGCGAGGAGCTAATGCGAGACTTTCATTCCTGAGTTTGGGAAGTTCATCCTGGAATAACCAAGATGTATCGTGATTTACACCTCCAGTATTGGTGGCCAGGTATGATGAGATATGTTTCTGGTTTTGTCATAAGATTTTCCACCTGTCAGCAGGTGAAGGCAGAACACCAGCGGCCGGTAGGGCTTTTACAGCAGTTACCCATTCCTGAGTGGAAGTGGAATGATGTCGCGATGGACTTCATGATAGGGTTACCGAGATCACCTCGAGGGAACGATGTGGTATGGGTTGTTGTTGACAGGGTCATGAAGGTTTCTCACTTCTTGCCGATTAAGGAGATGTTCAGTGTTGATGATCTTGGATGGTTGTACATCCGTGAGATTGTATGCCTGCATGGAGTTCCGAGTACTATCATTTCAGATAGGGACACCTGCTTCACGTCGCATTTATGGAAAGGGATACAGAGGTATTTTGGTACACAAGTACTTATGAGTACAACTTACCATCCCCATACATATGGCTAGTCAGAGCGCACGATCCAGGTGCTTGAGGATATGCTCCGATCTTGCATTCTGGACATTGGTGGTTCTTGGGAGAAGCATATTCCTCTTGTGGATTTTTCCTATAACATTAGTTTTCAGGCGACTATTCAGATGGAACCTTATGAGGCTTTGTACGGTAGACCATGCCGATCACCTTTGTGCTGGCTAGAGGCAAGAGAGGCAGCTTTGTTGGGACCTCATCTTGTTCAGGAGACCTCAAAGCAGATAGATTTGATTCGGAGGAGGATGGTTATAGCACAGTCTCGACAAAAGTCTTATACCGATCAGCAGAGACGACCTTCGGAGTTCAGGGTCAGAGATTAGGTTTTCTTGTATGTTACACCATGGTTGGGCCACAAGTTGATCAAGAGATAGGGTATGATTTTACCGAGATACGTCAGGCCATTTGAGGTTTTGGAGAGAGTTGGGCCGGTTGATTATAGGTTGCAGTTACCTCATAGATACCAGGCTATGCATGACGTCTTCCATGTTTCTCAGGTTTGATGCAATTTCTCAGACCCGTCTCATGTTTTTCGACCTAATGAGGTTGAACTGGAGAAGGATACATCATTCGAGGAGAACCCTATCAAGATTGTTGATCGTAGTGCAAAGATACTTTGTGGTCATTCTGTTCCACTAGTACGGGTGATATGGAAGCATGGCAGTGTACATGATGAGACTTGGGAGAGTGAGGCCGATATGCGATCATAGTGGCCATAGTTGTTCGAGGTTTCTACTTCGCCACTAAGTTAGGCAAATTCGGGGACGAATTTCTTTAATGGGGGAAGTTTGTAAGAACCTGGATCTTCGTTTCAAGTATGTTTTTCCGTTTCTGTTCGTTTTTGAGAAAAAGAAGAAAATATGGAAATTTTCTAAGTACACGCCATGTACTTTATGAGTACTCACCGTGTACTTTTCTCCCACGTGAGGCTGTGTGCTGGCCATGTCTGGGCCACACACACGGTGTGTAGCGGTGATGTGGAGGCCGCTTAATGCGGTGTATGGAAAGGAAAAGTACACGTCGTGTACTCATAAAGTACATGCAGTGTATTTTCTTTTATTTTCATTAAATGGATCTGGGTTGCACCCCATCGACCAAACCATCTTCTTCTCCAGGTTCATCGACCAAGAGCATTCCGTACGGTCGCATATCGTCTCTGAGCCTCTGAGACTCCGTCCATTATCAGAATTGACCACCGTCAATTGCGTTGGGACCACAGTAGTAAGCTCTCTATTCTCCTTGAGCTTTGTTTACCAATTCCTCTTCTTTCTCAAGTTATCGGGGGTTGATCATTTTGTGTGTTTTCATGGATCTACGACGTTTTAAGGAGAATCAAGCCTCATGGTTCAAGTATATTGATTTACTAGGATCGTGGTAGGTGGTTTGTTGTCCTACGTTGAATTTATTTGAGTTTTTGCTGCAAAAGTGTTGGATACCCATGTATCGGGTATCTCGGGTTAGGGTTTTGATCCTGTTTTGTTATCTTCCTTAGATTTCATGTATGCTTGAGGTTATTATATGATTTATAATTTCTTGTTAGCATGTTTGAGGATCACCCCAAGTGTGTTTTCCCCTATTTTTATTGTTTATTACTGGTTGGATTAGGTTTCTTATGAGGCATACCTTGATGCATTGTTTTCTTACCTTGATATAATTTATTGCATGTATTTCTTGCTATTTATGTGATTTTGATGCATTGTAGCTATTAGACAAGTAGTTTGTTGATCTCACTTAGGCTTCTAATAGTCGATTATGCATAACTAAACTGCTCAGGGCTCTGTGAACCTGGTGCGGTAGACTAAAGGTGGAATTGATGATTAGGGCTTCCCTAGAGAGTCTGTTATAAATTTTTATTGTTCATAGGACCTATAGGAATTGGACTTTGTGCTTCCTTAGAGTGTCCTTAGTTACGTATCAAGACTACAGGTGGAATTAGATCTAAGTGCTCCCTCAAAGAGTCTATAGATATCATTGAAAGGCCGCAGGGGAATTGATGGTGAGAGCTTCCCAGAGTGTCTATGCCTTGTACGTTTACCTGACTAGAGGGGTCTGCCAGTGTGAGCCACCAAGAGAGTCACCTTGAATATTGTTTGGTTGGTTGTGATGAGTCCACCAAGCCAAATAACAAGCTTGAGTTTTGTACTGTTTACTGTTTGTTAGTCTACTGAGATACTTGTTGTGTTACTTGATATGCCCTGAGAATATAGAGTTGTTTTCTAGATTCCTTGGTTGATAATTTAATTATAGAATTAAATTAATAAATAAATGTGAATGGAGATTTGTAGAATTGTTTACTCTAGTGTAATTCTATTTCTCTATTGCATTTATTTCCTTTACTTTTTCTATATTGCTCACTAACAGTAGGGCATAGATCTTGTGGTGATTGCCAACTGGGATTAGTCTCACACCCTGTTTGGGTCATTCTTTTTGGCCCAAACAGGTTATATGGTTGCAGGTGTGGATAGGGATTGTGGACCTTCTACTTCAGGTACATGATTTATGGTTGGAGCTAGAGAGCATAGGACCGAGCCTAGGCTTACAATGCTGCTAGAGTTGTTGTTTTCTCTAAGTACTTTGTTCTCAGTTGTACTTCAACATGATGTTTTGTTTTCTTCTTTCCTTAGATACTTGTACCTACTACATAATTTCCATAATTATTATATTATACATTGTTTCCACTATTAGTTTTAGGGTTTTTATGCTATTTACTGCTTCCGCTATTGACTGATATTTCCTTTCATTGTATACCTTACCAAATGGGGGCAAAGTTTCCCCAATGACTCACCAAGGCCCTCGCTACTAGTCAACAGCCTCTGGAATTTGGGGAAACGTGCTGGAGGTCATGTGGTGAACTAGGTATAGGGCACCAGTTGTGTGGCTCTGGATTCGGGTTGTTACCTAATCATTTTGGAGCACCTATATGCCCAACATCATGAATAAAAACACCCTTTAGTTTACTCTCATCTAGAACCATCGTCTTATTCTTTTGATATATATGGGCCATGTAATTTCAATAATGGATATTCATAGAATAAATCTAAAAAATAGAAAAAAAATGTTTCTCTAATTAATCATATTTTAAATTGAGACACCATAAGAGGGGTGGGGTGAATCAGGGTGTTATATAATTCATGCTTTTTTATCATTAAATGATTATATATCTTTGAGATATTATTCTTAGGTTAGTAAGAACTATTTTAAAATTATTTATTGACTACTTTCTCACATTCCCTCATCGAATGAAGAAATATAAATCACAAATAGTAAAAAAAGATACTACATGGTTCTCCAAAAGAATATAATCAGAAGAACCTGCATAAATAGTTTATCGATGTCACATGAGGTAATATGTCTCAAAATAGTAATTAAAATTGTTAATAAATTTAGAAATATTGATCCAATGGTTTCTATCTATTCTTCTCACCATGCACTTCATTGGGGATGGTAATGCCCTATTTATAGAGTTGAGGGTCTGTTCAATTGTTATACACATAAAGGTTTCTTTTTTGGACAACATAAAATATTATGACTCCTTGAATCCTAATAATAAAATTAATTCTTCAATTAAGACTCCATTTATATGATATTCCACATAATTTCTTTATGATATAAATACATTGATGTAAGGGTGGAGTGTATATATTCTAAAATCTCACAACACTATCAGTTCTTCTCTAGATAACAATAATTGAAACATGAAATTATAACGTTGCATTCAATACTCTTCTAAAACCAGTCATATTACTGATTTACAAACTTCATCAAGTGATCCTTATTATCTCAACTAGATTAGATATGTTCGTCTAATGATTTAGTTCTCTCAATATTTCATAGCTTATATTATGATATAATAATTTCTTTTATCACCCCTTAAATTTAAAAGTGTTAAAGAATGCATCTTATATAGATCCAAGTGAATCTGACCCCTTGATATGATGGATTGGTAAAATTAATCTCCCATTAATTATATATAATCACGTTATGTATACAACATGATTTCATGTATATATAATGTTCCCATAAAAAGATGTAAAATCTTGAATCCTTGGATAAATTTTCATTCCTTTAATTTTCAATATGATCTACCAAATAATCTAAGAACCATATCATCATACTGTCGAATCCTCATCCACGGTGTGATATTTTCTATCTTCATCATGAACATGGATTATTATACCACTTCATGGAATTTTATTCACCCAAAACCCAATCTGCATACTCCACCAAATAGTTTCTATTTTATTCAATTAAATTCATTATGTGATACTTCCCATTCTTCTCAATCATATTTGACTCATAAAACTAGTTATTAATTACATATTGATTCATGATGTGAACACTATAACCTTATCAAAGTAACATTATATAAAAAATTCATGTATCCTAAAACATATCCATTGGAATTCAACATGGTGTGATACTTAATCTCTTCTTGGTTACACAAAATATCTTAATGTGTATATCTTCTTTAGGTTTTGAACCACTAACACGTGTTTAGGTGTTCTAAGACTTAGTTTTGATTGTCTACCCTACTTATTCATTTCCTAGTAATCATGATACGACTATTTTCATCATTTTCTAATCTTGGTATCATGTTGTGAGACACTACCAATTATTCTTGAAATTAATATCTATTACAACATGAAAATTATACATTAAATGTCAATTATCAATCATATTTTTTAATTTCTCATATATATCATAATCTAGAACTTAATCCACTTCTTTGGTGGTTTGATAATTTTTCAATATGGAAAAAAATATAATAGATTCAATGTTGTCTTGCACATTATAATAGGGTTTTGGAAAAAGCTTATTCACCACAAAATATATATTTTATATACATTGATATCTTTAGCACTTTTCCATATTGAAAACTATTACAATATATTACTAAATATATAAAAATATTATGCATGTATGGTGTTTTCCCTTAAAAAATTCATTTCTCCCATAAATATATTATGAAACTCTCATTTTCTTACAGTTACATGGTGAAGTTATCTAAGACATTCCCCCATTTCTACTTCTATTAATTTTTTATTTATCTACATTAGTGTTATTTCTTTATAGTATTCCCACATTCAATATAATCTTACATATCCAAAAAAAATTCAAACACATCCCTTTGAATTCATCAAGACTGTTAAATTTTCACATCATCAAAAATAAAACAAATCATTCAAAAAATATCTTACATATATAGAAAATGTATTTACATTTTAATTTCATTGTAAAATAAAATAATATTAGGTCACTTGTGTTTATGACATTGTTTATTCTTATAAAATCCAAAAACATGCCTTCCACTTATCACTCAATTATATTCTGTATCTTTTTAGGGAATATTATATACTACTAGAAGTCATAACCATAAATTTTATAAATATCATGTCCAGATTTTTATGACCTAACCCAAATCAATATATGAATAATAATAACTCTAGTTAGTGATAATGCCTCCAGTACGCCTCCCCATATCTCAAAGACTGCTGACTAGAAATGAGGGTCTAAAGGTGGTACAATGGGAATACTATACCCTATGGATCAGTAATAAATACATAGGAAGCATAATAAATGAAATAAGTAAAAGGTAATAATAACTGACAAGTAATAATAATAGATAACCATTCAAGTGTCATAAATTTATCCATAAATGAAAAAAATATTCAATAAATACAAGATATCCAGGAACAAAATAGATGATATATACAATATGGATAGATAGATGAAATTATAAATAAATAAAAGGCTCCAACTCTAAAATGAATCATGAATACATGATTAACTACTACTCCAATGCCTTGTCCTATCCCATAGTGAATAAATGGAAAAGTGTCATGATCCATGTCCTAACTTATAGTCAGGATATCTTTAGAGGACCCAAATAGTGGCCTGAGCAGGGTGTGAGTAAAACACAATAGGCACCACCAATTATATCTAATGATAATATATACTTTCAATATAAATTATTCAAATTCTATGCATTTCAAAATAAATGTAGTTGTGTAAATGTGAATCAAATTATGATCAAGCTTTTTGTGACATCTCTAGAAAACTATTTCTATATTGGCTTAAGAAAGAATGTCTCTAAGAAATTAAATATTATATAAATACACCCAGTACCCATGGTATATAACCAATGAATCCATGTACTAGTATAAATATTAAGTGATTTCATATTTAAATAAGGGAATTAACCTAAGAATCTAAACAAAGGAATGTTAAAAACCATGTCTAACCATTCCTAATAAAAGATGAAGAGTTAAAAAATCAAAATCATCAATAATTAATGATGAACATCATGTCCAAGGAATTCCATAAGTAATAAAAAATGTCATGTATAATGAATTAATCATGTAATGAGGAATATCATTTATGATGAATTGAATAAGTAACAAGTAATTCCACATAAATTGAATTCATTATATAATAACAAATTCGATATCTAATTAAATCAAATAAATGATTCAGAACAAAATTTTCAACCTAACTTATTCATTCATAATTCACTTATTAAAATATGACTTTTGAGCCCATCCATGGAATCCCATATCAAAACCCAAGGGTCACTCATGGAATAACTAATAAAAAAGGAATGTTACATTTAATAAATTAACCAGGACCCTGATAATATGTCTATGTAAAAATTATCAAAATAAACATGCATTTATTCATTTCATTTTTTATGTTCCCAATATTCCATGTAATATGGTCATACCATTTACACTTCATTTAATATAATTTTTTTCATTCTATTGTTGAAGATAAGACAACACAACTTAGGAGGGTGTTTGGTTTCATATGAAAGATGTTATCATATAAAAAAATTAATACCACACACCCCAAGGGGTGGTTCAAAATAAGGTCATAAACCTATATGGAAACCAAATTACTCCTAGTACTCATTGAAGAAATTTGTTTTTTTATGTTTCTAACATCTCACTCAATTCCACTTTTTTATTCCATGGAAGTTATTTAATTCCATATGTGATAACTAAATTTATATTCCCTATAAAATTCAATCAATTCATTAATTATCATTTAACAAATCCCTGCGTTAGTAGTTAATCCAATCACACATATTTGGTAGTTTGGTTAAATATGAGCAATGACCAATGAGGGTAAATATTAGGACACATCCAAAGGGTTGTTCCACGATAGAGTCAAAAACCTCAAAGCATTTTAATGGGTCCAAATATTATCAATTTTATGGTCTAGTAATTTTATTTAATGTATTTAATAATTTAGGATCAATGATTAGAATGTATCAAATGAAAAATAATGGAAAAAGTTGATAAAAAATAAGTAATTAAAGGAAAATTCTTTATTCCACCTATCTCATTCATGGATTGTTTCGCTATTTTTTTATTGGACTTTTATTTGGAATAGAATTAGTGGGATTGGAGAAGTAGAAAAATGTACAAAATATAAGGCATTTGAGGTCACGTGGAAATAGAATCCAAGAATGGAAGATAAAATTAGATAAGAAGGAAGAAGAGTATTAGAATTACCTAGAGTGATCTAATGCAACATACAATGTTTGATTCATAGAATGGACAAGGAAACCCCATAAAATTCTAATTGGGATTGATAAGGGAGCTCCCACTATCCACTATTATGAAAAATGGGGAAATGAGAAAGGGGTTTGGTGGTTTAAAGTCTGTGATAGAAAATAGTAATTTCCAAGTCCATTAATGAGCTATAGGGTTTTCTTGCATCGTTAGAAAAATCATGTTCCCCTATAGCCAAAATAGAATATGAACTCATATGAGAAGGCCCCAAATTTTGACAAAGCGTGGATAGATTATGCGTAGAACTATCCAAATGGATCACCCTATGACATGGATAAGCATACTGTTAGACACACCATGCACGGCCCATGTGAGACCATGTGTAACTATTCATAATCTCACATGATTTTTAGGCCCCTAACATGGACTGAAAATACCTTGTTCCTTTAACAAATTGGCCAAATTGTTTAGGAATGTGGATGTAAGATCCCGCGTTCTTAGACCGGATAAAATATGAGTTTTTTCTTTAAATTTTCATTTATCGGTGGGTTAGTTTTAAAACCGCGCTTCGGAATGAGGTTTCGAGTGCATGTACCAGTTCAAGCGGTGACATCAGGCTGCGCATGGGTGGTTAGACCATGCGGGTCAAGTCACGCAGTTGACCAATTGTCAAAATGTGTTATCTAATTAATTTGAATTAATGGATGTTTTAATAATAATAATAGTGAGATATTATCATTATTAAATGTTGTGAAAACGAGTTTAATAAAATGATGGTCAAATGAGATTAAATGTGGACGTTTTAATAATAATAATTTTGGAAGATTATTATTATTAAATATTACGCAGATGTGTTTATTTAAGTGGCAGTCAAACGCCATTAAATGTGACGTTGTAGTTTGGCAAAGAACGTAAATTTAAAATCAAGTGTTAGAGGATTTTAATTGACGTTGGTTTTTAACTAAAGGCACGTTATTTTAATAACGCATTATCTTAATTGTGGAGACATCGCAATGAAGCGTTTAATAAAATGAAGTGTGTTTAATCAAAATGGGAAGTTACAATTGTAACATCCCAAGTAAGTAATGAATAATAGATATTTTTATCTATGTCTATTAATGATTAACATAGTGTTATAGAGGCTTAAAATGAAAGTAAATACAATCTTATGCATGGAATACACTAATATTCTTAAAAGATTGTTTTACTGCCTTTTGATGGAAAACCATTTTTGAATCTATCTTTTGACAATTTTATAAAATATGTTTGTCAAAATAAACTTATTCTTTATGATTGGGACATCAAAATTTACCTTGTGTGAATTTTTTGGTATTTTTCTGACAATGTTCATTTTTTTAATGAATAGTGAAAAATACTGCATTTTACATCAAAACTGCTTTTTAATCTAATTTATTTATATGATTATATTATGTTTTGAATTGGTTTTGAAGTGAAATTAGAATATATTTTTACAATTTTATCCAATGGTGGTCATTGGAATCAATTTCACATTGAAATTAGACTTAAACTGGTGTCAATCTTTTGATACTTATTGTTTTGTAAAAACACGCTATTTGCTCTGGAAGCGGGAATTAATTATTAAATTAATTAATGTGACTTATATGATTTTAATTTTTTAAAATAGACTTCATTTTTGAATTCGGAATATCAAATATAGCTTAGGGTGAATTTTTGGTAATTTTCTGAAAAACTTCAATTTTTGATGAATAGTGAAACCACTAAGTGGTAATCAAGCAAACTGATTTTTCAGTTAAATGAAAGTTTACCACTAATGTGTATTGAATTTTGAAAATCCGACATACATGGTTTTCATTAAGAAGTAAAATGTGGTTCAATGAGATTAAAATAATTTTTTGGTGAATAGTAACTTATTAAGTTCTTAATCGCGATTAGTGGTAATTAGGGTAGTTTAAGGTATAAATAATGCTTTAATAATAGTAAATGACCTAGAAACATGTCCCAACCTTATTGGTTGTGTCATGGCCGACCAAGACAAGCCATGGGTCAACTTGGGGACCCCATGGAGACACTTTGGTTTGGAAATGACATAAATAACTTTTTATTAAATGTTAAAGTAAAAATGACACAAACAAGAGATGTTTTACGAAAACAATTTTTGCATGGGGTTATAAAGATCAGATTTTTGATTATAAATAGTCATTGGTAAGATAAAAATATTTCCTACATCATAGTATTTTTTTATGATTTTTAGACATTAAATAAATTAAATTATTTATGACATAATAATGATGCAGCGATGACATCATTATTTGACGATTTAAATAAAATGGAAAGATAATGTAAAATCTATGAACTACACATAGCCAAAACCAATTGGATGAGTGGATTTCGAACCCTTATCACCTTATCCACGAATTGTATCAATGTGGGACCTTTTTAAAACCGAAACACATTTTCAAATAAAGTAATATTTCTTTACTTTCCAAAAGTGCCCCTCCTCTCCTCTTATAAAAGGCACCCACCTCTACCTCATTTCACACACTCCTCAAGCCTTTGGCTCGGCCAAAACCTGCCCATTTACTCTCTCCACATCCCTCTCCTCATCCTAGAGGATTCCCTTTGGGAAGAATCCCTTCAAAGGAAGCCTTTAGGCTGAAATCAAAAGGAGTTACACTTTTAAAGGTAATTCATTCAATCATGTTCATTTGTTTTATTTTGCTTCTCCAACCCCCTAAACTCTTTTTATTTACTTCTTTTGTAACAACACCAGTATCTTCAATATACTAGGATGTTTTTATAAGATTTATTTGAGCTACACTCTCACACAACTACATCAAATGGTTAAAGAACATACGGTTTCCGTGGATGGCGAAATTCTGCCTCCCGAAACGATGATTGTTCAATACTCATTTAACACCTTCAAAGGTGGCCATTATGATGTCACTATTTTTATATATGATATATAATATGTTTATGTTTTCCTTAAGCTTCTGTTTTTTTTTCATTTTGGGCATACCTTTATGGTTTCCATTATGGGTAAACACGATATCTTCATTTTAGGAAGTGAGGACTACCGCCCCCTAAAAGTGATTTGATTCGTTAATACCATATGTGGGATGTGTGAAGGATAAAGTTAATGATGTTATATATGTTATTATACTGGAATTATAATATACTCTTATATCATTATGATTCCATTCCAGAAAATATGAAATAGAAATGGAAGTAGCGTTCATGCGAATGTACGGCTTACCGTCTCCATGAACGGTGCATTTCATTTCATACCTCTAAATGTGATGTAATATTAAAAATGCATGTATGTACTGGATATATATGACATATATGATATCTACATCATGAATACCATTCTGGATATAGTGAACCTTTGACCAAATTAACAACATGTAAGTGTAAGAAGTCTATTTTTGACTTAAGAACCAAATACCGACAAAATGAACATTATTAACTTAACTGATTACATGATGTTCATAACATGGTATAAAAGGAATAATGAACTTGAAAAAGATTCATAAGCAATTAGAGATTAACTCAAGTTTATTATTCAGAAGATTAAAGAACGGTCGGGTCAAGTCGGATACGAGGTATGGGACTTCGTCTCAATCTCCTTTCGTTGAGGCATATTTTATTTTATACACAACTTTCATTTATACGGTGTATAAACCCCTTTGACTTTTACGTTTATTCAAAAGGAATCTTTTTTATACGAAGCGTTTACTAAATGACAAAAGGGAATGTTTTTGTCGTACGTATGCGGCGACAACGACTTCTCCGCCGTCGTGACCGTTATTTGAGTTTCGGATTCCTCTACAAGTCATACCTTCTTTTTAAAAGAAAAATAAATACCATGTTTTACTTTTATTTTCTTTTAGTATTGAAAATGGTTTTCATAATGTTTTTATATCAATGTGTTGTATTGATATCTCGTGATTGAAATGTGGAAATTTTATGTTTCCTTTATGCATGTTTTATGTGATATGATTATGTTATGGTTCTTGGGCATTATTATGAAGACGGGTGGTTCCGTGATAAACTAAGGGCAGGTGAGCCCGTTATAGCTCTCCAATGCATTGGGTAACGCGAAGGAGTGAAACGTTAAGGTTTCTCCGAAGAGATTTTAGGGAATATACTGTGATGGGTATTCCAAACGTAACCAAGAGGGTTACTCCCTATGTAAGAATGTTATGAATTCCTCAAGTTACCTTTATGTCTTATGATTTCTATGATTTATTCATGATTTTATGAGGTATGTTAAAGTGCCTATGTTTTATGGGTAAAGTATGATTTCATTCTTATGTATCTATGAACTCATGTTTCCTTTCCATGTTTTTTTTGTAACCCATACTGAGTTTTTATGCTCATCCCAAGTTTTTGAAATGTTTTTCACAGGTCAAGGGAAAGGTACATGATAAGATGATAGAGTCAAGGATGTGTCAAGAAATAATCCATGTTTTATTTTAAATGTGTTTCCATTGATGGGAATGAAGAATACTATCTTTATGTAACCACTTTGTTTATATGTGGAATGTAATGCAAGTTTTATGATCTAATTCTCTAAAACTCTAAACCCGAAAAGATCCTCAATGTGTAATCTTTTAATAACTCAATATTAAGTAAGGTTTAAGGCTGGGGCCTTATAGTTGGTATCAGAGGTCGATTTAGATAACTTTAGGAGTTAGAATTCTATTAAATGATTATCCAAAAATATTTTTTTTCCGAAATGATATAGCATTTAAAGATTACCATGTTGATTTATCTAAGACATGTTTGTTCAGAATGGTTTTCCGTAGAGGAAACAGAGAAGCAGTGCTAGGAAGGCATACAGATGGAAATAACCTTCCGAATCAGCATCCAGAAATGGTCGGAATTGGAACTGAATAGTTTGTTGTAGTAATGGCGCAGTTGACTCAAGCGATAAATGGCGGTGGTATCCATGCACGAGATCAGCCAGAACAACCACAGAGGAACATGTCAGTGGTGGAACATTTCATGAGGAAACATCCACCATCATTCAGAGGATCATCTGACCCTGTGCTAGCTGAAGGGTGGATTAAAGCACTGGAGAAGATTTTTGATGTCGTGGGGTGTTCAGACAATCAAAAGGTTAGTCTTGCTATTTACCGTTTGGAGGGTGAAGCAGATCAGTGGTGGTCTATGGTTAAAAATATCAGGGATGCTGATGAGATTGATGCTCTTGACTGGGATGAATTCAAAGGTATGTTTCTTGAGAAGTATTTTCCTAAGGCTGTTCGACTTAGGATGGAAAAGCAATTCTTGGAATTGAGGCAAGAGGAAGACTCAGTGGCTGCCTATGAAGAAAGGTTCACTCGATTGGCAAGGTATGCTCCAAATTTTATCCGGGACCTTGATAGTAAAATCAATCGTTTTTACTCAGGATTAAATCCAAAATATCGAAGGGCATTAGCTTCTCGTGAGTTTAAACGTTATGAAAAGCTTGTTCGATGTGCTGAGAAGGTGGAAATGGAGTTTGCCGATGACCAACTTTTCTATAAAAACTAGCAGAAGAAGAGACCGAGGTGGCAGGAGAAAGGTAAGAATTCTTCAAAAAAGTCTGATGGTAAGAGAACTAAGTTTCCAGTTTGTGATAAATGTGGCAAAAGGCATGCTGGGGAATGTCTTCTGAATTCTGGGAAGTGCTACCGATGTGGTAAGATGGGACATAAGGCTCGTGATTGCACTGAAAAGGATCAAGGTGAAGGTAAGAACAAATTTGACTTACAGTTAGTGAAATGTTATAAGTGCAATGAGATGGGTCACTATGCAAACGAGTGTCCGACAAGGAGCTTGAGTGATGGGAAGCAGTTAGACTACAAGCAGAAAGGGGTGGTGAAATCCTTTGCAACTACTTCAGCAGACGTCGGTCCATCAAATGAAGTTGTATCAGGTACTTTGTTTGTTTTTTCAGATTATGCCAGTGTGTTGTTTGATTCGGGGTCTACACATTCTTTCATCTCTGAAACCTTTTCTAGTAAAATGGGAATACCATCTCAAGAAATGACTCCTGAACTTTTGGTAAAAACACCTGGGGGAAATGTCGAGGCAAGAAGAATTTATAAGAATCTTCCTATCCTTATCTGTGGAAAGAACCTACTTGCAAACCTTATTGTTCTACCTCTAGTAGAGTTTGATGTTATCCTGGGTATGGATTGGCTCTCTATTTACCATTCTAAGATTGACTGTGGAGCTAAAGAAGTTTCTTTTCAGAAAGACTTTCAGTTTGTTTACAAGAATGAACCCTTACTTTTGATAACATATCAAGAGGCCGAGAAACTTGTAAAAGATGGAAATGAATGTTACCTTGAACACGTCGTTGAAAATAAAGGAACTGTTCAGATTAATGATGTGCCAGTGGTAAATGAGTATCCTGATGTTTTTCCTGATGAGTTGCCTGGAATAATACCAGATCGGGAAGTTGAGTTTACTGTTGACTTAGTTCCTGATGCTAGCCAATTTCAAAACCCCCTTATCGAATGGCACAAATTGAACTTTTAGAGTTGAAGGAGCAATTGCAAGATTTATTAGAGAAAGGTTTCATTAGACCTAGCACTTCACCATGGGGTGCTCCTGTTTTATTTGTTAAAAAGAAAGATGGTTCTATGAGACTTTGCATTGATTATAGAGCCTTGAAAAATATCACTGTTAAGAACAAATATCCTTTTCCTCATATCGATGATTTGTTTGATCAGCTCCAGGGAGCTCAGTTTTTTTCAAAGATGGACTTGAGATCGGGGTACCACCAGCTGAAGGTTAAGGAGGCAGATATTCCGAAGACCGCGTTCCGTACGAGATATGGCCATTATGAATTTGTAGTAATGCCTTTTGGGCTAACCAATGCACCTGCTGTATTCATGGACTTAATGAATAGAATTTTCCATGAGTTCTTGGATAAGTTTGTGGTGTTTTTCATTGATGATATTTTGGTGTTTTCTAAAAGTAAAGAGGAGCATGAAAAACATTTAAGGGTTATCTTGCAAACCTTAAAAGAAAAGAAATTGTATGGGAAATTCAGCAAGTGTGAGTTTTGGTTGCAACAAATTTCTTTCCTTGGTCACATTGTTTCTAAAGATGGAATAATTGTTGATCCTGCAAAAACAAAAGTTGTGGAAGAATGGCCAAGACCCACAAATGTAACCGAGATTCGTAGCTTCCTTGGTTTGGCGGGCTATTACCGAAGGTTTGTTAGAAATTTTTCACGGTTATCTAGTCCAATGACTAAGCTAACTCGGAAGGGTGTTAAGTTTATCTGGACAAAAGAATGTGATGATTGTTTTCAGGAATTGAAAAGAAGATTGGTGAATGCTCCAGTTTTGGCACTACCTTCCAGGAATGGGGAGTTTGTTATATACAGTGATGCTTCATTGAAAGGACTTGGTTACGTCCTAATGCAGAATGATTAGGTAATTGCTTATGCTTCACGACAGTTGAAAACTCATGAGGTAAATTACCCTACACATAATTTGGAATTAGTTGCTGTTGTTTTTTCTTTAAAAATTTGGAGGCATCATTTGTATGGAGTAAAGTGTGAAATATATACCGATCACAAAAGTTTAAAGTATATATTCACTCAGAAAGAGTTAAACATGAGACAAAGGAGATGGCTGGAATTAATCAAGGATTATGATTGTACAATTCATTACTATCCGGGAAAAGCAAATAAAGTGGCTGATGCTTTGAGTCGAAAAAGTAATGCTTCATTAACAATGTTGTGTTTGGAACATGATCCTTTGGTTAACGATTTGATGAACTTTGGCATAGAAGTTGTTGGTGCAGGAAGTCCTTCTGTTTTGTTTCAGGTATCAGTGAGATCTTCTCTATCAGATAGAATCAAGCAAGCATAGAAGCAAGACAGTGAGTTGCAGAAAAAGGTAGAGCTGGTTCAGAAAGGTAAGTTGCCTGAATTAAACAGTGATAATGATTGCGTTTTGAGATTTGGGAAGAGATTGTGTGTGCCTTGTGATTCACAGTTGAAGAGAGAGTTGTTATGTGAAGCTCATAGTTCTCCGTTTTCAGTTCATCCGGGCAGTACTAAGATGTATAGAGATCCGCGGGAGTATTACTGGTGGGATGGAATGAAAAGAGATATTGCTGATTTTACTGTGAAGTGTTTGACTTGTCAGCAGGTTAAAGCCGAGCGACAGTTACCGAAAGGGATGCTTCAGCCTTTACCAGTGCCAGAGTGGAAATAGGAGAATATATCCATGGACTTTGTTGTTGGATTACCGAAGACATCTCAAGGTAATAATTCAATCTGGGTTATTGTTGATCTCTTGACCAAATCTGCTCATTTCCTTTCTATACGAGATACTTTCTCTCTTGATCAACTTTCCCGTTTGTATCTTAAAGAGATAGTCAGGTTACATGGAGTTCCTCTCTCCATTGTATCAGATCGTGATCCCAGGTTTACTTCTAACTTTTGGAAAGGCCTTCAGAAGTCGTTGGGTACTGAATTAAATTTTAGTACAGCTTTTCATCCTCAATCAGATGGGCAGTTAGAACGAACAATTCAGACATTGGAGGATATGCTACGAGCTTGTTCTATGGATTATCAGGGAAGTTGGGACCAACATCTTTCTTTGGTTGAGTTTTCATATAATAACAGTTTTCATTCCAGTATACAGATGGCACCATTTCAGTCATTATATGGGAAGCGGTGTCGAACTCCAGCTTTCTGGGATGAAGTGGGTGAAAGAAAGTTGATGGGACCAGAATTGGTAGAAGAGATGGCAGAAAAAGTTCAGCTGATTCAGAAACAAATGAGAACAGCTCAGAGCAGGCAGAAGAGTTATGCGGATAACCGGAGGAAGGATCTATCTTTCGAGGTAGGTGATCATGTTTTTCTCAAGGTTTCTCCTTGGAAAAGTGTGATGAGATTTGGTAAGAAAGGAAAGTTGAGTCCAAGGTTTGTTGGACCATACGAAATTCTGGAGAGAGTTGGATCAGTTGCATACCGAGTGGCTTTACCTCCGAGTTTATCTCAGGTACACAATGTTTTTCACGTTTCGATGTTGAGAAATTATATGCCAGATCCATCTCATGTTTTGAGTCCAGAGGTAGTTCAGCTGGAAGAGAACCTATCTTATGAGGAACAACCGGTTCAGATTCTTGACCACAGGGAGCAAGTGTTACGGAATAAGGTGATTAAGCAGGTAAAGGTTTTGTGGAAAAACCACATGATTGAAGAGGCAACATGGGAATCTGAAAATGCAATGAGGGATAAGTACCCCCCATTTATTTGATAAGTAAATAAATTGCGGGGACGCAATTTTCAAAAGGGGGGAAGGATGTAACATCCCAAGTAAGTAATGAATAATAGATATTTTTATCTATGTCTATTAATGATTAAGATAGTGTTATAGAGGCTTAAAATGAAAGTAAATACAATCTTCTGCATGAAATACACTAATATTCTTAAAAGATTGTTTTACTGCCTTTTGATGGCAAACCATTTTTGAATCTATCTTTTGACAATTTTATAAAATATGTTTGTCAAAATAAACTTATTCTTTATGATTGGGACATCAAAATTTACCTTGTGTGAATTTTTGGTATTTTTCTGACAATGTTCATTTTTTAATGAATAGTGAAAAATACTGCATTTTACATCAAATCTGCTTTTTAATCTAATTTATTTATATGATTATATTATGTTTTGAATTGGTTTTGAAGTGAAATTAGAATATATTTTTACCATTTTATCCAATGGTGGTCATTGGAATCAATTTCACTTTGAAATTAGACTTAAACTGGTGTCAATCTTTTGATACTTATTGTTTTGTAAAAACACGCTATTTGCTCTGGAAGCGGGAATTAATTATTAAATTAATTAATGTGACTTATATGATTTGAATTTTGTAAAATAGACTTCATTTTTGAATTCGTAATATCAAATATAGCTTAGGGTGAATTTTTGGTAATTTTCTGAAAAACTTCAATTTTTGATGAATAGTGAAACCACTAAGTGGTAATCAAGCAAACTGATTTTTCAGTTAAATGAATGTTTACCACTAATGTGTATTGAATTTTGAAAATCCTACATACATGGTTGTCATTAAGAAGTAAAATGTGGTTCAATGAGATTAAAATAATTTTTTGGTGAATAGTAACTTATTAAGTTCTTAATCGCGATTAGTGGTAATTAGGGTAGTTTAAGGTATAAATAATGCTTTAATAATAGGAAATGACCTAGAAACATGTCCCAACCTTATTGGTTGTGTTATGGCCGACCAAGACAAGCCATGGGTCAACTTGGGGACCCCATGGAGACACTTTGGTTTGGAAATGACATAAATAACTTTTTATTAAATGTTAAAGTAAAAATGACACAAACAATAGATGTTTTACGAAAATAATTTTTACATGGGGTTATAAAGATCAGATTTTTGATTATAAATAGTCATTGGTAAGATAAAAATATTTCCTACATCATAGTATTTTTTTATTATTTTTAGACATTAAATAAATTAAATTATTTATGACATAATAATGATGCAGCGATGACATCATTATTTGACGATTTAAATAAAATGGAAAGATAATGTAAAATATATGAACTACACATATCCAAACCCAATTGGATGAGTGGATTTCAAACCCTTATCACCTTATCCACTAATTATATCAATGTGGGACCTTTTAAAACCGAAACACATTTTCAAATAAAGTAATATTTCTTTACTTTCCAAAAGTGCCCCTCCTCTCCTCTTATAAAAGGCCCCCACCTCTACCTCATTTCACACACTCCTAAAGCCTTTGGATCTTCCAAACCCTGCCCATTTACTCTCTCCACATCCCTATCCTCATCCTAGAGGATTCCATTTGGGCAGAATCCTTTCAAAGGAAGTCTTTAGGCTCAAATCAAAAGGAGTTACACTTTTAAAGGTAATTCATTCTCTCATGTTCATTTGTTTTATTTTGCTTCTCCAACCCCCTAAACTCTTTTTATTTACTTCTTTTGTAACAACACCAGTATCTTCAATATAATAGGATGTTTTTATAAGATTTATTTTAGCTACACTCTCACACAACTACATCAAATGGTTAAAGAACATACGGTTTCCGTGGATGGAGAAATTCTGCCTCCCGAAACGATGATTGTTCAATACTCATTTAACACCTTCAAAGGTGGCCATTATGATGTCACTATTTTTATATATGATATATAATATGTTTATGGTTTCCTTAAGCTTCTGTTTTTTTTTCATTTTGGGCATACCTTTATGGTTTCCATTATGGGTAAACACGATATCTTCATTTTAGGAAGTGCGGACTACCGCCCCCTAAAAGTGATTTGATTCGTTAATACCATATATGGGATGTGTAAAGGATAAAGTTAATGATGTTATATATGTTATTATACTGGAATTATAATATACTCTTATATCATTATGATTCCATTCCAGAAAATATGAAATATAAATGGAAGTAGCGTTCATGCGTACGTACGGCTTACCGTCTCCATGAACGGTGCATTTCATTTCTTACCTCTAAATGTGATGTAATATTATAAATGCATGTATTTACTGGATATATATGACATATATGATATCTACATCATGAATACCATTCTGGATATAGTTAACCTTTGACCAAATTAACAACATTGAAGTGTAAGAAGTCTATTTTTGACTTAAGAACCAAACACCGACAAAATGAACATTATTAACTTAACTGATTACATGATGTTCATAACATGGTATAAAAGGAATAATGAACTTGAAAAAGATTCATAAGCAAGTAGATATTAACTCAAGTTTATTATTCAGGAGATTAAAGAACGGTCGGGTCAAGTCGGATACGAGGTATGGGACTTCGTCTCAATCTCCTTTCGTTGAGGCATATTTTATTTTATACACAACATTCTTTTATACGGTGTATAAACCCCTTTGACTTTTACGTTTATTCAAAAGGAATCTTTTTTATATGAAGCGTTTACTAAACGACAAAAGGGAATGTTTTTGTCGTACGTATGCGGCGACAATGACTTCTCCGCCGTCGTGACCGTTATTTGAGTTTCGGCTTCCTCTACAAGCCATACCTTCTTTTTAAAAGAAAAATAAATACCATGTTTTACTTTTCTTTTCTTTTAGTATTGAAAATGGTTTTCATAATGTTTTTATATCAATGTGTTGTATTGATATCTCGTGATTGAAATGTGGAAATTTTATGTTTCCTTTATGCATGTTTTATGTGATATGATTATGTTATGGTTCTTGGGCATTATTATGAAGACGGGTGGTTCCGTGATAAACTAAGGGCGGGTGAGCCCGTTATAGCTCTCCAATGCATTGGGTAACGCGAAGGAGTGAAACGTTAAGGTTTCTCCAAAGATATTTTAGGGAATATACTGTGATGGGTATTCCAAACGTAACCAAGAGGGTTACTCCCTATGTAAGAATGTTATGAATGTCTCAAGTTACCTTTATGTCTTATGATTTCTATGATTTATTCATGATTTTATGAGGTATGTTAAAGTGCCTATGTTTTATGGGTAAAGTATGATTTCATTCTTATGTATCTATGAACTCATGTTTCCTTTCCATGTTTTTTTGTAACCCATACTGAGTTTTTATGCTCATCCCAAGTTTTTGAAATGTTTTTCACAGGTCAAGGGAAAGGTACATGATAAGATGATAGAGTCAAGGATGTGTCAAGAAATAATCCATGTTTTATTTTAAATGTGTTTCCATTGATGGGAATGAAGAATACTATCTTTATGTAACCACTTTGTTTATATGTGGAATGTAATGAAAGTTTTATGATATAATTCTCTAAAACTCTAAACCCGAAAAGATCCTCAATGTGTAATCTTTTAATAACTCAAGATTAAGTAAGGTTTAAGGCTGGGGCCTTATAGTTGGTATCAGAGGTCGATTTAGATAACTTTAGGAGTTAGAATTCTGTTAAATTATTATCCAAAAATATTTTTTTTCGAAATGATATAGCATTTAAAGATTACCATGTTGCTTCATCTAAGACATGTTTGTTCAGAGTGGTTTCCGCAGAGGAAACAGGGAAGCAGTGCTAGGAAGGCATACAGAAGGAAATAACCTTCCGAATCAGCATCCAGAAATGGTCGGAATTGGAACTGAATAGTTTGTTGCAGTAATGGCGCAGTTGAATCAAGCGATAAATGACGGTGGTATCCATGCACGAGATCAGCCAGAACAACCGCAGAGGAACATTTCAGTGGTGGAACATTTCATGAGGGAACATCCACCATCATTCAGAGGATCATCTGACCCTGTGCTAGCTGAAGGGTGGATTAAAGCACTGGAGAAGATTTTTGATGTCATGGGGTGTTTAGAGAATCAAAAGGTTAGTCTTGCTATTTACCGTTTGGAGGGTGAAGCAGATCAGTGGTGGTCTATGGTTAAAAATATCAGGGATGCCGATGAGATTGATGCTCTTGACTGGGATGAATTCAAAGGTATGTTTCTTGAGAAGTATTTTCCTAAGGCTGTTCGACTTAGGATGGAAAAGAAATTCTTGGAATTGAGGCAAGAGGAAGACTCAGTGGCTGCCTATGAAGAAAGGTTCACTCGATTGGCAAGGTATGCTCCAAATTTTATCCGGGACCTTGATAGTAAAATCAATCGTTTTTACTCAGGATTAAAGCACAAATATCGAAGGGAATTATCTTCTCGTGAGTTTAAAAGTTATGAAAAGCTTGTTCGATGTGCTGAGAAGGTGGAAATGGAGTTTGCCGATGACCAAGTTTTCTATAACAACCAGCAGAAGAAGTGACCGAGGTGGCAGGAGAAAGGTAAGAATTCTTCAAAAAAGTCTGATGGTAAGAGAACTAAGATTCCAGTTTGTGATAAATGTGGCAAAAGGCATGCTGGGGAATGTCTTCTGAATTCTGGGAAGTACTACCGATGTGGTAAGATGGGACATAAGGCTCGTGATTGCACTGAAAAGGATCAAGGTGAAGGTAAGAACAAATTTGACTTACAGTTAGTGAAATGTATAAGTGCAATGAGATGGGTCACTATGAAAACGAGTGTCCGACAAGGAGCTTGAGTGATGGGAAGCAGTTAGACTACAAGCAGAAAGGGGTGGTGAAATCCTTTGCAACTACTTTAGCAGATATCGGTCCATCAAATGAAGTTGTATCAGGTACTTTGTTTGTTTTTTTAGATTATGCCAGTGTGTTGTTTGATTCGGGGTCTACACATTCTTTCATCTCTGAAACCTTTTCTAGTAAAATGGGAATACCATCTCAAGAAATGACTCCTGAACTTTTGGTAAAAACACCTGGGGGAAATGTCGAGGCAAAAAGAATTTATAAGAATCTTCCTATCCTTATCTGTGGAAAGAACCTACTTGCAAACCTTATTGTTCTACCTCTAGTAGAGTTTGATGTTATCCTGGGTATGGATTGGCTCTCTATTTACCATGCTAAGATTGACTGTGGAGCTAAAGAAGTTTCTTTTCAGAAAGACTTTCAGTTTGTTTACAAGAATGAACCCTTACTTTTGATAACATATCAAGAGGCCGAGAAACTTGTAAAAGATGGAAATGAATGTTACCTTGCACACGTCGTTGAAAATAAAGGAACTGTTCAGATTAATGATGTGCCAGTGGTAAATGAGTATCCTGATGTTTTTCCTGATGAGTTGCCTGGAATAATACTAGATTGGGAAGTTGATTTTATTGTTGACTTAGTTCCTGATGCTAAGCCAATTTCAAAACCCCCTTATCGAATGGCACAAATTGAACTTTTAGAGGTGAAGGAGCAATTGCAAGATTTATTAGAGAAAGTTTTCATTAGACCTAGCACTTCACCATAGGGTGCTCCTGTTTTATTTGTTAAAAAGAAAGATGGTTCTATGAGACTTTGCATTGATTATAGAGCCTTGAATAATATCACTGTTAAGAACAAATATCCTTTGCCTCATATCGATGATTTGTTTGATCAGCTCCAGGGAGCTCAGTTTTTTTCAAAGATGGACTTGAGATCGGGGTACCATCAGCTGAAGGTTAAGGACGCAGATATTCCGAAGACCGCGTTCTGTACGAGATATGGCCATTATGAATTTTTAGTAATGCCTTTTGGGCTAACCAATGCACCTGCTGTATTCATGGACTTAATGAATAGAATTTTCCATGAGTTCTTGGATAAGTTTGTGGTGGTTTTCATTGATGATATTTTGGTGTTTTCTAAAAGTAAAGAGGAGCATGAAAAACATTTAAGGGTTATCTTGCAAACCTTAAAAGAAAAGAAATTGTATGGGAAATTCAGCAAGTGTGAGTTTTGGTTGAAACAAATTTCTTTCCTTGGTCACATTGTTTCTAAATATGGAATAACTGTTGATCCTGCAAAAAAAAAAAGTTGTGGAAGAATGGCCAAGACCCACAAATGTAACCGAGATTCGTAGCTTCCTTGGTTTAGCGGGCTATTACCGAAGGTTTGTTAGAAATTTTTCACGGTTATCTAGTCCAATGACTAAGCTAACTCAGAAGGGTGTTAAGTTTATCTGGACAAAAGAATGTGATGATTGTTTTCAGGAATTGAAAAGAAGATTGGTGAATGCTCCAGTTTTGGCACTACCTTCCAGGAATGGTGAGTTTGTTATATACAGTGAAGCTTCATTGAAAGGACTTGGTTGCGTCCTAATGCAGAATAATCAGGTAATTGCTTATGCTTCACGACAGTTGAAAACTCATGAGGTAAATTACCCTACACATGATTTGGAATTAGCTGCTGTTGTTTTTCCTTTAAAAATTTGGAGGCATCATTTGTATGGAGTAAAGTGTGAAATATATACCGATCACAAAAGTTTAAAGTATATATTCACTTAGAAAGAGTTAAACATGAGACAAAGGAGATGGCTGGAATTAATCAAGGATTATGATTGTACAATTCATTACCATCCGGGAAAAGCAAATAAAGTGGATGATGCTTTGAGTCGAAAAAGTAATGCTTCATTAACAATGTTGCATTTGGAACGTGATCCTTTGGTTAACGATTTGATGAACTTTGGCATAGAAGTTGTTGGTGCAGGAAGTCCTTCTGTTTTGTTTCAGGTATCAGTGAGATCTTATCTATCAGATAGAATCAAGCAAGCACAGAAGCAAGACAGTGAGTTGCAGAAAAAGGTAGAGCTGGTTCAGAAAGGTAAGTTGCCTGAATTCAACAGTGATAATGATTGCGTTTTGAGATTTGGGAAGAGATTGTGTGTGCCTTGTGATTCACAGTTGAAGAGAGAGTTGTTATGTGAAGCTCATAGTTCTCCGTTTTCAGTTCATCCGGGCAGTACTAAGATGTATAGAGATCTACGGGAGTATTACTGGTGGGATGGAATGAAAAGAGATATTGCTGATTTTACTGTGAAGTGTTTGACTTGTCAGCAGGTTAAAGCCGAGCGACAGTTACCGAAAGGGATGCTTCAGCCTTTACCAGTGCCAGAGTGGAAATGAGAGAATATATCCATGGACTTTGTTGTTGGATTACCGAAGACATCTCGAGGTAATAATGCAATCTGGGTTATTGTTGATCGCTTGACCAAATCTGCTCATTTCCTTGCTATACGAGATACTTTATCTCTTGATCAACTTTCCCGTTTGTATCTTAAAGAGATAGTCAGGTTACATGGAGTTCCTCTCTCCATTGTATTGGATCGTGATCCCAGGTTTACTTCTAACTTTTGGAAAGGCCTTCAGAAGTCGTTGGGTACTGAATTAAATTTTAGTACAGCTTTTCATCCTCAATCAGATGGGCAGTCAGAACGAAAAATTCAGATATTGGAGGATATGCTACGAGCTTGTTCTATGGATTATCGGGGAAGTTGGGACCAACATCTTTCTTTGGTTGAGTTTTCATATAATAACAGTTTTCATTCCAGTATACAGATGGCACCATTTCAGGCATTATATGGGAAGCGGTGTCGAACTCCAGCTTTCTGGGATGAAGTGGGTGAAAGAAAGTTGATGGGACTAGAATTGGTAGAAGAGATGGCAGAAAAAGTTCAGCTGATTCAGAAACACATGAGAACAGCTCAGAGCAGGAAGAAGAGTTATGCGGATAACCGGAGGAAGGATCTATCTTTCGAGGTAGGTGATCATGTTTTTCTCAAGGTTTCTCCTTGGAAAAGTGTGATGAGATTTGGTAAGAAAGGAGAGTTGAGTCCAAGGTTTGTTGGACCATACAAAATTCTGGAGAGAGTTGGATCAGTTGCATACCGAGTGGATTTACCTCTGAGTTTATCTCAGGTACACAATGTTTTTCACGTTTCGATGTTGAGAAAGTATATGCCAGATCCATCTCATGTTTTGAGTCCAGAGGTAGTTCAGCTAGAAGAGAACCTATCTTATGAGGAACAATCGGTCCAGATTCTTGACCATAGGGAGCAAGTGTTACGGAATAAGGTGATTAAGCAGGTAAAGGTTTTGTGGAAAAACCACATGATTGAAGAGGCAACATGGGAATCTGAAAATGCAATGAGGGATAAGTACCCCAATTTATTTGATAAGTAAATAAATTACGGGGACACAATTTTCTAAAGGGGGGAAAGATGTAACATCCCAAGTAAGTAATGAATAATAGATATTTTTATCTATGTCTATTAATGATTAAGATAGTGTTATAGAGGCTTAAAATGAAAGTAAATACAATCTTATGCATGGAATACACTAATATTCTTAAAAGATTGTTTTACTACCTTTTGATGGAAAACCATTCTTGAATCTATATTTTGACAATTTTATAAAATATGTTTGTCAAAATAAACTTATTCTTTATGATTGGGACATCAAAATTTACCTTGTGTGAATTTTTGGTATTTTTCTGACAATGTTCATGTTTTTAATGAATAGTGAAAAATACGGCATTTTACATCAAAACTGCTTTTTAATCTAATTTATTTATATGATTATATTATGTTTTGAATTGGTTTTGAAGTGAAATTAGAATATATTTTTACCATTTTATCCAATGGTGGTCATTGGAATCAATTTCACTTTGAAATTAGACTTAAACTGGTGTCAATCTTTTGATACTTATTGTTTTGTAAAAACACGCTATTTGCTCTCGAAGCGGGAATTAATTATTAAATTAATTAATGTGACTTATATGATTTGAATTTTGTAAAATAGACTTCATTTTTGAATTCGGAATATCAAATATAGCTTAGGGTGAATTTTTGGTAATTTTCTGAAAAACTTCAATTTTTGATGAATAGTGAAACCACTAAGTGGTAATCAAGCAAACTGATTTTTCAGTTAAATGAAAGTTTACCACTAATGTGTATTGAATTTTGAAAATCCGACATACATGGTTGTCATTAAGAAGTAAAATGTGGTTCAATGAGATTAAAATAATTTTTTGGTGAATAGTAACTTATTAAGTTCTTAATCGCGATTAGTGGAAATTAGGGTAGTTTAAGGTATAAATAATGCTTTAATAATAGGAAATGACCTAGAAACATGTCCCAACCTTATTGGTTGTGTCATGGCCGACCAAGACAAGCCATGGGTCAACTTGGGGACCCCATGGAGACACTTTGGTTTGGAAATGACATAAATAACTTTTTATTAAATGTTAAAGTAAAAATGACACAAACAAGAGATGTTTTACGAAAACAATTTTTACATGGGGTTATAAAGATCAGATTTTTGATTATAAATAGTCATTGGTAAGATAAAACGATTTCCTACATCATAGTATTTTTTTTATGATTTTTAGACGTTAAATAAATTAAATTATTTATGACATAATAATGATGCAGCGATGACATCATTATTTGACGATTTAAATAAAATGGAAAGATAATGTAAAATCTATGAACTAAACATGACCAAAACCAATTGTATGAGTGGATTTCGAACCCTTATCACCTTATCCACGAATTATATCAATGTGGGACCTTTTAAAACCGAAACACATTTTCAAATAAAGTAATATTTCTTTACATTCCAAAAGTGCCCCTCCTCTCCTCTTATAAAAGGCCCCCACCTCTACCTCATTTCACACACTCCTCAAGCCTTTGGCTCGTCCAAAACCTGAACATTTACTCTCTCCACATCCCTATCCTCATCCTAGAGGATTACCTTTGGGCATAATCCTTTCAAAGGAAGCCTTTAGGCTCAAATCAAAAGGAGTTACACTTTTAAAGGTAATTCATTCTCTCATGTTCATTTGTTTTATTTTGCTTCTCCAACCCCCTAAACTCTTTTTATTTACTTCTTTTGTAACAAAAAAAGTATCTTCAATATACTAGGATGTTGTTATAAGATTTATTTGAGCTAAAATCTCACAAAACTACATCAAATGGTTAAAGAACATACGGTTTCCGTGGATGGCGAAATTCTGCCTTCCGAAACGATGATTGTTCAATACTCATTTAACACCTTCAAAGGTGGCCATTATGATGTCACTATTTTTATATATGATATATAATATGTTTATGTTTTCCTTAAGCTTCTGTTTTTTTCATTTTGGGCATACCTTTATGGTTTCCATTATGGGTAAACACGATATCTTCATTTTAGGAAGTGCGGACTACCGCCCCCTAAAAGTGATTTGATTCGTTAATACCATATGTGGGATGTGTAAAGGATAAAGTTAATGATGTTATATATTTTATTATACTGGAATTATAATATACTCTTATATCATTATGATTCCATTCCAGAAAATATGAAATAGAAATGGAAGTAGCGTTCATGCGTACGTACGGCTTACCGTCTCCATGAACGGTGCATTTCATTTCTTACCTCTAAATGTGATGTAATATTATAAATGCATGTATGTACTGGATATATATTACATATATGATATCTACATCATGAATACCATTCTGGATATAGTGAACCTTTGACCAAATTAACAACATGTAAGTGTAAGAAGTCTATTTTTGACTTAAGAACCAAATACTGACAAAATGAACATTATTAACTTAACTGATTACATGATGTTAATAACATGGTATAAAAGGAATAATGAACTTGAAAAAGATTCATAATCAAGTAGAGACTAACTCAAGTTTATTATTCAGGAGATTAAAGAACGGTCGGGTCAAGTCGGATACGAGGTATGGGACTTCGTCTCAATCTCCTTTCGTTGAGGCATATTTTATTTTATACACAACTTTCTTTTATACGGTGTATAAACCCCTTTGACTTTTACGTTTCTTCAAAAGGAATCTTTTTTATACGAAGCATTTACTAAACGACAAAAGGGAATGTTTTTGTCGTACGTATGCGGCGACAACGACTTCTCCGCCGTCGTGACCGTTATTTGAGTTTCGGCTTCCTCTACAAGCCATACCTTCTTTTTAAAAGAAAAATAAATACCATGTTTTACTTTTCTTTTCTTTTAGTATTGAAAATGGTTTTCATAATGTTTTTATATCAATGTGTTGTATTGATATCTCGTGATTGAAATGTGGAAATTTTATGTTTCCTTTATGCATGTTTTATGTAATATGATTATGTTATGGTTCTTGGGCATTATTATGAAGACGGGTGGTTCCGTGATAAACTAAGGGCGGGTGAGCCCGTTATAGCTCTCCAATGCATTGGGTAACGCGAAGGAGTGAAATGTTAAGGTTTCTAGGAAGAGATTTTAGGGAATATACTGTGATGGGTATTCCAAACGTAACCAAGAGGGTTACTCCCTATGTAAGAATGTTATGAATGCCTCAAGTTACCATTATGTCTTATGATTTCTATGATTTATTCATGATTTTATGAGGTATTTTAAAGTGCCTATGTTTTATGGGTAAAGTATGATTTCATTCTTATGTATCTATGAACTCATGTTTCCTTTCCATGTTTTTTTTGTAACCCATACTGAGTTTTTATGCTCATCCCAAGTTTTTGAAATGTTTTTCACAGGTCAAGGGAAAGGTACATGATAAGATGATAGAGTCAAGGATGTGTCAAGAAATAATCCATGTTTTATTTTAAATGTTTTTCCATTGATGGGAATGAAGAATACTATCTTTATGTAACCACTTTGTTTATATGTGGAATGTAATGCAAGTTTTATGATCTAATTCTCTAAAACTCTAAACCCGAAAAGATCCTCAATGTGTAATGTTGTAATAACTCAAGATTAAGTAAGGTTTAAGGCTGGGGCCTTATAACAATTATTATAATAGGAATTATTATTATCATAGATAATAATAATAAAGGGTAATTAAATTTGGAGCTTTGAATTAATACAACTCTAGAGGTAATAATAATAATAGGCATTTGACTCTTATTATTATTACTATAGTTAATTACTCTATTATTACCACTTATTAGGTAACCTTTAAATAAATAATTTCAATTTATTAATGATTCATTATTTTGATGACGCCTTGTTTAATTGATGGTCATGTATTTTAATCATAGTTGAATAATAATAATGAAATTATTATTATGGGTTCATAAGTAAAATAATTACCATTATTTAGAGTTATTATTGTTATAAATGATAATAATGGTGGTAATTAATGTGGTTAAATATTTTACTTAATACAATTAAGGATCCACATAATATAATTGAATATATATATATATATATATGAGTAAGAAAATAAAATATATTAAATTTTTTTTAGGTGCTGGGAAAGGGGGCGTGATTTCCCCATGCCCTTTCTTTTCTTCAATCACGAGGACCTCCTCTCGCGGGTTCCCCTGCTGCAGCGCGCTGACGGATATCCCTCCTCCTACGGCGGCGGCCACTTCCCTTTTCCCTTGTAGCAGCGCAAGGCCTCCCTCAGCAGACCAGTGGCCTGCTCTTTCTTTGTCGCACAGACCAACGGCCTCTTCTCCCTACCACGAGCTCCCTCCTCTCTCCTCAAGGCGCAAGGCTCCCTCCATGGCAGGAGCCTCCCCTCTCGCCGGAGCTCCACTCTCCTGGCGAACCTCCTGTGCACCACGCGAGACCCGGCGAACCCCCCTTTGGCACGTGACGGGATGAGGCACAACCCGTCCTTCTTCTGTGGCCGAATTCTCCCGGTTGCACCATATTTTTGGTCTAAATCTTCAAATGTATGAAAATGATTTATCGGGACCCATTGGTCCACGTTCCGGTGATCGCCGCCGAAGGCGAGGCGGTCCGAGTTGGTTCCAGCCTACCGCCATTGTTTCGTGTCAGTTTCTAAAACCCGCATTTTTTTTTGCACTACTTAATGTCATGGCTGTTTAATTTATCTGAGTTCTTGATAATTATTTTGAAGTGAAATGGTTTTTTCCGCACTAATCATTTGGTGTGACTACTGTTTTTAGGTTGAACGTCACACATTGAGTGCGTGCGCGCTTGTGTCGAAGCGCGTGTGCACGAACTACTGCTTTGAGTTAGAAAGCTTTGCTCGTCCATTTTATTGAGGTTGTGTGGGCAGCGTGTCGGGACCGTTGGACCACGCTCTGACAACCGCGGGTGAGTGCGACTACTTTTATCACCAACGTTTGGGTAAGAATATATATATATATATATATATATATATATATATATATAATTGTTGTATATCTTGTGCCAATTTAAATATGAATTTGAGTTTACGAACCCTTGCGGCCTTTATCTGGTCCTGTGTTGGTTTTGATGTTTAGAAATATGTTGATGTTTACATTACACATTATATATAAGAATCGCATGTATTTGTATAGGTATATATATATATATGCATATATATATATATGCATATATAAATATATATATATTCACATAAAAGTCGAGTACGTGCGACTACGTGACCAGAAAAGAAATGCCTATTAACCTGGGTCCACTCCGAGGGAAAGCTGAAATCCAAAATATAAGTAGATCATCCTTCTCACCTTGAGGTAGGTGGTTTGTGCCTTTCCATAGAAGGTTGATGAATATTTTGTGAAAATTCCACCAATACCCTTGAACGGGGTATTGCGTGTTCCTGTTTTGCCTTTGTTGTATTGCCTGCTTTGCTTGATTACTAGAGTAGATATTTTGCCTGTGATTATGGTAGATTTACTTTACTTTGGATGTTTGATATGTTTGTTCTTCCCCTTTGGCGTTTTTCCATTCTCCATGCTTAGTCTTAGGATAGTGGAACTGCTACCTTGTTATGTTGTTGAGCCTTAGTTGATAGCCAAGTTGTTCTTGAGGTTTACTTGGATGATGTACACGCACGCTGAGCTTGTATTACCTTTCACTTAGTACTACGAGAAACTAGAGTAGTAGACCAAAGGAATAATTGATGGAAGGGCTTCTCCAGAGTGTCTTTTAATTACAATGTGAGACCATAGGGGGAATTGATGTTGAGTGCTTCCTTAAAGAGTCTTTAGTTCTTCGATGCGGGCCACATGGGGAATAGATGTTGAGTGCTTCCCCAGAGAGCCTTTAGAACGATACGAGACTATATGGGGAATTGATGGTGAGTGCTTCGTCAAAGAGTCTATTAATTTCATAGCTGAACCAGAGGGGTGAGACTGTGTGTGCCTCCTAGAGGGTTGCTAGTACTTATAGGTTGAACAATAGCGGTTAGGCTGTGAGAGCTACCCAAAGGGTTTCCTGTTTTCTTATTGTTTCTAGCTATTTACTTGTGTACATTATTTGTTAGAAGTTTGAATTGTAGCTGCTGTGTATTTCCTGTTTACTATTCCTATACTTTACTTTCCATGTATTCATTAACTACTAGGCACAGATCTTTGGGTGGTTTCCTACAGGGACATTGTCTCACAACCTGTTTGGGCCTTGTTTTTGGGCCCAAGAAGACTATGCTGCTTCATGTATAGATAAGGGTAGGCGCCCTTCTACTTTGTGTACCTGACATGCTGTGGAGCTGGAGAGCATGGGACCAAGCTAAGGCTTGCGATGCTGAGGATACTTTTGGTTGCTTTGTTTTTAATTTTCATTGTTACTATGTTGTTTCCATCCTATTGTTTGGTTTTGTTGTTTTTTTAGATTCATAACATGCCATGTATCATATATTCAGTTCTATTTATTTATTATTTTATAAAGTCTTGTGTTGTTAAATTGTGATGAGAATGTTGTTTACTAATTTTGCTGTTATATATCATTTCCTTCCTTTTATTTCCATTACCTATGAGGGCATAGTTCCCCCAACTACCATACCCAAGGCCCTTGCTGCTAGTCAGCAGCCTCTGGCATTCGGGGGAATGTGATTGAGGTCATGTGGCGAACCGGGTACGGGGTTGCTAGTACTTATAGGTTGAACTGTAGGGGTTAGGCTGTGAGAGTGACCCAGAGGGTTACCTGTTTTCTTCTTGTTACTGACTGTTTACTTTTGTACTTTATTTGTTAGAACTATGAATTGTAGCTACTGTGTATTTCCTGATTACTATTCCTATACTTTACTTTCCATGTATTCATTACCTGCTAGGAACAGATCTTTGGATGGTTGCCAACTGGGACTTTGTCTCACACCTTGTTTGGGCCATGTTTTTGGGCCCAAGCAGACTATGCCGCTACAGGTATAGATAAGGGTAGGGTCCCTTCTACTTTGGGTACCTGACTTGCTGTGGAGCTGGAGAGCATGGGACCAAGCTAAGGCTTGTGATGCTAAGTAGAATTTTGGCTGCTTTTTTTTTCTTTTCATTGTTACTGTGTTGTTTCCAGCCCGTTGTTTGGTTTGGCTATTTTATTAGACTCATAACATGCCATGCATCATATCTTCAGTTATAGTTATTTATTAATTTATAATGTCTTCCGATGTTAAATTCTAATGATAATGTTGTTTACTGCTTTTGCTGTTATATATCATTTCCTTCCTTTTATTTCCATTACCTACGAGGGCATAGTTCCCCCAATACCTTACCCAAGGCCCTCGCATCTAGTCGGTAGACTTCAGCGTTCGGGGGAATTCGCTTGAGGTCATGTGGAAAACCGGGTACGAGCACTAGTTGAGTGGATCCAGATTCAGGTCGTTACAAAGTGGTATCAGAGGGAGGTTGTTCTTTCTTTTCCTTTTGTCTTACTGTTTTAGGGATGGTAGACATGAGACTAAGAATGTGTCAGCACTTGGGTTAATATCCGTGCTTGGGACTGATCACCCCATGTACGAGAAATGACCAAGTGACCAAGGTTGGGATTGATATTCATACTGGTTTCTGTTACAATTGATAAGATTTCACCTTGGGTAAATGTTGTACTTTCTTCTGCTTATTGATTATGAAAAGTTTTAAGAAAATTTTCCTTGGCCTATTATGGCAAGAAAAAAAAATTGCATTATATGTATCATATTAGGCACTTACAGATTCATAGGCATGCATATGTGCCATACCAGGTAGTTGCATTAGTAAATTCCCTGCTAATATTGATTGTGTGCCTTGAATATGTGACATGTCTTGCATTTATTTACTATTTCATGATTAGATAACACGTTTCGGTGATACAATTAGCATGCTTGTGTGATAAAATTCCATGCTTCCTACTTGTTATATTCCATGATTTTATGTTATAACATGTTTGGTGATTTAAAAATGTTGTGTTGTGATAGTTATTTGAAGTGACATTGTAGCTTGGTGATAAATGGTAGGTTTTTATGGATAAATGTTATTGGTTTCAAATACGATGGAACCATTTTTTTAGTTGTAAGATGTATGGGCGCCTTATAACTGGGAAAAAGGGTAACCCGTGTATTTGAACTTATGAAAAAGGTTTCTAAAGTAAATCATAAAGTTAATTGATCTTGAATGGGACCCTCGGGGCCGCCTTTTTCAGTAAAAGGAATTTAGATGCTAAATTTCCTGCTAATGTTTGAATAAATTTGAATGATTAAATGCTAAGAGGAAGTTGTTCTAACTTTCCTGTTTTTCCATGGGTGTTGATTGAAAACCAATTAAACTTGTTGTGAACAATACTTATGTGTTTTTAGAATTCATTCAAATGTTTAAGGGTTGAAATGAATTAAATTTAAATGGTTAAAATGAAAATGGATATTGAGCCTAGTAATTAAATTTCTTTGCATGACCAAGAGATAGAATCCACGCGTGGGCTTATAAGGGGCCAGCCCATGGCGGATAGCACCCTTAGAGCCTCATATGCCTTGTTTCGGTTGTAAACATTTAAGGTTGGTGCCATTCGTGACATTGTTCCTAGTAGGACTTTTTCAGTTTAGAAGTACATCCTCGTTCGGATGGGTGGTCGTTGACCCCTTTGCTTCTTATTAAAGGGATGACTTGTTATGACATCATCTAGGACAATCGTCATGTGACGTGACACGACCTTGATGTAAAACTTCTTGTACTATTGAGTAAGATTTTAGGTCTTCCTCCGTGGTAGAGTGACCTGCGCGTTAAGGAATAAGTTGCATCCCACTGCTCGGAAGAACTTTTGACTTGGGTGTTTTGACGCGCCGACCGGTTTAATTATCATCTTCCATGTAAGATGTTCACGTGGTGATCGATGTTCTTAGAACATCACACTTGGGTTAAGATATTATCTTATACCACGTTGGTTAGCGGGTGATCTCTTTTTGCGACGACATGGAAGATCTTAAGGTGGGTATGGTCTCTTTTTTCCCATAAACATGTCGATACTTACCTGGTATCACGACTGATCTTCTTTATGATATTGTTTTCCTCTTAGTTCACTCTCTCGAATGCGACAAGCATGTCCCCCATCTTGAACTCATGATAGAGGCACTAGGATAGCGTCAGTTATACACCACACTAATGTTTTAAAACTGTAGGCTTGTCTTGCGATCTCCTTCGTAGTTGTTCACGGGGTGGGTGATTTTCTTAATCTTTGACCTTATTCCTACTAAGGCATGATTGTTTTCAATATCCTTATAAAGGTTTGACTTTAGAACTTCAACAAAGATCGGGTCAGGACTTCGGTGTACGCACAGTTGGTAATCTAATGGGTTTAAAGACAGGTCGTCATTTAAAGGATGAGTGTGAGTTTTGGGCCAGCGATGTCTTCCGAGGAAGCATGTCTAACCTCTTTATGTTGGTTCATTGAGTTTGACCATTTTTGCTGATGAGGTCCCTATAATGGCCTCAGATGTAAAGCTTCGTTTTTCTGTTTGAGTTTTAAAGTGAGTGTTGAATCGGGTTTTAAAAGCTCAAGTGTGGTTTTCTTAGGAAATGCTTAAAGATGCATAGGGCGTTGGGAATGCAATGTAATATTATTGAATGGAACTTGACAACCCTTGTAGGTCAGGTGATGTTTTCATTGGTTCTCGAAGGCTTCTCAGGGATGAAAAGTTTTTAAGGTGGGTAGTTTGTAAGAACCCGTGTTCTTAGACTAGATTAAATACAATTTTTTTAAAAAAAATTCATTTGTTGGTGGGTCAGTTTTAAAAATGCGCTTCGGAATGAGTTTCTGAGTGCGCGAACTGGTTCAAGTGGTGACATTAGGCTGTGCATGGGCGGTTAGACCATGCATGTCAAGTCGCGCAGTTGACCGATTTCCAGAATGTGTTATCTAATTAATTTGAATTAATGGATGTTTTAATAATAATAATAGTGAGAGATTATTATTATTAAATGTTGTGAAAATTCTTTTAATAAAATGATGGTCATATGAGATTAAATGTGGACGTTTTAATAATAATAATTTTGGAAGATTATTATTATTAAATATTACGCAGACATGTTTATTTAAGTGGTCGTCAGACACTATTAAATGTGACGTTGGAGTTTGACAAAGAAAGTCAATTTAAAATCAAGTGTTAGAGGATTTTAATTGATGTTGGTTTTTAACTAAAGGGGCATTATTTTAATAAAGCATTATCTTAATTATGGAAACTTCGCAATGAAACATTTAATTAAATGAAGAGCGTTTAACTAAAATGGGAAGTTATAATTATTATAATCGACATTATTATTATCATAGATAATAATAATAAAGTGTAATTAAATGTGGAGCTTTGAATTAATAAAACTCTAGTGGTAATAATAACAATAGTCATTTGACTCTTATTATTATTACTATAGTTAATTACTCTATTATTACCACTTATTGGGTTAGCTTTAAATGAAGAATTGAAATTTATTAATGACGTGTTATTTTGATGACGCCGTGTTTAATTGATGGTCTTTGATTTTAATCGTAGTTGAATAATAATATTTAAATTATTATTATGGTTTCATAAGTAAAATAATTACCATTAATTAGATATATTATTGTTATAAAGAATAATAATGGTGGTAATTAATGTGCTTAAATATTTTACTTAATACAATGAAGGATCCACATAATATACTTGACTATATATATATATATTGTGATATATATATATATGAGTAAGAAAAAAATATAATATATATATATATATATATTAGGCACTGGGCAAGGGGGGGCATGATTTCCCCATGCCCTTTCTTTTCTTCAATCACACAGAACTCCTCCCGTGGGTTCCCCTGCTGCAGCACGCCAACGGATCTCCCTCCTCCTACGGTGGCGGCCACTTCCCTTCTCCCTTATAGCTGCACAAGGTCTCCCTCGACGGACCAGCGACCTGCTCTCCCTTTGGCGCATAGACCAGCGGCCTCCTCTCCCTAGCATGAGCTCCCTCCTCCCTCCTCAAGGAGCAAGGCTCCCTCCATGGCAGGCACCTCCCCTCTTGGTCGGAGCTCCTCTCTCCCGGCGATCCTCCTGGTCACCGCGTGAGACCCGGCGAACCCCCCTTTGGCGCACGATGGAATGAGGCGTGACCTGTCCTTCTTCCACGGATGGATTCTCTTGGTTTCTCCATTGTTTTGGTCCAAATCATCAAAGGTATGCAAATGATTTATCGGGAACCGTCGGTCTGTGTTCTGGTGATCACCGCTGAAGGCGATGGCAGACTGAGTTGGTTTTTCCCTACCGCCGTTGTTTCAGTTGTGTTTCTAAAACCCGCGTTTTTGGTTTGCACTTCTTAATTTAAAGTTTTTTTAATTTATCTGAGTTCTTGATGATTATTTTGAAGTGTGATGGTTTTTTCCGCACTAATCTTTGGGTGCGACTACTGTTTTTAGGTTGCGCGTCAGACTTTAAGTGCGTGCGCTCTTGTGTCAAAGCGTGTGTGCGCGAACTACTGCTTTGAGTTAGAAAGCTTGGCTCGACCATTTTATTGAGGTTGTGTGGGAAGCATGTTGGGACCGTTGGACCATGCTCTGACAACCGCGGTTGAGCATGACTACGTTTATCACCGACGTTTGGGTAATAATATATATATATATATATATAATTATTGTATATCTTGCGCCAATTTAAATATGAATTTGAGTCTGTGAACCCTTGTGGCCTTTATCTGGTCCTGTGTTGGTTTCGATGTTTAGAAATATGTTGATGTTTACATTACAGGTTATATATAAGCATCACGTGTATGTGTATAGGTTTATATATATATGTATATATATATATATATATATATCTGCACATAAAAGTCAAGTACGTGCGACTACGTGATCGGAAAAGCAATGCGTGTTAACCTGGGTCCACTCCGAGGGAAAACTGAAAGCCAACATCCGAGTAGATCGTCCTTATCACCTCGAGGTAGGTGGTTTGTGCCTTTCTGTAGAAGGTTGATGAATATTTTGTGAAAATTCCACCAATACCCTTGAATGGGGTATTGTGTGTTCCTGTTTCTCCTTTGTTGTATTTCCTACTTTGCTTGATTGATAGAGTAGATATTTTTCCTGTGATTATTGTAGCTTTACTATACTTTAGATTTTTGATATGCTTGTTCTGCCTATTTGGAATTTTTCCAGTTTCCATGCTTAGTCATAGGACAGTGGAATTGCTACCTTGTTATGCTGTTGATCCTTAGTTGATAGCCAAGTAGTTCTTGAGGTTTATTTGGATGATGTACACGCGCATTGAGCATGTATTACCTTTCACTCGGGAGTGTGAGAACCTAGAGTAGTAGACCAAAGGGAGAATTGACGGAAGAGCTTCTCGAGAGTGTCTTTTAATTATGATGCAAGACCCCAGGGGGAATTGACATTGAGTGCTTCCTCAGAGATTATGTAGTTCCTCATCGCGGGTCACATGGGGAATAGACGTTGAGTGCTTCCCAAGAGATCCTTTAGCACAATATGAGACTATAGGGGGAATTGATGGTTAGTGCTTCCCCAGAGAGTCTATTAATTTCATAGCTGAACCAGAGGGGTGAGATTGTGTGTGCCTCCTCGAGGGTTGCTAGTAATTATAGGTTGAACCATAGGGGTTAGGCTGTGAGAGCTACCCAGACGGTTACCTGTTTTCTTCTTGTTGTTGGCTGTTTACTTGTGTACTTTATTTGTTTGAACTGTGAATTATAGCTGCTATTTATTTCCCATTTACTATTCATGTACTTTACTTTCCATGTATTCATTAACTATTAGGCACAGATCTTTGGGTGGTTGCCTACTGGGACTTTGTCTCACACCCTTTTTGGGCCATGTTTTTGGGCCCAAGAAGACTATGTTGTTGTAGGTATAGATAACGGCAGGCGCCCTTCTACTTCGGGTACCTGGCTTGCTGTGGAGCTGGAGAGCATGGGACCAAGCTAAGGATTGTGATGGTGAGAAGACTTTTGGATGCTTTGTTTTTCCTTTTCATTGTTACTGTGTTGTTTCCAGCCTGTTGTTTGGTTTGGCTTTTTTATTAGACTCATAACATGCCATGCATCATATCTTCTGTTCCAGTTATTTATTATTTTATAAAGTCTTCCACTGTTAAATTCTGATGAGAATGTTGTTTACTGCTTTCACTATTATATATTGTTTCCTTCCTTTTATTTCCATTACCTATGAGGGAATAGTTCCCCTAACTACCTTACCCATGGCCGTCGCTGCTAGTCGGCAACCTCTGGCATTCGGGGGAATGCACTTGAGGTCATGTGGCAAACAAGGTACAAGCACCAGTTGAGTGGCTCCGGATTCAGGTCGTTACAAGGGTTACCCAGACCATGTTCTAACCATGCACCCAAGGATCTCTCTCATGAAGCTAAACCTTAAAATCATGCTACTCTCAAACCCCATTTTGGATTCCAAGACACCTATTATTCATTAAACTCCATCTAAAAATATATATTTGAGTTTTACAACTATTATATATTCTATTAGAGACTTTGTTTATGATTTTTCCCATCCAAAAAATTATAAATTTATTCTCATTTATAATTTCTAAACTTATTCAAAACATGGGATCATACAACCTCCCCACCTTAAAACATTTGGTCACTCAAAAGCACTAATGGGTAACAAAATCATCACCCAACCTACTTAGGTCATGAATTCCTTCTCAAACGGTTGAGTTGTGTTTCTTAATGCCCAATGCACCTCTATGTACTACATTATTATTATGTTACTTAATCCATTGAAACTTGATCCAACACTCATAACCACTAACAAAATACTGACATGGACCATACTCAATCCCATATAAACCGGACACTTGATTACATCATCATCTCTTTCATCAACCAGCCTATGGTGTTCCCCACAAAAGGTTTTGTCAATTAATATCCAATTTTGAACCATGAAAATTCCACGTCTAAGGATTCCATCTGAATCACATCTTATAATTATATAGACACTCTTGGAACATTTCTCAATTTAATCAAATTTTAAAACTCCAATCAACCATGTTATCTTAATCACCCCAATTTTTTCATGAAAAACCTCTACAAACCCTCAGACTACATCCATCTCATCAAAACGACATGACTGATGCAGTTCCTCTATGACCACATAAAACTAATTGAGGGATCTCAATTAAAACATTCTATGCCAAACTACTTTTTAAAATTTCTAGCGTTAACAACTTATGCATCCAATACCAAATTTTGAAGCCTTTCCCCCAAATAATATAGAGATCATTCTGAGCACACTCAATGATCCATTAACTAGCTTTTGTTGAAATCTCTTGGATGAACCATATCCTATCCAAAATCGTTGGCATTCCATATCACAAGAACCAACACATATCTAACCCAAAACACACATGGATCGTCACAATCCATCCTGGGCCTTATGCCCTCACTTTGACTTCACCATGTCTGTTTTCAAACATGTATCTGGAATTTATTGGTAAAAATATCAATTCATTTTTTTAATTATCCAAGAGTATATAAAATCCAATATGACCATAAAAAACTAGTCTCAAAGTCCCATGACCCTTCTCAAATAATGGGTTGCCATCAACAACAGATGTACCACTCCCCACCATAGAATAATTCGTATTGTCACACCAATGAAATTATTTTATAACTATCACCATCCATGACACATCTATCCTCATACATAATCACCATCTTGCATAATATCCCCCTCACCTCTGAGAACGAATAAAAAAATTACCCATAACTCGTTCCAACTTCTTAATAATATTTAACATGGAATTATATGATTTCTAACCCACATGAGAGTTTACACTTTTAAATAGATAGTATAGCACTCACCACCATCTTTTATACCATAAACGGCTCCTTAAGAACAAATCCAAGGGAGTCCCTCTATCAAAAAAATAAGTTGAAATGTATTGGTTTATATTCAATGTTCTCTTATCCTACTCGGGAAGATTCCATGATATTTTACATAATAATCTCAAAAAATTAGTAATCCAAGATTCCATTGATATGTGTGTATCACTCACCCTGATCTATGCTCACATGAAACAAGGATTTACCTTCCTTTATCTGACCACTTAAACTATGTATCATGAAAATTCATCTCAACATCTACCCATGGGTCAACCACTTAAGAAAACCTCGCTTATTTAAATATTTTCCCTCATCATGATAACTTCCTTTAATTTTTCAAAATATTAGAATAACCATGCCCACAAACATCACATCCAGAATATTCAATCCTTAGCCTACACCCATCCACTCACTGACTTTCTATATCAACCATTTTCCATGCACAATGAGAATTAGTTGGACATTTCATGTATTGTGGGTGCACATCATTTATCGCCCAGATTAGTGCCAGTCTCATTCTCCCATGACTCTTTCATCAATAATGTCATGATAGTCATGTGATACGTCATATTAAAATATAAAACACCATGATCTCACTTGGATTTCCTTTTCAAAATCATTCACCTAAATTTTTTGCGATTTATCAAAAAACCTCTCACCTCACATCATCATTTAATAAAATACATCATTAAAAACACAAACAAATGTAAACATGTCTAGTGACTCAAAAAATATTACCCATCCAATTGATTCATAATACAAAACACTCAAGGTGATTTTTAAGATAACCAAATCCACAAGCATTCCTATATCATAAAACCCAACAACCTCCTATGAATTGGTATTGAAACTAGAATAAAACAAAACTCAATTGCCTTAAGGAAAATTTAAACCTTGATATAACCCATCTACCATGTTTTCCTTGATCAAAATGAACAACACTCCTCTACTAGGTTAGGATTCAAAACTATTTTCTTCTAGTTATCTCACCAATTAATATTAATAAGACTGCCATAAGGTTCATCCACAAATCCAAAAGTGATCTCACATGAGGACCATATCTCGCATAAGGTCATTCATTACATGAATTTTAACATGCCTATAAAATCTTTATAAATGTGGAAAAAATGGATGTGGGTAAGTATATAATTAACCTAAAAGGGTAAAACCCTATCAAAATATAAATACCGACATCACTAGCCAAGCACCAGCCCAACAAGACCTGATCCTCTCTAAGAATCCTCATAGGGGAGTACTTCTTAGAGGGTCATAATTGCAACATATGAAGGATAAAGATACGATACTTAATAGGAATAGTTATATGGTAAAACCCCACATGGTTCAATATACTAGACAATAACTCATCTACTTAGGTGTTCCATTTCATCAAAATTAGTCCTATATGACTCAAACATTATGCTCAAATCACATTTCAAGCCTAGAATATTTTCTCAAAAGTATATCAATTTCCCCTCTTCAAGGGCACTTTCACAACTATATGACCCCTCATGTTAATTAAAGGTATCATATTTAAACTATAAGAATTCATAAAAGGTCTCTAGGATCTATCACCTAACCTATGGGTTTATCAAACAAATGAAAAGAAGCCAAATAAGACCCATAAGAAACATCCATGTTCCTATTCAATAAATATCTCAATGAAAAATTAGAACTGACCCATACATGAGGGTTGTTAATTAACAAAAACATAAAAAAAATTAATTTTAGAATCACATAAAATCATATTAATTATAAAAATTAAAGAGGCTCATATATATGCAATTTATAGTACTAGTGATAGAATAAAATATACTTAGAACTTTATTTATCTTATTCATCATAAAATTATAAAAAAATTATATTATCATTTTCTTCTTAAACCATTTATTTATCCAAAGTTTTCTCAATAAGTCTTAGTTAAATGAAATTTTAATTCCAATATATAGATGAAAACACACTTTAGGTTGCAACTGTCATTTAAATTAATTGATAACACATAATAATAAATATTAAAATATGAAAAATTATTTATAAATTAATGGGAATTGGTAAAGTAATATTACACCATACATTTTTATGAAACACCGTATAAGTTGTCATTGTCACTTTAAATAACAACCCCATATAAATGATCACTCTCCTAAACAACTAAGTACCAAGGCATACGAAGATGTAAAGGCAGCCTATGAGGGTATCATCATTCCATATAAGGTATATTTATAATTGAATCTATTAAAAATTTATATATTTAACAACTTATAAATTATAATTTTAATCCCATTTAAGTGTAACCTAATAAAATTTGATTAATTAATGTTTAACGACACCCTTAGTGGGTTTATCTCAAAAGAATACAATACTAGGACTGGCCTAAATGGTTCCATTCTAGTTTATTTAAATTATAACATTTCAAGACTGGCATACTCAAGTCGAATCAATAATATAAGGAACCGGTTATATGGGTAATCCTTCCCAAGTTATAAAGGTACATTCTCTTAAAAGTTTCAACTTACACACTGTTTAACTAACATGCATAATTATTAACATGAATTTATTTAAAAAAATCATTAAAGTTTGAAGATTCTATCAAATTTAATTAATAAACCTATTTTTAAAATTTTCATTTCATTAATGCATTTCCCCTAGTTAAATAGATTTCCACCCTCAAGCTATGTGGGAAGACACCATTTAGATTTATACAACGAGTTTATTTTACTACCTTGCAAAATAATAATAGAAATGAAAGTAATCAAATAACCATAGAATATAGGAAGACATGTAAATGATCACACAAGAATGGAATAAATTCACCCATTATAAATAATCACAAAACATGGAATACAGATAATAATTATAATGACATGTGAGTCCCGTGTCAATAAAATTATGCGTGAACTTGCCCTGACTCTTGTCATACCAAGGAAATAAGTAAATCCCATAAATCCATAAATTAATATCCAAGGGAAATAATAACTTCACTAAATTTCAAATGATAATAAACTACAATAATGAATATTATAAAAAATAGTCACATCCCTAGAAACTAGATCTTTTCCTCATGTGTGGGTTGGACATTCCTAGAAAAAAGATATTGACTGAGTTTCAACAAATTCATAGTATCCTATCTACCAACCCAATACATTAAAAAAAGAAAAATAACTCTCTAATACCAAATTGTCATGTCCTAACACATATCTCCTTATAAATAGTAATTGGGCTGGTATGTGATGTGGTATAATAATCATCCCCACATAATCTAGAGGTTATCAGCTAGAAATGATTGTCTCAATAACATATTGTGAGGAAACTATAACCACTAAATAAAAACTATATATAGAAGAATAATAATAATAAGAAATCAAGTATAAGGTAATAATAAAAAATAAATGATAATATCAAATAATCATGCCAATTTCAATAATCCATCAATTCATGATCATTTTATACCATAAATAGAGGGCATTAAAGCATAAAATAAATGAACCCTACAAAAGGAATATAAAGGAAAAAGTATATCAAAATAAAAGTATCCAACTCCAGAAGGTATCCCTAGTATATTCTAAACTTCTTTCTCATGCCATGTCCTAGACCATAGCATATAAATAGCAAAGAAACATGACCCATGTCCTACTCTATAGTCTAGAAATATTTCCATGTACCAATCAGTGACTTGAAAAGAGTGTGAGTAAAATTAAATAGGAAACCAAGAATGGTGTATAATTGAAATCCATACTATGAATATAAAATTTGTAGTGTGAATTAATATCAATACTATTGAAATAGTTTAAATGTAAACCACATTAGGCTCAGTCTCATCATAGGATCCTTGGACGACTATTCCTGCTTTCGTCTAATATAGAATGTATCTGATCATTTACATGTTATATTAATATACCTAGAAGAATTGGAAAATAACAAAGGCATCCATTTTCTAGTACAAAAATATATGGTTTTCATATTTAAATAAGGGAATACATCCCAGAATCTGACCAGAGGAATGAGGAGAATCATATCCATCCATTCCCTATAAAATATAAGGTGTATCATTTTCATCAATTTTAATATTTAATAAGCATCATCATGACCATTTAATTGAATACGTAATAAATAACTTCATTTAAAAATAATTCATTAATTAATAAGGAATTTCATTTTCAATGTGTCGAATAAGTATTAAGGAATATCATGTCAAATGAATTCATTAAGTAATAAAGAAACTCCAGGCCTGATGAATTCAAATAGATTATTAGGATTATTATGTACAATATCACTAAATCATATCTCACTCATTTTTATCCTCATAAATGGTGAATCAAGAGTCCTTATAAAGTATTTGTAATGTTTAATGGTGTTTCTTCTAAATATTTTCAAATTTTCACTACATGTTAATGATTATTAATATCTTGTCCTTTTTTAATTTTTCTAATCCTTACGAAATATATTTAATTCCAATGCATAATATTTTTAAACATCATCATCATAATTTCCTTATTATAAAATAAGTGAGATATCACTATTACCTTTTCTTAAACTGCCTTTTTTGTTCTCATAATTCTAATGAAATTATATAACCACAAACTCCATTATTGAAATCCCTATATTTTTTAGGAAATTTTTTTCTTTTGGGTATATTATTTTTAAGAGGAGGATTCATCTATTGAATTATGATAGTGATGTTGATGGCATATCTCTAATTGGGACCGATTTGGGTTAAACTTAGTTCATGGAAGATTTCAACTTTTCCATTAAATCATACATATGTTTAAGGTTATTCTTGAGGAAATTTTATATCCCAAACTTATATAAAATATTTTTTTCACTTACTCATAATTTTTAAAAGGTATTTATCTATTATTTAATTTTTCTATGACCATTGAAAAATAATGTGTCTTATGAATTATTCATATTTATATACTCATATGATAAATATATTCAACAATAATAATCTATCATATTCTTATTTTCAAGTATATATTCTAATTAATTTTAAATATAATAATGTTTCAAATTTTAATGATGGATATTCACATAGAAACCCATATTATTCAATCAACCAAAAAAATATTAACAATAATTATATCCATTATTTATATATGGAAATATATTTATTACCTACACAAGATTATGTATGTGGTTCCATAGGGAACATTAAGTTTATTACTAATTAATAACTCTATTTTTATAATTGATACATAGGAATTATTACATGGCTAGTGGGTTACAAATTTATATATCCCCATGATGAATTAGTAGGTATATTGAGATAAACAAATAGGGTACATAGTGTATAGCTATCCATGTATGTATGATATCTTTCTTAATGGAATGATAGAACAGTTATGAATTCTTCAATTATGTATTCCATCATTATGATATCAATTATTTTTATCCATGTGATTACTTATTTTAATTGTTATGATATCCATGGATATATTGTGGTCATGTTATCAGTTATATAAAATTATTTGAATCTTTATTCTTTCCATGATATGTATACAATATTTATTTCTTGATAACATCAATTTTATAACATAACTTACTAATATTTTGAGATAACCCCTTAACATTATTGCCTTATTTCCCCAAGAAACAATGATGATCGCTATGTTTGCCATATTGATAAATAAGTAAAAATAAGTAAATTTGATGTGTTATATAATGTAAATTTAATTTCTAATGTAATGTATATATCATGATTTTATCTAGTCTATTTATAAGACCAAACCTTTGGATCATATTTATTATGTACTATTTATTTAGTACCACCATAATAAAATAAATATCTACCATGTGTCAATAGAGTTGTGGTGTTACATCCCCACTGATATTTTATACATCCATTAGATTCTTCATTCACAGATCAATCTGTTTTGGAAGTTATTTATCTTTATATATTCCTCTTATATCTAAACCAATTAAATGTGAGGATTAAAAACATTATATAAGAACTATTAATAATATTCTTGATTTCTATGTTGTATCAAGGATATAATCTTTTTTTAAGTAACAAACAAGTAAAATTATATAAATACCTATTTTTATAAAAGTTATATTGTTTTCCCCATTACCATTGATAAAACAAGGGATACCAAAATATATCAAACACTTCAAGCATAGGATCATCCTCTAGTACATTTGAAAAAGATACATTTGACTTTTTTGATGATATAAATAGTGGGTTTGAATAATCATAGTTGTTTTATCCAATTTTATAAAAAATAAAATATAATTTATTATTTTCCACAAATATAACATGAGATATATCAACTAAAATTATATAATTCATTTTGATGATCACCGTATATTTTGGGGTTTATAGTCCATTAAATTTCTATTGAAAACTATGATTCTCATGATAAGAATAAAAATTTTAACTCGTCTATTTATCCACATTATCCATTTCAACTCTCGATAGTAAATGATGAAATTCCTTGTATGATATTCTCTTAAAAATCATAGACGTATTCAAGCCTTCATATTTCTATTTCCTAAATATTATTCCAATATTATGATTAAATTCCCCATGAAAAGTGTTATAATTATTATCTTTCTTCTTTTATTTATTTTTCATGAGCCCATATATATCTAAATGAAAAATATATAACATATGAAATGTATGGATCTCTACCAATTTATGTAAAGAATTTATAATTATCCACTTTTTTAAATTTAAAAAATTAAATAATTCTCTCTCTATATTATAGAACCATAAAAAAAATATCCTCATAGAGTAACAATATTCAAATTACATTTTAAAATTTGATAATAACTTTAAATATACATTCCATTTTCATCTTTAAATCAAAAATAACATTTTTTTCATCACCATCATGAAAAAATTGGGACTTTGTTCATTGTCCTCTTTTCATAAAATTACCAACATTTAGCTTTCTCACAAAAAATTCATAATTAAAAAAAATTCACTATCTTTAAAAAAAAATGAGACACATATAATAATTTTTGCTTCAAATCATCAACATAAATTTTTTTATTTGATTTCATCGTATTCTCTATAATCTATATTTGGACACATCCACTAATTTTCAAAAATAATAAGTTCTAAAATACCATTTTCCCATTGATTTTCTATTCATGGTTTGTGGTATCATTATATCCCTTGGGATATATGCTGATAAAGGGACATCACGAATCCACAAAGATTATTATAATTATGAGTTTAGTGAATTTTTCAATACAAGAACTTTATCATTTTAATTTTCGTGTTTTATCTTAATCATTTGAGTTTCCGGATTCATAGAAAATTGAGAAATTAAAATTTTATGTAAATAATTATCATCAAGATCCACTTTAACAAATATTCCATAGATATATTATTATTTATGAAATATCTTTTCTCTCTTCATCTTATAAATTTTATACGTTCATTGAACATTATGACATTCAGTGGGTTGAATGGACATAAACCCATTCATTTCAAATAATTATTATTAGCACAATTTTTTTACAAAAGAAATATTTTTAATTAAAATGATTTAATGCACTAAAAAATAACTATATACATGATAATTTTTTATAAAAATAACTTATTTTAGTTTACATGGTGTCACCTTTTATCCACTGAATTTTTGACCTCTGACTTTGGAGACATTTTATATATAATAAAATATAGATAATCAAAACATGTTATATTTAATATCAAACTTATTTCATCAAAATTTATCTATTCCATTTATAGTATAATATTTATTAAATATATATATACAAATTTACAAATAATATAAATATTTTCATCTTTCACAAGTGATGAACCCATAAAATTGTTTTTGGACTTTTTATGTTACCAACCATGTCTGTTATTTATTATGATTTATTTTGAGGGTGTTTTAGAATATCTAAATATGGATTATATTCGATTTTAAAAATTTTTATTAAATTTTAGTATTTTTGGAGATCATATGTTGATGGTGGGAATCTTTCTAAGTCCAATTGCATATGAGGATACCCTCCATATAAGGGATTTACATATTAACCACCACATAAAATTGATTGACATATGAAAATTGACATAAATTAATTATCCTCCACCTAAGCATCTAATATCATGGAATAATTTCTATTTAAGAGAATCCATAATGAGGACTGATATAAGGAGATAATTGCACACCCTAGGGGGTGATCAACCACATAGGGTGATGATTCCTCACTTATGAGGATTCACATATGAGACATAAATTTAAGGGGATTCACTTTAGTGTACTCAATGTAGGAATATTCATGTGTGGCTATTATTCAATCTTATATAGGTTTTATGATTTATAATATATATTTTGATATATTTGTAGATTTAAATCAATTGATGAAATATCATTTAAATATTTTTAAAATATCATGGGCCTTATCAATATCCCTGATTTATGCTGATGTTTAAGGAATATTAAATGAGACTGATCTGGATAGAAAATCTAATGGATTTAAAATTTGAATATTAAAAATTAATCTTAACAATATATGTTATTATTTTACATAGAGTTTTTTATTGAGATATTGGGTGATTCTATGAAAGTAGTTTCAAAAATATATTTTCTAAATGTAATTCACATTTAATGTGATAATATAAAAAGAATATTTTAAATGTAAAATGTTTTTTAGGGAGAGGTGAAATCCAAAAATAACTATTATATCTATTTAAGAGAGAAAAGGTGATTTACTTCCACTAATTCTATATTCTGAGAAGTATTAATAAATATATTCAAATTTCCATTATTCAAAGAAGTTAATTTTGGGGATTGAATCGGTAAGTTTAATGTGTTTATACTCTCATGACTGAATAAAGTATCCTGAATAACATTATGTGGTGAAGTAGACATGTATGATATATAATTAAAACATAATTATAGTAAAATGTACTCATAGGATATGACCTTATCATGTATTCATATAAATTAGTCATTATACTAAATATTTATATCATTCTAGAGAAAAGGGAGAATATTGTCAGCTGGTGGTATAATGTTAAACAACACAAAAAATGGCTTTATTGCTGTGAAATTTCAAGGATATATTTTCCCCTTACATTATATCAGCAAAAAGAAGATTATTATTTTTCAAGGATATAAAATACCTCTCTCTTTTTATCATGGTTATATTATAGATAATCTTGGTCATTGTACTAGACTTGAACCCAATTTGATTTAGTCACTCACATTGAGTTCAAACTATGTGAAAATTATCATATTTTTTCATTTCATCATTTCACACAAGAGAGTAAGAGATTTTAATAGTGAATCATGACAATACTTGGTTATAGGAATTCCATTATTAAATTAATATATATTTTTTATAAAATTCTAGATTATTCAACCCCCACCCTGAATAGTAAACTAACTAACCTTCGTACTAAAATTTTTATAGGATCATCGGTCATCCTTAAGATTAAAACTTTTCTAAAATATGTCCTAGAAATTTAATTTTTTTTATGAACAAAATAGGATTCACCTTTTTATATGTAAAAAAATTCATTAGTGGAAGAATATAATTATACTTTATATTCTAGGACATGCTTTGAAGTCAGTTATTTCATTACTATGAGCATTCCCTGCATTATAAGAAATGGTTCTATTGATCTTATATACAAGATGAATCTAGAGATAGATGGGAAGGCCATTAATACTATATTATCATATCCATAAAACAAATTTTATATCAATGTTTTGGTTTTATAGAGATCCACATAAATGTTAGAAAAACTCAAGAACATGTATGAATGAATCATTAGTATCTTTTTGGCCAACTTTCAAAATTTCATGGATAATATTGAATATTTAAAATTGTCTAAGGGTGAAGCTATTGATAAATATTTCAATATTATGATTAAAATAATTAGTCACATCATAGTATTTGGATAAAATTTGGAAGAATCTAGTATACTACAAAATATATTTATGAATATTCATAATATATTTGAAACAAATATTTTAACCATTTAATATTGATAAGATCATTCCCTTTATGATTTACATTATACTATTTTCATTATTAAATTAGAAAAGAATCCATTGTTAATGAATAATTCATAACAGGATATAGATTACAAAACATTGAACGAAATGAAAAATAATGAAGATCAAATGTAATCCTCAAGTGTCTTAGAGAATGATGATGAGAGTACTAAAATACACAATAATATATGTCTTTTATATCAATGATTCTGAAAACAATGAGAGGTAAGTATAAATTAAATCTATAACTAAAATGTTTTATGTAGGTTGGATATAATATATTTTGGGATATTATCCTATAAGAGGTAATTGTGTAGAGAATGATGGGAATGAAGATGAGGATAATAATTAGTGGAAATTTCAAGGTAGATCTATCAAACAGATAATAAGTTAGTGAAATGAATAAATAGAATACATAGAGAAAATGAATGTAGTATGATGAGTATAGGGTCTATATTTTTTTACCACCAAGTGGTAATTGTAAAAAGCATTATCTATGAAGGGGTTACAACTTCATGGAATGTGTTGATAAAATAGGATAGTGTTCAATCCGTGAATGTAGAAAGAAGTGGATATGACTTATATAGTTAACATTATTAAAATTATACTTTAATTATGCCTTTTTGGACATAATCAAATAACGAAATATTTCATGTCTCTTAAATAGGATGTGTGAAATATGATGAATTATGAAGATAACAATTTTATTTTAAAAATTTAATAGAATAGGTATATCAAGATTCTTAAATTGAATGTGGTTGAATATGAGAGAATCACGAATGAGATTGGGAAAAAGGTAAATAATCAATATGATGTTCTTAATCACGGTAAATCAATAAGACTTAAATTTGAAAATACCATTAGCCATGTGACGATTTAATTTTATAAGAAAGTAGAAATAATACACGAATCATCATAGTGTATTTGGAACTCTTGTTTATCAAAATAAGTAATATCTCATTCTATTTAATGTAAAAGAATCTAACATATTTTATCATATAGTATAGGTCCAAAATGAAAATGTAGGTAATTTAGGGATGAAGAACCCCTAAAATGAACCCTAAAATTGACAATTATGTGTTGAGTGACCTTATGAAGAAATGTTCTTAAAATATTATGAAGAAGAATATTAATATTGAACCAAGAAAACCTACAGATTTTCAATGAATAATTAAATAGTTTCTTAGAAGATCCAGTTTTAGGAGAAACATCTAGTGTTATAGAATTTATAGACATAATTAATATTTTTCCTGTTGTGACATGCCAATACTATAGAATCAGACAAGGATGAAAATTGTACTGCTACTTAGATGACAAAAGTAATAGATATATGAGATGATAAATAGAAAATGACAACTCATATGAGATACATGTCCAAAATAAGTTGAAGGGATTAAGGAGATATATAAATGACATATGAAAAATGGTCACTATGTATTATAATATTTTTCCATGATTCCAATTCAACAACAATGGGTGACCAAATAATGGAATATACAGAAGATCACCAAGGATGAAAGATCACTCGATATTGAAGAGGATTATGATGAATTTATGGGGGAAAAGTGTTATATATAAGAAAATGAATTCTCAAAACACATGTATATTGACTAAAATATCGTGAAAATTATAAAATATCATGATGATTGTAATGTAAATTTTTTAAATTAAATTTAATTATATATCATAGTTATTGGAAGTTCTTAACTTGAGGCCCAAAAATAAAATAAAATTATATCTTATTTTTTTATGGAATCAATCTTATTTTTCTAAGTTTGAATCATATATGTGATGATATGAATGAGTTAATTTTCAGTAAAAACATATGTCTCATAAATTTTACTAATGGTGGTAATATTTTAACTTCACTTGAGCTAAATAGTAGAAATTTTTTATACAATATAGAAACAAAATATTCTTGCTACTTCTGTTAAATTGAAAAAAAATTGGATATAATGACGGGTAATAATTTTCAAAGGATCATGAGACTACTGTCCAATTAATATATAATGATGTAATAGACTCATATTAATAGTTAAACATAATATTTCTATTTAATAATATAGAATGTGACAAACACTCAAGAGAGGTATAAACGTTTTGAAATTCAGAACACCAGGCCTCTTATGTTGATAAATTATATTTTTTGTAGGTTAATGATAAATGATTCCACTCATATATAACATTATTAAATCTCAATTACTAATTATTAAACTATAATGATGAATTTTAGGTTTATATAACACATGTATGAGGTACAAGATATTTTAAAAACGTCTGTACAACGATTCAAAAAATGACAAGGATATGCATCAATAAATTTCAGATTTGAAGTTGGTAAAGAGTTAACAAGAATATAATTTAAATCCTATACAGAAAAAATATAATAAAGAAATATTATAGTAAAAAATATATTCCATAACAAAATGTATTTTTTGAGAGAATGAATTGATCATAGTACAGATGGGAAGTAAAATAACGGCAGGATATCATTATTCAAAATTTATCTTTGGAAAATATGATTTCATAACTATTCATATTAAGAAGATATGTTTTCAAAAATAGATTAAATTATGACTTCATATTAGATTTGGTACATAAGGAATACCATTTTTTAATTTTTATAGTTTTTGGTATCCATTGAATTAGGATAAATAAAAATTAAAAACTAGGGGAGTTTGATGTAAAGGTAATGGATGATATATTTTTTGGGATATCTATCAAGTGGAATGTTTATGGATTATTGAACATAAAGATGAAAAAAATTGAATCTTATGATGTGAAAATTATTTAAAGTATTTATATAATTAATTCTTCATATGAAATATTTTTTTATGATGTTAATATAAACTACTAGTAGAATTTTAAAGAAGAAGGTGTTTTATATGTTGAATTGGACCAAATATTATTGACTTTCATTCAGTTATAACTAGTGATTAGAAGATTATGGTAATGAATGAAAAATATTTATACCAGGGGTATAATAAAAATGTTGATACATGGAGTATTATTTTAAAATTGGAATCTCTTTTAAAGTACATGAAATGGATGTAGTATGAAAACTAAACATCTTTAATCACATAAATTAAGCCACATTTAGTTCTTTATACCATTCAATATAAATATAGGATTGATAATATGGTTAATAAAATAAATATTATTAAAAAAAATGTATATGATACACTCTTCACAATTCTATATTTGATACCAACCAATGAGACACAATTTTAACCATTAATGATTATAGTATAAATAACTAATATTGGGTTATATATTTGACCAAGACCTTTGAAACACCACCAAATATATATTTTCATTATATATAAGAACAATTGTTTTTGAGAAAGAGTAAAACCAGCAAGTGAAACGAGGTTTTCAAACACTACAGCACATTAAAAAATTATTAAAGGCCATCTTAAACAAATTAGACTTAATATCCTTAAAGAATTTTCAGGAGAGAGATGTAACCTCTTTGCTTGGGTTATCTCTGATATTGCCTTTGAAATAAGAGGCCATCTTACCCCACACTCGCAAGAACTCCTTCTCATCTATTTTCTTGTTGTTCAACCCTCTAGTTAGGAGTAATTGTTGTTTTTCTATCCACTCTCTTTGGTCCTTATTCATGTCAACATGAATCTATCTTCCTTGCATCCATTCTGTAGCCTTAGCAGAAGCACGGAGGGCTACCACCTTCTTTAACATCCCCTCCTATGAATGTAATAGAAATACCCATGTATATTTCTTGATCACAGCCTCCCCTTCTGGCTCCCCAGGCATCCCCTTCACTTCAACCTTGGTAGGTGAGGCCGATTCACTCACTTGCACCTCCACTTTCTTTTCACCAATATTATCAATTGGCCCGGTTCCTACCTCACACTGCAGACTTGGGGAAGCAGTATCCTCCACCACTCATATCACCTCATCTGTATATAAGTGCATCACCTCTTGCTGATCTCCTTTATGTGGGGACTTGTTCTCATTCAACTCGAAGACCAAGATTTTCTGGTCATCCACTCTCTCCATTGATTGGGACTCGATCTCCTTAGGTTTCCCCTCTTTTTTCATCGACTGGGTCTCCATCAGTCTAGGCATATAAGAGTAGTCTTTTCACCCCTTCGGTTTCAGCTTCATAGAAACAATGCAGCACCCTTGGTCTCTATTCTCTTTGTACCTTTTATTCAGTCTTTGGTTTTTCAAGACATTTCCCACCCCTCCCAAGCCATTATCATTGAAAAATTGTCCATCACCCTCAGATTCAGTCTCATATGAACCCTTGGAAAATCCCTCACACTCTTCCTCTTTTCTCAAGCTCCCAAAATGGTTATTGAGGGAAATGCAGGATTGAGCTCCCCTCGAGTTGAAGTTGTTCATGGTATATAGTTGCCTACGTTCCACATGTGAAATCTTCTCCCACCCATGACCTGTCTTTGATTTATTATTTCTATTAGAAATCCTTCCAGAGACCATGAAACTTCAAGCCCTCACCACCATTGCATAAGATATGGGATTTTGACCTGCCGCATCCCCAAAAACTAATCCATTTGATTCAGCAGCTCCAATAGCCTCCACTAGAAACTGAGTATGAGCAGTGAGAGTGTCACGAGTACCATCAACCACTTCACCTGCCAGAGTTCCCTAGGCCCTAACCCTTTTGTGAGGGGGAGTATCCAAGTCACCTTGCAGCCTTGTGAAGACTTCCACCACACATGGACCTTGAGGCAAAACTAAGTCTAGTTTGTAGACCCTAGCTCCACCAGAGTACTCAACCATCTCTGAATCAACCTCGTTCTCCTCTGATTGCTCATCCGTACCATTAAAAATCTACACCTTATGGTTCAAAATAGATTCATCCAGCACCACATTCCCCTCAATTGCACCAATCACTTCTTGTTGAATGTTACTCCTGCAGCAACAGTCCGAGACCGAGTGCCCTATTCAATGACATCCCAGATAGAAATCAGGCCACAATTCGAAGATAACTCCTTGTTTCCAAAAAAACTCCTCTCCAACCAAAATCAACAGCCTCTCCATGGGGGCCTTTGAAACATCATCCTCGACACATAGTTGAGGAGAAATCATATGGAATACCATCAAAGTCCAACTATCAGAGCATAGAAATATACCTACCATATTGCCTAACATCCTGATAATTGTGGGGTTCTGGAAAGGAAGAGGTAAATTCAGGAAGCTTACCCAAACAACGAATGAGGGTATACCCCAATCCATGATGATATCGGTAGACCAGAGAATAATAAAATAGTTGCATCCATTTATTGCATGAGGGATCGGGACCAGGAGGCAATCAGATTTTCCTCTGAGGATAAAAGATTCTACAGGTGATGCTGATTGAAGAGACCCACCACTACACACTTCTAACGATCCCATGAAGGAAAAACAAACCGATCTAAAACATCGACAGAGGGATGGTGACCTCTGAATTGGGAAAAAAGCATCAACCGATGAATATTTGAGGCCTCATTGAACTCTTTAGTATATATTGTGAGCAGGGGAAATCCATTGTGGAGGTCAGGGACCTTAGGGAAAAGTGAAATAGATGGAAAGGGGGGAAGGCAATTCAGGTTCGTGAAAGGGGAGAAGGATCGAGACAACAAGGGGGAAAGAAGACCCTGCCCCGCTCCCCCGCCGTGGAGGAGGGGTTCAGAGCCGCAGACATCTCCGCTAGGGCATCACCACCGAGGGTCGAGCTTCGCAGCCAAATTACCTCCTCTCAAACCTCTGAATCATCCATTGGTGAAGTTTTCATTGTCTATTAATGAACCAATTGGGCCTATTTTCCCAAGACCTTTGAGGATTATAGTTTTATAGAATTAAGAAATACTCTATTAAAATAAATTATAGATTTCTATCCAAATTGGAATATTTCCCATTATAACCATCTTCTTAGGTACTATATAAATACTTTAACATCTCTCACAAAATTCTCCATTGATGATACCGTTCATGTCATATCTTACATAATATAATTCTTTATAACCTATGGAAATGGAAACATAATAAATAGAAAGATCATATTTTCTATATGGGTAAGAAAATGATATATCAATTTATCTTCAAATTTAATCATATGATAGACATCAGAGCTTGACAACATAATCGATGTGCACGAGCATAACATAACATAATTTATACCCTATAACACTAGGATCATAAGGAATTATTCATGGAATAAAACTTTCATATAACTCATGATCCAAATGATTCACTAATAATAAACCATGAGAGATCATTATTGTTTAAAGGAAAAATTATAACTAATAAAAAGTATAGGCAAACCATTTTTTATTATTAGACATAATAATTTCATCCTAAAATCAACTAAATATGATAATTAAAACATTATTTTAGAAGTAATGTCATTCTAATTAACTATTTAATCTATTAAGAGTTACTTAAATTTATAAATCTGTTCTATCATTTAAAATCCTCTTAGTTAACCTTATCATGTTAGCCAATGTATTTAAGAGAAATATTGAGATCACTCATAATCGTGAGCTATATTATGCTCAACCATCATCATGAGATATATCCAAGAACTATTACTTGAATTAAGTACATCGAGATTATATTTCACATTAAAATACATAGAAACATCCACCATTAACTTTATAACGTGATTCACTAGTGGAAGATAAATAGGTTTCAAAAATATTTCCTCTTAACAATATTTCCCATTGATAAAGTAAAAGTTTTTGTTTAATAATCCTTAAAAATAATCATTATAATATATTTATAGAAAGAAAAAGGATATAATCATAAGAAAATATATCAATGAAGCATAATTTTTAGTAAATTATGTTTACGTAGATGAAAATTTCATTTAAAACATAATTTTAACATATCTTTGAAAATTGGGAAAATATCATTTTATTTTGGTATCCTTAAAAACTAAAAATTTCATTGTAAATAACCATAGTAACTTGTAAACGAATATTCATATAAAATAATTTTTTTGAAGGTAATAAAATTTGTTCATGTGGTAAATGATAAATAAGACATTCCTTTTATTCTTCAATAAAAATCGAAATTTTAGTTCTACTTAATACATTGCAATAGATTCATTTAAATAATTTATAAAAAAATGTAGAGGTATAGAAATATTATATCCCAAACATTAATGTATATAAAATAACTTCTATAGAAAACTTGACGAATATGGACACTGATTAAAGATTAAATATACCATTGAGGAAATAAGGTCAATTTCCTTAAAAAATCTCAATCAATTTAACTAAAAATGAAAGGAATGTGTAAATAATAAATAAATATTCCAATAATAAAAAGATTATAAGAAAATATCTGGTTGTTAATGTATATGGATTCTATAATTTCCATCAATAAAAAATTTAACAAACACAATCCCAAAAATAAATGATATTATAATATAAACCCTTAACTCTTTGGTTACATTTGAACAGTAATCCCATTAAAAACATAATATTAAATATAATTTTAAAGACTAGGAATACAAATTTATACATGATGTAATATATTAAATGGGTATTATATACACTATATAAACACAAATAGGTGGATAAAATGAAATATGTATCATCCAAACAACATTGTGATGAAGAATCTATATAGTTTTGGTAGCCACAAAATCAAAACATTTTGAAAGGGAGAACCTTATATTTATTTTTAAATCCCTAATATTTTAATAATAAGTAAATAAAATAAATCTTAGGAAGTATATATTCTTAAAAAACATTGTGATTTTGGAATATGTCTCACATAAATAAATATTTGAAGATAAATCTATTCCTCAAGTCATATCATACATTATACATGATCTTAAACTGCAGAATAATAAATTTAGTTTTATTATACATACATTCCATAAAAATATTCACACTTTTAATATATATATGATTCAATTATTACATTATATCACATGTTCATTAATATTTATTAATTAAAATAATTTTTATTGGGGTTATTTGTTTTTATTTCCATGCATGTTTAGTTTTTTTTTTCCCATTCCTTTCACCTTGGAAATGGTTTCATAATCTCCAGAATCATAATAATGTCATGAAATAAATTAGACCACTTTGTAGATATAGCATTCCATACATACTCATGAGTAATGTTTTCACTTTTAAATAGATGGAGAAAAAGAATTTCAAATAGTGATTCACCATTAAAAAAATAATTATATCATACATATAATATATAATTCTTAAATATATAATTATTAATATCTACATAAAGTTGAAATGGAAAATTAATCACATCACTTTTCGAAGGTGGTAGTCTATACATACACATATATGATGTTATTATCTTACAATGGAAGGGAGGTTCAGAAGGTATATAATATTTTATCTTTAAATAATCATAATAATGATATAAGCATAATATATAATAATTAATTATTTATATACAACTATCCACGAGAGGATATGATGAAAAATAAAATATGTCAGTTGTGGAGATGGTAGTCTATATGTACGAATGACAACATATTTTGTTTTACATTTAGTTATAATGATTACCTTTTCTTTAGGAAACCTCCTTTATATATCTTCTTAAGGACCCTTTGGTTGGACCTTTAAGAAGACAATAAACACTTCAATGTCTCTAGGTAAGTTTATAATTATATTGGTTAGGGTTTTCTATAGTTAAATTGTTAATAAATGTTTCTCAAATAGAGGATAGGAGGTCCCCTTTAATAAATGAGGTGGGTGGTAATCATGTAAATACATGAAATATATATATATATATATATATATAAACTCTTTTCATATATCCCCAATATTCCATAGAATCTAGGATAAGGTGTAATTAAATTCAAAAAATAATATTTAAACAATTTTATGTGGACTTTTGAACCTTATACCTTGTTTTATCAGATCATTAGCTCAATTTAACATTACCATGGTACGAAAATAGTTTTTCTTTTAGGTTCAATAATACCATTATAAAAGGTTTTGGGGTCATAAGTGTGAAATGGTTGTTATTTTAGACCATTTACCATTCACTTGAAAAATAAAAAGTATTTTTATAATACATAAAATGTTTAATTATATATTTATTAACATAAAATATCCATAAATTAATTTTTCTGATTATTCACATAATTTCAACTTAAAAACATCAATATTATAATGTTTTTTAAATTTGATTATTCAAAAAAATAAAAACCTTTAAATTTGATCCATAAAAATCTGGAATGATTATCTAATCATAAAAACATCACTTTTATTATATTAACTCTAATGAAATTGAATTTTGAGTCACTTATACAAGAACTACATTGATGATGTGTATCCATTTTCGTTAATTATTTCATTACCAAAAAAATCAATCATAAAAATAATTTATACATATTAAAAGTAACCATTTATAACCATTCAAAAAATCATTTTTCTCTTATGGAAATACATTAGATATATTAAAATAATGATAGTGACATATTATCACTTATTTGTTATTTAAAAAGTATATTGCAAAGAACAATAAGAAAATGTAAAAAAATCCATATTTGATAATATAGTATAATGATTGATTAAATAAACAAATCAAATGAGATTATGAAATGTGTTTGAAATATTTGATTACTTATCCCAAAATTTTACCGTGTCTAACTATTTTTACCCATTACCTAGGACTAAAACTTTTACCGTTGTTACTATTCATTGTGACTAAAGAGTGAGTTGAACTTATTAAATAGTATTAATTCATATGATACCAAATAAAAAATTTATTTTATAGGATTCAATTTATAAGAGTTATAGAAATTTCTTTTAAAATCTATTCAAAAAATAAGTAAGAATCATTTTTAGATGAAGTATTTTTTTTATCATAAAATTTTCTTTAATCTCCTTCATTTTCTAGTAACATAGATTATATGAATATTAATATATTTTATTGATTACATGATATAAAAATTATATTATAATAATTCAATAAGAGTGATTATTTTAACATATTATGATAAAAATACATTGTCCATATAATTTTTTTTGAAAAAATAACTTGTTTACCTTTATATGATTTTATCTTCAACTATAACCATTTGGTAATAAATGTGTGACTTATAGTTAATTTCATTAAATTATATATGAATATATTTAATGAAATTTATAATTCACAAGTAATCGTGATACATGATATAGAATAATATATTTATATGATAAATTAATCTATTAATATAAAAAATAAGTATTTTTATCATTTAAAATTGAGTACTTATTTCCTATGAATTAATAAGATATTTTTTATTAAAAAAAATTATAAATATTTTTCAGAGTTTATTTATTCTTATTATAACCCTCCAATAAATCATAAAGATAATAAAATTCACATTTTCAAGGTATATTATGGTTTGTGTAATGATGGGGTTTCATTCGATGCACACTCTTGAACATAATATTTATTTAAAATAAAAAATGTTATAAAATATTGGAGTGTTACAATATACACCCTTAATGAAATTTAAACCTCACAATTTTATCTTTTTCCTAAAAACAATGTCCCATAAAATTCTCACAATCAACTTAAAACTATTGATGATAAATATAACATAGGGGAAGGAAATACCTTTTACTTGAAATATATAAAAATTTCTTTTTATGTGAACATGATTTCCACTATTAGTACTAGGAAACATGTCATTTAGAAAATAAATATTCAGATATTCATTTACCATTTTTATAATTATACATTTGAATGTGTTCCATAAATCATACCTTCATACATGAGACATATTATCCACGTAAGTCTCCATAGATTTATCTTTCTCTAGGTTTTTTATGAGGAATTTATTTACCATCAATATGGAAAATGGGATAAAATATACTTACTTGACTTATTTATAAAACATAATATTTTTGTTGTAATTGTAATAGTTTTACACCCTTAATTTATGTTATAATATAAAAAATTAGGATGAATTTATCATACATGAAGCATTAAAATTATCATTAAAGGGATCAAAAAATCCATAAAAAGATGAAAAATTATTCTTCATATTTATAACCATTATCTGAAACCTAAATTGTTATCACATATTTTTATTATGTCCAAAATTAATAAACATGTATACATAATTTTTGAAAACATAAAAAGTAACCCTAATATTTCAACATAAATCACTTCACAAATAATTAACCTTAAATATCCTCAAAAATATCTACAACAAATTTAAAAGAAAAAACTAGAATGATTTAGTCACACAATCTTCTACGATCAACAAAACACTTATTATTAACTAACATTAATCACTCATAAAGTCACATAATAAATAAATATATACCATAATCACATATTCTCAAAAATATACTAATAATTTCTCAAAATAACATTAATCAACAGAAAACCCCAAAAAACTTATATAGTTCTACAAGATAAAAAATAATTATTCATCAAATAAAATCCCACCTATGAAAATAATATTCTATTTACCATAATAGGATAATATTCCCAGTATAGTGAAAATTATTCAAAAAAACATTGATCACTTAGTCACCAAATCACATTTCAATCCTACCATTATCCATACATATATTCCCAAAGTATGATAATCCCTTTATCCATATTTACCATATTTACCTCATCATCAAATAGCTAATTAACCATAAAGGTTATGTTTTTATTTAAAATTATGTCCCTAGAACCATTCATGTGAAAATATATCTCACTAAATCACATGATAAGAATAATATTTACACATATCTTAATGATATATTAAAATCAAGTAAACTAGTCCCTACATTTCATTAGTCACCATAGAATCATGTAACATAAAACCTCAAAAGGATATATATTCCATTAAATTTATGACCATAGATACATTTATCAACCAATAATGATTTAGTTATCTCAAAAATTATCCTCATCTCATAATTTATAGACAAGTAATGATATATAAACTGCTCACTAATACCAATTGAGACCACCCTAGACCCATACACCCATATCTGATGCTAAAAATATACTCTTCATAATTCTGGAATTAATACCAAAAACTGAAACAAAAATTTAACCATCCTTAATTATAATGTCAATATCAACAATTTTATCACTTATATGCACAATAACATTGAGGTTTAGAGTTTTATAGAGTTAATAATAGCCATTCATGATGCAAAAAAAATATTTTTTCTCCAAATTGTATTTTTTTCTCAATATAACCATGTTTTTATGTTCTATAAGAAGACTTCAGCATCTACCAAAAAAAATACACATGAAATCATTATATTGATACCTTACTTAATATATTTTCTTCATAACCAGGGGAAATATAATAATAAGAAAATATTAGATCATATTCTTAGTGAGGATAAACATTAGATATGTCAATCGATGATCATATGTTAGAATAAGATAACAATATGGGTATAAGAGAATAATCAATGGTCCTGAGCATAACATAACAGAATTCAAACTCATCAAAACCTAGATAAAAAAACATGAGTTATAAAATGTGGCATAAACATAAGACAAGAGTCATATGAGTCAATAATAATAAACCATATTAAATAAGTCTTGTTCAATGTGTCCATTAAAACTTATACAGAGCACAATGAAATGGTATTTTTATTCTGGGATATTAGAATTTCATCACAGAATATCTGAAAAATAATTTTTAAAAGATTTAGTTAGGAGTACCATTCTTCCAATTAACTCCAATATATCTTGTGTGTTATATATATTTAGTAAACATTATCATCACTTATGTGCACCATACATCAAGTTAACTCCAAAATATTTACCAATGCATTGGGGAGCTATATTAGACTCAGAAATCATTAAGATATATATCAGTCTCACCCATCATCATAAGATATATCAGTCCCACCCTTCATAATCAACAATTTCCATGAACCATAACATGAATTATAAGGAATTTTGAATTTGGTATCCTCGGGATAACTATTTGTACTATGTTTTCATATATATTAGATGTATTGAATATTAATAAAACTACTTATTACAAGTTTTTTGTTGTTCTTCATGACTCTAATGTCATAATTTCCTAGAGTATACATCGCATTAATAAGGTTATAGCAGATCCCCACTATGATGAGAACATTGATGATTTAAGATGATATTCTTAAATAATGTTTTATGGTATGATAACAAACTATGATGGATCACATGGTATATAGACTATCATGTGTGAGTACTCATAATCAGATGAGACTTCTTCTCATGAAGTTTTTACTTGATAATCTCTAATACCTGTGATTATGAGAATAGATCTGCTAGTGAGAATTCATCATGTTTTGGTGTCATTAGATATTCCTATCTGTGAGCATGTTTTATGGTCCATAGTCTTTATTTTTATTTTTAATTAATGTTATAACTCATGTACATAGATGTATTTTGTAAACTATGACAATAACAGTTCATGGTGATGTTCGATATGTTAGGTTCATCGTAAGTAACATTTAATTGATGGATAAGTCTAGGGAGCATTTATACCTTATATATTTATAGAAAATGATATATTGGCCCTTTTATTGAAAATTAATTATCATATTAATTTCCATGGACATAGTGTAATGACATTTTTATTTCATATAGTTAAATAAATACATATCAAGAAATTAGGTTGGTGACATGAATGTGAAACTTTCTTGATGATATATTATAACAAAGGAATTATATTACACAGTGATAATTTTTTGTGGTTTTAGTCATTACAGTATTAATTTATTTCTCTTGGATTAATTTACTAATTTCTATATCTTAATCTTATACATTAGGAAATCCCACCTGATGGAGATGAGAAAGAATCTTGGAGGTTCATACACTAAGTGTTTCCACTTATCTTGATTAAATTATACTTTAATTTCATTAATGGAAGAAATATTATTCTCAAGAATAAGAAAAATATTATTAGAGTTATATTGATCATATAAATTAAATAAATATTTATTATCCTCCATATGAACAAAAATATTAGTTTATGTTATCGAATATTTAATAAATATTTATTCTCCATTATGTGAATGAAATATTTAATTATGCATAAAATATTTATTTGGGTATCCAATAAATACTGAGGAGTTCGAACGGACCAAGACCATGTCCAATGATAAAATAATTATTTATAAGCTGATAAATATTATTTATAAATTTTCAAAATTTATTACACCACAAAATAATAATAATATTATTATGTGGCATGGTGATTTTTAATGTGTTTATATATTATTTAATTACTAATACGAAATTAAATTATATTTTAACCATAAACCTAACTCTACAAATAAGTGGTTATGTCTATTGTGCATGGCATCAAAAATCTAGAATATAGAATTTTTCACATAATGAATTCTATATCGACTCCTCCTTCTCTCACCCTCTCAATAATGAGAAACATCAGATATATTTCTTCAATACCAAAGAATATATGATCATGAACAAAAAATGGGATACATTCGATTCACTATGCTAGCCTTCAGAGATCAAGTGGTGTTGTTCAGAGATCATTAGAGAATATGTGGATCACCACAAGAGTAATTTTATCCTTGGATCCTCACATAATAATAAAAAAAATCTGAAATGGACTTTTCAGATGATCAACATTCATCAATGAATAAAGTTCCAAATCCCATGTATTTATTTTGTTATATATTAAATAAATAAATTTTAAAATTGACCTACAAGATCCTCACTCATGGTTTCAAGAAATAATTATTAAATGAAGTTTTAATATATATTACCACCATTGCATGTTTTTGTTATGCCCAGAACCTTCAAGTGGTTTCAAAGTAGTGACATTAAAATTTATAATTTTTTTTGATTTTTGATCAATAAAAAATTGTGGTTATATTTTTATTTGATGTTATTCAATATTTAATTTGATTTCAATTAACAAGTTATCGACATACTAATCATGTTTGTTTAGTGTTTCTTTTTCTTAATGGTTTAAGAACAGATGAAGAATGATCCTAGATTCAATTGTGAAGTGTAAAATATTTGGCTAGTAAAATTGGGTTACATGATGTGTAGTTGGAGTACATATTGTTTACCCATGAACATTATACCTATATGTTCCACACAGTTAAGTACATACCATGCATTTATTTCACACCACCCGTTGATCGTTCTAAACTACCACATGGTCTTCAGATACATGGTTTGTAGATAACATGTACATGCCATGTATTTTGGCTAAGTTAATATTCCAAATCCACAGGAATGCGACTTAGATACATAGAAACAAATATACATGGTGTGTAGCTAGATTATACAAGTCGTGTAGTCTCCTAATTAATGGAAGAAATAAATTACATTAAATAGAGAATAAAATCATTAAAACATTAATTTATAGATTGACACCTATTGTGTGTTTGATAATTTAATAATGTTTTTAAAAATTTTTAAATGATTAAATAGTTTATTGTAAAAAATATTTTATTATTGGTTTTATTGTTTATTTTCCATCAATGAAATTAAATAGAGATATCTCCAATTAAGTTTGAATGTTCATTAGGATAAAAGGAAATGAATTTTTTAATTTTTTAATTTATTAATTCAAGAACATTTATCTTAATAATGATGAAATTAAGGATAGCATGTTACTTTTTGTGTACTTATTTCATGTATGGCTGATCATGATCATGAAAAAGACCTATGTTTGTGTTAGAATTTAATTTATTTAACTTATTTTATGGGTTTTAAATTATTTAATAATAAATTATTACTTGTTAGTCATCCATACATCCATTATTATGTAGGACCAAAATGTCTAAGGATATTTATATAATTCACTTTAACCAATCCTTTGGTTCCATTCACTTGTATGTGAGTAATAAATACATGTAATTAAAGAAGTATCATAAGGCTTGTGGAGGCAGTTTGATAATGAACCATGATGATTTCAACTCATTGATACATAAATATATAGGTTGAATGTTTTAAATCATTCCTGGACCAGAAAAAAGATTTATTCCCCTAGGTAATAGGTTGATTTATTTTTTGCTCATTAAATAATCCATTAGATAAGATCATGATCAGGTCATTTAATTAATTAATTAATTAATTTATATTAATTAATTATTTTATGTATGATCATAATGATTCCAACTCATTTGTACATAGATATAAAGGTGGATATTTTAACTCATTCCATGACCCAAAAATAGATTTTTTCAGTTAGGTCATAGGTTGATTTAATGTCTGCAAATTTAATAAACCATTTGATAAGATCATCAATAGGTCATTTAATTTATTTATTTCAATGAATTAATTATTTTTTTTATGCAAGACTGCATTCACACAAATGAATGAATAAATATGAAAAGAGGAAAATTAGATAAATGAATTATGAATAAATGTTTTATCGATCATGGTTAATTAATTAAGTATCATCCACTTAACATTAAAAAGACATGTAAAGGATAAATCAAGATAAAATTTATGAATAAATTACTTAAAATACCTCAATATAATATTAAGTCATACTAAACCTTCCATTACTTGATTTGGAATGAAAATATAAACCTAAGTGTAGTGTATGGCCACAGTCTCGACACTAACTCTTATCAGGGAGTTCTCAAGAGAGTTATGGGTTGATTAACTGAACTTCTATTATGGTTTACAGAAAAAGTCTATTCAATAAAAATTTAGAGATAAGTGTTGAGGAAATCTAGATCATAATTTTAGGATAGAGTTATCCACTCGATGGATCAAAGAGCTTCAAGTACAATGTTGGCCAGACCGTTAACCAAATTACTGTCATATGTTTTTCATAGAAAAAGTATGGATCATTAAGAAAATTAATGGGTATCCTTTCCAATAAAATGTTAAAGAAAATAGAAATTCCAAGTTCAATGCTGAGGGAAATTGGGACTTGATAAAATAAAGGGAGATTTAATAAAAAAATATTTTATTTTATGTCACCTAATTTTTAATCAAGTAAAAGTACTAATAATATTCACTTTTTAATTTTATAATTAAATGAAATTTTTGTCATCCACACTATCCCTATGGTCAATATGGGAGATATATACCCTCTTAATTGGAAGTAACTTCTAGTAGTTTTTTAGATGCCATTGTGTTTTATTACACCGTGAATGGAAATATTACATTCTAGAATCATCAATGCCTATTCAACGTACTAAAGAGTCATGTAACAAAGATTTTCTAGTCTATGAAAAAAACTCGAGTGATGTAATCGATGTTCAATGTTTTATGATTTTGTTTATGTCTATTGAAATCATAAAGTCTCATAAAAACGTGGATGTGTATAGTATGCTTTAGAAACTTCATTTTCTATACCCATAGAGATCCAGAAAGGAATATTTTTGATATTTCCAAGGTTATTTTTCAGTGAAATCATGGAGAGGATACACCAATGGGGCCTCACATAGTCGTACTCATTAGATATATTGAGTGCCAAGAGGATCTATAGTGTAAACTACCCAAATAACCAGGAACCAACCTCAATATAGAATCACTCCCTCAGATCTTATCCCACTTTATTGTGAATTTTAATATGAATAACATTAAAGAATCTCTCCAATATCTTATTACCCTTCTTCTCCAAGTATATAAGGATACAAATCATGAAAAACCTTTGTCCATATGGTTGAAAAATGGAAGGGAAAGAGAAGTGATTTAGGACCAATGCTTCTTCATTCACTTGAAACAATAGTATGATTAAGGGGAAAGCAATGGAATAAGATGTTGTGTGTTTCATATGTGGCATTAGGGGCCACTGGAGAAAAAACAACACTTATCTAAATAAGCAAGGGGAATCTTCAGGTGCATTTTTTATCAGTGGAAATTTATATTTTTCTATAAATCGGGTATTAGATATAGATTTTTGTTCTCCCATATGTATTCAAATATAGGATCCAAGTATATTTATAAATATTTTCTAGTGGGAGGTAGATCAATTAGAATCCAATAGATCTAAACTTCTTGTCATGGCTATCAAGAACTACCACCTCACCTTGCTAACTGAAATGATCTTGGTTTTAATGATTTACTATTTTGTGCCTTCAGTTACTAAAAACATTATTTATCTATCCAAACTTGATACTTATGGTTTTGCAATCAAATTTGGTAATAAATGTTTCTAATTTTATAAATATACCATTTTTTATGGTAAGTAACATATAAATAATTATATTTATGTGTGGGATTACATGAACCAAGTAATGAGAATAGATAATGATGTCACCTCAAATGACCTATACCACACATAAATTTGGAATCAATATCTAGGTAATTTAAATAAACAATGATTTTATAAATTAGAACAAGATGAATATTAATATTATTTTGAAATAAAGACACCTTGTTCATATCCTGTATGTTTACAAGGAAAAATAACTAAATCCCTATTTAGTGGGAAAGGTGAAAAGTCTAAAGAGCTTCTTGAATTAGTCTATACTGATGTTTGTGGACCGATTCTTATTGATGAAAGAGGTCGATACTCATATTTCATCAATTTTACTAATGATTTTAGTAGATATGGATATGTCTACCTAAGGAGGTATAAGTTTGATTATTTTGATAAATTAAAAGAATTCAAGAATAAATTTGATAACCATATTTGTAAGAAGATTAAGAAACCTTACATAGAGCGTGGTGGGGAATATCCTAATTAATACTTCATTGAATATTTATGGGAGTTTGGGATATTATCTCAACTCACACCTCCTTATACACCTCAGTGGAATGGTGTTATCAAAATGAGGAACTGAAACTTGTTAGACATATTGAGATCAATAATGATTCATGCAATTATTACATTATCCATTTGGGGACATGGGTTACAAATATAATCATACATAAAAAAATGAGTGTAGACTAAAGCGACAGATAGTATACCATACTTATTATGGAATGGAAAGAAACTAGTTTTGTCTTACTTACATTTGTGGGGTTGCAACGAAATTTTTAAGACCTTTTTAGGCAACAAGATTACTCCCTGAGGCACAAATTGTATTTTTATAGGATATCCTAACGAAATAATGGGATAATACATATAAAATCTCCCAGATTAAAAGGATGTTCTTTAAACACATCAGATATTTCTTGAGGATGATCTTATCTCTAAAATAAATAGTTCGAGAAAGATAGACTTTTATGAAGTTAAAGTTATAGATATATAAGAGTTTGGCATAGGAACAAATTCCACAAAACCCCATTGAAGAAGAAATTGTTCCAGAGACACAATTACTATGTAGGAGTAATAAAGGGGTTATAGAACCATAATGGTATGGTTTTTTGTCAAAAAATATGGTGACTCATTAATAGTTGATAGTAATTATCCTATAACCTACAAGGAATTAATAAGTTTCATAGATGTTTCTAATTGTAAATATTCTATGAATCCTGAAATAGATTCGATATACTAAAACCAAGTATGTATTTTCATAAACCCTCCTATAGATGTAAATCCCCTTGGTTGAAAATGGGTATTCAAGGAGAAAATGGACATGAAATTACAATTCAGTACCTATAATGAGTGAATAGTTGTAAAAGGTTTTAAATATTTTTAATTAATTGCATATTATGAAACATTTTCACCAGTTACAATGATTAAAACCATCATAATTCTACATTCCATTACATCGTTCCATTATTATAATATTTATAAAATGTATGTAAAAAAACCTTCATTAAAGGTAAAATTTAGAAAGAAGTCTATATGACACAAACCAAAGGGTTTGTGACTCCAAATAATTCCAACAAGGTATGCAAGTTGCAAAGATCAATTCAGGGATTAAAGTAAGCATCTAGGTCATGGAACATTCATTTAGATAAGGCCATAATAGAATTTGGTTTCATAAATAAGGAATGTGTTCCATGTGTCTATTATTTTGATGTCATATTAATCATTATAAATGAAATACCAGTCTTACATTATGTTATGATGTGGTTGAATTAATTCTTCTCTATGAAGTACATAGGCGAGGCACCATATATTCTTAGGATCAAAATCCCTTTTGATAAATCCAAGACGTTTTTTTGGCTTATGTAAAAGTAAATACATTGATATGATGATAAATATATTTTTTATAGAACAATCCAAGTGGGTATTGTTTCCAGCATCACATGGCATTCATCGTTCCAATAAAATGTGTTCCTAAACATAGAAAAAATAAATAGGATGGAAAGGATTCTATATGGAATAATGATTATGTCAGTCATGTATAATATTCTATGTACTAGGTTATATGTCACCTACACATTATATTTGGTATAAATATGTAAAGACAATATAAGTGATTGCAATTGGATGAAGGTAAAGACTATACTGAAGTATCTAAGGCATAATAAGGATATGTTCCTATTTATAAAGGAGTTAAGGAACATTTCATCAAATTATATGTAGATTATAGTTTCCAAAATATTGAACATGAAATAAAGTAACAAATGGGATACATGTTCACTTTTAATAGAGTTGTTGTAAGTTGGAAGATCATAAATTTGGCTATATTCACAGGTTCTAGAACAGAGTCTGGGTGTATTGTAGTTTATGAGGAAACTAAAGTAGTAGTTTAGATGTGGAACATTTCCCAAGAGATTTATATAGTACCAAGTAGAAAACATCATATCAAACTATATTGTAATAATAATATATAGGTGGATATTGTAAAACATACAAGGATAGATCACCAGACAAAGCACATAATTTGGAAGTATAATCTCTAGGGGTTTTTCAAAGAGGTAAAGTTGCAGTGAGAAGTATTTTCATAGAATACAATATGGAGGACCTATTTAATATCATATTGAATCAACAGAAATATTACTATCATGTGAGGCCCAGTGGACTGATGTTTGTAGGAATTTGTCTCTAGTCTAAGTGGGAGTTTGTTGGAGTTTGTGTCCTAGTACTAACTATTTATACGTTAATTACAAGTATATTCCTTAAGGACCCCAACCCCAGTTTCCTAGAGCTGGTGGATTATATTAATACATTGGTATGTTTACATGGATGTTGCATCCCAATGGATGGAATAGTTTTTTAGTATTTTAAAACCATATACAAATATAATATTTACATTACAACTTGAAATAAAAAACAACATTGCAACAACATTAAAAACACCCATAAACCCTTAGAGTATTACAGAAATTCATTCATAATAATATTAATATTAGCATCCTTGGTAAAAATAAAACATAATAAAGGGGTGATCTTGGATGCATGTTAAGGTTAATTAATACAATAGAATTTACCATAAACATAAACATTAGGCATAGTTAATAACTAAAAACACATTCCTTTAAAAATAAACTTTGGAATATTATGGAAGGAATGAAAGATGATTACATAAAGCCATATAAATGATCATAAGAGAATGAAACTTAACCATGGATATTATAATAGTCAAATAATCACATTTTTTATAAATTAATATTATCATAATGAAGGAATTCATAATTTAGGACATCTAAAACATGTTGTCAAGGCCTCAACCATGACATCTGAAAATACTTGGGTAAGGCCTCACCCGAAACCCAATTTTGTTTTAACTCATGACAAATACTAATTTATTGAAGGTATAAAGTGGGTCCCAACTATAAATTTTTAAGTATAATTTATTACTAATATGAATGTGTTTAAACATAAATATCATACACATATGCAATTTAAATAACTTTCCCCAATCTGTAAACATAATTACTAATCATTCTGAGTAGTATTGTGAATGGTATCAAGATAGAACATACACCGTCAAAATAATCACAAACCATTTAATAAAATATTGTGGATGGTGAACATAATAATTTAAACTCAATAAGAAATTAAATTAAATAGAGGTGTTCAAATAGGCGAAAATACTCTAATAAAATCATCAACGAATTTTTTAGAGAAATAAACATTTACTTTGAAAAGAAAACTTCTTTTGGAAACAAATTTCATAACACCAAAAATAAAATATATTAGTTTTTCCGTGATGAAATTAGTGATTTTATAAAAATAATTTTTGATTAAAATATATTATATAGTTCACTTGAAAATAGGTAAAAAAATAAAAAATTTCCCTTTAATCGTGCTTGTTTATCATGAATAATTAAGAAAAGAACCCTTTTAATACCATTACATTCCACAAAAAAAGATGAAAAAATAACAATAAATGATTTTGGGAAATATTACTAGAATTTATTATAATTATATAAAATAAATGTTTTATTGCATTAGTTTATAAGGGAAGAAATCACAACACGAATGAAAATGAAGGTTTAGGAAGGAAACCCTTACCTTATGTATGAATAAGTTCTGCACTTGACCTTAACATCCTGGATATCAAAATAAATCAACTAATTAATTAATTTAAAACCTATTATATAGGTCTTATATTTATTATGGTTCTATTGAGTAAATTTATGGACTTATTTATTAGTTATAGAGTTTAATTTCATCATTCGGGAGCATTCGTTTTCATGGTTTTCATGATCAGTTCACTTGTTTATAAGTAATGATGTTCATGTAAACAGGAATAATTCACTAGATTGGGAATTAAATTTTGTTAATGATAATCAATAATTTTAATTGGTTATATATATCTTATAGTTATATGGTATGAGTATTAATCATTCGATAATACATTTATTGATAATCGTTTAGATTATTATGGCATTATTTCGATCGCCACGAACTAGATTTGTCGTATGAATTAGTATTATGTATATATAATGGTTAAAATCATTAAAAAAGAAATAGTACATTTTTTATAATATAGTTAAAATATAAAAAAAAAATCATGACCATCCTTGAAGTATAAATTATAGAACTAAAGTTCATCATCCACAAAGGTTGTAAATTGGTACCTCCTAGATAATGGTTTCGTTTTTAAAATAAAAGATAGGAATCAAGAATATAGAAGATGGTTATTCCATTAATATGATATAATTTCAATATTTAATTGATACTATATTTATTGTGATATTTTTTTCTAATGAGGATAGGATTTAATAATAAAATAAATTTCTTGAAAAGAAAAATAAAAGGAAAGGGAAGAGGATTTTACCTCTTGAATATTCCTCCCGGAGTATCTTCTTAAGATGATTTATTTTGGAAATATGATGAAACTAAGAGATTATAAACGTAGGGGAGGATCATGGGAAGAGTATTGGGTAGATATTTGAGAAGGCTCAAAATATTTGATGGTGTGAGGAGAAGAGGGAGTGAGGGGTGGTTTTATAGTTGAGGAGAGGGGTAATTTCTCATTATCTTATTCATTATTTTATTATTTTTCATAAGATAAAAATAGTATTGATTTTAGTGACTAAATATAGAAATAAGTGCATGTGAGTTCATAATGGGGGTGCTTACATCATCCAAGACTCAATTAATAGTTTATTTTTCTTATAATGTATCTATACTGTAAATTACCATAATGTACTATTCACTAAAAATTCCTGTATTTTAGAAAAATCCCAAAAAATAATCCTGACCATTTTTGACAGGTAGAATTGAAAAATGATCTCATTTTTATTAAAACCATTTTATAAATTTGAGAAATTTATTTTTTAATTAAAATCATCATTTACTCCAAAAACACTATTTTTAAAATCAAAACTAATTTTATAACACCATGAAAAATTAACTAAGGTCTCATTAAATTATCCTAAAATCATAGGAAAAAATAATATTATATATGATTACATATTATGAAAATAAATTTTCTTTTTAAATAAATTTATTGATTATAAAATTTTAAAGTAATATTCATTATTCCCAAAATACCAACTCTTAATTATTAATTTATAAATATTCACTTACATATACCATTATATAATTATATCATTGTTTCATTTATAAGGTTCATAAATTGTATTTATACATTCATGGGTGTGGTTATTATTCATTTGGTTGATTTAATATTCATAAGGGTCATATTATTAATCCTAAGATCAAGTTACTATTCAGAAAAAAAATTAATTTGATCATATCAGACCTTCAATATCTTACATATCACAACCGTGTATGTTCATTTTTTGAAATTCAAATCAGAGAGGCAGAAAAATTGTGTTTAACTACTAGGTTACAAAAACAATGGGTTGTTTCAAAGAGACTCTATGTTGCATACATTATATTCTAAATTAAATTTATTTGTAAATATGTGGGGTGTTACATTCTTCCCCCTTATAAAAAATTTATCCTCAAATTTTCTAGAATGTAACCTCATAAAAAGATTTGGGTAGGTATTCATCATAACTTCCTCAGGCTCCCACACCACCTATTCAATTTAATGATTTTTCTATAGTATCTTTTCCATCCGAGTTGTCTGATTCCTCAACACCTAATCTTTAGTGTCCTAAATTTTAATAGGATCTTCATTGTAAGATATGTTTGGTTCTAATTATATTCCTTCAGAATTGAGTACATGTGTTAGGTCTGGATATTACTTCTTTAACAAAGAGACATATAAAACATTATGTACCTTAGAAAGGCTAGGCATCATTGCTAAATGATAATCCACAGCTCCAATTCTCTCTAACTTTCAGAAGGAACAATGTGTCTGGGGCTCAGTTTTACTTTCTTCTTAAATATTATAACACCCTTCCATGAAAATGCATTAAAAAACGTGATCTCTTAATTGAAATTCGAAATCCTTCAATTTTCAACATAGTTTTTTTTCCTACATTGAGCTAATTTGATAAGGGTTTGAATAGTATTTACATTCGTTTTTGTTTCCTCTGTAGGCTTTAGGCCTATATACTCCCTTTCGCCTTCATCCAAACAAGTTGGTGTATGATATCTCTTTCCATACTTACTTCATATGGTTCCATTTGAGTACTTTAATGGAAACTATTATTGTATGAAAACTCTACCAAATGTAAATATTTATCCCATATACCTTGAAAATCAAGTTATAAAGATATAAACATGTCTTCTAATGTTTGGATCATCCTTTATGACTACCCATTTGTTTGAGGGTGATAAGAAATACTCAAATGAAGCTCAGTATCCAAATATTTCTGAAGACTTTTCTATAGTTTTGATGTAAACCATGGATCACAATTAGACACAATTGGGATAGGAACTCTATTAAGTCTTAAAAATTCATTGATATAGAGAATTATAAGGCACTCTAGTGGAAAATCATCCCTTATAGTGAGTAAATGTGTAGATTTGATAATTTGATCAAAAATCACCCATATTTCATCATACCTTATTAGAGTTTTTGGTAATCTAGTTGATAAATACATAGTGATTTCATCTCATTTCCATGTAGGGATAGGAATAGGTTGCAAGAATCTTGTAGGATGTTGTCTTTTGGCCTTCACCTATTGACATACTAAACATCTTGATATATAATAATAAATTTCCTTCTTCATGTTATTCCACCAGAAATGTTCCAGTGTGTATAGAGAAATTATATCTATGAGCATCATCCAATAGCTCCCTTTTATCACAGGTTTAAAGGGAACAAAAAGTTGCTTCCCAAATTTCAGAATTTCATCCTCACACACCAAGTCATCCAACTTCTGATCATTCACACCTTTCATTTTATTTTGAATATTATCATCATAAAACTAAGAATATTTAATCATTTCTAATATGTATGGTCGGGAAACCATTTGAAAAATGAATGATGTTTCACCTTCTATGATAATTTCTATTTTTACCTTTCATAGATCTATGTACACAGGATCCCTTTCAATCATCATTTTCATTAGAAATAATTCATCTTCTACCTTATTTTCCTTTCTTGGGTAGTAGTGTATTGAACAATCATAATCCTTGAGAAGCTCGATCCATCGCCTTTACCTCATTTTATAGCTTTATTTGAGAAAATATATTTCAAACTCTTATGATCTATATATATCTAACATATTTCACTATAGAGATTGTGTCTACATATATTTAGATAAAATATTATATCTTCTAACACAAGATCATGATTTAGATAGTTTTTTTCATTAGTTTTTAACAACTTTGATGGATAGTAAGTAACTATATAATTATGCCTAAGCACACGGCCAAGTCCATTCATTTATGCATCACTATAAATCACAAATCCACCATTTCCTAATAGTAGAGTCAAGATCAGAAAAATCAGTAATATCCTATTCAATTCTTCAAAACATTATTCATATTTTTTTCATATTATCTTAACCCCTTTACGATTATGCATGGTTAATGGGTTTTCTAATCAGGAGACACTCTGAACGAAATGTCGATAATAACCTGCTAACCCAATAAAATTGCATACCTTAGTTATTTTCATTAGAGTAAGTCATTATAGAACTATCTTTTTCCTTTTAGGGTAAACTAATATTCTATCCTTATAGAAAATATGTCAAAGAAAAGAAACCATTTGAATCCAAAATTCCCACTTTTTAAACTTCCCATATAAATCACTTTTTGTAAGAGTCTTTAGAATAATCTGAAAGTGATTCTCATGATCTTCAAATATTTTATTGTATACCAATATATAATCAATATTTACTATAAAAAGTAATCAATAAATTCCTTGACAAATATATTCATTAGATACATGAAAATAGAGGGTTCATTAATCATTCCAAAAGACATTATTGTAAACTTGTAATGCCCATACCTTGTTCAGAATACAGTCTTCAGAATATCTTCATTCCTCACATGAAACTGATGATATCCAGATTGAAGGTGAATATTTGAAAAATATTGGGCTCTGAGAATTTTATCAAATAAATCATCAATCTAAGGGTGGGGATACATGTTATTTATTATTATAGCATTGATATATCTATATTAAATGTGTAGCCACATGGATCCATCTTTCTTCTTGACAAAGAGAACATGGGATCCCCATGGGGAAACACTGGGGTGGATAAATTTTTTATCACTCAATTCCTATAGATGTTTCTTTAGTTTATATTAATTCCACTATGGCCATTCTATAAGGAGTATTTGATATAGGCCTTTCACTAATAGTTAAATCAATAGAAAACTCAATTTCCCACTCTATAGGATGTCAAGGTAAATCCTCTAGAAATAAATCAATATATCCTTTCAAAATAGGTACATCGTCAATTTGAATATTTCATTCCTCACCAATAGATATTATTTTATATTCCTTCCCAATAAATATAATCAGTAGAGCTACTAGGGGTGGATGTATATAATAATCATGTAATGAGTTTTTTGGTCTAAAGATAATGATTTATACATCATTCTCAAAAAATGTAACTTCCTTATTCATGCAATAGATTTTTGAATCATAACTTGAAATAAAATCGTACTAATAATTATATCAATGTTATTCATGGGTATGATGATAAGGTCAGCAGTTAAAGCATGATTATGTGTCATAAGGGGTACTAATTGACACATCGTTGTTGCAATGAAAATTCCCTTATGAGTTTTGACTGATAACTCCTTTATTAAATCAAATTATAAATGTAAAATTTTCATACAAAATTGAGAATATATAAAAGAATGTGATGATCTAGAATCAAATAAATAATTGGATATGTTTGAGGAAATGATTAAATTACTTTCCACCATAATATTTGGAACATCATCCTCAATAGTTATGATCACGTAATCTTAAACTTTCTCCATTTTCTTTCTCTGGGTAATGTTTCCTTGATTATTAGGAAAATAATTGGCATAATTTACCATTTATTTACAATTTTATAATTTTACATTGGTAGTTTCTTTCTTTCCCTTGCAACCACAAGATTTTTGGCTACTTTCTCTACATCTGTAACAGATACCTTTTCTATTTAAGGAAGCTCTGGGGTGTTTCTCTCTACATGTATCATCTATTGGAAAAATCACCTTTTTATTCATCCATTTATCCATTCATTCCTATTCCACACACTTATTCTCTTTCTATCATTTAAATTTAAAAGACATATATAATTATTTCTCTATCTTATTTCACACAAGTATATATCTTTTTATATTAAGAATGTTTGGGAAACTAGTTCTATTTAGAGGAATGGTATTAAACCATCAAATAATTTTTTAGTATTTCTCCTCGTATTATGTATGTAGTCCACAACATGCCTTTATAGCCTTGTAAAATTGGGTTCATAATTCGCAATATTTTCATCCTCTTTTTGTTTCAAACTCAAGAATTTTATCTCCATATATACTCACTGTTCTTGAGGAAAATATTTTTCTAATAATATTCCCTTAATTTACCTTCATTCCATTTCATATATTTATTCTTCCTCTTTAATGTTTTGAATTAATGGCCACCACAAATCTGCATCTCCTAATAGATGATAAACTGCCATGATAACCTTCTCCCTTTCATTACATCCAAAAGTGAGAAATATGTTCTCTAAGGAACTTATCCACTACTCCACATTGGATGGGTTTGTTTTCCCATTGAATAATGGAGTTTGTTGTCTCATAAAGAGGTATAACATTGCTCCTCCAAATTCTGGACCTAAATTCTCCATATGAGTAAGGTTATTATTTCTAACTTGAGTCAGTTGTCCTAGTATAGTTATTTATTTCTCAGCACCAGTCGCAGCTTCAGAACCAACATCATTATTTTGAATAGGATTCCAATCCATACATGGAATACATGAATTCATTCAGTTTCCATTCCGTCCACTATGTTCCATTTCTAGATAATGTAATACACTAAATTAGGGTATGAATCATAATTTATAATGTCAAACTAGATAAACACTTTACATAAATTGATATTTTTTCATTTCTAATTTCATAATCATAATCATTCTTTCCTTGATGATGTATTTAAATATAAATACTTTATAATGTTTTGTAAATAAAATTTTAATTGTCATAATAATATTCGACAGGAGTGTCAAACTAGGTGTGTAGTAAGGCACGTTTTTGTGTATTCAGTTACCCTAAGTCAGGCACATAACACTTTGTCGTACATCTACACCCGAACCACATCCACTTGTAGTATCCATACCGGGATGTGTATTCATTGAAAATCCACATAATCTATACCTTACCAAAATTCAAGGTTTTTCTTGTATTCTTATCCTCAAATTAAATCTTAGGGTGTTCTTCCCTAATCTACATTTTCAAAATCTAGTTTCTAATGATTCTACTAAACTTCCTCTTGTACCAACTATAAGGACCCAAGCCCCAGTTTCCTAGAGCATGTGCATTAAATTAATACATTCGTATGTTTATAAGGACATTTCTCAAATGAATTAATTGTTTAGTAGTTTTGGAAAACCAGATACAAACATAATATTTACATTACAACTTGAAATGAAAAAAAAAATTAAACTCCATTAGAAATACCCATAAACTCTTAGATTATTCCTACAAGTCGTTCATAATAATATTAATCTTCACATCCTAGAGAAAATAAATCCTAAGAAAGGGGTGATATTAGATGCTCAGTAAGGGTAAGTAATAAATCACAATTTATCATAAAAATAAACATTAGGTATAGTGAATAACTAAAAAAACATTCTTTTAAAAATAAACTTTGGAATATTATGGTAGGAATGAAAGATGATTACATAAATCCATAAAAATGATAATAAGAGAATAAAATATAATCATGGATATTATACTAGTAAAATAATTATATGGTTCATAAATTACTATTATCATAATGAGATAATTCCTAATGTCAAACATTTGAGACATTTTGTCAAGGTGTCATCTAAGATGTCTGAAAATACCACTATAATGCCTCGTCCGAACCCAAAGTTTTTTCTCTCATGAGACCAACTAATACATATAAAGGATATATAGGGCCCCACATGTCCCTTTATAATTACAATTAAGTATATATATGAATATGGTTAAACATAAGCATTATATGTATAGGAAATTTAAATAGCTTTTCTCAATCTGTAATCATAGTTCCTAACCATTCTGAGTAGTATAGGGAATGGTATCAAGATATAAAATACATAGTAAAACTGAACATAAACCATTTAATAAAATATTTTGGATGATAAAAATAATATATTAACCTCAATAAGACTTAAAATTCAATATAGTTTTTGAAATAGACAAAAATATTCTAATAAAACTGTCAAGTAATTTTTTAGAGAAATACACTTTTACTTTGAAAAGAAGAGTTCTTTTGGAAAAATCACAGAATAAAACTAGAAATTAACTAATATAGATTTTTTATGATGAAATTATTAGTTTTATAAAAATAAGGGTGGCATAAAATAGATTATAGAGTTCACTTTAAAATAGGTAAGAAATCTGGAAGTTCCCTTTAATCGGGCTTGCTTATTGTGAAGAATTGAAAGGGGAACCCTTTTAAAACATGTATTTTCCTCAAAAGAAGTTGTGCTGATTAGAATATATGATTTTGGAAAATTTTAAAAAAATTAGAAGAAATATATAAATTAAATGAATTGTTAAATTGGTTTATAGGGGGGAAAGCACAACCCTAATGGAAATGAAGGTTTGCGAAGGAAACCCTTACCATATGTATGGATGAGTTCTTCACGTGACCTTAACATCCTTGATAATAAAATTGAATCCATTAATTAATTAATTTAGAACATTTTATATAGTTATTTTATATATTATAGTTTATTATGTTCATTTATGGCCTTATTGATGAGTTATAGAGTTTAATTTCATCATTCACATGCATCTGTTTTCATAGTTTTCATTATCAATCACTTGTTTATAAGTAATGAAGTTCATGTAAATAGGTATAATTCTCCAGATTTAGAATTAATTTTTTTTAATTATCATCCATAAGTTTAAATGGTTATATATATCATATGGTTATATGGTCTTAGGATTAATCATTAGATAATGCATTTAGTTATAATCGTTTTGATTATTATGGAGGTATTTCGATCACCATGAACTAGTTTTTTCATAGGAATTATTATTATGCATATATAGTGATACAATAACATTAAATAATTCATAATATATATTTTATAATATATTTCAACCATAAAAATGGTTTCATTACCAGACTATAAGGATGAATTAAAGAAAAAAATTTCAATGTCTATAAAAGTTGTAAATCGGTACCTCCCAGATGACGATTTCATTTTTAAAATAAAAGAGTGGGAGTAAAGAGATTGATGACAGTTATTTAATTAACAAGATATAATTACAATATATAAATTATACTAGATTTATCATGAATATTTTTACAGATGAGGTGATGATATAATAATAAAATAATGATCTTGAAAAGAAAAATAAAAGGAAAAGGAAGAGGGTTTTACCTCTTGAATATTCCTCCTTGAGAATCTCTTTAAGGAGATTTATTTTAGTCTTTTGAAAATAAAAAGAGCGTATGGATGTGGGGTGGGGATATTGGTAAGATTATTGGGAATAAATTTTACAAGTCATAAATTTCGGATGGTGTGAGGAGAAGTGTAAATGAGAGTGGATTTTATTGTGGAGGAGAGGGGTAATTTCACATTATTTTATTCATTATATTATTATTTTGTTCAAGAAAACCAATAGTGTTTATTATTGTGAATAAATATAGTAATACGTGTCTATGAGTTATAACCAAAGTTGATTACATCATCCATGACTCAAGGAATAGTGTATTTAGCTTATAATGTATTTATATTGAAAATTACTATATTTTACTATTCTGTAAAAAATCAAGTATTTCAGAAAAATCCCAAAAATTTAACCAAACCATTTTTCGATGTGTTGAATTTAAAAATAAAAACCATTTTATGAAAAAAAAATTAAATATGAGAAAATTTATTTTTTAATTAAATCATCATTTTCTCATAAAATACAATTTTTAAAATCAAAACTGATTTTATAGAACCCTATAAAATTAACTAAGGTATTATTAAATTTTCCCAAAATCACAGTAAAAAAAATATTAATTTATCAATACATTTTATGAAAATTAATTTTCTTTTAAATCAATTTATTAATAATAAAATATTCATTAAATATTTATTATTCATAAAAATACCAACACTTACTTATTAATTTTTAATTATTCACTTACTTATACCATGATATACTTATATCATTATTTCATTTATAAGGTGTCTAAATTTTATTTATTCTTTCATGGGTATGGTTTTTATTCATTAGGCTAATTTACTATTCATAAGATTCATATTACTATTCCCAAGATCATGTTACTATTCACTAAAATTGTAAGTTGGTCCTATCAGATCCTAAATATCTTACTAATGGAAACCGTGTATGTAACATTTTTAAAATTCAGATTATAGAGGTGGAAAATTATGTTTAATGTCTAGGTTACAATAAAAAATTTTGTTTCAAAGAGTCTTAGTGTTTAATGGATTAAATTCTATATTACATTTATTTGTAAATTCTTGGGGTGTTACATATTCGATGTATTAAATATTAATAAAACTACTTATTACATATTGTTTAAAATTATGCATGACTCTAAAGTAATAATTTCATATAGTATACATCGTATTGATAGGGTCATAGTAGTTCCTTTCTATGATGAGTACCTTACTATGATATGATGATATTATTAAAAAAATGAGGTTGGATAACATACTATGATGGGACACATAGTATACAGACAATCAGGTGTGAGTACTCATTGGAATAGAACAGTCAAATTAAATTCTATTTCCATGGTGTAATTATGTGTTTATTTTATATATTCAATGAAGTAAATATTGAGTATATTGGATAGTGGAATGGGTGTGAAACCCTTTTGATGAGATATTGGGAAAAGGGGATTATATTACACAGTGACCATTTATATGTTGTTTTTATCATTATGGTATTAAGTTATTTATCTTGGGTTCCATGAACAGTTGCTAGACAGTGATGTTGGACTTTAGGAAATCCCACTTACTGGCAATGAGAAATAATCCTAGTGGGCCATATATTAAGTATTTCCATTGATCTAAATTAAATTTAATTTGAATTCAATTACTAGAATAAATGTTATTCTCAAGACTAATGAATAATTTTATTAATTTTATATTTACTACAAAAATTAATAAATATTTATTCACTGGAATAATAATAAATATATATTGTTCTAATTTATTAAATATTTAATAAATATTTATTAGTCGGTATATTAATGGAATATTTATTTATGAATAATATATTTATTCAGGTATTCAATAAATTCTAATGAGTTCAAATGGAAAATGATCATTTCTAGTGATGAAATAATTATTTACAAGTAGATAATTATTATTTATCAATTTTTGAATGTTGGAACACCCAACAAATAATATTATTATTCTCTTTCATGGGTTTTAATAAAGGGTTAAAATTTAATTTAATTCCCCTCATGAAATTAAATAATATTTTAACCTAAACCCTAACTCTATAAGTAGATGGTTATTTCAATTGTGTATGGCATCTAAAATTGCTAATATAATATTTTTTATCACAAAAAATAATCTCTCAAATCCTCCTTCAATATTCTTATCAAGAATGTGAATTACAAGAAAATTTTATTCAGGATCGAGGAACAAGTATTCAATAACAAACAATGTAATACATTCAATTCACTATGATAGCGCCCGAAGAATGATTGGTGTTGGTTGAGGATCATTGGAGCGCATGTGGACCATTGGAAGAGGGATTATTTCCTTGTATCCTCACAGTGCAATAAAGGTAATATGAAAGGGTATTTTTAGATGATCAACTTTAATCAATAATGAAATTTCTTAATCTCAGGTATTTATTTCTTCATATATTAAATAAATAAATTATATGTTTGACATGCAAGATCCTCACTCGTGGTTTTGGGAAATGGTTATTAAAATAAATTTTAATATATATAACCTACAACCGCTTGCTTCTATTGCACCTAGAACAATAAAGAAATTATCCTTAATAATTACATGATCAAGTATCCATATACTATAATTAATTTTATTTCATTCCCACAGATCATTTAGGTTTATATTTTTGGATAAATATTTTATAACAGTTGCATAACAATCCCATGTATTATAATGTAGAAAATTCAACTCAGTATCCATTTTTTCAGTAACATAAAACTATTAATGTGAATTTTTTTTTACTTTCATGATAAATATATAAGATATGAAACTTGATTTCTTATTTTCCCTTACCCATCCTTAAGCACTTTGAAAACCATTTTAGAAATATTATATGATCACAAAAATCCAAGTAAGGTACACAAAAGAAGATATTTGTTAATCTAGTGAAAAACAAAAAAAATTATTATATGATTGTGTTTATCTACATTTTATTTTAGATAATAAAATAAATAATTTCCATATGAAAATAACACACTCTTATTACTAAATAAAAACCTTAAAACCAATAGCAATAAAAAACCACTTTTTTGAAAATGTTGAAAATTATATTCATAACCCCAATAATACATACTTATATCCAAGTAATATTAAAATTATAAATCCTTTGTTAACTCATGTATTATTTCCTATTAATAAAAGGAAGATTAACTAATTAATTGGAGAGCTATAATTGGTCTCACCCATCATATATAATATATCTGGCTCACCTATTTCTCATTGAATATAATAGGATCATCCCATCATATAAGATATATTGAGAACACCCATTTATCACATATCATTCATAGGTACCATATCATGAATAGAAATTCTATTCTTAAACATTTTCATCATAAAACCTTTGAAAAACTTCATTAAACCCATATGAAAGATTGTTTAGGATATTGAAAGACACTTTCTTTTAAACCACATTTTCCAAAGTAAATTACCTAGAAGGAATAGAAAGTGTGTTATTCATTAAATAAATCATAAAATATTTTAAAGTAATACAATGATAAAATATTTTTTACAACTTTGGGTATTTTTTTTCTCTGTATACAATGAAATAGATTATACCTTTTGTCTATTATAAATAAATTCAAAACATTACATAAAAATAATCCATTGGAAAAAAATTAAAGAAATTAAAAAGGTGCATAACATGACCTTTATAATTATTTTATGTCTATATGAATGAATTAATAACTTATTTTCAACCATATGTACATGGAAGGAAATGAGTTAGAAGGGAAATTTTAAAAGAGTATTTTTAAAAGAAAGTCCCTCACATTGTGTCTAAATCAACACGTAAATTCATTATCTACCAAAATAAATAAACTTATGTTAATTATTTACATGATTAATAAAATATTTAAATTTCATTACTACTTTTATTTTTCTTAATATAATTTCATAAATAATTACTTAATCCATTAAGTATACATTAGATGTTTTGATGATATTCAGTTTATATGTCCAAAATGACTTTGTTAGTTGACTATTTTCAAAGTGGTCATTCTTCAATCATCCTAAATATAATTATCTTGAAATAATTATCATTTTTATATATAATTTAAACTTTTAAAACTAATTGTGAATGACGTTTATGAAAGAAGAACCATGTTATAATCATAACGATGGTAGGTCGTACGTACGTATATGTAATGCTTCCATTTTCCAACAATAATTGTGAAAAGAAGATAAGAATTATTTTTTATTTAAAAAATGATAATTATTCCATAAATACCATATTATATATTTAAATTTAATTATATATATCATCCTTTTTATGTATTGATGTGAAATGAATCATATATCTTTATAGAGGTGGTAGTCGACATGTAGAAACAAATGATGTTATCATTTTTCAGTGAATGGAAAGGTAAGAAATGAAATTATATATTTATTATTAAGAATGATAAATATTCCATTAATATAAAATATATACATTTAATCCATCATTATTAAAATCCATAAGAGATAGTGTTGGAAAATAAAGTACATCAGGTTGCGAGGTGGTAGTCGGTCATACACACGAATGATGGTTTTGTTGACCATTATATATAAGAGGAGATGGATACATGTTATTTTATTAAAATAAAAACATATAAGTATATGGAATATACTAATATTATTATTTCATCCTAGATTAAAAATATTTAACAGATTTGGAAGAAGAAATAATAAAATAATTTTTTCTTAAGAAATATACATTTTCATTGAACTAACTCATAAGGATTAAAAAAAAATAATTCTTATATTGGTTTTATGGTAAAATTGTCATATAGGATGGGAGGATAAATTTAATTAATGGGTTTTGGTAGGTATTTCACAAATTAGAAATCTTTTTATGTGTGGATAAAATATAATAAAGGTTTCCATCTTATAAGAGAGTGGTGGGGCACTCTTAGAATTTTGTAAAATAATAAATTATTGTAAATTAATTTTAATACCCACATGGTATTAAACTGATAATAATATAAAATAATAAGATGTCCTAAAATACTCTCATATAAAAAAAGTGGAAAAATTTTGTTCACATTTCTAGCCACATCTTTTTGTTTTGACCCTTCATTAATCCATTCTACAATTACAGTGATATCAATATTTTTCACTCTTATGGGATTAATATATTTACAATAATGGAAAAACGAAAAATAAATGGATTTTATTTGATGTCATAAACCATATACAATTCACTTTTCTAAATAAATGTGTTTTATTATTTTTAAATTATTTAATTTCATATAATTTATTATAAAATAATAATGATCTCAATATTGGGGATGTTCATTTAATTTGACATTTAAAACTATAAGAAATCATTGTAATAATAATCCAATGTATCCCAACCACTATAATCTATCATGTATATCTAAATAAATTGGAAAACAATATATCTATAAAATAATATTACCTCTATTTTTTTAAAAATCATTTTTTTTAATTTTTACTACCTGCACAATCACTGTTTTAGTGTTTTATAAGAATTTGAGGAAATTATTTATCCTCTAAAAATTAAAATTAAATTACCATGATGAAAAAAATATATTTACAATTTATATTTATAACTAAACATATGCATTTTTAAATCTGGTTAAAATAATTTAAAGTTAATAAAACAAAGATAAATACATTTTTTACATTTATTTATATAAAATCATATGAATGGTAAAAATAAGGACCAACAGGGAAAAAATAAAATATATTTGACTTTTTTATGATTATGGGTTATATATAATCATCATATAAAATTATGTAATGTGGTAGGGTAATTATTTAGTCCTTATCATTTTACTTTTCACCATAATTACCAGATTCTCCTTTTTTGTGAAAACAAAAATTACTAGGGATACTATTCATAATATCCCAAAATAAAAATGGATTTTTTAAAAAATTGGGACACACTGATACAAAATATAAAAACAATTTAAAAATATTCCAAACACTGAAGTTGTATTGTAAAACCCGAAAATTTCAAGAAATTTTCTTTCTTAAATACTTTGTAATTTTACGAGTCTGTGGCTTCTGACGGCACTTGATTCTGAGGCCCGGTGTGCCCAAAATCAATTTACGAAGTTTAGCTCGGGTACGTCCAGTAAACGAACGAGAGGGTTTTTCTATCTTTTGAACCGATGCTCAGAATTGAAATCTGAGGGAACCGATGAACTCTTAGTACAGGTAATTTCTTAAGGGGACCTTTACTGCAATTGCGTTTTAAGAGGGTTGAGAATTTTTATTTGGGGTTTAATTAAAGAAGTAAAAAAAATTGTTTGTACAATTTTATTCTATATCTAAGGAGGTTAATTCCTCCCATGGGAAGTTGTTGGTGGGGCCTAAACCCACCCAACTTCCAATGTGTGGATAATTGAAAGGTGGGGCCCACATGAGCCCCAACCTATCACCTCCCCCTAAACTCCTTAACCCTTTTTAAACCCCCCATTAAACTCTCATGTTAATGTTGACAACTCTCCCATTTATGAGACCTCTCAACTCCTCCTCTCTCCCTCTAAATTTTTTCATCACACATTATTTAGTTCATGGAACATATTAAATTAATTAATGAATAGATTCAAATTTTGAATGGATTGTCAAGTTTAATTAAAATAAGGTGAAACCTTATTTTAATTGGGTTGGCACTAGTTTTGTTGGGGGAAACTTCTTGAGAGAGTGATTTTGTAAAGAAAGAGTGGAATTTCCCCTTTGTTGAAGAACGATGTATCCTTCCACAAAGAATGAAAATGAACCTTACACTCTCTTTTCTGTGACAAGAGAGGAGACGCCGCCTCCTCCTCGGGCGCACTCCGACGACGTCCACAAATCATCACCTCACGACGCCATCTTCCGCGACGCCGACGATCATCATCAATTGTTGAGGTAGGGGTTAGATTAATTTATTTAAAATAAATTACTCCCTCGTTATCATTGTATTCAAGTGAATACCTTGGACTATTGCTACCACTTACGCAGAGTGCGCAGGCCAAACAAACATGGCCCAACGACCCTCCATTTGAACTTATTTATTATTCTTAGAATCAGAAACCGAAGGTGGAGGAGGCACGACGCCGTCGCGCCATTCCAGGTTCGTGGCGAAGTAAGCCGGCGCTGTCGCGTCATCTGTGTGGGAGGAACCATATCCTACAACGCGGGCTGCTTCGGCGGATGAACCGGTCGGCCCGTCGGCCGGCCGTGTGAAGGGAAGCCACGACGCTAGGAGGGCGCCGCGCTGGAAAACCAGTTGGCCCGTCGTCCCGCCGGGCGGAGCTGGACCATTGCTCCAAGATGGCGCCGCGTTAAAGAAATCTGTGGCCCGCCATGCAGGCCGCGTGCGCATGAAGGCCGACCGGCCTAGTCGGTCGGTTTGGGAAGGGTGGCGCCGCTTGGCACCGCCGGTTCAGACAGCCGGGGGGACGTAACCCCCTCAGAACCACTCGGCCTTCGGGCCGAGCTGGGCCGTGCCAGTCCGGGCTGGGCCAGGACGCAACCTTCAGGACGAGCTGTGTTTTTCCTTTAGACCGGTCTCACACCCCTGCCATGTCGGACCCATCAGACTGGGTTCACCCGACCCGTCGGCCCACTGGGCCGAACGGGTTGGACCCGTTATTCACTTAAACGTCAATAACTTAAATACCGCGCGTTCGATCGACAAGTCCTCTATGGAACTGGGACTCTTTCGACAAGGCTGTCCTTTTTCATTACTCTAAGTGAATTTTGGAAAGCTTTGGTAAATGGCTGGGTTTAGAACGAGTATATTTCCAACTTGGCCCCTAGAACGGAAAAGCCAATATCTCTCAGACCAGGCATCTGTTTGACGCGCCGTCTGTCACGTTGGGTTCCTTTTGACGAGGCGGAACATTGGGATAAATCAACTCTGGACTTAGTGAAACTTGATGTATTGACCCCATTTACCCATGGAGCAGACCCTCCGGGAATCGAGTATGCTGTGTGTGGGAACTCTAGAGCTTGTTGCGACTGCGACGGCGAAGACGACTGTACTTGGATCCTATGTGGGATTGGCAGCAAGGATTACTGTACTGGGATCCTCTGTGGGTTCGGCAGTGATGAAGACTCTACTTTGATCCTACATGGGTTAGGCAATGATGGTTACTGTACTTGTATCCTACGTGGGTTTGGCATCAACGACATCTGTACTTGGATCCTATGTGAGTTCGACAGAGGAGATGATTCAGAGGCTACATATAATCATCTCCACCCCTCTTCGTGAGTAGTATACCTGTGTGAGATGAGTCTTGACTTTCAATCATTATCATTAGTATGGTTGACTTCTTTCCTGTGTGGACTGGTTGTGCTTGGGCTCGAAATTTGGAGCCATACTATGATTGATGACTTAGATATATGTATGGTCATATACCTAAGTAGAGTTGGTTGATACTTTGTGTCTGTATCTTTCCTTTGTGTTTTAACCTTTTTGGATTCTGGGAGACCTTCGGGGGTCATGGGGTCCCTACTGAGTATCGTTATTCTCACCCCTACATGGGCATTGCCCGCACTACTTTGTGTTGGTTGCAGATGACGGACAACACTAATCGTGGTCGAGGCTTGTAGAGCTGGAAAATATTCGGAGGTGGACCACCTGGCGGGACATACACGGAGTGGATGGACGGACCCGAGATACTGACATGAATATTTGTACCCACCCTTCAGGTGGGATTCCTAGAGGATGACTCAGTGGTTGCTGATTTAATTTTCAGATGTTGTAATTTCTTTCTCAGTTGTACTGTACTTTTAGTTGGGTTTGTATATTGGCCCATTTACTTTACAGCACTTACTTTTATACTCAGTTTACATTGTGATTACTCCATCTTGGGTACTCTGTTGTGTTTTTTTACATATATAAAGGCAATTTCTTCCCTTTTATAGGGATTTATGCCTTTGGTGCTAGTCGCCATCCCCTGGCCTATGGAAGACGGGCTTGGGGTAGTCACGACACGGGCCCCAGGGACGGGTCGTGAAAAATTGATATTAGAGGGAGGTTCTACCGCAGCACTCAGGACTCTAATAATTTATTCTCTGTGAAGCAATAGTGTTAAGAATATTGAGTGTGGATTTCAGTCCTGGGAGTCCAGTGTTGGTGCGGCGGCCGACATATCCATACACCAGGAATCTGACTTCTGATTTTCGACTCAGTGCTCAAAAACACTAATTGCATGTGTGTTTCAAAAGTTTTCTTTGTGATTTTTTTATGTCATCTCACCAGGTATACTATACTAACCATGGTGTACCTGTTTCTTCTCAGGATGTCCCCGTGAAGGTAGCCATCTAGGGTTCCTATTTAGGTGCGGGATGGCAGTCCACCGAACGATGAGGCCTCGGTGCAGGGCCCCATTACAGCGGAGGCACCAGCAGTACCATGACCCACTGGGCCACCGATACCATCAGCCCCAGTAGTGGAGAGTGCACGACGCCTGAGTGAATTGCACAAGTTTAAGTGACAGAGGTCGCCCAGGTTCTGCGGAGAGACGGATCCTCAAGCAGTTGAGGATTGGCTGGAGGCTATCGTTAGAGCTTTCAGATTGGTAGGGAGACCAACAGACCTTATGGTGACACTTTCTACGAGTTTATTGCACGCAACAGTAGGTAGATGGTGGATCTTGATGCTCCAGGTGCACGACGAGGCGTCTTTACATTGTACGGACTTCGAGATCCTCTTCCGCTCGGAGTTTTTTCCAGCCACCCTCCATCCGGTGCACATCTAGAAGTTACTACAAATGTGGAAGGGAAGTATGATAGTTGACCAGTACTCGGCAAGATTTACCGACCTCTCGCCCTACTCCACGGACATGGTAAGGGACCCATTATTCCGAGCCTGGACCTTCGGGCAGGGACTGAGGCACGAGATCAGGTGTTCGATGATCTCCCACAGCATTCCGGCGTAGGAAGGAGTACTAGGGAGAGCCCTTCTTATGGAGATATTTCTTACTGAGCCTACGCCAGCAACGTGGACTACCTTAGGGCGACACATAGCGGAGTCTTCTACAGCCAGTAGTAGAGAGATGTCACAGAGGTCCAAGAAGACCAGGCCATCAGGTGGGCCACCTGAGGGTACTGGTTCGGAAGTGCGGGGCACACGCAGTAGATCCAGTCATACGGGATGCAGGAAATGCTATGCATGCGGCGGGCAGGGCCACATGGATCGTAACTACCCGACCCGCCATGCAGAGGAGCAGTAGACAGTAGACGAACCTCCTAGGAAAAGGCAGAGGTTCGACCGTGGTGGTCCACATGGAGCAGTCAGACGAGGTAGAGGAGATGTCCGAGTAGCATGTGGTGGATGATGCTTCGAGACTCTACCACCACTACCATTATGAGGGCCTCCCTGACCACAGGGAGCTGGAAAACATGGGCAGGCTTAGCTTCAGACAGTTAAGGCCTATGACCACAGCGCACCTGAGATGATTTGAGGTACAATCTGTGTCTACTCCACCCTTGATGTAGTTCTAATAGATAGAGGAGTGAGTTATTCTTTCATTGCTACTTCCCTTATTAGAATCTCAGAGATTCCGATGGAGTCGTTGACTCGATCATCACGACTAGAGACTCCTACTGGAGCAAACTCAATGATTACATACTGGAGCCGGTAGTGTGAGATTACTCTAGGAGGTGAGAGCTTCAGCTGGGATCTTCTTGTAGCGGCATCGAGGCATTATGACGTCATCATGGGCATGGATTGGTTATCTATAGTCCATGCCCAGATCGATTGTATTAGGTGAAAAGTGTGGTGTGTCTACACAGATGGGAGCTGGTTCACCTTCACCGGCGAGAAGGGAGCCTTTGCAGCGCAGGATTGACTTACGCAGAGGAGAGGGCAGCCGATCACCCATAATTTGGTTAGTCTCATCCTAGGAGCAGTTTATGTGCAGTGTCCGAGTTTTCCTGTTGTGGGGGATCAGTATGTGGATGTTTTTCCTGACGACGTTTCAGGACTACCTCCTCGCAGAGAGGTAGACTTCTACATTGAACCGTACCCCGGGACAACACAGATATCTACTCCAGCATATCAGATGTCTCCCACTGAGCTTTGTGAGGTGTGGGTACAGCTAGAGGATTTGCAGGGAAAGAGATTTATCTGACCTAGTGTTTCACCCTAGGCTTCTCTGATTTTATTCTCCAAGAAGGTGGATGGGAGCTTACAACTATGTGTTGACTACCGTCTCCTGAATCAGGCGACCGTAAAGAACAAGTACCCACTCTCGAGGATTGATGACCTCTTTGATCATCTCAAGGGAGTGCGATGGTTCTCGAAAATAGACCTCAAGTCAGGCTATCATCAGCTCGGAGTTCAAGATGAGGATGTGCATAAGACGGCCTTCAGTTGTCGGTATTACCACTACGAGTTATTGGTTATTCCCTTCGGCGTAAATAGCGCACCAGCAGTGTTCATGAGTCTCATGAATAGGATCTTCCAGCCTTACCTCGATCATTTTTTCATATTATTCATTGACGAAATACTGATTTACTCGACTACTAAGGAGGAGCACGACTACCACTTATGGGTTTTACTGGAGACACTTTGAGAGAAAAAACTTTATGGTAATCTCTCGAAATTCCAGTTCTGGATTCGAGAGGTTCATTTATTGTGTCACGTCATCTCGGAGGTGGGTGTTTCTATGGATCATGAGAAGATCGAGGCAGTACTTTCATGGGAGCCACCTAGGAGCGTGACGGAGATGTGGAGTTTCCTAGGTCTGGCTGGGTACTATTGGAGATTTGTTTTAGACTTTTACAGAGTTGTAGCACCGATTTCAGCTTTGACGAAGAAGGGGAATCCCTTCATGAGGTTAGATAAATGTCAGCAGAGCTTTCACGAGCTGAGGTAGAGATTGACCAGTGCGCCCATCTTAAGGCTACCGGAGGAGGGCGTAGGGTACGTAGTTTGCTGTGATGCATCAGGGACCGGACTCGGGTGTGTCCTGATGAAGGAGCGGGTAGTGATCACCTATGTTTCATGACAGTTGAGGTGAAACGAGCAGAACAATGCTACCCATGACCTAGAGTTATCAGCAGTGGTCTTCGTCTTGAAGATGTGGTGTCACTATCTGATGGGTGAGCACTTTACAGTCTACTCTGACCACCAGAGTCTCAAGTAAATCTTCTCACAAAAGGACCTGAACCAGAGACAGTTGCGATGGCTCGAGTTCCGCCAAGACTATAACATTGATATATTCTATACTCCTGGGAAGGGGACGTTGTGGATGATAATCTCTGTAGGAGATCGGGCATTCATCTACTTGAAGAGGCAACAGATAAGTTAGCCGCTTTGCAGATATCCTTCGTGGATAGAGATGGAGCAGCCTCTCTATAGTCTCTCACAGTCACTCTTCCACTACTTCAGCGGGTCAGGGAGGCACAGCGTGAGGACGTTGATTGTTAGACACGACGTGCTCAGATTTCTATAGGGCAGGATCCTGATGGATTTTTTGAAGGAGGAGAGCATGTCATATTCTTCAGGAGACGTACCATGGTACCAGTTTCACTATAGGAGGAAGTGGTGAGGGAGTTTCACACTTCCCCTCTAGCGGTACATCCTTGAGTGGAAAAGATGTAACAGGACCTGAGACGATAGCACTAGTGGCCGGGTATGAAGAAGGTTGTAGCAGAATTCGTTTCATGATGCCTCACTTTCTAGCAAGTGAAGGCAGAGCACTAGGTACCAGAAGGCTTGGTACAACCCTTAGAGGTTCCGGAATGGAAGTGAGATAGGATATCCATTGATTTTGTGATAGGGATTCCACGTACATCCAGAGGACATGACTCCATCTAGGTGATCGTAGACAGACTGACCAAGTCTCCCCACTTCCTACCGATCAGAGAGCATGGCTCAGTATATAGCTTGGGACGCCACTACGTTCAGGAGATCGTACGGCTTCATGCTGTTCCATCGTCTATCATCTTCAATCTTGATTCTCACTTTACTTCCCAACTTTGGAAGGGGTTGCGGGAGGCGTTTGGGATGCAGCTATGTTTGAGCACCGCCTTTCATCCTCAGACAGATGGCCAGATGGAGAGGACCATTCAGACACTCGATGCCATGCTTCGTGCATGTGTCCTTGCCTTTGGTCGCAGCTGGGAGGATCACCTACCCTTGGTAGAGTTTCCAAACAACAACAGCTACCACTCCATGATGCGTGAGAATTTGTCGTAGATCCCCGATCAATATATTATTTACCTGAGAATGCAATAGAGTGCACTCCCAGGGTCGGTCTCAAGGAGGCAACTTACACAACACCAAAATTCTATTGTCACTATTTATTTTCTAACTAATATATAATACAAAGATTAGTTTGAAATATGCATAAAATATGAATATATATATATATATATGTAATGCAAACAACATTATGTTAAAAAGAATAAAGAAGACATTTGTTCTCAGAGGATCATAATGGTTGATATCATTGTTTATTAAAATATTCTCAATATCAATTCAATGTAGTGATCAAAATCTATCACACTACACCCTCTTATTCAAAATGTTATTTCCCCAACACTGAGATCTCTGTATGTGGGGAAATACTCTTCCTAAAGTCGGCTAGGAGATCTCTTTTCCGACCATCGCTACCCAATCCATACTCCATCGTATGCATGACTTATATAGTGAAGGGAAAGATAAATGTTGAATGAGAAGAAGAACATGATGATAGAGAAAATGGGGCAATCGCACGTCATGATCAATTTAACCACCACCAAAATTCTCATAATAAAATAAAGAGATTTAAATTGAAGCACAATCAAACTCAATCAACAATCATTATCCCACTCAAACAAATATATAGGTTAGTTCCCCATTGTCACGACTGTCCTCGGGGCCCATGCCGTGACTACCCCATGCCCGCCTTCCATAGGCCAGGGGATGGAAACTAGCACCAAGGCGTAATTCCTGGTAAAAAGGGAAGGCATTGCCTTTGTAAAGTAAAAAAACACCACAGAGCAAGAAAGCAAGAGTAAACACTAAGTAAAAACTGGGTACAACAGTAAGTGCGGAAAATTAAGTTGGCCAGAATACAAACCCAAACTAAATGTAAAGTACAACTGGAAAGGAAAAAACATCAACTAAAAGTAAAGCTGCAGCCTCGAGCCCTCCACTGGAAGTCCCACCTAAAGGGTGGGTATAGATAGCCTCCACAGCTCCTCGGGTCCAGCCGTCCACTCCGAGTACGCCCCACCCAGTGATCCACCTCTGGGTACCGACCTGCCCCTCGTGCCTCAACCACGATCAGTGTTTTCTGTCGTCTACAAGAAACACAACGTAGTGAGGGTATAGCCCGTGCAGGGGTGAGTATAAGCTACTCAGTAGGGACTCTGAGACCCCCGAAGGTCTCCCAGAATCCACAAAGGATAATCCACAAATGAAAGATACAAACATGAAGTAACATCTGGTACTACTTAGGTATATTCCCATACATATACCTAAGGCATCAATTCTCGTTCGACTCCAACATCAGAGCTCAAGTGCAACCCAGTCCACACAGGAAACCACAACCTAATCCACACAGGAAAGCACAACGTATTCCACACAGGATATCAAGTCAATCATATTGAAGATAAGTATTGAAAGTCAAGATACAGCTCACATAGGTATACTTCTTCGTATGACGATATAGATGATTAGATATAGCCACTGATTCATCTAAGCCATCGGACCCACAAAGGATCGAAAGGTTCTAACCCCCATAATGACCCACACCGGATCTGACCCACACATGATCGATAGGTAACTAACCCCCGCAATGACCCACACAGGATCGGACCCACACAGGATCTGTAGGCGCTGACCCACACAGGACCGCTGAGCGCTGACCCACATAGGATCTGACCCACACAAGATCAGTAGCACTGATCCACATAGAATCGCTGAGTGTTGTAGTCATCGCCATCGAATACACGGAGGATTTCTGCACAACCGTCATCGTCATCACAGTAGCAGCCAACTCTAGGGTTCTCGCACACAACAAGCTCGTTCGAGAGGGTCTGCTCCACAAGCCGAGGGGCTGATACATCAACTGAAACATAGTCCGGAGTTGATGTATCCAAAATTTCAGTATCTTCAACAGGAACTCAAGGTCACAGAGGGCGCGTCAATCGGACGCCCGGTCTGAGAGTTATTGGCTTTTTCATCCCAAGGGCCCAGTTGGTTTTTTAGTCAAAACCAACCTAACTTTACTCCACCTGGGTCCAAACCTCAAGAGGAGTAATCAAAAAGGTCCGTCTCACTAAGAGGAATCCAACAAAGTCAACGGCACATCAATTGGACGTCCGAAGCTCAAATTATACGTGTTTCCGCTCCGAGGGCCTGATTGGTTTATTGTACGAACAAACCTGGACAAACCCAAATTAATCTGTAACCTAGAGTGTAATATACTGAAACGACAGCCTCGATCCAAGTATCTCTACGCAACTGACGGTGCATCGATCGAAGGCCCGTAGCTCAAGTTATGGGAAATAGACCGAAAAGTATGGTATTGGGGGGGGGGGGGGTTCGGGCCCGATCTGACCTGGCCCGGTACCCCCAGGACCGACCCGACCCAGGTCCGGGTCCGGCCAGCTTGGGTGTGGCCCGGCCCGGCCTGGCCTGGGCGTGGCACGGCCTGGCGGTCCGTTCTTGACGTGCGGCGCGCTGGTGCATCGGCCAGAAGGCTCGGCCGAAACGGCCGAGCGTTGAGACGCGGGGGGGGGGGGGGGGGGGCGCTGCCCCCTACTAGCTTTGCTAACTGCGGCCCCACGAGGGGCCGGTCCTTGCAAATGGACGCGGCCGAGCGCCGCGTCCCGCCTCCTCTGGTCCCGAGCGGTCACGGGACTAGAGGTCTGCCGCGGCGGCCCTTCCCGGAGGCGCACCGGGCGCCGCCGTCTCCTGGCGGCCGGCCGGTGCCGGCCGCCGACTCGGGCCGTCGACACCGCCGTGCCGGTGAGGCGCGCCGGCGGAGCATTCCGCGGACCACCGGACGAGCTCCAGTGGTCGGATTTGCCTGCCATCTTCGCCAACGGCCCTCCTGGGACTGGTTCTTCACTACGAAGACCTCACAACACCCGTGCGGCCTGTTTCATCATCGCCCGCCGATCCGAACACCAAGAATGAAGGGACGGTGGGTTCAGATTTGTTCGTTGGTCCGCACCCACCGCATTAAGGTTTAAAAATGCTTCCGAAAAATATTTAAACATATGTCATGGGTATAAATCACAAAGATTTAATTGAATCAAAACCCCTACCTTGTCGAATTAGTTGAGCGAGGGTTCATCGCGGAAAAGCACGTCATGGAAGAAGGCGTCGCGGAAGGGGGATCATCACGTCACGGAAGAAGCATCGCGGAAGAAGCGCATCGGAAAAATCATCGTGGAAGAAGCATCGTTGATTTTCGAGGATCCGGCGTTCTTCGCGTTCTTCACGAGGAAGAAAAGATCTTCAAGAGCTTGAGTGAAATCCACTTAGCCTCTCAACACTCCATCCTAATAATAATAAGATTTGTCTTATTTTTATTTCACAAGTCTTGCGTTTTAAAATTCAGAAACGAAAAAACAATTAAGTGAATTAATTGCAATGCTTAAACCGCCACATTAATGAGGCGTTTCTTAACTAGAATAAACGCAAGGGTTGAATTCATTAATGGGGGGTACGGGTGCATTACTTAATTAAAGGAGGGGGTTGAAAAAGGTGAAGGAAACAGTGGGGCTCGTGTGATCCACACCTCCCAAATATCCTACCAAGTGGGTAGGATATTCTGGGTCCCACAACATCCACTAAACATAGATTAAGAGACATAAATAAAATAAATGGTGCGGCAAATTTATTTTATTCATTTACTTAACCCGAAAAATTTATAAACCGCACCCGAGCAAACGCAACTCCGGAAATGGTGTTTCTAAGAAAATACCGGTGCTGCAATTCCATCGGTCCCCTCAGAATTCGATTCCGAGCACCGGTTCCAAAGTTAAAAAAACTCGCTCGTTCGTTCATTGAACGTACCCGAGCTAAACTTCGGAAAATGATTCCGGGCTCACTGGGCCTTGGAATCAGGTGCCGTCAGAAACTGCATTCTTGTAAAATTCCAAATAAAATTAAGACCAAAATATCCTTGTATTTTTACGGGTCATTACACCCATTTTCATGGACTTATAATAGAATAGAGTGGGAAAAACACATAAAAGTAAAAATGGAAGAATGAGGTATGAAGAAGAAGAATAAACTAATGTATATTAAAAATATGAATAAAATTTACAGAAATAAAGCTCCACCTTAGCCCCCCTGGAATGGATATCTGATAAACTGGGTGAAGGTACACATATTTATAGGGAGAAGGGGTGACGAATTCACACACAAAAAATTTAATCCGAAAGTTTCCGCATGGATATGCCCTTCAATGACTGAATCTGTAATAGTTTTCTTCGTAAATGTTGTTCCATAATATCTCCTCCGTTTTGTCCCCAAATTTAAGATTCATTGGATGCGCCTAGGAGTTATGAATTTAATATTGGCAGTTTCTTTTTTTGGAGGCAGCTTCCAGGCAGCTTCCTTCAAATGTATGTCGTTCAATGTACCTCATAATGGATTCCAAAATCCATGAAATTTATTGTATAAACTTTCCCTTGATTCCTCATACATCTCCATGTGAAATCATCTAATTTTGTGTTGTGTAGACCGAATTTGGTTTCCTTTATGGAAGTGGGATCCGTTCTGTCTGCCCGGAAAACTCTTCAAATTCATTGAATTTTTACACCCACTAGATGATCGATTCAGCCCCTGGTCCAGAATACAAAAATGAAGGAAATTAAATAAGGATTATAAATGAAATTTAATCATAAAATTTGGACAAATATTTAATGTGAAATGACCAAAATACCCATGTGATAACAATCTGTTAAAATTGCAGAATTAGGCCATTTTTTCATTTACGCTCAAAATAACACTAAAACCTAAAAATGTGACAATTACCCATATAATAACACTGTGGTGTTATTATAAAAAATGATTTATAATATAAAATATATGAAAATATGAGCTTCATCACTCCCCCACACATAAACATTGAACTCCTGGGCAATCATCTTACATCCAAATCAAATTCCACACAACAATCAGAAATGAGAAAATATCAATGATCTTATACAAAATAGAAGTCCATCATGTATCATATATGAAAAAAAATCCTCTATAATTTTCATTTCAATAATTAAAATTTGTTCAACCTCAAAAATCAATACATGGCTCAATCACAACCTACCTCCCATTTAATTTTATGTCACTCTTCACTCTAGAGAAATTGAATCTTGAGTTATACTCATACTTGAAGATCACATGTATCACCATAGGTTTGTGAATATTCTCATTTCTCCACAACGTGAAACGTGAAAATTAATTTAATCATGAGGGATTTAATTAAAGTTTCAAATGATTCTTGTGGCATAGGTTTGGTGGGAAAATGACTGAAAAAAAGATCCAGGCTAGAAAAAGGAGGTAGTACTTTTAAGTACAATTCATGATTAAATCATGTGAAAACACAGGAAATTCCTCACTCAATACCACTTGAAAATATGAAAAACGACACCAAACCCCTTTTATTACATGGTACATGAGCCAAGAGGTGATTATAATGAATGATATCATTTATGTTCTTTTTTTTTAAAGCTTCAGAAAGGAACAACTTTAATTTCTTTTTCTTTTTTTTCATGGAGGACGAGCTGAAAATTGAATACAATAAATGAATGACAATTCATGACCTTGATTTTTGAGAGGGACATGAGTCATAAAATAATGTAAAATGAGGAATTCAATCACATCTCTATTTATTTCTTCTTTTTTAAAGGAGAAATTGATGAAACAAATAAAGTATAACGAAATGACGAGACATGCCCAATTCTCTTATTGTCCACTGCCCAAAGTATTGACACACACCTCGCATCACCCATAAAATGATACACATCCCAATAAACGCACATTAAAGGCCCTTCCCCCACACTCAAACATGAAATAACCATGCAAAAATAATAAAAGTGTGCTTTGGTAAGGAAAAATTGTCTTGTAATGTGGCTTAAACCTATAGGGAAATTCATGGCATCTAAGGGATTATGAAGGATAAATGTTAAGGTGGGTCTTAAGATAATATTTTTCTAGCCAAATATATTCCTCAATAATTTTAAATACATTCCACGAAATCGAAAGCTTTTAAAGAAAATTATTCACAAATTCTGGTTCTCACAAAAAAAATAAAGTTTCTCTCAAGAAAGTGTGGGTACTAGGAAGACTATGAAAACGTGGTTTAGAATAACTCACAGGATTGCAAAAAATATTTATATTCAGTGTTTCATGGTCATGGATTTATAAAATCAGTCAAACTCATAAAAATGATTGATAATCCAATTCAAGAAAAATGTTTTCACATCAACAATCATTTAAAATCCATTATTTTAAAAATTATTTCAATATTTCAATATAAATTGATGTGTTAATAGTGATAAGAATATTCATTAAAGCTCAAAAATCCTAAAAATATAATAAAAAAATGAAAATCACACAAGAATAACTAAGAAGGTTGACACTCCCCCACACTTAAATTTAACTACCCCTTGTTTCAACTCAACAAATTATAAATATAAAGGTAGAAAATCAAAGGGAAGGAAGGATACAACCTGACATTATTTTAGAACTGGATACCTTGAGTTAAGCTCCAAAAAGAATCAACTTTAAAACTATAAGAATGTAATGAAAATACATAAGAAAAATAAATAAAAGAATGAGAAAGGGAAACTAAAATAGACAATGCTTGGTTTAGACCCCCAAGTGGGTGCTAGGTTTTTACTACCCCTAGTCAGGAAGTTTTAGTGGATTATCCCCAATCAGAAGGTGGCTTTGGTTTCTTTGAGATGAACCACCACATGTGAGTTTTCCCAGTGTCCATGATTAAACATTCGGTGGTGTCCTCCACCATGCGATACGAAAGTTGATGTAGAGGAGGTAGTCGCACCACCACCAGCTTCTCCGACTCTTCTTCCTCCCTTACCACCACTTTGGTGGTCTCACCATCAAAATCGAAGGCCTGATTAATTTGTGTTGTATCCAAAATTTCAGGAAAGGAGAAGTCAGAAAACAATTCAGTTTGAATAAAATTAAAACATTACAAATCAATAAAGAAATCTTCCCTATCAAGTAAGTTATCTTGGAAATTTATTTCTTATGACAGGACCATTGGCAACTCCATCTTAGCAGGTGCATCTTCTTCATCATCTTTCAAAGAAAGAGTGAGGTCAAAAGGTACGGATTTTTCAATATAAAGCATGGGAAGATCATGTTTCAAGTTATCTTCAACAAAGTTATTCCATGATTCTTTGAAAAAATGTTGACCTCCCATCAGTGCATCAGTTGGAATGTGTACTTCTGGGACATCCTCGAGCAATGGTTGAGTTCGGGATGATGTGATAAGTTACTTTAGAAGTTATTTCTCACCCACCTTAGGTTATTTAACATAAAATGTGATTGGTGAAATCTCTTTCACCACTCATACGGGTTCAGGTTCCAGCTCAAGTTCCGGCTCAGGTTCGGGTTTCTCCTGGGATGTGCGTACATATTCTGCAATCAATTCTATTTGTCTCTTTAGGCTTTTCACTTTATCACTAATCCTATGAAACTGAGCATCATGTTCATTGTAAACATTTTCTTGCACTTGATATTGGTCATTCCATTCATAGTAATCACCATTGAAATACATCATGAACAAAATGTTTTTTTTAGTTTTTGAAATTTATGATTTTTTTTGTTTTTTATGAAAAACGGTGTGTGAAATTGTTACGCCTCCCCAGAAATGGTGCCAATTTGATGTGCAATAATTTGTCATAGATCCCCAATCAAAATATTATTTACCTAAGAATGCAATATAGTGCACTCCCAGGGTCGGTCTCAAAGAGGAAACTTACACAACACCAAAATTCTATTCTCACTATTTATTTCCTAACTAATATATAATATAAATATGAGTTTGAAATATGCCTAAAATATGAATATATATATATATATATATGTAATGAAAAAAATATGATGTTAAAAAGAAGAAAGAAGACATTTGTTCTGGGAGGATCATAATGGTTGATATCATTGTTTATTAAAATATTCTCAATATCAATTCAATGTAGTGATCAAAATCTATCACACTACACCCTATTATTCGAAATGTTATTTACCCAACACATAGATCTCTTCATGTGGGGAAATACTCTTCCTAAAGTCAGCTAGGAGATCTCTTTTCCGACCATCACTACCCAAGCCATACTCCATCGTATGCATGACTTATATAGTGAAGGGAAGGATAAATGTTGAATGAGAAGAAGAACTTGGTGATAGATAAAATGGGGCAATCGCACATCATGATCAATTTAACCACCACAAAAATTCTCAGAATTAAATAAAGAGATTTAAATTTAAGCACAATGAAACTCAATCGGCCACCATTCTCCACTTCAAACAAACATCGAGGTTAGTTCCCTATTTTTATGGAGTTAGAAGAGAATACAGTGGGAGAACCACATAAAAGTAAAAATGGAAGAATGAGGTATGAAGAAGAACAATAAACTAATGTATATTAAAAATATGAATAAAATTTATAGAAATAAGGCTCCACCTTAGCCCCCCCGGAATGGCTATCTGATAAACTGGGAGAAGGGACACATATTTATAGGGAGAAGGGATGACGAATTCACACACAAAACATTTAATCCGGAAGCTTCCACATGGATATTCCTTTCAATGACCGAATATATAATAGTTTTATTCGTAAATGTTATTCCATAATTTCTCCTCAATTTTCTCCCCAAATTTCAGCTTCATTGGACGCGCCTAGAAGGAGTTATAAATTTAATATTGGAGGTTTCTTTTTTTGGAGGCAGCTTCCAGGGAGCTTCGTTCAAATTTATGTCGTTAAATGTACCTTATAATGGATTCCAAACACCATTAAATTTATTATATAAACGCTCCCTTTAGTCCTAGTACATCTCCAAGTCGAATCATCTAATTTGGAGTTGTGTAGACCGAATTGGGTTTCCTTTATGGATGTGGGGTCCGTTATGTTTTCCTGGAAAACTCTTCAACTTCATTGAATTTTTACGCCCACTAGATTATCGATTCAAACCCTGGTCCAGAAGACAAAAATTAAGGAAATTAAATAAGTATTCTAAAAAATTTTAATTATAAAATTTGGACAAATATTTAATGTGAAATGACTAAAATACCCCTATGATAACAATCTGTTAAAATTGTAGAATTAGGAAATTTTTGCATTTACGCTCAAAATAACACTAAAACCTAAAAAATTGACAATTAACCATATAGTAACACTATGGTGGGATTATAAAAAATGATTTATAATATAAAATATATGAAAATATGAACTTCATCACTCCACCATCGGGATGGCACCATACGAGGCATTGTACGACCTACCTTTCAGATCACCTATGTGTTGGACTGAACCTGCGGAGTCAGTACTAGTAGGACCAGAGATGGTTCATGCTACGACAAAAGAAGGTGCAGATCATCAAGGAGTGGATGAGGACTGCACAGAGCAGACTGTGGTCCTATGCTGATAGGAGGTGGAGATAACTGGAGTTTGAGGATGACGACCATGTTTTCTTACGGGTCTTACCTCGACGTGGATTACGGAGATTTGGCCGGGGCGGCAAGTTATCTCCGCGCTTCATCAGACCATTACAGGTCCTCAGCAGGGTAGGATAGGTGGCTTACCGCCTGGTCCTTCCACCCCAGTTGCACCGGGTGCATGACGTCTTCCACGTATCTCAGCTGAGGAGATACGTGCACGACACAACTCACATCATTGATCATGGGGAGCTAGACATCGATGATGTGGAGACATTTGTGGAGGTCCCGGTGGAGATCGAGGATCAACAGGAGTGGGTCCTATGTGGACGGTCGATTCCTAATGTGCGCATTCATTGGCAGCATGGGAACCTCCAGGAGAGCACATGGGAGCAGGAGGCTCAAATGCGTGCTCATTACCCTCATTTGTTCACCGAGTTTATGTTGTAGCTTTATGTGGACGTAAATCCCTGAGGTGGGAGTAATTTAAAGACTCGAAAATTTCAAGGAAAATTATTTCTTAACTACTTTGGAATTTTTCGAGTCTATGGATTCTAACAGCACTTGATTCTGAGGCCCAGTGTGCCCGAAATCAATTTTTGAAATTTAGCTCGGGTACGTTTAGTAAATGAACGAGTGGGTTTTTCTATCTTTTCAACCGGTGCTCGGAATCGAAATCTGAGGGCACTGATGAACTCGCAGGGCCAGTAATTTCATAAGGGGACCTTTACCACAGTTGCATTTTAAGTGGGTTGAGAATTGTAATTTGGGGTTTAATTAAAGAAGTAAATAAATTTTTTTGTACAATTTTATTCTATATCTAAGGAGGTTAATTCCTCCCATGGGAAGTTGTTGGTGGGGCCCACACCCACCCAACTTCCCATGTGTGGATAATTGAAAGGTGGTTCCCACACAAGCCCCATCCTTTCACCTCCTGATAAACTCCTTAACCCTCTTTAAACCCCTCCATTAAACTCCCATGTTAATGTTGACAACTCTCCCATTTATAAGACCTCTCATCTCCTCCTCTCCCCCTCTTTAACTTATACCAACACACCTTATTTAATTAATAGAACCTAATCAATTATTTAATGAAGAGATTCAAATTTTGAATGGCTTGGAAAGTTTAATTAAAATATGGTGAAACATTATTTTAATTGGGTTGGAACTTGTTTTGTTGTGGGAAACTTCTTGAGAGAGAGTTTTTTGTGAAGAAAGAGGGGAATGTATCCTTTTTCTAAGAACGATGTCTCCTTCCACGAATAACGTCAACTCCCCTTCAATTCTGTTCTCCATGACAAGATACGAGACGACACTTCCTCCTCGGGCGCACTCCGACGACGTCCACAAATCCTCACCTCACGACGCCGATGTTCGTCATCAATTGTTGAGGTAGGGGGTCAGATTAATTAATTTAAAATAATTTACTCCCTCGTTCACATTGTATTCTAGTGAATACCTTTTCCTATTGCTACCGCTTATGCGGAGGGTGCGAGAAAAAAAAAACATGGCCCGATGACCATCCATTTCAACATATTTATTACACTTAGAATCGTCAACCGAAGGAGGAGGAGGCACGACTCCGTGGCGCTATGCTGGGTACGCGGTGAAGGAACCTGGCACCATCATACCGGTTGTGCGGGAGGAACCACGGACCGCAACGCGGGCCACTTCAGTGGAAGAACCAGTCGGCCCATTGGCCGGCCGGGCGAAGGGAAGCCGCGATGCCAGGAGGGCGCCACACTAGAAAACCGGTCGGCCTGTCGGCCGGTCGGGAGGAGCCGGACCGCGGCACCTGGAGGATGCCGCACTGAAGAAATCGGGGGCCCACCGTGCGGGCCGCATGCGCCAGAAGGAAGGCCAGCCTAGCCGGCCGATTTAGGAAGGGCGGTGCCGCCAGTTCGGACAGCCTGGGGGCCGTGCCCCCCTCGGAACCGCTCGACCTTTAGGCCAACCCGCTTGGCCAGCAAGGCCGCGTGCCCAGCGAGGCCACACGCCCAGCCGGGCCATGCCAGGCCAGGCCGTGCCACTTCGGTCCGAGCTGTGTTTTTCCTTCGGACCGGTTTGACACCCCTGTCGGGATGGACCCGTCAAACTGGGTTAACCCGACCCATCGGCCCACTGGGCTAAACGGGTCGGGCCCGTTATTTACTTAATCATGAATAAATTATTGACCGTGTGACCGATCGATGTGCTGTCTATGGAACTAAGACTCTTTTGATGAGGCGGTCATTTTTCTATACTCTAAGTGAGTTTTGGACAGCTTTGGTAAACGGTCGGGTTTAGAAGGGGCATATTTCCAACCGGGCCCCTAGAATAGAAAAGCCAATATCAGTCAGACCAGGCGTCCGTTTGATGAACCGTCTGTCACATTGGGTTCCTTTTGATGAGGAAGAACTTTGGGATACATCAACTCTGGGCTTTGTGATAGTTTCTGTATCAACCCCATTTACTCGTGGAGCGGACCCTCCCTGAATTGAGTGCGCTGTGTACAAGAACCCTAGAGATGGTTGCGACTGCGACGATGAAGAGGAATGTACTTGGATCCTACGTGGGTTAGGCAGCGAGGACGACTATACTTGGATCCTCCGTGGGTTCGGCAGTGATGACGACTGTACTTGGATCCTATGTTGGTTCGTCAGCGATGGTTATTGTACTTGGATCCTACATGGGTTCGGCAACGACGACTTCTGTACTTGGATCCTATGTGGGTTCGATAGAGGAGATGATTCAGAGGCTACATCTAATCATCTACACCCCTCTTTGTGTGTAGTATACCTATGTGAGATAAGTCTGGAATTTCAATCATTATCATTGGTATGATTGACTTCTTTCCTTTTTGGACTGGTTGTGCTTGGGCTCGGAAGTTGGCGCCGTACTGAGATTGATGACTTAAGTATATGTATGGGATTATACTTAAGTAGATTTGGTTGATACTTCTTGTTTTTATCTTTCCTTTTTGGTTTAACGTTTTTGGATTCTAGGAGACCTTCGGGGGTCTCGGGGTCCCTACTGAGTATCATTATAATCACCAATGCCTGGGCATTGCCTGCACAACGATGTGTTGCTTGCAGACGACAGATAGCACTGATCGTGGTCGAGGCTTGTGGAGCTGGACATTATCTGGAGGTGGACCACCTGGCGGGACTTGCACGGAGTAGACGGACGGACCCGAGGTACTGAAGAGACTATTTGTACCCACCCTTCAGGTGGGATTCCTGGAGGATGACTCAGTGATTGCTGATTTACTTTTCAGCTGTTGTACTTTCTTTCTAAGTTGTACTATACTTTTAGTTGGGTTTGTATACTAACCCATTTACTTTCCAGCACTTACTTTTGTACTCAGTTTGCGTTGTGTTTACTCCAACATTCGTACTCTGTTGTGTTTGTTTACTTATATAAGGAAATTTCTTCCCTTTTATCGGGATTTATGCCTTTGGTGCTAGTATCCAGCCCTTGGCCTCTGGATGGCAGGCTTGGGGTAGTCACGGCACGGGCCCCGAGGACAAGTCGTGACATGTATAATTTTATTTAAAAATAAACCAATAAAACGTGAGAATTTTTTTTGGAAAAATTTAATTTCATGTATAAATTGTATTTATACTAAATAATATTATAAAAATTATTTAAAAAACTTAAATTTTAAATTTTAAAATATTAATGTACTAAATTTAAAAAACAGATCCAATGTATAATTTTACTTTTTAAATACTTTAAAATAATATTAAATTTCCAATATAAAATTAGTATTTTTCACAATTAATAGAAAAATAAAATTGTTTACAAAATTTTCAAAATTTCACCTTAATTTACTTTTGATATGATTAATTCAAAAATTAATTTAATTTTACCAAATAAATTTTAAAAAAATTGTTGAAATTTATTATTATATTTCCTCATAAAATTAAATATAATCATTTTTTGAAGAAAATAAATTTTTGAAGCATAGATTGATATTTCAAAAAATTGGGTTCTTATATACAAATAATTAATAAATAAATTTGTATTTATTAATACATTTATATATATATATATATCATAATTATGTTAAACCTATTTATAGCCTCTAAATCAACAGTTGGGCTAAAATGGTATTATTTAAATATAAATATTTTGTTGTTTTTTATACTTGGTGCTATGTATTGTACATATTATCAAACATTATGTCTTTTTTTAAATATCATGGTGTTAAATTCTCCCGCTATAAAAAACATTTTCCTCACAATTTGAAATTGACCTCGATAATCAATGTTTTTCACCCTGAAATTCCATTATTGAAATCCCACATCAAAAAAAGATCAAAAAGAATCCTTTTTAAATGAGAAGAAATTAAATATAAAGGCCATCTTGAATAACACAAAACTGGATTTGCACATAGGAAAATGTAAGTGGGAATAGAAAATATAGACATGGAAGAAAGGCATAATATCCAAATAATGATGGAGTGTCATGGAGATCATTGACCATAATAAATTGAATAATCATAAGAAAGTTAACTAACACAAAACCATACTAAAAAATAGTGTGAAAAGAATATAAATTCATCATAAATGATGGTAAGAGGATATTGTTTTTTATGATACATTTCCTAGTTCTGGGGAATTTCATTACTATCTAATCAATAAATATAAGTAAATATACTTACATGAAATCTATAATTTTATTCATTAGTAATTTCAACACAATGTCATATTTTTCTCTAAACTATAATTATTCCATGTGATTTTTTTATTACAGAATAACTAAAATCAACTTCCATTAGATCATATACTTTTACAAAATTATAACAAGATATTTCTCTTATCTTTGTAAATTAACAAAAACCAAAATGGTTAGCATAAGGTAAGATATTTTCCAAAATGAAAAACCTTTATATGATGAAATAATATATTAATAACTAAAATTAAAGAGTAATACCCAATGTTCAAGATAAATCAATATTTAAATAACTATGTTTAAAATTCTTCAATATATCCCTGACTATGATTAAAACATAAAGAATATAATTATTTGATCACATGTTATTCGAAAGTTTATCTCTAAATATCCAAATAATATAATGTTTAAAATATGATAATCATGTCATAAATAACATGTTTCACCATAAAACCTTATTAAAATCATATATAAATCAAAAATATAATTCAATATTTAATCCTAAAATAAATTCCCATAATAATCTATCTACCTTAATCATATAATATTCTTAAAAATAGTGATCTTATACTAAAATTCAATAATTCACCAAATCAATTTTCAGTCTCATGGTTATCTATAAGATAAAACACATGTTCCCAACATCAACTCAAATTCTATTTTTAATTTAATACTACCTAATACATCATGTAGGACAATCGTAGGCAATACACCCTCATCACCCTTCAATTTTTGGTTAAATCCTTACAACCTTACCAGATGTGATGGGGTTGTTACCCGACCTACATGTTGTCCTCTTACTAAACTATACTAATTTAATTCATATAACTTTTATAAAAATATGATAAAATTACCAAAAAAATATCATTAATCATCAAATATCATTTTAACCTCAATGTTTTTCTATACATTTCATTTTTTCACAAAATCAAATAATCATTATTGACTAACATCATGCACATATTAACTCAATAGTTTATTCGTCCTTTTTTCACCCTTAAATGAGTTTCTCCAAAAATTATAACCTTTTATAAACACCAATATTCAATGATATAAATTTAATCTAATATATATTTCTATATTTTGAAGTGAAAATATACAATTTAATGTTTCCCAATTCTTGTAATATTTAGAATATATCAAAATAAAATTGATATTAAATATTTCTAAAAACTTATTTTTTAAAACATTTAGCAATTTTTTTCATCATATTCAATGATATTACATATTTTTTATAATTCATGATTCTTACTTTGAAAATAAGAAAATAATTATTTCCATTAATCGAGACATTAGGTCTTTCCTTTATGCTATTGATATCCCCTTTATCTTCCAGCATGAAGTTCATTTCTCCAGAAAAGAAATAATAAATGTTTTGGTGTATTTCCCTTGCAAAATGAGTTGGATGAGTTTATATTATGAAATATAAAAAATTGAATACTAGGTTCTATATAAATTATGATAAAAAATTAAAGGTTATTAGATATATCAAATATTTTCCAATATGTGATTTTTTTGTTCAAAAAGCATTCAAAATTACTTGAGAAATATTTTTCCCTAATAATGATGATTAAATAATTTGTATGGGATGAGTATATTATGTTGGATCTTTTTTCTTCCATCTTGTTAAGTGATATTTAATATATAAATAATAACTTCATTCAAACATGACATGAATTATTTCATGGTAACTTGAAAATGGTCCCTGAAAGGAAAATACCAATAGAAATTTCATAATACCTTAACCTTTAAATATTAAAAAATAAATATAATAGCTTCATGATTAAATAATGTTTTAACATAAATGGTTATCACATATATTTCCCCTTAAATACCCACAAAAAATATAATATAATTCTTCTAAAATAATCTTTCGTGATAAACCTAAGGGAAATATATACAATGAGACCATAATACATCTCTAAAAATATCAATAATCACCTTAAAATATCATCACGTAAATCCTTTAATAGGGTGCCTAATACTTTGAACAAGTTATCAAACCTAATATCATAAAAACATGATGGTATCCATAAATTTTAAGATAACCTATAATGAAAATATATTAATATCTAATGATGTCTATGTCCTGCTTTGATTCCAAATATATAGACCCAACATTTAACATTACATATTCTAGATTCTTTATATTGGAAATTATTTTCTTTAATTCCCAATGATCTATTATGTATATATTTTTATATAATTATATCATGAATCTAACATAAAAATAACATAAATTACAAAGTAGACACATCTACACAGTATCTATTGTTACAAAAATATAAATCTTTTAAAATAAAACATGATTACTTTTCATTAAAAATATTCAATACATTCAACATGATTTCTTCTTTTACCTTAACTGTCATTAATCCATATGAAATTTTTTAAAAAATGTGGTATGAGCAAAAAAAGCACAGTAAGGAACATAAAAATAAAAAATATTTCAGTCCATTGAAAAAAAAATTAACCCATTATATGATTACATTTATCGAAATGTTCATTGATCTAATTAAATAAATCATTTCCCATGATAATACCACACAATTTTCTATCAAAGAAAACATTAAAAACTCAAAGAAAATAATTAATAACCCTTAAAAAACATAGATCATTATATTCATAACTCATGTTTGAAATAATAGGAACCCATTTTAATCAATAGGATACACTGTGACACCCAAGAAATTATTTCTCATGTAACAATAATATTACGGTTTTACTTTACTTATTTTTCAAGTTATCCGAAAAAAAATTACAAATTTAACACAAAGGAATTGTATTTAATTAAACACCAAAGTTTTTACATTACAGTAAGATCAAAGGAACATTAGTCTACCCAAAATACCTACTAAAAGACCTATTAGAATTTCAGAGAGACCACCCAAAACAAAAAAACCCCAAGAAGTTAATATGGGTCTTTTGGATCCTTCACAATGAACATTAGTATGGATAGAGCCACTGTAACAGCACTTAGCATCAGTGGAATGATGTGCACCATATTCTTTAACTGTCTTGAAATTGGGACACCCGAATGTATGGTTTTATAAGCCATCAAATCGACTATTTCCCCTTGGGTGATTGTTGATTTCTAACTGTTACAATTATAGGCGTTGTCCTTTTTGGTGGATTAATTAAAAATATTTAATTAAAATTTATTTTTCCTAAATATTTAAGTTATTAATTGAAATTATAATATAACCTCTTATTATAAAATTTAATAAAATTCAATGGTTTAATATTTTGAACTACACTTAGTGTGATTTTAAAATGAGTAGAGTATTTTAAACATCTTTCAAATATTTCAAATATCTTGTAAATGTTTTCATTATTAATTCATAACCCTGTTTTTAACTAAACTATGTCTTTTATTTTTATAATAATAGTATAAATCTTTCATATAGTTGTATTAAATTTCAATTTATAACTTTGTGTTTCAAAAACTTTAGTGTTTATAAAACTAAAGGAAATTTTGTTTTAAAAAACACCTATTTATGTGTAAGGAATCTTATTATTATAGTTAACAAAAAATATACCAAAAAGGTCCATCCCTCTAGCTGGGATGAAGGAGGCAGCACGTGCTAGGGAGCCAAGCCTATCCTTCAGCCTCAGCATAGGCCGGCCTGTGGGTGAGTGTGCACACAGGAGCACTCGAAAGGGGATCAAAGTGCGCCACTGTGTGGGGTGGCACGACAACATGGGTGAACGTAGGAGCGCGCCCACAGAACCCAGTATGGGGGGTACTAGGAGGGGAGAGGGAATATTCTGAGACTATTCCCAGAGTCCCATGCTTATAAAGGGTCGCGAAACTTACCTTCGTTTCGATGTGGGATGAAGAAAATCTGCAAGATTGAATCCAGGCAGTCACATCTCACTGCGTGTGATCTGGGTCATCTGATTTGGTTTGGTCTTCAATCCTCAATGGTCGCAGTATATCTCCATGTTTTTGTGTGTCATCTGATCTATCACAGATCTAATCTCGACAGTTACTTCTTTTTATAACTTTTTTCTGAACTGTATCTGTTCGATCACATTCATGATCTAATCCCATCCCTTCTTCATTTTCAAAAGCACGTACTCATCCCCGATCGTCGAATCAAGCCCAGATCCAATCCAGGTCATCCATTCGTTTTCCAGTTTTATCTTCCCATAGAATCTTCTTCTCCATGTGTGCCACATCATTACTTTCGACTTTCACTATTTTTTTCCACACCTATGACCCCTTCCATCGCTCTCTTATCCTCCCTATCCTCACTTTACACAAAGAACAACTCCCCAAATCTTTTTATAAACTTAATAGGCCTTAGTTTTCTCATGAAAATAGTGTTAAAAATATATTATTTATATTTTATAAATATACCACCTTTAGCACCCGAAACCTATGGGTTCTCCTTCCCCCAACGCCTCCTTCAAGATCATCTGAGCCTTTCTCGAGCCTCTCCTCCTCCTCAAACCAAGGTAAGGGATATATTGTCTTGTTTTTATTGTTTTAAGAGTATACACATATATAGGTATTCTCATAAATATATATATATATATATATCCTCGTGGTTTAGTTAAAATTTTCTCTTATACCGATCCTAGGTCTTCTAGATTTTGAGTTCAAGTAGTATTATGAACATAAGGGGATTATGTTTCTTTCTTGTGTTGAAGGTATATACATTTATATATGTGTGTTTATACTCATATACATAGGTATACATCCTTGTGGTTTGGGTGAAAACCGGTATATACTTGATCCTAGGACTTATGGATTTTGGGTTATGTAGTATTTTTAAACATGAGGGATTATTTTTCTCATGAAAAATGTATATGTATATATATATACCTTATATATTCGATTCTGTATGTACATATATATATATATAACCATACGTTTTTAAATGAACCTCTATTATGTTACATTTCAAGACCTCTAAACTTTGAGTTTCAAAGATGAGTTAAATTTTTTTTCTAAAACATAAGGAATGATATTTTCATATATATATATATATAGTATAAATGGACATGTATAATTATATAGTTCATATAAATCATCTTCTGGACCTGATATAAGTAACTTAACATTGAACTCCAATGGTTAATTTATGTTTTAGATAAACTTGTAAGTATAAATTAATTTTAAGTGTAAGACCCTTATCTATACTCAATTATAAATAATGTATATTGGGATATGTGAATATATGTGTACACATGTAAACATTGACCCTCGATTCTATTTCGAATTTTCCATGGATTACTAAGAAAGAAAAAAACATGTTTTTTTCGAAATATGTTTAGTTTTTGTTTAAAAGCACTACTTTTATACCCTATGTATAAGTAGATTTACACAACACTATCCCCTAATTTTGGATATTCAAAATATTATAATTTTGATGCATTTAGTAATTTTGGAGGGTTCACGAGTATAATATTTGGTGTTTATTACTCTTACATATATATTTTTGAATCACTTATTTTCAAACATATAATAAATGGTGTCAGTTATGGTTGAATTTCATGCTCTTCATGTTTAACATTATGTATACCCTGGTGATATGTTAAGCATAATCATACCGGTAATGAAATATTGGGTGACAATGTGTTTAATACCCCATATGAAATGTTTGGTTTATCTTTTCATTAATTAAGCACCCAATCCATGATTAAATTCCAATAATTTTTTTATTAATAAGATTTTTGCGTTTAGGGTTGTAATTTTATGTGACGGTGCATGTATTTCTTTTTTTCATTAGTTTTCATCACATATTCCATAATCTACTTATCATACTCACTATTCAATGACATACCCAAGCAGTTGATAGTTTTGTAATTAATACTTATATTCCTGATTCACTATATATATGTAAAAGCTAATGAATGAAATTAAAACTCTCATAACCTTTTATGGAATTATGAATTGAATTATTCAAGGTTGTATGGGAAACCTTAAATAAAATGAAATGAGAAATTAAATATTCAAAGTGGTATGGGACATTTTGAATATTCGACCCTATTCAGAATATGAGGAATGTAATAGACTTGGTATAATTGGTTGAATACTGGTTAATGAAATCCCCTTGATGCATCGATAGTTCTCAAGAGACAATCAGGTCATGGCACGAGGCCATTGAAATTTCAAGTCTTGACACAAGGTCCTGACATGGTATGGTATTATACGTTCCCTCATAATGTTTAAGATAATTAATTAACCAATTGGATATTTCACTAGTAGAATATCCATGGTTAAGAGCCTCTACTTATGAGTATCAGAAGAATAAAATGATTATGGCCTGAAATTTATTAGGCACTCAAAGATTTGTATTTTCCAGTTATGGATTACAGTTAGTAGTGAAATAAATTGAAGTTATTATTATTATGTGCAACTCTAATCATGTATTATTTCTCTTTTATAAATTTTGTACATGCATATTCACATGTCTTACCTATGGAAGTTGGAATTTCATTTAATTATGAGCATGCCTAAAATTGAATCATGTTTCCTTTTAATTATATTAGTATTCTTTGAATTGTGCTCTTTTAATTCTTATAGAATTGTTATGTTATGGCACATGTGTTATAGCATTTCTTAAGAAAAAGTTTTCTGGAAAATTTTACAGAAATGTTTTGAAAATGTTAAAATTGTTATATTATGTTATTTTAAAACCCCTTATAGGGAATTTATATTCACACCCTACGTTTTTGAAATAAATTTTTCAGGTATTACTTTTTAGTCGAAGAAGCATGTTAGAAGAGACTGGTTTCCCAGAACCAGAACCGAATTGATCCACTATATGGTAAATGATGTGTAAAATATCAAGGCATGGTTTTTTATAAAAACTAAAAATCATGTTTTAAGGCACCAGCTCCGGGTAGTCTGGTTTCAAGCTGGTATAGTTGGTATCAGAGGATTCAATTTCGATAACTCTGGAAAACCAGGACTGAACAAAGAAAAAAATTACTTAAGTTAAACTAAGTATGATGTTTTCATAGTTTTCAAATGGATGATGAATCAGGATTTCTATCCCATCCGACAGAAATATTAGAAACCATAGTGGTCAGGGAATGTTTAGAAGGATATGAAACTTTTGATAACCTTCATTTATCATGTCAACATCTCTATAGTGTGTCCAATTCTCCTCGCATACTCCAACTTCACCAAGGATCTAGATTTGATTACATTCTAATGATGCATGCCCAAATTCTCTTTTATGAACGTAAGGGAAGTTATTATGAAGGTGTATTCTGATACTTCACCTAGGATGACAACTTCTTTTCCCTAATGAAATTCCATGAAGATTCACAAGAGGGTGACCTCTAGGCATTATACCTCTATCAAATTGTAACCTATGGTCTTCGAGGTCAGGTCATGGACATTGAAATTCTCAAGGACAAATCTACCCATTAACATTATAGATAGAAAGTTCTAGTAGACATCTCCCAAATCCATACCCTTCATGCTTTCCTTTTTTAGATCATTAGATGCCCACACCCAATTAATCTGGACTACCCATCCTGCATCTGGACCTAGGATATGGAAGAGTTTGGAACCACTTTGGGAATCCATTTTACTGGGAATTGGGGAAATCACCAACACTAGTGAATCTGGTGAAGATCCATCTTGAAGGATGTTAGGAAATTCGTACTCGTGTTGTTGAGAGAGTGGTTATGTAATACTTTGGGTTTATTAACATTGTATAACTGAATAATGTTATGTATTACATTAACATGATTTTAAAAATAAAGACTTTTTTATGGTTGTTTCTTGGCTGAATAAAACATAACTCTTGAAATTTTAGATAGAATACATGAGTTCACCAACCAATCTTCTGTCACTTCCTACTGAACTATTAAAGATCATAATTTCAAGACATGATCGAATAATACCTCCCCTTTGCAAAACTACAATAACATGAAAACATCTTTGTTGGATATCGAACAGTCTATACATTCTCTGCTCTTTCCAAGGGAATGCCTATATATACCACTGCATTGACAATGCACAACTCGCTGAGTATAGACGAAGGGGAAAGTATCATGAAGGTCTTTTCCTATTCATCACTCTATCCCGAAACATCACAGACAAGGTAAAGATTCAAGAGGCTTCCTTATAGGGGAACCTTCGTGTGGCCTACATGAACCAAATCACGATCTTCAGTTTGTATGACCACGTCTATAACATTGAAATTTTTAGACAGGAGATGGTCCAACAAGTTCATAGAGATTTTGTCCATTTTGATATCTCTGAACTCTCTACCATTCGAGCCTCCCTCTAGAGGCCTGATTTTACAATGCAAGAGTTTAACCCATACTGACCAAGGTGTGTCTTGGCTAGGGAAGTCGAAGAATCGAACACCAATTTGGGTATTCAAATGGCCACACCTGAGGATCCTCCATGATAGAGGATGTGGTAAGGAACGTCAGAGAGTGTATTTTTAGCATATTTATATGAAATGAATTGTGAGGACACAATTCATTGTAAGGGGGAATAATTTGATACCACAAAGCTTATTTCTCATGTAATAATAATATTAAGGTTTTACTTTATTTATTTTTCATGTTATCCGAAAAAATGAAAAAATTAAACACAAAGGCATTTTATTTAATTAAACACCAAAGTTTTTACATTAAATTAAGATAAAAGGAACACCAGTCAATCCAAAAATACCTATTAAAGACCAATTAGAATTATAGGGAGACCACCGAAAATGACAAAAAACCCAAGAAGTTAATATGGTTCTTTTCGATCCATCACAACGAACATTAGTATGGCTAGAGCCACCGCAACAGCACTGATAATCAGTTGAATGATGTGAACCATATTCTTTAATTGTCTTGAAATTGGGACACCCTAATGTATGGTTTTATAATGCATTAACTCGATCGTTTCCCCTTGGGTGACCGTTGAGTTCTAAAGGCTACAATTATAGTCGTTGGTTTTTTTGGTGGATTAATTAAAAATATTTAAGTATAATTTAGTTTTCCAAAATATTTGAGTTATGAATTGAAATTATAAAATAACCTCTTATTATAAACTTTAAAAAAAGTTAATGGTTTGATATTTTGAGCTACACATAGTGTGATTTTAAAATGAGATGAGGATTTCAAAATCTTTCAAATATTTTAAAATATCTTTTGAATTTTTTTCATTCTTAATGCTTAAACAAGGTTTTAAGAAAACTATTTTTTTATTTTTATAATACTAGTATAAATATTTCATATATATGTATTAAATTTCAATTTATAACTCTGTGTTTTAAAACATTATTTTTACAAAACTAATAGAATTTTTGTTTTGAAAAACACCGATTTATGTGTAAGGAAACTTAATATTATAGTTAGAAAATATATACCCACAAGGTCCATCCCTCTAGTCTGGCTGAAGGAGGCAGCACGCGCTAGGCGACCGAGCCTAGCCTTCAGCCTCAGTATAGGCTGGCATGGGGGTGAGTGTGTGTGCAGGAGCATGTGCAAGGGGATCAAAGCGTGACACCGTGCGGGGCGACACGATGGCGTGGGTGGGCGTAGGAGCGCACTTGAAGAACCCAGTATGGGGTGGTACCAGGAGGGGGAGGGAGTATTTTGAGCCTAATCCCAGGGTCCTGAACTTATAAAGGGTCACAAAACATCACTTTGTTTTGACGAGGGATGAAGAAAATTGGTGGGGATCGAATCAAGGCCATCCGATCTCACCGCATTCATTCTGGGTCGTCTGATTCAGTTCAGTCCTCAATCCTCAATGGCCACGGTATATCTCTGAATTTTTTTGCGCCATCTGATCCATCACGGATCTAATCTCCACCATTCCTTATTTTTAAAACATCGGGTCACACCGTAGCCGTTCGATCACATTCGTGATCTAATCCCAGCCATTATTCATTTTCAAAACCCCAGACTCATCCCCAACCTTTGGATAAAGGCCAGATCCAACCTGGGTCATCCATTCGTTTTATAGTTTTTCTCTTCCTACGGAATCTTCTTCTTCTCCAAGTGCACCGCACCAATAGGTTTTCCTCCTACTTGTACAAATGTTTTCCACACCTGTGACCCCTTCCAACGCCATCCGAGCCTCCTTTCCCTTACTTTCCCCAAAGACCGACTCCCCCTGTATTTTTATAAACCTAATAGGCCTCATTTTTTTATGCAAATAGTATTAAAAATACATTATTTATATTTTATAAATATACCACTTTTGGAACACGAACCATACAGGTTATCCTTCCTCCAGCCCCTCTTTCAAGATACTCTAAGCCTTTCCCAAGCATCTCCTCCTCCTCAAACCATGGTAAGGGATATAATGTCATGTTTTTATTTTTTTGAGGATATATACATATATATGTATGCTCATAAAAATATATATTTAACCTTGGGGTTTAGTTACAATTTTCTCTTATACCGATCCTAGGTCTCCTAGATTTTGAGTTCAAGTATTATTATGAACATAATGGAATTATGTTGCCTTATTGTGTTGAAGGTATATAAATTTAAATATATGTGTGTATACTCATATACATAAGTATACATCCTTGCAGTTTGGGTGACAACCCGCATATACCTAATCTTATTACTTATGGATTTTGGGTTATGTAGAATTTTAAACTCAAGGGATTATTTTTCTCAGGAAACAATTATATATATATATATACCATATATATTCGATTATATATGTAAATATATATATAACCATATGGTTTTAAATAAACCTCTATTATGTTTGGTTTCAAGACCTCTAAACACTCAGTTTCAAAGATGAGGTAGAATTTTGTTTTTAAAACATAATGAATTATATTTTCATATATATATATATATAGTATACATGGGAATTTATAATTATACAGTTCATATAACTCATCTTATGGACAGAATATAAGTCTCTTAACATTGAACTCTAATGCTTAATTTATGTTTTTGATAAACTTGTAAGTATAAATTAATTTTATGTATAAGACCATTATGTATACTCGATTATTTATAATGTATATTCATATATGTGAATATATGTGTATATATGTAAACTTTGACCCTTAATTCTATTTAAAATTTTCCAAGGATTTATAAGAATAAATAAAACATGTTGTTATCAAAACATGTTTAGTTTTTGTTTAAAACACTACTTTTATACCCTTTTGTATAAACATATTTACAGAACACTATACCCTAATTATGGATATTCAAAATATTATACTTTTGATGCGTTTAGTAATTATAGAGAGTTCATGAGTATAATATTTGGGGTTTACTACTCTTGCATAAATATTTATGAATCACTTATTTTCAAACATATACTTAATGGTGTTAATTATTGTTGAATTTTATGCTCTTCATGTTTAAAGTTATGTGTACCCTGGTGTTATATTAACCATAAGCATACCGGTAATGAATTTTCGGCGACTATGTGTTTAATACCCCATATGAAATGTTTGGCTTGTCTTTTTATTAATTAAGAACTCAATCCATGATGAAATTATGATAGGTATTTTATTAATAAGATTTTAGATTTTAGGATTATCATTTTATGTGAAAGAGATTTTATTTATTTTTTGTGAATTAGTTTTCATCAGATATTCCATAATTTTCTTATCATACTCACCATTCAATGACAGATCCATGTAGTTGATATTTTTTTAATTAATACTTATATGCCCATTTCACTATATATATATATATGTAAATGCAAATGAAGGTAATTAAAACTCTTATGAACTTAAATGGAATTCTGAAATGAAATATTCAAGGTGGTATGGGACAGCTTGAATAATATTAAATGAGAAATTAAATATTCAAAGTGGTATGGGAAATTTTGAATATACGACCCTATTTAGAATATAAGGAATGTAATAAAATCAGTATAATGGGTTGGGGACCGGTTAATAAAAGTCCCTCGATGCATAAATAGTTCTCATGAGACAATCAGGTCAGGGCACGAGGACATTGATATTTCAGGTCTTGACATGATGTCTTGATAGGGTCTGGTATTATACGTTCCCTCATAATGTTTAAGATAATTAATTAACCAAGTGGATATTTGACTAGTAGAGTATCCATGGTTAAGAGAATATACTTATGTGTATCAGAATAATTAAATGATTATAGAATTACATTTATTATGCACTCAAAAAAAAATATTTTCCAGTTACGGCTTACAGTTATTAGTGAAAGAAATTGATGTTTTTATTATTATGTGCAACTCTGATCAAGTATTGTTTCTATTTTATAAATTTTGTATGTGTATATTTACATGTCTTACCTATTAAAGTTGGAATGTATTTTACTTATGATCATGCCTAAAATTGAATCACGTTTCCTTGTAATTCTGTTAGTATTCATGGAATTGTGCTCTTTTAATTCTTAAACAATTATTATGTTATGGTACATATGTTACAACATTTCTTAAGAAAAATTTTTATTAAATTTTTTAAATAAATGTTTTCAAAAGGTTATAATTGGTATATTATGTTATTTTAAAACCCCTTATCGAGCATTCATATTCTCACCCTACATTTTTGAAATAAATTTTGCAGGTATCAGTTTTTATCCAAAGAAGCATGTTAGAAGAGGTTGGTTTCTGATAACATGAATTGAATCGATCATTTTTATTGGACATGATGTGTAAAATATAAAGGCATGGTTTTTTTGTAAAAATTACACATCATGTTTTTAGGCACCGGCTATGGGTAGTTTGGTGTCGGGCTGTTGCATAAACCCTTAGTTGACACCCTATTTCTTTTCTACTAATATATGAAACATTACCCAATTCATTGGACAACTATATTGGGGATCACCCTTCATTTAATCTATATTGGGATCATTATTTGAAAAATATATATAATGGGGTTAAATCCATCATATAAGTGGTATCGGGATTACCCAATTCTTATATATAATTTTTAAGTGCCATATCATGAATATGATATGTTATTCTTTCTTTTTTCAACATAAAACCTTTAAAAATATCTATTAAACACATTTACAAAAGGCTTTCGGATATTGAAATACGCCTTCTTTTCAAAACCAATTTTCAAAACTAAAATATGTATAATTAATTAAAATATGTTTTTTATTTTAATAAAACATGAAATATTCTAAATTTATCCAAAAATAATAATTTTTACATTGGTGAGAAAATCTGTTGTCACCATTTACATTAAAATATAACATTTCTTTTGTATTTTGTAAGGAAAGTCAAAATATTCTGTAAAAATATTCCTACTGAAATTTTTTGATATAAAGTCAAACGATACATAAAATACCTTTTATGATTATTATATTTCCATATAAAATCCCTAATAAGTTATTTTTAAAATTATGTTCATGGAAGAAAAATAGATTGAAGGGAAATAATAAAACACGCTTTTTAAAACAAAGTATCATACCTTTAGTATGAATCCACATTTATGTTCTTTATCTTTATATATATAAATATATGTTAATTACTTATTTTATTCTTAACCATTATCAATTTAATTATTCCTTTTATTTTATTCAATGCGTTTTGAAATAGAATAACTTAATTAGTTTTGTTTATATCTTATTTTTTGATGATATTTGACTCGTATATCTAAAATGAATTTGGAAAATTGATTATGGTAAAAGGGGTCATTATTACATGATCTCCGAAAAAATAATCGTGATGTAATTATCATTTTTTTAATCAATTATACTTATAAAATCAATCATGAATTATAGTTATTAAAAATGAACTACGTTATAATCATTGAGATGTATGTCGTGTGTAGGCATGTGTAACATTCCATTTTATAGTGACCATTAATGAAAGAATATGAGTATTATTTTATCTTTATATAATGATAATAATTTAATTAATATAATTTTAATTTTTTAAATATAATTTTATATTTCCTCTACGTGATATTTTGATGGAAGATGAATCACATCCTTCATGGAGGTGGTACTCCACACATATGCATGAATGACATTATCATTTTTTAGTGAATTGAAAGGTAAGAAATTAAATGATACAAAATATTTTAATAATGATAAATATTTCATGAATATCATATATATAAATTAAATCCATCATTATAGACAACCATGATGGATTGTGATGGAAAATAATTTACATCTGTTCATGAGGCCATAGTCTGTTATACACATGAATGATGGATTTGTTTCTAATTTGATATAAGAGAATTTGGATATATGTTGTTCCATTATCAAATAAAAATATCTGTATATGGAGAATTTTATTTTATTATTTCATCATGGTTTAATAATATTTTAAGGAGGTGGAAGAAGAAAATAAAAATATTCACGGTTCAGAACTATACCTCCTCTTTAGATAGCATCTTACTATTTACACCAAAAGGCTTAATAGGCTGGATTTATGATAAAACAATACCTCTAGGATATGAGTAGGTAAGTAAGGAAATAATTTGGAAAGGTAATTTTTGAATAAGGATTTTTATGTTTGAATAAATGGGAAGTATATGTGTTATTTAATAAGAATTGGGAGGAGAAATCTATAAATTTATTAAAATAATTAATTAATATAAATTTATTTTTAAGTACAAAAAGCTCTGAATTTATAGGATGAAAATAGTATATGTTTATAATTATAAATATTCTCATCTAATAAAATTTTTAAAAATTTGGATCACAATTTTAGCCTTGTTTTTTTTAACCCATCCTATATCCTTTTGACAAAATATTATTTTTATAGTTTTAAAAATGATTTTATTTATTGTTTTACTTCTTGCACGAGAAACGGGTCAGTGGTTCAAAAGTATATAAAGCAGTTATTTCCCCAATAAAAAATAAAAATATATCTCTATATGAAAAAAAATTGTATTTAAAATTAATATTTAAAACAGAACATATCCACTATTTACCCCAATGTGAAAATTGTAATCATAACAAAATAAAGAGATTTGTGTTTTGAGTTTTCTTTATATAAAATTATATAATCGGTTAAAATCATGTACAAAAAAATTGAAGTCAATATATTCTAATTTTGGGAGATTTTTGTCCTTTTTTATATATATAATAAAATTAATTAAATTGTCAGGGTTATTCTTTAGTCCTTATAATTTTATTTCTTACTTTAATTACCTGATTTACCTTTTTTCATGATAGAAAAAATAACTAGGGTTACTATTATTGAAGAAGAAAAATAAAAGAAACCATTTTAAAAAATTTGGATCCACAAATTAAAATATTTAAACCATTTATAATGAATCAAAAAACTTAAGTGGATGGTTTTAATTTAAAATTAAACTTATAAAGTGTGATGAAAATTAGTTTTCAGAAAAAATGAATTTTTAAAGTATAAAATGTTTTTATACTAAATTAAATTATAAAATTAATTTTGAAACCCATATTCAGAATATTATATATGAAAAGTAAACAATTAAATTTTAAAACCAATCCAAAATATATTTTTTATTCATAAATATTTTAATATAAAATATAGCTTTCAATAAAAAACATTATTTTTCACTATTTAATGAAAAATTAAACTTTTCTGAAAATTCAAAAAAAATAACCTTAAGATATTTATGATATTATGATATACAAAAGAATTAAATTTTATCAAATAAAATTTCTAAATTTCCCAAAAATTAATTATAATATTACCTCATAAAAAATCAATATAAGTCATTTTTTAAGAAAAATATATTTTTGAAGCATAAAATGAACTTTCCAAAAATTAAGTGCTTATTTATGAAGCATTAAGAAATAAATTTTTATTTATTAGTAAATTTATATATATTTCATAAAATTTTTAATAATATTCATACCCACCAATTCAACTTCTAGTTTATAACAATCATATTTAAATAATAATATTTCATGGTCTGTTTAGGCTCGGTGTTGCGTATTATACATGTTATCTAATATAGTGTCATTTTGTAATTATTACAGTGTTGCATGAATAATGTACATAGTGCATTAACTTCATCACAAAACTTATAATAACAACCATCATTCCCTTCATCACAAAATTAACTCATGGAAAAGGAAAAGGTTTCATAATTATTTCATCATAACTTAATGGTCCCATGGGAAAGTAATGTGTTTCATAGAATAATGCTTAATACATCATCAAAAAAATCCATATAGAATATTAAAATAGATAGTTCCATATCATCATATCCCCTATTAAGTATAAAAATAATTAATTGATGTTTACATAAATAAAAAATACCTTTCAAAGATAATTTGAATGTTTCTTTGAAAATTTTTAAAATATCTTTTACTTTTATAATCTTTAAAAACAAAAAATTTCCAAAAAAATAAGAAAAACATTTTCCTTAAAAATAATCCGAAAAATTTTAATGGTAACCTCATATAATATTACTATCTTCAATATGGTAAAACTTATCCCTGTCATATACATTAAAAGGGGATATTCCTTTTATAAATTTGTAAAAAGTCAAAAGTTATTCATATGAAAAAAATGATTCATTTTAATTAGTTGTACATAGATACACAGGTAGTAAAAATATAATTATAAATAATTTATGTATAGATTATAACTTTTACAAAATATTTTTAAGAATACGTACTTGGAAGAAAACATCCATCGATCAAAAGAAAAATTAGGTCAGTTTTTATTAAAAATACTTCTCTATAATTTCATGTACAAGAGAGGGGGAAATAGTACTGATTCGATAAATTTACATTAATATATAGATGAGAATAATATAAATATATTTTAGTGTATAAGGATAAAATAATTTCCCATCAATGGAAATTTAACATAGAGAATCTTGAAAAGAAATAAGATGGTAATAAAAAACATTACTTTTTTAGTAAATATTGAATCCTAATCCCCATGAAGGAAATATAATTAAATAAAACATTTAATTCAATGAAAATTTATATATTTAAGATATAATATATAAAAATGTTTATATATACACCATATAAACACAAATAGGTTCATAATAGGAATCATGGCTTGATAAAACTATATTGAGATAAAGTACCATTACTATTTAGATATTCTCTAACTCAAAACCACATAAAAGGGAGGTAAATAGACTGATTTGTAAAGAAATGAATTTTTTATTAGAATAATCATAATGTACAGTCATTTTATATATATATATATAACACACAAAATAAAAAAGTGTTGAATATGACATAAGTCTCACAGAAATAAATGTGAGATGAGAAACCCTTACCTCACGTTCTAATTTGCATTATCATGCTTGTAATGTCCAATATAATAAATTATTAATTATTATAAATATATAATAACTGAATATTTATACATATAATACCATATATGATTCACTTATAACATCTCTTCACCTTCTTATTTACAGTTTAACATTAAAATTATTATCCTGGGTGTTAACTATTTAATTTTTCATGCATGTATTTCAATAGAGGTTCCAGTTATTTAACATTTTTCATGGCATCATCATATAAATAATATTAATAAATTTATAATACTCATATTTAATAATTATATAAACTTTTATAACTATTAATTTTAGGTCAATATTTCAAAATGTATTATATCACCTCATAGAGACAGTAGTTTGAGCATACACGAGAGTGATGTCTTTACATTTTGATGGATGAAATTAATATAAATTAAATACTAATTCACTTTTATAAAATCATAAATATATTAAATATATAAAATTTACTCATAAAATATTTCCTATTCCATACATATATTTAATAAATTGAAAATGAATCACATCGTTCAATGGAGGTAGTCGTCCACAGGTATTCACAATCGACATTATTGTCTTACTATGAATGGGAGGATTATAATGTATATAATATTTTATCATTTTAGAATCATAATAAAGTTATTAAAATAATATATAATCATTAAATAAATCACCTTATCAAACCATGGGAGGTAGTGATGAAAAATAAAATATATCGGTCGTTGAGACGATAGTCAGTACGTACGCATGATGGCATTTTCATTTTATAGGATTGATGATAAATAGATTATTGTTATTAAATTACAATAATTATTTTTAAATAATTAATTTTTATCTAAGACACTATATTATTATGGATAAAGATGATATATAGGATGTAGTGGAAGAAATAAACTTACAATAAGTTGGTGAAGATGATTACCACTCCTTTTAGAATCCTCTTTTGGGTATCTCCTTATGGATCCTTGGATTGATTCATTAAGAATATCATATCATCTATAATAGGTATATTTAAGTTTTAAGATTTTTGGTTAGGGTTTAGTCGAGTAAATTTCCTTGATAAGTTTTGTATAAGATATTGTAGTAGATTCCTTTTTATAAGTGAGGTGTGTGGAAATCATTTTTTTGTGTGGTCATCCGAGCCTGAAGGCCTTAAATATATTTATTCATATTTGGATAGTCCCCCTTTTATGGGTTGATTGGGAACCCTTAAATGACCTGTAGGCTCATAGGCATAAGGACTAATACATGAACACAAGACCCAAGGAACAATACTTAATACATGGACCGAAGGCCTAAGACACTGACTACACAAGAATTACCCACCCCATAATCTACATCATTGAATACACCTATATCCCCACATTATATGGATGATTGTATATAATTTACCCATAAAGGGATACATAGTATATGGTACTAATGGAAAATTCCATACCCTCTCATCCTTCCAATTTAGTTATATTTTCTTTGGTGGATTATACTTGCTATGAATCCTCTTTTGGGGATTGATCCAGTGTGGTCCTCTCAGACAGCTTCTAGATTTTATGGCCTAAAATATTGTAGCTTAAAATCCTGAGGTGGCATAAATAAACTGTTTCCTAAAGTCCTGAGCTGTCTTAAAGGCCATGTGGCCCAATGTCCAATAGTGGCTTGAAGGCCTTAAGACCCATAAGCCCAAACTGATTGCCTGAAGTCCAAAATTGGATGAATAGTTTTGGATGCTAAAGTATTTCATTTTACCATCTCTATTAACTTATATAGGAATGATAATGTAACCGAAAAATTCTACCCCCACCTGAATTTTATCACGACTCTTTCAGATACCACACATGAGCCTTTACCACTCAAATACATGCTCCTTGGCATGTGGGTGTAAATCATTTGAAGACACAAAATTTTAATATATAATATGGGACTAACTCATTTAAAATGGATAAAAAGTTCCATATATTAAATGATATGGTTGACATGGTTGAAATAAATCCGACCAATAAGATATTGAAGATATTAAGTGGAATTTTTATCATTATCTCTAACTTTAACCCCCTAGTAAACCATTTTATCCTTAATCATGCTAACAAAATACTATGTATTTAAGGGTTATTAATTTCATTATAAAAGGTTAAGTAGATTATAAGTGGGGAATTATTGATATTTGTTCAAATAATATATTCAATTGATAAAATAAATTATTTTCATGATTTTTAAATCAATTAATTGAATATTTTTAAATATAAAAAACCATTTAACTCATTTCCAATATTATTCACATTATATGAATTTAAAAACATCAATATTACCATGTAATTTGAGTTTAAATATTTAAAAATTTATGAACCATTAAAATTTTCCCAAAAAAATCATCGAAGAATTTGAATTATCTAAAACACATTACCATAAATATCATAAATCTATTTACTTTAATTTTTCACCTGCTTGTACAACTGATGCATCAATGATGTGATTTTTTTGGGTAATTATACCATTATAAAAAAAGAGATAATTAAAAAAATGTCATAATATTAATTTATTCATTCTAAAAATAACCATTTTTTATTAGTAATATCTTTTTTATTCTTATGAAAACATATTAGAGATATTAAATGAATGATAGTGATAATTTTTACTTATTCATTACATAAAATAATATAAATGTCATAATCACATTAAAATGGAAAAAAAATTAATATTTTTTAATTTATGATAACAATGGGTGAAACACTAACATCCAATGGTATGAGGAAAGTTTTTTAGATATTTTGATGCCTTATACCATAATTTTAACCTTGTTTAACCATTTTTTATGATTTATCAAGATGTTAAAATTTTAAAATACTTACTATTCAATATGACCATAAAATAAGTTGTCCATTTTAACTAATGTAAAATATTATGATTTCAAATATTAATTTTTTTTCAATATTAAATAACTTTAATTTCAGGAAATTAATTTTAATATTCATCCACGAAATAGGTAAAAACCATTTTTAGAGAAAATGTATTTTTATGCATAAAAATGACTTTCTTCTTATTCCATTTGTTTTAAATACCCGTAAATGAATATTAATATATTTAATTATATATTATTTACACATTACATTAAAATCATTAATCAATAATGATAATTTAATTTACTATGAGTAAAATGCATTGTTGACAAAAAAAAATTATCTTCTAAAAATAACTTTTCTTAAATTCAAATGATTTTATCCTCTCTTCTTACAAATTGAAAATAAAATCTGAATGATTCATCATTTTTTTAATTAAATCCCATTATATTTAATTAAAATACTAGTTCATTATTGATCAATATTTATATCATACAATAATAAAATCACTACAAAAATTGATCATTTATCATAAAAAGTTATTATAAATAACCTTTAATATTGATTATATATTTACTAGGAAATAATAAATAATTTTTCATTACAAAAAAAATTATATATATTTTTCATCATTTAATTATACCATGTTTTTCCTAATAATTAAATTATTAGCCAATAATAGTGTCATTTAAATAATAATATTTCCACAATATATTGTAGAATATTTAATATTATTGTTGCATGTGGCACATGCTATCGAACATAGTATTTAAATAAAATATAATAGAATATAAAATCTCAAGGATTTACTTTATTTGAATAGAATGAGAATTCATTAACAAGCTCAATGGTCAAGGATATAATTTTATTTAATTATTAAACTAAATTTAATGTAGTGGATATTGATGAAACCATTAAATCACATGAATTATTAGAGGCAAAAATAATTTTCCTTCCATTAGAATTATATAATCCAAAAAATATATAACATTTATTTCAACACTACATTATTAAATCGATAGAGTAATGAAAAAGTGTATATTGAATGGCATTAGGGTTTTTTACTTGATAGTTATGGAGAAATGATGTATAACTTAATGAAAACATTATAAATCCATATTCATTCCCTCATGATCCTTTTATTCATGGATTAATAATTATTTAAAAAATCTAAGATTCACCGTGGGAAATGTTGAAATCAAATTTTTCATCAAGTAAATAGAATCTGGTATACTAATTATTATTGTATATGATGATAAAATCATCATTACAGGTGACCAAGAAAGTGAATGAAAATAAATTTACAATTAAATGAATAAAAAATATTATATATCTATGATTGGTGAGATAAGATACTTCATGGATTTATAATTCTTTTCATGGAAAAAATATTTATCTTATTTTCCCAATATTAGTACCCTAGTGAATTTTTTAATCTATTTTAAATAAAAGGGAAAATAAGAGTGTTTCTACTCATTCCTATAGGTCTAAAATTTTATAAAGATGTTATAAGTGGGAGTATAAATCAAAGTGAATTCAAAAAAAAATTGGATCCTACATTATCTCACAACTTCTAGAATAGATATGCTTTATGTTGTGATCCTTTATACAATATATCATAGTAACACAATGGAGTCTCATATTATTTGTATTTAAAGAATTCATATATATGAAAAATGAATAAAGACTATGTGTTCTTCTCTAAGAAGGGGAATAGATGAATATATCAATATTTACAAATATAGACTAGAAAGTTTATTATGATGATATAAGTTTAACTTAATCTAAAATATTTCTTTTGGGGGAAATTTTTTTATATAGATCTGCATGAAATAGAATTCAGTAAAACATAGTACATTAGAGGATGAATATGTTACTACTACTAGTACTAGAACTTAATTTATTTGGATTAAAGAGTTTCTCAATAATTTTAGGCTGAAATGTTAAAAACCTCCTATATTTTATAGTGATAATAAATGTACTATTTTACACTATTAAAATCCTATGAAACTCTCAATGTATAATAATATAGATATCAGAATTAATTTCATTAAAGTGGGGTTTCCAATTGAGACATAATTGTGGAATTTATTCCTAATTATGATAAGTTGGATGTTATTTTCATCATGTTGTTAATAAGGAAATATTTGAGTTTTTGATATTTAACATGAATTATTATCCCCTTACATGATATTAAAAGTGTTCTAAAGTAACACTAATGATCCATTGATTATTTTGTCATTGTGGGAGAAGTAAATTCCCAATATTTTATTGGAAGATAAAAAGGGGTAAATTGATATTTCAAAGAATAAAATTTATATCCATATCAATTTTTAATTGATAAATTATATTTATTTTTAAAAGTTAGAGTTTATTGAGAGAGTTGAGTTCCCTCATTGATGGGGAGAATAATATTACTTTTTAAAAAATATTCTTACCAATGAAATATGTATTTCTCTAAAATATAATACACTAACCCATGGTGTGGTGTCAATATATTTTTCACATAAATAAGGATATAATTTTTTTTATAACATATTTTTTAATTGAGGTTTTCATGAGGGTAAAAACAGGATCTAGAGGGGGAAATTAAAGATCACTTTAAATAGATGAATAACCTATATATGTTTTCAACCATGTATATTATTTATCAAGACTTATTCTAAGAGTGTTCATGTGATTATTAATATGGATAATTATTGTTTTTAAGTGTGAAAATTTAATTTTCGGATTTATAAAACTCATATTTTGAGGCCATAAATATCACTATGTACCGTTACATGTATATGAATCCTCAATGTAAAGCAGTTTATATATGACCCACCATTTAAAGGGATATGTATATGTTTATTGATGTAAGTGGATGAACCTCCATATAAGAGTTTGGAATCAAAAAATATGATCTAATAATGGGTTTCAAAATGAGGATTGATGAAAGGGGGTGAGTTGTCACATCCTGACCCAGGGACCACTAAAAAGGTTACTCAAGCAAGTTAGTCCCATGGCCATAAGCATGCCACCTCAAACACTAGAGGCATCCAACAAGAAGTGAGTGTAAAATGATGGTATGATAGATATATTATAACATCATCATCAAAGTTTGACAATGGTACATAATGAATAAATCAATTGTAGATGTGGTATAAAAGAAAGACAATGGGAGATAATAATGACAGTTAAAATGGAAAACCCTAAATAATACAACCACATATGTCCATGTAAATATACAATATACAAGAAGAATACATACACAAAGCAATGCATAAACATTTCAAAAAAGAAATGAACAAAAAAACTAGAGGCTATCTCCTTAAGTATCATGAGCTCCAACTCAGTCATATGCTTCTAAGCTCCCATGTACTAGACTAACAAAACAATCATAATCCATGATCCTAAATCAATATCTAGTAGATATATTTCGGTACCAAATAGTGGCCTAAATTGGGTTTGATATGAACTCAGTATGACACTAGAAATGGTTTCTAATTCTACCTAACCTTTTTATATTAAATATAGTATTGTGATGGTATATCAATAAGTTAGTAAATAAATAAACATAGAACAAGTCAATCTCTGGTTCCTTAATGGACACAAGACCGACAAAACCTACTTTTTTCTAAGACAGAATACCTTTGATGATGGGCCACTATGTATATATAAGTATAAATATGTATGTATATATATGAACTATACAGGTAGAGACATATATATCCATATAGATACAAAGATATATATATGTAGTGGTTGGAATGACCTGAGTTATAACATAGGTGTCCATTCTAGTTAGAAGAGTCTCCTGGAATAAAAAAAGGACCCCATGACTAAGTATCACAATAAGGGTAAATCATTATTGAGTATCACAATAAGAGTAGTCATTCCCATGAATAATAAAGCATTCCATGGTAATAAATAATTGGGGATTCCATGCACATAAAAAATAATGGACTCTAGGTCCATAAATTATAATGGACATCGTGCCCATGAGTAATAAGGGATTCCATGTCCAAGATTAATAATGTAATCTATTCCCATTAATAATAAGGGATGACATTATCATGAATAATAATGGACACCATGCCTAAGTAGCACAATTTATAAGGGACTTTGGGCTAGATTATAACAATTCATAAGGGATGTTGTGCCCAACTATCACAGTTTCTAAGGGACACCATTCTCAATTATCAAAATTTATATGGGAAACCATGCTTGATTATAATGATATAATAATAGTTTTTTAATGGATTGTTATTTCTCAAGCCATGATATTTTTTAAATTCAACCTAAACACACTTAGAAGGTGGATTAGTCCATAAATAGGACTCATCTATAATATTTGGTTCATAGTCCATGAGAGTATCCATGCCATTAGTCAATTTAAATATAATTAATAAAGAAGTATATGATAGTAATAATTCCATATTAAATATCATATTTTCAACTTGGTCTATTCCATTTATATGTAATCAAATAGTCCATGGAGAGTTCTATGCCACTATCAATTTATCTTGGGAGGTGATTCAGGAAATACATCCCTTAATTGATATAGTTCAAGAATAGATCTGTGACTATAACATTTCATTATATTTCAATAGGTGATTTTATCTACAATTATGGTTCAATAATAATGTAAATAATTTTCTTAAGCTAAGGAGTAAACACCCACACCATTCATTGTTCATATAATTCCATTTATCTTATCATCTAGGGAGAAGTATGTCAATTCAACTAAAAATGTCATTTTTAATTACAAGCCTAAGCATAAAGGTCAATAAATATTAGGGAAACACCGAAAGGGGTTTTTCATGTCAATGTAGACATCCACTAATAGTGAATTTTAAATACGTAATGGCATTATGAATTTAGGCATAAATATTTACATAATTATTTTTTCAATTAAGAGGAGATGCATGGAAAATATTTTGTACTGAATAATGGAATATGTAATAAACATGCAATACATTAAGGTAAAATCATGAGACCACATTATTAATGCTTATAATTCTTTACTTATCTACTATAAAGCTTTAATTCAACATGATTTGATAGAATTTATAAGATTAGACAAACGGCCTGAAAATATGGATAAAAGAGATCCCATAGATTTGGAATAAGATGCAGCAATAGAAAATGAGATAATAAGAAATTGGAACATTATAATTACATATGGAAATCCAATGAGACTGGTGGAACATGATTTCGATCTCAAACATAGGAGACACAACCCTATAGGGGGAGTGAAAGTAGAGTCATGCACATGGAACTCCTGACCTAATGGGTGAGCAAAATGGGGTAAATTCCATTTATTATTGGATGAGAAATTTGAAAATCTTCCCTTTAAAATAGGATAATGGTTAGGCAACACTATTTGAAAATATGTGCACCAACCACGAAGTATCATTGTCCAAATGGACTTGGCCTCACTCAGTTAGGCACATGATTAGTCAAATAGTGTGTAGCCCATGCGAAGATATTATCCAACTGGCACATCCCCTTGCATGGATAGGTACACGGTTAGATAAAACATATACAAACCATGTGGATACCATTTCAATTTACTATATCCATTTTCAAGGTTAGGTAGCTTTAGGTGCATAGTTTAACAAACTCTGTGCGACCTTATAAGGCATGCATGGTTTCCTAGGGTCTCATTGAATGGTAAATAAAAATGCATTCCTTAACAAAATAGGACACACAGTTAAACGACATGGTTAGTAATGAACATGCGCCAACTATGTGCATAAGGTTATCTCTCCCAAAAATTAGGTTTTAAAGTTTGAATCTTCTAAGACACCACTCGGGCATTAAACCATGAACAAAAACAACATATTTCAGTTCTCCAACCGTCAAAAATCCCTTCTGACCATGCAGTCATTAAGCGTGTGAAAATTTCATATTTATATAATATAATAACTATAATTTCTATGGTAATAAGGGTTTAACCAAATATAAGGGATTAGTGATTGTGTAGTTGACCAAATAAAAGAAAAAATAATCCGAAATAATAATAAAAACTAAAATGAAAATAGTGAAAATGGGAGGAAGTGCGAGGATAAATATACAAAGTTTCAAAAAACATATGAAATAGGGTTCTTGGGTAGCTTTGAACTGACAAAAAAGATATTCTCTTATTCTAAAAAGTTTAACTCAATCATTCTTTTCGTTAAAATGGAGATAATCCAATGGGATATAGCTTAAATGGATCAAAACAGTTCAGTTAACCTTCTTGATCATTGATATTTTGATCTTAAAACTTGAATTAATCCATTAAATATTGATAAAAGATGCACTACCCTTTTAAAATTATTTGTATTTGGTCAATGATCCTAGGTGAATTGATTCACTACCCTCACCATTCGGTTATTGGGTAGAATAAATTAGTACTCATAATTGAACGGAAAATAAAACTAAGCATTAAAAATTAAACTGAACAATTGATTTAACTAAGAATAATGGATAAAAGGAATCATTTCATCACTTATAGTGTTCCCTAATCAAATTATCTATGCATGATAGAGAAAATATAAATTAAAAGAAAAGAAAAGAAAGTGTCGAAGAAGCAACTCTGGAAAGATTGCTCCCTCAATCTCAAACTTTGATCCTCTTCTCCTGCTCGATTATATGTCTAATGTCTCTGTTTATTCCAATAAATGTTTAATGGATCGTTTGTGGTCTCTGTGATGGATGATCAGGAGTAACGGATGGATGGAAGAGTGGTAATGGATGATTCTGGAATTCATGATGGGGAGATGTGGAATAGAATATAGAATGGGTTTGAATGGATTCCTCAAAATTATATGGTGCATATGGTTCTAGAATGGTCCCCTAGATGTCCCATGCTTCACCTTGACTCTTATGGACTCTTCTACTTAACAACTAAATGCTCTCATACTCCTCACATGTGCTCAAAGACATAGCCTTATCAGTGTTCTTCATCTCCAACATGGTGTATACACCATTTTTAATGCCCCTACTTCTGAAATCATATCCAAGATATTCAAACAACTATGTCATAACCAATGAAAATTATTAACAATGAAACAAAGATTTTTAAACAAAAGAAAAAAATAATTAAAATAACTTAATAAAAAATAAATATATAATAAATATATAAAAATAAACTAATACTTAAAATAAAAACATAATAAAACTAAAAGTATTTTTACAAAGAACAATTTATTAATTGTAGATCCATGACTATAAAAACATAGAATTAAATAAAATAATTAAAAATTATTATTAGCAAAAATATATATAAATATTAGTAGTTTTTATAAAAACTATGATTATATAAATATAAATGTAAATGTGAATTATATTTATAAAAATTATAAATTAAATTTATGATTATATTTTTTATATTTTTTGTATTTTTTATTATATATACTATTATTAATATAAATTATTATATATATAATCAATTTAAAAGAGAAGAAGGGTTGAAAAATCGAGGAGGGGTGTTGGCTTGCTGCACGGAGGAGAAAGGGGGATAGGGTGCTAGGGAAGGGGGGTCGCAGTGGAGGGTTGGGTTCTGAAAATGGGGTGAAGGAGACCGAAAGATGTGGGAAAGGACTCACTAGTGAAAATTTTCCAATGGTGATTGCAAATGGATCTCTAGGTGACTTCGTGTAGTTGAAGGAAACAAGTGGTGGTGGGAATATGAGATATAATGGTGACTTAAGGAGTCACTATTGGAATTTTTTGGACTTTCCTCAATTGAGTCGTTGTTGGATGATTGGTTGCGTTAAAATGGCAAAGGGAAATTCACTGTAGGCATGCCAATGGTGTGTTGGAGGTGCGAAGTGTTGAGAGTCGCTGCCAGGTCTAACAATAGCTCGCTTGGCAGTGGGTGAATGGGGAGCCGATGGTATGTAATAGCAATGAAAGAACCTGAAAAATAAAAAAAAATGATTAATGAAACCAAAATAAAATAATTAATTAAAAAAAATCAATTAATTTAACAAACTAACAAATGAAATTAAAATTCTAATTAACATTTAAAAATTGTTAAAAAAAATTAATTAAAAATACATCAATAAAAATTTAATATACATTAAAATTACAATTTGTTAATAAAAATTTAATTTAAAATATCTAAAATTATTTAAAATTAGTTTTCCTAAATTTTCTAAACAACTAATTAGTTATAATAATTAACAAATTAAAATAATTAAATTAAAATTAAATATCATTAAGCATTAAATAAATGAATTAAGAAATTAAACTTAATTTAATTATTTAATATTTCAAAAACAAAAGTCAAATTTATTTATTTACAAATAAAAAATGATAAACTAATTAAATTGATGAATAAAACAAAAAATAATAAAAACTAATTTAGAAAAATAAAATATTTATAAAATTGAAATAAAATGAAATAGATAATAAATCCATTAAAATTAAGATATTAAATCAATGAAAATTTATTATGAAAATTCCGAATGAAAAAAAGTACAACAATTAAAAGATTAAAAATGAAATTAAACAATATAATATAATAAAAAATGATGAATAAAAACAAAATAAATTATTAAATTTTATGTTGTTCAAAAACAATAATAACAAACACTCAAGAATAAAATATTACAACAAAATAATTGTTTTAACAATAAAATACAAAAAAAACGACAATAAAGGTTAATTATTAAATAAAATAGAATATTTTTTATAATAAAAAAGACAATTATTTAACAAAATTGATGTGGAAAAGAGAGAGATAAAATTCAAAATCAAACTCTCTCACACTTAATCAATTCCACTCTCGGTCAATTAAATGTGTTTTATTAATTTCCAAAAAACTGAAATAAATAAAGGAGCATTCTACACATGTTCTAATTGACTCTAAGTCAAAGGATATCTAAAATCCATCTACTTCTTGAAAATTCATTCATCCTATGTGAATGTTAACAATATCTTTATTTCTATTCAAAATGAGTTTCTGTTCACGGGGTATAATAGGTTATAAAAAAGTTGAATTTAAACATTAATATAAAAAATCATTAATTTTGTACTCTCCCCTTGGTCCCACAAAATGAAGATCCATTATTATTTTGTCACTTCATTGATTCAACTCATATGATAATTAGATAAGTCAATTGTCCCCTTCTTTATTTGGGTTTAAAATTCCCCCACCTAAATGAGCTTATTTTTAACACGGAACATTCTTTATTTTTATGAGCCATATTTCTTATGTAATATATTGTGAATAACACTTATTGAATTTGAAATTTTTTTTTATTCACATAAATGTACAAAACACCCTTGTCTCAGAGACTCACTGTGGGATCCTATTTTCCTATTTTACTCCAAATTCGAAGTACTTATATGATTATCATTTGAGTTGAATCCCTAATGTGTTTATTTAAAAAGTGAGTGTCCCCTAAGTTCAAGTTTAAATTTATGGTTTCCTCAATTTATAATCAAAACTCCACAAAGTTATGTCCTATTACACTCCCATTCCTAGTTTCTAATGTGAACCTCCATAACAACGGTAGGAAAATTAGTCAGCAATCAAGAATTTCTAACAATGTTAGCCTCTTTGAACCCCTCAACATAGAATGAATTTATCACCAAAGCAGGATGCAATGAATATTTTTTTTATTTGATTCATTTTTCTATGTAGAAAACAAAAGGTATTTATATATTTACCAGGAGGAAATTTGAAAAACATTAATGGTTTCTGATGTGCTAACCATAAAGCACAGTTATGCTTAATGAATTCCCCACCTCCAAACTTAATTCAAAGGAATATCCCCAATGCTAAGGCTCAAGGTGAGAGTGTTTAAAAGTTTGAAAAATATTTTAGAAGTGAAGCACGTGAAAATGAGTTCTATAGGGGTTACAAAAATGATCAAAATGTTGTTTTCCATATAAACAAAAAAAATGTTAAAATAGAAAAAAAACATACACAACAGATACCACCATCCACCAATATAAAATTAATAAAAAAATATTAATTCCCAAAAATATTGCATTTATAATATGAACATAATAATTATTTTCAATGGAACATAAATACATAACATGAAATTAATATTAACCCTCAGAAAACATAACAGAAAAGAAAACACATCAATAAAATGTTCAAAACAGTGACAAAAAAAATAAACCAATGACCAACAAAAAATAGAGTATAAAGAATAAAAATCAGTCACTCACCAAGTATGTAGAAGATCTTGTCAATGTTGAATAGAATGATTATAACCTCTCTTTAAACCAATTAAACAAGAATCTAGATGATAAGTTTAAGTACCTGTAAAATTGAAAGATTAGAATGAGAAAGCAGAAAAAGAAAAGTAAAATTCAAATTTACTAGAGTAATGTTGAGTTAAGTGTTATCCAATGTTCTTTAAATAACAACTTCCTCCAAGAATGGATATTCCAAATGAGCGTTCTACTAGTGTGGAATTATCACAACCAATTGAGACCAATAGACCACTACCACCTTAATACAACTTGTAACAATCAACCAAAACCCATAAACCAAGAGAAAAAAATGTGTCAATGAAATTCAATCATTATAGTTCACCAATCTAGGGAGATAAATGACCATGAAAGGAGAATTTATTCAAACAGAAATTGAAAATTGAAAAAAATAAAACCATGGGTTTCCTCCAATGCAACACTAGGTTTCAAGTTCCCACCCATACATTATCCTCTAATGTTTCAAACCATTATCATTCAATCGGTAAGATTCAACAGTACTTGACCCCTAAATATTTCCTTTTGATAATTTGGTAATTTCACACAAAACCTCATGAAACTTAGTAACTTGAAGAAGTATTTTAAAAAAATATAACACCAAAGTACTAAACCTCATTCCACCAGTAGCTTCAAAATCCATAATTTCACTCAAATAATGTGGTACAACATGAAATAGTTTTGCAGGATATCCAAGTTAACCATCCACACACCAAATGGGATTTTGTATATTCTCCCTCACAATCATGTCATAAACAATTTTATAAAGAGAATAAATAGTTGTTTTTGGTGGTTCACTGTCAAAAATAGAGTTAATTTCATATATAACTCCCTTAGGTGCAGTAGGGGGAGAATCTTCAGGTTTTTCTAAGAATCTCTCAATCTCATGGAGGACAAGATCAAAATCCATTTTTTGTAAAATAGCAGGGTCATAAATGATATTAATAGTTGTTAAAGATACAATAAACTCTTCTAGATCACACTTAATATATCCAAATGACTTATCTTATACTTAAATATGAACATGGATGACTCCAGACATATCCTCATCTCTAAAACATTCTCTCTTAGCAGATAAAGTATCATGACCAGAATGTTTTCCCATAAGTTGTAAAGAACATGAGGTAGCATCTGGGTTGGGAACTTGGGTGGGCTACAAACCATCAATAGCTTAAGGAATGATATCTGTGAGATATGTTGGTGTGGGAATGATCACTTCACAGTTTTGAGATGTGTATTTCCTAATTTTTTTTTCAACTCTCCCCATCCTTTCCAGCTCTTGTGTGGATTATTACTCAATAAAATTAGATTGAAAATGTTCACTGATAGATTCAGTGACTACATCATCAAAGGGATGATGATTTTCATTTCTAATATCGAATCTAAAAACCTTATTAGTAACATAAATCAACTTACAACTCACCTCAAACGGAAACGCTTAGTAGACTTGAAATACCTCTAGAACTCACAAGCCAGAAGGGTTAGCTAACCCATAGAAACATTAATGAAAGACCCAATAGAGGTCAAGAATAGCCTTCCAAAAATGAGTGGAATAATTTGATAATATTCCATGTGAATAATTAGGATGTTATTAGGAATAGAATGTTTCCCTACATCAACCAACAAATCATCTACTCTCCCATAAGGGTAGGCAAGTGACCTATCTGCTAGCTGTAGGTTCACTGGAGTTGGTTTCATCTCCTTTAAGGCCCAAATTTTCAAGTAGGGTATAGGGCATATGATTTATGAAACCGCCTAGATCACACTAGCACCTAATCTCCTCAAATTGACCGATTTTAAATTAAATGATAAAACAAATAGGGTATTTCAATTTTGGGGGATTGTTCTTTTGGACAATAGAAACACAATCATTTAAACTCACTATGAACCTCTCAGCCTAATCCCACTTGTTAGATAAAAACCTATAAATAAATTTCAGGTAAGAAGGGATTTTTTTTAAATCTTTCACAAAGGGTATTTTAACAATGAATCTCCTAAAAATTTGAAGAAACATGAGGTAATCAGGTTCATAGGTATTTTTCAGCATTTGTATAAAAGGAATAAAAGGGGTAATTGTTTAAAAAGGTGGGTTATTCATATCATCCTCAAACCTTACCTTATTATTTACCTCTTTAAATAACCCCCATTTCATTTTCCTTTTTGGTGTTTTCTCATGTGACTTGGAAACATTTTTCACAATTTCATCAGGTTTTTTAAAATTTCCAAATTTGGGATTTTCTTGCTTTTCAGTTCTAGTTTCAACATGAGCAACACATTCCTCTTGATTATATTTTTCCCTAACTGGTTCCTAAAGTTTAATTTCTGACCTTTTTGTTACTGTCATCACATTATCTATTGTATTTGAGTCAGTTGTATCAGGCATCTTGCTCTCCTCTCTTCCTCCTAGGTCTATAGCCATTTGACCCATTTGCATTTCCGGACTATGAATTCTAAAATCTATGACATTTTTCAATGAAATAATTTCACCTAGCATATGATTAATCATTCACTTAAGTTATCAATTATTAATTTAAGATTATTCCCCATATTTTTTGAGTTATGAGTTCAAGGATGTGAGTGGTAATTTGGGGTAGTGGACTAGTAATTTGGTATAGTGGACTATATTATCAACCCTTGTTCTATCCATGATAGGTTTGGGTTGTTTTCGTATCTAGATTTATACTAATTTTAGAATTGATTATTTTACCCTTGATTTTCAGCCCTATAATATATAAATTGGGTATTCTTGTTAGATTGGTTGGGGAGATTAATGTTGGGACAACATTTCTGAGTGTGACTAAACATCTCAAAGTGATAGCACTGCTCCCTTAGAACTTAATCATTAACAGTTGTTGCTTGGGTATTGGTTTTTTCCCTATGGATGACTATCATCCTAGTGAACTTGTGTTAGTAATTTTGAGCAAGTTTCTCAAAAAAGTGTTTAATATAATATTTAGTAGATTCAGAGAAGTCACCCCCACAAGATTGGTCCATTAGGTTATAGTTGTAAGGGGTGAGGGCATTGTAAAAAGTTCACATGGGAAGATGGAGAGCTAATTGATGATTAAAACTTTACCTAAGAATACCTATGAACCTATCTCATGCCTCATGAAAAATATATATCTCATATTGGACAAATTTGACAATCTTATGCCTAACGTCAATAATGGTGTTCTTTGGATAGAATTTGGATACAAAAGTAGTGAACACCTATCCCATGTTTGTAATATTTATTCATCTAGATTTTGAAGCCAAGTCCTAGCCCTCCCCTTAAGAAAAAATGGGAACAACCTCAACCTTAACTCCTCCTCACTTGGATCTTGTGGAGGCAGTTTCAGGATAGATCCATAAAAATATCTAATGAAATCGAGCGAGTCCTCTACTAGAAGTCCATTGAATGATGGTAGCTGAGAAAGATGAGATTGTTTGATCTCGTATCTCATAGACCTAAGGGAAAACCTAATACAAGATGGGTTTCTTGAGACTGTTGGGATTTGAAATTTCTTATGTTTGGGTTTCTCAGGGGTAGGCATATGGGTTGTGGCACATTCAGATGTTTATTATTAGTTATGTTTTCTGGATTTTCCATTTTTTGTTTTCCATTTCATTCTAAGAGCAGAACATGGATTGTTGATTTTAGAAATTGGTGTTTCATGTTCTGATTTAGTAGTTAAATTTTTTTCATATAGTAAGTGAAATCAGGATTTAGTTTTTTTTTCAGTTTTTAATTATATATATATTTTTTGAGTTTTTGTTTTTTTGTTTTTTTGTTATATTTTTTTTGAGTTAGTCACACGTGCATTCCTGTAAATGGTGGAAAAATTTGTCTGTGTGGTCATTAAGCGCTTGAAAATTCATTGTTTATATACCCTAATTACTACTAGTACTATGGTAAGAAGGGTCGAACCACAAAGAGGGCTTAGTGATTTTTTAATTTACCAGAGAAATGAAAAAAATAAAAACAACAAAAAAACTAAAATGAACACAGTGAAAATGGGTTGTAATGTGAGGATCAACAAGGGAGGAGTCAAATATAAGATGAAATAGAATACTTGGGTAGCTTCGAACCAATAAAATGATATCTCTTATTCTACTCAATTTAATTCAATCATCTCGTTCATAGAAAAAGAGTGATAATCCACTGAGTGGTCTCTTCAATGGATCAACACAATTTGGTTAAACTTCTTGAGCTTTAATCTTTTGATCTTAACCTTTAAATTAATACATGGAATATGAAGAAAATATGAATTGACCTTTCCCTACTTTGGGTACATCGATCAATGATCCAAAGTGGATTGATTCACTATCCTCACCACTCGGTTATTGGGTAGAAAAAATTGATACTCATAATTGAATAAAAAAGATAAATGAACATAAAAGTTGCACAGTAAAATTGATTTAACTTGGAAAACCTAAAATTAAGCAAAATAATTAAATATTGTTATCATCAAAATATTATAAAAATTCTAGTGTGGTGGCAGGTGAGCTCGAGCGGCAGGTTTGTTCAGCGGTAGCTTTGGTTTCTTCTTCAGTGACCGGCAATGGCGGTGGACTCAGATTGGTTGTTCGACGGTGGTCACCAGCGTTGGAGACTCGCGGTGGTGGCAGCATATTCTGGCAGGTTCAAGCTCTTCATATCTGACTTCAATCGATGGTTCTTCATTGTGTTCTTCAGATCGGAGGTTCCATTGTTGGTTTCTTATTAAATCTGTTGTGGATTCAAATCGTTGATGTTTGTCTTATGGTAGGGGTTCCGGTTGAGAATTTCTATCTTCTGTTGTGCTCGTGGTATTTGATGAATAGATCTAAAAATAACAAAAGGTAATTAAAAAAAATATTTATAAAATTAAATAAATTTAAATAACGAATTAAACAGAGAAATGAATGATATTAAATAAATAAAAAATGATTATGAAAAACATAATGAAAATAATAAAAGAATTAAAAGAATAAAAATTAAAAAATTAAAAAATGATATTAAACAATTTAATACAAAAGAAATGATGAATAAAAACAAAATAAATTATTAAATTTTAAATTTTTCAAAAACAATAAAAATAAACACCCAAGACAAAATTTTAACCCAAAATTTTTGTTTTAGCAATAAAATAAACTAAATGACAAAAAATGTAAATTATTAAATAAAAAAAATATTTTGATAATAAAAGAAAATTATTTAACAAAATTGATGTGGAAAACAAATAGAGAAATTCAACATCACCTTCTAATGGTCAAATTATGATTGCGCCTACCCACCAATGGAAAGTTCAAATTCCATTGAAAATTTCAACTAGTTCAAAACATAGAACCTTACAACCATGTCGCTAAGAGGACATCATCCACGATAAGCTTTTAGAAATGATAAAACAACACCCAACCTACCCGGGTCAAGAAATTTTCATTTAAATGAACATATTTCATTTTAAACACCCAACATGACTGCAAGCGTCACTGTAAAGCACATGGTACATAATCCTATAAAACTCAATTAAATGCTCATATTCAAAACTAAAACATTAAGATTACACTTACCCAAGACCGTCTAACCTGAGACAGGATCACATCTTCATCTCTTTCATTAATCAACCTATGATGCTCTACAGCATAGGTTTTAACGATAAACAGCCAATTTCAATTCATGGTTCTCCAACCATCAAAATTTCTTATTTAAGGATGCACTTACCCTTCTAATGATGCACTTTAGCACATTTTTGAACTAGATCAAATGGTCTATTTTGAATTGACCTCAATGAAACTAGTCAACCCATGAAAATCCTTGGCCAACATTATCACTACACCTACCTTAACCCAACAATGTGCTTGATGTGGTTTCTCACCAACCATATGAAACTCAACAAGGGAAATTATTTTGGGAGACAACCAAATGACTGTTTTTGAAAAAGCTCAGCTTCAACAGCTGATGCGTCTGATAACCCAATCTTGGTACCTTTAAACTAAGGTACCAAGAGATCACTTTAATCTTGTCCAAAAAATCACGTAGCCATTTCTAGTGACATCTCTAATTGAAAAACCTATTTCTATCATCATGCCACAACATTACCTTAGGTGCATACTCGATCCAGCACCCTTGCATCGTCACACCTTAAACATATCATCTATACCCAACCTTAGTCTAGGATGACATTAGAATCAACCACTGGAGTATAAGGATCTCATCCAAGGTAGTCTATTATCAAAAGTATTCCGGTGATATGTCAGTATATTGCTAATATTTCCAAGTATCGAGAGCATTGGTTGAGCATAACAGTGGTATTTCACTTAAAGATCGAGTCAATGAATCAGTTGGGGTCTATCAATTTTACCAAGGCCTTCCTACATGGGAATCCCAATACCACTCAGGAAAATCCAGCCCTATATGATTAACCATGCTCCTAGATCAAAACTCAAAAAGAGTCTATCTAAGAGTCTAGAAGGTGATAAATTTATTTTTTTAGCTCAGTGTATAATCACCACCCTCTTAGTGTACCCTAGATGATGTCAATATATGGGACATGATCATCACTAATCTAAGAGTACAGTAAGAGGATATTACAATTAATAGAAAGACCTGATACACTCTTTTTATGTCCAATAATAAGTGCCTAACATGGTTTCCAAGAAATCGTATCCAACCACCGATAAAAAGAATAGTCAAACTGTTGGAACCATGGTCGTTCTATGCATGAATTGGAGTATGGTTTCTGTTTATTTTCAATCATCATTATAAGTTTAGAATGTGTGCCAGTAAAGTGATCATACATTTCAAGAATAAAACATAGAGATATGTGCAAAAAACAACGTGGTGCATGAAATAGTGGAGAGAGATTTTTCATGCAAGAGGTGTTTCAGAATTAGAATGTTGAAAAATGGAAAAGGCATGGGTTGTGCAAAAAACATGGATATGTGCGCGGAAAACGGATCCTTCATGAAAATTATTGTGCGCCGAATTAGAGGTTCTTTTCTCCATGATGGTTTTTGCGCGTGGGTGTAAGAACTCGGGTTTTGAGCCTATAAGGCTTTGAAATTTTCTTGGTTTTATTCTAGATCAGGGCATTCAGTCGGCGTGTGATTCCGAGCCCCGATGTGGCCAGAATTAAATTTTAAGTTCTTTCACACTAGACACACCAAATAAACATAATAACTCTTAAATGGTTTCTTAGGAGGGAGAACTGAGGGAATCATTGAGTCCAGAGGGTGTCGTTTACCCTAGGAGGGGTGTAACTTTCGCGGGTGTGACCCTTCCGTGGAAAACGCCACCAGGGTTTTTTTTGTAATTTAGCGACCTTGGGCGTAAACATTATAACTTTTTAATGGAGGCTCAGATTAAAATTCTGAGACCTCTGTTGCACTCAGAACTTGGATGTTACCCTATAGGTGGCTTAACCCTGACCTTGTCGAAAGTTTGGGTACGTGCCTACTGATGGGAGTTTAAAACTAATTAAATTTTAAATTAGTTTCTCTCCTACATAAACACCCACCCCTCCTCCTTCTTCCCCCTTGCATCCCCTTGGCGGAATCCCTCTCAACAAGCAGCAAGCCCCTCTCGCCACCTCTCCAAGGCGCGTCGGCTCCGACGGATCGTCGACGAAGACACAGGCTACGCCCTGCGACGTAGGCATGATTATTTTCAGTTTTAATTTCCACATCATCTTTGAATTAAATTCATTGCATCAAAATTCTGTTTCCTGTCGAGCGAATCCCATATTTGTGTAGGGATCGATTCGAGCTTCCCAACGATTCTTTCGGATTGAATTTTCGAGTCCCGGGGTGTCCGAGGTGACACCGAGAAGTTTTCCGGCCATGTTTTGGGTTTTCCGGTGGTTGCAGGGTTTCTGGAGGCTCCACGTGGCGGTTCGGCGGGCGACGATGGCTACGTGGCGGCTCCCAGGCAGCAGCGCGGCGTTTCCTACGAGGCGGCGCGGTGCGGATCCCAGGCGGTGACACATGGCTCCCAGGAAGTCCGGGACGAAGGTCACCGGTGCGGGGTACAACGGGGGTCACAGTGCGCGACCCCTAGTGGGAGACCGAGACCCGCCTTCGGCGGGTCTCCGCGCGGTACAGCGACTGTCCACGAGGGCCAGTCGGTGCAGGCCGGCCCAGGCCGAGTGGACTTGTTGGACGGGCCGGTCCAGCCGTAAGGGGTTAGCCCCCTTGTCTTCGGACACCCCTAACATTCACTACGAGTGTCGGTTTTGTGTGTTGTCTATGGAATCATGATCCTCGGATCGAGTTGGAGTTTTTGAGATGGTTTGGGGAATTTTTAATTCCCGAGACGGGGGCTCGTTGGTGCAACACGCCCACTAAGTATGGTTTAGCGCCTCGCCTAGATTCTTCTTTCAGATGGCGCGAACGCATCCGGAATCTTTTTTAGGCACCATCAGTTGAGTGGTAAACCTAGCATTGAGACGAATTTGTCTAGGGTCATTCCAAGTGTTGAGGCCGGAGTTGAGGCGTGGTCCCCACTGACAGTCTTTTAAGCTGTGAGCAGCGCTTTGCCACTTTTTCATTAGACGTCTATTAGGGGTGAACGAGTAGTCGTTTCAACGTGTTTTTCCGAGAGCATTACTATGGCGTAGTTCGCCTGAACTCTTTCAGGACCAAGGTGTGGGCCCCATGAGAAGCTGTATAGGCATAAAGTGGTTTTCAATAACTTTTTCATCGGGAGTCCATTTCATGCAAGTAAATAGTCTATCTCACGTGTTTTTCCAGGAGAATTGAAATAGTGTAATCGATTTGGGCGTGCAGAGCCTCTTTCGAGATATCATTAAATGTGGAATCATGAAAATGGTGTTGGTTGGAGGTTCCTTTGACGCACTCCGAACCAATGCACGATAGCGATGTTAGTGACATCTAGAGATGGTGCGGGCCATGTAGAGTTATCTGACCAATTTCGGGTTTAACCTCCAGTGGGGCTGGGAAGTGGGTTACCCACCAGCGTATCGGGGTTTACCCTCTAGTAGGGATGGGTAGTGGGTTACCCATTGACCGTAGGGATTACCGTCTAGCAGGGCTGGGCAGTGGGTTACCCATTGACCTTAGAGTTTACCCTCCAGCGGGGCTGGGCAGTGGGTTACCCGTTGACCTTAGGGTTTACCCTCCAGCTGTGATGGACAGTGGGTTACCTAACGACCCCTTAGCGTTACCCTCCAGCTGGGCTGGGTAGTGGGTTACCCAACAACTTCTTTCAGACTCATCCCTTTCTATGAGGCTAGTCAATGACTTCTCTCCGTGATTACTGGATCAGGGCCCTTGGTTTGACTGTTTAGCGATGAGACAACTTTGATGTGCGGGTCTGATGGGCATCAGTGATAGATATCCTTAGAACTTATTGTGACTTTTCCTGGGATGAGCTTGGAGATAGAGATCCCCTTACACACTCGTTCCGGTTTCTTGTTAGAGCATATATATATATAAACACCCTACTTTTGTTCCCACTCCTTGGATTCAGTTACTCTCCTTCTAGGAGGGGTGAAGACACGCGGGGTATGCCACGTGATTTCCGTGTCTAGATCATCTTGGTTGGGACGAGTCTACTTCCTTTATTTTATTGGTTTGAGCTGCACTCTCTCTATTGTACTCTTACACTGTTCTTTGTTCTGTCTACTGCTCACCATTTTAGTACCTCCTTTGTTGCTCCCTCGAGATTTCAAGTCATCCTATGGAGTATCTTTATACTCACCCCTACTTGGGCTTTTCCTGCACTTGGTGTGCCTTTGCAGACAACAGATAGGTTGATCGAGACTATGGAGGAGCATAGAGGACACATAATCTTGGGCTATGTTTAGTGGTCTTACTGGGAATTTCAGGTGTCAGACTCACAAGCTGTTTACTTTTGTTTTCATGTTGCTAGGTTATGGAACCTTTCGGGTTGGGCACGCATTTTCCCTTTTTCTCTTCAGTTATATTGTTAGTACTTTTCATCACTTTACTTTTTTTCTATTTATAAGTCGATTCATGAATGTGGATGGGTTATAGTTTTTCATTCTTTGGTTTTATTTTTACTATGCACTTATACATTGAGTGGGTTGTGTGTACAGGTACTTATGCAATGGCCTCCCCGAGATTGTAATGCCTTCAGCGCTTGTCGCCAGCCCCTGGCCTATGGAGGCGGGCTTAGGGTAGTTGCAACTCAAGACCGGTAGGGTTGGGTCATGACAAAGTGGTATCAAAGGTGGTTCTTTCCTTGAGGCATTGTTCAGATGTCCCTAAAAAGGAATTGGTTGGGATTTAGGGTAATATGGTCGGCATGTCTTGAGAGCAGCTCTCAGGACAGGGAATCCAGTGATGGTATGGGCGGTCGACGTATCCATTCACCAGGACCCTGATGACCCGCTTGTCGACTCGGCACACTGAGACACTTGTTTCAGGGAACTTTGAAACATGCATCCATTAGGATTGAGTCTTTAAATTTCCTTTTTGAGTTAGCTCCCATTTTTTATTACTGATGTGTATATATATATATATATATACTCATCTAATCGTGGTAATCCTTGATAATTTTTAGGATGCCCCCATGACAGCAGCTAGAAAATTTACCCTCTCCAGTTCATGACGACAACCTAGCAAGTGACGAGGCATCAGTTCTAGGACCCTCACATGATCCCCTTCCACCCAGTACTTCAATAGTATCCCCTCCACCTAGAGAGTGGCATTTAGAAGCGGAAGCACAGGCCGAGTTTGAGCACAGGCTGAGTGTGCTCTGAGACTTTTAGCATCAGCGATCGCAGAAATTCCGCAGAGATCAGGATCCCCAGGGAGTGGAGGACTGGATAGAGTCTGTGGACCAACTTTTCAATCTGGTACGAACACCAGTAGACTAGATGGTATCCCTAGATGACATCCTTTTCCACGGGATGGCTGATCATTGGCGGGGGTTGGTTATGCGGAACCACGATGAGTCGTCTCTCACATGGGATAGATTCCAGCAGCTCTTCTGGGAGGAGTACTCCCCCTCTTATTTAAGCTCTATTCGGATGTAGATGATTCTAGAGCTGAAGTAGGGGGGATGACCATGGCGTATTACTCATCCTACTTTACTAATCAGAAACTCTACTTGCAGGATATGGTCCGTAATTGTTACTTCTGGGTGCGAAAGTTTGACCAAGGTCTTCGCAGGGAGATCCATTCTAGTGTAGTAACCCTGTGCATCCCTACTTATGTTGGGGTTCTAGAGCATGCGCTCATGACAGAGAGCTTCTTGGATGAGGGATTCTAGCTGACAGGGCCTGGCAGGGTCCGTTTCAGAGAAAAGTCTTCAATAGCAGGAAGGCGACAGATAGCAGAGCCTCAGTCGAGGAGACCCTTCCGTGAGCAGAATCACAGGCAGGATCGTACACTGCAGTGGCACTGTGGAACACTGGGGTGGTCAGGAGAGAGTCGGTGTTATGCTTGTGATGGATGGGGTCACCTAGCAAGGGACTGCCCGAACAGGCGTACCGAACAGTCGTGGAAGGCAGTGGGCCCACCGTAGTGGCAGAGGTAGCGTTGTGACCATGGATCTTTTAGGCGAGGATAGGGTGGTCCTCAGGGAGGCGGCACCGGTAAAGTTGCAGGACCTAGAGGTCTGGGATGGCGTTTCAAGGTCCTTCCACCACCACCATTGGGCGACCCACGCCAGGCTCAGATAGCTGGCGGTAGGGGCTGTGAGATGCTTCAGGCTATGGGTGTTTGTGACCCCCCAACACATGAGATGATCCGAGGTACGCATTGTGTTTTTTCTACACATTCATCGGTACTAGTAGACATAGGCACCAACCACTCATTTATATTTCTGATTTTGGTATGGGAGTTGGAGCTTCCAGTAGAGGCGTTGACACCTGCACTTAGCCTCAAGGTTCCTATGGGAAGTGCCTCATTCGTGACCTTTATCTGCAGATAGTGTGAACGGTCCTTCGAAGGAGAGAGTTTCACATGGGACCTACTCGTCATCACGATGGAACCTTATGACGTCATCTTTGGCATGGATTGGCTTTCCATGGTTCATGCCCAAATTGACTATCAGCAAAGACGAGTCAGATGCGTCCATTCTGATAGGACAAGGTTCACCATTCTTAGTGAATGAGACCTCATGGAAGAGTAGAGAGGTACTCTGAGCAGGAGACCACAACATTTTACTCACCAGTTGTTGAGCATGGCTCTCGGAGCAGCAGACACTATGGGCACCTGGATCCCTACCGTTGTAGAGGAATACATGGACGTCTTTCCCAAGGATGTCCCATGACTACCTCTGAGTCGAGAGATGGAGTTCTGCATTGACTTATAGCTGAGGAATGCCCTGATATCATGTACAACATATCAGATGGCACCCACAGAGCTTCAGGAGCTACGACTTCAGTTAGAGGTCCTTCTTGAGAAGGGATTCATCAGGCCTATTGTGTCCCCCTATGCAGCTCTAGTTTTGTTTCTGAAAAAGGTATATGGGAGTCTGTGGCTTTGTGTGGATTATCATCGCCTGAATCAGGCTACAACAAAGAACAAGTACCATTTGATGATGATCAACAACCTCTTCGACTGATTGAGAGGTGCAAAGTGGTTCTCCAAGATTGATCTTTGATATGGATAACACCAGTTTCGGGTTTGTGAGGCTGACATCCAAAAGTTGGTTTTCCATTGTCTTTACGGTCATTACGAGTTTCTTGTGATTCCCTTTGGCTTGATGAATGACCCCTCGGTTTTCATGGATTTGATGAACCAGATCTTCCAGTCGTACTTGGACCAGTTTTTGGTTGTCTTTATTAATGACATACTCATCTACTCTGCGACGGAAGAGGAAAACAAAGAGCATTTGAGGGTGGTCCTAGAATTAATCTGGGCGCACCAGTTGTATGGGAAGCTCTCAAAGTGTCAGTTCTAGATTCATGAGGTTCACTTTCTAGGACATGTCATTATAAAGTAGGGATTGGCCATAGATCCTGCAAATATAGAGGAAGTGCTTTCTTGGGAGACACCCAAGAATGCATCAGAAGTGCGGAGCTTTCTTGGTTTGGAAGGGTGCTACAGGAGGTTTGTGGAAGATTTCTCCAGGATTGATACCCCTTTGACCACAATGACGCAGAAGTGGCGATCCTTCACCTAGACTGATCAGTGCCAGAACGCCTTCGAGGAGTTGAGACAGAGGCTAACTAGTGCTCCAGTGTTGAGGCTGCCAGAGGAGGGCGTTGAGTTCATGGTGTACTATGACGCTTCAGGAGATGAGATCGGGTGCATGCTGATGGAAAAGTGGGAAATGATTGCATATGGGTCAAGGCAGTTGAGACTCCATGAGTAGAATTATGTGACTCACGATTTGGAGATGGCAGCGGTGGTCTTCGCCTTGAGGTTATGGAGACACTACCTTTTGGGTGAGCGTTTTGTGGTCTACTCAGACCACTAGAGCCTCAAGTACATCTTCACTCAGAGGGATCTGAATCTGAGGCAGAGGCGCTGGCTGGAGTTTCTACAGGACTATGATTTCGAGATAGTATACACTCTTGGGAAGGGAAATTTAGTAAAAGATGCCCTTAGAAAGAAGTCCCAAGCTCTTCTAGTGCGGGAAGCCTCAGAGCATTTGGCTACCCTACGGCTGACCTTGGTTGAGCAGGAGGGTATGACATTCCTATAGTCGATGGTGTTGACTCCTTCACTCCTTGAGAGTGTGAGAGAGTTGTAGCTGGGGGATGTTGACAGTGAGGTGCTGCGTGATCTGATATCCAAGGGCGATGCACTTTATGGGTATTCTGTAAGAACTCAGACCTTATTTTCAGGTATGTTTTTTCTTTTTATATTGTTTTTGAAAAAAGAGGAGTTTCAAGAAATTTTTGAAGTACACTCCGTTAACTTTATAAGTACACACCGTGTACTTCGATGTCGTGTGAGTCCGTGTTCTGTCCATGTCTGGGCCACACACACGGTTGTGTGGGGTGATGTGGTGGCTGCTTTAAGCAGAGTACAGAAACTCCTAGTATAGGCCGTGTACTCTAAAAGTACACACCGTGTACTTTTTTCTATTAAACGGAGCGGGCTCACGTCTGATCGCCATAAACATCTTCTTCTATGTCCCATTCGATTGAGAGAAGCTGTACAATTCCAGAACTTCTCTGAGACCCCGAACCTCCGTCTGTTCTCTGAATCGATCACCGTTGATTTTCCTTGTAACCGCAGTAGTATGATCTTCCTTCTTATAGATCATCGTTTTCCAATTCTTGTTATTTTTCAAGTTATCGTGGGTTGAACGTTTTGTGCATTTTCATAGATATAAAAAATTATATGGAGATTCAAGCCTCGTGGTTCAAGTATATCGATATCCTAGCATCTAGGTAGGTGTTTTGTTCCTTTCCGTTCAATGTCTTTGAGTATTATGTTCAAATTCCACCAATACCCTTGAACAGGGTATTGCGTGTTTACTGTTATTCCCCTGTTGTTTTTCCTGCCTTGATTTTATGCTTGTGTAGAGGTAATTTAGCTATATATAAGGATAATTTCTATGTTAATATACTTTTCCATGCCTTTTTCTGTTTATGACCTTTTGGTCTTGTACAACCTTTGTCCGTTATACCTATTTCAATGCCTTGTGACTGTACGATGGAGTGTTGTTCCCTGACATGCTTGTTATGATTTAGACTGGTTATCCAAGTAGCTCTGTTGGTTTAATTTGGCCATATGGCATTATTATGCATTGACTGGCATGGGGCCGTGAGAACCAGGTGCTCTAGACAATAAGGGGACAGACCGAGTGAGCTTCCTCAGAGAGTCATGGACATTATAGACTATAGGGGATAGACCGAGTGAGCTTCCGAGAGAGTCTTGGATATTATAGATTATAGGAGGATAGACCGAGTGAGCTTCTTTAGATAATCTTGAGATTTATAGACTATACGGTTGTAGACCGAGTGAGCTTCCTCGGAGAGTCTTTTTTTTGTTTGAATTTCCTTAAAACATTCTAGGATATAGAAGGAATTGACTGAGTGAACTCCCTCAGAGAGTCTATGATCGACCTGAGGCTATAAGAGGAATTGACCGAGTGAGATTCCTCAAAGAGTCTCTAGACCATGGGACTATAAGGAGAATTGACCACGTGATCTTCCTCAGAGAGTCTCTGACTACCTTAGACTATAAAGTTAATTGACTGAGGGTGCTTCCTCAGAGAGTCTTAAATTTCTATATGACAAAACTGGAGGGGATAGGCTGAGTTTTCTACCCAGAGGGTTGTTGGTACTTCTTGGATAGAACCAGAGGGGATAGCTGTGAGTACTCCCCAGAGGGATTCCTGTTTGTGGTTAGTTGTTGGCTTCCCTGATGCTTGTTGATCTGCAGATTGTTTACTATTGTGTATCATTCCTATTTACTGTTTACTGTTTACTGTTTATTGTTTGATGCTTACTGTACTATTACCTTCCATATACTCATTAACTGTTAGGCATAGATCTTCGGGTGGTTTCCTACTGGGATTTAGTCTCTCACCCTATTTGGGTCATGTTTTTGGGCCCAATCATATTATATTGCTGCAAGTATAGACAAAGGAAAGCACCCTTCTACTTCAGGTACTTGACTTGCATTGGAGAAAGAGAGCATGAGACCAAGTCGAGGCTTGCGATGATGAGGAGTTGCTTATCTATTTTCATTTGTTCTTTGGTTTTATATTGTATTCAGCACTATGACTTGTTTTACTGTTTTCATAGATATATGTATCATGCATCATATCTATATATGTGCTTATGCTATTTATCATATTTAGTCTTCCGCTGTTCGATTATGTATATATTGATTACTTCTTCCGTTAGTGTTTATTTTTTCTCTTTTCTGTTGTGTACTCTGCCAATGAGGGTATAGTTTCCCCACTATCACACCAAAGTATCTTGCTACTAGTTGGCAGCCTCTAGAGTTTGGGGAAATGTCGTTGAGCCCATGTGACCAACCAGGTACGGGGCGCCTCTAGGTGGCTTCCATAACTGGGGCATTACAATGTGGTATCAAAGGAAATCTTTTCTCTTGACTTACTATTTGGATCCTATAGCCAGGGATAGGGTAGAATAGGTACTTGGTAATAATATATGCCCAGGAGTAGCTAACCAGTGTATAGGTAAAATCCAATCTACCACGTTTATTGCAATTTCTTCATGTTTTTCAATTTTTACAGTTTATTTGATTTCACCTTAAGTGATTCACATGCTTTTTGTCGTTGCCATTGTTGTTATTGCGGTTCTATTTCTGTCACAACTTGATTAGATGAGGGTATTTCATTTTATGCATCATATAGGCACTTGTTAGAAACCACATGCCATGCTATCTAGGACGCATTAGTGATTTCATGTTGTTGTGGTATATGTTGTGTAGATTATGCATGCTGTTGTGATAGATGCTTTGATAGAATCTCTGCTGTTTGATAGAGAATTTTTTGTATAGTACCTTCCTTACATGGATGCCAAACATTGGTTCTTAAGGTGTTATGGGACCTCATGGACTGAAATTTGGTGGATCATTGCCTAGTTTCCTTGTTATAACTTGTATAAGATGCCAAGATTTTATTCGCATGGAGTATGGGCCCTCACGGATTAGAATTTGGCACCATAACTCTTGTTTTATGTGTTTTCTAGGCTTCAGAGTAGTTTCTGAGCTACTTCCCGGAAAAACCCAGAATACATGGTGTGTACTTTATTAATACACGTTTTGTAGTTTTTAAACCGTGTCACTGACTGTGTGGGCAGAAACACGGGGTTGTGAAAAATCATCAGGAACCTGCCGTGTACAGTAATTAGACACGGTGTTGTATTGACTGTGTGTCTACCTGTGTGGATAACGACACAGATGGATAAAACTTTGACTATACACGTTGTTTCCTATTATCACACATCGTTCCATGTAACCTAAGTACCCGACCATGCCACAAACAACACGGGTCGGGGAAAACCTTCAAGTACACGCCGTGTTCTTAGGGCGCACGCTGTGTAGAGTGAACTGTGTATCTGGCTGTGTAACTAACAACAAGGGTCATTGAAACCATGTCTAGTACACGTCGTGTCCTTCGTGAACCTGTCGTGTAGTCTAGGATTAAGAGGACCATGTGGGTTACCCGTGTAAGGAGAATCGGGTGGAGGAATAGAGTTCAAATACACGTCGTGTGTGGGGACAACACGCCGTATGGTTGGGGCGTTACACGACCAATTGTGGCATAAGTACACGTCCATATTAATGGCTTAAAATAACACACAGTGTATTTTTTATACATACGATGTAGTCATGTTTTGTAAAAAATGAATGTTTCTTTATCCTTTTCCCCTCTTGTACTCTTGTGTTCTCAGTCTTTGATAATCCTGATCTGAGGTGTGATTTTTGACATTTCAGAGCTATGCCATCGAGACATCCTCTGGTTGTACGCCAGCTGCCAGACGGTGATCAAACACCAGATATGGATGATCAGGGACCTCTTGCAGATCCTCCTGCTGTGTTGGCCTTGGCACCATCATTTATGCCATTTGTAGGTGCTGATGCGCAGTTTAGGGAATATTTTCTGAGGATGATGCAGACTTTACAGGTAGCGTCATCTCCTACCCCGTCAATGGTAGAGTTGATGCTGGTTTTCCAGCAGTAGCATCCTCCTACTTTCTCAGGGAGTGGAGGACATCAGGCTGCAGAGTCATGGATAGAGGCCACGCTGATGATTTCTGAGCATCTGGAGAAACCTCCAGAGAAGAGGGTGAAGCTCGCAAACTATATGCTCTGAGACTCCACCAAGAGGTGGTGGGAGGTAATCTTACAGTCAGGACACCAGAAGAGTATGACTTGGGATGAGTTTCAGTGAATCTTTTACGATTAATTCTCCCTGGAGACCTTGAGGGCCGATCGAGCATGGGAGTTTATAAGTTTGGAGCAGGGTACTCTTTCTATTATGGAGTACTCATCTCGTTTTACAGATCTGTAACATTTCACGCCTATTCCAAGAGGTGATGATCTGTTCCATGCGTGGAAGTTCGAGGATGGTCTAAGGCACGACATCCGCTTGCGGGTGAGCATCTTCAGGTTGACTTCGATATCATATATCGTCAACCAGGCACTGATCACTGAGCGAAATCAGATGGATTCTAGAGCTGTGATCCAGGGCGGTTCAACAGCCAGAGTTAGTGTTCCTCCAACTGATAGCAAGAAGCGTCATAGGGATCTTTCTCGAGGAGATCAGAGTTGGTGGGATGCACCTTTTAGTAGCCATGTGGTGTGCTACCAGTGCTGGAGAAGCGGACATACTAGGCCTCAGTGCCAGAGATACCCAATGGAGTGCTGATCTTGCAACAATATGGGCCATCTTCAACGTTTTTGTTAGGTCTTATCACCTAAACCTGGTGGTAGGGGTTCTTCTATGACCCACGTACAAGAGATGCATCACTAGTTTCTCACCAGTCTGGGAACTTGAGCTCTTCAGGCCGTTCAGGTTGAGGTGGAGGTCGCGGCCATGGTGGTCAGTCACTAGGCTACCAGCGACAGTAGAGTGGATCTGCTCAGGGTGGTCAGGCAGGGTCATAGGGCCACGATATAGGCCAGAATTTTGTAGTGGATCAGACCCATGAAGAGCAGGATCCCGGCCCTTCTACAGTTCGAGGTACGATTATAGTAGCCTCAGTTTTATCTTCAGCCCTTTTCGATACAAGTGTTATTCATAGATTTATCTCTGTTGATGTTGTGGAGTGCCTTGGGCCTTGCATCTTTTCTTCTACTGATACCTTGACGCTAGACACACCATTGGGGACTAGAGATATTAGTGTACGTCAGTGCAGAGAGTTCCCTTTTGAGGTTGCAGTGTGTCACTTCTTATGGGACCTCTATATCCTAGAGATGGTGAGCTATGATGTCATTATCAGAATGAACTGGTTAGTCCCCTTCCAGGAAGTTGTCGATTTCTATCACCGCATGGTGAGTTTCATATCACCAGAGGGTAGATCCTTTCTTCAGAGAGGTGAGTGGGATGTCTAGGTGAGCAGATCTGGTCCAGGGCATCATGGGTTGGGAAGAGTTACATCCCAGATCGCTAGTCTTTATCTAGATGACCATGGGACTTCACAGTTAGACTTTCCTTATGTGGTGTATCATTTCAGAGATGTCTTTATAGATGACTTTTCAGGTTTTCCCCCGGAGCGTGAGGTAGAATTCTTGATTGAGATCATGCCAGGAGTGGCACTAGTGTCCATTCCTTTTTATAGGATTTCTACACCTGAGTTGTAGGAGCTCAAGAAGTAGTTAGAGGAGTTTCAGGAAAAGGGTTTCATCTGAACCTATACTTCTCCTTGGCGTTTTCCTGTTCTGTTTGTGAAGAAGGAAGACGGTACCCTTAGGATTTGTGTGCACTATCGGAAGTTGAATGAGTTGATGCTCAATAACTGATATCCCTTGCCGAGAATCGACGATCTCTTCGATCAGCTTCGAGGATCCCAGGTGTTCTCGATGTTTTATTTGAGATCCGGTTATCATTAGTTGCACGTTAGACCATCCGATATACCTCTTACAACCTTCAGGAGTAGTTATAGTCTATACGAGTATATGGTTATGCTGTTCGGTCTCACGAATGTGGCTGCAGTATTCATAGAACTGATGAACTGAGTGTTCTATCCATACATGGATTCTTTCATGGTGGTTTTTGTGGATGAAATCTTGGTGTACTCTCACACTCGACATGACCATGCTACCCATCTTGAGATCATTCTGAGTACACTGAGAGTGCATCAGTTAAATGTTAATCTCTCGAAATGCCAATTTTGGATGGATCATATTCACTTCTTAGGTCATGTTATCTCAGAGACAGGAGTATCAGTAGACCTTGAGAAATTGAGGGTAGCAGTTTCCTATGAGCAGCTGAAGAACGTCTTTGAGGTACGGAGTTTCCTAGGGAAGGCTGGATACTACAGATGCTTCATTCGAGACTTTTCATGCTTAGTAGCACTGTTGAAAGGACTGACCAAGAAATGGAATAAGTTTATATGGTCAAATTCTTGTGAGTCAGCCTTTCAAGAGCAGAAATGTAGGTTGACTTTAGCACCGATACTAGTCTTGCCAGAGACGGGAAAGTGGTATACTATTTACTGTGATGCTTCAGGTATCGGGTAGGGAGTAGTGCTTATTCATGGAAATGGAGTTGTTTCGTATGGGTCTTGGAAGTTGAGACCACATGAGAGGAATTACCCGACACATGATCTGGAGTTAGCAGCTATTGTTCATGACTTACAATGTTGGAAACATTATCTTCTGGGAGAGCACTTTGTGGTGTTCACTGACCAAAAGAGTCTCAAGTACATCTTCACTCAGTGTGATCTGAATTTGAGACAGCACAGGTGGGTCGAGTATCTTCAATCCTTTGAATTTGACCTTTCCTATAAGCCCGGGAAAGGCAACACAGTGGCTGATGTGTTGAGCAGGAGAACTCAGATACAGACAGTTGAGGAGGCCAACAGTGATTGGAATCTTATGTCTCTATTCTATGAGATGCATTGGGAGGTGCACGACAGTCATGGATAGACTTTTATATCTTTTGTTTCTATTGCCTCTTCACTTCTTGATCAAGTTTGAATGAGGCAGATATAAGATTATAAAGGTTTAGTCCTACGAGAATGCATGTCAGGAGAGGACCCTATTCTTGGGAGGACCATAGGCAATGATGAGATATTGCGGCTCTAGGGACGTGTATGGGTGCTAGCAGACATACGTGAGGAACTAATGTGGGACATTCATTCCTCAGTTTGGGCAGTTCATCTTGGCATCACCAAGATGTATCGTGATTTACACCGTCAGTATTGGTGGCCAGGTATGAAGAGGGACGTTGCTAGTTTTTTCATGAGGTGTTCCCCTTGTCAGCAGGTGAAGGCGGAACATCAGCTACTAGTAGGGCTTCTGCTGTAGTAACCCTTTCCTGAGTGGAAGTGGAATGACGTTGCGATGGATTTCATGACTATATTGCCAAGGTCACCTCAAGGGAATGACGTAGTATGTGTTCTCATTGACAGACTCACAAAGGTTTCTCACTTCTTTCCAATCAAGGATACCTTCATTGTTGATGATCTAGGGCAGTTGTACATCCAAGAGATTGTATTCATGCATGGAGTTCCACACTCCATTGTTTCAGACAGGGAAGTATGTTTTACTTCTAGGTTCTGGCAGGGGATTCAGAAGGCTTTGGGTAAACATGTACTTTTGACTATAGCATACCATCCCTAGATAGATGGCCAGTCCGAATGTATGATTCAAGTGCTTGAGGATATGCTCCTAGCTTATATTCTGGACTTTGGAGTTTCTTGGGAGAAGCATATACCTCTTGTGGATTTCACCTACAACAACAGTTTTTAGGCACCTATTTAGATGTCACCTTACGAGGCTTTGTACAGTAGGCCATGCCGATCACCTTTATGCTAGCTAGAGACAGGAGAGGCAGCTTTGCTGGGACCTCGTCTTGTTCAGGATACCTCAGAGCAGATAGAGTTTATTTGGAAGAGTAGGTCTACGGAACAATCTCGACAAAAGTCTTATGCTGATCAGCGAAGACTACCTCTGGAGTTCAAGTTCGGGGATCAAGTTTTCATGTGTGTCGCATCAAGGATAGGACACAAGATGATTCAGAGATAGGGTAAGCTTTCAGCATGGTACATCGGCCCATTTGAGTTGTTTGAGAGAGTTGGTCTGGTTGCCTATCGGTTACAGTTACCCCAGAGGTACCGGGCTATGCATGACATCTTCCACGTTTCTCAACTCTGATGTTATTTTTCAGACCCATCTCATGTCCTTCAAACTGAGGAGTTTGAGCTCAAAGCGGAAGCATCATTTGAAGAGAATATTATCAAGATTTTCTATCACATTATAAAGGTTTTCTATGGCCGGTCTGTTCCACTAGGATGGGTGCTATGGCCGCACGGGTGAGTAAAAGACAAGACTTGAGAGAGGGAGGCCGATGTACGATCGTAGTGGCTGGAGCTATTCGAGGTTTCTTCTTCTACGCCTCTCTAGGGAAATTCGGAGAAAAATTTATTTAAGGGGGTATGTTTATAAGAACCCGAACCTTATTTTTAGGTATTTTTTTCCTTTTTCTGGAGTTTTTGAGAAAAGAGAAGTTTCTGTAAATTTTTGAAGTACAGATCGTGTACTTTATATGTACACACTGTGTACTTTGATGTTGCACGAGGCCGTGTCTTGGCCATGTCTGGGCCACACACATGGTCATGTGGGGTGATGTGGAGGCTGCTTCAAGTGGAGTACAGAAAAGCCTAATACACATCATGTACTCCAAAAGTACACGCTGTGTACTTTATTTTTTCATTAAACGGACCGGGCTCGCGTCTAATCGCCATAAACGTCTTCTTCTAGGTCTTGTTCGACCGAGGGAAGTTGTACGATGCAAGAACTTCTTTGAGTCCCTGAGCCTCTGTCTGTTCTCTGAATCAATCGCCGTCAATTTTGTTGGAACCACAGCGGTAAGCACTTCCTTCTACTAGAGCATCGTTTTCCAACTCCTCCTCTTTTTCAAGCTTTTGTGGGTTGAAAGTTTTGTAATTTTTCATAGATCTTTGACATTTTAAGGAGATTCAAGCCTTGTGGTTCAAGTATATCGATCTCCTAGCATCAAGGTAGGTGGTTTGTGCCTTTACGTTCAAAGTATTTGAGTATTATGTTCAAATTCCACTAGTGACCTTGAACGGTGTATTGCGTGTTTACTGTTTTTTCCATGTTGTTTTTCCTGGCTTGCTTATATTCTTGTGTAGAGGTAATTTGGCTATGTATAAGGATAATTTCTATGTTAAGATTCTTTTCCATGGCTTGTTATGTTTAATACCTTTTGGTCTTGTTCAGCCTTTAGCCGTTATACCTGTTTCCATGCATTGTGACTATAGGATGGAGTGATGTTCCCTGACATGCTTGTTATGTTGTAGACTGGTTAGCCAAGTAGCTATATAGGTTTACTTTGGCCGTATATCATTATTATGCACTGACTGGAATGGGGCTGTGAGAACCTGGTGCTATATACGAGAAGGGGATAAACCGAGTGAGCTTCCTCATAGAGTCTTGGACATTATAGACTATAGGGGATAGACCGAGTGAGCTTCCCAGAGAGTCTTGGATATTATATATTATAGTAGGATAGACTGAGTGAGCTTCCTCAAAGAGTCTTGAGATTTATAGACTATACGAGGATATACCGAGTGAGCTTCCTCGGAGAGTCTTTGTTTTGTTTTAATTTCCTTAAATCATTCCAGGATATAGGAGGAATTGACCGAGTGAGCTTCCTTAGAGAGTATGTGATCGATCTGAGGCTATAAGAGGAATTTACCGAGTGAGCTTCCTCCGAGAGTCTCTAGACCTTAGGGCTATAAGGGGAATTTACCACGTGATCTTCCTCAGAGATTCACTGACTACCTTACACTATAAGGGGAATTAACTGAGCGTGCTTCCTCAGAGAGTCTTATATTTTCATATGACCAAAATAGAGGGGTTAGGATGAGTGTACTGCCCAAAGGGTTGTTGGTACTTCTTGGATAGGACCAGAGGGGATGGCTATGAGTACTCCCCAGAGAGATTCTTGTTTGTGGTTAGCTATTTTCTTCACAGTTTCTTGTTGATCTATGGATTTTTTACTGTTGTGTATCATTCCTATTTACTGCTTACTGTTTACTTCTTACTGTACTATTACCTGCGATATACTCATTGAATGTTAGGCACAGATATTTTGGTGGTTGCATACTGGGATTTAGTCTCACACCCTATTTGGGTCATGTTTTTGGGCCCAAATAGATTATATTTCTACAAGTATAGACAAGGGAAAGTTCCCTTCTACTTCAGGTACTTGACTTACATTGGAACAAGAGAGAATGGGACCAAGCCGAGGCTTGCGATGCGGAGGAGTTTCTTATCTTTTTTCGTTAGTACTTTGGTTCAGTATTGTATTCATCATTCTGACTTTTTTGGATGTTTTCCTAGACATATGTATCATGTATCATATATATATTTATTTGATCCAGATGTTTATCATATTTAGTCTTCCACTGTTTTCTTATGTATGGATTTTTTACAACTTCCGTTAGTGTTTATTGTTTCTCTTTTCCACAATGTACTATCCCAATGAAGGAATAGTTTTCCAACTATCACACCTAAGGCCCTCACTGCTAGTCGGTAGCCTATAGTATTTGGGGAAATGCGCTTGAGGCCATGTGACCAACCCGGTATGGGGCGCCTCTGGGTGGCTCCCGAAACCGGGGCATTACATATTCTAAAGGAGGGAATCATGAGATCCTGTTCCTGGGGAGAGATCTTGTACCAATGGATATGCGGGTGGAAGTGATTTGAGAGTTCCAAACATCTCCATTGTCTGTACATCCCAATGTGGGGAAGATTTACAGAAACCTTCAGTGGTAGTCTTTGTGGTCAGGCGTGAAGCGAAGCATATCTGATTTTGTTTCTTGGTGTCTTACATGTTAGCAGGTAAAGGCAGAGCATCATGTTATGGCAGGGTTGTTGCAGCCCCTTGATATCCCGGAGTGGAAGTGGGATGGTGTATCCATGGACTTCGTCACAAGACTTCTATTCACAACAAAGGTCCATGATTCCATTTTGGTGATAGTGGGTCGACTCATGAAGTCGGAGCAATTTCTTTCCATCAGGGAGTTGAGCTCGGTGGAGAGTCTAGGGCAGTTGTACATTTGGGAGATCTTCCACCTTCATGGAGTACCCTCGACGATCGTCTTTGACCATGACTCGTGGTTTACATCGCGTTTATGGTGAGGACTACATGAGGCATTCAGGACTCTACTGCAGATGAGTAGAAATTTTCACCCCCAGATGGATGGAACAACCGAGCGCACTATCCAGGTGGTGGAGGATATGCTCATGGAATGCATGTTAGACTTTGTCCTAAGCTGGGAGGATCACCTTCCCTTGGTGGAGTTTGCGTATAACAATAGTTACCACTCTACTATCGACATAGCACCTTCTAAGGCCCTCTTGGGAGACCCTAAAGGTCACCATTTTGCTGGACAGAGGTCGGGGAGACCTCCCTCATGAGCCCAGAGTTGGTGCGGGTGATGACAGATAATGTGCAGGTCATTCATGAGCGGATGAGGATGGCTCAGAGCAGACAGAAGTCCTATGCAGATCGTCGTCACAGGCCTTTAGAGTTCATGCAGGGGGACCATTTTTTCTAAGGGTCTCCCGACGACATTGAACATGGAGGTTCGGCCAAGGATTCAAGCTATCCCCTAGGTTCATTGGTCCCTTTGAGATCGTGCATAGGGTTGGTGAGGTTTCCTACCATCTTTCTCTACCCCCACAGCTGGAGAGGGTGCATGATGTCTTCCACGTGTCACAGGTGAGAAAATACGTGCATGACTCCACGCACATTATCGACTGGGGAGAGATGGACATTGAGGATGGATCCACCTTTGTGGAGAATCCGGTGGAAATTGAGGACCGGTAGGAGCGGACACTACATGGATAGACCATTCCTTTGGTTTGTGTGTTGTGGTAGCACGAGAGGGTGCAAGAGAGAACTAGGGAACGAGAGAGCCAGATGCAGGCTTAATATCCCGAGTTGTTTTTTTAGTTTTTTTTTGGGACGAAAATGTTGAAGGAGGGAATGATGTAAGAACCTGGGTTTTGAGACTTTAAGACTTAGAAATTATTATTCTAGAGTAGGGCGTTCAGACGACATGTGATTTCGAGCCTCGGTGTTGCTGAAATTAAAATTTAAGTGCTTTCACACTAGACACGCCAAATAAAAAAAATAATTCCTAAAAGGTTGCTCGGATGGGAAAACTAAGGGCACCGTTGAGTTCGGAGTGTGCCGTTTACCCTAGTAGGGGTGTAACTTTCATGGGTGTGACCCTTCCGTGGAAAACACCTCTAGGGGTGTTTTTGTAATTTAGCAGCCTCAGGCATAAACTTTATAACTTCTGAACAGAGGATTGGATTAAAATTCTGAGACTTCCATTTTTCTAAAAATGTGGATTTTACCCTAGGGTCAGCTTTACTCCGACACCGTCGAAAGTTCGGGTACGGGCCTACTGGTGGGAGTTTAAAACTAATTAAATTTTTAATTAGTTTCTCTCCTACTTAAACTCCCACCCCTCCTCCTTATACCCCCTTTCCTCTCCCTGGTGAAATACCTCTCAACAAGAATGAATCCCCTCTCCCCACCTCTCCAAGGAACGGTAGCTCCAGCGGATTGTCGGCGGAGCGACGGGCTACGCCCTACGAGGTAGGCTCGTGTATTTTCGTTTTTAACTTCCGCATCTTCCTTGAATTAAATTCAATGTGCTGAAATGCTGTTTTCATGTCGAGAAAAGAAAATATTTGCATAGGGCTCGATTCGAGCTTCACAAAAATTCTTTTGGATGGAATTTTCGAGTCCCGGGGTGTCCGAAGTGACCCTGGGAAATATTCTGGCCAAGTTTTGGGTTTTCCGGCGGTTCCAGGGCTTCTCACGGCTCCGCGAGGAGGTCCGGCAGGTGACGGAAGTGGCACAGCGGCTCCCAAGCGGCGGCGTGGTGGTTCCCAGGCGGAGGCGCGGTGTGGATCCCAGGCGACGACACGCGGATCCTAGGCGGTCGGCACAGGCGGTCTGGGGCAGAGGTTGGCGGTGCAAGGCGCAACGGAGGTCGTAGCGCGTGACCCCAAGCGGGAGAACGAGACCCGCCTTCAATGGGTCTCCACACGGGACAATGACCAGCCACGAGTGCTGGTCAGCATGGGTGGAATGCGGGCTAGTGTTGCGGGTCGGCCCATGCCAGGTGGACCGGCCAGACGGGCTGGTCCAGACCTAAGGGGTTATCCACCTTGTATTCGGACGCCCATAACATTTACTACGAGTGTCGGTTTTGTGTGCCATCTGCGGAAGTACGATCCTCGGATTGATTTGGAGTTTTTAGATGGTTTCAGGGATTTTTAATTCCTGAGATGGGGGCTCGGTGGCATGTCATGCCCGTTAATTATGGTTTAGCACCTCACCGAGATTCTTCTTTCGGATGGCGCGAATGTATCCAGAGTCCGTTTGAGGTGCCGTCAACAAAGTTGTAACCCTAGTGTCGAGACGAAGTTTTCTAGGTAGGTTTCAATCATTGAAGCTGGAGTTTAGGCGTGGCCCCCACAGGCCGTCTTTTAAGCGGTGAGCAGTGCTTTGCGACCTTTTCATCAGACGTCCTTTCGGGGCGAATGAGTAGTCATTTCAGCAAGTTTTTCCGAGAGCATCGCGATGGCGCAGTTCGCTCGACCTGTTTTGGGATCATGTTGTGGGACCCATGATTGTAACGACTCAAAGTTTCATTAATGGAAAATCTCTCTTGATCCATTAAAGCACGGCCGATTGTCGCCTATCGACCGTTCAAGGTTCCGGTGCTCTGCTAATGTGTATAGCAGCACTCGGGTTGAATCCTCGGTGATGGTACAATTTTTTATAGTTGATTGTTTTTTAATTGTGTTTTGATTTGGGGGTTTGTTTGCATATCTTTAATTGAAATGATTTATTGATTAATATAGATTTAAAAATTTGATAAATATTGGGGTGAGTTCATCATTAGGTAGTTAAGCTTGTGATATCCTTGAGCTTTGCTTTATATTGCATTAAATTAACAACCATGTCACAAGTTGACATTGATTGAAATTCCCAAGTGTTAAGGCTTTAATCCAAGCCTTGACTTAACTCAGGGTTCTAATCTTAATCATATCTTGTTTATGGTAGCATATTTATGGTTCCAATAATCCATGTAAACCACATGTTAAACAAAACAAGTCATTAATCCATGACATGCTAAGTCCAACATACGCAATGTTAATTCAAAGAATACACATCGAGCAAAAGCTCTCCATCGCTTAACATACCTAAATTATAACTCACCCCAATGAAAGATTTACTCAGCCATTAGGATGGTTGTTAATCTGGTAGGGATGTTTATAGTATTAGGGTATGAGAATAAGAGGAAGAAGAATTGGACAAGAAAAGAGTGGTGTGCCGAACACACACACGAACGACAAAGAACGTGAATGAAACACGTGTTTTGATTGAATAAGAAATCACTTAAAGGAAATGGTTTTAAGATTGATTTTTAACAATTAAGAAACTATTAATATTAAACTACAGAAGGTGTATGATAATTAGAAGTGATGAAGGAGAAACTTGCATTAAAACTCAAAAGAAATTACAAGTACACTAAAACAATTACAAAGGAAAGAGCATGAAATACATGGAAAGAAATGAAGGAGGAAAGGTTTCTCAAGTAAAAAATTGAGTATAGAAGATCCTACCAAGACCTTGGCAATGACTTGGTCGTGCCAATATATCCTCCTAAGTGCCAAAGTGCCAACCTCTTGCAAGGAGAAGAGGGGAGTGTATTTATAGCCAAAGGTAGTGGACTGTTTTCATTCCCAAACTGCCCCTCAAGTTGGCCCGCCAATTTGACCTTTCAGAAATCAAAATATCGAGAGATATGCTTCTTCACTATTGTATATATGGATGTGGAATAGTAACCCTCAAAATTTTGCTGTCATTGGACATTTTTGGCCAACGTTATGGTCGGATTACTAAAAACCTTTCTACTGTCCAATTTTTTCCAGAAAGTTTCCATGACCTAAATGTGAATGCATTTATGGATATGGAGATGCCATCAAATCCGAACCATTTCTTCTGGAAAGTTGATCCTCCATATCGTATCTTTCACACCACAAAATATGAGCTTTTGTGGACAAGTGGATTAGTTGAAAAGTCAATAATGGTGGGATGATTTAAAATCCCGGACAGAATGGTGGGCTTGATTGCAATGGATCAATTGGGCCCAAAAATGGTAGAGTTGGGCCTTTAAATTTTAATCCATGACTCCTTAGGAAATTCCCGAGCTTTAAAAATAATATCCACTCATTTGGGCGGGGAAAGTGAGCCCAGTAATGAAATCTTCAAGGCTGGTCCAGAAATTAGGCAGATCCGGTGGGTCATCTTGTGCGGTCCATATCGCCCTACAAATGGCCGAATTAGCCAATGCTCCAGTTGAGTGATTTGTAGGAAATTGAATTTAGAACCCTACAAGACAAGAATCAAAAAATTTGGATTAGTAGGGTGAGAGTTATATTTAAAATACTAAACAGACATGAATCTGTATTATTCGAAACAATACTCCAAAATAATATTTAATATTAAAGCACTAGTATTTCACATAAGTTATGCTCATTTAATTGAAAATCAGTAGAGGGAGTATATAAAATGATATTAATAAATTAATAACATCAATCAAGTTAAATGTTTCTTTATGAAAAATGTTTTTTATAAGATGTCAACTTCTTTAGTTTTATGTTAAGATTTGTGACGGTTACTTTTATAGCCGTTGAATAGTGATCACTTGAGTAGTATAAATATATGGCTTTAACGAACCCAATTTTACTCAGACAAAGGAAGCGATGGACTCATCCAGTAGAATTGACCCATACGAAGCCCATTTGTCGGAGCTCGGAAAAGAGGTGGCGTCTTTGGGCTTCGCCCTAGACCAAGCCCAAGCTGAGCTTCATTATGTCAAGCTCGAACGGGACCGTCTACGGGAAAAGTGGAAGTTGATAGAGATTACCACTCGAGTGATGTTATCTGAGCCGCCCCAAGAGTCTGTCACCATCGCACACCTTACCCTTAGGTCTTATGCAGCTATTTTAAGGGGTTATGTAACAAATAAGTAGTACTATGTTCATATGCATTATTTTTGTATATAGTAATGAATATAATTTCTAGTCATTTTTGATACATTGTAAATAGTTTTTAAAGTACAAATGGTGTTTTTGGTTATTATTTAATTAAGAATTATATTTTATTAAATTAAGGGATTTTTTTTGAATTAAATAATATTTTAATAAAATATTATTATTAATATTAAATTAATTTTTATTAAATATAAATGACCTTATAATTTTATGAATGCAATTAAAATTTTTAATAAGGTTTGAAAGTCATTTCTATCAAAACCCATGAATTTTTTATAAATGTCAGTTTTTATTTTAAAAGTGAAAATTCACATATTTCGAAAATTATTTAGATAAAATAAATATTATCTTTGGAATCAGGACGTCGAAATTATCCAACGGTAAATTTTTCATAATTTTCTGAGGCAGTCAAATTTTTGGGTAAAAATTAAATACCATTTAAATATATAATGTGTTTTATGACATCATAATGACCCAATAGTGATGTAATAAAATACCATAATCCTTATGTTTGGACAATATGTGTTTTATCATTAAAATAATGTGATTTTGGGTTTGTTTGACTTACTTTTCAAAGCATTAATGGAGCCCTCACGACTTATTCAATATTTTTCCTTTTTAAATTAATTTCCATGGGAGTGTGACTCACCTCCACATAAGCAACCCTAATTTTTTATTAAGTTCGGACCTTGGACTTGTAAAATATTGTTTTCCTCTTTCCTTTTCCAGAAACCATGGGCAAATACCATGGGATGGTTTGTGGTTTGGATTATTTTAATATAAGGGGTCCCAAACCTAAATAATAAAGAATTCTCTCACCTTTCCTATATAAACCCACCCAATCTCCCACTTCCTCCTCACTCAAAGCCCTTGGAGTTCATCCAACCTCTGCCCTACTCTCTCTATAATCCTCTCAAGGTGCCCCAAGCTCCCAAGAAGCCTCTCACAAGCCTCTCTCTAGCCTTTGGAAGCAAACATCCATGTAAGGGTCTTTTTTCTCCTTTTCTCATTTTTTGTCAATTTTCTTTAAGTTGTATTGCCCTTTTAATTTAATTTATGAAAGTTGGGGTATGGTTTCGCACCTCCCCCATACTGCCCTCTTATTGTTTGAATGATGGGAGACCCCTTTCTCTCTCATTAAATACCTCCCATGTACATCCGTTACTATGCCGAAATTCCGAAAGGAACTCCTCTCTCTTCTTTTACATTCAAGCAATACTTTTGTATCATGAATCTAAATTCCATTTCAATTGTTGGGACATGTATCTATATGACCTCCTTACATTCCATTACATGTAAATATGATGAGGAACCCCTTTCTCTCTCATCAACCATTTTTTTTATGAATTCTTATGTCACGTCGTTATGCTGCCGAAATCGCACCAATTTTCTAAGCCAATGTCATTGTGTAGTGAATACCATGCCCATTTCTCTATCAAGGGTATTAAACATTATGCACATTTACTTATTTATTGTAAAGTTTCATGTATCAATTCCATATTACTTTATCGTGGAACAAATAATTATGTTTTATGAATCCATGTTTTATGATCCATGTGGCACACTTATGCATGAAATGAAATGTTTAAGAAGGGTGCACCCTTATAGCGCTCCAATGCATTGGGTAAAGTATAGTATCATGATACGTCATGTGCAATGAGTATTGACTCATTATAATTCATGTGCAACGAGGGTTTACTCGTGCTTCATGTGCAATGAGGGTTTACTCATGCTGCATGTGCAATGAGCCTTGGCTCATGCTAATTCAATGATAAGTGTTGTTGCCAAATTTCCATGTTATGATTATCATGCTTTATCATGCCTTAATGTTCATGATTGTTTTATGCTCTATTGATATTCCTATTGCCTAACATGTATTGTACTCCTCGTGTTATTCCATGTGTACTCCCTTACTGGGCTTTACAGCTCACCCATTTCTTATGCATGTCCTCAGGTTATCCCATGCAATGCTAAGTACGAAGGAATGTAGTGGTCATGTAAAGGAATTTTTCAATAAATATGTTGTATTTAAAGATTAAAATTTTTTATGTAATGATACTAATCCCCAAAGACACTAAACCTATCGATATTCTTTGTTGTATCAAGTGAAGTTTTATGTAATAAAGCATGTTTAAGTTGTAATAAAAAGCAGGGTTGTCATAATGATATTCTGTATGGGTATAAATTGGTGTTGAATAACTTTTTCGTTGGGAGTCCGTTTTAAGCAAGTAAATAGTCTATCTCATGTGTTGTTCCAAGAGGATTGCAACAGTGTAATCAGTTTAGGCCTGCAAAGCCTCTTTTGAGATCTCATTAAATGTGGAAACATGAAAATGGCATTGGTCAGAGGTTCCTTTGATGCACTCCGAACCAACACACGATAGCGATGTTCGTGACATCCAGAGATGGTGCGGGTAGTGCGGAGTTATCAGACCAGTTCTGGGTTTACCCTCCAGCGGGGCTGGGCAGTGGGTTACCCACTGGCGTATCAGGAGTTACCCTCCAGCGGGGCTGGGCAGTGGGTTACCTGTTGACCTTAGGGTTTATCTTCTAGTAGGACTGGATAGTGGGTTACCCATTGAACTTAGGGTATACCCACCAGTGGGGTTGGGTAGTGGGTTACCAATTGACCTTAGAGTTTACCCTCCAGTTGGGATGGGTAGTGGGTTACCCAGAGACCCCTTAGAGTTTACCCTCCAGCTAGGCTGGGCAATGGGTTACCCAACAACTTCTTTTACACTCAACCCTTTCTATGTGGCTATTCAGTGACTTATCTCTCTGATTACCGGATCAGGACCCTTGGTTGTATGGTTTAGTGATGAGACAAATTTGACGTGCGGGTCTGATGGGCTTCAGTGATGTATATCCTTAGAACTGTTGGTGAATTTTCCTGGGCTGAGCTTGGAGATAGAGATCCCCTTACACACTCGTTCAGGTTTCTTGTTGAGCACATATATATAAACACCTTACTTTTGTTCCCACTCCTTGGGTTCAGTTACTCTCATTCTAGGAGGGGCAAAGACACATGGAGTATGCCACGTGCTTTTCGTGTCTATCTCCTCTTGGTTGGGATGAGTCTACATCCTTTCATTTTTGGGGTTGAGCTGCACTCTCTCTATTTTACTCTTACACTGTTCTTTTTTCTGTCTATTGCTCACCGTTTTGGTACCTTCTTTGTTGCTCCCTCGAGCTTTCGAGGTATCCTACTGAGTACCTTTATACTCACCCCTGCTTGGGATTTTCCTGAACTTAGTGTGACCTTGGAGATGATAGACAGGTTGATCGAGACTACAGAGGATCGTAAAGGGGACATGAGCTTGGGCTGCATTCAATGATTATAGTATGACATTCAGGTGTGAGACTCACCAGCTGTTTACTTTTGTTTACATGTTACTGGGTTATGGAACCTTTTGGGTTGGGCGCATGATTTCCCTTTTTCCGTTCAATTATCTTTTCAGTAATATTCATCACTTTAATTTATTTTCTATTTAGAAGTCGATGCATCACTGTGGTTGGGTAATAGTTGTTCATTCTTTGGTTTTTTTTACTATACACTTCCGCATTGAGTGGGTTGTGTGTACAGGTACTTAGGCAAAGGTGTCCCTGAGATTATTATGCCTTCGGTGCTTATCCCCAGCCCCTGGCCTATGGAGGTGGGATTGCGGTAGTTGCGGCTCGAGACTGGTAGGGTCGGGTCGTGATATCGGGGGTCATTGACACTTATAAATAATAGGTGACCCCCCTCATTCTGAGGCACTGACTACATAGAGAATATTCGAGTTCTAATGTGCGTAAAAGGTTCGCGTAAAGGGAGTTGCGCAAAAAAGTCCATGTTGCGTGAAAAATTCCGAGTTGTGAAAAAAAGAGAGGGTGTTCCAAAAGTGGGAGGTGCGCGTAAAAAGTAAAAGTTGCGCGTAAAACATGAGGTTGCTTGTAAAAGTTGATGTTGCGCGAAAAAGGTGAAGCTGCGTGTAAAAGTTGAGGCTGTGTGTAAAATATTCTTCTATGCGAAAAGAGTGTTGTTGCGTGAAATATTTTTCCGCGAGAAAATAAAATATTTCATGCAAAAGTGAGACCTTGCGTACAAAGGGTAGGTGTTGTGCACAATTGTCAGTGAAACCTGTTTTCATGTTCTGATTATCAGGTTTTTTGGTTCAGTGCGTTCAAGTGCATCAATTCCAAAATTCGATGCAAGTAGATTCTCGTGATATGAAGAGGCGAAGACTTCAATGCGAATCTATTGAAGAGACCTTCATGTCTATAAACTGATTGGGACTTCACAAAAGTTAGTCAGCCAGGGAGAGTTAATGGGAGTAACCCAAGGGATGCAGTGAGCTATCCCTGAACTTTTGTAAAGGAAGTGAGCCTGGGATAGAGTGACTGTACCCAAACTTTGTAATCCAAATCTAGTGAAGTTTATTAGATTTGGGTACGATCGATAACCTGTCGGCATATGATCCATGGACGTAGCCCTTAGTGGTGAACCAAGTAAAAGTGTAGTGTGGTATATTTTTCTTATGGTTTCTTTTTTTCTACTCTCATCGGTATTATAGGTTTAATGAGTTCCTACCACCGTGGGAATAAGATCCATTTTTAAAAAAATTTGACACCCTGATTCACCCCTCCCCTCTCAGGGTGCCCAAGGGTCCTTCACAAACCACAGTGGGAAACATTATTTTTATATGAGATTAGTATTACCTTTTGATGCATCATCACTACAAGACAATTATTCCTTTACTTTGATGGAATTTTATGATTATTTAAAACCCCACTATTTTCCAACCCCAACTCCCCATATTCTCAAAGGTTGCATAATTGTAAAACATTTCATTGACATACTGTCATGAAAGCACTAAAATTCCATATAAACATTACATTATTTTGGTCTCTCATGCATCCCAAGTCTGTGTCTAGAATAAAAAAATGATATCAACCTATAACTATGTTTTACAGTGAGTATTGTCTTAGGGACTAGATAACCCAAACTAGTGGCCACATGGGATTTGAGAAACAATGGTGACCACTCCTAAATTGTATTTTATGGTTCTCTCCCTATACGTGGAAGAAAATTATAAAACACATTCCACATGAAACTCCACACCTTAGGAGTGTCATATTAGTCATTTAATGGTACAAAGAACTCATCCCATAGTACATGCTCAATCCTCCAATGAATACGGGTTACATATGTGGCCAAAATTATTTTACCACGTGCCAATTTAAATTAGAGTAAACCATCCACTTTAAATAATTATACATCATATTTACTCAAGAACTATCAGTGACTCTCTCCCTATCTAATCTCATGCACATCACTAGCATCAGAAATCAAATCCAAACCAAACTGATCATTTTTGTTACAAAAACTAATCCTTTTACAACATCATCATCCTGATCATTGGGACGAGTCATATATTCAATAATTACTAGGTCAATCTTCCTCAAAGATGAACTATTACCAAAGTGTAATATCTCAAGATTTAAACTATTTCTCCACTAGACTCATATAGTTTGTTTCACCACATTAACAACTTGACAGGTACTACATGTATTAACATAATCTACCCCGATATTTCTTCAACACAATTTCATTCTATTTTATTTTATCTATATGCCTATCGGCCCTATGTATCCAATTATTTTATGGACTATAAATAATATTTATCCCATATTACTATCAACTGATACAACTATTATTCCAGCTGATGAACTCCCAGGTCATCAATCACTAAAGAAAGGAAGGGTCACACGACCTACTAAACAGCTAACCATGCCCTAGGCATTCCTAAACCACTAAACAGGATCATTACATGATATAAACACACTTACCAAATATAAAATTACTAAAAATCCAATTTTTTATATAGTGGGTGTCATTTGAACACTAAGAGTCCTACTCAAGACAAACAACACATAAACAAAAACTCATGTCTGAAAATTGAAGAAAAAATTTACCGGTGCTAATTTACCTCTGAGGGTGCTACGTCAACTAGGATATTCCATAATGTAAAAATTATTTGTTGATCCTATATCTAGATCCTTGCAAGAAGATCACTAGTCTCTATTACCTATCCATTAAATTCTTGTAAAAGTATGACGGAATCCAAATGAGATCTATAAAAAATGATCACACTCCCAGTCATGGAATATCACATGAGAAAATTTAGACTACCCTTACACATGTTGAAACTAAGAATCCAAAATTAAGGTATTTTTTCATCCATATTCACTGATTCAGAATAATTTTAATGCATTTTAAGAGTCCCGATTTAAGAATAATCATGTACTAGTTATGAATGAAAACTATACTTGGTGCTTTATTATCTAAAAATATAAGGAAACATAAGAAATTTATATAAACTACCTTTCATAAATTATTTATTTAGGTATAATCCATTAATAATTTTTAGAAATTTATCTCATAAATTCATTTATCCAATGGTTACCTGAGCAAGTTGGTTAATGACTTCAACCGTGACTCCCCATACACAAGAGGATGTCGACTAGCAGTGAGGGTCCAATAATGGTATGGTGGAGGGACTATACCCTCTTGATCATTGCATCAAAATGGTACATAATAAATAAACCAAGAATGAAAGAAGTATAAAATAAATTAAGCCATATATAATAATAACCGATAAAATTTACATTGAAAAATAATGCAACAATGCATGTATGTGTGAAGCTACAATATTCAAATAGAATAAATATAGTATGAATTCCATAATAAATATACAAAAAAAACAAACAAACTCTAACTTGGTCTCATTCTTCTAAGATCCCATGTACCAGAGTAACAACACAAGCATAATCCATGATCATGAACTTGCAACTATAAGATTCGTTCGGGTAGAAAATGGTGTCGCAAATAGGGTGTGAGATAAACATAATAAGGCACCACCAATGGTGTCTAATATTATCTAATATATTAGTATAATATACACAATAATGTGGTAAGTAAATAAACATAAAACATGTAGGTCATGATTTCTTGAAAGGACACTTGACTGATAATTCTTTCTTTGAACTAAGCCAAAATACCTTTGATGATGTGTCAATATGTTAATATAAGTATAAATATGTATTTATATATATGTAATATGTACATAGTGACATATATATACATATATATAGATATTTAGTTATAGGAAGAACTAAAGGTGTAACTTAGGTATATATGCCAGTCACAAGAGTCTCATGGAATAATTATAAGGGACATAATGCCTCAACATAATAATAAAGGTATTCCATACAAGAGTATCACAATAAGGGGAACCATGCTTGTGAATAACAAGGGATTCCATGCCCATAAATAATAGGGTAATCCACTCCCTTGAATAATATGGAACACAATGCCCAATATTAATAAGTGATTCCATGCCCGTGAATATTAGGGACACCATGCCCATGAATAATAATGTATTAGATGACCATGACTAATAAGCGAATCTATTCATGAGTATGAAAATTTTTAAGGTATTTCATTTCTGTGTTTCACAATTCATAGTGGGCATCATTCCCAAGTATCACAATTTATAATAGACACTATTCCCAAGTATCACAATTTATAATGGACACCATGCCCAAGTATCTTGATAGATTAATAAAATTGTCTTAAGTCTTTATTTGTGCTCAAAATATGATATTTATAAAAGTCAACCCAAAATCACATAGAAGGTGGTTTGTCCAGGAAGGTATAATCTTACATAAATGGTGGATTATAGTCCATAAGAGTATTAATTCCATTTTTTTATTTCAATATAATTAATAAATAAGGCCATGGTAGTAATAATACCATATTACAGATCACGTATAAGACTAGGGTCATTTGATATATAAGTAATAATTAAGTTCATGAGAAGTTCCAAGAAATTATCAATTAATCATGTGATATGATTCAACCAATATGTTCCTTAATCGACACGGTCCAAGTGTAGATCAATTACATTAACATTTCTTTCTATTTAAACTGGTAATTTTATCTAGATGTATAGTTCCAAAATAATATAAATAATTCTTATAATCTAACAGAGAAACATCCACACCATTTATCATTCATTTAAATCAATTTAGCACCTTATTCTGGGATATTAAAGTAAATAAACCTCATACAATGATTTTTAATTATAATCCTAAGAATAAAGGTTGAGTCATATGATAAAAACACCTAAAGGGGTGGTTTGATTCAAGGTAGAAATCCACTAATTGTGAATTTTATATGCACAACGGCAATACGAATTTAGGAATAATAATTTACATAAATAAATTTTCTTTTGAGGGGCGATGCGTAGAAAATATAGCACATGACATAATAATATATTTCATAAATATACTAGACTTTAAGGGAAGATTACAATACCACTTAAATCATGCTAAGGATGCTTAAATCATCTATTATTAAGAATTATTTTGATCCAGTTCTAGAGAAATCATAATATTGGACAAACATCACTAAAATAGAGAAAAAGAGATCATATGGATTTAGAATTTAATACATAAAGGGGAAATGAGATAAGAAAACAGAGGATCCTTAGGCTCTCTGATGGCGATCCAATGAGATGATAACGCTTTATTCCCAGCTCAAATAAGGGAGAACACACCAAGTAGGTGGAGAGGAATGAGAGGCACCTGTTGGGGTATCCTATCCAAATGGGGAAAAAATTAGGTAAATCCAATTTAAGGTTGTAGGGGAGAATCAATAATTTTTCCATTCTAAAGAGGAGCATGGTTTGGCTGCATTGTTTGATAAATAATGTGCTAAACATGATACAACACTATCCAAATGGACTTATCCAATCATGCATAGGAATGAGGTTTGTCAAACTAGGCATCCACCTCTATAATTTACTATATACATTTTGCATAATAATAAGGTCACATGTGCATAGTTTAACATACCATGTGACACCCTCTACGACATGCATAGTTGCATGGGTTCTTCTTGCATAGTTAAGCTTATCATGTTCATTAATAAATAAAGAACTTGGTTGTGCCTCATTTTTAGTACCAACCATGTCCAAATCATATTACTAAGTCTATCTCTCCCAAAAATGTGGTTTTGATGTCTGGCACATCCAAAATATATATGTACTTTCGAGGAACCTCCCCAGCCTTCAATAATTATAAAAAACAATACAATTAAGTGATCCAGTCCTTGTAAATTCATTATGTTTCTCAAATTAATATTTTTCCAATCCACCAATAAAATGTAAAAATTTATTTGAAAATTTTTAATGTTCCAAATCACATGACCTTATATAAGCCACTACATAAGGGGATTGGACACCATGTTAAGGGATGATACATCATGTATGGGGATTCATAAAAGGGTCATCAATGTAATGGGATCCACATTAGAATGGTTGATGTAAATATATTCACATAAGGGGCTCAATCAACCATACATTAATTTTGATATGTCTAGGAATTAATTTTTATTATGTATTTTGATATTAAAATCTATTTATTCATTGTTATTTTATTAATTCAAAAATTCCATTGTCTTGATTTATTCATGAATATATACAAGGAATTTCATATGAGATGGTTCATGGTTGAAAATGATGGAGATATTTAGTTTGAATACTTGAATTATTCTTCAAAATAGTTTCTTTTATGTTTCATGGAATCTATGTTAGGGATATTGGGTAAAATAGAGAAATAAATATTTTCTAATATATTTTTTGGAAACATTATTCATATTCACTTTAAAAAAAATTAAAATGAAAATATTTTATTTGGTAATAAGAAATATCACAATACACTATCATGTCAAGGTAATAGAGAATAAGGTGATCTTCAAGTAATAATTTTTCATTCTCATAAGTCAAATGAAATCAATTTCCATTTCAATCAAGATATCAAAAAAAATTATGGACGAAGGAGGTCATGTTAACAACTATATGGTTTCACGAACTGAAATTTTACCCTAATGACATATGAGTGGTTAATCCATCACATAAGATGCTACATTGACAACATTATTCCATTAAATATATTCACAATATCAAATATTATATTTTTCACAAGCATCTAGAATTCTATAAAAGATCTATTTTTTTCAAGGGGAAATGGAGAATATTTAAGGCTAGTGTTAAATGAATAAAAAATAAAAAACCTTATGTTTATTATTATTCAACTTCACAGATATTATTTTCCTTATATTTTATTAACAATAATTAGTCAATTAAGAGGCATATATGTACACTGCACCTAACCTGTAATGATTATTATATTAGTAATTATCTAATTTTCATAACATAACCCAAATCTTAAAAGGATTAGGATCTCATATTGAAGCAAGAAACTATAATAATTCGTGTTTGATGATTTACTTAATTTCATCATTACCTATATGTGTGGAAGTGGTATAAAGTGTGAATTGTGACTCTAATATGACATAAGGTATTTATTCATAATTGAAAAGAATTTAGAAAAACGTTTTTAGTGATTCACACCCACATACCTCTATCTCAATGGAAATCAAAATAATATGAGTAATTTAATTTTAAACATCAATACCTTAAAATTTTACTATGTATCATACTTTATATTCATATATTCTATACTTTTTATACTCGTGAAACGAGGTCAGTACAGATTCAAATGATCATAAAACATATTAAAATCTTTAATAATATGCGAATTATCCCCTTGATCTTTCATAGTCTTCTTGTTTAATTTTTTGGGTGTAAAACTTAAACATATTCAAGTGACTATGAACATTAAAAAACCATTGATAAATATTTTAATAATTAAACATTCATAATTTTATTTATTTTTTTGACATTAATCTTAACCACATCTTTTTTATCCTCCTTTATTTTTTCTTTAGTGAGAATCAGATTACAATATTAATTTTAATTTAGAAACATTGAATCATTTTTATAATATTTATATTCATTTTTATTTGAATTGTTGGAGTCTCTCTTCAAAATATTATTCTCTTTTTTGATAAAAAAAATATCGTTATTTTTCTCTCATTCACCTCTCACATTAATATAAACGTCATTGTACATTCATAATATTTTTACACTGTCAAATTCATATCAGATGAATACCTCTTCATTCACATTGGAAACTAGTAACTTATCTTCAGATTCATCTATAATCACAACTTCATTGTGAAACCCTGAGATTTTATGATATATTTACATTAATATAAATTTAATCTCTACAAATTCTTCTGATGCATGCAACCACGCGTTTAAGATAACTGTAAAATAATATATTATAATAACCTTGATATTAAATTAGAATGTGTGAATATGACTAACTATATTACGAAAATTATGGTTATCTATTGATTATAAATAAAATATTAATAATTTGAAATTAAAATAACTGATTTTTGAAAAACTATATTTTTTTCAAAGAAAAAGAATTCATTGAATCTTGCGCACTTATGATAAAATTATCTTTTCAACCTTTTAGAAAAATTATTTGATAAAATGAAAATAATTTTTGAAATAATTATGTAAAAACTATTTTACATTTATGTTTTGGTATTTTTCTAAAAGTTATCATTTTTTGATGAATAGTGAAAAATACTAATTTTTATTGAAAACTACCTTTTCATTTAAATTATTTATAAAGTTAAATTATATTTTAATTTTTTCTTAAATTAAAACTAGTTAAATTATATAATAATATATAATATTTATGTAAGTTTTATTAATTTCATATATAATTTTTATTTTAAAACCCTCTATGCATATTAGAATTTTCCCTTTGGCAACCTGCTTTTTCATCATGTCTATCAGTATATTTTTAAATTGGATTCTTCCAATTATTTGAATTGAATTTGGAAAAATGGATTATAATTATTAAATATAAATAATTTAAATTCTATAAAAACTCATTGATCATTATTAATAGTAAAACAACTAAAAATTAATAATCATAGCTAAGGTAAAATCAAACTTATTGGGGTTAAAATAGAAACATAAGAATTCAAATTACCTACCAAATTGTCCAAAAACTATTTTCTAGAAATATTTCTACCTTATTACCTCTAATGGTCGAAAATAGAACATTTTTTTAAACTATATAAATTATAAAAATGTGGGTGTAATTGATTCTTTAGAAAAATTCCATGTTTTTCCTCTTTGCACTTATAAAAGGCCACCCCCGGTCATCCCATATTCATAGCTACAAAGCCTTTTAGTTTGGAAATTATTTACCTAAATCAATTTATTTATTCCATAAAAACATCTTAGAACCGTTTTTTTATCACAATTCCATCCTAGTGAGGATTTTAGTGCAAACCTAATGAGGCTTTCCAAAGATGAGGTAATGTTTGTAACCGATTGTTTATATTTTATTTTTTCTTACACCTCCTTCAAATCATATTCATTAATGATAATATAATAAAACAATTATATAAAATATAATAATATTTTAGTATGTTACTATAATAACCAATATCTATATCCCCTTCTATAAAATTGGAAATGAAATAGTTGATCGTGTGTACGGTGGACTACTACCTCACTAGTAGAAAGGACTTATTTTCCAAAAACACATATCATGATTGTATATAATGATATATTAAGTTAATATATACATAATATTTATGATATTATTATAATTATGGTATTATAATATCACATATATCATCTTTATTTTCATGCTATTTAAAACATGACAATGTCGCTCGTGTATACGACAGACTACCGTTTCGTGAAGGGATGTGATTGGTTTTTCACATACAAATTACATTGAAAATTATAATTATAAATTAAATTAATATATTTGATATTTATATCAATATATTAATTCTATAAAATTAATATATCACCAACTTCATTACCTTTCACTCGTTAATGGAGTGATATCATAGTTCGTGCGTGTGTATGACCTACCGTCTATATAATATGATGCAATTCATTTTCCATGTCCAACTTTTAAGAATGATTATAATAACTTATATACTATTAAAATATGATATTCAGAGAATTATTATAATTCTGTAGATTATGAATTTATATTCTTTATACAATAACCATAATTGTTTTGAAGAAACACACATGAGAAAACAAGACGATTAACACGCGAAAGAATGGAAATAATGAAATAATATTAAAAATCAGGTGATAAAATTTTAAAATAATATAATATATGATATTATAAATTTTATTATGGTTCTTTTATAACATAATAACATTATTAAAACCATTATATAGTAGATTAAATCATGTTCAACTAAAATAAAGTGCGACATAAGGGATTTCATCTCAATTTTCATTTCTTGAGACATATTTGTTAATATGAACATATTACCTTTTATGTGGTGTATATACTTACTATTTGATGTATTTAACATGGATTCATATTTATTCATTATTATTACTATTTTTATTTAATTTTATTATTTTAGGGGTTATAATTTAAAACTTACCACAGAGGAAAAAATATTGTACAATCTCACATTCTATTGCGATTGATTAATTTCCCTTAAAATAATCACTTTCTTATGATAGTTTTTCATTAGAAACAAATATTATATTAATTAAAAATATTCTTGTGAAATAGATATTTTTATTTCATAAAAAATATAAAATTTAACATATGGTTTTACTTTAAAAGTTATTAGATGAACTAGGGAAATATTGATAAATTTGTATCATTAACTCAATACAAATATTTGATATACAAATATTTGATGATAAAGAATATTTATCATCAATAAAATAGATTATTTGATATATAAGTAATAATTTGGACATAACGATATGTATTGGTCTGGGTTATAGATATCCCCTCATTGCATCGACGAATTTCATGAGCCAAATCAGTTGGCCAAATCAGATGGGTTTTTACCTATAGTTTAAAACTGTCTTATGAAGGATATTGACAATACTGGTATAATGATGCTTGTTATCATGATTACCTATAATTAAAAATTTTATACATTTGGAATTAAATTATTATCATCCATGATATTTTCAAAATGATATTATCTCTATATGGATTTCACTCTCATATTATTGATTAAATGGAATGTGTTTTTGGTTATTCACCTTTCCATATTAATTTTGTCTAATATGAATTATGATAGTAAAGTTATTTATTAAATTGAATGTGTATTCATATATTTACCTTTACATATTGATTTTTTATTATTGATTCATGATATCTTCCATTGTATGTAACACATACTAGGAATTTTTTCTCACCTTTATTTTTTTCTTTTCCCCTAGATATGAAAAGGAATTCATAGAATGATTTGAAGGAAGTTGAATGTTTTCCATTAAAATGATTCTTATTTTATTTACCTATATAAAAATGATGTTATGTATGTACCTAAATATACAAAATTTCTAAATTGATTGGTCCTTTAGGATTTAACCCCTGGTATATATTTCAATGTAATAAAGTAGGAACCGACTCTGAGCAACTAGTTTTAGGATCATTAAAATTGGTATTAGATGAAATTTAGTATAATACTTGTGAAATAAATTAATAAAAACATAGATTAGGGAACATAACCCTATGTTATAATTTTAGGATAAATATAGAAGAAAATTACAATGTTTTTTTAGGAAGATATTATGTGGGTTTTACTAGAAATATATCCCTTTCTAGATAATACAACTGGACATGGTTTTGGAATAGATATACCTACGGGTAATAACACCGAAAAATTATAATCATACTTGAATAGAGCGTTACCTGGTATTGGACAATGGGCCTTACTAGACACCTAGTTTGAAACTCTAGGGGGATATTTTTAAGATAATTCACATTTTCATTACAAACCATTATGAAGGATTGGAAAATAAATATATCTACAAGGAAACCATGTTTATGATTCTGAGATTAATAATGACCAATTTATATAATTTATGACTAGAATTACACCATGTTTAGAATTATACATTATGGTTCAAAATCCAAATTTGTTTGGGCTAATACAGTATATTCCATTGTTTAGAAATGTCCCCTAGAAGGAATAATGGTTTAATTAATCATGGAAAATTTTGATATTTACTTACAAAGAAATCCCATATATCTATTATTAGAACTGAGTATATCGTGGCTATATTAGGGTGGCATAATCATGTTATGGAATAATAACTTTCCTGAATAGAGCAACCTACTTAAAAAAATATTCTCCAGTGTTGGATCTATTCATATAACAGAATCCAACATCATTTGGTCAGAATACTAGTCCAATTGTATCAGAGAAATGGATTAAGTATTTTGAGAAGATATTTATGACCTCAGGATGTGATTAAAAGGAATTGGTTACACTTGAATTGTATTGTCACAAAGGTGATTCTGATCAATGTTGTTTGTTGACCCAGAATCCTAAGGATTAAGATTTAATATAACGAATGGAATGGAAATATTTTAAGGATACATTATTTCAAAAATAACCCCCCCATGAGAAACATAATTATATCAAGATAAAGTCCCACAACTTAAATTAATATAATAATGAAAGTGTTTTTGGGTATGAGTATACCCTTAAAAGGTTATCCAAGTATGATATAGATTATATATGTAACAAATAGTTAAATAATGACTATTAATTTAAAGTTATTAAGACATGTATCCCAAGGTAACTAGTATCTTATAATTTTTGATCATATGAAAATATAGTTTTATATGACATAAAAACAAATAATTAATTCTATAGATCCTACATGTTCAAGGTAATTCATGAAAATAAGAGGTCGAATGAGCACTAAGAAAAATGTAATGCATCAAATAAGAAGAAGACAATGATGCAATTTCCATTTTTGAGAACTATAGAAATAATCATCCTAGGAAATTATTAAAGGACTTATGTGTTTGGATATAAGAGTCATTATACTAAAGAACCCAGAGGGAAGAAAGAAAAAACAAAACGAAACTATTTAGTGTTTCAAATATATGCATATGGGGAACTAGACAAATGAATTCCCGAAGAATTAGGGGAATCTACCATAGAATAGGTCAATGGGACAATACCAAGATTATGAAATCACGAGAACATAGTTGTAATTACCCAATGATTTGGTGGTGGGTAATTTAATCATAGCTTAAACTTTAGATTACTATTTATTTTATTCTAGATCCTTGTGCCCTTTAATAAATTCCATTTTTTCAAGGGAAATTAGATACTTACCTATCACCTTAAGAATGAATTTTTCATTCAAAAATCCTAATGGATGTATCACAGTAACAAAGATATTCCTTGAAGTCCCCATTATAACACGTAAATGTGATTTATCTAATGAACTTATTATCATACCTATTGTTGAATTCGATATAATCCAAGAAGATTTAAAATATTAATTTGAAAAAAATAGTTCAAGTGGAAGGAAATTAAGATTCATGATGAAGATATAGAATTCCACATCTATAGGAAAAATAAATCATCATTCGAGACATGTCTAAATCGACCTTCAATAGCTCTATTGGATGAGATTATTGGAGAATAAGATACGACACAATATAGGTATGGAGAAGGCAAAAATAAAATTGTTGATATACCTACCGTATAGGAATATATTGATGTATTTTTTAAGAAATTACCTAGACAACCACCAAAGCATGAATTTTAGTTTTCCATTGATTTAATCCTTCATAAATGAACAATATCAAGTATTCCCTATATAATGGAAACTGTGGAATTTGTGGAGTTGAATAAACAACTACAGGAGTTGTGTAATAAAGTATTTATTCACACTAGTGTTTCACCATGCAGATCACATGTCCTCTTTATTATGAATAAAGTTGGATTCAAGAGGCTATGTATAAATTAAAGGGAAATAAATATTATTATGATAAATAAAAAATATCCCTTTCCTCACATTGATGAATTATTCGATCAACATCACAAAGCCTGTTATTTTTCAAGGATTGAAATTTATTATAGATATCATCAATTGGTGTAAAATAAGGAATACATTATTAATAAATATTTTTGAATGAGGTGTGGAAATTATGAGTTTACAGGAATTCCATATAGATTGACTAATGAACCCTCTATTGTTGTAAATCTAATGAATGGAGTATTCAATGATTATTATGATGATTTTTTTCTATTAATTGATGATATATTAGTGTATTAAAAAAGATATTAGGATCATTAAAATCACTTATGGATCATTATTATGACTCTTATAGGGACATATTTATATAGTAAATTTAGTGTGTGTGATTTCTGTCTTCAAGAAGTTTCTTTTTTTTGGCTATATTGACTCCAATGATAGAATCTCAATTGATCACGCAATGGAAAAAGAATTTATATAATGACCTACACTAATGAACTTAACTGAGATACATTTCTTAATTCATTTGATAGGTTACCAGAAATAATTCTTTTGGAATTTTACTTGAGGTGACAACCCATACACCAAGATTACTTGCAAAGTGTTTAATATCATTTATGAAAAAATTTGAATAATTTTTTGATGAACTGGACATGATTTTGTTAAATGTTCATTGTTTGACTCTACCATATGGAAATGATATATTTTTTATATATAGTGATACATTGAATAAGGTACATTGTTTTTTCATAATGAAAAATAATAATGTTATTGCGTATGCATCGAGGAAATTAAAGAATCATGAAAAAAACTATTGAAACCATGATCTTGATTTGGCATACATAATCTTGGAAATGAAGATATGGGGAAATTGTCATTCTAATGAAATATTTGAGACATAAACAGATCATAAAATCCTAAAATATATCCTTTCACATAAAGAGATCAATTAAAGACAAATGCAATGTCTCGAGTCACTCAAGGATTATGATTTATCAGTATAATACCACCAAGGGAAAGAAAATTAGGTAATAGATGCATTAAATAGAAAATATTAGGGTTTTGACTCAAATGTGGATTAAGAGGTATCTTATGTTCATGGATCCAGTAATGATGGATATAAGAATTATTAAGGAATATGATAAACCATTACATTTTAAAATAATAATAGAAACATATTTATTAGAAAAGAAATAAATTTAACAGTATGATGATGAGAAATGTTTGAAGAAAACTAAAGTTGGGAATAATTGGAAATTAGTAGAATTAATTTGTTAAGATAGAATTATGAAATTATGAAATAGATTATGTATTATATATATTGTTGGGCTAAAAAATTTTTTTTTAGTGAATTCTTATTGATATAATTTATCTATAAACCCATGTAGCATCAAGATGTATACAGATTTGAGGGATTATTTTTGGTGGGATAACATGAAGTGAGAAATTATAGACTATGAATCAGGATACTTTTTTTCAATAGGTCAAGGTTGGGATAGATCACCCTAGAGGATTGATGTGACCTCTTTATATTCCTATGATGAAATGGTATGACAATACTATATAATTTGTCATAGAAGTACCAAATTATCCTAGAAATAAAGATTCAATATGGGTTGTTGTTGACCTCCTAACCAAATTTACATATTTACTCTCTATAAGAGAAGATTTACCACTTGAGAACCTCACAATGATGTATTTTAATCATGTTATAATAAATCATGGTTCTCCTCTTTCAATTGGGGTTGATCGTGATCCTTATTTTACATCAAAATTTTGGAAAAGTCTGTGGAAGGAACTTGATACCGAGCTTCATTTGAGAACTTCTTACCATCCTCAAACTGATGGATAGTATGAATGGACCATTCAAAAAATGTATGATATGTTGAGGTTATTCTCACTTGACGTTTAAGGTATCTCAAATCATTATTTACCTCTGGTATAATTTTCCTATAAAAATACATTCCATTCATGTATTCAATTGGTATTGTATGAATAATTATATGGAAAGATATTCTGCACTCTAATTTTTTGGGATTATGTTGGTGAAAGGATACTTTTAGGCCCAAAATTGGTTTAGGAGACAACAACAAAGTTAAATACTACTCAAGCTAATATTAAAGTTTCTCAAAGTAGGAAAAATATTTTTTACCAAAAATCAAAGGAGAGATAAAGAATTACAAGTGGGTAATCATGTTTTCTTAAGAGTATATAAATTGAAGGGTGTCATAAGGTTTCGTTAGAGAGGAAAACATATCCCTATATACATCAGACCCATTGAAATTTTTGAATGAATTGGTGTTGTTTATTACCATTTTGAAATACCACCAAGTCCCTCAAATGTACACGATGTGTTCCATATATCATCAATAAAAAAGTACATTCTAGAACCAATGCATGTGATAACCAATGATGAAATATAATTGGAACCTGATCTATCTTTTTGGGAAGTTATCATAAAAATTATTGACACTATGGTGTAAGTATTGGGGAATTGAATGACTCGACTAGTAAAGGTAATTTAGAAAAATCATAAAATGGAGGAAGAAATGCGGGAACCTGATGATTTTATGAAGAATAACTACCCTCATATTTTTTGAAGGTAGTATCCATGAAATTTCAAGGATAAAATTTTTGTAGGAGGAATGAATATGACAACCTACTACTTTACTATTTTTTTTTGTTTAATAAATTTAATCTCTTTGAATTATTACAACTCACGCAACCCTAATTTTATAAGAACCATAAAATAATATACCATTATAACCTAAAATTTGAAGGTATAAATAAGACTAACTAAATTATAAAAATTATGGGTATCTATTTATTAGAAATAAATTAACAATCATTTGATACTAAATGAAATGTTTTCTAAAAAACTACATTTTCAATGAAAAAGGTTTCATTGCTTCTTGTGCACTTATGATAAAAAAATTAATTTGAAAAACTCAAAAATTTTATTTGATAAAATGATGTTAATATTTTAAATCATCATTTAAAAATTTCCATTGTGTGATTTTTTCGTATTTTTCACAAAAGTTTCATTTTTTGATGAATAGTGAAAAATACTATTTTGTTTATTAAAAATTGACTTTTTGTATAAATTAATTACAAAGTTAAATTATATTTTAAATTTATTTTTCAAAAATGTTAGTTTAAATATTTAATAGTAAATAAAAATTAGGTTACTCTATTTAATTTCATATTGAATTTTGATATTAAAACCTTCTATACTTATGATAAATTTCTCTTCAGAAATCATCATTTTCATCACATCTGTACATATAATTTTAAATCGGATTCTTCCAATTATGTGAATTGAATTTCAAAAAATTATTTCAAAATTTGGAATTATCATAATTTATATTATATATTTATTTAAACTTAATTTTTTACTATTATGAAAACTACAATCAGTAAAAATAAATTACCACGGTTAAGGAAAAAACTAATTTACTTGGGGATAAACTAAAATGATAAGGGTTTTAATGAGCTTAAAACCTATAAATCACCCATTTTATGTCCATATTTCATCATAATAACCTCTAAAGTTAGATAATTAAAAAAATTAAACTATTTTTATCATAAAAACTTTGGTGTAATTGATTCTTTTCAAATAATCCATGTGTGTCCTCTCCCCCACTTATAAATGGTCACCAATATCTTCCACAATTCTCACTTAAAAATACATTTTTTCACCCAATACCTACCCAAATAACTTTATTACTCCCATAAAAACATTATAGATCCCCTTTTTTAATCAAAAATTAATATTAGGAGAGATTTTGGTGTAAACCTAAAGAGGTCATCCAAAGGAAAGGTAACATTCCTAAATGATTGACTATATTTTTTTTTTCTTCCACCTATATAAAATCATATTAAAAAATGATAATATAATTAAAAAAGTATCTAGAATATAATATTATGTTATTATTTTAGTGTCATAACCTATATCTGTCTCCTCCACTATCAAATAAGAAATAAAATCGTTGATCATATCAATGGCGGACTATTGCCTCACGAACCGAATTAATTTTTTTTGCACCAACACATCTCGTGATTGTTTATAATGATAGATTTAATTAATATACATAGTTTTAATTACATTATTATACTTATATAATTATAATAAAAGTTATACCATCTTATATTCCATACTGTTTAAAATATTATTAGGTCACTCAGGTCTATGGTGGACGGTCACCTCGCAAAGCAATGTTATTCATTTTTCACATATGCTTTAGATAAAAAGTAATAAGGATAAATTTAATGAATATATTTAATATATATAAATTGATGTTGATTCTTTAAAATTAATGTATCACCCAATTCATTATTATTCACTCGTTAATGGAATGATATTGTCATTCATGTGTACATACGACCTGTCATCCCCATGAAGGGATATAATTAAATTTCAACACCTAGGTTTTAAGAATAGTTATAAAAATGTATGTACTATGTAAATATGATATTTATAACATTACTATAATTATTTATATTATTTATTTATATCACATATATATATACCATAATTTTAATGATAAAATATGCAAGATAAAACAAGATAATTAACACCCAAAACAAAGAAAATAATGAAATATTATAAACAAAAGGGTGGTAAAATGTTATAATGGATTCATATATGTTATTATAAATATTAGTATGTTTTTTATAATATAATAACACTAATGAAATAATTATATATGATTTTAATCCATTTTTAACTAATGGAAAGGGTGAGGTAAGGGATTTTGTCTCTATTTCCACTTTATCGAGACATATTTGTTAATTTGCATATATTCACATTTATTTGGTTTATATACTTTCCATTTTATGTGATTAATTGTAATAAATATTTATTAATGATTATTAATGTTTCTTTTAATGTTTATTCATCAAGGGGTTATAGTTTAGAAGACAGCAATGAGGGAAAAATTATTGTAAAATCTCCCTTACATTTGTGATTGTTTACTTTCTCTTGAAACAATCACTTTCTTGTGATAATTATTAATTAGACATTATATTTAAATTAAATATAAATATTCTTGTATTATTTATATTATTATTTACGAAACCATATACTATATTTACATATAGTGTTTTCTTTGAATGTTATTTATTTAATAGGGGAAATATTGATAAATATTTATCATTTTATCAATACTAATATTTGATGATATGACATGTTTTTTATGAATTAAATCCATTTTTAAATATATTAGTAATGATTGGGAAATGTAGATATGTGGGGGGAATGTTTATAGATACCCCTTAATGCATTTAAAGGTCTCATGAGATAAATCCTTTAGGAAAATTATATGGGTCTTAAGCATAGTTTAAACTGGTTTTTAAAAAGTCTTACATGTAGAGGTATCATGTCACGAACCAGGCCGGGTCATCATCCGACCCAGCGCCCGACCCGGTCCGCAACATGGCCCGAAGGGTATTCTCGATCCCCACGGGCTGGAAACTATTGTCGGGCATCAATATAAACTATTAGGGAACAGTTTGGCCCAAAACAAAGATAAATAAACTTAATCTAAACAAGAGAATAAATAAATAAAAACTAAACTTAACAACTTGGCAGCAGAAAAAGAAATAAACAATGCAACGTGACATACCTCAGGTGACCCCATAGATCACCACGGTATGTAAACTACACTCGCTCCCAAAAGCGATCCAAGACTGAACCTGCAACTGAACAGTAAAGTAGGCATGAGCACCAAAATGCTCAGTATGAATGCCAAAATGTAACCACATCCTATGCCCCTGCCTTTAGTAAGAAATCCAATTATTCCAGTTTGAAAATAAGATATAATAAAATAATTTTTTTCCTTCTTTTCAAATTCAAGTAATGAGTTTGAATTTTCATGTAAAGAATTTCACTCCCACTACATTTTCAAAATAGGTTCCAGGCATGCAGTAAGGTTTCAAAATGAAAAGAAACACGTTTGGATTAAAATATGGTTTTCACAAACAAGACCTCAAGTATGAAACAACTGAAAAGGAAGTTACATCACAAGCGGCATGTCACAAGTGAGCACCATGGGTAATCCCTATAGGTAGCTAGAACATATGGGAACCTAGAGACCTTGTACCTCGGTGAAACGTGGCTTAGAAGGCCATGAACCTCAGAAAACGTGGCTTAGAAGGCCATGACCCTCAAGAAAACGTGGCTTAGAATACCATGACCCTCAGAAATTTATATGTTTAGTTAGTGTTGTTGCTTCAATACTACTAGAAAAACCGGGAATAACCCCAGCCGTGTCATCTAGCGTACTAGTCCTGGTCACCCACCTAGATACCCAAGTTTCCCATTTTGCTCTATTTCAAGTGGTGGTGAGTTTTCCTTATCAAGAAAACGTATATGTACATAACACATTATTTTTCTAAAACTCATTCAACATCTCACCACTGATCTCCCTCCTTGATCGCTTTCCCCCTCTTTCACATCACACAATTCATAAGCATCAAATTAGTCACATGATAACACATTTAACTCAAATAATAATAATTTTTCTAAAACCAAGGGGGACATGCCTCAAGAGAGGTTTTTCTTTTTCATAAAACTTTATTAAGATGCCAAACGGGCTTAATTACATAAAGGGAACACTTTTTACCATCAACCAACTAAAAGGAAAAACACCTTTGGAAATACACCTTACCATTTCAAAACCACTTAAGAAATCAATTTTCAAGAAAAGGCTCTTAAGACCAACGACTTTTGAAATACATTTCAATTTCCAAAACAAAGTCATAATAGTTTCTAGCAACCGCAATCAGATTCCATAGCATGTGTATATAGCATAGTGTGAAACATAATTTTAAAACAATCAAGCAATTATGAATTTCAAATTAAAAGCTTAGGCATAGGGGACCTACCTCAAACATGTCGTTATTCGTTGACGACCATCAAACCGACACTTGGCGCATACACGTACATGCATTTATACACATATATATATATACCCCTAGTTTCATTTCACATGTACCCCGCACCATGAGGGAAAATGTGAAAAGAGGGAACATATATATATATATATGTCTTACCCTATGCATGTGCATGTAGGATACCTCGACAAATGCCACCCAAAACTATCATAGTGAGGTCCAGTGCACTACACATGTCATTTAATAAATTAATAGAACAATTTATGCAACACTTCGAAATTAGCACCACCAAATTTACACAAAATAAACGCACCCAAATTGTATCAAAACGCCACTTCAAAATAATCTGCACGTCGTAATCATGGAAAAACATGATTCGCATTATTTATAAAAATTAAATAAACCATTTACACAACATATAAAACATTCTAAAAAGGCATAAATGACATAAAACAACAAAAAACCCAAAAACCTCTTCTAAGGCCAAAATCACCCCACAACAATATCCAAACATGTTTCACACCCTTTATAAGATTTAATAAACCACTTAAAAAAATTTATGAAACAACCCAAACTAGTGTTGCCAATATTTGAACACAAATGCACATCAATTTCATACCAAGACACATCACAATAATGCAAGAGATCCTAAAAATTACCAAGGGATCCAATTAAAAATAAATTAAACAAGGGAACAAGAGAAACCTCACCTTTGATGGTGACCGACGAATCCAAACAGACTGAAAACACAAAGCAGCAACCAATGCACTACAAGATAAATACAAAAAACCTTAACACACATAAAGACTCTAATTTAACGGGTGAAAAAAAACAAGAAACACAAGAAAACATTACCTCAGAACAAAGCCGGAAAACCGAAACACAATGAACCGCCTCACCTTTGGCAGCGGTTGCCGGAACACACACCAACAAGACTCGAGATACCCACTGCAATCCCAAGAAAGGAATGAGAACATAAAAAATCAGGTGAACCCTAACCTAGGGTTTTCGACCGAATGAAAAAAAAATGACAGGAAGAAGAATATTTGGCCAAATGAAGGAGAGGGAGGGAGAGGACTCACCGACGATAGTACAGGCGGCCTATGCCTGAGACGACAATGATGAAAGCGGAGGGCTCGGGGGATGAGGTCTTCGGCATGGCTGGTCGATCAGCGAGCAAGGAGTTCGGCTCAACAAGAGGATGACGCGCCACTGGAGAGGCGAGGGAGGGAGGCGGCGGTCATGACAGTCGTAACTGGGAGAGGAGGAGGCCGGCCGGAGGTCCAAGAGGAGGGGGGCCGTCGATGGCGCGTAGTAGGAAGGGGGAAGGGGTTAGGTGCGATGCGAGGGGAGAATCAGGGAACAAGGAGAGAATAAAAAAAAGATAGAAGAAATAAGAAAGAAAAGTAAAATGAAAATAAAACACAAAAAAAAGTGAAACCTTAATCCATTTAAAAAAATAATTAAATAATAATAATAATCAGTTGATTATTTTATAATTATAACAATAATTTAATATTAATAAACAAATTGAAATATCAACTGAAATAATAATAATAATAATTATATGATTAGTATCAATAATAGTAATACTAATATTCTAACACTAATAATAATGATAACAATAATATTCTCAACACTAATGATAATAATATTATTATTTAAACAATTATTTAAATTTTATTTTATTTAAAACACAACCAGACCGCACAATTAGTTAGGGAATAGCCGTAGGGTTCCTAAATCGTGCACGTCCCACATGCCAGATACTACCAAGCCCAAAACGCCCATTTCTAAATAACAACCCATAAAAAAACAAACTAGGTCTCAACCCGCTCAAGCACAAAATAAAAAAAGACCAAGGATGAATAAATTAATTAAAATAAAATAGTGTCGGGTCGGGGTGTGACAATTCTCCCCACCGTGACACTTTCTGCCCCTAGAAAGTCCCAAAAGACTCGGTCGTTCAAAGCTAGAAAAAAGGAGGCAACAATTCTCAAAACGAAACCACTACCACTTGAGGGTCGAACACTCACGTTCCACCCAAAACATGAAACCGCGAGACCCGAACTACTAAGAAAAAGAACCAACAACACAAGACTCACATTCCAAAACACAACCAAAACCTAGAACACACTGACCCCAAACTTAGAAATCACTAGAGTCTTCTTAAGATCACCAATGAACATTCTCCATGCGACCCATCGACTGGGCTAAACATCTACATTGATTGGGGTTGGGCGGAGTAGAGGAAAAGAGTTTCCCCAACAAGAACACCATGAAGGATAAGTTCTCCGCGAATTTTTCCTATGTTGGTCTCCCCACCATATTAGGATTCTAGCTGAAATCTGACCTTCCCAAATCGAAGCAAAGTAGAAAACCAATCAAGGCCGCCGCTGATGGTTTGGCCCCTCAACATTCTGAGTCGCACCCAACCATCTTGAGGGAAGACATGGGCGAGACCCATAGTGGGTCTCCCCACCATATTAAAAACTGAGATATAAAAAAGCACCCTCATGGGAGATCTCAATTTAGTTTCAACAATGGATATTGAATTCCTCATCATGAACCCACTGACATGGGGTGTCTCCCGACACAGTAGAGGTGGGGTCTACATAGGAGGAACCTAAACAAACACCGACTACGAACTCACCACTTCCCCAAGACACAAGCATCCCCAACAGGCAACACCCAAAACCCAAATCCTCTTAAGGGGAAGACTATCCATTCCAGAGTTTATACCCCATGAGACACAACCATGAAAACTTCATGAAAGAGGCCACCAAGACCTCCAAAAGAATATTCCCTCCCAAACAGACAACCACATAAAGTAAGAACTTAACCATCCTCTTCCCCAGCATTAAAGATGACAGGTTGAAAGCGCATCCCGTGCACATGGAAACCGTGTGACTGCGTGAAAATCTTCACTCTGAGACCTATGGATGGAGCTCTGATGTATTGAAGCATCTGATGCCACGTAGTCAGGAACTAAAAACCCCTCACTAAGGTTTCATCTTCTGGAAGGGCCACTTACAGACTTCCCCAGATGACCCCAAATAACCACACCATCGACAAGCCTAAATAAGATTGCGACGAACAACTTTGAGTGCCCAAATTGACCACATTGGAATCAAATGATCGTGTGGTATTAGGAATGAGAGACAAGAACTGATGGAAGACCCATGCCCAGAATATGTTCCTCCAGTTCACTCTCTACACTGGATGGGGAACCCTTAACATGAACCTTGAAAAACAAGATTGTCATTAGTCCCAGTCTGTGTCCCCAACTTGCAAGGAGAAGGTAGCAAACACCCTTCTCAATCCCGAACATGACCCTTTAATCAAAACTAGGACAACTTACCCTTCACAACATCTGGAGTTCCTAAATACCGGAAGAAGCACTCGACTTCCTCAAGTTTCACCACAACCCCTATTGAACCTCGACCACCATAGAGAAAAAAATCTATGAGGAAATGAAATTAACCTGACCACTCCACTGGGAGTCTGGGTAAAACTAACAACTGCAAATGACCCCATCGGGGACCTTTGGACATTTCTGGGAAACATACTTTAAAAAATAATCACAAAATCAACCTGAAGCACATCACAAAACAAGCCTCCAAATTTAACTATAAATCATAAACTCAAACCTAAAACATCATTTCAACCTTGAAACACAAGCTCGAAAGAAAGCCTCGGCCTATAGGCTAATACATCACAAAACCAGACTATAACCAAATCAAATATCAACCAAAATAATACCAATGAAACCTCACCAACCAAGCCTAAACCTCACTTCCACAAATAGCCATTTTCAAAACCATCCCATTTCAAACCATCTGAATGCTAAAAACCCCTTTCTAAAATGCACTTTCTTATTTTAAAATTTTCCTAAACAAAATTCGTCCAAGAACGTCACTAATCAAAACATGCCTTTGAAGAATAAAACAAGCCTTGAAAACTGAGCACCCACCATTGGTATTCCATTAAACCTCACGTGTGTACATTGTTGTGCCCACTCGGGCACCAACCCATGCATGCAAATAACCATCACCAACCAATTACATTCATTCATACATGTGGGCATCCATAGAAATACCAATGGTCAAACAGATCATCTTCAAATTTTCTTTTTTTCAAGAGACATTAGTTTCATACTTCACAAAAATTTCAAAAGCCCCAAAAACATTTTCCCAATCCACTTATTAATTATGCTTTACAAAAGCTTTAAAAGATCCCAAATTTTTTTTAAAACACTTTCCATCCCCAAAACAACTCATTACATTTTTAAACAAACAATGATTTTCATTTTGGAAATCCGATTTCAAAAGACCAATCATCAATTTTGAAACCCAAGAAGAACACCCCAAAACCAACAAAAACTCACACCAAGAACATTCCAGAACAACCAATTCACTCAAAGAATCAAAATTCCAAATTCTCAAATAAACGACTCTAACACACGGTTTGGTCACACGGTTTGGCTGATCGTACACTAACCGGGTGAGCACATAGGGAGTCATCAGAGGCGATTGCATGGTATGCGCATGGCTTTCCAGGTCGTGCACGACATCCTTGCACCCCTCTAGAATGACCACCAAAACTCAAAATTAACAGGAACATGAAAACAAGACTAAGGCGCCTGAAAACAATCGGGAGCTAGATGCGGACTTTGAGGCATGTCTATCCCGGACCACCCTGGCGATTCAAGGGTCATTCCGAATAGGTGGTGATCAGGAACCTACCCTCAATTAACCACTAGGATTCTGAAAAACCTAACTCTAAAGTATCAGACATCCCCAAAGAATATGGGATAACCTGGCTCTGATACCATTTTGTAACGAACCAGGCCGTGTCATCATCCGACCTGGCGCCCGACCCGGTCCGCGACATGGCCTGAAGGGCGTTCCTGATCCCCATGGGCTGAAAACTATTGTCGGGCATCAAAATAAACTAGTTGGGAATGGTTTGGCACATAAAAAAGATAAATGAACATAAACTAAACAAGCGAATAAATAAAGAAAAACTAAACTAAACAACTTGGCAGCAGAAAAAGAAATAAACAAAGCAATGTGACATACCTCAGGTGACCCCATGGATCACCACGGTACGTAAACTACACTCTCTCTCAGAAGCGATCCAAGACTGAACCTGAAACTGAAAAGTAAAGTGGGCATGAGCACCAAAATGCTCACTAGGAATGCCAATATGTAACCACATCCTATGCCCCTGCCTTTAGTAAGAAATCCAATTATGCCAGTTTGAAAATAAGATATAATAAAATAATGTTTTTCCTTCTTTTCAAATTCAAGTAATGAGTTTTCATTTTCAAGTAAATCATTTCACTCCCACTACATTTTCAAAATAGGTTCCAAGCATGTAGTAACATTTCAAAATGAAAAGAAACCAGTTTGGATTAAAATATGGTATTCACAAACAAGACCTCAAGTATGAAACAGTTGAAAAGGAAGTTACATCACAAGCGGCATGTCACAAGTGAGCAGCATGGGTAATCCTTATAGGTAGCTAGAACATGTGGGAACCTAGAGACCTCATACCTCGGTGAAACATGGCTTAGAAGGCCACGACCCTCAGAAGTCGCGGCTTAGAAGGCCACGACCCTCAGAAAACGTGGCTTAGAAGACCACGAACCTCAGAAATTCATATGTTTAGTTAGCGTTATTGCGTCAATCCTGCTAGACAAACTGGGACAAACCCTAGCAGTGTCATCTAGCATACTAGTCCTGGCCACCCACCTAGATACCTAGGTTTCCCATTGTGCTCTATTTCAAGTGGTGGCATGTTTTCTTTATCAAGAAAACGTATATGTACATAACACATTCTTTTTCTAAAACTCATTCAAAATCTCACCACTGCTCTCCCTCCTTGAGCGCTTTCCCCCTCTTTCACGTCACACAATGCATAAGCATCAAATTAGGTACATGATAACACATTCAACTCAAAAAAATCATTTTTCTAAAACCAAGGGGTGTATGGCTCAAGAGAGGTTTTTATTTTTCATAAAACATTCTTAAGATGCCAAACATACTTAATTACATAAAGGGAACACTTTTTACCATCAACCGGCTAAAAGGCCAAACACCTTTGGAAATGCACCTTACCAATTCAAAACCACTTAAGAAATCAATTTTCAAGAATAGTCACTTATGACCAACGACGTTTGAAATACATTTCAATTTTCCAATGAAAGGCATAATAGTTTCTAGCAACCACAATCAGATTCCATAGCATGTGTATATATCATAGTGTGAAACCTATTTTTAAAACGATCAAGAAATTATGAATTTCAAATTAAAAGCATAGGCATAAGGGACCTACCTCAAACATGTCGTTATTCATTGACGACCATCGAACCGACACATGGCGCATACATGCACATGCATTTATACATACATACATATATACCCCTAGTTGCATTGCACATGTTCCCCGCGCCATGAGGGAAAATGTGCAAAGAGGGAACATATATATATATGTCTTACCATATGAATGTGCATGTAGGATACCTCGACAACTTCAGCCCATCACTATCGTAGTGAGGTCCAGCACACTACACATATCATTTAATAAATTAATAGAACAATTTATGCAACACTTCGAAACTAGCACCACCAAATTTACACAAAATAAACGCACCCAAATTGTATCAAAACACCACTTCAAAATAATATGCACGTCGTAATCACGGAAAAACATGATTCACGTCATTTATAAAAATTAAATAAACCATTTACACCACATATAAAACATTATAAAAAGGTATAACATGACATAAAACAACAAAAAACCCAAAAACCTCTTCTAAGGCCATAATCACCCTGAAAACATATCCAAACATGTTTCACACCCTTTATAAGATTTAATAAACCACTTAAAAAATTTATGAAACAACCCAAAGCAGTGTTACCAAACTTTGAACACAAACGCACACCAATGTCATACCAAGACATATCACAATAATCCAAGAGATCCTAAAAATTACCAAGGGCTCCAATTAAAACTAAATTAAACAAGGCAACGAGAGAAACCTCACCACTGATGGTGACCGACGAATCCAGACGGACTGAAAACACAAAGTAGCGACCAATACACTACAAGAGAAATACAACAAACCTTAAAACACATAAATACTCTAATTTAACGGGTGAAAAAAACAGGAAACACAAGAAAACATTACCTTGTAATAAAGCCAGCAAACCGAAACACAACGAACCGCCTCGTCCTCGACAGAGGTTGCTGGAACACACACCAACAAGACCTGAGAGACTCACTGCAATCCGAAGAAAGGAATGAGAATATCAAAAATCAGGTGAACCCTAACCTAGGGTTTTTGACCGAATGAAAAAAAATGACAGGAAGAAGAAGAATTGGCCAAATGAAGGAGAGGGAGGGAGAGGACTCACTGGCGATAGCAGCGGCGGTCTATTCCTAGGACGACGATGATGATAGCAGTGGGCTAGTGGGAGGAGCTCTTCGGAATGGATGGTTGGTCATCGAGCGAGAGGTCGGCTCAGCAAGAGGACGGCGCGCAACTAGAGAGGCGTGGGAGGGAGGCGGCAGTCGCAGAAGTCGTAGCTGGGAGAGGAGGACGCCGGCCGGCGGTCCAAGAGGAGGGGGGCGTCGATGGCGCACAACAGGAAGGGGAAGGGGTTAGGCGCAGCGCGAGGGGAGAAGCAGGGAACAAGGAGAGAATAATAAAAAAAGAGAATAAATAAGAAAGAAAAATAAAAAGAAAATAAAACACCAAATTAAAGTGAAACCTTAAGCCATTTAAAAAAATAATTTAATAAAAATAATAATCAGTTGATAATTTTATAATTATAACAATAATTTAATATTAATAAACAAATTGAAATATCAACTGAAATAATAATAATAATAATTATAAGATTAGTAACAGTAATAGTAATACTAATATTCTAACACAAGCAGACCACACAATTACTTGGGGCGTAGCTGTAGGGTTCCCAAATCGTGCACGTCCCACGCACCAGATACTACCAAGCCCAAAATGCCCATTTCTAAATAACAACCCAAAAAAAACAAACTGGGTCTCAACCCGCTCAAGCACAAAATAAAAAAAAGACCAAGGATGAATAAAATAATTAAAATAAAATAATGTCTGGTCGGGGTGTGACATATCATGAATCCTGAGATAATGATGTTAAGTAATTAATTGTGAATTCAATTATTTTTATTATCCATGATATTTTTCGATGATATTATCTCTAGATGAATTTCATTACTATTTTATCGATTAAATGGAATATTGTTTATGTTATTTACCATGTCTTATTGATTATCCCTTATCCAATTATAATTTTCAAGTTATTGATTAAACAGAATGTGTGTTCAGTTATTTTCTTTTCCATATTGATTATTCTTTATTGGCTCATTATAACATCCCTGGTAATTATAGAATAATAAATTTTCACACATATATATTAATATTTATAAATTAGATACTAGTTTTACTTAAAAAGGTACGCTTTGTATGATATCATGCTCGACATATAATAATGGGTTTTTTCGAAATCTTATGTTGCACAAAAGACTTAGATATAATGAAAAATAATACATTATTAATGTTATTATTTTAAATTATAGTTGATGTTTAGCCGTTATATTGGAAGGAATAAAAACACTACCTATATTATGTTTAAACAAGTTTATTAAATGTTTTTATTTTCTTTTAATAAATTTTATAGGCTTAAAATGAGAATAAATCCAATTTTAAGCACAAAATTGTCTAATATTTTTAAAAGGTAGTTTTATGACCTTTTCATGGAAAAAACTTTTTAAATCAAGTTTTTTTCAGTTTTATATGTTATATTTTAAAAAATATACTCTTTATTTTGAATTGGAACATCAAAATTTACTTTGGTTGAATTTTTGGTATTTTTTTGATAAAATTCATTTTTAATGAATAGTGAAAAAATACCGCATTTTAATTCAAAACTACATTTTCATCTATTTTAATTATACTATCATATTATCCTTTTACATGGTTTTAAGGAATAATTAGCTGTATTTTTTATAATTTTATTCAATGTTTTAAATTTTAAGTAATTTCACATTTAAATTGGATATAAACACATTTCAAACTTTTGATGGTTTTTACTTTTTAAAAACATGTTTCCTTAATCTGTCAACATTATTATCTTTAAATTAATTTTAGTCACTTTTTTGAATTGATTTTTTTACAAATGGACATACATGGATGTAAAAATTATTAAAAACATGATCTAATAGGATCAAAATAATTTTTTTGAGTACCATCTTTAGTAGTTTATTTACCACAGTTAATGAAAAATCGAGTAATTAAAATTAAAAACAATATTATAATAATATAAAACTATCATGACACTTGTAATAATATTATTTAATGATTTATGGACGAACAAGTCAATCTTAGGTTCGAAATGGTGGCTTTTGGAAGCTACTTGGGGTGATTATGACATTTATAACATTTAATTTAATGTAAAGACAAAAATTTCATAATCATATATCTTCTTAATAAATTTTTTTAATATGAGGTTATATAAGTGATTTCTTCAACTATAAATAGTCATTAGAAATATAAAAAGATCAAATACATCATATTAATTTATTTACAAATTTTAGGAAATAAATAATTAAATTTAATTATGATGCAATGATTATGCAACAAAATATTTATTAATTAAACAATAAAATAAATGATATTATAAATATGAAAATAAATTATATTTGACATAGTTTATTCCATACATGAATTTTATAAGTGACTATGACATTTTATTATTCAATTAAATTGTTTTTTTTAATTTATCTCTCAATTTGGATTTTATTTATATTCAATGAAATGAATAGTGTAAAAATTTACATAATATAAATTTTATCAAGATAATAATTTATTAAATTATCTAAAAATCCTAATAATATTGTAAAATCACAAATTGGCTATGATAAGAACGAAAAGATCATTAAATATACAATTGTGGTAAATTTACCCAAGAAAAGTAAAATTTATAGCCTCTTAATATTTAAAATGTTGTTACCATAATTAAAATTAAAAGATAATAATTATTGGTAAACTAAAAAAGATAAGGTTTTAAATAAAATCATTAACTATATAAAAATTATTGGTTGAGAGGGTTTGGAACCATCCTCATATTCTATTCTACATATATCATGTTGGAGTCATTTGCATTAAAAAATTAATTTAATATTTTAATAGCTTCCAAGGGTGCCCCTCTCCTCTCCTATAAAAAGGTTCCAAATATTCTATAATACTCACCATTCAAGAGCCTTTTGGTTTATCCAAGATATACCAAAAACCCTTCTTGAAATACCTCCTACATTATTTAGGCCATATTTTAGTCATACCACCCTTCTTAGAGGTGTTAAAGTGTTCTTCAAAAGAGATCAACCGAAGAAGAGGTATCGTTTCTTTTAAGTGTTTTTGTGTTATTTATTCTTCCACTTTCATTAAATATTATAATTATAGTATGAAATAATAACTCAATTATCCTCAATATCCTGATATGTTATTATGTTAATATAATTACCTAAATCCATCTCCAATTTCATGAAATAGAAAATGTACATTTCGTTCTTTTGTACGGTGGAATACCGCCTCACAAATCGATTTAGTTCATTTTTCATTACCATATATAAATACTATTTATAATGGTATAATTAATATTTATATATTATATTCATGACATATTTATCATTGAAAAGAATAATATTTCAATTATGTTCTTACCTTCCACGCACATAAAAATGATAACATCTTTCGTGCGTACATGTGAACTATCACCTCCACAAAGAGATTTGAACTGTTTTTATTTACCACACCACTTGTATGATATATATAAGTATATATAAATTATAATTATTATTTTAATAATATTATTATCTTTCTGGAACGATAAAATTAAAATTACTTATTTGTTTAATGATCAATGAACAATTGAAAATGTTACTCATGCGTATGCACGACCTACTATCTCCATGATTATATCATTGTTCATTTTTCAGAACCATAATTAATGGTTTTTTTAATTAGTATTAATAATTTATAAAATTGATTATTATTTCATGAATACTATTATAGAGACAATAAACATATGACCACATGGACAATTTAAATCATAACAAGTTCATTTTTTACTCAATTACTGAATATCGACAAAACATTTGATATGAACTTAAATAGTTATATAAGTTTTATAAAATGGTAATAAGTGATAAAAAATAATAATAAACTTGAAAATGTTTCTCAATCAAATTTAAATTAACCTATGTTTATTATATAGGAATATAATGATTATACGTGATTAATCAGAATCAAGGTAAGAAACATCGCCTGAATCTCCTTTCATTGAGGCATATTTTGATGTTATACACCACCTTCATTTATATGGTGTATAATAAAACCCTTTTAATTTTAAATTCATTCAAAGGTTTTTAAAAATAATATCTTTTTGAAGCATTTTACTAAATGAAAAAATAAATGTTTTTTAACGTACGTGAAAACAATGACTTTTCCACCATCGTGAATATTATTTTATATTTGGATTCTTCTATAATCTTTAATGTTTATAAAAGTAAAATCAATACCATAATCCATTTTCATGTATTTTTCTATCACAAATGTTTTTGATAAGGGTTTTATTATTTCAATATCTTGAAATTATATCTTGTGATTGCAACGTGGAAATTTTATTTTTCCTTTATGCTTGTTTTTTGTGTTATGACTATGTTATGGTTCTTGGGTATTTTTTATGCATATAGATGTTTTTGTGATAAACCAAGGGAAGGTGATCCAATGATACCTCTCCTATGCATTGGGTAATTAGATGGAGTTAAATAGTAGGGTTTCTCCTATGAGATTTATGGAAGATACAATTATGGGTAATCCAAATGTAAACATGAAGGTTACTCCCTATATAGATGCTAAAGATATAATGTAAGTGTAATATAGATACCCTAAGTTACCTTTATGGTTTATGTTTTATGAGAAGTTTTTTTGAAATCTTATGATTTCATGATGTATTCTGTCAATTTTATGTTTTATGGGTGAAAAAAATGATTTTGTGAAAATTATTTTATGGGATTAAAATATTCATAGACTAAAAGTTTCATTCTTTATTTTATATCCATTATTGATATTTTTAGGTCCATACCAAGTTTTTGAAATGTTTTCCATCTGGTATAAGGATGGGTAAGAGAAAATAATAAATCAAGATGAATGTAATGAATATTTTTATCATGAAACAGAAATCATTTTTTATTTTAAGGAGTTATATTTTTGTAAAAAAATAGATAGTGAGTAGAATTGTATACTTTGTAATATTTAAGATGTTATGTAATAGTTATGGCCTAATTTTCTAAAACTATAACCCTGAATATATCCTCAACGTGAAAGAAAGTAACTTCTGGATTAAAACTCAAGATTATGTAAAGTATAAGGTTCGGGCCTCATAGTCGGTATCATAGGTCGATTTAGATGACTTTAGGGGTTAGGATATTGTCAATAGTATTTCCATAAATAATTTTTTACTTTATGTTCAAATTTAAATGATATATTATTTCAAGATTACCATGTTACTTCATCTAATTTTTTTTTTCAGAATGGGTTTCCATAAGGAAAATAGGGCAACTATGTTGGGACGACATCAATATTATAACAACCTTCAAAATTAGCAACCTGAGATAGATGGAATCAGAACTGAATAGTTTGTTGATTGATGGTGTAGTTGACTCGAGATACCAATGGTGGTGTTATCAATGTGAAAGATTGTCCATATCAACCATATAGAAACATGTCTATCGTGAATCATTTCATGAGTCAAAATTACCTATTATTTTGAGGTTCATCTGACCCAGTTCTAGCTGAAGGGTGGATTAAAGCACTAGAAATGATTTTTAATGTAATGGAGTGTTCAGAAAATCAAAAGATCAGTCTTTTTATTTTCCATTTTGAAGGTGAAGTCGGTTAGTGGTCATCGATGGTTAAGAATATAAAAGATAGTGAGAATATTGATGCTCTTGATTAAGATGAATTCAAGGGTATGTTTCTTGAAAAATATTTTCTTAAGGCAGTTTGACTTAGGATGGAAAATATTTCTTATAATTAAGGTAGGAGGATGACTCGGTGGATGCTTATGAATAATAATTCACACTACCGGCAAGGTATACTCCAAATTTGATCTGGGATCTTGATAGTAAAATCAATTGTTTTTACTCTAGATTAAAGCCAAAGTATCAAAGGGACCTGAATTCTTATGAGTTTAAAAGTTAATAAAAACTAGTTCGATGTGTAGAGAATGTAGAAATAGAGTTTTCTGATGATTAGGTGTTCTTTGAAAAATAGTATAATAATAGGTCGAGGTGGCAGGAAAAAGGGAATAATTATTTAAAAAAGATTGATGGTAAGAAAATCAAGTAAACAATTTATGAAAATTGTAGTAAAAATAAAACAAGGGAATGAATTTTGAATTTTAGTTAGAGCTTCTAACATGGTAAGATGTGACATGAGGATCATAATATCCCTGAAAAAGATCAGGGTGTTGGTAAGAAAAAAATATGATTTACATTCATTAGAATATTTTAAGTGCAATGATATGGGTCATTATATGAATGAGTGTCCGACAAAAAACTCAAATGATGGAAAGTATCCAGATTATAAGCATAAAGGTTTGGTGAAATAATTTGAAATACATCAGTAGATGTAGGGCCATAAAATGAAGTGGTATTAGATACATTGTCTATTTAGTCACAATATTCCAATGTTTTATTTAATTCTGGGTCTACATATTCTTTCATTTTGAGAAATTTTTTGGTAAATCAGTAATTCCGACTCAAGAAATTAATCTATAACTTATAGTAAAAACACCTAGGGGAAATGTTGAGGTGAAAATAAATTATAAGAATCTTCTTATCCTTATTTGTGGAAATAATATTCCTAAAAACTTTGTTGTTTTTCCTCTAGTAGAGTTTGATGTTATTTTTGGTATGGATTGGCTTTCTTCTTACTATGCTCAGACTGTTTGTAGAGATAAAGAGGTTTATTTTTAGAGATAGATTCATTTTTTATACAAGAATGAACCCTTACCTCTAATAACATTTCAAAATTCTGAGAAAATATTGAAATATGGAAATGAATGTTATCTTGCAAATATTTTGGAAAACAAAATAACTGTTCAGATTAATGATGTGCTAGTGGAAAATGAGTATCCTGATTCTTTTCTTGATGAGTTTCCTAGTATTATACTTGATCGGGAAGTTGAATTTAATATTGACTTAGTCCCTAATACTAAGAAAATTTCAAAACTCCATTATCCAATGGCTCAAATTGTACTTATAAAGTTAATGAAGCAATTTCACGAGTTATTAGATAAAGGTTTAATTCAACCTATAACATCACCATGTGCTGATCCTGTCTTTTTTTAAATAAAGAAGGTTTAATGAGACTTTTCATTGATTATAAAGACTTTAATAACATCTCTATAAAGAACAAGTATCATTTTCCTCATATCGATGGTTTGTTCAATCATCTCTAGGGAGTAAAATATTTTTCAAAGGTTTACTTAAGGTCAGGGTACCATTCATTCAATTTAAATGAAGAAAATATTCTGAAGGCTGCATTCTGTACGAGATACGGTCATTATGAATTTGTAGTTATTTCTTTTGGGTTAACCAATGCACTTACTTGATTCATAGATCTTATGAATAGAATATTTTGTGAGTTCATGGATATGTTCTTGGTAATATTTATTGATGAAATTTTGGTGTATTCTAAAAGTAAATAGGATCATGAAAGTCATATAAGGGTTGTTTTGCAAACCCTAAAAGAAAAAAATATATGGGACATTCAGAAAGTGTGAGTTTTTGTTAAAAAAATTCTATTCCTTGGTCAAATTATTTATAAAGATGACATAACTATGGATCCCACTAAATCAAAAGTTATTCAAGAATGGACAAGACCCAAAAATATAACCAAGATTCGTAGTTTTCTTAGTTTAGTACGCTATCACTAGATGTTTGTGGAATATTTTGCACTGTTATCAAGGCCACTCAATAATTTAACGTGAAAAGGTGTTAAGATCATCTGGAAAAACAAATGTGATGATTGTTTTTAGGAATTGAAAAATAATATTGGTGAATTCTCTTTTATTAACATTACCTTCTAGAAATGGTGAATTATTTTATCTAGATTGATGCTTTATTAAAAAGGCACGGTTATTGTCCTAAGGCAGAATGATCAGGTAATTTCTTATGGTTCATGTCAGTTGAAAACTCATGAGTTAAATTAACCTACACATGATTTAAAATTAACTACTATAGGTTTTGGTTTAAATATTTGGAGACATTATTTTATGGTGTAATGTGTGAAATATATACTGATCACAAAAGTTTAAAGTATATATTTACTCTGAAAGAATTGAACATGTTATAGAGAATATGGCTGAACTTAAGCAAGGATTATGATTTCATGATTCATTAACATCTAGGAAAATTAAAAAATGTGGATTATGCTTTTAGTCAGAAACACAGCTAGGAATTAAAGATTTAGCCACACTTATATAGCCATGGTTTAAAAAACCATGGCTACATCCTATGATACCACCACAGTTTTTAAAAAACAGTGTCTTTAGCCACGAAAATTCATCCTTTATCATGGATTTCCTCTCTCTCACCAACTCACCCTCAAAACCCTTATCCTCTACCTCATGGATTTCGTCCGATTGTCACCCGACCGACGAATTCTCTCTCATTTGTCCCTACCGACTTTGGTTCCTCCATCCCTTACCATGGTTCCTTCATTTGTAGCATGACTTCTCTCTTTGTGGCCTCTCCATTCGTGGTTCCTTTTTCCCTCACCCATGTCTCCATTTGGGTTCCTCCACCCATCTCTTATTCTTCCCTTCCCCCCATACACATATTCATGCGTTCTTCATCCATTCTTTGCATCTACCGAAGTGTTCCTCCCCTCCTTTATACCCTTCTTCGGGAGTTACTCCTCCATTTGGTGCGTTGGATGAACCACATCATGTTTTCTAGCTACTATTTAAATTATTACTTATATTTGTAGTATTGTTAAACTATTTTTTAGATTCCTTCTATTTGCAGGAGGATTCTGTGGTATTCATTCTGATTCTGGAGTTTTCAATTGTAGGAGGAGTTCACCAGAGGAGTTTTTGTTTTTTCTCAACTATTTTGAGGCACCTTTTTATTGATTGGTATCCTGTCAACTATTATTCATTGAAATTTCATGTGTTATATTTCAATCTAATTATCATAATTAATCTGGTATTCTGATATTCATGGTTTAATCTGTTTACTATTCTGTTATCTATTTACTGATCTAGAATTATTAGGTTTCTATTTACTATTATGTAATTATTAATTTTTTTCTCAGTGTTTTATGTAATAAACTTTGTATTTATAAAATTTACATAATTTAGAAGTTTGATATGAACATGAATCACTTATGTGACCACAACCATTGAAAACATAATAGGTTTCTTCAATCTTTCCAAATCGGTTTGATGTAGATATATTCTTTTCAAACACATTTTTTAGAATTTCAAGAAATGTTGTTTTTAGGATTCTTTTATCACTAGTTGGGTTCTTCTTAAAGAAAAATCTTCCAAAATCAATCCTTCATCCAAAATAGACATGGGTTAAATATTATTTTCATTTTGATTCACCCATACTTTTATAGATTTTATTTTCGAACCTTCACTTTCTATGAAAATAGATTTAGAAAAATTATTACATTAAGGTATGAATGACAACTTTTTATTTAGGTCTAATTAAGAATTACCATTAGATGACACAATGATCTTATTTCAGTTTAATGTAATCCTTTCAGCACCAGTTTCCTCATTATAGTAGTTTGTGGTAGTAGATTATTTCAATTTAAATTGTGAAAACTCAATATGTGTCATTTCTAGATTGGCCATTTTTTTCAATTCTACAAACATCATATTTTGAGAATTCTTCAGTTATTTAATTAATTACACTTTATTTTCATTGTCTTTTGTCATTATTCAAACTTCTTCATCATGAGTTTTTATCTTCTTAATTGACAAAGTGTCTTAATGCTTTATTCTTTTGGCCTTGACATCAATTTAAACATTCTTGGTGGAAAGATCTTCTTCAAATTCATCGAATTTATTCTCAAATTATTCAACGAGATCATCCTTTTCATGGATGGTTTTGATTCACTCTTCTTCAAATTTGGAGTATCTTTCTTTAAGATCCTAATTTATATCTTCTTTGAAATCAATGTTTTTAGATATATTTATGCATGTAAGATCTCTTTCTCTTAAATATTTCTCTAAATTATTTTCCTCACCTTCAAACCGAGTGATCTCTTCCTAAATAATTTAAAAAATTTCACAAATAAAAGCAATACTTTAATTGATAAAACAATACAGTATATATTTTAATGTTACAAATGATATATTTGATTAATAAGAAAATGTATAATCACTCCCAATTATTCTTGGATATTCTTTGGGGTTGTTTGAGAAATAATATTCACTTACATCATTTTCACATGGATCCCTTGTATCAATAGAGGTTGTAGGACTATCAAACACCTTGGTAGTTATCTCAACCACTCTTTCTTCACCTTCTAAGATAGGTATAACTTCTATAATATCCTATAATATAAAAACAAATATTTATTCTTATTTGTTCAAGAGGGATAACTTCTTCATCCTTTTTTGTTTTCTCTTGTTTAGCATTGTCTTGGTAGAAATTGAATTCAAATATAAGATAGATAAATATTTAATAAAATTGAACTTCATTATAGATTAGGAATTAAACCTTACAATATTTAAAATAGAACAAATTAAAATATAAAGATTCCAATCAGAGGTAAATGTTTCTCTAATACCAACTAAAGGGGACAGGTTGGGATATAAACCACATTGATTTGGGGTTGAATTAATTTTAGTGACTTTTAATTACATTTTTTGTACTTTTAAATTTTTATCCCTTTTTTACCTCGATTTCTATTAGGTGAGTGGTTCTTTTATTCTCTATTTCCTCCTCCATTATTTCTTATATCATAATAAAAAACACACACACAAGTGGAATATTAATTTATAAGGTTCACCTCTCAGTATGATATGTCTAATCCTTAGTGTGACCTGGTAACACCTAAGGTCGCAAAACCCATTTTTAAACACCTCTGAGCTTTAAACTATAGTCTCCTAACAGTATAGAGTGTGTATACTACACACTTATTTTGTGTTTTCCACACCCAAGTACATCTCATATCTTTACAATAAATATAGGGTTAACAACAAGATATTGTAACACTAATTTAGAATACTTCCTTATTGTTCATGTACTACTCCTTTCTTATTCTTCTTCCATTGCATAATATCAAGTCACTTATTTTATTTTTATACATATCATTATATAAAAACTCTTATTCTTCATAGTTTCAAACTGATCTTATATAACTTCTTCTTTATATTCCTTCTTGTATAAACTAAAATACACATAACTCTTCAAGGGAGTTGCAGTGAAGGGTGGGGGGAAGTGGTGGTGAAAGTGGGGGTGGGGGGAGTTGGGGTGAAGTGTGAGGGCAGTGGGGTGAAGGGGGCTGGAGGGGGGATGAGGGGTAGAGGTGAAGGGTAGGGGGTGATGGGTGTTGGGGGGGAATTGTGCAGGGGTTGATAGTTCCATAAATTTATTGGGTAAATATTTTGTTAGTTTCTACCTATCTGTCCTAGCTCCATGCATTTATTGAAAGAAAAAAATACAACTAAATGTCTTTGCTCTGGTTCTCCTACTACCACACATCTACTACCATATTTTATGAAATCACAAAAAGACATACAAAAACTCTATTTTTTTGATATTCTCATAATTACTCGAAAACTTTTCAGGACATAGCCAACTTTTATATTTCAAATATAATTTATAGATATATTTAATAAAACATAGAACTTATTCAATTCACCTAAACTCATCTTCAAACAATCCAAATCAAAATTTCTCTTCTATCATTATTGAATCCTACCTCTCATGATCAAACCCCTTCTGCCTTCCCCTTTCCCTGCCTCTATGGCGATCAAACCCCTTCCCCTTTCCCTACCTCTTTCGCGATAGAACCCCTCCAGCTGCCCAGCCCCTCCCCCTCCACCCCACCAGCCCCCTCCCCCCTTCCCATCCCATCCCCATCCCCTTACCCCTACCCAACCCATACCTCTCCCCCCCACCAACCCCCTCCCCTACCTAGTCCCTCCCCCTCCATGCACACCAACCCCTCTCTTATACATGTATTAAAACCCAATATTCTTTGAAAAACCGTCCTTAATATATAAACCCCATGGTCCAGTCTAACTGTGTCATTCTAATATGATGAATTTCACACAAATCCAACATTTGAATCCCTTTCCATCGTATATGTATCTAAGAATGAAACCCTTTGTACGTATTATTATATTGTAATTATGATATAAAATGATACCTCCACATGTATCTTAGGTATTTTAGCATCTCATGTATTTTAGTATCTTATTTTTAGATAATGTAAATCATTGATGATTATGATTTATTCATTTATAATATTTACCAATATCTAGAAATCTAGGAACTTGCAAGCAACCCTTGGTTGAAATGTCATGGTGTAGTAATTGATAGTAAGAGATTTCATTATGTATTCTCTTAACATGACATAAAACTTAATTAGTGGATATGGGTATAGTTCTTATATGATTATGATTTATATATCTCATATAATTTAGTAAATGATAGTGTTATAGTTGATGCATTAAGCGAGAACATTTACTTATGTTTCTCAAGAAGAATGTAAGGAATAAGAAGCCTATTAAGAAGTCCATATAATAATTTTCTTAAGAATGAATTAGTATACATACTATTTTCTGAATATGGAGGTTTCTGTAGTGGGGTGTAGTGGGGGGAAAGGTGGGGGTGTCCAGGGTCAGGTGGTTGGGGGTTTCTATGGGTAGGTGGGCTACTGCAGGGTGTTGTGGGGGGGGGGGGGGTGGCCAGGGGCAGGAGGGATGCTATAGGGGGTGCCGAGGGGTGGTGGGGTATTGAGGGTGGTAGGGGGTTGTGGGAGATGTTTTAGGGGGTTGGGGGTGTCTAGGGTAAGAGTTATACTAGGGGGAAGGGGTGGTAGGGTTGATGTATAGGGTGGCCATGGGTAGGGGGTGGCAGTGAGGTGTGGGGGATGATGTATTGGGGTATGGGGGATAATGAAGTGGCTGGGGGGTTGGAGGGTGGGCGGGGGGGGGTCCTAGAGGGAGGGGTGTCCAGGAGGTGAGGGGGTTATCTAGGATGTAGGGTGTCCAGGAGGGTGGGTGTTCAGACATAGTTTCTACAAAGAAGGAAAATACAATCAAGAAGAAGAAAGTTCAAGCACTAAAATATTGTATAATAATATTAGAAAATTTCTTTAAAAAATCCATGTGGATTGAGTATTAATAAAAGAAGTAAAATTATCTACTTTATATGATTGATAAACCTATATAAACTAATAATAAAGGAAAATTCCAGAAAAAGAACATGCTAAAAAATGAAATCTAGCACAACAACATTATTATTTTTACTTTCCATATCATCCTTCTTATACTATATATCTTAAATGAATTATGCCTCTCTAACCATGTCATATTATATGGAAATTTTGGCCTATGATGTGTCACATAAGTATTCGAGATGATTACTACAGTGACTACCATGACCATATTGGACTTGTTTTTTCAAACAAGAACATGATCATTGCATCATGACCATCATTATTCCCTCTTTGATGGGTGTGGCCTTCCTAGATACTTATCCATCTTCACCATGGCCAAAACTAGTCTGTTTCCTTTCTTATGGTATGAAATTCCTTCATGATGAACCAATCATGCTTTTTGTAAACGTGAAGATTATTTCACATGGAATTTTCAGATTTATAAATTCATCCAGTGATCCATGGATGAACCTTGTGAGAATGAATTCATCATATATATTTATAGAAAATCTCAATGCAATTCCCAATGAGAACCCACCACATGAATATATATGGATATTTACATAAAATATTGTTTATCTATCACACATTAGTTTAGTTGGAGACCAGTTTTATTTTCCTATACTTGGTACATTTATTTTATTATTTATGGTTATATTACTACAATATTCTTGTTTATCAAGTTATATTAATTGTAAATTTTCTAAGAAGTTTTCTTTTATCATAATTTTAGGGGATGAGCACTACTATGTTCTACCCTATGTTGTAGGTACTTGTGAGTGGGTTCCAGACTTCTTTGATAGGTTTTCTTATAAGGAGACTCATGTAAGTGTAGTTATGTGTTTTTTTATATTTGGAATTGTTTAATTCTTAGTATATAAGTAGATTTAGTTTATAATTTATTTTGGATAGTGAGTACCAAATTGATCTTCTGTGTGATAAATAGAGTAACTCATTCTCATTATGTAACATTGTTTTTAAACCCCTGAAATATATTTAGTGTCTAAGAAATTTTACTAATGTCTAGTAGATCCTATGACCTGATACAATCCAATGGGTTGGGATGTTAGTAGGGAGGGGGACTGGTAGGAGCAGGGTGGAGGGGGACTACCAGGGGTTGGGGGAGGGGAAAATGGTAGGGTGGGGAGGTACTAGCAGCGGGTGGGGGGACTGTCAGGGGAAGGGGGGAGGGGAAAGTGGCAGGGTGATGGGGGAAACTAGAAGGGGGAGGGGACTAGCAAGGGGTGCAAGGGGGGACTAGTAGGATGCAAGTGGGGCTGACAGAGGTGGAGGGGGACTGACAGGGGTTGGGGGTTGGACTGGAATGGGGAGGGGGGAACTAGCAGGGCGGAGGGGAAAGTGGAAGAGGGAAGGGGGAACTAGCATGGAGAGGGGACTGGAAGGGGGGAGGGGTGCAAGTGGCAGGGTTGGTTGGGGTGTAGGGGGGACTAGGAGAGGAGGACAAGGTGGGGTGGGGTGGGTGGACTCGAAGGGGGAACTATCAGGTGGGGGAGGGGTAACTCGCAGTTGGGGGGGAAGGGGGGCTATCTAGGATGGTGGGGTGGGGTGTGGGGGGGGGGGGGGGGGTTGTCCAGGTGTGAGGGGGTGTCGGGGTGGGGGGGGGGGTTCCAAGAGGGGGGGGGGGTCAGGGGCTTTATAGGGGGTGGGGGTGTTTAAGGGGTCTGTCCAGGGGGTTGGGCTACTGCAGGGGGTGTTCAAGGGAGGGAAAGGGGGCTGTCCAGCGGGGGTACAAGGGGGGTGTCCAGGAGGGGGGTGCAAGGGGGAATGGGTGTGCAGGGGGTGTCCAAGAGGGAGGGGTGTCTAGGTGGGAGGGGGTTTCCAGGTGGGGGGTTGGGGAATTGTGGGGGGTGAAAGGGGGTTATCCATGGGGTCATGGGGGGTACAGGGGGGTGTTCAAGGGGGTGCAAGGGGTTTCTAGGGGGTTGAAAGGGGACTGACCAGGGGGTACAAGGGGGAAGTCCAGGGGGTGTAAGGGGCGGTCTAGGGGGGGTGCATGTGGGTGTTCAAGGGGGTGAAAGGGGGTCGTCCTGGGGGTGCAAGGGGGATGTCCAGGGGGAATGGGGGTGCGGGGGGGGGGGGGGGTGTTCAAGGGGGCTGTCTATGGGGCACTGATTTTTTTCTACTATATAAATAATATCTCCATAGTTTAATTATGGCAGTAGGGGCATAGTGCCACGATTAAACCGTAACACTAAGGGGTCTACTACCATAGTAAAAACCATGGAAAGAGTCCCCCTAATGCCATAATTAAAACCATGGCAGTATGTAAGACCTACTGCCATAGCGATTGCGGCCACCGTTTTCCATAACCATTGCCATAGGCTATTGCCATGTTCTTTGGGCCTATGGCCATGTTTATAAATTGTGGACGTTGTTGAATTTTCTAGTTGGGAAAGGTAATGCTAAATTAACCATGTAACATTTTGAATGTGACCCTTTGATTAATGATTTAATAAAATTTGGAATGGATATTGTTGGTGTAGGGAATTAATCTATTTTTCTTATGTTTTAGTGAAACCATATCCATAAAACAACATTAATCAACCACATAAAGAAATAAATGAGTTGTAGAAAAAGATATAATTGGTTCCAAAGGTTATGTTACCTGAATTTAACAATGATAAAGATTGTGTGTTGAGATTTGGGAAGAGGTTATGAGTTCCTTGTGATTCATTGTTGAAAAAATAGTTGTTATGTGAACCTCATAATTCCCCATTTTAGTTCTTCATTATAGTAATAAGATGCACAAACACTTTCTAGATTATTATTGGTGGGATGGAATGTAAAGAGATATTTCTTACTTTACTGTCAAGTGTTTGACTTGTCAGCAGGTGAAAGCAGAATGACAACTAACAAAAGTGATGCATCTGCCTTTTCTAGTACTATAGTGGAAATGGGAAAATATATCTTTGCATTTCATAGTGGGATTACCAAATATTTGTCGAGGTAATAATTCAATTTGATTTATTTTTTTTAGATTGACTAAATATTATCATTTTATTTCTATTCAAAAAACACTATCTCCATATGAACATTCTCATTTGTATCTTAAAGAGATAGTCATGTTAAATGGAGTTTCAATTTCCATTTTATTTGATCATGATCCTAGGTTTACTACGAACTTTTATAAAGACCTTAAAAAGTCATTGGGAATTGAATTAAATTTTAGAACAACTATTCATCCTCAATTAGATAGGTATACAAAAAGAACAATTTAGAAATTAAAGGATATTATATGTTCTCATTCAATGGATTAGTAGGGAAGTTGGGACTATCAACTTTATTTTGTTGGGTTTTCTTATATTAATAGTTTTGATTACAGTATACAGATGGAACCATTTAAGTCATTGTATGGAAATTATGTTCAAACTCCAGCTTTTGGGATGAATTAGCTAAAATGAAGTTGATGGGACTATAAGAGGTAGAAGAGAAAGAAAAAGGTACGTTTGATTTAGAAACACATGAGGACTTCTCAGAGTAGGCAGAAAAGGTATACAAATAACTAGATGATCTTTCTTTCATGGTATGTGATCATATCTTCCTCAGTGTTTCTCTATGTAAAAGTATGATGTGTTTTGGTAAGAAGGTGAAGTTAATTCAACGGTTCATTGTACTTTTTGAAATCAGGGATAAAGATGGATTAGCTGCCTTCCAAGTGGGTTTTCCTCAGATTTTATCCCAGGTTCACAATGTTTTTCATGTTTCAATGTTATGAAAGTATATATTGGATCCGTATTATGTTTTGTGTTCAGAAGTGGTTTAGTTGGAAGAGAATCATTCATATGAGGAACAACCAGTCCAAATTCTAGACTGTAGAGAGAATGTGTTACAGAAGAAGGTGATTTATCTGGTTAAGGATTTGTGAAAAAACAATATGGTTGAAGAGGAAACATGGTAATATGAAAATTCTATGAGGGAGAAATAACCACACTTATTTCATAGGTGAAGAAAATTGTGAGGATGTAATTTCAAAAGGGGGGAAGGATGTAACCTTTAAATTAATTCTAGAAAAATAAAATTATATATATATTAATACTTATGAATTAGATATTAATTTTACTTTAAAATGGATTTTTTGTCTGAGTGTGTATTCAAAATGCAACAATGGTTTTCTATGAAATCTTATGTTTCACAAAAGATAGATATATGCCAAAAAATAATACATTATTAATTTTATTATTTTAAATGGTAGTTAACACCTAGTCATTGTATTGGATGGAATGAAAATAAATACAAATATTATGTTTACATGTTTTTGATAATTTTTTTTAATTTATTCTAATACATATTGTAGGATTAAAATGAGAATAAATCCAATTTTAAGTATAAAATACTATAATATTTTTAAAAGGTATTTTTACCACCTTTTGATGGAGAACCATTTTTAAATGTAGATTTTGACCCTTTAATATATTATATTTGACAAAATAAACCTCTTCTTTCAAATAGAGATATAAAAATTAACTTTTCTTGAATTTTTGGTATTTTTCTAATAAAATTCATTTTTAATGAATAGTTAGAAAATAATTATTTTTAATTCAAAACTTATTTTTCATATAATTTAATTATATTATTATATTAAACTATTATATGGTATTAATGTATAATGAGATGAAGTTTCTGTCATTTAATTTAATGTTTTCCAATGTATGTAATTTCTCATTTAAAGTAGATATAAACACATGTCAATATTTTGATGGTTTTTAGTTTTTGAAAACCCATTTCCTCAATCCATAGAAGAGATTAGGAATAAATTAATTTTAGTCACTTTTTAGGAATTTAATTTTAAAAAATGGTAATAATTATTTATAATCAATATGAAAAATGTGATCTAATAGGATCAAAATATTTTTTTGGTGAATAGTAACTTTCGTATTTTATTTACCACAGTTAAAGGTAAATCGGGTAATTAAAGGTAAAAATAATATTATAAAAATATAAAACCACACTAACACTATTATTAATCATATTTGATGAGTTATGGATGACCATGAAAATCCTTGGGTCGAAATGCTAGCCTTTGGAAGCCACTTGGGTGTGATTATGACATTTATAACATTTAATTTAAAGGAAATATGTCGTAATCATGTCTCTTCTTACTAAGATGTTTTTAACATGTTATTGTATAAGTTATATCTTCAAATATAAATAGTAATAAGAAATTTAAAAATATTACCTACATGAAGGTATTTTATTTACAATTTCTAGGAAATAAATAATTGAATTTAATTATGACATAATGATGATGCAATAAAAAATAGTTTTAATTAAATAATAAAAAATTATTTTATAAATATTTAAATAAATATTATTTGGCATAATTTATTTTATCCATGAATTTTATAGTTGACTATGACATTTGATAAGTCTATTAAATGGTTTATTCTGAAGTTATCTCTCTGTTTGGATTTTATTTAAATTCATTGAAATGAATAGTGTAAAAATTGACATAATTGATATTTTATAAAAATAATACTTCATTAAATTATTTAAAGATCCTAAAAATCTTCTAAAATTTTAAAGTTACTATCATAAGGTATAAAAGTTTATTAAGGGTCTAGTTATGGTAAATTTACCCCATATAATTAAAATTTATGGCCACTTAATATATAAATGTTCTTACCACAATAAAAATAAAAATAAAATAATTAAGGGTAAAACATAAAGATAAGTTTTAAAATAAAATCAATAAATGTATAAAAATTATTGTATGATATGATTTTGAACTATACTCATCTTATATTCTACATATCTCTTGTTATAGTCATTTGGATTACAAAATAAATTTATATTAATTTAATATTTTAAATGTTTCCAAGGGATCCCCTCCTCTCTCGTATAAAAAGGTACAAAATATTATCTTATACCCACACATAAAGAACCATTTTTTAGTCCAATATCTATCAAAAAACCTTTCTGTAATCCCTCCACACTTTATTGTGGCCTTATTTGAGGCATAAAACCCTTCTTAGAGGTGTTAAGGTGTTCATCAAATGTGATCAACTAAAAAATAGGTATCATTTTTTAAGTGTTTCAGTTTTATTTCTTCCTCCACTTCCTTTACCTATTTTTCTTCTAATATGAAATAATAACTCCATTATCCTAAATATATTTATATGTTATTATATTAATATCATAATCTAAATCCATTTTCAATTTCCTCAAATGGGAAATGAACATTTTATTCATGTGTATGATAGACTACTGCCTTGCGAACCGATATAGTTTGTTTTTCATTCCCATCTATCAAGACTGGTTATAATTATAGAATAAATGTTCATATATGAAATTCATGAAATATCTATCATTTTAAAATAATAATATTTCAATTATATTCTTACATTCTAAGAACATAAAAATGATAACATCGTTCATGTGTACGTGTGAACTATCATCTCCACGAAGTGATGTGAATTGTTTTTATTCACCACATTACTTTTATGATATATATAAGTTTGTTTAAATTATTATTATAATGTTAAAAATATTTTTATCATTATTTATTGTTAAAATAATAATTACTTTATTTTCATAATGATCAATGAAAAATGGAAAATGTTACTCATGCGTACGTACTGCCCATCATCTCTATGATTATAATGTTGTTCATTTTTTATAACCAAAATTAATGGTTTGATTTAAAAAGTATTATTAATTTATAAAAGTGATTATTATTTCATGAATACTATTCTTGATATGATGGAATTATGACCACATGGGCAATTTACATCATAACAAGTTCATTTTCGACTCATGTACTGAATATTGACAAAACGTTTGATATGAACATAAATAATTATTTAAGTTTTATAACATAGTAATAAGTGATTAAAAAGGAATAAAAAATTTGAAATAGGTTCTCAATAAATTAAAAATTTACCAATTTTTATTATTCAGTAATTTAACGATTGTATGTGACAAGTCAGACTCAAAGTAAGGGACTTCGTCTCAGTCTCCTTTCAATGAGGTATATATTGATGTTATACACTACCTTCAATTATATGATGTATAATAAACACCTTTTAATTTTAATTTCAATCAAAGGTTTTTAAAAGTAATATTTTTATGAAGAATTTTACTAAATGGAAAAAATAAAAGTTTCATTAACGTACATGGTGGTAATGACTTTTCTGCCGCTATGAACATTATTTGATATTTGGATTACTATATAGGAACTAATGTTTTTAAAAGGAAAATAAATACCATATTACATTTGAATGTATTTTGGTATCAAAAATTGTTTTGAGAAAGGATTTATTATGTTAATATCTTGAAATGGTATCTTTTGATTGTAATGTGGAAATGTTATTTTTCCTTTATAATTGTTTTATGTGTTATGATTATGTTATAGTTCTTGGGAATTATTTATGTATACTGGTAATTCTGTGATTAACAAAGGGTGGGTGAGCCCATGATAGATCTCTAATGCATTGGTTAATGAGAGGGATTTAATCGATAGTGTATCTATTATATAATTTATGGAATATACTGTGATGGGTATTCCAAATGTAACCATGATGGTTACTCCCTATGTAGCTGTGAATGATACAATGTAAGTATGATATGGTTGAAAAAATTTACCTTTATGATTTATGATTTCTACGAATCTATTTTAGGAAAAATATGATTTCTTGAGGTATTCTAAAGAGTTCATTTTTTACATGTGAAAAGTATGATTTTTTTAAAATGTTTTCATGGGATTAAAATATTCACGAACTAAGGGTTTCATTATTTATTTTACATCCCTTACCGAGATTTTTATTATCATACCATATTTTTAAAATGTTTTCCACTGGGTATAAAGATGGGTAATAGGAAGGAAGAAATCAAGATGAATGTTATAAAGATTTATATCAAGAAAAAGGAATCATGTTTTATTTTAAGGAGTTTTATTTTGTAAAAAATGGATAGTGAGTAGAAGTTTCTACTTTGTAATATTGGAGATGTTATTTAATAGTTATGGCCAAATTCCCTAAAACTCAAAGCCTAAAAAAATCCACAATATGAAGAAAATAAATTCTTGATTAAAATTAGAGATTGTGTAATGTATAATGTTGGGGCTTTATACTCATGATATATTCCATTGTATGTAACCATTATAGAGTTTTTGATATCACAATTATTTTTTTACTTTTCCAAGTATATGAAGAATAATTCTTAGAATGATTTCAAGCATTGATTTTTTTTTCATTATTATGATTTTCATTTTATTTACCTGTGTAAATTTTATATCATGTATGTACCCGGTTCTCAAAATCTACTAAGTTGATCATTGCTTTGGGATTTTACCCCTTATATCTATGAAAATTTAATATTGTATGCTAGCATTAGGATACTGGAGTCGGGTTCATTACCTTCATGTTATAATAATTACATTCTTCATCATAAAAAACATAGCAGAAATTTATTTTTTTTGAATTATGAGATAATCCTACCCAGTCAATTTAAATAAAATTTCATTCTATTAATCTTTAAGATGTTTCATTGATGTACTTCATGGAATATAATATTCATTCAAAATTTATCTTTCATTATTTCATGATAAATTTTCATTGAAATTTCTAATAGATATATATTTAAAATAAATTAATATATTATTTCTTTTATACTTCACAACTCATTTTTTTAAAAAAAAGATAAATGATATAAAAATACCCAATTTTACCTCAACATTATCATCACCCTCATTATTATATTCTTATTAAATTATTTATTTTTGAATTTCATCATTATTAAATTATTTTAAGAATATTAACAAATCATCCTTTCTCTAATTTTTTGGGTAATTCCTTTCCTTATCACATAAGTAATCAATACACTACAGGAATCGTCCAATGGAACAATTTCAATATTAGAATCCTCAGGTAATGGTATCATTTTATTGAATCTATTTGAAAATATATGAACTATCTTTTTAAATAACATATCTTTTTTAAGATTCCCACTAAAACTCTTAGGACATTTGAAACTTCATTTCCAGCAGTAATGAATTCAAGAACCTATTAATCATTAAACATTTATATGTCTTTATATATCAAGTGATAAATCATTTTTTTACTTCATTGAGATTTAAATTTCATTAATATATATTTTACATCATATAATGTATTCTATTAAATATATTTATAATTAAGAATTATAAAAAATTCGTCCCAAAAAGGGATGATAGAATTCCATTTAGACATAGAGCATTACTATCAAATTTTTACTAATTTGTTTTTATAAATGTTAAACCATCCTCATGAGGAATACATCAAAGAATTTTAACATCAAGGAAATCCAATCCAAATAGAAATTGATATATAAGAATTATACATATATGAGCATTCATTATGATACTTAATTTAAGCCAAAGTCTATCCACTATCTTTTTATGAACCATTATAGTTATATAAAATCACAATTACCACAACTTCAAAAAACTAAATCAGTTCAAATTATAAATTGCATTGTTATATAAAAGGATACCTATAATATATTATTGATACTAATTGATGATACTTATCTAGAAATAATATCTATAATCATTATGGATTCCATTACATTGGTGTTAATCTAGGAATCAAATTATTTTATATTCCAAATAAAAAAAGCATTATAATGACTTACATTGGATTAAATATACACTATTATGATATTTGAAATTTTCCACTACTAAATATAATGGAATTTAATCACCTCATTTAAGAAACATACAATAAAAATTAGATAAAAATAGTTTAAATTGAATTAACATGTTTATCACTCATTATTAATTGTTATATCCTTGGAATGTTCCTAAAATCCAAGATCACATGAATGGTACTAATAATCATGGACATAGAAATAAGGGTATAACATGTTATATATATCTATTTTTTAACATGTTAATTTATATTTAGTACTTTCATATGTGAATGGGTCTATTTTTAGCATGAATGAAATTTATAAAGTGTTGTAATCGAGTCCAATTTAGAGAGAGGACCATTTCAAATTGATATTGGATTTATTAATCCCACAATATGTATAATTATGACCCATTGTTGTTTTTTTAGTCATATGGGGTAAATTAGTTCCAAATCCCCCACTAGTTTCCTATTAAATGGGTCTGTAGGAGTTTTATATCCCACTATAGTTCCATTGGGATTCCACTAACATTATAATTGTATTCTCAAACCCAAAAAAGGTTGGATCATTTAGTAATTTTAATAAATAATTTATTTTCACCCATCCTACTCCTCCCCCACCAATCAAAAATCCTCCTCTTCCCCTATGGAGCTGTATATTTATTTGGTTCTCTCTTTTACACTATTCCACAAAATGAATCACTATCCTTACTATTACAAGATTTAAATTTTGGATAAATACACAATTATATAAATCATAGGTTTTTTTCCTTATTTTTTTCTTTCTCTATCTGAAATCCTTATAAGTGATGTTTTTTTTTCAAATTTATGATTTTTAATGAATTGATATTGAATTAGGAAATTATATTACATGATATAAATTCTTAATATAAAAGGTATTTTTTAATTAACAATTCCATCATATATATGGATTTAAATTGAATATTACAATTATAGATGTGTCAATATGGATATTATCCTATAATTATTGACTTTGTGTGAACTATTAGGATATTAATGATTTCATTGTACCTTATCTGATGATTTTTTTAAGTTTCAAATTTTGGGGTTAATTTATGGTGAATAATATGGATCATTAATAAGTTTTATATTTATTTAAATATTTAAAAATTGTACCACATTATCATGAAATTAACATACGTTGTTATTATTATGGAATTCGGGTTTTGGTAGTGGATTTATCATGTAATATTTTGGGTGAATCATGAATATTGGTAGTATACATTGAACTTAATTGTGTAGTGAGGTGTGTTTTTGAAACAATAATAACTCTCTTATGAGTGACGGGTTTACTTAAAGGGTATTCATCTGTCTGAATAAGTCATACATAGGCATGCTATCAATTGGTATTTTTTATTATTGTTTGGTGTCACTATTCTATAATTAGAAGGGAGATAAGTAATGGGGTAAAATGGCTCATGAATGATGGTGTGGAATTATGAATGTGGTATTTTTTGAGTGACACTTATATGAGGTTGGATATTCTTACCCTTACATGGTATTTAGTTTCTAAACTAGAGTTTATATTTTTTATACCATCATTGATTTAGGTTTTCTATATATAATGTTGGTTATATTATTTCATATTTAAAATATATTTATTAAATGGGAGGATGACTATATTAATCCTTCCTCAAAATCAATTTCATATATGGGTGATTTTCTATTTTATGTTATACTAAATATATGTTACCTATATTTGATAATGACTATGTTACAATGTCCTTGGTATTTTAATCCAATATTGGAATGTGTTGGATCATTTGTTATTTAGAGAAATATATTCAATTAGCATTGGACTAAGTACTAAGGGTTGAGGTTTTATGAGATAAATAGTGTATAATGACCTGAATTTGGACCATACTTTTTATTTTTTGTAGTCATTTATGGTTCACGAAATCCACCAATATATTTATTGATTATGTTAAGGTTTAACTGGTTATTTATGTCTGAGATTGATACTCACACATTTCACATTCACCTTGGTCGGCATGAAGAATTTTTGTTATGGATCCAAATAAGGGAAATCCCATATTTTGTGTGGATTTTTATCCTGATAATAGAAAGTACATAGAGTAAGAGAAAAGTTATACTATTGGGTTTATTTTATAACAAATACACTTATTTTAATTTGTTCTTTTAATATTTAAAGATATATTATCTACCACCATAGGGGGTCACTATTTTGTTTGGTGACATATTTTTGACATACATAAAGATTATTATTAACAGGTTATTATTTTTATTGTCAGAAAGAGGTTATTATTCTATATTGTCATTTTATTACTTTAAATTCATTATAATTTTATATGGTTTTCACTTGATAATAATAATATTCTCACCCAATGTTTATCATTGGATCTCAACTCTTACCAACAACCTCATGTGTATGGGGAGTAATGCATGAGGCCACATAAAACTACTACTTGTAGAAGAAAATATTGACTATGAATTATAAAATGGTATTAAAAAACCTATATTTCTTTACTTTTAATTTCTGGGTCCAATAGATTAGAAATTGGATAATCAGAACACAGATTAGAATATAATATTTTTCTCAGACTACATCTATAGAAAAGACCCATATTACTAATGTTATGGGATTAATATTAACAGTTTTTATGATTATTATTTTATTTATTTTCCCTTAACTATCATTTTAATTTATGGTATAATTATTTCCAAATAGACCATCTTGTATTTTGAGTTTGATTTAACCCAACTGGTTTATCACATATGTTCAAATGAAATAGTTTTCCATGTGTTTAATTGTAATTTTTATTGAAAATAATTTTTTAAATAATTATATTCTAAATATAACTTAATTTTTATATTTGTAAAATATGTTATTTGTCACATATAATTAATTTAAACCTTGATATTTTCTATGATTTATTTTCTATTATAATTATGACATGTAAAGAGATAGGCTTGTCATTAACTTAAACCCTAGGAAAGTTATGGATTTTCATTCTCTTTTATATTTTAGAGTGTTTCCTAAAGATAAATTCATTTTATGAGTTGGTTGGAATAAGATATTGAGTTTGATGATTGGAAAGGTTATTAATATTTTTATGAATAATTTTGTATAATTTTTTTCATGATTTGAGTTTCATTGAAATTATTTTAGTATGATGTTCTAAAAATATAGAACATTCTTTTTTAGTGGTGTCTCAGGGAGAAACTACAACTCCCTAAGTTTTAAGAAAGAAACATTATGTTCAATATCATTCATGAACGCTACATTGAACTTAAACGTACAACTAAATATTATTATTTAAATGTTACTATTATAACCTTTCTATTGGAATGGTGGGAATTAATAGTATCAAATTAAACATGAAAATATGGTATAAACATGTTTAAATAGTGATTAATTTGTTAAAAAATTTATTTGAAATGGAAATAAAAACCAATTGAATATAAAGGATGTGTTTTTATGAAAACCTATATAAAAATTGAATAATAGTTTTTATAAAATCATATCACTCTTTATGGATTTTTATTTAATTAAAAATTATATGTTATATATTCAATTTAATGTTTTAAATTATTCATATATGTTTTCTAGATATGATATAATAACAAATTCATTTTTGGATAAAAGAAGTATTTTTCTAGAAATGCACTTTTAGCACCTTTTGACGGATAACCCTTTTAAATTTATTTTTTGACACCTTTATATGTTTTATTTTAAAAAATTAAATTCTTATTTATATGTAGTACATCAAAATTTACTTTGGATGAAATATTGATGTTTTTCTGATAACTACCATGTTTTAGTGAATAATAAAAAATACTGTATTTTAATTCAAAACATCATTTTCATATAATTTATTTATCTAGATAGATTTTACTTTTAATTGGTTTTTAATTTAAATTGGATTAAAATTTTATCATGTAATCCAATTTTATTCTTTGGAAGTATTTCACATTGAAATTGGATATAAACACAAGTCAATATTTTGATAGTTTTGACTTCTTCAAAACCTGCTTTCTGGTTTTGAAAATCTGAATTAATTTTATATTAATTACTACAATTTTTGTGTTTTGAATTTAGAAAAACAGTTTCCATACATGAAATCATAAGGTCCAAATTTTTTAAATATATACCTTTTATTTTTTGACATTTTGAATTGTAACTTGAGTAATTATTTTTATTTACCTTTGTTAAAGGGTAAAATATGTAAATAAGAGTAAAAAATTAAATATTATAAAAATATAAAACTACCCTAAAACATGTCCAAATAATATTGGATGAGATATTTACTTCCATGAGCATACTTGTACTGAAATTTCGGTATTTTTGATCTACTTGGGTGTGAAAATGACATTTTCTGATATTTAATTTAAAGAAAAGGGTAATATAAAAAACATGTATCTTTTACTAAAACAATTTGAATATAGGGTTATATAACTGATATCTATGACAATAAATATTAATTATAAATATAAAAATATTTCCTATATCAAGTTATTTTATTTAATATTTTTAGACATTAATTAAATAAATTTATTTATGAAACAATGATGATGCAGTGATTACCTTTTTAATAAGGGATTCAAATAAATAATATTTTAAATATTAAAATAAATATAATTTGAACATTTTTATGCCAAAAAATAATTTTTTGTATGATTATTACATATTATATTTGAGTTAATTCTTTTATTTTGAAGGAATAAATTTGTTATTACTTTACCAAAAACCATTTACTAAATAGTGTCAAAATTCATATAATTGAGTTTTTAAAACAAATACTATTTTATTATATGATATAATAGACCTAAAATTATAATTTTCTTCCAAATGACTTATATAATGTTAAAAATTTAATTAATTATTCACTTTTGGTTCTATTGTAATTTTTTAATAACTATAGTAACCATATATTATGAAAATACAAGAAGACATGGTAAGATTTATTGTTTTTAACTAAGGGTTAAAGCTAAAATATAAGGTTAATATTATTCCCTAAACGTGTCTAAAAACTATTGGATGATAGGATTTATACCCATACTAATATTATAATTGAATTATATCACTTTGGATCTATTATAATTTGAAAATAAAATTTTACTGAGATAATATTTCAAGAATTTCCTAAAGGGCCCCTCCTCCTATTATAAAATGTCACCACATCTACCAACTTAATCACACCTCTAAATCCCCTTGTTTTGCCCAAATTATGCTCAAATAATCCCCCAACATCACTCACTTCCTCCTAGAATATTTACCTTATATAGAAGGAAATTAAAGAAATCATTTTGGATCAAATCAAATAAAGTTACCCAATTTAGAGGTAACGCCTTCTCTTAAGTTCATTTCCTTTATTTTCCTCCTCCACTCCCTATGAAATTATTATTATATGATTAAATAAGAATAAAATTATCATAAATATAATATGATTTTTTATGATAAAGATTTTAACTACACTTACACACACCTCCATCTAATGGATATGAACATACTATTTCTGTGTACAGTGAACTACTACCTCACAAAACGATGATTGTTTAATTTTCTTAAACCACCTCTAATGGTGGGCATTATGATATAAATATATATATATATATGATATATATTATATTTTTATTCTCTCTATTCTTCTGTATTTTTTATTTAGAACATACCTTCAAGCTTTCCATGTGGTGTAAATATGATAATTTTATTTATGGAAGTGTGGACCACCGCCCCCTCTAAGTGACGTGACTTGTTCCCGCTATACATGGAACATATAAAGAACAGTTTTATTAAACCTATGATACATAAATGGAATAAATATAATACTGGTATTATGTATATAATTTTATATAATTTTATTATTATTATTTTAATATGAAAAATAAATGAAAGTAGCGTTCATGTGTACGTATGGCCTACCGTGCCCATGAACTGTGCATTTCATTTCATATATCCAAATATAATAGATATTATAAATACATAAATAATTGATATATATGATATTTAAATCATGAATAATATTTTGGAGATGATTTAATTTTTACTACACAGATAATTTACATCAAAACATGTTCATTTTCGACTCTAGTACTGAATATCCACAAAACATCAGATATAAACATAAATAATTATGTATTTTTTATAGCATAGTAATAATGGATTTAAAAGGAATAAAAAACATTAAAATTATATCATGAAAGTATAAATTAAACTATGTTTACTATTCACGAACATGACGATTGTATGTGACTAGTTAGACTCAAGGTAAGGGACTTCATCTCAATCTCCTTTTATTGAGTCATTTCTTGATAATATCCTCCTATATTATTTTATAAGGTGTATATACAGACACTATGACATTTCATATCCATATTTTATCTATAATAATGTCATTTATTAATTCATAGAGATTGATATTTAATATATTAAAGTGGTATGTAATATCTTGAACATTTAGAGATTTAATTATCAAATATTTGTCTTCATGATATTAATTTACATATTTGTTTATATGAATATAAAAGTATTATAAAGGAAATTTTATTTCTATGTAGAATTTCATTCAAAGTTCTCAAAAGGAATATTTTTATACAAAGAACTTTACTTCCTTTAAAAATGACAAAATAAATTTTATTTGTTTTAACATATACGGTGATAACAACTTCTCCACCGCCATAACCATTATTTGATATTTGGATTCCTCTATAAGCCTGGATTTATTGTAAATTAATAAATTATTACTTTAATTGGGTATTATGGTATTAAAAATGGGATCCTAAATAAAAATGGTATTCTTAAATAGAAATGTTTTTCATATGGGATTAGATGAGTTTTTCAAAAGGGTTTTGTGATGAACGTGTTTTTGAAATGGTAATTGAGCATTGTATGAAACGGGTGATCCTGATAGATCTTATACGAAGGTTTGGGCACCATTATAGATCTTGGGTGATCCAAAAATATTTTATACGATGGTTTGATCCCCATTATAGCTCATGGGTGATCCCATTATATCTTATATGAAGGGATAATCCCCATTATAGCTCACGGGTGAGCCCAATATAACTTATACGATGGGTGATCCCCAGTAATGATATTCAATTTGGAAGTTGACCATATCGTTATTCCAATTGAATGGGATTTGAAAAGGGTTTATATATATATTATTATCTATGTCACCTAAATTAATTTTAATTACTTTTTATTAGTTTAATGTTTTTTATTTGAGTAAAAAGTATGGCTATTATTCATTTGAAAATATTTTGTTTAATTCTCTAAAAAAAATTAAATGTGTTACCATGTTTTAAGTCAACTAATGATTTTATTTCTTTTTATATACCATATTGATCTTTTTATAATCATCCCATTTTTTTGAAATTTTTTCCATAGGGTATAAGGATGGATAATATAAAGGAAGAATTCAAGAATATTTTTATAAAGAAAAAGAAATAACGTTTTTTAAAGGGTTTCCTTTGGAGGAAAAAGTTGATACTGAGTGTAACTATCCACATGTAATGTCTGGGTATATTATGTAATAGTTATGGACTAATTATCTAAAAATCTAAACCTGAAAATATCCTCAATGATAATTCTTGACTTAACTCATGATTATGTAATGTTTAAGGATGGGGCCTTATAGATACATAGGGATTAAGATGATGATATTATAAATGTTTTGGATACTCGTATTATATGTACATATTTATAAGATAGAAGATAATATCATTCTCTTATGTCTATCCCTATAATATAGGATATTTACCCCAAAAACTTGGAGTATTCTATTTAGTTATATTTATAGATAAATTTATATATTAAGAAAAAGCTATAGTGGGGGCTCCCAAAACTTCATGATCAAATATCATCCAACCTTCCATATCATTAGAGGCCCACTAGATACAAAGGACTATATAAATATTAATCAATTTATTTAGAATATTTAAATTCCAGAAGTTGTGAAAGTAATGTTGGATATCATTATACATCTGAGACTTACTATGAGATTGTAGGATATGATGATGTGGTTAAGGATACACAAGGGCATGTCATGTGATACCTTCAAGGATTTTTTTATTCATGGAGCTTTTACATAAGACAATAAATATGAAACTAGAAATTTATTTTATGGAATTGTGTCAAAGAATCATAGTATTTTAATATTATTCTATAAAATTATGCTATTTTTTATGGTTTATAGAATTTCTGGCCAATAATATGCGTAATATGGAAATTAATTTTGATATAGGCATTCAACAAGAACTTAAGATGTAAGTGAGGATGATTAATCAAGAATCACAATTTTAGGTTATGTATGTATATAACTACTAATAAAATATTTATAGAGACTGCAATAATGAAGAAATTACCACTTTGGTGGTTAGAATTGTATTCCTTTTGGTGGTATAATCAATGTATATTTTAATGATAAGAAGAGTGTTTGATTTACAATGAGATATTCCAAACACTAAGATGGGGATATTCAGTGTTGGAAATATTTTAATTCGATTTAAAATGTTGATCATTTTTGTCATTACAATTTTTTTCAATTAATGTATATATTATAAATTATCTCTATTTTTTTATTTGGAATGAGCATAACCTAATAAGAAGTTTGTTTTCAAATATACACTGGGATTTTTAACTGAGCTTGAGCTCTGTTTAGGATGACTATATCCTCTGTACATCATGTTTGTTATCTGATGAACCTAGATTCATTCATATAATCTATATGGGCATGAGAAAAGTTTTATCCTTTTAATTGTTATCCTAGGAACAACTATTTAAAAAGAATGAAAATAAATTTTATTCTTTTGTACTAGATAATAGCTTTTAACCACATTAAATACATTATCAATAAAAAGAACATGTCCCTATTAGAGAGTGTAAGCCTAATATTAATTCTCAATTAATATAATCAAGATAGATTCCAAATTACAACATAAATCATTAGGTTATATTTTATCTTCAAACTCTATGATATTTTTATATCATGTGATAGATTCTAAAACTCCTTTACTAAAGATATTATCGGAATTAGATGAGGTTGGAAACTTGACTCCTCTTCTTTTCCTTCTAAATCCAAAAAAATATCTTTTGTATGAAACAATGATTCTTTCTCATATTGAGACTCCAGTTCTATAATAAGATACAATATTAGTTCTTCCTCTCTTTTTTCCCAATAGTAATAGTGTGCATTATTATCATAGTCAAATCCAAAATTTCATTATCCACTGATCCTATATATATATATATTTATTTATTATTCCATTTGGATATTAATATTATATTAAAAAATTAAATATCCTAAAATCTCATAAATTCAAACACCAACGAATACATACATCTGAAACTCAAAAAATTTACTTTTCATTTCAATCGAGGTTTCCATTTAAATTTACAAAATAAACTGCCTAAAAACTCCCATAATGATATTAAAATTATCACAGTCTTTTTACTTATTTACTAATTCAAGAAAACCTATGTACCATTTAATCTATATATTATCATGAATCATGAAATCCCATATTTTTTTGTTTATCATTTTTTATTCAAAGTTCTATTGCGGCCATATCTTTCAACCACTCTTTATTTTGTGGTTATATTCTATCAAAATAATCTTTAAACAAGACGATATTCAAATTTAAATGATTTTTCTCTATGATATTAATATCATATCATAATTTAAATAATGTAATAGGACTATATTTTGGTTATACAACACTCTATTTTCTCTCAAGGATGCAATTGGAAATCTAAACACTATCACGTGTGATATTTAGATGTCATTTCACCATAATCATATCATTTTGTTCTTGATCAAAAAACATGATAGATGTATTATTAAGAATTCAAAAATCCATGATAATTTTCATCCCGTTATTTCTTCAAGTGTTAATGGCGCATCATGAATCTCTCTCACATGAGGACCTTTGATCATAGAAGGATATGAAAAATAATGTTTCTGTTTTATAAAATCCATGCATACTACTTAAAATATTAACAGTTTTTGAGTATTAATATATCCCAAATCTAAAATAACATATCAAAAAATAATTTTAATTACCTAAATCATAGTGAAAAATAAAATAAATACCATGTCACCACCTCGCACCACGAACACTAAAATGTTGTGTCACCTCTCACGGTGGCTCTCTTCCCAAGAATTTCTCTATGATCATTATGTTTCACCCGAACCAGCGACCCTTAACAAGTGATACCTTTTTCAAATTGGATGTATCCTAGAATTATTTTTTTCATTTTTTTCCACCCTTGAGGGGTAGCATATTTTTTGTGTGACTTAATAAACATCAACTACATCACAATGAAACAAACCACTTCATCTGGATGGATAATCCTTGTAATGATTCCAAATACCTTTTATATAAATAATATAATATAAAAATACCATATCAATAATTGAATGATATCAACCACTATTTAAGGATTCTCATGTGGATATAAGAATTCATAATGAGGGATGATAATTAAATAGTTTACACAGCTATGATAAAAATTATCAATGAAAGATTTCTAGAATAAACTCAGAATATGATTTCAAAAAATCTCATAGGGGATATATATATATTTTAGGTTCATCTATAGATTATAAAACACAAGAATAATTATTCCAATTATGTCAAATAAAATTAAGGAGTTTAAAACTTATTAATATAATAAACATACATATATATGAAAATAAATATACATAAAACCATATTTGAAAAATAGATACTCCCAATAACATACATAAATTGGCATCATCTTACACAATAGAAATAAAATTTCCAACATGTGAATACATATTTTATTATACACTGGTCATGTTTCTTCAACTTATAAAATAAAATAAATTTTATTTTTCTCATGATCACTTAGAATCATCTTCATCCATATTTTCTATAAAATTGATCTTAATAAACCCAATGCTTCCATATCATTATTTATTTCAAATTTTTCCACAAAATAAGTGGTAGAAATGGATTACATACATGATTTATGATTTTTTTAAATTTTGGGGCTGAAGCCTCATTTATTATTTATAGAAAAGACCTATTTCAAACTGGGATGAGGGAGACCCATTACATAGCCTGAAGGCCCAAGACCAAGTGGTATGAATAGAAGTCCTGAAAGACCATTTTTTGGCCCAAAGGGCCCTTTGGTGAATAGTAATGCTACAGTACCGGGTTTCTATAATACCTGCTATAATACCACCACCGCTAAAGTTCCTTCTACAGTGCCTCTTTCGCTACAGTGCTACCACTGTTACAGTCCTCCGCTAGTACAGTACTGCTACAGTCATGCTATTGTACTACTGCAGTACCTAGAAATTCATCCCTACCCAGATTTGATCCTGGGGCTTTTGGATTCCAAGAAGGAGCCTTTACCGCTTTGGTACAGGCTCGTTGGCATGATGATTTATGATTCACTATTAATATTTTCAAATAAATTTATACAGTAAAAACATTTCTTTATAACTACTATTATAGTTCATGAAAACTTATTATATAATTCGATATCTTGACATTCATAATGTATTAAAATCATTCTTGTTTACTCGTTTAGTAAAAAAATTATATAATGAACACACAATTTGGGTTCAATAATCTCTCCTTCATATTTATAGTTTATTATAATACTAGTATGTGTATATAAAAATTTTATTTCTCATATATATACTTTTCTCCATAACATAATTTATTTTCTTCTCTCCCACTTTTTGATAATAAATATAATGTGAATGAGACTGTATTTTATCAATTCACACTTATAAATTTCCAATAAATTATTCAATCCTAAGACAATGTGATCCATGGTCAATATATAAATCAAGAGGGTCAAATATTTATAAAATTTCTTTATATCAAAAAATAAAAATATGATAAGACCTATTACATTAGAAAACATTCATCCTTAAGGGATTTATAAATATCATTGACACTAAACCAATTAATACCAATCGTTAGACAAATTTTTATTTTATAATTACATAAGAACCCTATATTAATCTTGACATGAAAATTAAATCATTAATAACACTTACTGAATGATTGAGATTCAAAAAATATCTATGAAAATCTTATAAGTTATTAATTTTCTTATTATTGATGAAATTAGTTTCAGTCCCTTAATAAATTAATTTTTCTTATAAACTATTTTTTATTATTATTAATACATAATTTAAATGAATAATTATAAAATATATTATAGAATTTTTACTCAATATAGAATAATAAGTTTCTTTGCTTCTCCAGAACAAATTCATCTTAATGGATGACCTCCTTCATAAAATCTGGTGGATCTTTTCAATATATGTACTTTAGTATGTTGATTTTAGTGGTAAAATCATAGATGCTTATTTCTCTAATTTTTTCTTATAGTTTTGGAAGATTGTTAATATCTTATTTTCCCCTTACATCAACTTGAATTTCATGAAGAAGAACCCAAATACAGAACAAAATTTAATGGAATAGATTATAATTCTACCAATATTTAATGGCAGGAGAATATTTGATAATTTCATCTCATACACATTTCTCATTTCATTTCATCAACATGTATGGTAAAATTAATTATTAATCTTTTATGTTCTTAAATCTGTGATCTTCTTGGGCATCACTAATCATTTCCTCTCTTTCGAGTATATTTGTGTAGATTTTATTCTCTACTTTATGAAATAAGGAATGTTCATTTTTTTAACTTTATTAATCCCTTTTATAATTTCACCATGTGTTAGAAGTGTGATTAAATTTTCCATTGAGAGAAATTATGGTCGTCTAGTTCCTTCAACACAACACCTCATGATCTCTTGGGCCATCTTGTTTTGATAACACCACATTAATTTTTTTTTCATCTTTATATTTAATATTTTATTTCCCATTATCAATTATTATTTTTATTCTTCAATATTTAATTTTTTTCTATGTCTGGTGGAAAAATGAACATAAGTTTTCTTGAACTATTTTTAGCTTCCATAGAATATTCATAAGGCTTCTCATAAATAATCGTCAGTAAAAATATTGTATTTTTTATCTAGGATTTATTTTCACCATAATTTATCTTTATTCATTTCATTATTATATATTCCATAAATTATTTACATTAATCCTTGGTGTTTCCACTTATTCATTTGAGAATTACCTTCTTCTTGGTAAATTGTTCATATTGATCTTCATGGTTTTACATTGGATTTTTTTTCATTTGTCTAATAATCCAGGTAAGACACACCATCACTTCTTGAAATATATAAATATTTCTATTTCTATTCATCATTTCTAATGAAATATTATCTAATTATTTTCTCATGAATTCACCAAAAAATTACCACATTATTTATATTTTAAAAATCATTTCTCAATTATCATGAATCTACTATAAATAAATAAACGTTAATTATTTTTCTTATACCATTTATAATTTCCTCCATCATGTATGAAATTGTTTATTTATAAGTAGAAATGTTGTTCTAATAATCAATAGTATTTTTCCCATAATAGTTATAGTACAATAATAAACAAATATACCATGATCATTCTCTATTGACAATAGTGTGGCCAAATTTTAATGGTTTCAATTTCATATATTTTTACTCCATTAGTTTGGATTAATTTTTGGAACTATATCATCTATACTTTCTCACATTCACCATTATCATAGGGTAATAATTCAACCAATTTTTCCTCTTCCACCATTGTAAATGTTTTTATTTCGAACATGGAATTTTGATAAAAATAGAATTATAGCAATAAATATTTTTTGATGTGTATTGAACCTTTTATTTATTGAGACTATATGATTTTTATCATCAAATGGTCATAATATACTATTTCCACTGAAGGGAGGAAATTTAAAATAATAAACCCCCTTTTAACATTTTTTCAAAATAACTCTAGTGTCAAAATGTGTTTTAGTGACAACATGAGTAATTTTTATATTCCTGAATTTAATCTCATGCTCAGTATACTTCATTTTAAAAGTATTTTCCCCATCCTATAATATCATTAATATTTCATCACATTCCTTCTTTATCTTCTCAAAAAATTATTCATTCACTTTATTCTTCTCTTGTAGTTGATGACCAAGATCAAAAAATTTCTTTTTTTTATCACCAATTGAACACCTTTAAAACCAATAACCTCTTCATGTACATTGATCTTTTCGGTTATCATTTTTTTCCTTCATCTCAAACAATGATTATATTGAACCAATCATTGTAAAAACTATTATAGGTTTATATAATATATCCATTCTTTAAATTTAAGTATTATCCTTTTTTTAGAGGGAATTATACACATCTAAAATGTTTTTCCAATGATTTCACAAATTGATTTGAATGTTCCTCAAGTTTTCTGATCTCATTATTTATAATTCTAATTAGTCCTTGAAGAACAGTGGTCATATATCATATATATTTATATAGCCTATTCATAAAATATATGTGTTAATCAACCATTAATCATTATATGAATCATGAGATATAAGATCTTTCCCACTTACACTTGAGTCATCTAAAGTAAAAAATTTACAAGTAATACCAGTTACTTTCTTAATACATGAATTCAGAGAAGTTATTGAGGTATAAGGGTTACCAATTTTTGTTAGTTAGTTCATCCAATTATTTTTAACTTTACATTCCTTGTTTTCCATCGTTGGAGTTACCACATAAATAAATAAATTTTCAGCCTCTTTTCTTAAGAGGTATTTCTTCTCATAACAAGTTCATTTTATGGAATAACTATCAATAGATGTAATGTGTTTAAATCTAATTTGATAACATAAAATTAGTATATATTCATTCCTTTCTTCTTAATTTCATGATGTTTTCCCTAAAATCATTGTGTATATATTCTCCGCATTCTTTTTTTATTAATAAAAATTTACTTCATGGTTTCTTTGATTGGTGACACACAAGAATTTTCAAATATACAATTCATTGATCCTTTGAAAGTGAAACTCAGAAAAAATCAAATAAATTAAATAAGCGATTATAGATAATATAATTAGAGGTGTAACCATTACTTTTATACCAATTATTTGGATAAAAATGGATTTTTCAATCACTAATAGGGGTGATTTAGTATTGGTATTAATTTAATTTGATTTAATACATTAATCCATTTTCACCTCTTCACAGGATAAGTGAATGTTTATCTTACATTTTGTCACTATTTTATATTTCTAAATACTTTACATTAAGAAGAAATGTAATGTAAGACACACACTAGGATTTTATAACGTGGTTTTCCTTTTTTTGGATGACTATGTCCCCATTTCATTGTTGTTGTTATCTCAAACACACAACATCCTTTTTATTATCAAGTAAAGCAGTAAAAGTGTTTCTAAATAGACTTATTATCCTAGCATAAACCATGAGACAACTAAAAAATTACAATTTTTTTATATATAAGTTAATAGGGTTGAACAACATAGATCGATAATAAAACAATTAGGCATTTCCTAGAAAATTTAAGCTTGATCATTTTCCAAAATTGGAAAAATGAATATGGAAAAATCTTATTTATTGTAATCAAAGGTATGTCTCATATATTAAAACTCTATTATATTTGATAATCGTGAGATAGATTTTATAATTCCTACAACCTATGTATAATTTGAAGTAAAAAATATAAAAAACTCAGGTATTCATATTCTTATTTATATAAAAGAAATTATATTTTGTATGCAATTTTGGCCCTTTCCCATTTTAGTACCTGGGATCTACAAAAATATACAATATCAATTCTAACTAATTTTATGTGAACCTTGACCTAAAAAATATGTGCTATTATCAGTGCTAAATCCAAAATGTTCTCTTCTTCTACACACACACAAATATATATATATATATATGTATCTGTATATATGTATATGTATCCTCTTAAATATTATTATAATATTAAAACATTGAGCCTCCATAAATCCTGTAAATTTATATTTAACAAATTAGAAACATTTAAAATTATAAATCTTAAGCCTTTTAATCTCACCAATTTTTATTTTTAAAATCCTTAGAACTCAATGATAAAAATAAAATTATGATATTAAAATTATCTCATACTTCTTCCATATTTTGTACTATAAAATAAATATATATCCATGAATTTATATATGCATCTAAATCATGTTATATATGATATGAAGATGTGGATCACTTATGGTGCAATACTCTCTCTTGATCATATCTTATATATAATACTAAATGAATGGTTATATTTTGGGATACTCATCTTGAATGATGATAAACTTATAAGTATATTTATTTTTTATTCATGATAAATACAACATAATATTATCAAAAAAACAACTAGACTAGGTTATAGTTATACTCAACCCTATTTTATCTTATAATTTAATTAATTATTCATCATAATGTCATGTATCATCTCTAGAAAACATCACACCAAGTTGATATATTCTTCTTAAAGATTATGTGTATGAAGGTAATGTTTTTAAACTTTAAAAACGCTCAATGTAGGGTTTATTTGTTTATTAGGGGTGTGGTAAAAATCTCTTATGCATGTAGACTTTATATATTGGTGGGACATAATGATAAATTTCATCATTTTATGAAATACCCTCATGAAACATAAAATATAAATAGTCTTCACACATTACTGTTTCCAAAATCAGAAATAAATTTAGGTGATTACTTCCCAATTTCCAGATGAATAAAAAACTATCATTGAAATATCATGGTATCACCCTCTACCACAACCAGTGTATTTTTGGGCCACCCCACACAGTATCCCTCTTCCATGGAACCTCCCAATTATCTTTACACCTCCTTTATCCTAGCCACCATCTAAAGGTTTTTCATTTTATCTCGGTCAATGTCTATTTAAGGTCATGCTACTCAGGTGGTTTTATCCTTTAGTATTGGTATTTTTTTACTTTAAAAACAACAAGAATTTTGTATTGATTCTATCCACAACTTATAGATAGATGATCTTTATGAATTTTACAAATAAATTTGACATAAATCAAATAAAATGAAGATTCAATATCTAATACTTATGGTTTCTAACAACTTCATATGTATTCTCTTATGGATGAAAAATATACACCTTATAAGGATGGATAATCCTTACAAAGTTCACATCCCTTTTCCAAGTATTCACTATATAGAATTTCTAGAATTAATTCAAAATAGGATTTCCAAAACACACATATAGGATTTATAAATATATTATTCATCTCTAAACCCAAAATATAAATACAAAATATTTAAAGTAACTCAAATAAATTTAAAGAACATTAAACATATCTTATCACTCAACACAAAAATACTTCAGAGTATTTCAGACTAAAAATATTTTCCCAAAAAATTACTATCCATGAAATATAAAACATTGTTGTATATTATAAATTTCAAATAAATTTTATAATAAATCAATGTACCTTTGATAATACAATAGAAAAACCTAGCTACTATGGTGGTTCTTGAGTAGTAAACATTCTGACATTCTTCACCACTAACATGGGTTCAAATCCATGTGGTAGTTAATTTTGGAGAAAATGTAGAATTATTGAATAATAAAATATAGTGGTACTACATAATTTATAAAATTTAATCTAATTAGGCCTTTATACTATAAATTTGGGCTCACATAGAATTGGACCTTTAGTCCATAAATTACCTTCCGGACACAAGGCCTTCTTTCGATTTAGGTCTATTAGGAAACATGGACTCTAGGCCATGAATCATATAAATTTTTTTAATAGAGTAATCCATTAAAAATAAAAGAGAGTAGTAGGAGTATACTTGTTGAGAAAATAGATCCCATGATTGAAATATGGATATATCATTCCCACTATTAGCATATATAGTAATAATTAGGGAACTGTACAACATTGGTAACATTATGAGTTGATTTAGGTATAAAATTGAAGTGATTATGGGGTGGGGGTTTTTCCATTGTATTTGGATCAATTAATATGTAGCCATATTATGTCTTTGAGCCATTTATTTTAGGACTTTATACCTTAAGGCTTCCAATTCATACTCAATTTCCCTCTTAATACTATTTAAAATGGGTCTTATTATGATGTAAAAAAATATCAAAATAGGGAGAGAATTGTTGTCCATCTTAAAATTATCAAATTTATTACAATAGAATTTTCTCACATTCTCCAAGAAAATTATTCATCCAATATTATAATACAATTGATCTTAATAAATCGATGAGTAGAAAATTATAATTCATATTAATTCATTTTCATTTAACCTAGAGTGTAATAATAATACATAAATGATCCATGATATTTTGAAAATTTATTTAGTTACATAACATAGTGTAACACCATTAAAGAAAACTCCTCTTCATATAAATAATATTGGGGACTCCATTTATCTTATATGTTGTTCACTTTCATCACACATTTATAAAGGGTGTTTTTATTTCATTGAAAAAAAATATTGAAAAAATGTGTCTTATGATAAAGAACATAGATTTTGAGATGAACGAGTAAGAAAATACATAACAAATTTAGCAAAGAGTTGTTACAATTACTCTTAATAAAGATGACTATATTCATTTTATCAATGATATTGGCTAGTAAAATTCTTCTTTATATGTAAAAACTCATTAATGGAGTTTCATACAGGTAGAAATATGGGAAAATTTTATCATTGTTATCAGATGTTGATGTCAAATTCTTCCAAGTAAGGTTCTGTAAATACTCAAGCCTTCCAATCATATTTAAGTAGTCCATATTACACTAACCATAAGGAATTTTATGACCAATATATATGAAAAATTTGACATGTAACGTAGTTTACAAAGTAGTTTTTCCCTAGGAATCAACGTTTTTATATATAAAAGGGAAATTTCATGGCTTTGATACTGGTATACATTTTTTGTAAGACTACATTCTAGAAATGAAGGGTGAAGAATAATTAAAAGTTAAAGATACATATTTGGTAACCTAAACATTATTTGATACCTTGTTAGGCATAGGGGTGACTACTTATTTTATTTTGTCTCATAATATGAATGTTGTGGGGATTATATTAGGGAACTCATTGGGGGTATTTTGACCATAAATGGACCTTTTGGAAATATATTATATTAATTTACGATTTACAATGTGTGTGGAATTATTTTAGGAGGAAATGATCACATATATGATATTATTGTTCATAATGTTAATATATTTGAAATTATCAATAATATAGAATAGATAACATGTTTTTTGGTTCACATGGAATATTATCTATGAGTTTTTTCGTTCAATTACCTCGCTGATGATTTTGTTACCTTCTCTATTAAAAGATGCTTTTAGGAAGGCTACGATGTGATTAAGCACTTATAGTTTGGAGAGATCATAAAAAGAATAATTGGATAACATTTTTTTGTCATGAACCGTCCCCTAGGGCCCATTCTGTGACTACCCCAAGCCTACCTTACATAGGCTAGGGGTTGGAAACTAATACCAAAAAGGCATATCTATAAAAATGGGAAGGCATTGCCTTTAAACCTGAAAACACACAGACCAAGAACACGACAAGATGATAACCATGTAGTAAAACTGTAGTAGTAAAAGTGTGCACTGAAAGTAATAGGGTCGGAATTCAAGCCCAACTGAAAAGATACAAACACAATAGAAAACAACTCCTGAGATCGTCCACCAAAGATCCTACCTAAAGTGTTGGTAATTTCATCTCTATATCTCTCCATGTTAACCAGTCACCTCTGTGTACCGCCTGGTCCTAGATCCCTAATGTATCATCCAAGATTCTCATTGTTTGAAAAAGACACAACAAGGTGTGGGCAAAGCCCGTACAGGGGTGAGTATCATAATACCCATTAGGGACCCTGAGACCCCCGAAGGTCTCTCAAAATTCTACAAAGGAAAACAACAAAGCATGATCTCAATCACAAAGAACAAAGAAAAAGACTCATCTCAAACCAGGTATATAACTCAGAGTTCAGAAATAAAGATGGTTAGTCTTAAGCTATATCATTTTATTCTGTTAGCATGTTTCCACAACAAATCCATGAAGAAGTTATTCCATTTTCAATCCACATAAGGTCATATGTCACAGATCCTTCATAGGACACTCTGAAGATGGTCCTCGTCGGGTCATGCACTGTTGATCCACAAAGGGTTGCTAGGATGATGATCCACATAGGGCCGCTATGATGCTGATCTTCAATGAGTTGTGAGGATGCTAATCCACACAGGGTCTCCATGATGCTGATCCACACAGGGTCTCTATGATTATAATCCACACAGGGTCTTCCTGATGCTGATCTACATAGGATCACTATGATGTTGATCCAAATATGGTCACTATGACACTGATCCACATAGGGTCGCTCTTCAGTTGATAGCTAGCCATAAGATTCCCCATACCCCATGCACTTGAGTTCTGTAGTATCTGCTTCTGAAGATTTTGGTCATACCTCAACTATCACTATGTTCCACAAACGAGTAACCCCAAGGACCTCCATGTCGTAAGGGTTCCAATGCGATTGATGGTGCATCAATCAGACGTCTGGTATGTGAGTTATAAGCATTTTAGTATCGAGGGCCCAGTTGTATTCGGGTTTGATCAAACCTTGACGTACTCGAACATTATCCAAAACTTAGGTGGAGTATCTCAAAACTATCATCTCATTCCATGTATTCTAGTGCTGTAGATGATTCGTCAAATAGGTGTCTGGTTTATGAGATACAACCTTTTAAGTATATCTGGTCTGAAGAGGGGTCCGGGTATGGTCTGACCCAGTCGGACCGACCCGACCCGCCCAGACTTGGGATGACCCAACTCGATTCAGGTCGCCCCAACCCGGTCTAGGTCTGACCCGACCTAAACCGGCTTGGCTGGCCCGAACATGGTTGAGCCGTGGGCTCGGCCCATGGGGCTACAGACCGGCCCGCTAGCTGCTGTGACCCCCAACTGGGTGGCCCGCACAAGGGACTTTCTTCCTCCCGAATTCAAATTATGTCTGTTTGGTAAGAAATGGTGGTGCCACATGGTGCCATCCCCCTGTCAGCAGGACCCACGGGGAGTAGGTCCCCTTCACCATGGCTTTAAAGCCAGTGCCTCCTTTTGCGGTGCACAACGGTGTGCTGCCCTGCTGCTATCGCGGCCGACAGACGCCAGCCACCCCGTCTATCTACCATGGTGCCTTCGGGTACCGTCACGCGAGTGTCGCATTGGAGGGGCTTCTTCGGGCCAACGGGTGAGCTCCAGATGTCCGTTTTCCCTTTTAAACGCACCTACAGGCCTCCCGGGATACTGTTGTCGCAGTGTGGCTCCCGGATTCAAGATTTCATTGAGTTGAAAATCCGACCCCAAAGAACATGTCAAAAACTGAAGCGACAGAGGGTCCGGGACTTGTTTGTTTGTTTCGCATCCTTCGCATTAGTATCATATCAAGATGGAGTAAATAATACATCACATAAAATAATGATAAACCCATTCAATATCTTCCCACTAAAACCACCTGCAGTTTCATCCAATTCACAGATCAACTCATTTTGGTTGATCTTCGTTCATCATGATTTTCAAGAATGAGGGAAGGAAACAAAATCACTTGAATTTAAACAAAACCCATACCTCTGATTCGGTGGAGACATCATAGTTGTGGAAGAAGGGTCCATGTTTGAGGATGCCGTCGGCATTCGTCAATACCAAATCGGTTCCTCCGACATTTCCATTCAAGCCTCTGTTTTTAGTTGGTGGAAGATGTCGTGGCACTTCATCATAGGTACCTTCCTTCCGTGTAAAAAAACCCAATCCCATGATTCATTTAAATAGAGGGTAAGGGAGATTAATGAAATGTATGAATAATAAGGTTCATTAATGAGTTTTAATTAATGAACCTCTTAACTCTCAATGGTGTGGCTACAAAATAGAAGAGTCATGTGATTAAATGACTTGAAAACCAAGTGGTCCCTCCACTACCGCTAAACAGTTACTAGAAAAAAATAACATTTTTATGTTATTTTATTATTTTTCAAAAAGTCAGCAAAACTATTCTTTTCAACTGAACTACTATGGTCAAAGTTAAGTCTCCCTTAAAAAAATCACAGTGCTGCAAGTTCAACGGTGCCCCAGATTTAAATTCCGATCACCGGTTCGAAAGATAGAAATTCCCTCTTCCAAGTTTATTGAACATACCTTAAAAAAGTTCAAAATTTCGTTCTGGGCACACGGATCCTCAGAATCAAGCGCCGTCAAATTTCACAGACTTGTAATAATACCAAATAATTTTAATGAAATTATATGGATTTTTCAGGCCGTTAAATTCTCCCCACCTTTGGAATTTTCATCCCTAAAAGCTAAAACAAAACTAGGGGAATAAATCGAGGTACTAAGCACATATTCGAACCTCCTGCTCCCAAGTGCTCTCATGGAGGTTCCTATACTACCAACAAACTCGCTCTAGAGGAATTAACTACCCAAAAAGGACCTAATCTCGTTGATACTCTATTTCCACTAAGAACTCTACAAAATTTTCTCCATCATTGATGTCCAGCTCACCCCAGTCGATAATGTGTGATGGATCAAGAACATACCTACTCAGCTGCGACACATGGAAAACATTATTCACCCGGTGCATTTTTGGGGGAATAGCTAGATGGTATACCACATCACCTACTATAATTAGGATATGGGAAGATTCGATGAACCTTGGAGACAGATATCCACCCTGACCAAACCTCCATAATCCTCATCGGGGTGAGACCCGTAGGAAGACATGGTCTCCCTCCTCAAACTCCAAGGGTCTCGGTCTCCTGTCGGCCAAAGACATATTCCTACTATGTGCAGTCTTCATCCACTCCTGTATGATCCTCATCTTCTCAGTGGTAGTCCATACCCACTCTAGACCCATAAGTGCTGACTCCCCTGAGTCTATCCAGCATAGAGTTTCTTTTCATTTTCGCCCATACAGGGCCTATAACATAGCCATGCCAATGGTGGAGTGATAACTATTGTTGTATGAGGACTCCGCCAGTTACAGGTGGTCCTCCACACTACAGACAAAATCTAGGACACAAGCACAAATCATGTACTCTAGTGTCTTCATGGTCTTCTCCATCTAACCATCTATCTGAGGATGGAAGGTGGTGCTCAAATGTAGCTAAGTCCTGAACGCCTCCTGTAATCCCTTCCATAATCAGGATGTAAAATGAGAGTCACGGTTTGAGACGATTGTCAATGGAACCCTATGAAGCCATCGAATCTCTTATAAGTAGATTCATCCCAAGATCTCTACTGATTCCTTCTCTAGGATGGGTAGGAAGTGGGAATACTTAGTGAGTCGGTCAATGATCACCTAGATGGAATCATAGACCGTGGACATACGTGGTAGCCCTATCACGAAGTCCATGGATATACCATCCCACTTTCAATTCGGTACCTCAAGTGGATGTGCTGATCTAGGTAGAACATGATGCCCAACCTTCAATTACTAAAAAGTGAGGCATCGTGAAATGAACACTGCCACCGCTTTCTTCATCCCTGGTCACCAGTACTGATGCTAAAGGTCTTGCTATATTTTCACCACTCCAGGATGTACTGCCAAATGGGATGTGTGGAACTCCCTTAATACCTCCTCTCGATGTGTCATTGGTACCATAGTGGATCCTCTAAGGAGTATTATGTGCTCCCCACATTCATAAAATCCATCAGGAGTTTTTCCTAAGGATATCTGAGCACGTCGGGCCTCGTTGTTTATGTTTCCCAGTTGTTCCTCCCTGACTCACTAAAGGAGTGGGGGAGTAACTTTCAAATACTGGAGGTAAGCTGCTCCATATCTATCTATGAAGGATATCTACAATGCAGCTAGCTGCTCTACCTCCTCACTCAGTAAATGTAGACCAGACCTCCTGTTGAGTGCGTCTGCTATTATGTTCCCCTTCCCAGGAGGGTAAACTATCTCAAAGTCATAGTCCTATAGGAACTCTTACCATCATCGTTGTCTCAAGTTCAGGTACTTCTGTGGGAAGATATACCTGACACTCTTATGATAAGTGTAAACAATAATATGTTCACCCATAAAGTAGTGTCGCCAAATATTCAGTGCAATGACCACTAATGCTAACTCCAGGTCATGAGTAGTGTAGTTTTTCTCATGTTATCTCAACTGTCATGAGCCATAGGTGATCATTTACTACGTTTCATACTTACACTTTGCATTTCCATCTTGGTGGTCATATCAATTTCACTATCAAGGATAAAATTAAGAATAATGTCGCTATTTCAGGTGGCTGAACAAGATGATATTAACATGTAGATAGATAGATTCATGTTTTATAATAGGGATTCTATATTTTTTAGGGAATCCTTCATTAATTATGTTGATATTACAATATTTTTTTTATAAAACCTAATGGGAAAACACATATAATAAATAATTCATTTTTAACATGGGTGTGATTTTTTATTACATGGGTTATTTTTTTTTATAATTTCAATATAGCTGTACTTATTTATAATTTCACAATTAATTTATTACTATTCCCATTTTTATGATTTTTAGTATGATACTATGGGACTTTTTTCCATTTTATGATAACAGAAGTCACCATAAGTTAGAAACCTCTAGTATACACATAGGCATGAATGTGGCTCTGTGTGGAATCAATATAGAACCAAAAATCATGGATAGGTTATTACAATTAGAGAAATCAAGTTTTATTCATCTTTATCTTGACTAATGCAGCATTCCCAAAAATAATAAAAATAATTCTATATGATGAAAAATAATATTGAGTCTTAAAATTTGGAAGTGTGTCTAAAAAATGATATTAGGGATGTATCATCTCTACTATTTCTCTATTATCATTAAAATAATAATATTTAAAAACAAAAAACTTCTTTTAGACCAACCAATATATTATTTAACTTTTTCACTAAGAGATATTGATGAATGAAAATTACCTATAATTAAATCAATAAGAAAAACTCTAAAATCCATGGTACAAAACTTAAAAGTTAGGTTCTTATTTAATATATTGTTGAGTATTCAAATTATAACATTTCATTACCAAGAATTTTTTTTATTAATAATTTCATTAATAATCCACTCAATTAGGTGACCTTTCCACATTATTAATTTATAATCAGCTAATAATTCATGAAACAATATTACTATTCCTCTAATACAAATAGTTTGATACATTTTTGAATTAAAATTTAATCAAATAATATCTAAAAATAACTTTTACTAACTCAACTATGAATTTGGTCACCTAGTTCACCTATATAATTATAATTTACCTTGATAGAGTTTTTAGGAAAGTAGAATAGAATATGTAATGTATTTGAATCATAACTCTTAGGAATTCCATTACATGATAAAAATAAAACCATAAAATTATTTTCTTAACACCTCTAAACCATTATCAATCTTCTTCAAACCATTTCCAATTATAATTGAGTATGATTTATCTTCCATGATTTTGGCCTCCTAAAATAATCATGACTATTATATCAACATGTCTTGGGAAACCAACACATCCATAGAAATTAACCACAACATTGATGGTTGAGCTATGAATTAATGACATATTCTTTTTTCGTTGACATCCCAAAATAAAAAAAGGTTCCCATTTAAATAAATTATTCAACTTTCAAGTGGCCGCTAGTATAATTAGATTTAACCAAATACCCCACCGGCTAGATGATAGCATCCACAGGATGGAAGGTTATCATTGGAAAGAATGGATTCTAACTAATGGATTTTAGAGCTATCCAATTGGATATAAAATCATAGTTAGGGTCTTGAAAACACATTCTCCTATCCATTGGAGTAGTGGATTCTTCTTTAAGATACATCATGACCACTATCCTAGAAAATTATTTTTTCATCCTCACAAACACTTATAACCATCCTCAAAAATATTTAAAACACAAAGATAAAATATTTATAGGTTTAAATGAGGTGTAACATAAATAAAAGATGTCACAATTCTCCCTCACTTATGACTTCTAATCCCTGACAAGAATTACCATAGATTTGGTTGAACTACTCGAGCTACTACACCTGAATATCTATTTCCCACTCCCATGTATCTTATTTAAATAACCCATTTTACATTTAAACAAAACGATATAAGTGGTATTCCCTTATATCACCATATAAAATAATTCAACATTCTAAAATGTTGTCTCCACAATTGATTCATATGGCTTGAGATCAATTTCCTCACATCTTAGGACATACAAAAGATTAGGATCATACCTTTGAAGCTATGAAACATAGAACATAATATGTATTCCTTGATACTATAGAGGTATATTCAACTAATAGGCCACAGTCACAATGTGTTTGATGATCATGAAAGACCCAATGTACTGTAGTTCTAATTTCCCTTGTATTATATAATGTATATTCCCTATCTAAGGGGTCGCCCATAAGAAAACATTATCACCCAAAGAGAAATCCAAGGGTCATATATTTTGGTCAGTATAAGACTGATACCTATTATATTATATAGGAATTCATTTATGAATCAAATTCACTTGATCATAGGTCTCTTTTACCACACTTGTCACAATAACTGAAGACTTACCAACCTCATAGTAGTATAGTCATGAATGACATGTACGCACATAGAGAGTATCGAATGAATCCATTTGATTATAGGAATGAACTTTTTGGTTATATTAAATATTTAATTTATCTAATATCCTCCTAATCATCTCTAAAATATGTAATAAATTTTAAAGTATATCATTTAAATTCTAGACTATTCTCTTTGACAAAATATTAGTCTAGGGATGGAAAGTCATACTCAGCTTTAATTGAGTTCCCATCACCTTCTATAGGAGTTTGCAATACTTTTATGTGAACTAGACAACACTATTATATTCACCACTCAAATAAACTCCATACATCCATAAGATCTCTAAAACATAGTGCATTCCTACCTTATCCACTGATTTAATATTTGAAATATATATAATTTGATCTAGATTGGTTGAATGATCAACTATAACCCAAAACATATCATGGCCCATCATGGTCCTCAGAAACCCTATAAAAAATTATGTATGCACCTCCTCCCACTTCTACAATGGTTCTAGATATATCTTAATAAACCCTAAACTAATCATATTATTATCCATGATCTTATAAAAATTCATAGAATGGGATACAACGCCTAAATTATCCATTTTCATGTCAGGAACCCAGAATAATTTCCTAAGATCATAATAAATTCTGGTCAATAGGGCGTGAAATTTCAATGGTGAATCAGGAGAGGATTTAATCAATTCTTCCCTTATGGGATTTGAAACCATCACCCTACCATAAACTAGAAGTGCACCATGTCCACATAATATCCACCCTAGAAAGGGTCCATTTACCACCAATATCTCATGCATCATGACATACTATTAATAGAGAACATGATTTTCATTCACTTATTTTACAAAATAGTAAGGGATTACTACGGGTACAAAATCCACTACCCTATAATCCCAAGTTATTCCCACCTTATAGTCTTCCAATAAAGCCATGATATTTTATCCTACTTGGGAAATTATATCTCTATCTTCTTATGTAATATTATTAATAAAATATCTTAATAAATTTCCCCTATAAAGGATCATACTCCACATCAATGTCAAATAACATTAACTACTGTACCCAACATTTATAAGGAAGATTCAGTTCACTTTGGAAGAAAATATACCTCTAACACATGTGGTACATATACATGAAAAATATATCACTAAAAAGATAGTGACACCTTCATTTCAATTATTGAACTATATTAGGAAAACCTGTGTCTCGATTGAGGTATTTTTATTCATGATTCCAAAGATGAAGTGACCCATAAGAAACCACCTTATCACCTTTTATAAAAACATATCATAGGGAAATTATAGACACATCATAATACATTATATACTCAATTAAAGGATTGAGAATAATTTAGAAGGGTGCTGACATCAAACTCTACATAAAATTTAATTAGGCCTCTTCACAATGTTCTTTACTTTTCAAATGTGACTCTATTTTTGGTAAGCATAGTCTTGGGAACTACAAGGACTTAAAATTCCTAATTCAAGCAAATGTATTACCTATCCAACATGGGGAAACTTCAAATCTCAGACACATTATTCAATTTTTCCTAATAAATAATTGTATATACTTTCCCAAGATAAACTAATATTTCAACTAGATAAATAATATACCAAATAAATACCACCACCTATATCCAAAAGCTAATCTCTTAAAATGTATTGTAAATTCTATGTGCTCGAAGTGTAATCAATATATTCCCTATTTGTCAATCATGTTATTCTAATATCATGGAATATATTATAATGTCATTAATGAGAAAATGATAAAAGATTCCATTTACGGGTAGAAGATCCATAAACATTATCGGATCATTTTTCTATCCAAATGGCATAATGAGGCACTCAAAAAACCCATACCTACTCTGAAATGTTTTCATTCAATTATTGTACTCTATCAATCAAAGATGATGGTTTGTAGAATGTTGATAAATATTTGATAAACTTTGGTCTCACCTCAATTAATCAAACATGTTATATATTTGATGGAACATGTTACTCTTTCTCACAAGGATCTGATTAATCTTCTAGCAGTCTACCCAATGTTAGAGACTACCATCCTCCTTAGAAAAAACAATGGAGTGCCCCAAGGGGAATGTAAATACCCAAAAAATTTCATGTAATTTTTTTATTTTTATTGGAATATTACGAGTCCGCAATAATTGACGGTGTATGATTATGAGGTTTGGTGTGCCCGGAATGAATTTCTGAACTTTTTTTAAAGTACTTTCAATAAACGTGCGAGCGGGTTTTTATAACTTTTGAATCGGTTCTCGGAATTGAAATATGAGGGCACCGTCAAACTCGCAATACCGATATTCACCTAAGGATACATTTACCTCAATCGTAGTTGGTCAATGGTGAAATTCAGTTTTCACGTTTTTCGTGGAAATAAAAATAAAATAAAGAACAAATTTAGTTTTATTTTTGAAACCTCTCTTTTAATGTTATAGAGGTGGGGAGCACCTGGGCTAGAAAACCCCCATTTTCAATCATGGTGGTCGGGACCACCCGATCCCCTCTTAATAGGGGAAAACCTTTCAACTATCTATTTAATTAATTGATCCAACTACAATTAATTAAATGTGTTAACATTAATTATTCCAACGTAGAATTAAATTGATAAACCTATTTTAATTTATATTGGCTCCTCTTTACCTTTGAAAGGATTGGGTTGTCCAAGGATAATTGGGAGAGAGCCTTGGAGAAATTTGGAGAAACATTTCCTCCAAACAAAGAATTCCCTCTCCAACAAAGAACATACTATAGAATCGATGAATGAGGACGATGCTTTAGCCCGAATCAGAATCATCTTGCGGAAGTGAAAAACGTCGATGTCACCATCCCCAAAGACTTTGTCTTCCTCCTCACAGAATCTTCCATTGAGAAGTTAGGGTAGGGTTTACTGTTGCTTTGAATACCCCTTACTTGTCCTTGACATTCTTAATGATTCAAGAACAAATAAGGCACTTGCTACCGTTGAAACACAGAGGGTTTAGGACAAACAAACACGGACCAACCTCCTCGCAACATTTGTGGATTGTGGTGGTTTTAAATCAATGGAGATGTCCCGAGACGAGTGCAGATGTCTATGGAATGAAGAATAAGCCACCGGGGCATGCCCGGTGACCCGAAGAAAGTTGCTGGTGACCATATTAGTGACCGACACCCGTGGGGATTGGTAATGGTGGCCGACACTCAGCCATCCATGAAAATGGTGGCGGCATGAACACACCTCCAGAGAAGGGTCGCGGCCCATCGGCCATGGTGGAGTAGAGGCGGCGGCCTACGCACAATCGGCCGCATGAAGGGGAGGCAGAAACACGCATCTGCACCACCATCCATGCAGGAGTTGTGACACAAGGCCGCGATGGTGAAGGCAGGGTGGTCAGCTCGTTGTTGGCCGCCGATGATGGCGCGACGCATGACCGCACCGCGCAGAGGAGGCTGGCCGTCTGGCCAGCTGGGGAGTCGAGTAGGCCACCCAGCACGGATCGCCACTACGGGTTGTACCGTGGGCTATCCAGTGGGTCGGGTCAGACCCAGGGTCGTACCTGGGTCAACCTGAACTAGGTCGGGTTAGCCCAGGCCGGGTCGGGCTAGGTCAGTATGATCGGGTCAGATCGGACACGGACCAGTTTCAACCCTTTCCAGTCTTTTGGATATATCTTCATCTACGAGTGTCCATTTGAAGAACGGTCTGTGGTGGAAAAAACCATGGATCATGGAAGTCATTTTGGTATAACCCACTTGAGTTTTGGATAAAGTTGGGATGAAATCAGGTTGGACCAAACATGAATCCAACCAGGCCCTCGGGACTAAAATGCAAATAACTTACAGACTGTACATCTGATTGACACACCTTCTATTGCATTGATACCCCATTTACATAGATATCCTTTGGGATACATCTTCGTGGGACATTGTGGCAGTTAGAGTATTGACTTGTGGCTTGAGGAGGGGACCCTCTCAGAATCAAGCGATCTTAGTGCGAGAACCTTGTAGCTGGCTGTGTCATGAGAAATGGATCCTATGTGGGTATGTGATTTGGGATCCTATGTGGGTTTGTGCTTTGGTATCTTATGTGGGTCTGTGATTGAGAGTCCTACATGGATCTGCTCTAGGAATCCATGTGGAACTACTCTAGGATCCAACATGGGTCTTCTATAAAAGGATCATACGTGGGTCTTCTGATTTAGGATCCTACGTGGGTTTGCCACTTAATAGACTAAGATGATTCAGTAGTTACATCTAATCATCTTTTCTACCACACCTAAGTTATACCGAGTGTGAGCGGAGTCCTTAACATCATGGTGATAACTTTTTGGTATTCTTCTGTGTGGCGTACTTTTGTGATACTTACCTTCATGGTGATACCTTTGTGCTATTCTTTTGTGTTGTGTACCTTTGTAGTACTTACCTTTATAGTGATACCTTTGTGGTATTCTTCTTTATGGAATTACGTTTGTGGTACTTACCTTTTTCGTGTTACCTTCGTGGTATTCCTTCCATTGTGGAACAGTTAAGCTTTGGGATAATGAGTTAGACCTTGTGTTTCATCCTGAATGATATGGGTATACTCGATAATTTAGGTATATGTATGACAATATACCTATGTAGGGTTTTCAATTGTTTTCATGATTTTGGGTTATCCTTTGTGGATTTTGTGAGACCTTCGAGGGTCTCAGGGTCCCTACTGAGTATCATTATACTCACCCCTACAAGGGCTATGCTCGCACCTTGTTGTGTTTGGTGCAGATGACGGATAACTCTGACTGAGGAAGAGTGTACCAGGACTAGAGGTGGCTCGAAGGTGGACATTAGACGAGGTGTACCATAGAGACGATCATTCGAGAGATGTACCTACCATTTAGGTAGGATCCTTGGTGGGTGATCACATGAGTTGTTTCAATTTACTTGTACTTTTCAGGTTTTTTGTACTTTCCTATTGGGCTTGTGTTATGGCCCCTTTTTCTTACCATACACACTCTTTTTACTATAATGTTTACTTGTGTTCGTATCTTAATGTGTGATTGGTTGTGTGTGTGTACATGTTATGAAAGCAATGCCTTCCCAGTTTTAGGGAATATGCTTTTTGGTGCTAGTCTCTAGCCCCTGGCCTATGGAAGGCGGACTTGGGGTAGTCACGGCACATGCCCCGGGGGACAGGTCATGGAAAATTGGTATTAGAGGAGTCGGTTATACCATAGAACATTGGACTATAATATTTTAACGGTAATAGTGTTATGTTTATTGAGTGTGGTTATCAGTTTAGGGAATCCAGTATTGGTGTCGCGGCCGACATATCCATACACCATGACCCTGACTTCTGATTTCTGACTCAGTGCATGAAAACACTAATTGCATGTGTGTTTCAAAAAGTTTACTTTATGATATTTTTGAGTAAGATCACCAGGTATAAATTATTGACCATGGCACACTAGCTTCTTTTTAGGATACCTCCACACAGATATCCAGCTAGGGTTCTGGGTATAGTACGTGATGATAGCCTACTAAGCAATGAGTCCTCGGTGTAGGGCCCTTTATTAGTAGAGGCACCAGTGGTGGAATCAGCGGTACCATTACCCATTGGGTCACTGATGCCCCCAACCCTAGCAGTAGAAGTTTCATGCCGCTTGAGCCCATTGCACGATTTTCAGTTTGAGAGGCCACCAAGGTTCAGGGGTGAGATTGACCCACATGTGGCTGAGGATTGGATGGAGGCCATGGTGAGAGTCTTCCTACTGGTTGGGACACCAGCTGATCTCATAGTGATCTTTGCTGCCAGTCTTCTACAGGAAGCAACAGGCAGAAGGTGGAGCTTGATTCTCTAGGTTCACGACGAGGTGACACTTCTCTGGGCAGACTTTGAGAGTCTGTTTTGGGCAGAGTTTTCCCAGAGGTCCTTCACGCAGTGCACATACAAGAGCTCTTCGTCTTTAGAAGGGAGACATGACTGTGGCTCAGTACTCAGCGAGGTTCACCAAACTCTCATGCTACTCCACTTATATGGTGTGGGACCCATTGTTCAGGTCTCATACCTTCAAGCAGGGAATCATGTGGGAGATCAGGGCTTCGATGATTTCTCTCAGCATCCCGACAAAGGTGGGGGTGTTAGGGCGATCCATCTTAGTAGAGATTTTTCTTGACGAGAAGTCACCAGCAATGAGACCCACCACCGGGCATCATGTAGCTGAGTCTTCTGTAGTAGGAAACATACATATGTCACAGAGGACCAAGTGTACCAGACCTACAAGAGGAAGATTGTAGGATTCAGGGTTGGTTGTGTGGGGCACCCAAGAGAGAGTAAGTCATGTGGGGAGCAGGCAGTGTTACGCATGCGGAGGGCAAGGTCACATGGCTCGTGACTACCCGACCTGCCAAACAGATGATCACCAGAGGGTCGAAATACCACCTAGGAAGAGACAAAGGTTCTACTGAGGAGGTCCCTAGTGAGCAGGCATATGTGGTAGAGGAGCTGGCTGTGCAGCTGGAGGTGGGAGACGATTCGAGGAGTTACCACCACCACTAGGTAGTCCACTCCGACCATAGGGAGCAGGTGGACAGGGATGAGCTCAGCTCCAGGCAGCTGAGGCCTATGATCACAGTGCTCCGGAGATGATATTAGGTACGATCTATGTCTACTCCACCTTAGCTGCAGAAATTATAGACATAGGTTCCAGTCATTATTTTATTGCCCCTACCCTCGTTCGGAGCTCGGAGATTCCAGTGATCATTATGGCTAGAGACTCCTACGGGATAGAATTTGACTGTTACACACTAGTGCCGACAGTTTAAGCTTACTCTAGAAGGTGATAGATTCAACTGGGATCTCTTAATAGCGGTGTCAAGGCATTAAGATGTCATCTTGGGTATGGACTGGTTATCTATTGTCCATGCTCAGATTGACTATATTAGGTGCAAAGTGTGGTGTGTTTGCATGGATGGGACTAGGTTTAACTTCACCAAGGAGAATGGAGGATTTTCAGCATAGGATGGACTTACCCGGAAGAGAGTGGAACCAATCACTCATCAATTGGCCAGACTTACCCTCAGAGTGGTAGATGTGGAGTGTCTGAAATATCATTTAGTGGTGGAAAAGTACATGGATGTCTTCGCTAATGATGTTCTAGTTCCACCACTTTGTATAGAGGTTGAATTTTACATTGACTTGAACCTCAAGAAAACACTGATATCTACACCACCGTATCAGATGGCTCCCGTGGAGCTTCGTGAGCTGCGGGTATAGCTGGAGGACTTACAGGTGAAGGGGTTCATCTGGCCCAGTGTTTCTCAATGGGTAGTCCCGATTTTGTTCGCCAAGAAGGCGGATGGGAGCTTGAGACTTTGTGTTGACTATCAGCACTTGAAACAGGTGACTGTGAAGAACAATTACCAACTCCCGATGATTGATGACCTCTTTGATCATCTGAAGGGATCACTGTGGTTCTCGAAGATAGACCTCAGATCAGGCAATCACCAACTTAGAGTACGAGATGAGGTTGTGCAAAAGATGACTTTGAGATGTTAGAATGGCCATTATGAGTTCTTGGTTATGCCATTTGACATGACTAACACTCCAGCTATGTTCATGGGACTCATGAACAAGATCTTTCTGCCATACCTTGATCACTTTGTAGTAGTCTTCATCAACGACATTCTGATCTACTCAGCTACCGAGAAGGAGCATGCCTATCATTTGCAGATAGTTCTGGACATACTCCAAGAGAACCAACATTATGGTAAACTCTCAAAGTGCCAGTTCTAGATCTGAGAGGTTCACTTCCTAGGACATGTCATCTCGTAGGCTAGAGTTGCAGTGGATCCAGCAAATATTGAGGCGGTACTTGCTTGGGAACCACCAAAGAGTGTGACGGAGGTACAAAGTTTTCTAGGTTTGGCCGAATACTACCAGAATTTTCTGATAGATTTCTACAGATTTGCATCACCTTTATTAGCATCGAGAAGAAGGTGAATCCCTTCATGTGGTTGGAGAGATACCAGCATAGTTTTCAGGAGCTGAGGCAGATCCTGACTAGTGCCCCTATCTTGAAGCTTCTGGAGGAGGGCATTAGGTATGAAGTCTACTACAATGAATCATGGACTAGACTCAGATGTGTCTTGATGCAGGAGTGAGTAGTTATATCACATGGTTCTCTTTAGGTGACACAACATGAGAAGAACTGCACTACCCATAACCTTGAGTTAGTAGCAGTGGACTTCGCCTTGAAGATGTGGCGACATTACTTGATAGTCGAGCGTTTTACATTTTACTCTAATGACAAGAGTCTCAGGTATATCTTCTCCTAGAAGGACCTGAACCTAAGGCAACGACATTGGATTGAGTTCCTACGAGAATATGACTTCGAGATATTCTATACTCTTGGGAATGGGAATGTTGTAGTAGATGCACACAACATGAGATCTGGAATACAACTGCTAGGTGAGGCGAAGAAGCAACTGGCCGCTTTACGGATATCCTTTGTGGAACAAGATGAAGCTACTTTTCTTTAGTCTCTTAGAGTCACTCTCCCACTTCTTCAGTGAGTTAGGGAGGCATAGAATGGGGATGCTAACTGTGATGCTTGATATGTTCAGATATCCACAGGGAAAGCATCTAATGGATTTGCTGAAGGTGGAGAGCACATCATCCTTTTCAGAGGACATACCATGGTACCAGGGTCACTTCAAGAGAAAGTGTTGAGGGAGTTACACACATCCCCTATAGAAGTACATCCAGGAGTGGTGAAGATGTACCAAGACCTACGACAACAAAATTGGTGGATGGGAATGAAGAAAGAAGTAGCAGAGTTTGTCTCATGGTGCCTCACTTTTCAGCAAGTAAAGGCGGATCATCAGGTACCAGTAGGCTTAGTTCAACCTTTAGAGGTCCCAGAGTAGAAGTGGGATAGGATATCCATGGACATCATGATAGGGCTTCCACGTACATACATGGGTCATGATTCTATCTTGGTGATCGTTGACCAACTCACCAAGTTGGCCCACTTCCTACCGATCAGATAGAAGGGTTCAATAGAGTGCTTGGGATTCCTCTATGTGCAGGAGATTGTGCGGCTACACGGAGTACCCTCGACGATTATCTCCGATCATGATGCATGTTTCACTTACCAGATTTGGAAGGGGTTGCAAGAGTCTTTTGAGACAGAACTTCGTTTGAGCACTACCATCCATCCTCAGATGGATGGCCAGACTGAGCGGGCCATTCATACTCTTGAGGACATGTTGCATGCTTGCATCCTTGAATTCAGTCGCAACTGAGAGGAAGACATTCCCTTGGTGGATTTTACTTACGATAACATTTATCACTCCACCATTGGGATGGCACCATTCGAGGCTCTGTATGGATGACCTTGCATATCGCCTTTGTGCTGGACTCACCCAAAGGAGTCATCCCTCATGGGACCATAGATGGTACGGGCTACCACGGAGAAGGTGCATATCATCCAGGAGCGGATGAAGACTGCATAGTGCTAGCAGAAGTCTTATGCCAACAGGAGACTAGGACCGTTGGAGTTTGAGGATGGTGACCACGTCATCCTACGGGTCTCACCTAGATGAGGTTTGTGAAGATTTGGTCGGAGCAGCAAGTTATCTCTGAGGTTCATCAGACCCTTTCAGGTCCTCCGCAAAGTTGGTGAGGTGGCTTACCACCTAGCACTTTCCCCTTAGTTGCACCAGGTGCATGACGTTTTCCATGTATCCTAGCTGAGGAGATACGTGCATGACCCTTCATACATCATTGACTAGGGTGAATGGAAATCGACGATGGGGAGACGTTTACAATGGCTTTAGTGGAGATTTAGGATCGATAGAAGAGAGTCCTTCGTGGGCAGTCGATACCTTTAGTGCATGTATGTTTTAAGCCCAAGAACCTCCAGGAGAGCACATGGGAGTGGGAAGCTCAGATTCGAGCTTATTACCCCCACTTGTTTTACTAATTTTTGTGAAGTGGCTTTCGGGGACACAAATACCTGATTTGGGGAGAATGTAAAGACCCATAAATTTTCATGTATTTTTTTAATTATATGGGAATATTACAAGTCCGTGAAAATTGACAGCACATGATTGTGAGGCCTGGTGTGCCCTGAATGATTTTCTGAACATTTTTTAAGTACGTTCAGTAGACTTGTGAGCGGGTTTTTATAAATTTTGAACTGGTTCTTGGAATTGAAATATGAGGGCACCATTGAACTTGCAGTGCTGATATTTTCTTAAGGAGACCTTCACCTTGACCGCATTTGGTCGAAGGTGAAAGTTGTTTTTCGTGTTTTTCATGGAAATAAAAATAAAATAAAGAAAAACTTTTATTTTATTTTTGAAACCTATTTTTAGAGTTATGAATGTGGGACCACCCAGGCTAGAAAACCCCCATTTTGAATCTTGGTGGTGGGGACCACCTAAACCCCTCTTAATGGGGGAAAACCTTTCAAATCTCCATTTAATTATTTGATCCAACTACAATTAATTAATTGTGTCAAATTTAATTGTGCCAACGTGGAATTAAATTGATAATCCTATTTTAATTTATATTGGATAATCTTTACCTTTGAGAGGATTGGGTTGGAAAAGGATAATTAGGATAGAGCCCAGGAGAACTATGGAGATTCATTTCCTCCAAATGAAGAATTCCCTCTCAAATGAAGAACATAAACTTGAATCAAAGAATGAGGATGAAGCATGAGCCCAGATCAGAAGCATCTTGCTAAAGAGACAAATGTTGACATCACCATCCCAAATGACTTAGTTTTCTTCCCCCCTACATCTTCCAGTGAGAAACTGAGGTAGGGTTTATTGTTTTTTTGAATACCCCTTACACATCCCTGGTGTTCTTAATGATTCAAGAATAAATAAGCCGCTTGGTAACATTCTAACATGGAGTGTTTAGGCAAAATGAACATGGCCTAACCTCTACGCAACCTTTGTGGATTGTGGTGGTTTTAAATCAATGGAGACGTCCCCAGATGAGTGCGGATGTCCACGGATTGAAGAACAAGCCACCGGGGCGCGCCGGATGACCTGAAGAATGTTTCGGGTGACTTTTCCAGTGACCAAAATCGGTGGGTCTCAGAAAAGGTGATCGGAACTCCGGCCAGCCATGAATGCGGTGGCAGCGCGACCGTACCTCCAGAGAAGGGCCGCATCTCGTCGGCTACGGCAGAGCAGAGGCGGTGGCTGACACACTACAGACCACATTAAGGGGAGGAAGAGGCACACATCTGCACTGCTGGGCATGCGAAAGCCATGACACAAGGCCTCGGTGGTGAAGGAAGGGTGACCGACTCGCTGCTTGCCGCTGGTGATGGTGTGGCGCACGACCGCGCCATGCGGAAGAGGCTGGCCGTCCGGCCAGCCGGGGAGTAGAGCGGGCCGCACTAGAAATCTGGGATGGACCCAGCAGGCTAGCCCGGACCCAGGGTTGGACCCAGGTCAGGCTGGGTTGACCCAAACTCGGTCGGATCGGCCCATGCCAGGTCGGGCTCGGTCAGTTCGACCGGGTCGGACTGGACCCAGACCAGCTTCGACCCTTTCCAATCTTTCTACCATATCTTGAGCTACCTGTGTCCATTTGATGAACCGTCTATGGTACCAAAAACCTTGGATCGAGGCGGTCCTTTTGGTATACCCGACATGTGTTTTGGATATAGTTGGGGTGCGACCAGGTTGGATCAAACACGAATCCAACCGATCCCTCAGAACTAAAAGACCAATTACTTACAAACCAGGCGTCTGATTGACGCACCATCTATTGCGTGGAGACCCCATTTACATGAAGGTACTTTTGGATACTTCTTCATGGGACTTTGTGTTAGTTGGAGTATCAACATGTGCCTTGAGTACTGGACCCTCCCGGAATCAAGCAAACTTAGTGTGGGAACCCTGTAGCTGGCTGTATCATGAGAAAGGGATTCTATGTGGTTATGTGCTTTGGGATCCTATGTGGGTTTTTGATTTGGGAAACTACGTGGGTCTTTATTCGAGAGTCCCTCTTGGATCCCCATTAGGAATCCACGTGGAACTACTCTATGATCCAACTTGGGTCTGATGTACTAGGATCCTATATGGGTCTGATGATTTAGGATCCTACGTGGGTCTACCTGTTAACAAAGTAAGATGATTTAGTAGTTACATATAATCATCTTTGATACCGTACACAAGTTATACCTGGTGTGAGTTGAGTCCTTACCTTTGTGGTGATACCATTGTGGTATTCTTGTATGTGGCGTACCTTTGTGGTACTTACCTTTGTAGTGATACCTTTGTGGTATTCTTCTGTGTGGTGTACCTTTGTAGTACCTACCTTCGTGGTGATACCATTGTGGTATTATTCTATGTGGAGTTACCTTTGTGGTACTTACCTTTGTGGTGTTACCTTCATGATATTCCTTCCTTTATGGAACCGTTGATCTTTGGGCTAATGAGTCGGACCTTGTGTTTCCTCATGAATGAGATGGGTATACATGATACCTTAGGTATTTGTATGTGAATATACCTAATTATGGTTGTCAGTTGTTTTCATGATTTTTGGTTTATCCTTTTTGGATTTTTTCAGACCTTAGAGGGTCTCGAGGCCCTATTGAGTATCGTTATACTCACCCCTACACAGGCTACACCCGCTCCTTGTTGTGTTTGGTGTAGATGACAAACAACGCTGACTGAGGACGATAGTACAAGGACTGGACGTGGCTCAAAGGTGGAAATTAGATGAGGTTTACTATAGAGAAGACCATTTTAGGGATGTACCCACCCTTCAGGTAGGATCCTTGGTGGGTGATCATAGGATCTGTTTCAGTTTACTTGTACTTTTCAATTTTCTTGTACTTTCCAGTTGAGCTTCTATTCTGGCCCCTTTTTATTACTCTACACACTCTTTTTTACTATATAGTTTACTTATGTTTGTATCTTGTTGTGTGGTTGGTTGTGTGTGTGTACATGTTATAAAGGAAATTCCTTCCCAGTTTAAGGGAATATGCCTTTTGGTGCTAGTCGCCAGCCCATGGCCTATGGAAGGCAGGCTTGCGGTAGTCACGACATGGGCCTCGGGGGACGGGTCGTGATAGGGAAGTTTTCAACCTAATTCATAGCATATTCAATAGATTTTATTGTTGATACTTTAAATATTTCAACTCATAAAATTATATACAATATGTTGGAATTTTTTTAATTCACACACCAGGTAAAATCTTGATATGAAACTCAAATCCACTATTTAGTGGGAATATTGATAAATCCACTAGAATGACATCTCAATGCATGTCTACCATAGGTGGAAAAGAGGAGGGAGACTCTATCTAGTCCACCGTAAGGATCATGTGATTCAAATACACTAAAAATATATTTCTGATGAGGATATAGTCCAACTCTTTCTTCCTCTATATTCCATTCACAAGTCAATATAAATTTTAGCCCTAATTAGATGTAAAATTCACTAAATATGTTAATAATCCATGCATGGACAATAACAACTTAATCTTTCCATTATATGGATCATATCAAAATATTTTCTCATAAATTTTTTGAATCTCTACACAAGATTGAATCCAAGAACTAGCCTAGGGAATTCTTGATTGTTATAAAGATGCTCCAATTTCTTTTCTAGGGGTGTATCCATAGATAATATATTAGAAAATAATTTTACCTATAGGTAAAACCTAGAATACACTTGAGGTGGTATGAATGAATTATAAACACCTGTATCAATCAATAAAACATAAATATTAGAAGAAAACATGATTTTACCTCTAATTATTGAGGGTCCCTATCTACCACTATCCAAAGACTACTAAACCATATTATCCCCAACAATGAAAACACTTGGATTCTATTAGGATCACGAGTCAACCAATTCAGTGACCATTGTGGGTTATTCACCTAAATGTGATGTTTTCCACTATAAAATAGTCTGAAATTCCTATGTGATTCCATGAATTCATGGAATAAGACTATTTCTTATAACACATCTTTCCATACTGGTGACATTTCTTGAGAGAAACAACACATTCATTAATATAGTACTCTCTCAGAAAGGAGATATAGAAACTAATTGGGGAATTACCCATATAGGGAGTCGATGAAACTCTACTCTACTTTTACAGTTAGCTGCTTCCTTGGAATCCAATGTCTAACTTTTTTTCATACTATCAGAATTAGAAACTAAAAATTTGTTAGAGAAATATCATGTCAATACACAAATAGAATGAGGAGATTAAGAACTCTAACATACTCAAATACCTTATCTATCATCAGTTCCATATGAGGAATTACAATAGAGGACATCTGATAATATTACTAGAAAATTTATTTCAACTCTGTGTGAAGATGGATCTCGAACATTATTTCCAACTATGCCTCATTCCCTACAAAAATAGTGGAATACTTAATAGGCTCAGTAAAGCATTATGAGTGGGAAGACACTGTCATCGACACCAACATGGGTTACATAAAACAATTAAAATGATATATATTTGATTCATCAAGGAATAAATTTTATAAGAATAGGTCCTTGATGGTTTTTGAAGTCATCCCTTCACATGTACTGGCCTAAAACCTAACTTCGCACCACTATCCATCATCTCCTTGAAGCGTATAACTTTCATTTTTTACTTTATAATATTGTAGAATCTCCAAAAATTTGATGATACTCATGATGAATCATTTCCAATCCTTTGTGTCCTAGGGGCCTATATTTACTTGGAAGGATTATGAATGATAGAGTTAAAATTCATGTTCATAATCAAACATCATCATCTCACCCCTATTGGATCCTCCACCCTGAATATGCATTAGAGAAAAGAGTCTCAGTAGGATTGGTTCAAAATAATAATCCATTGAAGAAACAAAGGGAATGTGCTCAGTTGCATCCTCATTTACAAAAAGAGTTTCAACTGGTTTCACATGTAATATATTTTGAAACATTGCTTGAAATGATAGATTAAACCATAAATAAATCCAAAAAATTAACTAGAAGATCAATAACATATCATAGTCACATGTAAGTATTTACAAAAAGGCTCAACCTAAGAGGATACCCAGTAAAAACAACGCATAACCTACTAAGCTGTACTGATCATCTAATATGATATTTTGATACCTTCATGTTATTCATAACCATATATACACACTAAATCATAGAATAACCAGACTCAAATAAAATAATGCATGAATTAATGAACCAAACCACATATAATAATTTCAATAGGCATTTACTTATTTGGGATCTATCAAGTGAGGTAAATAAGAATATAAAGTTTGATAATATGTTCCTAACTTTGATGAATTAATGTAAAAAAAATCCCAAATATCAGTATACCAACATCATTTTCTTTATACAAGGTTAATTTGAATCAATTGTAATATACAAAAAGTGCATAAGTCGCACTTTCAAGGAAACATTGAGGTCCACTAAAAATTGTTTTCTATATGCTAACATAAGTCCCCTACCCAAGTCCCAACAATCAAGTCTCATAAATACTTTTACACCCTAATAATTAATTTTAAAATAATAATATTATTGATAGTTGTAATAACACACAACACCGTGCTTTAGGAAAACTGAGATATATAATAAAACATTATTATTTAAAAGTGACCTAGCCATTGAATTTTAATGTATGAATATGAGTAACTAAATTAATAATTACATGTATAATGTTCATAATCAATACAATATTTATTTACTAATTATTTTTAAATAATAACTCAATGTTTAGTGAAGTCATCTTATGATCCAAACATTATTTTTATTCAAAAATGATTTTATTTCATTTTTTGTGTTGAAATTATAATAAATTTATTAAAATATTAGAAATTTAATTTTATGAAATGGAAATTATTTTTCAATTCATCATATCAAAATTAACAGAGTATGAAATTCTAGGATTTTTTTAGAAATGATTAATTTTTTAGTGAATTGTGAAAATACTAATTTTTTAAATAATTTAATTTCATTTTATTAAATCAAGTAATTTAAAAGTCTCATTATATTTTGTATTTGGTATTGAATGTAAATATGAAATATTTTATTTATAATCATATAATTAATTCCATTTGAGTTAGAAATATTCATGATTTTGATATAGGTTAGTTTTTATACTTAAAAATTATTTTTCTAAAAACGACTTTTCATTGTATTTAATGCATTTATATAAAAATTGATTTATTATAATTATCGAGATTTCATATTAAAATATGGATAACATATTTTAAATCATGAGGTTTTAAATTTGGTAAGTAGGTCCCTTTTTTGTAATTATGAATAGTAATAGTGGTAAAAAATATGTTACCTTGGATAAGGTAATATGGGTAAACATGGTTAAAACTATGAGATAAGGTCTCAAAATCAAGAAATATAATTCCTATAATAAATTGGGAGAGTATATTTCATTCATAATCACCCAAACTTTAAAATTGTTACATTTTTTTCATTAAATTTGATTATGGACTATGTAATAGTTTAACTAAAGAAAAATATAAATTGCACTGTCTTACATTATAATGTATCTTATATGTTCACATAGGGGATAAATACATTTTGAATGAATATTAAATATTATATTGGGAAAAATAAAATTAATTTAACAATGGAAATTTATTTCTAATTTTTAGTGATTATACCAAGAAATTCCAGGATCCGGTGAAAAACCGGTCCCAATAAAAATTTATTATGAAAAAGAAAAGAATGTCAGGAAACAAAAAGAGTATTACAATACCGAGAGTAAAAAACCCCACGCATATCTGCGTCCACCAGTGAGGAGTAGTAATTAGGGACCGTAAACGACCATGCCATATCCATCGCTATGATTGCCTTCTTGGACAAAGCATCTGCCACCTGATTTCCCTCTCTAAAAACATGAGAGACAATCACGTTTACGTGAAGAACATGATTGAGGAATTCAAACCACTTTGAAAGTATCCACTAAGGTGCATTCTGTGTCCTTGTTTTTAAGGCATGGACCGCAAGTTGAGAATCTGATTCAATCCATAGCTTGTTCCAATTATACAAAACATCATACCTGATTGTGTGAATAATCGCCCAGAGCTCCGCTTCAAAAGAAACACCAACGCCAATGAATTGATAAAAGCATCATTTCACAAACCCATGATATGTAAGAAAAACACCACCACACCCTTATGGGCCTGGTGCACCAGAAGAAGATCCATCCACATTGACTTTAAGCCATGGACTGATTGGGGGAATCCAGCAAATGTACCTGGTCATCTTCAGCTTCCGAGGCAGCCCAGAAACACTAAGTAACTGCAAAAACTGCATGTACAAAACACTATTATCCATCACACCAGATTGTACCTTGGAAGCAGCGTAGACCTCCTGGTGAATTTCCAGCATTCCAGACTGAATGGGAACCTTTCTGTCCTGAAATGATGCAGCATTATGAGCAGTACAGATGGTTGCAATCACAACCGCAACAACCACCAGGAAGAAATTCTACACCTATTCGCTGCATCAGAACCTGGACATCCTAGCGAGCAGCTCCAGAATCAGGAATCATTTTACCTGTAGTCCAAATAGATGACCAATGTACACCCACAAATTCCTGGCATATGAGCACCCCAAAAACAGGTGCTAGATATCCTCTTCATCTCGCATACAATGATGACATGCTGATAAAAACATAAAACCAGACATCTTGAGCTGATCATGAGTGGGAACACAGTTCTTCCAAAGTCACCATATAAAATAATAACGAGAGGGCTGAATGAACAAGGACCTGTATTTCATGAGCCATGCATGTGAATTACAAGAACCCCCCAGCCAACTAATAATTACCCCTACTAGTAAATTGACCATTCCTATTATGCTTCCATATTAGAGTGTCACAATCCATAAAAACATGGGATTGAAATTCCAGCTCCACCTGAGGGGGTATCATGCTGTGAAATAGATGTTTATGCATTAAAAACTCAGCAATGGAGAACTGGCCACCACCAGAAGGAATTCCCATACTATTCTGAAGCGTTCGATCAAGCCAATCCGTTCTCCAACAATTCAGGTTAGAGTCACGACAAACGAACAACTTTGTGTCATTCATGATCTACATGAAAGAACATTTGAGAGAAGCCCATACAGATGAATCAAGGTAATATTTATAACCATTCATTAACCTACCTTTGAATCGATTAACTAAAAAATAACTAGAAGTATCTTTGGAGATCATACCCCAAGTGAACATCCCAATGATCCCATCATTAAAACTCCTGAGATCCTTGACCCCAAACCCCCAAATTCAACAGGCTTGATACACTCCTTCCAAGAAATAGTAATGAGTTTTTGCTCATGGATTGACCCTGTCCAGATAATGTTTCGGACCAGGATTTGTAGCTCTTTGATGAGTCCCATGGGCCACCGATAGATTGATAAAGAGTAAAGAAATTTATATGTTATCACGGAATTTACATGGCATACCCCCCCAGCCATGGACATCACCTTTCCTTTCCAGCTGGCAAGTTGATTGAGGATACCAGAATAAATCCCCTCTAAATATTTCCTCTTCACCTTTCCCTAAAATATGGGAACACCAACATATTGAAAGGGAAAGGACCCCTTTTTAACCCCAAGGACTCTAGTTATCCTATTCTACATCACAGTCATCACACCATTTCCAAACACAATGAAAAATTTATCCCAGCTTATCGCTTGACCAACCACTTCCTTATAATGTTGAAAAAGGGCCTTAATGGAAGAAATAGTTTTTCTAGAGGCTTTCCCAAACAGTAGAATGTCATCAGTATACAACAAATGAGATGGAACAAAGTCATTCATACCAGCCTGAATTCTCTTATACATACCCATGATTGAAAGGTCATTAATACATCTACTAAGATAATACTCAGTAATAGAAAATAAAAGACCACATAGTGGGTCCCCTTGTCGTACACCTCTAGTACACTGGAAAAAGCCCCTAGGTGTACCATTATTAAGAATGGACAGCCTTGATGAGCAAAGGATGGTGCTGATCAATTTGATAAACTCATTAGAGAAACCATATCTCTTAAGGACCTCTAAAAGAAAGCTCCATTTAAGTGTGTCAAAGGCCTATGAGATATCAATTTTCAATGAAAATTCCCTTATTTTACCTTATTTCTCATGAGATTGACACTTTTCGATGTAGTAAATAGACACTCCTGCATATTCTTTCCAGAAATAAAACAAAATTGATTTTCAGAAATCAACCCACCAACCACCCGACCCAGCCTATTCATAAAGATCTTACTAGTCATCTTAGGGATAGTATTGCCCAGAGACACTGGCCTAAAATCCTTTATGTCAAGAGAATTATCCTTCTTAGGTAAATGTGAAATAAAGCAGGAATTCATCCCATATGGAAAGTAATAATGAGAGAAAAAAATCCTTGATGTCCAGGGTAAGATCATCCCACAAGACATCCTAGTGAGACACAAAAAAACTTATTAGTAAACCCATCAGGACCAGGCACACTCTCAACATTTAATGATAAGAGAGTTGTTCAAATTTCCTCTTTGAGAGGAGGGGTGACAAGAAACTAATTGTAATAATCTCCAAAGCATGATTTGATTTTCCCCACCATTCTATGTGTATTGACCTATCCATCATCAGAATATAATCCCTTGAAGTGCTCCACAACTTCCAAAGCAATCTCATTTTCAGAAGTATATAAATGACCATTAATACGGATTTTTTTATCCCTTGTTTGTTCTCTTTTCTCCGGATGCATCCTATTGAAAAATTTATTGTTCCTATATCCATCCCATAACCATCTAACATTCAATTGATTTTTAATCAATCTCTCCTTGAGTGTTAGAAGATCATCCAGTCGGTTATGTGCCAGTACTTCCTCTTGGGCAGGACTAGCCTGATGCTGGTTGTGATTCTGAACACTTGAAATCTCCTCCTCAGCAGCCTTGATATCAAAATAAATTTTAGAGAAAGACGTTCTACGCCATTCCTTAAGACTATCTTTTAAATATTTCAATTTTTCAGCAATCCTTTGAAGAGGACATCCAATCAGTTTAGTCCTCTAAGCTTCCAAAACCCTTTCCCTGCATCCAGGCTCCACGATCCTTCCATTTTTAAACCGAAAAGGCAAATGACCTGACCTTGCAACCAGTGTGTTAATGTCAACCACAATCGGATTTTTATCTGAGTGATGTTTAGGTAATGTAAATCCAGAAATCCCATTAGAAGCGTCTTGATCACACATATGAAAAAAGCATCTATCAATTTTGCTAGCTTGTCTCCCACTCCACATGTATCGACACCATCTAAAGTTAGCTCCAACAATCGGGACCTCAACAAGATTGCACTAATCAATGAAAATAGAAAAATTAGTAGCATCAATCCTATTGAAGTGTCCACCAATTTTTTCCTCAGGCCTCATTACCGTATTAAAGTCTCCCAGAGAAATCCATGGATGAACCATTTGTCTAGAAGTCACCTTAAGATCCTCCCATAATTCCCTTCTCCTGATATATGAATTGGAGGCATACACAAATGAAAATAAAAAAACATAATCCACAACACTGCAAGAAAGCAAAATACTTTGATACTTTTCTATGCAAGAATTAATACAGATTGATTCATGCCGAAACACCCCCAAATGATCTATCCAAATTTCATGCATGTCATGTGCAATAGACATGTAGCCCATGTAATCCCATTTAAAACCTTTCCAATTTTCAAAGAGCATCTTTGGTTCAGAAATTCCATCCAGCATAGGCTTAAGGTCCACAATGTAGTGTCTAAGGAATATTGTTCGAAATAAAATTAATGAAATTTCATAAAATTTATTATTTTGTTAAATTATTTAAAATTATATAAATATTGAGACAGGATAAAAAAGATGATATATTTTTGAAATTTTCATACATTTTCTATTTATCATCCAATTGTGAACTTATATATAAAATATAACCCTTTATGATTGAATTTTTTTTACCACAGTTAAAAATCAAAATAGTTATCAAAGTTGTTAAACCAACTGATATGATTTAAAATACAACATAAACCAATCCAAATTTTACTGGTTGAATGGTTTTTTAGAGTAATAAATATAATATACTAAATTATTTCCACATATTTAATCTTTCACTTGAATATGAATTTATTACATTTAAATCATTTTATTAGTTCTAAGTGTGTCCAATCCTCCATATATTAAAGAGCGCCCCTCCATTCACTTCATTATATTTCATTGAACCATTTTTCTCAACCAAACCCTACAAAACCATCAACATAAAATCCTTATACAAGTTATAAATGTGTTTTTTATTTCCAAAATTACAACCCAAGGTCCATTAAAAAGAGATCCGAAGAAAGTTTCTTGAAGATAAAGTTGTCATTTTCACAAAGATCTTTATTTTATTTCTTATATTACCATCATCAATTATGTCCTCCAAAATAGTATATAAAACATACTAATATTTCATTACGTTTATGTAATATTATTTATCCTTCTTGTTATACATCCAATGAGAAAAAAATCATCGCTCATGCGTATGGCGAGCTTCCTCCTTGTGAAATGATATAACTTGTTTTCCATCACACCTAACATAGATATCCATAAATAAGGAACTGATGAATGTAAATAATACTTTTGGGATAATAATTATTCTCAAAATTTAATATATATTATAAATCCTAAACATTTCACCCTTTAAAAATTGATAATGTCTCTTGTATATATTTGCACCCCAGTGTCTCTTTGAAGTGATTTGATTCATTTTCCATGTCCACCTACCATGAATTATTTTAAATAAATATAAAATAAATAAATATGATATTTAAAAAATAAATATAATATTTGATATGAAGAAACTATATACTATTAAAAATAACCACATGTTCTGTGATGAACATGCATTATAAAATGAAGTAGTTAACAACTGAAAAAATGATTATAATAAAGGATTGTCAATGAAAATGTTATAAAATGTTATAAGAGGATACTGAATGATATTATAAATATGAATATGGTAGTTTTATAATCTAATAACATGTTTAGAACCATTAAATTTCTATATTATTTTTATCATGAATATGTTTATTTCCTAAATCATATATCATTTATACATATGATTTTTTACTATTAATGTTTATTGATTAACAATGGAAATATTGATATTATGTTTCCTTTACTCCATACAAATATTTTTTAATATAGAATATTGTTTATGAATTTAATCAATTATTCAATATATATATATATGGAATTCATTTTAAATACATTAATATGTGAGGCCCATTTAATGATAGCCTCTCAATACATCAAAATGTCTCAGGAAAAAAACTAGTTGGATATCATTTTTTTAATTGGTTTCTGGTGTATAACATACCATAGGTTAAACTGTATTTGTGTAATGCCTCGATGGTAATGACACCATGATTCTTGATATCTTGAATTCCAACATTAAACATTTCAATCATTGAGAATTCAATTATTATTATCCATGATACTATTTTATTTGATATTATCCATGTATGTATTTCATGCTTAAATTATTGATTAAATAATTTTTTTCCTATTATTTACCTAGAAATATTTATTATGAATTTTTTTAATCATGATAGATTCTACTGTACATAACACTTAATTAGATATTCATCTAACACTTAATTTATCTCTTTTCCATCTGATATGAATAAAGAATATTTAAATGATTTTATAGATATAGAATAATTACTATTAATATGTTTTATAACTTATTTCCAATTTATGAATGAGAATCTTGTATACAGAAATTTATTAAGATATACTAAACTGATCAATATGTGGTGATACGATCCTTTGTATCTTATATCAATGAAATAATGTAGGTCCCAGATCTAGGATACTTTATTTTGGGTTCTTAAAGTCGGTATCTGAAAATTTTTAATATAATCCATGGGAAAAATATTTAGTATAATATAGATTAGGTAACATAACCCTATTATAGACTTTAATAATATACCTAATTTAAGTAAATATATTATAAAAGTTTCATTAATGTAGAGAATATGGAGTTTTTCTAGAAATGAATCCCTATCCAGATACTAAAAGTCATTATGGTTTTATCACATACACATCTAGGGATAATAAAATTTAAAATAGTTTATCGAGTGTAAAGTCCCACCCCTTATCATTGTATTGAGAGGAATGTGAGGCATTAATAAGCCTTAATAAAAATCTGGAGATTCCAAAGGCTAGAAATTAATTCTAAGGGCTTCATTAACATTTTAGGGAATATTTTCCCTTTGAAAAAAATAACAAACCCTCACAATATAACCAAATAAAACAATACATGATGCATGATAAAAATGAAAGGAAACTAAAACATTTAATTTATATCAAAACCAACACAAGAGTACCACAGTGGAAGGACACAACATTAAAGTAAATAGTGGAAGACGAACTAATAACACACCAAGACAACCAAAAGGCTCTAAGATCCACATGATCCATGCTCCAAATTCACCGAACACCCCAAGTATCATGAACTTGTGCTAAATACATGTGATAATTTACCTTTTAGCATGTCCTATTAGATGACATCTTTAAAAGAACCAAAGTATCAAATAAGGGGTGAGTACTAAAACTCAGTAGGTTTTCCCAAATGACTTCCCAACTCACACCACTAGGATAGACCATATTATCAACATTTATATAAAAAAATTAAATAAAAAATTTCCAAACCATTTATATCAAAATATAAACACAACCAAGATAAAAAAATTTATAAGAAAAGAATATAAATAGTTCTTTAAATCATTTAACATTCCATTTTGGCATAGCCTATACCTTTATACATAACCATGCATCTAACCATGCATTAAATCCATGTACCTCCCTATACTCGTGAGTTGTGAGGAATCCTTCCACTAAGCCGTCACTTAGTGTACCACTTTTATGGGATCACTTCACACCATTATCTGTCCCATCATTTTTATAGGGGTACTTCACAACCATATTCATCCCAATGCATATGAACACATGCCACACAACAATACCAACACATTCCAAATCCAATTATGTTCAAACCATTCAATAAAACACCAATATTTACATTGAAAAACATTTTTATTCAATGTATAAAAACCAAAAATTATTTTAAAATCAACTTTTCAAAATCTTGTTATCAAAAGCACTTTCCAATAACACCCCAATTTTGCAAATTCCATAAATTTTCACTCAATAGAGTTTCAGCAATTATTTCGCAGAAAATAAACAATCAATTTCAATTAAAGTAATTAATTTGACACTTTTACATCAAGTTCTATGATAGAGGAGTCGAGGGTGAATCCACCTACATCGAGAATTTTAGAAAAAATTATAAATGGAACAAAAAAATCATAAACCAAGTTGAATCTCCATGAACCCATATTAGATATCATCTCCTATAAACAAAAATACCAAATCTAAACATATTTGGCATCCATAACCTTATATCTGACCATAGAGGTCATATATCTAAGAAACTGAGAGAGTGGGAGAATTAGATCAAAGAAAAATAATAAGAACGATCAAGAACAATCACATACCATGAGAATCAAGCTTCAATGATCCAAGGGATGGATCAAGATCACTTCTAAATCGATGAGGAGAGGTTCTCTAAATATTGAGTGACCAAAATCCAAAGTTAGGGATGTTTCGGGGGAAAAAGAACTAAGACGTAAAAAAAGTTAGATCAATAATTTAAGGATCTAATATTGACCCGCACATAGTTTAGTCACACAGTTAGGAAAACCGTGCGCTAGAAATACAGTAGCCACTGACTTAAATATGGACCTCACATAGTTTCCACCCTCTATCTTTAAACCATGTGCCAGCCATATTGAAGCCATTATCACAAAAAATACCAATTACATACTTCAAAGAGAATGGTCTATACTTGGAAGTCACACAGTCTGGACAAATTGTGTGTCACTTGTGAACCTCCCAATTTCCCCTTTCTCACTATGCAAAGTTTCCTAAAAGTGTTTCATGGTTTCCACAAACCATGCACCACCTGTGCACCTGTATAAAGGCCCCCAAAACACTTTAATGGTTTTCAAACACTCCCAAACTTCAACCATATATTTTATACACATAAAAATTATAAATTAAGTGTCACTTTCTTGAAATAGGGGGGATACATTGTAAACACCATTGAACTTTCCATCCTTATAATGTAGAAAACCATCAGTATCTTAAAAGAGTTCCAGTCATTTCTCTTTCATCTTCTTCTGGCGTTCCTAAGCATCTTCTTGATTTTGTCCCTATTTCCAAAAAACTAACACTAGATTGATTCTTTTAACATGAAAGTATTTATCTTTCTTTCACAATCTGAATCAGGATATGTACCAATGAATCATCCAACTCTAGGACAACATGAAACCATCTGATCACAAGGTTAGGATTAGGCTAATACTTTTTCAACTGAGTTAAGTGGAACCCATTGTGCACTACACTCAACCGTGGTGCTAATTCCAACCAATATGCCGCCTATTCTACCCATTATAGTATCTCACAAGGTCATGTGTTTCTATGATATAACATGACTTGCTCCCCAAAATGTCGATGTCGATGACTTGGGGAAGTCTTCAAGAACACATGATCACTAACTACAAAGGATAACGGTCTTCGAAGATGATCCACATATGATTTATGATGACTTTGAGCTATTTCCATCATTTTTTATCAATTGATTATTATCCATTGAATCTTGAACAATGCTCATACCAACCAGTGAATTTACACCTATTTCCACCCAATAAAGTGGATAATGATAAGCATTCCTATACAATGCATCAAAGGGATCCATACGCAATGAGGCCTGATAGTTATTGTTACATGATAACTCCACTATGGGTATTCGATTTTCCCATGATCATCAAAAATCTATTGCACAATTCCACAACATGTCTTCCAATGCCTATATCATCAGTTCAGATTGGTCATCCTTATGAGGATGACATGTTGCACTTATAGTCAAATTAGTACGAATGACTTTCTATAAGGATTTAAAAAAATTAGATGTGAAACTCAAATCTCTATCTGATAAAACCAAAAAAGATATTCCAGTTATCTTTAACACTTCTTAGATATAGATTTTGGAAAGATCCTTCATCGTATAATCTTTAGGAGTAGGGATGAAATGAGCTGACTTGGTATGTCAATCCACTATCACCCATATGAAATCATGTTTATGAATCATTCTTGCAAGACCTATAACAAAATCAATAGTTATAGTAACTATTTCCACACTATAATATGTAAAGACTATAAAATACATGTTTATCGATGATGTTATTCCTTAACATAATGAAAAGTTTAGTATATGAATACAAACTCAGTGACTTTTGGTTTCATACCATTCCACGAAAACTACAAATTTAATGTTTTATTAATATTTTATATTCATGGATGTAAATACCATCTTGAATGGTGGTAAGCATGAATAAGTTTCTCTTGAGAAGTCATAGGTTTAATCATACGATCTTGAAACCACAAAACTGAACTCACATCTATCATCCATCCCTCAGTGGTATCCCTACCATTGAGTTTTGACCTCATATAGGAATATTCTACATTAGATGTGTATTCCTCCATTACCAGATTTACCAAATTAGGAACAACTGATACTGAAAGGAGAACCATAGAATCAACTCAGTCTATGAATTCCACATGAATATCATCTAGTAACTACATTAGTTTCCACTCATCTGAAGAATATTTTTACAACTAAGTGTAAGAATTTCTGGTTAATGCATCAGCCACTGAACTTCCTTCCCTAGTGTATAAATCATGTCACAGTCCAACATTTAGAGATAAATCATCCATATTCATTTTGTCAGATTTAAACCCCTTTGTGACAAAATGTTCTTAAATATCTTACAATCCGAGAACATAATTAATTTCTCACCAAATAAAAAATGCCACCATATTTTTAAGTCATAGACAACTGAATATAACTCCAAATCATGTGTTGGGTAGTTCTTCTCATTAAATCTTAAATTACTTAATAAATAAGCCACAACATGGTCACCTTTTAGGAGAAAACCCCCCAAACCAAATCTTAAAGTATCACAACACACCATGTACCCTTATCCTGATTCTGAAAAAATCATGATCTCTGTGGATGTAAGGTGAACCTTTATCTCTTGAAAATATTTCTATAATTCCTCACTCCATTGGAATGGAACATTATTCTTTTTAAAATCCTTCATTAGGGAGGATAGCCTTTATAATTCATGAAAAAAACATTTGTAATAATCAGCGACACCAAGAAAACTTCATATTTCAAAGACGTTCTTCGGTGGTTTCCAAGAGATAATAGTTTACATCTTCTCAAGATATAATAAAACACCTCTTTCTGAAATTGAATTGCTAATAAAGTGTTCATATTGTATACAAAAAACTAACTTTTATAATTTGGCATAAAAAGTAGTCACTCAAGATTTCCAACACTATCTCCAAGTGTTGCTCATGCTCAGCCCTTGACCTCGAATATACCAGTATGTCATCCAAAAATACAAAAACAAAATAATCTATATATCACTGAAATATTTTATTGATCAATTCCATAAATACTAATGGTGAATTCTTCAGACCTAAAGGCATTACCATGTATTCATAATGTCCATCTCTGCTTATCAAAGCTATATTCATAATATCATCCTTCCAAACTCTCAATTGGTGATATCCTAATCACAACATAACTTTAGAGAACCAATGAGATCCCCATAATTGATCGAATAGATAATAAATGAGTGGAAGTGGAACTAGTTCATTATCATAACATGGTTAATCTTACTTTAATCCATAAACATCCTTAGAAGTTCCATCAGCTTTCTTCATGAACAATATTGGTGCTTCCCATAGAGATATGCATGGACGAATGAAACCCTTTCTTTCTTGATCTTCCAACAACACATTTAGTTCCCTTAATTATTTTGGTTCCATTCAATAATATGAAAGTGGGATAGGATTGGTCCCTGGAAGGAGATTAATGGTGAAATATATATCACTTAATGATGGTAACCTAGATAAATATTTGGGAATCACACTAGGAAACTAGTCCATGACAGTTTGAAATATTTTATTCTCAATATTTTCTCTCGATGACAAGATCAAAGTTGTCATCTGGTAGGAAATAATTCCAACTAAATGTGGAAACAAGCTTGTTGCACAACTCTTCTGATTCCTTTCTCCATTAAATAGATGCTTGACACCAGCCCCAATCTCGAAATGAATAGTTTTTATATAACATTTGATGTGAGACTTGACCATTATCAACCAATCTATACCCAAGATTAAATCATATACATCCATCTACAGCATAGAGAAATACCATTTCATCTCATCTCCATCAAACATTATAGAAGGTTCTCTACATAGAAAGGCTCGACATTCTGTTTCCCCAAGAGGAGTTTGATGTTTTATTACAGAGGGCATCATCTTAAGTTTCAAACTCATCAAATCAACAAAATAAGAATAAATAAATAAAAGTGATGCATTAGACTCAAATAGCACTTGAATGAGGTTATAATTCAAAATAATCATACCTCTCACCATAGATGGCCCCACTAGATCATCCACAATCACCTGATCAGCTCCATATAATTGCTTCATCAATGCACATTGTTTTTGTTGCTCTATTGAGATTTCACTTCCAAAGGATTCATGGTATTTCTAGAATAACCTTGTCTAGCTATGTTTTTCCAATGAGGTTGGATCTGTAGTCCTTGTACCATCAAAGAATACGATTTCTACGACACCTGATAAGTGTCTCGAGCACCTGACCATACTGCACTATGATAATAGAACTGAATATTCCCTATCTAGCTACAGCTTTGGCATGCTCTAGGTTGTGTCATACAATCTCTCTTTATGTGGTCAAGTGAACCACATTGGAAACAACCTATTTTTCTCTTGGGACGTAGAGGAAGGTTTATTGATCCAGCTATATGATTATGATTCACACTCCCATTTTTGAAGTAGGTGCCCCTATTCCTCTTTCTCCCAACATTAGTGTTCCCACCATTTCCCATGGGTATTAACACACTTCCTCCTCCCTTAGATCCTGAGATTTCCCATTTGGCCACCATCACTCTATTCACCATTTTTGTATAGTCTATGATACAGAGAAAATATATCTTAAAGAGAATCTCCTACCTTAGAACCAATTCAAATATGTTCCTTTAAGGATTCACTAGCCGCAACCTTAGGTAAAAAATGTACTGAATTAATGAATTTAGCTACGCACTCGGTGAAAGATATATTTTCTACCTCAGGCTAAAAAAATATGTTATTATCTAAATCATTAACGTGTAAAGATATAATTGTTTTTTTAATAGTTACTTAAAATAATCCCAACTAAGGCCTTGATATTCTTTCATCTTCATCGTTAGATCCTGCCACTGGCATGCACGATAATCGAGCATATATGTTTCCAGTTTGAAATTTAGCTCTGTTGGTGTAAAGATGATATCGAAGTTATGATTCATCCAGTTCAACAACACCTATAGCTTTTCTGGATCAGAATCACCCCATAAGATGGGTGGATTATTCTTCTGTAACAGGACAAAATGATCCACTTTCCTTGGCTCATCCCTCCAATTCTCTGTTTATATATATTGAAACTCTTGAATGGTTTGCGGTATGATTTCCCTTTAAAAAAATAATCAACCATAAAACAATATCCAAATAAAACACTACATGATGCATCATAAAAATGAAAGATAACTCAAAAATTTCCTTTATATAAAAACCAACACAAGAGTACCAGAATGGAAGTAATCAAAATCAAAGTATACAACGAAAGTGAAACTAATAACCCTCCAAGACAACCACAAGACTCCAAACTATACAAGATCCATGATTTAACTTCACCACACATACCAAGTATCATGAAGTAGTGATAAAGACATGTGATTCTTTACCTTTTCCCATGTCCCAGTAGAGGAAATATGAAATAGCACCAAAGTGCCAAAGTATGGGTGAGTACAAAAACTCAGTAGGTTTTACCTGATGACTTCCCAACTCACACCACTAGGATAGAACATATTAGCAACATTTATATAAAAAAATTTTATAAACAAATTTCTAAAAATATATATAATAATTTAAATGAAAAAAATATAAATAGTTTTCCTCAGAAAGAACATAAATAGTTATTTAAATCATTTAACATTATATTTTGGTGTAACCCATCCCTTTCCACAGAACCATACATCTAACCATGAATTAAATCCATGGAATCCCTATACTCATGAGTGGTGAGTCATCATTCAAATAAAATATCACTTAGTGGAACAATTAGATGGGGGTACCTCATTCGCTTTTTTCCATCCCAACCTTTTGATGGGGGTACTTCACACCCTTATCCATCCCAATGGATATTAAGAAACACCAAACAACCATGAAAACTCATTACAAATCCAATTGTGTTAAAACCATTCAATAAAACACTAGTCTTTCTATTGAAAACCATTTTTCTCCCATGTATAAAAACCAACAATTATTTTCAAATCAATGTTTTGAGATAATGTTACCAAAAACACTTTCTGATAACACATCAATTTACCAATTTCCACAAACCATCAGTCACAAGGGTTTCACAATTATTTCATAAGAAATAAATAATTAATTTTGAACAATGAAATAAATTTGAAACTAAGACATCAATTTATAAGATATAGGAGTCGAGAGTGAAGCCACCTACGTCGAGATTTTTAGAATAAATGATAGACAACCTTAAAAATGTCACAAAACCGGGTTGAATCTCCATGGAAATGAACTATATCTCTTCCACTATAAACAAAAAGACTAAATATAAACATATTTGGAATCCATAACCTTATATCTACCCATGGAGGTTGCAGAACTAAAAACGGAGAGAGTGGGAGAAGTAGATCTAGGAAAACTAAAAAGAATGATCACATACTGTAAGAATAAAGCTTCAATTCACCAAGGGACGGATCTAGATGGATTTTAAATTGATGGGGAGAGGTTCTACAACCTTTGAGAGACAAAAATCCCTATTTAGGGTTGTTTTGGTTAAAAAATGAGGAAATTTGAGGTAAAAATGACTTAGATTGACAATTTAGGAATCTAACTTTGACTTGTGCATCGTTTAGTCACATTGTTAGGAAAACTGTGTGCTAATCGTATGGTAGCCACTTCCTTATAGACGGACCTGACAATGTTTTTCTTGCATGTTCTCTAAACCTTGTTCCAACTGTGCCAAATCCACTATCCCAAAAAGACCAAATCCAAAATTCAAAGAGGATGGTTTGTACTATGAAGTAAAATGATTTGGAAATACCATGCATCTCCCATGTGCCTTCTACTTTTCCCATGAATCACTATGCATAGCTTCCTACAATTGTTGCACAGTTTTCAAAAACTATGCACCACCCATGCACTTGTGGGAAATCCAAAAAACACATTAAAAGTTATCCAAACACTCTCCAACTTCACCTATATGCTTTATATAAATAAAAATAATAATTAAAGGGTTACTTACTTAATACCGGTGGGGGTGTCTCATCGAGTATACCCTGACCATTGTTCTAGTTCATAGTGAGTGATCCCTTATTGTGCACTAATTTTATCACTTCTGAGGTATATTCTTGGGTTGCATCACATTATATTTTCAAACCATTATGAAATCATTTAATATATGATAATCATGGAAGAACAAGGATAAAAAAAGTGTCATACATTTTATATAAGGTGTCATGATTTAGGAATATTATAAATGATTTTTCAAGTTTATATTTTGTCCCACTATATTTATTATTTCTCACACTATGATATTTTTTTCAATGGATAGATCCAGAAAAAATCATGTCAATGCTTAATGTGATGGTTAATGGAAAGATTGTACTTATGATCCACCAAATGGAATGGTATATGGAAGAATAAAACACTTTATTATACATGATTAGTTATCTTGTAATTTAATTTACAGTCTATTTTTGAGTGAGTTTCCTAAAACACCTAATAAGAGGAAAATGGAGGTTCATGAAGACCACAGAGGGAAGAAGATTTAGCTGCCAACATGTCAATAATGTTGGAGGAAGGACCTAGGGAACTATCTCATTCAAACGAGAAGATGTTTTGGGAGAAAAAAAATAACTACATAGAGAAAGAAACTATAGAGGGAAAATAAATAGTTTTATGTAGGTTTATTATGTTTATTCTAAGGTGTCATTTATAGTTTAGTGTCTGATGTGTGGTGGAACGGGAATTATCCACGTCAATGCTATAGTCAATGGGAAAAATCCTAGACTAAGGTTACTATGTTATATTGATAATTAAAGTGGAATAGTTGAAGTGTTTATGTATTAGGATATAAGAATTATTATACTCTACTGATAATAATCATGAAACATAAAAGGTCCATTCTACAGTTTTTTTTTCATTAAGGATATAGAAGTATTTATTGAATGGTACCAATAAATTAACAATGTTATTTAATAGTATAGTAATGTCTTTTAGAAAACACATGATTGAGGGATAGATAACAATTATTATTTTCATGAAGTTGAGTTAATAATTTTTAGTTGGGATAAAGAGATGATTGACATTGATGAAGTAAATTGGATGGTATAGGTGACCTTGATAATGATTAGTGATTTGAGGAAAACTTAATTTATGATATAATTTGGTATAATTTCGGACTCATAAAATATATTCACTAATATTTTATTTTATTTAAGGAATACGGCCAAATTTATGTTTTGGAAGTAGATTTGTTTTCATTGAATTTTTATATTGATTTGGTTTTTTACTCAATTTTAAGAGAATATATGACCAAGTTATTCACTTGTTTAGTAAGTAACATTATGGGGTACTTTATGTTGTCTTGGGATAAATGTTAAATATCATCTTTAAAAAAATAAATGATCAAAAAATTTCAATTTTTTGGCTTTTAATTTTTTCATAAATATTTTGGTGGACTCTTAAGGTTAATATTTATCTAATGGATAATGTTGATCTTTGGGTTTTGTTATTTTTTTGAGATTATTGTATAATATTTATCTATATTGGATAATTTTCTTTAACTATTTTGGTTTTGGTAATTTATTTATAAATAATAATTGTCTATTCATTAGTTTATGGATCTTATGATTCATTAAAAGTATATTTTAGTGCTTTAGGAGTGATAAATTCATCTTTAATATCCATTTAATATAGAAAGAGATAAAGTGTCAATTCATTGAAGCATAATGAGAGGATGGAATTAAGCTTATGAAATGAAAATAAATCAAGTAAGTACATTTTATCATGTTCTTTATCATGATATTAAATGAATCCATCAACATTAACAAAATTATCTTACAATAAAAATGTTTTCATTTTACATTAATTTATAATATATGTATATAATTTAACATCCCACTAATGATAACCATCTTTGAGAACCTAACTATTTGTTATTTTAGTTAACCATTATGTTTCTTGCTTCCCTATTTTAATGATTGTTTTATTATCCATCTATAAAATATGGGTTTTCAAAAATTCTATATTCAAAAATTATCCTTTTGATTAATAACATAAAATTTATTGGGTGAAATTTATTTAAGGGGAGAGATAATGTAACACCAATAAAAATTTAGTTTACAATAATTATATTCTCAGTATCTTTTTTAATATGAAACATCATCTTTTAAGTGAATTGTGATATATTATAAAGATATTATTATTTAAATGTAACAAAGATTTTTAATTGGAGGGTATTAATATGAATAAAAAAACTATAAATTATATTTATAATGGTACTAATCAATACAAATTTATTGATTACTACACAGTAAATAATTACTAAATTCCTAGAGAAGTTAATTTTTTCTTAAAATGTGCATTTTCTTAAAAAATTACTTTGTTACATTTTATGATTGGAATTTCTAAATAATTTTTTCCACATTTAGAAATTTTATTTTTTAAATAAATGATCTTCATTTTTTAAATCATCATATTTTTATTATCTCCTTATATAATTTTTTGATTTTTCAGAAATGATCGAGTTCTTAGTGAATTGTGAAAAAACACTAAGTTTATATACTCTCATTCATTTACATTAAATAATGAAATTTATAAGAACAATTATATTTTATATTTTGTATTAATGTTACAAATGATATATTTTATTTATAATACACTAAATAATTCTATTTGAATCATAGATATTCATGGTTTTTATATAAGTTAATATTTATGATTAAAAGAACATTTTTCTAAAAACTATTCTTCATTGCGTTTTATGAATTTATATTGAAATTTTATTTATTCCAATTATATATATTGAATCTTGAAAATTTGTTACCATATAATGAACCAGCTAAGGTAAAATCAATAAGTAACCTGACTTGGTCTTATATATGGTGTAGTAAAACCCAAAGTAAGAAATATGTTTCATGTAAAACCTGGAAAAGGAATACAAACATGGTAAAAAGTGGAAGAAAGGGAACATATCAATAAGATATAGAAATTCGATCCAAATAGGATAAACCAAGATATTAAATAAGAAAAGTCTAATAAATTCCATTTGTGACATTCTATCACCACCAAACCATCGCTATCTGAAGATGACGATAACATGAGAAACTCGCATGATATGAAATGATCTTCCATTTACCTAAGTCCTGTAAAACAATATATACAACTACCCAAAGGTAAAATTTGGGTGTGATAAAAAAGTCCAGTAGGATACCACCAAAGAATCTATACAGGTTCTAATATAAAAAAAGCATTTTTATATCATTAAAATAAATCCAGTTTACAAATCCTTTTCGTAAAACAACAACATTTCTTAAATCATCCACTAGATTTAATAAAAAAATACCATACTCATTAAATCAGTGAATAATTCATGTAAATGATATATAATATGAATGTATAATAGTAAACAACCATGGATACATCATAAGATTATTATGTGAGAAAATAATCATGAAATACACCATCATTTGACAAACCAATCATAAATTACTAAGCACACTATTTAGGATCTAACAAAAAAATACATGATAGACATGAAATAAAATCCTTAATCCATGACTATGGTGGATGAAACCAATATAAAATCTATTGGAATTACAAAAACCAAAATTAAATAAAACCACTTTTGGAATTACAGACATAAATAGTGAAAAAATTATTTCATGACACATCCAAGGTTACCTAGTGTTTTAAGTTTGTAAAAAAACAATTAAAAAAGATTCTCAAATTTAATAAAACCTTATTAATATCAAATATGTTCCACATATAGGATTGAAAAACCATTTTAAAACCAAAACCACCTTTGAATCATTTCATCAAACCCTTTTTTTAGAAAAATAATTTTTAAAGAAAACCCATTAAGAAAAATGTATCTCTTTTAAAAATTACATTCTAATAACAAATAATTATTTTTCATTGAAAATCCCAATGTTAATTACAAAAACACAAAAAAGGAATGAATTAAAACCATTATAAATAGATTCCTACCTCAGTAATGGAGGAAACCTAATGAACTTTGAAATAAAATATTGGAAAAAATAAGACGATCCTTCAAAAGATGATGAAATAGTTACAACTAAAATGGATCACTAGAAAATAAAAAATTAATCATAATAAAATCTGCAAACATAGTCAATGTTGTTTCTGTAACTAATGGAAATTAAGAGATGGAATGGATTCTTACCCGAGATAAGAAGTGCCACTATACTAGAGAACGAATGTTTAACAACATGACTCAGAAGGAGAGAATCACCCAAAATCACTTTGGGAGTGCCTAGGGTTATATTGGATGTATTTCATATTTAATGTAGAAATAATAAATTGTGAAGTGTGATATAAACTTCTAGAATCGAAGTATTTGTGTTGTGAATCCCTATTTCACTATGTGATTTCCATGATTTCTATATATATAGAAAAAAGCATCGACTTAGGATACATTACCCCCAATCGATGTTTTGGAAATGTGTCAAAAGTTCATGTATTATAATTTTACATGATATGAACTATTTTCAGGACACCTCCCTAGTGATAGAATCATGTTGTGAATCATATTCAAGTCATTAATATGTCTTGTAGGCATTTTCCATATAAGGTCCTATAGAAGCTCCCAACATGACATTGAAGCCCTATAAACCTAAGAAAAAATCTCTTAACACTAAAAGAGACATGTATTTTTACCCATGGTGTTAAGAATCACCAAAGAATATATGATTTTTATCCCCAAAATGTCCTCAAGATCCAATTCTAAAAAAAAGAAGGCCACTAAGGCCCCATAAATAGTTCATACTCCCTTGCCTCATGGATATTTTTTATGCACTGAAATTGTAAATGGACTAACGTAATTGTTTTATCATTAAGTACCTTATCCTGAAAATCCAAAATTTGAAGCAGTTTCTCAAACATAGTTGTTCCTTCTCAAGAAAACATCCTCCCACTCAATCAAATGGGAAGGATTTGGTTGATACCTAATCAAATAGGAAACATGAATCATATCATGGATAAAATTTAAAATATCCAGCAAGTTCAAATGATATACTACCTTTACAAGACGCTCCAATATCTCAATGGGTCAAACAATCCTTGGTTCTAACTTATACTACTTACTGAATCGATAGTGTCCCATGAGAGGTGAAACCTTAAGAGAAACCCAATCACCAATCACCAACCTCAAACTCTAATGTCTAAATATGATGGTCAATATAGGATTTCTAACAACTCTATAACATGACCAGGCACTTCAATATAAATTTCACCTTTTTTGTTATCTCTGGAACAAGGTTCTATCCAATGAAAGACCACTCTACCACATCTTCCAAGAAGAATGGGGATTTATAAATCCACCTTTAAAACACCTCAAAGGGGGATATATTAATGTATTCCTGATAAATATTATTATAGGTAATATCAACCATATGATAATTATTTCCCATGAACCACAAAAATAAAGCACAAACATCCAGATCATATCCTCATGGACCTGGATAGCTCTATTTATCTTTCCTTCCATTTATAGATGATATACCATTATCAATTTCAATAGGGAGAACATCACCTTCTATGCACATTTCCAAATCCTGGATGTGAACCATGGGTCTCTTTCAGAAGTAATCAAAGAGGGAGCCCCATGATGTCTCATAACCTCTCAAACATACAAGATTTTGAGTTGTTCCGACTTATTCCTCTTCTTGATAGTGAGGAAATGATATTATTCCATAAGATGATCAACAACCACACAAATTTCCACCACCCCATTAGGATTATAAGGAAAACCAACAACAAAGACCCTAGAAATCCAACCCCACTTTGATACCATAGTGGAAAATGGATTCAAAAAAATATCATATCTATGGGGATCCACCTTAATACTTTGACAAATAATACACCAAGATAAGAAATATATAATTGTCCATATCATACCTGGACACCAATTCCAATGCCTCAAGTCATGATACATCTTGGTAGGCCTAGGGTGAATATACCAAACGGAATGGTGTCCACTATTCATCAAATTCCACCATTGAGAAATAAGAACAACCAAACTATTTTGATAACTGAGAGGACCATTGGGTGATAGAGACCTCTCAAATGAGGTCTGTAATTTCACTAAATAGATTGTACTTTGTGTTAGATACATGATCGAGCTAAACCTAATAATCAAAATATGAGTTAGCCTTTCTCAAATCCATGTACACCTTCCCACCAGTATCTTCCACTCCTAATTATAGGTTTTGGTCACTATAGAAGTGTGTGATGGGATATTCTCAAATATACTTTTTCCCGTGATTGATGATTAATATAAGATTTAACAAAACATTGAAATCATTGAACAGGGTAATTAAATCAAATAATCAGAGAATATAAATTACCCTGAAACAAGAGGAAGGATCATTACATATTATTTATAATTAATTAAATTAGTTAAGAATTATGTTTGTTGGAATTCTTTCATCATTGATGAATCTGAAAAAAAAAAATATATATATATTTTTGTGTCATTTATTTCTAGGAATAAATTATATATTCCCTCTAGTGGTGATCCACACACATTCCATGAATCTCCAAGTGCTAGAATAGTAAATCCTTATGCTTGTGTCATCCTCCTTTGATCTCTTCAAGAACCACTTCTAAATCATTCTCCATGATCTGATGAAGGAAGGTTCCTCTACATTCATGGGAGCATTATTTGGGAAGGGATTTCTCAAGGCTTGATAAGATTCTCCAAATACATGGTGTACAACCCAAAAAAATAAAAAGTTGTAATGATAAAATAAAATGACTAGGATTATATTTCACTAGGGTTAAAATAAAATTATTGTACAAATACCCTTAATTATTTATTTGAACCTAGTGAAAACCCCATGTAAAATAATAACAATAATAATAATAATAATATTTCATGGCCTGAACTTAACATGAAAATTAAAATTAAATATTATTAAATCATACAATATTAAATATTCATTATTTTCTCCCTAGACATTTTAAACTCGGTCCACCATTCCTCCCAAATATTTATTGAGACTTGAATAATGAATATTTATTTTTTAAATAAATATCACTACATTATTCTCAAATAAATAAATAAAAATTATATTCAATAAATAGAAAATAAATATTTATTAAATATTTCACTCACATTATATTCTCTTGAATTACTAGTGAAAAATTAAATGCGATCAGGAAAACATGAATAATTTTTAATCCATGTTAACGAATAATATTTATTCAAATTTTTATTTTATAAATAATAATATATTATTTAATTGAGATTCTGGATACACCTAGTGTGTGAACCTCTAGGTATCTCTCTTGGTGGAATTAGGTGAAGCAGCCTAAAGTCCAATGTTAGAATCTACCAACAAACCAATGCACCCATAGATAAAGAAGTTAATGTTTCAATGAAATAATACCTTATACAGATGCTTACTGTGTAATATAATCCCTTTATCACAATATCCAATATCAAGTAGGTTTCATGCCTGTTCCATCAACCTATGTGCTCGATGTCTCTTTCTTTGAATTTACAAAAATAGAACTTTCCAATATAATACCATGGATATAGATTTATTTAGGCTATATCATTTCTATAAAAGGACCTAAGATATTAACATTGAATAAAGAATATAAGGGATAAAACATTTCTCACATTATTCATTATTGAAATATTTCTCATGATTCACCCAACGTATTCAACATTTCCAAGAACATCTTTCATCATGGTTTTTATCAATACATAAAATTATGTGACTCAAAATAATCATTAAGAATAATCTTAAATTCTAAAGACTAATAGACATGTCTGCAAATAGGAACATCCAATGACACATATAAATGTGGATTTCCTACTGGTAGGTACCGTTATCATAATATCATATTGAATATTACCAAGGGAATACACCATCATAAGATTCCTACGAGTCATATGAGACTCCACCCCTGATATACTATATCATTTGTGTCCCTATAATGATATCATCCAGCTTTAGAACATATATTCAAGAATAAAGGCATAGAAATTTCGGGTTCTAATCATACCAGGGAACTTCTATGACCTTTTACTGTGACAACTACTCTTGGGACATTATCACATACTATGTTACACATAATAGAAATCATGATGTGATAAGGTGTTTATTAATATTCAAAAACCATGAATACATGTTATTATAAAGTACACAGAAGATGGTTCTAGGGCACCAACTCCAACATACCACCACTTGTACTAGATCCAACTGCTAACAACATTAATTATACTAGTTCTCACATGATACTCATGATTCTGGGGATATAGTACATTATTCAAGGGGTCTTCAATTTTATCTTCCATGGGTACTCTACTCACTTATGTGCTTTGTCTATCGGTGTAACATATGATCTTTTTCAAGATCCACCACTATAGTATTATTACAATATAATTTGATAGGTTCATTACTTCTAGCTACCACATCAAGATACTAGAAAAAGTTTTGAATCCAAACATCTTCTTTGGATGCATAATAACACTCTATATACTCAGAATCCTCTGTACAATCATTGACAAATGGCTACTTTGAACTCTTCCATCTCACAGATCCTAGGTTGAAATAGAAAACATATCCTGATCATGAATTCAGATCATTATTATCAATCAAAAAACTATAATCATTATAACAGTTGATTACCCGCTCCTCGTCTCATCCATACATGAGGAACATATCCTTATTTCTTCTTATATAGATAAGGATGGCGTTAACAGTATTACAATGTTGTTTTCCTCGACCTTCATAATATCTTCTTACAATTCTCAATTCATAGGAAACATTAAGTCTATTAAATAACATGGAATACATGATTGATCCTATCATTGAATCGTATGAGATCTTACTCATTATATCATGCCCATGCTGTGTTTGAGGACACATTTTTTTAGAAATATTTAAACCATGTGACACTGAATATAATCCTATCTTAGATTGTTCCATGCTAAATATATCTTGTATCTTGTCAACATATTTTCATTGACATAGTCCAAGAATCCTCTTGGAACAACCAGGAATGATATTTATCCATAGAATATAGGCTGCTTCACCTAAGTCCTTCATAGAGAAACACTTTTTAACCAATAATTAGCAGACTGTAAGACTTGAATGCCATTTTTAATAAGTAATATGTCATCAATACATACAACTAGGATAATGACCACATTTCCACTAAACCTCTTATAAATACACAACTCACATTTATTTTTAATGAAACAAGATTATATTAGGGATTCATCAAATCGAATGTTCTATGACCTAGATGATTGCTTTAAGGAATAAATGGATCTATACAACATTGAAATTCTTTTAGAATCACCTAAAGTAAAAAAACTTATGGATTTGTCATATGGACATATTATTGAAGGTTTCCATTAAGGAATTCAGTTTTTAAATCAATCTTCCAAATCTCATAGTCATGGTAAAATGCTATAGCTAGTAGAATTATGATGGATTTAAACATGAAAACTAACAAAAAGGTTTCATCATAGTCATTTACATGATGATTTTTAAACCCTTGAAACACTAGCCTTACTTTATAAGTATTTACATTACCTTACATGTCATGTTTTCTCTTGAATAACCATTTTCATCCAATGAGATTTACATCATCTGGTGCATCAATCAGAATCCAAACTTGGTTCTGATACATGGAACCTATTTTAAATTCATGTATTCTTTCCATCTTTTAGATTCAAGGATTTAAATTTCCTCCTTGTAGGATATAGGTTCATCATTGTCAACAAATAATGAGTCACCATCCTCGGTGACTAAAAAACCATATATCTCTGGTTCTCTTACCTCTCAAACACTACTACATAGTAATTGAGTTTCAAGAACTTCTTCATCCATAGGGACCATTGGAATCTATTCCTGTACCAAATCTTGTGTATCTTGATTATCAACTTAATCAAATTCAATACTTCTCCCACTATCCTATTTGAGGATTTTCTCCCTATAAAGAAAGACGGCTTGTCTAGTGACAGTCACTTTCTTGTTTGTGGGGTTGTATATGTAATATCACTTTGTTTCTTTAGGATACCCCATTAAGATAAACTTAACTCACTGGGATGCTATTCTGTTACCTAATACGGCCTTAAAAAATTCCTCACAACCCCATATATGGAAATATGATAAAATGGTTTTATTTCCACTTTATAGCTCTAAGGGAATTCAATTTTCAAACTTAGTTGTTACTCAGTTTAATGTGTATGTCGATGTTTTTAATGAATATTCCCAAAAGGATAATGGAATATATGTATGACTCATCATCAAACTTTCCATGTCAAACAATTTATGGTTCCTCCTTTCACTAACACCATTCCACTATGGTGTTTGAGGTATAGTGAATTGAGACAGAATCCCAAACTCCAATAAGAAGTCAATAAACACTTGGTTAAGAAATTCAACACGTCGATCTGATCAAATCTTATTTATCATCTTACCAATTTTATTCTCTACTTCATTCATAAATTTCATTAATTTATCAAAGGAATCTGATTTATTCCTCATCAAGTAGATATATCCATATCTACTCCATTTATCAGAAAAAGTTATAATGTTATAATATCAACCTCTTGCTTTTTCTAGAAATGGTCCACACACTTTAGTTTTTCCCAATCCAAAAATCTCGGTGGCCCTTTCACCCTATCCACCAAATGGTGGTTTGTTCATTTTTCCTTGTAAATAAGAATGACATATTTCATGTAGTTTTATGTAAAAAGACTCTAAACAACCATCTTTCTATAGCTTTTTCAAATGATTCTCGTTTATATGACCAAGATGGTGATTCTATAGCTGGGTGTAATATGAGTCGTGTGAATGTGATTCATTATTTATTTCCAAAACTTGTTTTTCATAAATAAATATATAAATACCATTATTCAAATGTGTCATATAATAACTTATTTTTACTTTATAAAAGAAACAACTTTTATTTCCAAATTTCTAAATAAACCCATCTATATCTAGGCGTGAAATAGAAATTATGTTCTTGGTAACTCTAGGTACATAATAAGTTTTTTTTAAAAACCAAAATCATTAAAATTGGAAATTAATGTTGGTACTCACTAATTGATCGAGCATATAGCCTCGCACCATTGGCAGCTCTCAGATCAACCTATCCTCTGGAAATCTTTTGGAATCTACTTGGTTTACAGATTTGGATACAGATTTGATCACCACAAGTTGTATCTAACACCCAATGTTTATATATTTAAACATTATACTCGATAAAGAACAAACCTTTAACATACCCTTTCTTCTGGGTTTAGTTCCTTTTCTAGTGACTTGAGTTTCCACATGAAATACATACTTCCTCATTTTCCTTATATTCATTTTGATCTTCCTCTTCTTGGAAGGAAATTGCTCGAGAGCTTTAGATTGTTTATAGTTCTTGGTCCCCTTTGCCTTGTCATTCTTTTTCATGTTCACTATAAGGACCATGGGTTTTTCATTCCCCATGTTCTTATCTACTTGGAGAATCAAGATCATATTTTCTAAAAGTCTCTTCTAATTATTCCTGATATGGTAATTAATAATAAAATTGAAGAAGGTCTTAGGGGGTGATGAAATATGAGACCTGTAAGAAACTCGTATGTGTGTTTAATCCATAAGTTGTCTAATAATAAAATTTATCCAAAAATATTGACTACATGAGGTGAAAGTATTGCATAATCTCCAAGATTAGTAGATAAAAAAGAATTATAGATATCATACCTCTCTTTAATCTTCTTCTTTTGATAGAGATCCCAAAGGTGAAACATCAAGCTATAATGTCCTCATGTTTCTTCAAAAGCTCCTTAGACATGGACAATATCATAAATCACTAAAAATATGTAGCATCATTTAGATATTTCTCATAGAGAGATAGATCTTCATCACTTTCCTCATTACCAAGAACAACATGAAAATTTTCTTCCATCACATATAATTTCCTTCCTAAACAATGATTAAACATAGGCACCTTTTCCACTCTTTAAAATTTGTGCCAGTTATAAGGTTGTGATTTTTAAATATGGAACTCAATGATATGTTTCATGTCATAATAATTTTTGTTTCTAAAAATAATATGAGGATAAATTTTAGTACCTTATCTAATAGATTTATAAAAATAAATAAATATTATATCTATTAGTCTCCCACTATTTTATAGAAACCCAACATCCCTCACCATTGGATTCAGAATATCTTGTTTATTGTATATCCTAGTGTAAAGGATCCATATTTCCCTTATCATTACCCCAAATATAGTTTTCAATCCACTTGAATAGTTTTAGGTAAGCATTTAAAATTTCGACTTCACTGACTCACAATTCCTTGATTTGATGAGTGGACTCCACAATCCTAATATCCTTAATTGTATTTCCACAACCTTTACCTCTTATATACACCAAGTCATAAATTGGAAGTAAACCCTTGATGTAAACTAATTTTATTTAACCTAAAACATTATGTTATAATTCCACAATAATTTAAAGCACCCCAACTTTGGCTGGTCAAGCACTTTTAACTATGGATTGATTTTAACTGAAGTAGTAGAAGGTTATACCAACCAAATATATATAATTTAGGTATTTTATCCTTTACGCATAAATATAAAATTATTATATATATCACAAGATTGTTAATATAAAGTGGATTTACTTAAGTGATTAACAACTTATTAGATAATATTTACACATAATCCAAATTATTTTAGTTCCATCTTGCATGCTCATTAATTTCAGTAAATAATGTGATTGAAAAAAAAACCATAAGGAAATAAGAGTTCAACTAATATTAATAAAATAATAGAGCAGTATGATCGTGAGATTTTACTAATGTTTAGTTTATCTATAGGTTGATAAATTAACCATTGAACTAGGGAAAAACACCTTGAACCAATTAAGGTTTGTGTCATAGATTTCCACCTATGCAGCTATGTATCTCTCTTGGATTTGTTTCATATTAGCTAAAAACTTGAACCACCTCTACTATATTGGTATCTCCATCCATTAAATATTATTTAACTCACACAGAGGTGAGGGGAAAAGGGGTTTGAATAAAATAAATCATGGGCACGCATGCACTACATAATAAGAGGAGAGAAAGAATGTATGCCAAAAATTTAATTTAATAATGAATTAAAAGGGAAACCAATCTGCTACAAAGGTCTGGCCTCTGATCATGATCATCCACATGCATGAAACGAATTACACATTTAAAAAACTAGCAATCAATTCTTAATCGTTCTTATTTAAGATAAATCGTTCTTGAATCAATTAATAACCATCTTTAATTAATCAATTATTCTGTCTTAATTATAATTCAAATTTTCTTGACATTATCATCCATTATAATTTTAAACAAATTAAATATATTCATTTTGAATTAACTATGTACAAAAATATACCTTGGAGTCAACACGGTGAATACCTGTCTAAATCTATCCATCATGTATTATAATTGTATACAGTTTTTTTTGTGACATATATCGTACATGACTTATCACATACATTCATGTCATGTAGTATCAACTTAATGACTATAAAAATTACTTGAATTTTCTATAATGTTTCATGTTTTAATGGACATGGTTTAAAACTGTTATATAATTCATACATGATATGAATATCTTGAACATTATGTATATATTAATTAACCATATGTATATATATACATATATTAAAACCCATCAAATGGTAAGTCCTATCAGCTTATTGAATACAAAAGAACATGTCTCAAGGTTTACATAATATAATAAACAAATTTCAAATCAACATAACATGGTATAAGTAAACGATATGTGCATATGAGATACACAGCTTGTACATATCTCGTCGTCTATCTTATGTACACACCTAGGGACTCATCATGTAAATCATACATTGGAAACATGAGTACATGATGTGTCCAATGGGCTATACATCGTGTGATCTCTGAATTACACACTCACCTGTTAGGTAGTCTATGTATTGAAAGACACGACCCATATTTGACTCAAAAAGACTACATGCCATGTACATGGGAAAAACAACGTGTACTCTGGATGACCATGTTCTTGTCTATCTTAGTCAACACACAGTGTAAGAATTAAATATATCGCAGGTCATCACTGAACATGGTTTGAGTAATTACTGAATTAACTCCTAAGGAATTAACCTCGAGTACACAGTGTGTAACTCTAGTTACATAGCATGTACTCATATATTGTCCGGCCAAAAACCTTGTCACCTCCAGATCAGTTCCATAATTTTATTTTATCATAAAATTACATGTTTTGATTAGATCTATGAGAAACTAAGTACAAAGAATCACATATCACAATATGAATTAAAATAATTTTTAAACATGAATTGAAAAACAAAATTACAAATGTGTAAATCATCATTAATATTTAAATAATTATAAATATAAAATTTTACCATTCTGGTAACAATTATAGGTTCAGGGCATAGTGGATGCCTGCAATGGCTAGTGCCCAACTCTTATTTTTTCCGTGATCGATGATTAATCCAAGATTTAACACAATGTTGAAATTCATGATCAATATAATTAAATAAATCAATAAATAAATAGAATTTTTTCTAGATCCAAAGGTAAGATCATAAAATATTATTTATAATTAATTTAATTAATTAAGAATTACCTTTTTTGAATTTTTTCTTCATTCGTGTTACTAGGAATACATTTGTGTTGCTACATTATTTCTTTGTAGGAATCATGTGCAGATTCCCTCTAGCGGTGATCCACCTGTATTCCATGAGTCTCTAGAAATCACCAAATGAATATCTGGGTGATAGCATGGTAGATCCTTGTGCTTATGTCGTCTGCCTTTGATTTCATTGAGAACCGCTTCCAAATCATTCTCCTTCATCTGATGGAGGATGATTGTTATCTATTCTTGGGATAATTCTTGGAGATGGGAGCTCTCTAGGCTTGATAGGAGTCTCATAATCTATTGTGCATAACCCAAAAAAATGAATTATTGTATTGAGAAAATAACAAAATTAGGTTTATATATTTATAAAGTTAAAATAAAATAATTTCACAAGTGCCCTTAATTATTTATTTAAACCTATAAAAAACCCCATGTCATGTAATAATATAATCATTATTATTTTATGACATACACCTAACTAGTTAATTAAAATAATATATTATTTAAGTACATGCTATTCAATTTTTATTACTTTCTCACTAGACAATTTAATCTCGGTACGCCATTCCTCTAGAATATTTTTTGGGCCTTGAATAATGACTATTTATTTGTTAAATAAATATCACTACATTATTCTCTAATAAATAAATAAATATAATATTCAATAAATAAAAAATAAATATTTATTAAATATTCCTCTCTTGTTATATTTCATCAAATATATGGTTAATGAATAAATGAGATAAATAAAACATGAAAAATTATAAAACTACAAACAAGAATAATATTTATTCAAATTTTTATATAATAAATAATAAAATATAATTTAACTGATATTATGGATACACTCATTTTGTGACGCTCTAGGCCTCTCTCTTAGTGGAATTAAGAAAATCAGCGTAAATTCAGAGGTTAGTGTCTAGAAACACGCCAAGAAACCCATAAATATTGAAGTTAACGTCACAACGTTATAATACCTCATTTGGATGCTTATTGTGTTATATAAGCCCTTTAACATAATATCTCAAATCAAGAAGGTTGGGTGTCATTTCCATCAACCTATATGCATGAAGTATCTTTCTTCAACAGTCCAGAAATAAAACTTTCATATAGAACATCGTGGCCACAGATTCATTTTGGCCATATCATTTCCATAAAAGTTCATGAGATATTAACTTTAATTAAATAACACAAGGGATAATTCCTTTCTCACATTATTCATTAATTCAATATTACTCATGATGCACCCAACGTATCTTACTTCACTAAAAACATCTATCATCACGGTTTTCATCAATTCATCAAAGTATGAAACTCATAATACTCATTAATAATAATCCTAATGTATAAGGAAAAATAAACATATTTGAAAATAGGAAAATCCAATGACACATATAAATGGGCATTTCTTACGGGTGGGTCTCATTCTTATAATATCCTACTGGAAATTACCCAGGGCATACACCATGAGAAGATGCCTCAAATTCTTATGAGTCTCCACCCCAGAAATCCTATATCATTTGTGTCCTTCAAATGATATCATCCGGTTATAGAACATATATTCATGAATAGATTCGTAGCACCTATGGGTTCTCATCATAGCAGGTAACTGCTATGACCTTTTAGTGTGACAACTACTCTTGGGAAATTATCACGTACTATGTTACATAGAAGAAAACCCATGATGTGATAAAGAGTTTATTAATATTCAAAAATCATTAATACAGGTTATCATAATGTACACATAAGTTGGTTATAGGGATCCAACTCTGAAACTAATATCATCTCAGTAAATAAACTCATCAGAGACCACTCCTCCACTGATTCCTTCATGGATTGAGATGGAAATTTCTAAATCAACACAGTGACGACCACATTACATTTCTTGGGAGTATAAGTAGTATCAAAATCAAAATTTTGAAGATACTCTATCTATCGCCAGTTTTTCAAGTTCATACCCATTTACGTAACTATATACTTTAGGATTTTATGATTAGAATAAATTAAAATCTTCACACCAAATAGACAGTGATTCCATGTTTTTATTACATGCATTGCCTCCACCAACTCAATATTAAGAGTATGGTAGATCTTCTATTGAGGGAGTAAGTGGTGAGAGACATAGGCCACTACCTATTTTCCCAACATCAATACACACCCCAAACCCATTCCAGAATCATCACATAAAATATCATATACCAAACCCAAATCTAGAAGAGTTAAAACTGTAACTTAAGTGAAACTCATCTTTAGTTCCTTTAAATATCTCAAAAAATCTTCATTTCACTAAAACATTACTTCTTTATAAGTTAAAGATATCATCATAGATACAACCATGGATAAGTCCTGAATGAAATGATTTTAATTACCAACCAACCCTAAGCATCTCAGGATCTCAAACACATTTTTAGGACACTCCCAATATATAACAGCTTTTATCATTATGGGAACAACTGATATTCCCCTCTCAGATATATCATGCCCTAGAAACGTTCATTCCTAGAACCAAAAAACACATTTGGAAAGCTTACCATAGAGATGGAATTTCTTCATGTTTCTAATGATGAAATCCATAGGATCCGTGTCTTCTTCCTTTGACATAAAATGCATAAAAATATCATCCAGGAAAACTAAAATAAAAAATTCCAAAAACCAATGAAATATCAAGTTCACCAATGCCATAATGTAAAGACCTGGATTTTTCCATTAATTTTTTTTTATTTTAAGGAATTTTACGAGTCTGTGAAAATTGATAGCACGTGATTCCGAGGCCCGATGATCCCAAAATTAATTTCTGATCATTTATTGTGTATGTTAAGTAAACATGTGAGCAGGTTTTTGTAAAATTTGAACCGGTACTCAGAATTGAAATCTGAGGGCACTATTGAACTCACAATGCCGATATTCTCTTAAGGAGACTTTCACCTCGACCACAGTAGGACGAGGGTGAAAGTTAGTTTTTGTGTTTTTCGTGGAAATAAAAACAAAATAAAGAACAAATTTTATTTTATTTTTTTAAAAAAACTCCCATTTGAATGTGTAGTGTTGGGGACCACACGAGCATAAAACCTCCCATTTTGAAATTAATGGTGGGGACCACCTGACCCTTGAAATCTCTCTTTAATGAGGGAGGAGACTCCTGGTTTTCTCTAAATTAATTATGCCAACATCAACGTAATTAATGGAAAACTCTAGTTAAATAAAGAAAATGTAATTTAATAAGATGGATATTCATATTTGGTGGAATAGGCGAAGTGCTGGAAAAGGTGAGAGTTGGGTGAAATTTGGAGAAACTTTTCCTCCAAATGAAGAACACCCTCTCTAATGAAGAACATACTTTGAGATCAAGAATGAGGACATCGCATGAGCCTAAATTCAGAAGCATGTTGTGGAAGCGACAATCATTGGCACCCTCAACACCTTCACCAACTCCATCTCGAGACACTTACAATGAGAAATCGAGGTAGGGATTGTTGTATTTACACCCCTTACCATGTTCTTGACATTCATCTTGATTTTAAAAACAATTATGTTACTTTCTACCATTATAATGCGGAGGGTGCGGGCCAAACAAAAAAGTCTTGAACCCTCTAAAACCTTTGTGGGATTTTTATGGTCTTGAATTGAAAGAGACATACTGAGATGAGTGTAGGAGTCTACGGAATGAATAATGGTCCACCGGAGCATGCCCGGTGACCTGAGGAACGTCGCCGGAAGGGCTTGGTAGAGGTGGCCGACACTCCGTCCATCCACGATGGATCCAGTGTGGTGGCTGACACACGGTCAGCTACAAAAAAGGGGTGGCAGTGTGGGTCCACCCCTCCGGGTGTGCAGGACTCTCAGCATGAGGTCATGCCGGCGAAGGAAGGGCAGCCGGCTCGTCGTCGGCCGCTAGTGGTGGCGCGGCGCGCGACCGTGTTGCGCAGGTGGGCTGGCCTTCTGACTAGTCGGGGAGCCGAGTGGGACCCAAGGTCCCGCCCTGCCAGCTGCTAGTGACACATGGCAGTGGCCGGTTGGTCACCCAACTTGAATGGCCCAGCCATTCGGGGTACCATGGGGCACCTCCCCTCAGGTGGGTGCTAGGGAGAACCCCATCGTGGGACCGCCCAGCCTTTGGCCAGCCACTGGCCACCCAGGAGGTTGGGCCACACCAGTGGGTTAGGCTGGACCTAGGGTCGGACTTGGGGTAGGTCGGCCCTGGACGATTCGGGTCGGGTCGGTCGGACCAGGTCGGACCGGACCCGGACCAGCTTCGACTCTTTCCACTCTTTTGGCCATAACATGAGCTACGAGCACCCGTTTGATAAACCGTCTACGGCGCCGGAAACCTTAGATTGAGGAGATTATTTTGGTATACCCCACATGAGTTTTGGAGAATTTTGGGGTATAGTTAGGTTGGATTTAACAATAATCCAACCGGTCCCTCAGGACTAAAAGGCCAATAACTTATAGATCGGGCATCCGATTGATGCACTGTATATTGTGTTGAGACCCCTATTACATGGAGGTTATTTGGAATACTTCTTCATGGGAATTCCTGGAAGTTGGAGTATCGACCTGTGTCTTGAGGAGCGGACCCTCTCATAATCAAGCGAGCTTAGTGCATGAACTATATGGCTGACTGTAACATGAGAAAGGTGTCCTATGTCGGTCTGTGCCTTGGGATCCTGCGTGGGTCTATGTTCGAGGATCCCACATGGATCCACTTTTGGAATCCACGTGGGACTACTCTAGGATCCTACGTGGGTCTGTTCTACTAGGATTCTTCATGGGCCTGATGATTTAAGATCCTACATGGGTCTGATGATGTAAGATCCTATGTGGATCTTCCTCTAAACTGAGTAATATGATTCAGTAGTTACATCGAATCATCTTTAATACCATACCTAAGTTTTCCCTGGTGTGAGTTTAGTCCTTACCTTCGGGGTGATACCTTTGTGGTATTCTTCTGTGTGGCGTACCTTTGTGGTACTTACCCTCATGGTGATACCTTTGTGATATTCTTTTGTGTGGAATTACCTTTTTGGTACTTACCTTTGTGGTGTTACCATTGTGGTATTCTTTCCTTTGTGGAACAGTTGAGCTTTGGGCAAATGAGTTGGGCCTTGTGTTTCCTCATGAGTGAGAGGAGTATACTTGATTACTTGGGTAAATGTATGGGCATATAGCAATGTAAGGTTTTCAATTGTTTTCATGCTTTGTGGTTTATCATTTGTGGATTTTGAGAGACCTTTGGGGGTCTAAGGGTCCCTATTGAGTATCGTTATACTCACCCATGTACGGGCTCCGCCAGCACCTTGTTGCGTTTGGTGCAGACGAGGAACAGTGTTGACTGAGGATGAGAGTACTAGGATTAGAGGTAGCTCATAGGTGGACATTAGACGAGGTGTACCGCAGAGACGACGATTAGAGAGCTGTACCTACCCTTCATGTAGGATCCTTGGCAGGTGTTCATAGGAGCTGTTTCAGATTACTTGTACTTCCCAGTTTTACTTGTACTTTCAGTTTTCTTGGACTTTCCAGTTGGGCTTGTATTCTGGCAACTTTTATTACCGTATACACTCTTTTTTACTACATGGTTTACTTGTGATCGTATCGTTTTGTGTACTTTGTTGTGTGTGTGTATAGGTTATAAAGGTAATTCCTTCCTAGTTTTAGGGAAAATGCCTTTTGGTGCTAGTCGCCAGCCCCTGGCATATGGAAGGCAGGCATGGGGTAGTCACAACACGGGCCCCGGGGAACGGGTCGTGAAAAATTGGTATCATAGGGAGTTTATACTATATAACATTGGACTCTAATCTTTTTTATGGCAATAATGTTTAGTGTAGTGAGTGTGGTTATAAGTTTAGGTCATCTAGTGTTGGTACGGCGACTGAAATATCCATACACCAGAACCCTAACTTCTGATTTCTGACTCAGTGCACGAAAACACTAATTGCGTGTGTGTTTCGAAAAGTTTTCTTTCTGATATTTTTGATTCAGATAACCAGTTATAACATATTATCCATGTTGCACCGGTTTTATTTCAGGATTCCTCCACGCAGACAGCCGTCTAGGGTTCCGGGTATAGTATGCGATGACAGGCCACCGAGCAATGATGACTCGGTTCAAGTCCCTTTATCATTAGAGGAACCAGAGGAGGCACCAGTTGTACCATTACTCGTTGGTCCATCGATGGAACCAGCCCCAACAGTAGAGGGTGCATGCAACTTGAGTGCATTGCAGGAGTTCTAGTGATAGAGGCCACTCAGGTTTAGTGGTGAGACGGACCCAAAGGTGACTGAGGATTGGTTGGAGGCCGTGGTGAGAGTCTTCCAACTGGTAGGGACACCAGCTGATCTCATGGTGATCCTTTCCGCCAGTCTTCAACAAAAATCTGTAGGCAGATGGTGGAGCTTGATGATGCAGGTTCCCGATGAGGTAACACTTCTCTGGGCAGACTTTGAGATCCTATTTTGGGTAGAGTTTGTCCCAGAGACACTTCGTGAAGTGCACATACAGGAGCTTGTTCATCTACAGTAGGGCATGATGACTGTGGCTCAGAACTAAGCGAGATTCATCTACCTATCATGCTACTCCACTAATATGGTGTGGGGCCCATTATTCAGGGCCCAGACCATCGATAAGGGACTCAGGCGGGATATCAGGGACTGGATGATTTCTCTCAACATTCCTACGTAGGCGGGGGTGTATGAGCAAGCCCTCTTAGTGGAGAGTTTTCTTGATGAACAGTCATCAGCAGTGAGACCCACCACTGGGTTTCACATAGCGTAGTATTCCATAGCTGAAAGAAGACATATGTCAAAGAGGTCCTTGAGGTCCAAACCTACATGAGGACGACTGCAGGATTCAGGGTCAGTTGTGTGGGGCACCGGAGACAGAGCCATTCATGCGAGGAGCAGGCAGTGTTACGCATGTGGAGGGTCGGGTTACATGGATTGTGATTGCCTGACCATCCATACAGATGATCAAAATATGGTCTAAGGACCGCCCGGGCAGAGACAATGGTTTGACCGAGGAGGTCCGGAGGGAGCAGGTGGACGTGGAAGAGGAGCTGGTCGTGCAGCTGGCGGTGGGTGATGATTCAAGGTGTTACCACCACCACAACCAGGTGGTCCACCATGACCATAGGGAGTATGTGGACATGGGTGAGCTCAGCTCCAAGAAACTGAGGCTTACGACCACTACGCTATGGAGATGATACGAGGTACGATCTGTGTCTACTCCACCTTAGCTGCAGTAATTATATCCATAGGTTCTAGTGATTCTTTTATTACTATAGCCCTCATTCGGAGCTCATAGATTCTAGTGGCGACATTGGATCGATCCTTATAGATTGATACTCCTACGAGAGAAGATTCGATGATTACACACTAGTGCCGGTAGTGTGAGCTTACTATAAGAGGCGATAGCTTCGGCTGGGATCTCCTAGAAGCGGCATCAAGGCCTTACGACATCAACTTGGGTATGGACTAGTTATATACAGTCCATGCACATATTTACTGAATTAGGTGCAAAGTGCGGTGTGTCCGCATGGATGGGACAAGTTTTACCTTCACCGGCAAGAAGGTATCCTTTGCAGCACATGATGGACCTACTCGGAGGAGAGTGCAACCGATCACTCATCAGTTGGCTAGCCTTACCCTCAGAGCGGTTGATGTAGAGAGTCCAAGCTATCTTGTAGTGCTGGAACAATACGTGTATGCCTTCCATGTTGATGTTTCGGGTCTATCTCCATGATGGAGGTGGATTTTTACATTGACTTGTACCCTCAGAACAACACTGATATCTACAAAAGCATATCGGATGACTCCTTCGGAGCGTCGTGAGCTATGGGTACAGCTGAAGGACTAATAGAGGAAGGGGTTCATCCGGCCCAATGTTTCTCCTTGGGCAGCCCCGGTTTTTTTTGCCAAGAAGGCAGATGAGAGATTGAGACGTTGTGTCGACTATCGGAGCTTGAACCAGGTGACTAGGAAGAACAAATACCCACTCCTAGGGATTGACGTCCTCTTTGATCAACTGAAGGGATCATAGTGGTTCTCGAAGATAGATCTTAGATTGGGCTATCACCAGCTCAGAGTATGAGATGATGATGTGCAGAAAATGACTTTCAGATGTCAGTATAACCATTATGAGTTTTTGGTCATGTCATTCATCATGACCAACGCTCGAGCAGTGTTCATGGGACTCCTGAATATGATCTTTCAGCCGTTCCTTGATCCCTTTCTAGTAGTCTTTATCAACGACATTCTGATCAACTCGGCTACCGAGGAGGAGCATGATTCTCTTTTTCAGATAGTTCTGGACACACTCAGAGAGCACCAGCCTTGTGTTAAGATCTCAAAGTGCTAGTTCTAGATCTAAGAGGTTAAATTTTAGGGGCTTGTCATCTAGAAGGAAGGAGTTGTAGTGTATCCATTGAATATTGAGGCGGTACTTTCTTGGGAGCCCCCCAGAAGTGTGACGGATGTACAAAGTTTCCTGGGTTTGGCCGGATACTACCGGAGGTTTGTGCCAGATTTATCTAGGGTTGAAACACCTTTATCATCATTGACGAATAAGTAGAAACCCTTTGTGTGGTTGGAGAGGTGCCAATGGAGTTTTCAGGAGATGAGGCAGAGGCTGACTAGTGACCCCATCTTGAGGAAAGTGGAGGAAGGCATTGGGTATGTAGTCTTTTGTGATGGATCAGGGACCAGGCTCAGATGTGTCCTGATGTAGGAGCGAGCAATTATCTCTTATGGTTCATGATAACTGAGAAAGCATGAGAAGAACTATGCTATCCATGACCTAGAGTTAACACAAGTGATGTTTTCCATGAAGATGTGGATACACTATATTATGGGTGAGTGTTTTACAGTTTACTTTGATCAAAAGAGTCTTAGGTATATCTTCTCGTAGAAGGACGTAAACCTAAGACATAAATGTAGGCTTGAGTTCTTCAAAGACTATGACTTCGAGATAGTCTATACTCCTGGGAAGGGGAACATTGTAGTAGATTGGCTCTGCAAGAGATCTAGTATACAACTGCTAGGTGAGGCGACAGACCAGCTAACCGCTTTGTGGATATCCTTTGTGGAATGAGATGGAGCAGCTTTTCTTCAGTTTCTTACAGTCACTCCTCCACTTCTTCAGTGAATTAGGGAGGCGTAACATGGGGATACTGACTTTGAGGATTGATGTGCTCAGATTTCTACAGGACAGACACTTGATGGATTTTCTGAAGGTGGGGAGCACATCAACCTCTTTAGAGGACGTACCATGGTACCAGTGTCGCTACAGGAGAAAATGATGATGGAGTTCCACACATCCCCTCTAGAGGTACATAAAGAACTAGAGAAGATGTGTCAAGATCTCTGATGACAGAACTGATGGCTGGGAATGAAGAATGTAGCATCAGAGTTTGTCTCTCAGTGCCTCACTTGTCAGCAAGTGAAGGCAGAGCATTAGGTACCGGCAGGCTTAGTTCAACCTTTAAAGGTCCCATAGTGGAAGTGGGATGAAATATCCATGGAATTCATGATAGGACTTCCACGTACATCCAGGGGTCATGATTTTATCTGGGTGGTCATCGACCGACTTACAATGTTGGCACACTTCCTACAAATCAGAGAGCAGGGTTCAATAGAGAGTTTGGGAAGCCTCCATGTGTAGAATATTGTGCGGATACATGGAGTAACCTTGAAGATTGTCTCTTATTGTGATGCATGTTTCACTTCCCGGTTATGGAAGGGGTTTCATGAGGCTTTCAAGACACAACATCATTTGAGCACCACCTTCCATCCTCATATGGATGGCTAGAATGAGCAGACTATTCAAACCCTCTAGGACATGTTGCGTTCTTGCATCCTTGACTTTGGTCGCATTTGAGAGGATCACTTGCCCTTGGTGGATTTTTCATACAAAAAAAACTATCACTCCCCCATTGGGATGGCACCTTTAGAGTCATTGTACGGTCGACCTTACAGAATGCCTTTGTGCTAGATTAACCTAGGAGAGTTAGCACTCATGGGACTAGAGATAGTACAAGCTACCACCGAGAAGGTGCAGATTATCCAGGAGTAGATGAAGATTTCGTAGAGCAGGAGAATGTCTTATGCCGATAGGAGATGGAGACCTCTGGAGTTCGAGGATGGTGACCACGTCTTTCTATGAATCACACCCCGATGAGGCTTGCAAAGATTTGGTCGGGGTGACAAGTTATCTCCGAGGTTCATCAGACCCTTTATGGTCCTTAGAAGAGTTGGATAGGTGGCTTACGGCTTAGATCTTCCACCTCAGCTGCACCAGGTGCATGACGACTTCCATGTATCCCAAATGCGGAGATATTTTCATTCCCCTTCACACATCATTGACTAGGGAGAGCTAGACATCGATGATGCAACGATGTTTAGGGAGGTTCCAGTGGAGTTTGAGGATCGACAAGAGAGAGTCCTTCGTGGGATATCGATACCTTTGGTGCATGTACATTGGCAGCATAGGAACCTCCAGGAGAAAACATTGGAGAGAGAGGCTCAGATTCATGCTCAGTACCCCCACTAGTTTTCCTAGTTTTTGTGATGTGGCTTTCGGGGACGCAAATCCTTGAGGTGGGGAGAATGTACAGACCCAGATTTATCCATGTAATTTATTTAATTATATGGAATTTTATGGGTCCGAAAAAATTGGCGATTTGTGATTCTGATGCCTGGTATGCCTAGAATAAATTTCAAAACATTTTTTTGGGTACGTTCAGTAAACTTGCAAGTGGGTTTTTGTAACTTTTGAACCACTGCTCGGAATTAAAAACCGAGGGCACCGTTGATCCCGCAACGCTGATACATTCTTAAGGATACTTTCACCTCGACCTTAGTAGGATGAGGGTGAATTTTTTTTCCGCCTTTTTCATGGAAATAAAAATAAAAGAAAGAAAAACTTTTTTTAAAAAAACCTCCCATTTGAATGTGCAGTGGTGGGGACCACATGAGTTTAGAACCTCCCATTTTGAAATTAATGGTGGGGACCACCCGACCCTTGAACTACATCTTTAATGAGGAAGGTGACTCTTGGTTTTCTCAAAATTAATTATGCCAACATCAACTAAATTAATGGCCAACTCTAGTTAAATTAATAAAATGTAATTTAATAAGTTGGCTATTCATTTTTGGTGGAATTGTGGAAGTGTTGGAAAAAGTGATAGTTGGGAGAACTTTGGATAAACTTTTCCTCCAAATAAAGAACGCTCTCTCCAAAAAAGAACATACTTCGGAATCAAGAATGAGGACGACACACGAGCCCAACTTTGGAAGCGTGTTATAGAAGAAAAAATCGTTGGAACCCTCATTGCCTTCACTGAATTCATATCGCCACACTTCAAATGAGAAATCGAGGTAGGGATTGTTGTTTTTATACCCATTACCCCATTCTTGACGTTCATCTTGATTTTAAGAACTATTATGCCGCTTGCTACTATTATATTGTGGAGGGTGCGGGCCAAATGAACAAGGCCAGAACCCTCCATAACCTTTATGGGATTTTGATGGTCATGAATCAATGGTGACATCCTAAGGTGAGTGCAGGAGTCTACAGAATTAAGAACGGGCCATCGGGGCACGCCGGGTGACCCGAGTCACGTCGCTGGAAGGGCACGGGAGTGGTGGCTGACCGCGACGATGATGACGGTGCGACCACATCGACGATGGCTATGAGACCGCGTCACTGGAGAAGGGTCATCGACCATCGGTCATGGCGGGGAAAGGGTGGCAACCGACGTATGGCCGGTCACATGAAGGGGGAGACATCACGATTCTGTGTCGTCGGGCGTGAAGGAGCCACGACACGAGGCCACGATGGTGAAGTGAGGGTGGCCGGCTCGCCACCATCCAGTGGTGGTGGCGTGGCGCATGATCGCACCGCGCGGGTGGACTGGCCGTTTGGCCATCCGGTGAGCCGAGAAGGACCCGGGGACCCGCGTGCCAGCTAGCGGCGCCACATGGCATCGGTCGGTCACCCGACCCGAATGGACCAACAGTTCGGGGAACCTAGGGGGTGCCTCCCCAAGGGTGGTGGCTAGGGCAGACCCCACCGCGGGGTCACCCAGCCGATGGCCAGCCGCAGGCTGCGCCGAAGAGCCGGGCCGCACCGGCAGTCCGGGATGGACCCATTGGGCTGGGTCAGACCCTGGTCCGGACCCGGGTCGACCCGAACTGGGTCGGGTCTGTCTGGACCCGGACCAGCTTCAACACCTTTCCACCTTTTCAGCCATAACATGAGAAACAGGTGTCCGTTTGATGAACTGTCTACGTCGTCAGAAACCCTGGATAAAGATGGTCCATTTGATATACCCCACATGAGTTTTGGATAAATTTGGTGTACGACCGGGTTGGATCGAACACGAATCCAACCGGGCCCTCGGGACTAAAAGGCCAATAACTTACTGACCGGGTGTCCAATTGACGCACCGTCTGTTGCACTAAGACCCCTATTACATGACTTTCCTTTGGGATACTTCTTCATGGGACTTCATGGTAGTTAGAGTATTGACCTGTGGATTGAGGCGCAGACCCTTCCAGAATCAAGCGATCTTAGTGCGAGAACCATGTGGCTGACTGTAACATGGAAAATGGATCCTTTATGGGTTTATGCCTTGAGATCCTACATGGTTCTGTGTTCGAGGATCCCACTTAGATCCACTTTTGAAATCCACGTGGGACTACTATAGGATCCTACGTGGGTCTTTTGTACTAGGATCCTACGTGGGTATGATGATTTAGGATCCTAAGTGGGTCTGATGATGTAGGATCCTGCATGGGTTTTCCTCTCAATAGAGTAATATGATTCAGTAGTCACATCTAATCATCTTTAAAACAGTTCCTAATTTATACCTATTATGAGATGAGTCCTTAACTCAGGGTGATACCTTTCCAGTATTCTTCTATATGGTGTACCTTTTTGGTACTTACCTTCGTTGTGATACCTTTGTGGTATTATCTTGTGTGGTGTTACCTTTGTGGTACTTACCTTTGTGGTGTTACCTTCATGGTATTCTTTCCTTCATGGAACAGTTGAGCTTTGGGCTAATGAGTTGGGCCTTCGGTTTCTTCATGAATGAAATGGGTATACATGATAACTTAGGTATATGTTTTGGCATATACCTATGTAAGGTTGTTAGTAGTTTTCATGCTTTTTCGTTTATACTTTTTTGGATTTTGAGAGACCTTCAGGGGTCTTGGGGTCCCTACTGAGTATCGTTATACACAACCCTGCACGGGCTATGCCCACACCTTGTTGTGTTGGGTATAGAATATGGATAATGCTGACTGAGGAAGAGAGTACCAGGATTGGAGGTAGCTCGTAGGTGGACATTATAAGAGGCATACCACAGAGATGAATGTTCAAGAGCTGTACCTACCCTTCAGGTAGGATCCTTGGTGGGTGTTCACATGATCTTTTTTAGATTACTTGTACTTCCTATTTTTACTTGTACTTTCAGTTTTCTTGTACTTTCCAGTTGGGCTTGTATTCTGTCCCCATTTTATTAATGTATACACTATTTTTACTATACAGTTTACTTGTGATTGTATCTTGTTGTGTGTTTGGTTGTGTGTGTGTATTGGTTATAAAGGAAATTCCTTCCCAGTTTTAGGGAAAACGCCTTTTAGTGCTAGTCATGAGCCCCTGGCCTATGAAAGGTGGGATTGGGTTAGTCACATCATGAGACCTGGGGGACAGGTCATGAAACATAAATACCACAAGATTGTCAGTGAGACCCAATGGTATAACAAAAAACATTAAATTTCCATACCAATTATTAAACAATATCTTATGTATATATTCTTATCAAAATCTCAACTGGTGGTACACTAACATAAGGTGTATATTGGAAAACCAATTTACCCCTCTTAGTTGATCAAATATATCATTTATCTAGGAAAGGTATACTTATTTAAATGGTCACCCAGTATAAATTTCAATAATCAATATAATTTTTGAGGCTTCTATATGACTTCTTTGGAAAGAGGATAGATAAAGACCCTGATGACATTCTGGGATGAATAAATCCTTTATCCTTAAGGATTTCATTTTTAACCTTATGTTTTTAAAACTCATCATGTTCTATATGATAATATGGAATATAAATGGGAATCATACTAGGTGGTATTTCAATGGTAAAATTGACCTCTATATATGGTGTTTAATAAGAAAAATAATCTAGAAAGACCTTATAATACAAACATACCAGAATAGGATGTGGACTATTAATTAAATGTTTATGGAAATAAAGAATCATCTTCAAAAACTAACATGAGATCACCCATTATATAGAAGAACATGCCCTCCTCTCCACAACCTAGAATTTCACTCATCCTAACAGTCATGAGTGACTCCATTTGAAGATAAAAAAAACAAAACAATGATAATATCCCATATGGGATTCATCTTTGTAAATCTAATCCATTCCAATAATAAATTAAATGATATAAAGATCATGTACAAAGAAATCCCACTCTGCCTCCATGTTATCTCTCATCACCCAACATACGAGAAAAATGAAACCTTATTCATAACTCTTTCACAATGGCATGGAAAGTTCCAAAAATGATGGCATGAGATTTCAATGAAATCCCAAAACATCGAACAATTTTGATGATATAAAAGAATGATTATCGCCTATATCGTATAAAGATAGTACCATAGTGGATGAAATTAATAATATACCTTAAAAAGTATCAAAACCTTATTCAGATTCTATCATAAATAATCCACTATATAAATAAATTCACCCATATCTCATCCCAAATATTTCATTACCTTAGGTAAATACCCCTTGGATGGAGGATTAGGAATTCCACACATGAAAACAGAAGAACAGACCTGTAAAACCTTGGTGAGAGTTGATCCAACCTTACCTCCTTGGGAAATACTTATATAAGAACCTATGTGATGACCATATTTTCCACAATCATGAAAACTATTTGGAGCCTCTGTAAAATAATTTTTGTTATAAATATACCTCCTAGACTGATAGAAAACAATGTTCTTATGTCCCAATGAAGCCATTAAAACTAGTCATGAAGAGAAAAGGCTACCTCTGTGCTTCTTTTTCTGGCCATAAGACACACCTTGACCTACAACAACATCAACCAATATTCCACCAAAACCCATTCTCTGAAATATTAATATATCTTCCACAACAACTTTGTCAACTTATTCCATAATGTTTATAATGTGTATGAGAATAAGAATTTATAGAAAATTAGCTCTCAGTATCATGTCGAACCTCTAAGACTTTAGGTAATAATTGGTAATAGGATTCAGTTATAAGATCACCAACTCAAAAACATAGGCAGAATACTACAGTACAGTATGATACCATTACTATATAAGTAGACACTCTTAGGCCTTTTCCATAGGCAACTTCATAGGAGAAAACTGCTGGTTGAATATTTTCATGAAGGAATCTCGGGTAAGATAATCTCGAAACATTGCTCCCATAATAGATTCAAACCATCTCATTCTTAGTCACTCAATAATGTATGTAGAAAACCCCACCTTAGAGTCCTTATGAGTTTTTATAAAAATAAACATCATATTAATACAAAAAAAGACACTCCTTATATTCCTGGGTCCTTTGTCACCAGGGATGATGTGTGGATTCTATAAATAAAATTATAAGCCATGGTCCACCACTAATCTTCAGTCCCCAACACCTTCTTAACCAAGAGTTTGAATGGTTTAGACTACAATATCCACAATGGAAGGGTCCCCTATAAGATTTTCCCACAATATTGTACTCACATATTCCTCTAAAAAATTTGGAAGATATCATGTATAAGTAACTTCTTAATGAATAGAAAACAAAAACCAATCGGCCTTTGAGAAAATTCCAAAATAAAAAGGCCAACATCCAAAATCCATGTTAATTCCAGTAAAAACATGAGTTTAATTCAATTACTAATTTTATGAATGAAAGGAAATTATTTAGGAAGGATGGAGTTCATTTAAATAAACCTGAAATATATTTTATTCAAACAACCATAAATACAATGTCCCAAACATGGAAAGAATACATTCCCACCCATGTAACTCGGTTTCAAACACAGAAGTGAGAATTCCACATACCCTACCATACTTACTATCCAAATTATAATGTTCCTAAATCTGGTCTACCAAATACACCAAAGAAAACCCAAGTAGTTTCATAACACCTCTAGATATGTATTCACTTTGGTACAAATATTTAATGAACTAGTCTAGGTCAAATGTTCAAGTCACCCAGGGTTGTCTGCCACATTGTGAAGAACAAAAGAAATTAAGCTACATGTCTAATGTAAAACCTAAAAAAGGAAACTCAATATGGTAAAGAGTGTAATAAATAAAATATATCGATGAAATATACAATATCATTCCATAAAGTTCAAACCGAGAGAGAAAAATGAATGGTCTAGGAAATTTCCTATGTGAACATCCATCACCACAAAACCATCCCATAATAAATAAAATGAAAAAAGGTAAATCAACATGATATCGAGAGCTCCTCCCTTTAGGTGAGTCCCAAAAAAACATCTACAACTTCCTAAAGGAAAAAAAGTATAACATGAGCACATTGTCTAATAGGATACCCTGAAAAATATATACAAGTTATAATATCAATAATCCATTGTCTCTATCTTTAAAAAGATCTTGTAGAAAAATATTTTTCATAAAACAAAACCATTTTGTGAATCATCCTTCTATTTTCCTAAAAAACATACCACATTCAAAAAATGTTTGAATAAGTCAAGTACATGAAATATAGTATGAAATAATAATCAAAACCTATCATGGAAACACCATAAGATAAGAGTGTGAGCACATAATAATGAAGTATACCATCATGTGTAAACCAATCATAAATGGAAAAGAACAACATTTGGGATCTAGGATATGTTAATACATACTAGAAATGAAAGAAAATACCCAATATATGCCTAATGTGGATATAACCAATCTAATCCCTAGTGGTATTAAAGACACTAAAGTGAAATAAAACATCTTGTGGTGTTACACAAACAAAGAGTGACAAGTCTATTTCCCGATGCACCCAAGGTTACCCAATAAGATAATTTTGTCAAAATCCATTTAAAAACCATGATCAGATTAAATAAAATAATTTACATATCAAATCATTTCCCCTTACTATCTTTAATACCTATTTCATAACCAAAACCTCCTTTAAATCATTTCATCAAACACTTACTTTATAGAAATCAATTTTTAATGAAAACACCTTTTAAAAATAATATATATTCTAAAAAATACATTCCAATATCGAATAACAAATTTTCATTGACTAAACCAATTTAATTTACAATCACATAAATTAGATCATGAATTAGTACCCTTGATGAGATAAATCTACCTCAAGAATAGAAGAAACCTAGTCACCTTGGAAAATAGATTTTGGAAACGATCATATCAGCCTCTTAAAGAAAATCCATGATGGAAAACTAAAAAGGATTGATAGAAAAAAAAAACTGATAAAAATATGATAAAAAAATGTATCCAATTACACTATTTCAACAAATGGAATGAAATAATTATAATGGAAACTTACCAGAGAGAAGAATCACATCCATTCCAGGGATTGAATATAGAATGTAGAAACCTAAAAGGAAGAAGATCACCCAGAATCCCCTTAGGAGATCCTGGGGTTCGAGAGGGTGTCCTAAAACTCACATGGATAAATAATCAAGCATTCAACATAATAAAATCCATTGGACCCAAATTGTGCAAATCATGAATCTTTGTTTCATATTTTGAATTCCATGAGTTATATATACATTGAAAAAGGTGTCACCTCAAGATAAATTCGTTTCGATCGATATTTTCAAGTAGTGTAAAAATTTAATGGACTATAATTTTTCATGATATGAACTATTTTAGAGGCATATTTATGGTGAATTATTCATGTTAGGAATCATATTCATGATGTGAATATGTCATGTAGTCAATGTCTAATCGAGGTACTACAGAAGCTCCCAGAATAACTACGAAGCTTTCTAAACTCAAAAATCAAGATCTTAAAATAAAAATGGGAATTCCTTTTTTACATGGGATGTTAAATACTATATTTCAAATTGATAGGTTTGAATTTCATAAAAAGGATTGTTCTATTTTTGGACATTATGAATAGAAATCATTGTAAAAATTTGTCACCTCGGTAAAGGTAAAATGGGTAAAACACTGTTAAAACTATGTGATAAGTTATCAAAATCATCCCAACCATTCAAATACTTAAATGGATAAGTATATTTCATCCATAATAAATCAAAATTATAAAATATGATCTTTTTTTCCTTTTTCATTGACTGTTACCTATATAATATTTTACTAAATGAAAAATACAAAGCAGTCACTCTCTTACATTAAAATATAACTTATATGTTCACATAAAGATAACAATAAGTTAAGAATTAACATTTAAGTATATTTAAAGTATAATAAGATTAATTTCATGATGAGAATTTATTTATAATTTTTTTAATATATAATTACCTTGAATTCTTTAACAACATTGATACAGTGTATGTGCATATAGTGGAAATATTTGATTAAATGATTTTTAAAACATAAAAATTAGTATTTTTTGATTAAAAATGGAGTTATAAGATTCCTATTGTTAATTATAATTCATATTTTATGGTTAAGGAGTTTATATTATTATTAATTTTTTATCTTTATGTATTTAATCTCAAATAAAATGGATAGTTTCTAAAATTACATTAATGATACTTTATAAAAAAATATTATTTTATTAAATTATTTAATGATAAAATATATTTAAATAGGACATGTAGGATTATTAATGGTATAAAAATTCATCACATGCTCATTTATCAATCATGTTTTACCTTATAAGAAAAATTATATCCCCTTAATATTGGAAAAAGTTGTTAGAATGGTTATGGTTAAAAAAATAAATTATGGGGTTAAACCAAAATATATGTTTTGAAATACCATAGAAACCTATCCAAATTTTATTGTATAAATTTATATAATCCATGTCGAATATTATCATTTATTTTTTCTCTACATGACACATATTTTAAATAAAAATGAATTTATTATATTTAATTATTTTTATTAATTCTAAGTGTGTCCTTTCCCCCGTATAGAAAATGATAATCATCCTTTATCATATTTACACAACATTGAGACATAATTTTAAAGAATTTTATGCTAAAATATATTCAAAAAATCATTATGAATGTTTTATAGGTTCTTTTATTTCCAAAAGACCATACTAATTTTCATAATAAGAGATTTAAAGGAGGTTTCTCTATGATAATGTAATTTTCTCCCCCAAGCACATTCTTTTTTCACTCTTTTTAAAACCTTTAATTATGTATTGATAATTATAATATAATAACTATATTACCATAAAAATACTGATTTGTTGTTTTTTTATTTCATTATATTTATCAATCTTCTTCTCCAACAAATGGGAATCAAAACCATCACTCGTGTGTATATCGGACTACTACCTCGCGAACTGATGTAAAATGTTTTCCATCACTACCTCACATAGCTAGTCATAATGATGGATCTAATGAATATAAATTATAACTAGGAAATAATATTTATTTTTTAAATTTAATGTATCATCTAATTCATTTCCCTTTCACCAATTAAAAAATGTTAACTTCGGTCGTGCATACATACAACTTAACATCTCTATGAAGTGACGTGATTAATTTTCCATGTACAACAGTAAATAATGATTATAAAAATTATTATAATAAATAAATATTATATGTATAACATTAATATAATTCTTTAAGTGATGAAACTATATCCTATACACAACAATTGTATGTTTCATGAAAAAAATGCACGAGAAATCGAAACAACTAGAACCTAAAACAATGATAATAATGAAAGTTTGTTAATAAAAAGATGATAAGATATAATGAGAGGATCATATATGAAATTATAAATATTAATATTGTACTAGAATTAATTTAAAACATTATTAAATCCATTATATAGGAGGCTTAATCTATTTAAACTCTAAGAAGTGTGAGGTAAGGGATTTCAATTCAATTTATACTCCATTAAGACTTATTTAGTATTATGTTCTTATTTAATTTTATGTGATTTATATACTACCCATTAGATGTATTTTACAAAAATACCTATTTATTTATCATTTTTAATGTATAAATTCATTTTTACACTATCTGGGTGATATAATTTAAAAGTCACAAAAGCTGTAACAATTTATTTTATAATCTTATTTTATGGGATGTCATATATTTATCATTGAAGGAATGTTATAATATATCCTTCAAAAAAATCATATATTTTCTTATCTACTATATATTTCATCGATTTTCCACAGTTTTATCTATATTTTACTATCATTTGAACTTGAATCATGCAAATAAATGTTTAAATTAAATGTTTACCATTTTTTTACTTTTTAATCAGTAATATTCTTCTTCCATGTACATATTTGTATAACTTGTTTTAATAGTGTAATTTTATAATTGAAATTAAATATTAAATAAGTTTTATATTGTCCTTTATTTTTAGATTTTCGAAAGGAATATTTTTAATGTTTTTAAATAGGTTCATTTTCAACTTTCTTTATAAAAATTCAAAAGGAATTTTTCTTATTAATATATAAAGCGTAAATATATTTTCATACTATCATGACCATTTTATGATATTAAAATTCTTATAAAATTTTTATATTATTTTAAAAATAAAACCCATTAATGATAAATTATTTTATTGTTTCTATTGCTTTGTATGTTATTATCTAAAAGACATGTATTTATTAAATAAACTATATTTTTGAGGAATTGATGGTGATATTGTATCTATTATTGTTTTTGTAGTGATTAAAATTATCTTGATAAATTGATTTTATAATGATTATATTTAATTAGAAATTAAATTTCTATTAAATATTTTTATTTATTGATCATATATATACTAATTACCTAATCCATATTCCATTTATATATCCAATTTTTTTATGAATATAATTTGATTGACTTAGAAAATCATGATATTTTGAATCATTGAATAAATATGAATATTTATTGATAAGGTATATTGTTTATGAATTAAATAAATTTTATTATATATATGGATTTAATGAGACATGAATTTATGGGTGGGGATATGTTATATACTTTCACTCGAAGCATTGATAAGTCTCATGATATAAATGAGGCATCTAGCCCTATGAAATGTGTTTTTAGTGTACTAGTGAATATTTTAATTTGTCTTGGTGAAATTACATGGAGGTAAATATATTATGATGTCTAAGATCATAAAATCAATAATTATGAACTTTATTTATATAAAATTTATTTATTATTATACATGACATTATTTCAGTCAAAATTTCCCCTGAATACATTTTTTCTCAATTTATTGATTAAAGGGCATGTGTTTTATGTTATTTAACTTTAAAAATTAATTATTTCATATTTATTAATTATATATTTACATATATATTATTAATATTGATAATTTTATCTAACCATTATTTTTTTAATTCCTTGGGATTTGAAGAATAAATCCTGTGGATTAGTTTGAGGATGTAGATTGTTTACTATTACAACATTTAATATTTTATTTTCAATGTAAAAAAATTGGATTCATGTTGGTATTTAATTATTAAATAAAACTAAAATGGTTCCTCCTTGATGATGTTATGGATTATATATTATGAAAATTTAATATAGTGTATTTTGGTTACTGGAGTTTGGGTTGTTACATTTACCATGTCAAATCAAGGAAAAGAGAAAAACAAGTAATTGAACCTCACCAGCTGATACTATTTTATAACACTTTGACCCAAACCACTATTTTTGAGTTCATATGACACATGAAATCATGTTAAAATCCTTGTATGCAAGAGTTATACTAGGGACAAGGGATAAAGGGACATCTACTGGAGACTATGAAATCGATACCAGGTGAACATTGTATTATAATAAATTTGGGGATAAAAAATAAATAAATAAAAAGTGAATAAAAAAATTAATCACCAAGGTAGAAGCATGAAAAATACAAAAATTACCAAGGGATTATCAGTGTGGAATGTTGAACACACAACCCGAAACTAATAAAATGGATCCCCAAGAGAGTTGAATCAGTGTACAATGTAAAAAAATTGAAGTGGTAGTAAACATAAAACATGAGGTCTATATAGAAGGTAATTCATTATCCTACTAAAATTTCTCAGAATTCCACCATATATCCATTTCCCTTCACCTAATCCCTCACCATGAAATATGAATGTTCAATGAAATTCTCAAGTAGGGTGTCATTGTGAAACTTGGTAGAAAACTTTGAATGACCTTTAATTTATGTGCTTAACATATACCTTTTCAATACATGAAAGTAAACATAATTTAAATAAGTAGTAAGAATTTATCACAAGAACAATATATATATATATATATGGTCCTCAAAGACAAGGTCTACCTACTTCTCTCAATATTTGAAGGATCATCAACTAGCTTCATGAAAAACCCCCCATGATGGATATTCAAAAAGAATGTTTGACACATCCTCCTTGATAGGTATCTCAAATGCATGTCGACAAATCACATGACACATCCCATTCAGAGGATAGTATATATGGATCATCCTGTATAATAAACTATAAAGATTAAAGAACATAACATGTAATACAATATGTGTTTGATAGATCAAAAATCACATCATATCAAGAAATAATCAAAACCATCAATCCATGTTCATGGAACAACAAGAACATGTTCAACAGTTCTATATGCACCCAAATCACATCATCATGAATAAAACATTGGTATCATAAGGTCACACACACTTGCCAATAGTCTTTCTATAAACATGTATAAATAGGTATTAATTTTAAGGACTTCCTTCCCTAGTTAAAATAATGATTATTGGAAAGGGTTATAATATGAGTCCCAATTCACCACACTAAATTATAGAACCATTCTTAGTCCAACATGAATGGAAATAGGGTCCAATATTGAGGATAATATACCCTAAATTGGCAGGAAAATGTTATACTTACATAATATGTTTCACAAATGATAATGATAAAGATCAATACATTTTAAATATACTATTTATGTAGATATGGGTTCCAATTATATAAAAATAAACATTACATTGTGGGACTAGGTATATAAAATTTTATCTTATCAAGTTATGAATGATATATTTGGATTTTATCAAGTATAATAGAAGATTATTGATCAAGTAGAAGAGGATATGATTGATCAAGATGAAAATAGAACTCAATGAATTTGAATCATATAATCGATATATCAGTCAGCATTTTAATATATAATATGGAATGATAGGAGAGATTCCAAAAATGTTGATAGAGTGTTATTGTGGTTTTGGGTATTGAATTGGTCCTGATATATTGATCGAAATTGAGAAAGGGCCAATATAAATAAATTTGTTTAAAATTCAATGTCTTGGATAAGCTCTTAATGATGCCAACATAAATCTAGTTTCCTCTATTGATTGGCTAGTAGATACTGTACATAATTGGACTCTCTTAATATCCACACTATTAGGCCCATGGACTCCATTAGTGGGCTGGTGGTCATTTGTGTAAAATATACTTTTCCCAAGAACTCCTGTAGAAAACAGGTGGGATCTAAAATCAAATAGAAGATCCAACAAACTCCACCGACATGTCAATGGAGCCCATCCGACTAGCCTATTTCCTTATCCAATGTCCCGAACTAGGCTCAAATATAGTTAAATAATAAATAAATTCATTGGAAATGTATAAATGATGAATACTTTAAATAAAGTATGTCATAGTAAATCACATGATAATGAATCCCTATGAATTATGAAAGAGATTTTCCCATATGATGGTGTTTTGGAAAAAATGGACATATTAAAAATATTTTAAGGCTATATATAAGGATTTAATTAGTTATTCATCGAGTTATATTATGTAAATTTATGATTCATTAATGCTTAGTGTTGGTACTCTAATATTGTCTTGCATATTAGAATCCAATAAATCCCTCCATTCAACTATGGAGATTGAATTTATTTGAAATTTCAGTATAATATATTTTCAGAAGAAGACTCAACCAAAATATGAAACCCTTAAAATTATCTAAATATGTGGTGTCTAAATTAAATCCCAAAAACTAAATATTAAAATATTCAATAACAATAAAAATATTTGTAGATTAAAAATAAAATTAAAATCTAATGGGAAAAACAATCATAATAAATATTATTCCATAAATTCCAATGGATCCTAAAAAGTCACAAAAGTCATATATTTATGGCATGTGGTTTGAAGAAAAAAAATTACACAACTGATGATTCAAATGAAATAGTGAAATAACTGAAATTGGAAATAGATATGAAAGCATAAAAATACACAATGGATTATATGAGTGATAAGGGAATGAATAATCTAGATATCAATGAAATGATAACGAGTATAAAATATTTAGAATTTTTTTTCTAGAAGGATTATTTTATAAAAATTAAACACAATGTTTTATTTATAAAAGAATGAAAAACATTAACGTAAAAAAATTGGAACATATAAATTATAATTTATAGGGATCTGCATTAGTATATTGTCTTGGAGGATCACATTATTTTCTAACATTTATGGATGAAAAAATGATAAAATTGTTGATATATATAAAAAAATAAGGATGGTATTTTTAAAAATCCATAAATGGCAGTGTCTTTTTAGTGATGAAAAATTAATAAAATTAAACTCATTAAGATCTAGAAATTAGTGGTGGGTATGATAGTCAATAATTAAAGGTTTTCTTTTTACAATGAAGGGATTATTATTTAGATAAGAGGTCATGGAATATAAAAATAATGTAATGGCCCATAACTCTCAGGTCCATTCCTTTGCTAAAATATAGTGTCTGAGGTGTTCATGGAGGTCAAGGTGATATATCCCCAAAACATTTCCAAATTTCCAGTTCTGTGAACAATGTTTCCAGTTCTGTGGATAGTTTCAACGATAGCCTCTATTTCCTCTGCAAAATTTTGAGTTCATGAATAGTGTTTCCAGAATGGTGTGGTTCCAATGATAGCCTCTATTTCCTTTGCAAAATTTTGAGTTCATGAACAGTGTTTCTAGAAAGGTGAGGTTCCAACTGTAGCCTCTATTTATTTTGCCAAATTTTGAGTTCATGAACAGTATTTTCAGAACTATGAGGTTCTAATGGTAGCCACTATTTCCCTTGCCAAATTTTGAGTTCATGAAAAGAGTTTCTAGAATGTTGAGGTTCAAATGGTAGAATCTATTTCCTTTGAAAAATTTCTAGTTCATGATCAGTGTTTCCAAAATGGTGAGGTTCCAACGGTAGCCAATATTTCCATTGCCAAATTTTAGTTCATGAATATTGTTTCCAGAATGGTAAGGTTCTAATGGTAGCCTCAATTTCCTTTTTCAAATTTCGAGTTCATGAATAGTGTTTCTATAACGGTGAGATTCCAATGGTAGCCTCTATTTCCTTTTCCAAACTTAATGTTTCGTGTACAATGTTTCCAACTTCATATAGTTTCTCCCCTTTGATGTTTCATTTGAACTAAAATGCATTTAAAGCCTCATTTTAAGGACAATAAGGCTGATTAAAAGGCTATAAATCCTATATTAATTTTCCTAAGGACTGGGATGCTTTTACTTGGTCAAGCTGTGTGGTTTAATGTGATTCACTTTTAATGAAAAATCAAGTGTATCTTAAACTACTACTCTATTAAATCTTCAAAAGGGAAGAGATATCTTCCTCTCTTGTTCTCATTATTGTTCTCTCGTGTGAGATGCTCGAACCTTTCCTTCCTTCCCATAGGAGTTTTGTGATAGAACATTCTTTCTTAGATTGGTTCCCCTCTGTTTTTGATGCAACCAAGAAGTATCGATCAATCTTCGATATAAGTTATGATCTATCACCATTCTTTTGGGTTAATCTTCTTCTGTTTCTACTATCCCTTTTATGGAATTCTATCTCCAAGTTCCTAACAGACGTGTTTTAGGTGTTTACCAGTGTGGTGGTGTCTCTGCATCCTCGGGTGGATACAATTGTCATGGGGGGGAGATCATAACTCATTGTGTGTCTCGTTATCATATAAAGAACTTCAAGAAACATTTGAGGTAGGGGATTCATTTAATCTCTTTTATTTTACATGAAACTATAGAGTTAGCATGTTTTAGCCAACTGGATCACAATGGAATTGAATTATTAAATATTTGAATTGAATAAATAAATTGATATAGATTATATGTTATTGCCTCTTGTTTTTCTAGATAGTATGATATCTATGCTACCTTTGTTATCTTTTCGTTATTTATGAAAATTGGTAATGAACCTAAAGCTCGAATTAATTGATAATTGTTTGGCTAATGATAAATAGTCATGTAAATGAATCTGTTTATTGTTGTTGTTGTAATTTTATGTTAATAAAATTTATTCAGTAAACATGTTTAATAAATTTGAGATAGCTTACTGTTTAGGTTTCCAAATGTTGGAACCTACAAATTATAAATTTGTTAATTCAATATGGATTAAATAACTGGTTGTTTGATAAAAGATAATTCCTTGTAGGGTTCTGAGTTACCCTTTTTCTTGTTTAAGGTCCAAGATCCCAATTGATATGTTGATTGTTTTCCATCTACTTGTGTTGTGAGGTGATCCTGGAAGGATATTATGATATGTGGGTCAAGAAGGCATATTGGTTGTGGTAGGAGTTGATTCCTAGAGTGGCAAGATGCATTGGTTTATGCATATTGGTGTCAAGAAGGACACCAGAGATGATGGAACGGGTTGTATTTGAATGTTTGGATGCTTACTATTTCTTGTTGGTTGTTTCTCTTACTAACTTTTCCCACTTCTCAAGGTAGTCAGTTTTCTTACCCTCCTTCCAAAGGGAGTGAAAACCCATAGGGTATGCCAAATATTTTCCGTGTTTAGCTTCCTAAGGGAGGATGGTTCAACGCTCTTTCTATAGGAGGCAAAGACTCAACGACTAGTTCATATACTCATCGTGTTGACCCCCCTTATTTTTAGTACCTCAAAATTGTTTTTCTAGAATTCCTGGGAATATGGGAAGGTAATAATTTAATAAATGATGTTAACCAATGGGGTTGGAGCTTGCAGGGATTCATTGATGAGGTTTCAATTTAAAGGAATAGTGGACTTTGGGTGTGATTCTAATGAAGTATAATGTAGAAATTATTAATAGTTAATTAATGTTTAAAGAATTAATGAATGTAAAGTGGAACTGATAAAAAGAGAATGAAGTAATGTAATAAAGATCTTTAAATGGTTTTGTTCTTATAGGATACCTAGTCTTAGACGTTGCAGTTGGGAGTTCAAGAGATGTTAGCTATAGTTGAGTCTAAGAATAGGTTATGCCCATAGTGTGGTTTTGAGCTATAATATATTATATACTTTTTGTGTTTCTATACGGTACTCCACCCTGGGGGTGTTTTCTGCAACATTTATGTGGGAGGATGGATTGATTACCACCCCCTTTTCCCTGCTATCTTATCTTGGAAGTTACTTGTGATGGTCGGAACACCAATTAGTTTTCCCCATATATGTGTGTAGAGGGCTGTAATGGATTTTGGTTATTCACACATATATATTCTGGATATATTTTCTTATCGACTAGAATAGATGTAACATGTATAGGATGTGATAGTTTAAGGATCCTTACTCGTTGTATGTGATGTAATGGCTTGAGGTATAATTCCCGACGTATGATACTAATAATGAGAGTTGTGTTGGATCCTGTAAACCACATGGTTACATTTCTTGCATGGACATGGTGGTTTTTTTGCATGAGGTGCATATTGTGGTTCATTTCCCAAGTGTTTGCGGGCAATCCTTTTTGGAGAGAGATGGCTTAGGACGTGCGATGTTGGGGAAAAGCGGAAAACTAGTGGGGAAGTAGTAGCAGGGTACCCTTGATATTATTTATTATATTATATACTCTTGTATACATTACTTGGTGAGAGTAGCCACGGTGAGGCTGAGAACTTAGTATACCTATTTAAGGGATGAGTTAGTTTCACTTGTTGTTCATTGTGCTTTAACATGATTCCTTTACTTTTTCATGAGATATTTTGGGGAGGATCCTACTAAGTATACTGTTTTAATCACCCTACGTATATTAAAACTTTTTTTAGGTCACTTAGAGTAGGTTGGAGGTCAAGATGATTTCTACAAGCTTGCTATTTCATGAGCTATTCGGGATTCTGCTTGCTTTTGTTTTTACTTTCTTTTGGGTTTTTGTAGTTTTTACCCTTTCATTTGTAGTAGTTTTTCATGACATTAAATATGTGTACTTGGAATTTTATTTATATTATTGTACCAGTTTGAGTTGGTTGGTTTTTGTTTTATCTCTCTCTTTCACATGTGTTCTCTTAGAGGGTAATGACTCTCATTTGTGTGTTTACTATACCCTCGGGGCTAGTTACCAACCTTGGGCCTAATGGAGGCAAGACTCAGGGTTCATTATATCCCTTCCCACATTTCCGGCCTAAAAAGGCTACACCTTGTGGGGAGGGGGCCGTGACAGAGTGGTATCAAATCTCTAATTAAGGGATATGATGGATTTTGTTGTTATTCACAAGTGAGGTTGCACGGGTTGGTAGGGAAACTATGTCAGTAAAGTTTAGCAAGTGATGTAAACTCTAGATACCCAAAGATCCATAGGTTTTTAGGCCCCCATATGATCTGATGCATGAACCTTAATGTTTACAATGGATACTAAATGAGGTGATACTAGTTGCAAGGTATAGACGTAGGAAAGGGTCATGCATCATTATTCTTTATACCTTTGTTTGAATGTGTAGACCTTGGGATAGGTTAACCTAAAATGAATAAAAGAAAAAAATTAATTAATTAATGTTCAATATTACATATTCAAGCTTTAGGAGCACTAACTGTTTTTCATTTTATAGGTATGGCTCTAGGTCGACGTCCTCATCAGGATCATATAGAAGATGTCCAGCAGGATGTGCCAGCAGATCATCGTAGGGTTGAGAACGATGACAATGAAACTTGGAGTATTAAACTTTGATATTTTCAGCGACATAGTTTGCATAAGTACAAGGGATCTGTTTCAAAAGCAGTCATAGAAGTCTAGTTGGAAGACGACGAGATAGGCTTCAGTTCGATCCGTGATCAAATGGATCACTGAGTGTTTTTGGTTGTGATGATGTTGTGTGGAGAAGAAAGGTATTAGTGGTTCTTATTCCTCAGGGATCGCGAGGAGTTGAAAATATCATGGGATGAGTTCTGAGACAAGTTTAGAGTCAAGTTTCTTTCTTCAACTATGAAGGCGTCTAGTCTCCAGGAGATTCTTACCCTTCGACAGGGGAGCTCTTGCACGCGAGAGTTTGGAATCCATTTCCGTAACCTTTTACAATATGATTAGGACCTATTTACAGATGAGGAGGACAAGGCGAGGCATTTCGAGGAAGCTTTGCATCCAAGGATATAGCCCCAGGTATCCCCATTTATTCTAAAGATATATCTTGAGGTACTGGCGAGGGCAGAGGTCGTTGAGAGGACACTGGCTAGAACTATATCATCACGAGAGGAGATCATCATGATTCATCATGAAGAAGAGCTGTGGTATGGGGTTCCAATTTTTCAGGGTAGAATATTTTCCATTCGGCTGGGGGTAGGTCCAAGCCCTACACATCTTGTTTCTCCAAGGACAGTATCTCTCAGGCCTATTCCAGGGGATCATGCGCTTTTTTTTCTTATGGTGGTCAAGGTCATCAGTATTGAGAGTGTCTGACCATTCAGAGTAGTCATCATGAACCGGGTGTTCTACTCTCGGTTCCTCCATTGAGGCAGTTCTAGCTGAGTCAGTAACAACAGGTTGCACCAGCTTTGGATCAGTAGAGGGTAGATGAGGCAGGAAGAGAACAACCCTGTGACGCTCCCTGTCCTCAGAGAGCAGAGCGCGACTGTGGTGGTTGTCATCCTTAGGGTCAGAGAGTCCGTGGATGAGGTCTTGGTCAACTTCATGCTTTGGCATTTCTATCTTTATGTGATCTAGACGTCATTTGAGGCAGCATTTTGTTGTTTTCTACCTAGTGCATGCCTTGTTTGATTCAGGAGAAACACACTTCTTCATATCACCTACCATTTTCCATGATTTTAGACTTAAGGTAGAGAAAATTTCAGTGCCCTTGGATTTGACTATTCTAGTGGGAGGTCGAGCTAACATTTTTGAATTATGTTGAGACTGTGACCTAGTGATGGGGAAACACCACTCTTGGGGAGATTTCCTTTGTTTACCGATACATCCATATGATTTCATCCTCTACATGGATTGGTTGTATTTGGTGTAGGGTGTCATGGATTTCTTTGGGAGGTAAGTAGTGTTTTTCGGTGTAGATGGAGAGCCAGTGGTGTTTGATGGCAAGTGAGACCCTTAGATGGGTCAAAGGTGTGTTCTGTCCTTATCATCCATGATGGCTGTAATAATGCTATGTTCTTCAAAGGTTTAGCAGTTGGAATTTTCTAGTGTTGTAGAACAGTACCATGATGTCTTTCCAAAAGAGGTTGTAACATTACCCCCTTTGACAAGATATCGAGTTTTGTATCATTCTATAACTAGGATCATCTCTTATCTCTATGTCTCCATATTGGATGGCCCCTTCTGAGTTAAGATAGATACGTATACAGCTTTATGTTATGTTATAGTGCGGTTTTGTTCATCCAAGTGTGTCACCATAGGGTGCACTAGTTTCGTATATAGAGAAGGATGATGAATGTTTGTGGTTGTGTATCGATTATCGTCACTTAAACAAAGTGACAATGAAGAATCGATACCCTATTCCATTGATTGATGATTTATTAGATCAAATGAAGGGTTAAAGTTAGTTCTCAATGATCTAATTGTGGTACGGAAATCATCAGATGCATGTGAAGGATGAGGATATCCCAAAGACTTCTTTCCATTGTCCTCATGGGCATTAAGAGTTATTTGTAATGCCGTTCGGTGTGACAAATGCTCCAGACGTGTTCATGGGATTAATGAATGTGATGTTCCATGAGTTCTTTTATAAGTTCATGGTGGTTTTCATCGACTACATCCTTGTGTACTCCATGTATGAGGATAAGAATACTGAGTATCTACACACCATTTTGGGAGTTCTTCGTCAAAATCAACTATTTAGGAAGTTGTCTAAGTGTGAGTTTTGGCCTCAAGAAGTCCGTTTCTTAGGGAATGTTTTGTCCCAGTTGGGAATAGCTATGGATCCATCAAAAATAGAATCCATTGTGTCTTGGGTAGCCCCCAAGACAGTGGTAGTGGTGAAAAGTTTTCTATGGTCATGAAAGATACTAGAGGAGGTCCGTAGCTGATTTCTCTCGGTTTTCGATTCCTCTGACAACATTGGCCAGGAAAGATCAGGTGTTTATGTGGACTGATCAGTGTCAGGAATCATTCGAGTATCTTAAAGAGAAGTTAGAAATTGATCTAGTTCATTGTAATCCAATATATGGAGTTCAATTTGATGTTTTGCACGATGTTTCACATCTAGGGTTAGTCTGTGTTCTGATGTAGTAGAGATCAATTGTTTCTTTTGGGTCTCGACTGTTGCTTTTCCATGAACATAACTATGCTACCCATGATCTTGAGTTGGCAGTCTTTGTGTTTTCTTTGAAGTTGTGGAGACATTACCTCATTGGCGAGCGCTTTGTGGTTTTCACCGATCATAAGAGCCTGAGGTATGCTTTCTCCCAGAGTGAGTTAAACTTGCGACAACGTCGGTGGATGGAGTTCATATAGGAGTATGACCTTGAAATATCATATACTCCTAGAAAGGGGAATGTTTAGCTAATGCGCTAAGTAGGAAGTCATGTAGTGATGCCATGAATGAATATGGATATTCCTGGAGAGTTATGGAAGAACATTCATCATTACATCTTGATATGGGAGAAGTTGGTGGTAGATGTTGTCTTTTTCAGATGACGGTGTAGTCATCTCTGGTACAACAGGGGGAAGAGTCCCAGTTGGGGGATCTTGAGGTGTAGGTCTGGAGTGACTAAGTTGTTTGTGGCGAGGCCCCTGATGGTTGGTCTGAGGATGAACAACACTAAGTGTTGTATCACAGAAGGTTATTTTTTCCTTTGGAAATTCATGGGAAGATTCTCAGAGAGTTCCATAGTTTTCCATTAGCAGTGCATCCTCGCGTGAAAAAGATTTACAGAGCCTTGAGGAGTCAGTTTTGGTGGCCTGAGTTGAAGTGTGCAGTTGCAAAGTTTGTGTCTTGATGTTTGGTCTGCCAAAAGGTGAAGGACGAACACCGTGTTCCTAGTGGTCTTCTCCAGCCGTAAGATGTTCCTTAGTGCAAGTGGGAGGACATCTCAACAGACTTTGTTATTGGTTTACCTTGATCTCATGTAGGACCTGACGCTATTTGTGTGGTAGTGGATCATTTAACAAAATCATCCCACTTAATAGTGATTAAGGAGTCAATATATTTGAAGGTTTTGTAGAGGTGGTATCTGGAGGATGTGGTGAGACTTCATGGATTCCAAAGGACAATCTTTTATGATCGAGATCCTCGTTTTACCTCTAGGGTGTAGAGAGGTATCTAGCATGATTTTGGTTCCCAGCTGTGCCTTAACTCCGATTTTCATCCTCAGATGGACGGTAAGACAGATCGGACTATCCGGACTCTTGAAGACATGTTACGCTCTTGTGTTCTGTATTTCGGAGGTTCATGGATGAGAAGATTACCCTTAGTAGAGTTCTCTTACAATAATAGTTTTCACTCTACCATCGATATGGAACCGTTTGAAGCCTTCTATGGCTGACCTTTCAGTTCTTCATTGTGCTGGACTGGGGTCAGAGAGTCATCAATTCTCAGACTAGAACTAGTGTATAATATAACGGAGATAATTCAGGTGATTCGTGAGAGGATGAAGACAAAGCAAGATCATCAGAAATCATATGTCTATTAAAGGAGGATACCTTTGGAGTTTGATGTAGGGGATCACATGTTTCTGAAGGTGACTCCTAATCAGGGGAAGAGAAGGGTTGGTCATAGGAGTAAGCTTTCTCCCCGGTTTTTTGGGCCTATCGAGGTGTTGTCTCATGTTAGATCCATGGTGTATCGAGTATCACATACCCCAAAGATGAGCTAGATACATTATTTTTTTCATGTGTCACAACTTTGTCATTATCTTCATGATGACTCTCACATCATTGATTGAGGAGAGGTCGATGTTGATGATGGTGTGACCTTTGAGGAGTGGCTGATAGAGATACAAGACCACAAAGATAAGGTGTTGAACATGAATTCTACCCCATTGGTTCATGTCTTGTGGTGGCACAGTCGTGTGGAAGAGAGTACCTGGGAACGTGAGTTACAGATATGTGATCAGTACCTCGAGTTTTCTGATTTTTAACTCTTTTCAAGTTAAAAAAAAATGTTCTCTTTGTGGTTGTATACCTTTCATGTTAATGATATGGCTTTCTTGGGTTTATTCTTATGGATTTCTCTATTTTGATAGGTATATCTATTGGTGGTTGTTCAGACCTTGTTTTGGTTTCCCTTTAGGTGGGTTTTGAATTCTCGAGGATGAGAATGTTTTGAAAGGTATCTGATGTAATGGGCCACACCTCTCCGGTCCATTTCTTTGCTGAAATCTAGTGTCTAAGGTGATTCGGGAGGTCAATGTGACATATCCACAACACTTTTCCAATTTTCCCGTTCTGTAAACAGTGTGTCCAGTTCTGTGAATAGTTCCACCAGTAGCCTCTATATCCTTTTCCAAATTTTGAGTTCATGAACAGTGTTTCTAAAAACAGTGAGGTTCCAATGGTAGCCTCTATTTCCTTTGCTGAATTTTGAGTTCATGAATAGTGTTTCCAAAATGGTGAGGTTCCAAAAGTATCCTCTATTTCATTTTCCAAATTTTGAGTTCATGAACAGTGTTTCGAGAATGGTGAGGTTCCAATGGTATCCTCTATTTCCTTTTCCAAATTTCAAGTTCATGAATAGTGATTCTAGAATGGTGAGGTTCCAATGGTAGCCTCTATTTCCTTTTCCAAATTTTGAGTTTATGAATAGTGTTTCCAAAATGATGAGGCTCCAATGACAACCTCTATTTCCTTTTCCAAATTTAGTGATCATGAACAGTGTTTCCAGAATGGTGATATTATAACGGTATCCTCTATTTCCTTTTCCAAACTTAATGTTTGTTGTATAGTGTTTCCAGCATCCAATAGTTTCTCCCCTTTTGACGTTCCCATTGATGTAAAATGAAATTGAAGCCTCATTTTAAAAACTTTATGGCCAATTCAAAGGCCATAAATCCTGTATTAATTTTCTTAAGGCACTGGATGATTTTACTTGGTCAAACCACATAGTTTAATGAAATCACTTGTAATAGAAAATCGAGCATATCTTAAACTGATCCTCTATTAAATCTTCAAAAGGGATGAGATATATTCCTCACTTGTTCTACCTCCTTGTTCTTTGGTTTGAGACACTTGAACCTTTCCTTCCTTCCTATAGGAGATATGAAATCAAAATTTCCTCCTTGTATTGGTTCCCCTCTGTTTTTGATGCAACTGAGAAGAATCAATCAATCTTTGATATAAGGTATAATCTATCATCATTCTTTTGTGTTTATCTACTTTTGTTTCTCCTTTATTTTTTATGGAATGTTATCTCCATGTTCCTAATGGGATTTTCTTGGGTGTTGACCTATGTGGTGGTGTCTCTGCATCCTCAGGTGGATATAGTTTTCATGGGGTGAGGAGATCATAACCCATTGTGTGGAATGTTCTCATATAAATAATGTTAAGAACCATTTGAGGTAGGGGATTCATTGCTTCTCTTTTCTTTTACGTGCAAATGTAGAGTTATCTTGTTTTATCCCACTAGATCACAATGGAATTGACATATTAAATATTTGAACTCGATAAATAAATGAACATCGATCGTGTGCTATTGCATCTTGTTTTGCTTGATAGTGTGATATAAATACATTATTTGTTATCTTATCATTCTTGAAGGAAATTTTGTAATGAACTTAAATTTGGAATTAATTGATAATTCTTTGGTTAATGATAAATAGGCATGTATATGAATCTGGATATTGTTGTTGTAATTTTATGTTAATCAAATTGATGCAGTAAGAATGTTTAATCAATTTATGATAGCTTATTATTTAGGTTTCCCGAAGTTGGAACTCATGAATAATAAATCTGTTAATTCAAGATGGATTAAATAACTAGTTGTTTGATAAAAGATAATTCATTGTAGGGTTTTGAGTTACACTCCTCCTTGTTTAAGGTCCAAGAGCCCAATTGATATGATGATTTTTTTCCTACTTCTTGTGTTGTGAGGTGATCCTGGAAGGATATTGTGATATGTGGGGTGGGGAGGCCTATTGGTTGTGGACTCAGTTGACACCTAGAGTGGCGAGATGCATCGGTTTATGCATGTGAGTGTCAGGGAGAACATCAGATATGATGGAATGGGTTTGATATGAATGTTTGGATACTTGTTATTTTTTGTTGGTTGTTTATCTTACATACTTTCCTTACTACTCAAGGTAGCTGTTTTGCTTACCCTCTTTCCAAAAGGGGAAAATATTCTTAGGGTATGCCACATATTTTCGGTGTTTAGATTCCTAAGGGAGGATGGGTCTACGCTCTTGCTATAGGTTGCAAAGTCTCTATGGGTTGTTCATCTACTCACCATGTCGAGACCCCTTGTATTTAGTATCATATAATGTTTTTCTAGAATGCATGGGAATATGATAAAGTAATAATTGAATATATGATGTTTACCCATGGGGTTGGAGCTTTCTAGGACACAATTATGAGGCTGCAATTTAATGGAACAATGGACTTTGGGTGTGATGCTAATGAAATATAATGTGGAAACTATTAATAGTTAATTAATGTTTAAATAATTAATGAATGTAAAGTGAAACTGATAAAAAGGAAATAAATTAATTTAATAAATCTATTTAAATGGCTGTGTGCTTAAAAGATACCTAGTCTTAAAAGTGACAGTCGGAAGTTCGAGAGACGTTAGCTGCAGTTGAGTCTATGAATCGGTTATTCCCATAGTGTGGTTGTGAGCTATATTATATTCTATAATTTTTCTGTTTCTATATGCCAATCCACCCCTTCAGTTAGAGAAACTGACACCTCTAGGATTATAAACCCTTTGGGGTGTTTTCCCCAACATTCTAGTGGGAGGATGGATGGCTGACTACCCCCTTTGGCCCTGCTCTCTTCAATTGGTAGTTACTGGTGCTGGTAGGAACAACAGTTAGTTTTCCCCATATATGAGTGTAGAGGGATGTAAAGGCTTCTAGTTATTCCCACACATATATTATTGATATATTTTACTATGGAATACTATAGGTGTAACATGTATAGGTTTTGATAGCTTGAGGATCCTTACTCAGTGTATGGGTTGTAATGTCTTGAGGTATAATGCCTGACGTATGATACACATTATGCGAGCTGTGGTGGATCCCATAAACTACCTAGTTACTTTTATTACATGGAAGTGGTGGTTTTGTTTCATAAGGTTCATGTTGTGGTACTTCGCCCAAGTTTCTACGGGCAAGCCTTTTTAGAGAGAGATGGATTCGGACGTGCGACGTTGGGGAAAAGTGGAAAACCAATGGGGAAGTAGAAGAGGGGTACCCTTTATATTCATTATTATATTATATACTATTGTATGAGATACTTGGTGAGAGTATCCATGGTGAGGATGGGAACTTAGTATACCTTTTTAGGGGATGAGTTAGTTTCACTTGTTGTTCACTGTGATTTAACATGCTTACTTTACTTTTTCATGAGAGGATCCAGGGAGTATCCTACTGAATATACTATTATACCCACCATATATATATATATAAACTGTTTTTGATGTCACTTGGAGCAGGTGAAATATCAAGCTGGTTTCTACTAGCATGGGGTTGTAGGAGCTATCCGGGCTTGTTGTTGCTGCTATTTTTACTTTATTTTGGACACTTTCAGTTTTCCCCTTTTACTTGTAGTAGTTTTTCATGACATTACATATGTGTACATGGAATTTTCTTTATATTCCTATCTGAGTTGGAGTTGGTTGGTGTCTATCTTATCTCTCTCTTTCGCATGTGTTTTCTTAGAGGGTAATGCCTCCCATTTATGTGGTTACTATACCCTTGGTGCTATTCTCCAACACAGGGCCTACTGGAGGCATGAATTAGGGGTCATTATCTCCCTTCTCACATTGTTGACCCATGAGGGGTACAACTTGTGGAGAGGGGGTATTGACAAATAAAATTGTGTAACATAAGTCATGAACAAAACATTATTTTATCATTAAATGATTATGATGATGCATAATGGATTTTTAAGGAGTTTTATTCTAAAACTACTAACATCATATCATGACTAATAAATCATAGTCCATCTAAACAATTAGGATAAAAAATACCTAAGTAAGTGTGTGCAATGATGAAGGAAAATATTATAAATTGCCATATTCAAATGTTAAATAAAATTTTAGAGATAATTTTGATGTTAGGACCCGTAAATATGTTTTTATTGGTTATTGAAATGAAGTGTATGTTACAAATTATGGAATGACATAAATAAAATAAAAATTATAAAAAACAATGTAATATTTCATGAAAATATTCTTTATGAGGATGTGAATTATTTTGAATTTGGTAATTTTATAATGGAACACTAATATAATGGAAAGGATTTGTGTAAAGAAGTATTATAAATGAAGTTTTTCTGGACTATGATACAACAAGAAAAACTAGGAATAGAGATAGCTCTGTTCAGGTTAATTAAGGTATGTACCAATAGGATCCGGAGTCAGGTGAACCTACTCCAAGAAAAATAAATTAAAATGATAAAAAGTATGCAACAATACATTATGAAATTTCTCTATAAAGACAACTATACACCTCACCACTACAATCATCATGAGCAAGAATTTCACAATACTCAGGAAAGATAAAGGACCAATTAGAGCATACCTCGGAGATTGCGCCCTTTGAGAGAGAATCCTCAACTTGGTTAGATTCTCGATAAGTATGTGTGACTTCAAGGGAGAGAGATCTAATGATTCCAAGACATTCAGTCAATAATGGTAACTTATTCCATGGAAAATTCTTTGAGTTATCATTGAGAATTTAGACTGCAATAGAAGAGTCTAATTCTATCCATAATTCATTCCAATTGAAATGGAAAACATACCTTATCGCTTTTATCATATCCCAGAGATCCACTTCAATGGAAAAACCGTTACCAATGAAGTGAAGAAAACACCCCTTTACAAATCCCCAGTAGGTACGGAAGACACCATCACATCCAGAGGGACTAGGAGTACCCAAAACAGCTCCATCTACATTGACATTTTTCCAACATGGGAGGGGAGATATTCATCACATATACTTCATCCTCAGAGCCTTCTTTATCCTTCCATTAACACCAAGAGAAATCATAGGAATAAGGTCAGAGACATTATTTCTCATAGAACCAGTTTGAATGTTAGAGGAAATTTAGATGGAATGCTGAATAGAAATAACACCCGCATGGAAAGAGGGCTTTGTGCTATTGAGTATCAAGGCATTCCTAACCTTCCATATGAAGTCTAGAACTGTGACTTCCATTGTCAACAGGATGTCATGGAATATTTTGATATATTCAAAACTGAAAATAGACTGTAGAACATACTCTACAGACCGGAGGGAAATATGGAATTGGAAAATTCCCTACATATAGGCCCGTAACCTACAAGAAAGGGTAAAAGAGATAAAAACATGTAGCATGGTTTCATCCATTGCTAAACAAAAATTGTAGGCCGCAACCAGCTGAAAACCACATCACTGCATCACGTGCTGCAAGGGAAGCCAGCCTCTACAAATCCTCCAGGCCAATAATGATTAAGAAGGAGGTATAAAAGGCTTTCATAAGTCTTTAACCCAGTGAAGAGGGTGAAACGAATTACTAAAACAAATATATCTATATAACTCCTTTGTGGTGAATCATCCATTTACAATAGGTATCCAAACTAAAACATAAAAATCATTATAACAGTATCGAATGGCCTCAAAGTGGAGGTGGCTGGGCAAAATTTCCAAGAGCCTTGTATTTTTATAAAATTCTAAAATCGTTGAAAGCTTCACAGAAGATGGAATAATAATGTCATAGCAGATTTGTCGGGAATTCCAACGGGCGGTCCAACTGTTTAGATTTGAATATTTGGACACCACCCATTTTGAGCAGACCATGAGTCCAGAGAAGGCCAACTTCAAATCAGGCCAAAATAAGATATGAGGTAATTGGTGTATCCATTCTAAAATTTCTCAACAAATATATTATTTAGGAAGTCCATGGATGAATTCGGGTTCAATATAAGATTCCAAGTGAATTTTTTTATCAAATTATCTTTTAATAATATGATATCTTTTAATAATATAAACATTAATGTGATGACTGAATTGACTAGACATATTTCTCCTTAATGGGACATATTTTTCCCTTTCCATCCTACCAACTGATTAGTAATCTTTTAAATCGATGTTTTCCAAATGACACCTTTTGACTCTACCCCAGATAATAGTTACACAAAGGTAATTGAAAGGTAAAGACCCCTTTCAAACTCCAAGCCTCCTGGGAATTCTATTTTTCCTAGATATTTCAATCCCTTCACCAAATAAGACAAATGATTTCCCCCAAATGATGAATTGACCTGCAACCTCTTCATAGTGAGAGAAAATTACTTTTATGTAAGATAAAATAACTTTGTCGGCTCTTCCAAAGAGAAAGATGACATCAACATCAAATAAATGTACATATCACACAAATCCTTTCCAATTATCATCTTTTGATACCATCCAATGTTTAAAAGATCATCCAAGCACCAACTAAGGTAGTCTTCTACAATAGAAAATAGTATACCAGGGAGAGGGTAACCCTTTCTGACTCCTATTGAACAATAGAAAAACCCTCTAGGGGATCCATTGACAAGAATAGATAGCCTAGCACTAGTGAGAATGCACACAACAATATCAATGAAAATACAAAAGAATCCAAGCATTTTAAGAATGGTGAAAAGAAAACTCCTTATGATGGTGTCAAAAGATTTAGAAATTTCAAATTTCAAGGCCATATTTCCATCATTCACCTTTCTCTTCATTGCATTCACTCATTTAGAGGTAGTAAAAAGGCAGGTTTGTATATTCCATCTTTGGAAAAAAACCAAATTAGTTAATTAATATGATCCCCTTGACAACCTCACCCAATAATTGATTCATGATTTTACTGGTCACCTTTGGTATGGTATTACTAATAGAAACAAACCTAAAATTTTTAATGTCAAGGGAATTTACCTTCTTTAGGGATCAATGCAATAAAGTTGGAGTTCATCCCAAAAGGCATGTGTGTTGATTTAAGAAAATCCCTCACAAAATTTATAAAATCAATCCAGACAATGTCCCAATAAAACATAAATAACATATTAGTGAAGACATATGGACCTGAAACACTATCAATATTCAATGAAAATATGGATTTATATACCTCTTTTAATTGGGGATGTCAACAAGTCTCTTGTTATGATCCTCTTCGATGGATGAGTCAAAGAACTGGATAATTTTCTTAGAAATGTCATTACCAGAATCTAAATACAACTTCTCGAAATATGTTATCACAACATCTGCAATCTCATTTTCAGAAGAGACTACGGTACCATCAATACTCCTATTTTTAGGCTCTTCTTTGTCTTCTTTTCTCTATTAATTCATTGTACAAATCTTTTGTTTCTTTCTCTGTATTTTATCCATTTTATGTTAAATTGGTTTTGAGTTAATTTCTCTTTCAAGATCAAAATTTTATCTACATTTGAAGTAGCCTTGATTTCCTCATGAGAGGGAAATTCCTAACACATATTATTGGCTTGGTACCATTCTAAGAGGTTTTGAGCCTCCCTGATATCATTATCCAAGGAGGAAAAGGAATCCTTACTCTAATGTTTCATCCTTGTCTTGACTTTCTTATGTTTAAAACATAAGATGTGAGATGCACTACCAAAAAGAACCTTTTTCCAAACATCTATGATAATCTCTCTACATCCAGGGATAACAAGACAAGCATTATTAAACATAATGGGAAGGGGGGTTGACCTTATTTTGTAGAAATTTACATTAACAAGGATAGGATTATGATCAGAGTGCAGTCTTGGAATAGTCCTCCCAGACACATCAAGCCCCTCATACCTGCTGTCCACTTACACAAAGCACCTGTCCAATTTACTTGCCTATAACCCATTAACAGTGTACCTACCACACTCATGAATATTTTCTATGTTATTTACCATATAATAACAATAGAGATCATGTGTGATATTATTACATATAATAGGAAATGGATTCAAACTAGTGTCAGCTTGCATAAAAAATTTTCAATATAATCTACTAAGAACATGAGACTTGTAACATTACCACTGAAAATAAAAGTCATAACAAATTGATGTACCACAGTAATGATGAATATGATAATAGTAGAATATAAAATTATAAAATGATTGTGAAAGTGTTCTAATATAATGAGGGTATAAATTACACTGATGTTTTTTCTTCGATTACTAACATTTCTACAATAAATTTTTCTTGATAATTACATTTATAGACAGATTTAACTTGAAACAAATGGATGTGATAAATTATTTTCTTCATTATTAATTGGAGTATAATATTATATGTTTCAATGGGATTTTTTTATTAATTTAGGGAAATATGACCTTTTTGAAAACATATAATTTGTTTATATGGTTTTATATAGGCGCAATTGTAATTAAATGAAAAATAATAAATTTAGGGGAATTAATTATTAAGTGATATGTGAGATGGATAACTATTTCAAAATAAATATATTTAATAATTCTATATCCTAATGACACTGTATGTGTATGACATTCAAATTTAAGGGGTTATTTAGGAAATGAATAATGAATTGATACTATAATTATCATGGAAATTTTAAATGATGGATCTTAGATTGTATAAGAATATTTAAAGATGATAATTAGTCACTAAATGTTATGTGGAATATTAAATCCATCACAAATAGCCTATATAGAGAATCTTTTGGGATGTCCAAAAATCTAGAGGATAAACACTTTCCTATTTATATTGTGAGTTAATTGAGTTTATTAAAGTATTTTCCATGAAAAATAGATGATGAGTGTGAATTCCAAGAAAAACCCCATATATATCTACCATATGGTGTTTGATGTATTAAATTTTTTCAATCTACATAAAATAGTAGATGAAACATGAGTTTATATATTGTTCATGTAAATTATATCAAGAATACATTAAGAGGATATGAATTGGGCACTGAAATACTTGAATTGGAAAAGGTAAATGCCTTTGTGAATTAAGTTATGGTTACATTTATAATGATATGTTGATGCGAAAATTGGTGGTGGTATTGATGGAAAAATAATTATTATGGGATAGGTTTATAACTATGATGGCATAACATGTTTTTGGTGACAAAATTAAAAATGAATTTGAAAATTTTGAATTTGATGGTAGAATGAATTTTCAGTACTAAATCAATTAAGGAGAATAATATATTGACTAATTTTTAAAGGTGTTATAGAAGGTGAAAGGGGAAAATGTGTTATATTCTGATAGACATGGAGTAACACATCTTTTAAAGAGTCTATATTCCATTTTAAGATGAATTTTACTAACTTGAAATATCATTTTATTGAATGATAATTAAAGGATAAATATTTTGATATAAGTAACATTTAAAGGGAAGCGATTTTATATTAAATGATGAAAATGCTAATGGTTATGAAAAAATTGAGAACATTTTTTCTGTGATTAGAAATCAGACTTGTTGAAGGGTGTATGGGAGAAAAATATAAAGGACTTTTGTTAGAGAGTATAATATTAAAATATGATTTTGGGAATATGTATATAATGAGGATAAGGTTGAGATATATGGATTATATTTTTTTTTATTTTCTAGGCTATACAATGAAAACCCAATTCCACAATTTAACCTCATTACATAGGTCATGAATGGATAAAGGTTTAACAATACTCAAATTTTCAATATTATTTTTATGGTTGTATCTAAATTTAACATATTTATTTTTAGTATACTTGATATGTGATTAGTGGTTAATAAGGGTCATAAAAAACTCATAGAGGAGTGCTATGATCTCCTTTTGATATATGCAGTAGGTTGGTTCATAGTACTAAGTATAAGGCCATCGGTAATGCTATATGATGAGTATATACATATAAGGGTTTCAACTCTAGAACCCAACTAGTGGGGATAAGGTGGGTACTTGGTGGGGCCAACATGTACCCAATCATGGAGGGGTAGGTACCCAGTGACCCAAAGGATTAATTGTTAAGGTAAATAATATAATTTAAAAAGGAAAACATATTTCTTACATCCTAATCTCTAATTATCAACCCCCACCCAATAATCCCTTGACTTTGGATTATCTAAGAGGTTCCTAAGGTCCTACTTCATCTCCTCTTGTCTATTTCACATGTTATTGGTCACGGTAATATAATTTTTTTAAGTCTATTTCCATACAATCCATAAATAAAAACTTCTTTTATTTATTTGTGGTTTCTTTAGGTAATTATAATTTTTAAATGTTTGTGGATTATTATAGTGATTTTTTAGTTTGGTATTGAATCAGAGGGAGTCTTTTTATTTGTACAATGACTTACAATTGAGGACACAATAATTTTCCATATTATGATGTTAATATATGATTGGATAGACTTAATTGTAATTGTATATATGGGTAATAAAAAATATGTTATTTTCTTGGTGTTAATGTGGTATTTGATCTGAATTAATTTAATTAAACACTTATAAGGTGGTCATGGTTAAAGAAACTCAGATATTGCATACATAAATATTGTATCATTTTAGATGAATATTTAATACATTTCCCAATAAAACATTCCTAAGTATTGAAAAGGTTTTGTACCTTTTGAGACTCAATCTATAATCCTATTATTTTATGAAATATCTTCAATATCTCCCACTGTTTTCTTCTGGCATAGCACACTTCTTTGACACACCCCACTTATAACCTTTGTTCAATAAATAGAAAAATAAAACATATTAAATTTTGAGTTTAGATGATTAGTATGGGTAAAAGGGGTTATTAGTCAAAGATCATATTTAGTAATATAATCATCAAAATGGTATGATAATATGATCATAAAATTTTAAATTCATACCCAAAAATTAATAGATCATAATCATGGCATAAGGATTCGACAGTTCATATGGAAAGAATTAATGAAGTATCAAAGATAATGGGAAATAAGAACATATCATATGAATAATAACATGTTATAGGTATTGGAATAAAATTTTTGGAGTAATCATAATCATAGAAATCAAATTTCATGGCGACCCACCATGATATTTAACACATGTTTGGCTTGGGCTAACAACCAATGTACCTACTTTGGACATGGGATAACCACACATATGACCTATTTTTTCCATGGGATAACAACCTATATATCCTTGTAGTTTATAAAACAATAATTAATACCCAATTAATTTTAAATCTATAAAATAACCCCACATAATATACTCATTATTGATTCAAATAAATTCCACAAGATCATGAAAGTATTTATTATTTCATCATAACATAACCTGAAGAAAAGAAGATGAGTTTCATTAAGATTTATCCACCATAATAAATAACCAAAAAGATAAATAATAAATATATAAATAGAGGATAATATCCCAAGTTAAGAATTACAAACATCGACGGGTTTTTTTAAAGTGTGCAATATATTTAAAAGATCACTAGAACATTTCTTCAAGAAAATGTCATTTTGATTTTCACCTCACTTATTGAAATTCTGAAAATCTATAGAATATTAGAAAAAAAATTGAAAATAACCATATAAACATGTAAATTAATCTTTAAGGTAAATAATAGATCAGATGGTGGTAAAATAGGTTCATGTGGTGAATGTTAAAAAATCGATTTCAATGACACCTTTAGTAAAAAGTACCTCCATCAAAAAATGAAAATAATCATATATAATGTTTTTTTAAGAAATTAAAACATGGGTAAAAATTAATTTAATTAATCATTTAATAATATTGAAATCATTATTTAAAGTGTTTTAAAGATTATTTTTACTTGGAATAAAATTATTTCTAACCGAATTGAAAAATAAATTCGGTTTTACTTAAAAAAATTATTTCCATATTTTGAGTATATAGAGATAATAAAATGAAATGAATTTTTTTTAATTTATATAAATACTGATAGGATAATAAAATAAACTATATTTATTAGATAATGATCATATTATTTAAATATTGAATATTTAAGCATAAAAATCACATTAAACAGTGAGATCCTGATATAAAACCCATACTACTTTGGAAACTTTTAAATCATAATAGCCATGAAAGAAAAAACATAAAATGAGGCATTAAATATAATTAATATGAAGGTATTAATGAGATAACATATCCAATAGGAATTATGTATATTCAATGAAATAATAAAGTGTTCAGTATGAATTTATTTTTATAGAAACAAAAGTGAGATGAGAAACCGTTACCTTATATCCAACTTATTCATAAGAGCGTTTGACCTCATTTTTAATAAATTTAAATTTATTATAAATATATAAAATAATAATATTAATACTTTGTATACCATAATTTTTTAATTATAACATCTTATTTCCATAACATTAATAATTATTCATTATCATCATCATTTCAGGTGTTAACTACTTCATTTTTTATGTATGTTTTGGTTCACTTGTTAGGGTCCTTACATCTTGACAATGGTTTCATCACATAAATGATGATTATTATGATATAAATATCTTATAAATTCATTAAATACTTATTTATCACCATTTATAAAAGTAATATATCAAAAAATAACGTACACAATTCATGTAGTCAGTTGTCTATACGCAATCATGAATGTTTCTTTCATTTTGAAATGAAAAAAAGGAATGAAATATAGATAATATTTTATAATTAAATAATTTAAGTGATATCATAATATATATATATATATTTTAAATCCATAATTATATTAATAAATGTGTGATTATAATGAAAAATGAATCATATCACTACATTTAGCTAGTAGTATACTTGTACACACAAGTGATACTTCCATTTCTCAATGGATGGATAAGTGATGGAAAATGGTTTTTTAAAATTTATGAAAACATATTAGTAAATAGAGATATTGGGGTAATTATATTAGGATTTATATAACATATATATCATCTATATAAGAAGATATAAATTTTTAAAGAGTTCGGTAAGTCTGTTACCTATTCTTTGAGAGAACTCATTTGGCGTAAAAATGAATCCTTCATTGGGTAGACTTAATAAAATTCCATAAGATAAATAAAAAATGTAATAAATCTTGGGATTATTTTGGTAAGGGATTGATTGAGAGAGAGTAATCAATTTTTTTAATAAGGGAGGATAATATTTTCACTTTTATAAGTGAGGGGAGGGAAAACTATGGAATTACATAAAATATTTAAATAATATACAGTAATAGTAGTGCTAAAGTTGAATAAAATGACCAAAATATCAATGAAAAAATATTATAGTGGATAAATATATTCTAAAAATAATGTTCTCTAAAGTTTAATTTTCATGTTTTCTTTTATAACATAGTTTAACCCATGTAAAACCCTAATTTTTACCTTTTTTACTATTCACTATGAAATATATTTAAATAAGAATAAATAAAAAAATTGACATTGTTATTAAGGATATGGAATCTAGTTTATTAAATTATATTTCTATAAGTGGAAAAAACAAACTATAAAATAGGTGTGGGAAGCGAAAAAAGCGTTTTTAGAAAAAAACATTTTTCCAAATAAAACAAAGTTTACTTTCATTCCATGACTTCTAAAAAGAATTTAAATAATGTTAACATATTTGGATAAATATATATTATATATCATTTTATTAAATTTCTTAATAAATATTTATTTATTTTATTTATTTAGATAAAAACATAATGCAAAAAAATAAAACACATTTTATGAAAAATAACCCATTTTAATGTGAAATTAATTTATATTCAGTGAAAACCAGTAGATACAAAATTTATAAAATGTATTCATAAAATGACTTTATTAAAAAATAAATGATTATAAATTATTAATTAATCAATAAAATTTAATTATGGAAAAAATTATATATATATTTATTAGTATGTTAATCCTATTCACACACATCAATCCAATGGTTATGTTATAAAGAAAATTATATATCATGGTTTTTCAGAGTAGTACTTTAATTCATATCAAGACATCAAATACTTCAAATTTATATAAAGAGAATACATATAAAATCATTCGTTCTTACATTCTACCTAAATTATTTAGCATCCTGTGTTTTTAGATGGGGTAAAATTTCATGAAATTTTGAATTGTTTTTGTTTAGTGAATGGTCTGTTTTGTAAACTGAGTATCAGAGAATAATTTTGAAAGTTTGAATGCTTAAATGCACTTATTTTTTACTTATTTAATGACCCAAGAGGTGCCTCAGGTACTTCTTTGAGTTTCTGGAGTGAAGGACCCCAAAAAATAAAGTTTGGGTGGACTGGTAAGTGGGCATGGTTTCTCTGAAACTGTGAGGTCCACCAGTGAAAATTGTGTGACTGTGGCAGGTGAACAGGAGTGATCCACACTTTCTACACAAGGTTTTCCAAACCATGTTCCCTACTTTCATGCTTAATGTAACTTTGGTAGTGTGTGTACACTATTTACAACATGGTTGTAACATGTTTGGGAAAAATTGGTGGGTAAATTGTGTGGGGGTGTGGTTCCTAAGCCGGGGAGCTGCACGGTTGGTTCCCAAGTTGGCCTACCATGCGGCTTGACCATGTGACACAGTTTTAAGGGCCAAACTATCCATTTACCATTAATGAACCTTTAAACCTAATTTTATTTATTCTTTTATTGTTCTCTAGTCGTGTGGGGATCTCCCTTATGTTGTGGGTTCATCCTCCAAGCTAACATAAGAATCATGAGGTCTCTTCTATCCATTGTCGAAAGTTAGCATCATTGGTCCCTATGGATTACTCTCAATTATCTTCATGTTTATCTTGAACCTTTTTCTATTTATCTCTCTCATGATGAAGTTATCATGGTGAAATCTAATTTACCCTATTTTTTTTTGGATTTTTTTCATTTCTTTGATTTTTATTGAACCAGACCGAGTCATTCCTTACTATTTGATGAGTGGGTAGTCATAATCATGAGGTATGTGGTCTATATAATTTACCCCAAGTTTCAATGCTTTATAAAATTTCACTTTTGTGTTGTATTCCAGACATATATGGTGATTAGCCACTGAATGATTCTAATATTAATTGTTTATATATCTAATACTCATGTGATTTATTATTTACAAACACCATTTTAGTTCATTTTACACTTTGAAAATTATTTCATATTATAATTGTAATTCCTTCTTAAAATTCACTATTACATGGAACATTTTTAGACATCATTTAAAGTACCTAATTATATTGATTTTATTTTCATATTTTATTTTAATTTTTTTCATTAAATTGGTAACAATTAATACTTTTGGAGTACTTGAAGATTCATATTGGATGACCAAAAAATTTATCATTGAACAAAAAACATTCTGGATAAAGTGAACTGGACAACTGCCCAATAAAACTACTATAGTTGTGACAACTGGGTCCCAGTGACAGCACAACCACCCCGCCTTAACATGGTCATCGGGTCCTGGCCCACCAGGTACCACCAGTTGCCCCGCAGACACATGGGGCCCATGCCAAGGTCCACCCATATGCCTGAACGGGTAATTTGACTAATGACAGTCCCCACAAGCCAACACATGTCCTTTCCAGTGTGCTTTGTCCTCACTCACACACATCCTGAGAAACTTCCCAGAAGGTCACCTATCCTGATCACTACTCCAGGCTAAGCACGCTTAACTGTGGAGTTCTAATCAGACAGACTCCCAAAAGGGAAGGTGCACCTTATTTACATGAGTCATATCATTTAGTCATTTAACCCTTTATCATTTGGGGATGTTACAACCACCCCCCTTTAGAGAACAACACCCTCGTTGTGGGCCCTACAACTCAACCCAGGCAATGCACCGCACTTAAGGCTGGGTTCCTCCTTTGATACCAAATGTGATAACTAGGTCCCGGTGACAGCACAACCACACCGCCTTAACATGGTCATCGGGTCCTGGCCCACCAGTTGCCCCGCAGACACGTGGGGCCTACCCCAGGGTCCACCCACATGCCTGAACGGGTTATCTGACTAATGAAAGTCCCCACAGGCCAACACATGTCCTTTCCAATGTGCTTTGCCCCCACCCACACACACCCTGAGAAACATCCTAGAAGTTCACCCATCCTGATCACTACTCTAGGCCAAGCACGCTTAACTATGGAGTTCTAATCATACAGGCCCCCCAAAAGGAAGGTGCACCTTATTGACATGAGTCATATCATTTAATCATTTAACCCTTTATCATTTATGGATGTTATAGTAGCGACCAATATCCAAGCCCAATAATTCAGAAAATCTAACAACAGATATAAGAGATCAAGGGGAAATTTTCATTCCACAATGTCCAAAGCTAATTCGGATGTTTCTATAGTGTATTAGGTGGCCCAAGTTGGAGATAAAATTCTAGGCCATATTTTGCGGCCTTTAAAAACAGCCCACCATTTCAATAATATCTCGCACAAAAAAATCCCTTTGGGCTGAATTTTTCACATAATTAGAATAAATAAGAATCTATATTTTCTTTTTCTATGTCCCACTATAATGTGGCCATCTATAAGGTCATTTAGATGCGCCTGTTTGGTGGATGCAAGCTGGCTGCCACCTCGAGTCAAGATTTGAAAATTCTAAGTTCCACAAGCATTCCACCACCCTAAGCCTACCATTCTCAAATAGGATGACTTTAACTACTGGAGGCTAGACCCAAGGCTCCCAAAATTCTTATTTAAGATAGTGGTGTTATAAGATTTATGGATCTTTTGAGATTTCATTCATTGTAATGTTATGCTGCGATTTTGTAGTCTCAAGTTTGTCATTCACATGTAAGTTGTTCAATTCACTTTAGTTTCTTAATAAAAGTACTTATTCTACTATTATTCAATTGTTCTTCATATCACTTTGATACCATTGGTTCAAGGTGTGAATTTATTTATACCAAACCTTGTGAAATTATCACACAATGGTGGAGTGATCGTTATTTCATAGTTTTTTTACTTCTCTATTTCTTTCCTCATGAGTCTACTTTATTCTTCCATTGAAAACATAGAATCAATGGAGGGATAACCCACTTATGGGTTGATAAAAAGGAGTATAAAGGGTATGGATTGGAAGTTATTTATCACCCCATTAATTTCTAATCACCTCTTTTAATTGAGATTTTTATTTGATGATTTTGAAACATCTTCTTCCTTGTTGAATTTGATGGACACATACTTCAAGTGCTAATACGAACCTTTACCTTGGAGTGCTCCTAAATTTGATCCTTCAAGTGTATACGTGATTAGTATTATTGTTTTTTGGTATTAAACCAGTAATTAATAAAGTTGTTTGATCTTCTTGAATAAACGTATCTCAAATATAAGAAGTTGAAACCATTAAAAAATGAATTTCATCCAATCCACCCCAAGTGATAACCTAGGATCAACTCATTATTTTAATTTGAATTCACTTATGTGTCTTATAATTCATTTAATACCATTTAAAATCAACCCAAGTTGGCCACTTTATAGCCAATAACAATCCATAGGATTCACACGTGTGTAGGTTACTTGTTAGGTCTCAAAGGATTCGACAACCCATGATAAGATACAAGCGACTGCTTAAACCTAAAATCTTTGTTAAATTTTGGGCAAGACCAAATTTTAAAACCATTTTTGAAGACCTAAGTAAGTTATATTTAATACTATCATCGTTTTCTCACCCCAGGTTCTCTATTCTCACCCCATTCCTCTTATATTTTCACCTTTTTGTTTGTGTGTGTCCAAAGAATATCAAATCCTAGTTTTAGTCTACTCCAATAGAGTCTCATCAACATTACCATATCATAAACCCATGTTGAAATAAAATTGGAAATAATTAATGGGAATACCCTAAATTAGTGAATTTATTTGACCAATCCTTGAATGATCACCCCACTCTCAGTGAGATGCACAATCATTTAAATGATGAATGTTTAAAGGATAATTTTTCATTCCTCTAAAGGATGGTTGAAGAGATCAATCTTGTGGAATTCATGGATGTTCAACCTCATACAAATTCTATTACTCAAAAATTTATTGAAAATTTTTGTAATAAAATGAAGATAATGAATTCCAAGGCTTCATCTTTGAGATTAGAACTACAATGCTTTACTACTTGTGAGGAACTCATACCTACACTGATTGTCCCTTATATAACCTTATGTAGAGTGCCCAGTTTCCCACACACCTCTCATGTTTTTTTTGAAGAACCAAAATTTGGATTTGGGGTTACGAAAGTGAATCAAGAAATTGTTGATGGGTCTTTAAATCAGGAGGAAATTGATTTCATGTATCCATAAGAGTTAAATTTAAAATCATGGATTGAGTTTCCCTATTGTAGCTCCATTGATGTTTTTTTAGAAACACCAATTAAATATATCATGGGTTATACCAATAACATTCAGTCTATATCCATTCCTGACACTGATCTTCCCAATTTTTTGGTTTAATATTCTATTCAAAAGGAACCAATTTTGTTGATAAATTTGGAAAATGAAACGTATTTGGATTCAAAATCTCCACCTATGTCTGAATGTCCTATCCAACCTCAAATCATAATTATTATCCTTCCTTCCCCGATCATGTATCCCTTAAAAGGATATAATAATGGCCTTTCAATTGGAATTCATTCATCTCATGTTAAAAATAAAATAGGAATGATCCTTGATGTCTTATTCAATACAACATAGGAAATTGGATCAACAATTTCTGATATTACAAGGATTTTCCAACTCATTATAGAACAAAGGTTTGTACATGAAAAAACTTATAAAAAAAGAATAAATATAAATCTAGTAGAAGTGGAGAAATATGGTGTTCTTACAATTCTGAAAGTTGGTTTTGGGTAAGTTGGGGGGATTCATGTCAAGTTAGCAACGTTAAACAAAAGCGCTGCACGGGAGGAAACCCGTGGTTTTCATGTTTCCAATATTTTTTAATCATATTTATTTTTCAAAAAAAGTTAATAAATCAATTTGATATTTAAGAAAAATTAGACTATTAACCTATTCTTCTATTATGAATATGTATGGGTATGAAAGGGGAGCATTATATTAATCTGTGTCATGTGGTGTGATCCTTGAGTAATACCTTACCCAGAAATTTAAAAAGAAGACAACGTATCATCAATTTATTTTTATTTTTATGTGTTTATAGGTTAAAATAAAAATACAAAAAAATATTAAAATTAAAAAAAAATTAAAAGGAAACGTCGTAGGTCGTGGGGAAAACCCCATCACAACTGACGGAGCCGTGGGGACTCGAACCCGGGACCGAAAGAGATATGGGCACGTGCTTACCACTAACCTATGGCTTATAGTGATTCCTTATTCTATATTGCTTTGTATATATACTTATATTTTACTTTATTTTATTATATGTGCAAATATATATATTTTTTTGTTTTGTTTGTTTGTTTTTTTCCTTTTTACACTAGGGAACTTTGCAAGTGACATGAATATCAAAGAACTAAGTTGGATCAGAAAAAACATAAACTTAAACCACCAGGTGACTTCATTCCATGATCCTCATATTTAAAATTCCTGTTATAACTCCTCTCATCTACCTCTATCCCCATCTAAATTTTATTTTCTTTAAACATTGCGGACTATGTTATTCTATGTGGGGGGTGAAAAGAAAAAAATTAATTTTGTGTGCATAAAAAAAATGTGTGGAATGAAGAATTTCTTTAAACTTGAACATGATAATGCACATTTCACACATTGAAACTGACTATAAAATAATTTAGCATTCCCTAATTTTCATTTTAATCTATGTATATTTCATGATAATAGATTTTGGAAAGTGTGGATTTATAATATGAAATTTCATCATTTATATTTTCATCCAAATAAAAATAAGATCATAATGACATTCCATTGGATATTGGGGTATTAGTTTGAGTTCATGGGGTCCCCCAAATAAATATAATAGTTTTGGTGATCATTTTATTTTTAATATGAGTATTCAATAAAAAACAATAAATTTGTGTGTAGAGAAATGAAATTATCTAATTTGTGGCTTTCGGCACTTGGGGATCGCGACTCCATAGTTTACTAGCCCGAAGTTAGTAATACTATCTCTATTTGTGGTAATTAATTTGACTTTGTTTTTGACTGATTTAACTGGAGATGATGCCCGTGTATGTTGGTTTTCTTGGTTCCCTGTGGTCTTTGAGCCTGGGAGTCATCGTAAAAGTCTTACTACATGGGTTGACTCTTTTGAGTGAAATTTCAATTACTATGGAAATATATCAAAAAAAATTGAATACTCATCTTAATATTGAAATGTGATTCCACCTTGCACTTCCTCCATTTTCCCCCTTAAATAAAGATGAACCCCCATGTCTATTGTGATACATAGCACATCCTCACACTTAATTGATATTGGATGAAATATTGTGATAAATTTGAACAAAATAATGGGATTGGTATTGGAAAAGTCTTATGAAACTATCTTGTATTAAAATATTTTTATGGGTTTCATAGTTTTTAGATATAAGAATATTTGGTGATAATTGTTTATTTAAATTTTTTTGGAAAAGGGAATCCAAATTTCACATTTTTTAGATATATTTTGCTCGGGATGAGAAAAAATAAAGTTGGGGGTGTGATTAGCCACTTAATGAGTCTAATATTCAATTTTAATATATATAATATTCACGTGCTTTATTATTTACAAACACCATTTTAATTCATTTTACAATTTGAACATTATTTCATATTATAATTGTAATTCCTTCTTAAAATTTACTATTACATGGTATATTTTTGAACATCATTTAAAGTACAAATGATATTGATTTTATTTTCATATTTAATTTTTAGGTTTCTCATTACATTGGTAACAATTCATACTTTTGGAGTACTTGAAGATTCATATTGGAAGACCACAAAAGTTGGCCTTGAACAAACAACATTATGGGTGAAGCGAACTAGACCACCACCCAATAAAAATATTATAGCTGACAATATACAAGCCCATTAATTCTTAAAATTTAACTTAAGATAGAAGAAATAGTGGGGAAATTTTCATTCAACAATTTCCATTGCTAATTGTAATGTTTGAATGGAGTTGCAGGCAGGCCAAGTTGGAGACAAAATTCTGTGCCAGATTCTACATCCCAGAAAAACAGCCCACCATTTCAATAATATCTCTCAAACAAAAATTCCATTTGGGATGAAATTTTACAGGTGGTTAGGATACATCAGGATATCCAGTTTATTCTGTCATGTCCCACTCTAATTAGGATATATAGAATGTCATTTAGACACGTTTTTTCGGTGGATGCAAGCTGGCTACCACCTCAGGTCAAGAGTGGAAAATTTTAATCCCAGTAGCTTTCCACCACCCTAAACCTACCATACTCTAGTGGTATGACATTAAATATTTTAGGATCGACCCAAGACCCCCAAAATTCCTATTAAAGGTAGTGGTGTTGGAGGATTTATGGATCCTTTGATCCTTTTTTCATTGTAATTTTATGTTGCAATTTTGTTGTCTCGAGTTTTTATTTCACAAATAAGTTGTTTAATTTATTATAGGTTCTTAATAAAATTTATTATTCTCCTATTATTATGTTGTTCTTAATATCACTTTGATACCGTTGGTTCAAGGTGAGAATTTATTCACATCAGACCTTGTAAAATTATCAAACAATGATGGAGTGATCATTATTTCCTTATTTTTTTACTTCTCCATTTCATCCCTCATGAGTCTACTTTCAACTTCCATTGAAACCATTGAATAAATGGAGGGATAAAACACTTATGGGTTGATCCAAATGAGTAGAAAGGGTATGGATTCTATTTTATTTATCACCCCATTAATTTATAATCTCCGCTTTTAATTGATATTTTTATTTGATGATTTTGAAGCTTCTTCATCCTTATTGATTTTTAAGGCCACATACTTCAGGTTCTAATACAAAACATTACCTCGGAATGCTCCTAAATTTGATCCTTCAAGTGTATAAGTGAGTAGTATTATGGTTTGTTCGTATTAAACCAGTAAATTATGATGTTGTTTGATTTTATTGAATTATCCTATCTCGAATATAAGAATTTGAAACCTTTAAAAAAAGAATTTCATCCAACCCACCCCCAAGTGATAATCTGGGATCAACTAATTATTTTAATTTGAATTCACTTAAGTCACTTAGAGTTCATTTAAAAAAATCTAAAATAAACCCATGTTTTCCACTTCATAGACAAAAACAATCCATAGGATGTGCATATCTGTAGGTTACTTTTTAGGTCTATCAAGATTCGACAACCCAAGCTAAACTACAAGCGAACACTTAAACCTAAAATATTGGGTAAATTTGCACGAGACCACATGGTGTCTATTAAAAATAATAAATTGATTTGAATTAAATTATTTATATTTCCTTGTGATGTCTTAAAACCTCCTTGGTATTCTTAGAGGTTACAACCTCAACCTGAACCACTGCTTTAGGGTAGGTTCATTAAATAGAGATTTTTGAGTAATGTTTTCCTTGAGAATGAGGTACCCCTTGGGGTGTGCTATTAAGATATCCTATACACTTACTCAGTTGAATCCCTAATTATTTTATACCACCATGGTAGTGGTTTCCTTTAATCCTTGTGATGAAATGATATTATTTAAATTGAATTAAATTATTTTCTTGAATAATAATATCATATTTTCCCATAAAACCCCTTTGTCGAGGAGAGTTGTCTTCTAAACTAGAAATGTTACATTTATTGGTCTATTGCATGGATTGGTGGCATGATTCGTGCCTGCACCTTTGGTTTTGTAGTTTAAATGATCATTGGAATTGTACCTCTCCTTTAGAATTCATTGCTTGTGATTTGGTTAGCCTAGATGTGTATTCCTTCTACTTTTCACCTTATCGATGATAATTCATGGTTATATACCTGGCCTCATTCATATTTATTATAAAATGGACTGTATTGTTTACACCTCAAGTGATACTCTAATTCCTTTGTATGAAATGATGAGGATGAGATCATTAGTAGATGAGGATTTATGCGTTGGGCTCGATACCTACTATATCATAGATGGGATCACCATAAATGTTGCTTACCTCTGTATGAGAGACAGAAATTACCATGGGAGAACTTATAGATGAGTTCGGTGGAAAAAATGGTTACACCATATCATGGGTGAGACTCATACCACTTTTTGAGATACCATTCATGGGCGCAGGGGGTACATGTTATACTTACACTGAGAGTGATACTTTGGATTCCATTTACAGGTTCCATGTATGGAATCCCTCATATTTGACTAACAGTTACAAACCTAATGCTATTATTGGGGTTACTTTTTAAGGTTAACTATGTACATTCCTTGGATTCCATTTAATTAAACTCTACAGTTTCAACTTTTAACTAAATGCAATATATTAATTCACTAATCAGATGGTTCATCTACCATGCCATATAAAATTCCAAAGTTCAGTACATTATAACTATTAAATTCATGATGAAATGTTTTTACTTTTTATCCCTATTGTATATGTTTACTTTGGTTAAAAAAAATTCATCTTAGGTCGAAGTAGGAATTGTCATCTAGGTGTCCTTAAGAAACCTGATCCGACTTGGTTATTTTTTTGCATTGTAGATTTACTTCCATATTCATACACACTGCTCATTTTATATTTATTAACTGGATTATGCTTTATAAAACATTGAAAGTGTCCTATTGATTATATATAACACCCTTCTTGGGCCTCCATTTCACTAGGTCATCCAAGTAGATCTTCATGTTCGCGGGTCCATGGATTGCATCTTGTTTTATGTTGTGTACATGGTAGTTAGGAGCCTAGGAATAAGCCAGTACTCAGGAGGCTCATGGAGTTCACACTCAAGGATTTTATTTATTTTCTTATTTATGTATTGTACTATTTTTACAATTTTACTTCTAATATTTGTATTGGTAGATTCACATAGACATGCTTGCATTTTTGTATATTTGGCCTTGGCCACTTTTATTCAGTAATTCTATTTATCCTTCACTAGTTTCCAATTGTTAACACTAGTTACACTATTTTCCATTATTTTACATGTGATATACCATTGTGTGACTCTAACCATGAAGAAATAGTCTCCCCACCAAAGCACCATCAAACCCTCACTTTTAGTCAATATCTTATGGCATATAAGGAGGCATGCTTGAGGCCATGTGGTGACAGGTCCATCTATTGGTTTAGCTGTCAGTCAGGATGTGGTGTTACAATGTGGTATTTGAGAACCCTTTTCCTTTCTATTATTATTTTTTATTGGTAGACATGATACTAGGAATGTGTTGGTGCTTGGTAAATAGTCACGCCTAGGCATGATAAACCCATGTAAAGGGAAAATTCAAGTGGACCGAGACAAAAATTTTATTCTTGTTGTTTGTTATTACAATTAATTTTGATTTTTCCTTGAGTGACTAGAGTAAATTCCACTACTTACTAATTTATGTGATTTATGTAATTTTCCCTTGGCCTGATATGGCCAATAAGTAGCATTGAAATAATTCTGACAGTTATATAGGAATTCACAAGACATGTATATGCTATTCCATGTGTATTTTGTTATTAGGCTATTTGAAATTGTTTATGTGACTTGTGTGTTATTTACATTTATGTTGTATTCCATCTAGGGTGCTCTTAGAAACATGATTAGTTTTCAACTTCTTAGATATTTGATTCACACGACTATGTAATTTAAAGTGTCATGTCTAGAATTTATTCCTTGTTTACATTATTTTATACTTGTGTAGTAGATTTCCATGTTTATTTTACATGATTTTTATTATTTAGCATGCCTAATAATTCTTTTACCATGTCTTGTTGCTTATAATTTTTTGTAAATTAATTAATATACTTTTTCTAATTTCCATGCATTTATGCTTGTTTAACATGGTCTGAAAAAAAATTATTCTAGTTAAAAGGGGGTCAACCTGAAATTTATAATGTGTAAGGGCACCATATAAATTGAAAAATTGACGACCCATATAATCGAACCATTGTAGATTCAATTTAAGTAAATAGATAATATTTTATAAGTATTAAATATATTTATTTTCTCTTTATTTTTTACCAAATTGGTTGTGGTCAAATGAGATCTAATTTTTCTAATCCATAATGTGTATGGGTGCATTATTAGTTAGAATAGGGTGACCCATATAATCAAGCCATTGAATAGGAACCTTATATATTTAAAGGATTTATTATAAATATTGAAGGTGTTATGTTTTATTTTTATCCTTGATAAAATGTTTGTAGTTAGATGGGAGATTCCCGTAACATATAAAGTGTATATGTGATTTATAAATTGAAGGTGGTAATAGATAAAACAAACCCATATGTGATAATACTTCTATATAGTAACTTTTGTAAATGTAATTTTTTTTTCAATTTTGACATTAATTTTTTTTGGTTTCCTTATAAAGGCTTGTACTAATTTTCCTTAGGCATAATGACCAGTGTGGCTAAAATTCATAAATGAAAAACATGAACGAAATAGGTAAGTTGGTTAATGTTTTATATGTAATTAACTACTAAGAATTTTTTAAATAATTAATGTTTAAGAAGGTTCGATTTTATTTTACTTGAACCCAAAATGGCTTGAAATGGCCCTCGTATGTCTCCCTTCCTTTTGATATGCCTTAGTGATTAACCCATTAAAGTTGTTCTTATACTATGTGTCAATTTACTCTTAATGTTTCTGCAACCATCTACTTGGTTTTGTAAGTAACATAATGTTGATTTTTTTGACCAGTACCCCATTTTATAAAAATAAAACTTTTACTATTCATTGAGTTATAGATTATGTGAGGCCATAAATAAATGAATGGAGTGATAAATGAGGTTATGTGATAATATACCCTAGTTATAATGGGATGTCAATAAATAGTAATTCCTAAAAGGGAAGTTGAACGTAAGTACCACGTGTCTCTTTATGGCCTTTACAATATTCTTTTTCATTATGAATGTTTTTACTTTGCCTTTGAAACTAAACCCTAAGGTGTGTTTATTTTAGTTTTTACTCTCATGTAGAGTTAGTTAAAATTTATCATGTTTTTCCTTGGGTTCTACCTTGAAATGGGAGCATGAAAGTTTCCCATAGCCCTCTTCTCCTATAACTCAAACCTAAGTGATATTCCATTTAGCCTAATGACATTTTTAGATGTGATTCCTTGGTAGGGGTTATACTTCTTGTTTCTATTAGGGGATATCCTATTTTGGTTATCACCCTCTAATCATTAGAAACATTTCTAGTTTTTTGTTTATAATTTTCTATTATGAGGTGTTCTTCAATTTCCATTGTCCATGTAGGAATTTTAGTTGCAAAAAATACACACTTTTTTTGTGAATGGTTGTGTGTTTTTTGACATTTTCTATTAGGGTGACAATTTAAAAATTCTTAGTTCAAGTAGGATACATATTCCAAGGGCATGGTCTACTTCTTAATAGGGCATGTGACCCTTCTCATCCTTCGTTTTTAGTGTTGGATAAAACTGGAGGTCCCAAGCTTGTTTTATAGTAATAGGGGGGATGTGATTTTGGGATAATCCTAGATGTGGTCCTTCAGATAATTTAATGCATATGGATGATAAACCTATAGATAGTACTGGGTATGTGACATCTTCTCTTGTAATCTTGGAGTAGTTTTCATTTATGCACGCAGTACCATCACATTTCTAAAATGATATGTCAAACCATTTGAGTTAGGTTTTGATCATTTAATATTGAGATATTACAATTCAACCAAAAGTAATCATTGATGAATGATGACTTGAGCATAAAACTAAATCAAACTTCTTATGATGCTTGGAATGACTTTCTCATAGGATCAGGTGTTAGACACACTGGTTTGTTGATTTGTATTTTATGTCCAATGATATGGTTCATGTGGACATAACTCCTCTAGAGACACATGTGTACATTTAAGTGTCAACCTAATATAGAATTCTCAAGTTTCTATCCAATATTTCCTTAGTTTTGACTATTGTTAATGTTTTCTAGTCACCTATAGGATCACAAGAAGTGGTCGATGGAGTGTTTCTTGGGATTCCATTTCTTTTATAGTAAATTTGATGATAAGCAATTCATTATTTGGGGAGATTCATGTCAAATCTAGTTAAATTTTTTATTCTAGGTAGAAGGATCACAACCTATAGGACTATTTCAATATGTTTGGTCTTACATAAATTCCCTTGTACCTGAAGAGTTTATAATCATATCAATGCATGATAAGGAGCACAATGATGAATGGTCGGAAGGTTAATAAACCATTGAGGACACCTATAGTTTGGGGTGTGATTAGGTGGTTGAATTTGAGTGATTTTAGGATGCCACATGTGGTAAAGGCATGGTGATCGGTTAATGGTGATGCATCAGTAGGTGAAACTAAGATTTCTCTAAAAGAAATCATCCAGTGATGGTTTGACTATTCTTCTTTCAACAATTGGAATTGTTGGTTTGAGTACATACCAAACCGTTCACCATTTTTTTAGTGGGAGTGTCTTGGTTCCTTTTTTGAAGCCGTTTAAATCCTCTTAGTGTACTATTCATTAGATGATTATATTTTCTCCTATCTTGACATCATCTGAACACACTAAGAGAGAATCTGTTATACACCTTGATAATATTTAATGGTTTTTGGGCTTGTTCAGGTGATTTCCTTCAAGGCATTCTTAGGAAGGTTTGGTTGTCCTAATAAGCATGGTTGTTCTTTAGTGATACATGTGTTCCCAAGTAGAAGCACCATGGATAAGCTCATGGACACCAGCCAATTTAATTTACTTGTTCACTAGAAATGCTACTTTGGGGTCATTCGGTGTTCTTGATGTTTGAATGTACTGATTTGTACCAATGTCTCCCTTATAATCGCCACTTAAGGTTTTCCTTGTATGATATACTTGAAATAGTTTTGTTGATCCCAAGGATTTCCCGATCCTCAGTTGGGATTGAAAGTGATGTTTATAAGAGTGGTAATCCATGTATGCTAGATCGGGTGTGCACCTATGTTCAAGTTGAGACATGATAGATTAAAGTGGGGTTTTGGATAGAGATTTCCCTGAAGCAGGTTATGGGATTTGGTGATTGTGCACTAGGAAAATCCTGGGATACCTTTGTTTAAATAAATCAAGTTTAGATTCTGAAGTACATTGACCATTTTAGCCTAGAGTTTCGAGAATGGTTAGCTGGTAGTGGATTAAACTATCTTCATCAGGTATTTTTAAATGAGGTCAATTTGGAATCAACCCTTTGATCAAATCGTGTCTCATGTCATGTCCATTATTGAAATGAAATGATCATGTTTTGAAAGACAATTTCGACAGCAGAGACACCATGTTTTGTAATTGTACTTTATAATATAGAACCTATGATGGAATCACCATATACCATGTGGATAAAAGGATTTCATGGAGATTGTGCCTCTAGTTTGATAGGCTCAGGTATTATTCTTCTTAATTATGTAGTTTATAAAAACAAGTGTTAGTTTCAGTTATACAGCTCTTTTATCATATGTTATGTTGATGATTAGAGGTGCGTTAAGCATTTTCAAATGTAACATAGCCATTTAAGAAATACATCATGAACCAATTTGGTTGAGTGATGTTTTCTAAATTTCTTCAAGGCCTCTCGATTAGGATAATTTCAAGGTGGGGAGATTGTAGCATCACTTATTTTTTGACCAGATTAAATTCAAGGGGATTTTAATTTTTTTTTATTTTCTTGTATGGTCCATTTTGTAAATTGATATTTGGAACATTGTTATTAGAGGTGTAATGCTTCAACACTTTTTTTGACTTGTTTAAAGGATCGTGAGGTGCCTTTGGTGCTTTATTGTGTTTCAAGAGCATCATTCCATGTAAAATCAAGTTTGGGTGGACTAGAAAGGGGGAATAGTTTGCTTAAAACCATGTAGACCACTAGTGTAAAATGTGTGACTATTATAGGAGGGAAGGAGTGATCTATATGATCTATTCATGTTTTTCCAAAACATGTTCCCGTCCATTATATTTATTGCCACTTAGGCAGTGTTTGTACACTGTCTAGTGTATGTTTGGTCCACAATTGGGAAAATTGTGTGGGAAAACCATGTGAGGTTGTGGTTCCTAGGCAATGTGATCTATAAAGTAAGAATAAGGTTTGGAAAACCATTTAGATTAACTGTGAGATACAATTTTAATGGTGAAATCAACCTTTTTTACTTTAATGAACCTTTAAACCTTATTTTATTTCTTCTTTTCTACTTCTCCAGCCATGTGAGGATCTACCTTACACTGTGGCTTCCTCCTCTCCCCTAACCTAGGAATCATGAAATTTATTCCTTCATTTTTTGGAATCATGCACCATCAGTATATATGGATTCCTCTTGGTGAGATCCACATTCCACTTGATTTGATTTGATGTGCCCGTAAGGGGCCTCACGGCGATAGGGTTTCCCCTGCACCACCTTCATCTTCGCAGTCACGGATCAGATTTCTCCTCGGCTCCTCTACTCAGTGAGTTCACGGAGTGCATCCCCTTCTTGTTGCAACTTCGTGTGGGTTTATGACTCTCGAAGATCCCATTGTTTGCCTCTGGTTAGGGTTTTCTTGGCGAATCAGTGTTGGTCCAGAGTTCATGCTTCAGTTGCTGCAGCCCGGGGGTTGTTGTCGTTCTTTGGGTTGGCTGTGGGTGTGCTGGAGGGGCTGGTCTTTGTGTGTGGGTTTGAATGTGGTGGTGGGATCCGTAGCTCTGGCTTCGATGAGTTCCTCATCTGGGGAGATTTGGGAGGTCCTCAATCGATGCTGGTTCGTGATTCTTTCTTCTCATTTGTAGCTTTTGGTTTTGATTTTGCTATGGGTCGACTTAGCTGGGTGGATCTTTTTATGCCGATTGAGATTGGTTCAAATTGATGGTCATGAAGATGGTTTCTTCTTACTGCTGATTTCTTTTGTTGAGTTTGGTGAAGTTAATAGTAATGGGGTGTGTGGGGTGTGGGGGTTCTTATGGTGTGATGCAATCGGCATTTTCGTGGTTCTTGTTTAGGGTGTTCTTGATGTTGGATGGTCCAAGGATGGTTTTGCATCATCAGTATGGCCCTGCCCTTGGTCCTCACTGGTATCCCCCTCTTACACTTCTAGAAGTTTGCTCGATTCGGCCTTCGGTGCGTCTTCCCGATTTCGGCTCCCATCTGCGGCTGCGGTTTCAGTGGGAGGCTTATGGGTTCTTTGTGGCGAGGCTACGTTCTGGTGACTGGTTGTCTTTCTTCATCGGTGAGGTTTTCTATGAAGGTGATGAGGTATACTGGATGCATGATGATGGTGAGTTTTGTGATTGGAAACTGTGGGTTCTCGTGGCTCGAGGTCTCCTCGAGTCCTGATTTTGAATTTCCATTTTGAAAATTAGAATTCTGATCCTGCATTGGTGTAAGTTGTGTTGTTGTGGTTACTGCTCACCCATAAAGCGGGTATTTGGAAAATAAAAAAAAGATAATTTTCTGTTAGATCCACATTCCACTTGAATCATTTTCTATCTATCTCTCTCCCACAAGGAAGTTATTATGGTGTGAGATAATTCACCCTAATTTAGGGAATTTTGTTCATTTATTTTATTCCTCTCAAACCATATTAAATCAAGATTAAATATTTGATGAGTGGGATTTCCTAAACACGAGTTAGTTGGTATATACCTTTTCCCTCATGTTTCTCCAATTAATAAAATTTCACGGTTGTGCCTTGCATCGAACATACCAATTATTTCTTCAAAATAATAAATTTATTTGAGTTATATTATTTAGCTTACCTTTTGATTTCATGGACCCTCCTTGGTATGGTAAGTGGTTAATACATCAACTTGAACCACACCTTTAGGGTAGGTTCATTAAAAAGTGCATGTTTATTAATTTCTACCTTGAGTATGAACCACCCCTTTGGGTGTGCTATTAATATATGTTATAATCTTATTGAGTTGGAATCCTTATATGTTTTAAATAACCATGGTAGGGGGTTCCTTTTAGCCTTGTGATGAAATATAATTATTTAAATTAAATGAAATTATTTTCTTGAATAACAATATCATGTTTTATAATAAAAACCTTCTTTGGATGTGTTCTATCTTCTAAACCAAAAATGTTATTTTTTTGGTTTGTTGTATAGTTTTTTGGAATTTTTAGTAATCAACCCTTTTGTTTCATAATTGAAATGATAATTGGTCTTGGCCCTCTCCATTACCATTCATGGATTGTTATGTGGTAGTCCTCTATGTGTATCCCTCATACATTTCACCTTGTTGATGATAAGGCATGGTTATATACTTGGAATCATTAATGTTTAAAATTAAAAGGAAGAGTTTATTGTTTACTCCTCATGTGAAACTCTGATTCCTTTTTAAGTAATGATGAGGATAGTATCACAAGTCTATAAGGCTTCATACACTAGGGGTGATACCTATTATATCTAGGATAGGATCACTATGTGGGTTTCTTACCACTATATGAGCGATATTGGTTTCCAAGGGAGCACCCAAGGATGGTTTTGAGGAAACAATGTTTACAACATTCCATGAGTGAGACTCTGGACCCTTTATGAGATAGTATGCACATTATATGAGGGAACATGTTATAATTACCCCAAGAGTGATACTTAGAATTCCATTTATGGGTTCCATGGATAGACTCCTTCAACTTTGACTAATATTTACACTTATGTTGTGATACTGGGGGTTTCTTTTTAAGGTTCACCATGGACCGACTGAGGAATTAATTTAATTAAACAATAGATTTTAATATTTTAACTAAATGAAAGATATTGATTAGTTAATCAAACGATGCATTCTCCAAGACAAATAAAATTCTTGGGTTCGGTCTATTCAATCTACTAAATTCATAATGACCTATTGTTACTTTTATCCCACCTGTATAGGCTTGATTTGGATCAATAATTAATGGCATAGACCAAATAAGGTATGTTTGGTCACATTTCCTTGAAAATCATGGTCCAAAATGGTTATTTATTTATTCTTCATTGCATATTTACTTCAATGTTCATGAACACTGGTTATTTTATATGTATGAACTAGATTATTCTTTACACACCATTCATGGTGGTATACTGAGTATATATCACACCCTATATGGGCCACTATTTCACTAGGGCACCCAAGAAGATATTAATGTTCACAGGTCTATGGATTATGGATTTTGATGTCCAATGTAAATGGGAGTTAGAAACCTTATACTGATCTAGTACTCAAGAGGCTCATGGAATTATCCCCTGGTTTTATTTATTTATATATATATTTTAGTGTTGTGATAGTTTTACTTATTCTATTTGTATTGGTAGATTCATTTGGACATGAATGCATCATTGTATATTTGGCCTTGGGCACTTTTATTTAGTCATTCTATTTATCATCCACTACTTGGAATTTATTATTAATTCTTCCACTGTATTAAATTTTTTAAACATTATATACCATTGTGAATCTCTGACCGTGAGTCTACAATATCTCCACCGAACCATTATCAGACCCTCACTGCTAGTCAGAATCCTTTGGCATAAAGGGAGGTGCTCTTGAGGCCATGTGGTGGTCGGTCCGGCTATCAGTTTAGTGGTCAGTTGGGATGAGATGTTACAAATTAAAATTTAGTATCACTCTATTTTTTTCACTCCTATTAAAAAACTGAGTATATTTCTTTCTTATAACATCCCCTGATTTTTTATTCCTATTAAGAACATTATCCTAGTGGGTAGTCTGGCTCAAAAAATCTTTATATTTCTTATCCATGATTTCAATCATTTTTTCTTCATATTAAATATCACACTCTAGGAGTACGAAATCTATGTTTATTACATGTGAAGTATAGAGTCTTTACATTCTCAAAAGTTATACATTATATAAATCATGAAATTTAGAGAAAATTTGTGAAAGTGAAAAATGATAAGAAACTATACCAATCATATTAAGAATATATAAGGGTCTAATATACCTAGGGTTGATATATACTTTATTTATCAATCTCAAAAACATCCTCCATGAATAAATTAATTTTAATACCATATCATGAATATAAAATTATAGATCTCACCAGTGATATTCATCATAACTCTTTTTTCAAATATATATTTCCTAATGTACTGTTGAATGGATCTAACCTTTTATGTCATTTCATTATCATGATATGGTCCCATCATATTTCATTCTCTAACATTATATTATCATATAGATGTTTTTAACTTATTTCAATATAGGGCTTCATATTGATTCATTTTAATTCTTGAGTGAATTATACATTTATAATAAAATTTTTATAAGAGGAGGGTGATCTTCGCTAATATAATTGATGTCAAGATAACATTATCATAATATATCCTCTAAGGTTTGAAGGGTCCTCTCAGCCTAACCATTTATTTTGGGATGGTATACAATACTAAAACATAAATATGTATCTTGATTGAGGTAAATACGGATCTAAATAATTATGGAAAACATCAAATCTCAATCAGATAAACTATAATGTGGTACTCCATGAAACCTTACAACTTACTTTATGTGTATCTAGGAAAGAATATTAAGAGATAAAAGCTCTATGAAAAAAAATGAAATGTGATAACTTCATAAGGTTATAAACTATAACCCAAATGTCATTATACCATTTATATTACTTGGGGTGTCCTATGATGAAATTTGTTATGACGTTTTCCAATTTTGTTATCGGTGTAGTTGATGGTTGTAACATTTTATTACACTTATACCACTCAAACATAACTTGTTGGAATTGAAAACATCGACATACATACACTAAAATATATCACTTTATATTATACCAACATACATTATCCTTATGTTCCCTATACATATTCATATTTCTAGGATGAATAGAGAATGATAAGTTATTAACATCATCCAACAAAGTCATAAATTCTTGTATAATAGGGAGAAAAACTCTATTCTAAAACCTTATTATTCCATCACAATCAATGTCGAACCAAAAAAAAATATTTACCTTCCTTTACATCTTCATATCTTCCTTATATAGAAAATTAATCATTATTTGGTCAGATTGTTTAACACCCATTTAGGAAGGATAATGCTTCTACCCTTCATTCACTATTTCAAGGTCTATCCTTTAAAAATCCATAAATACTAGTTATTTTGAAATCCTAATCAAAGATAAGATATCATGATCCTTTTGACTCAAAGCATCATCCACCTTATTCTCCTTCCTAAGGTGGTAATTTATTTAGAAATCAAAATAATTAATCAACTCTAACCGTCTTCTCAACCTTATATCCAACTCTTTTTAGGTAGAATATATTCTTTTAACTTTTATGATATGTATATAAATCAAACCATTCAAAAATAATTCTTATTCCTCCATATCTTTAATACATACCAAATCTAACTCCAAATCATGTCTTGGGTAAAATTTCACATGAAATTTAAATTGGTGTAAGGCATAAGTTATCACCATATCCTTTTTCAAAAGAAAAAATATAAAGAACTTCTTCATTACATCACTATAAATAAAAATCTCTTATCCATTGTAGGGTATTTTCAGTAAAGGTGCACTGACCAACCTTCTATTTATCCCCTTAAAATTTTCTTCACATTTATTATAAAAAAGGAACTTTAATTCATTCTAATTTTACATACAATGTGTTTTATAAAATTGTGAGAAATTATTCATAAAGTGTTAATAGTGCCAATCCAAACCTTGAAAACTATGGATCTCTGTCATAATGGTTTTGTGTGTGTAATTTTTAGTTTCTTCTCTCATAGATTGATATAATAATATACCCTTTCTTATGATCACATGTCTGAAAATGATCATTTATGTAACCAAATTTCATACTTCATAAATTTAGTATATATTATTTCATTCCTCGGTGTCTATAATAGAATTCCTAAATGATATCCCTACTCTTGCTTAATCATAGCGTATAAAATAATATCATCTATAAAGAATATAAAAAATGATCATGAAAATATCTTTATTCATTAAATCCATAATGATAGTTGGGAAATTAGTAATTCCAAATAGAATCCCAAAAAATTCTTTGTGTCAATAACTTGTACAATATAATTTCTTTGGAATGACTTTAAATTTAACCCTCAATTGATAGTATCAAGAATGAAGGTCAATATTTGAAAAGTGGTGAGCTACCAACTATTGATAAAAAAAGAATCAATATTAGGTGGGGGATATTTACTATTTATTTTTTTCTTATTATGTTACTAGTAATCAATACATAGTTTCATGGGTCCATATTTCATCTTCATATAAAAAACAAGTGCATTCTATTGTGATAAAAATAGCTAAATGAATCCCATGTGAAGATTATCCAAGACTTTCTTCTGCAATTCCTATAACTTAATCAGGTCCATCCTATAGTAATTCATTAAAATATTTATATCATCATGTATGGTTCTATTGGAAACTAAATTTCATGATTTGGAGGAAGTATGGGAAACTATTTTCGAAATAAATAAACACACTCCCATAAAATATTCATACCATCAATGTTGACTTTCTTCCCAAGCATCTAAGATAAAGGACCCTTATTAATATGATTCAAGAGGCATACATTTTCAAATTTACGTTCATTAGAATAATTACATTGATATACATTCATAGGTTGATTCAAAATACCATAATTTATTTCCTTGTTCTAGATATTTATTTTGATCTAATGTAGATAATGTTAACCAAAATTAAAATTCACAAAAAAATACACTAAATAATGAATAATACTATTTTTGTGAGAATATTATTACATACATCAGAATGAAATCCCAAAATCTAAGTTAGAGGATAATTGTGCCTTAGAAATCAAGATCCACTTTAATTATTGGCATTGCATGTACTAATACTCCATCTTGGAGTTTGAACATGTATTAGTGAATTGGGTTGGATATTTCCAATGTTCACTGCATATAATATATTGAACTATAAATGGTACCATTGGATGTACTCTATTTCCCTCCAATGAAAATTTAATTTTTCCTATGAAATTACTTTCTCTATGATCATTTTTATACATAAAATATATTCCATATCATTTGATAAATTTTCCATGGTGCTTATTCCCATTTTCATTACATCTAGGAAAATTAATCTTCTTTCCTCTATGGTCATTCACTTAAACATTATTAAAACACTATTTTTATATTATTTAGTGATTTAGGAAACTCAAAAATATTAAAGATCTCAATAATAACTCAATATATCTTATTATTCATAACAATAATATTTCTCATTCTAACTTCCATGTCATTTTGTTTCTCGCAAGGAAGGTTATTTCATTTTTCATATCATTCATTTTCCACGTGATTTATATAGGTTAAAAATTGATTAAAATATAAAATATTAGTATGATCATCAGGATGTACTAATAATAGTGAAAAATCATAAAATTAGGGAAACAATTTTTTGGATCAAAAATAACATTTTAATTAACTCAAAAATATCACACAATATTGAATAGATATGTGTACATTCATAGGCTCACTCATCATGCACTAGTGATAATAGAGTTAATACCCAATAGGTCACTTTTAGTGTTTCACCCCTAGATATATCAGTGCCACAAATATAACCATTATCCTATAACTATATAAGTATTTATTTAATAGTAAAATACACTTATTTCATTACTATAAAATAGGGTTTTAACCTATACATGGTCTTATCCTAATAGTTATCACAATTTTTCTAATATTTATCCCGAAAAGAAACTAAACAACTCTTTGGTACCAAATAACATACCTCTGTCATTAAATACATAAATATTTCATCATTTAAGATGTATATTTAGTACATTTTACAATAATAAACACTCAAGGACTATAATGGTTTTGTGTCATTGGAGACTAGATATATAATCATCTAATTTGTTAAAAATATTCAATATCTCCAAAAATTTTCTTATCACAGAGTGAACTTATTAGACATACACAATGAGGAACATTTTGTAACATCCCAACCACTATAGACCTTTAAACTAGTCATATTAACCCATTTGTCTCCTATAATTCCTTGTTTTTCCTCCAACACCCCATCAGATATTACCCACAAGGGTCGTATATCAAAATATTGACTTATCCTCCTGTAATGAAAATGTTATTTCATTATTATTTTCCTCACTCACACACACCCCATGAAACATCCCATGAGGTCACACAACCCGAAACTACTCAATTCCATGATTTCAAAGCTATTATGTTCTACTTAGGTATGATCCCAAAAATAAAGGTGCACAATGTTGACATGGGAAGTACTATTTGTCCTTTTGTGTCTCACTTTTATAGGGATGTAAAATCTCTAACCCTTTAAACCATAAATCCCTTTTTGTGGAATGATGAGAGGGGTTTGTCGTAGATCCCTCACCAATAAATTATTATTACCTAAGAGTGTACCATAGTGGCACAACCAAGGGTCGATCTCGAAGAGGAAGCTCACAACACACCGAATTTCTATTGTCACTACTTATAACCTAACTAATATAAAACTTCTTTTATACTAATATAAATGGGGGTTTTATTACAAAAATATATAAAATATAATATATATTAATAATAAAATTTAAAAAACAAAGTAAATAAATAATACACAAAGAAGTAATGAATAATTGTTGTCCTTCTTGGGAGATCGTAGTTATAAAATCATTGTTCTTTAAAAAAAATTATTCTCAATACTCTAATCAATGTTGAAATCATCCTTATCAATCAAATCCTTCCAATGAATTTTTATTCTCATACAACAACCCTCTTCATGAAAGATAATACTCCCTCACATCATCACCACAATGCTACTACACCATTGATACAATATTATGATGATGGAGAGGAAAATTTTAAAATGAGAAGAAGAAATCAATAACAATGAAAGTGGGGTGAACCCTACACCAAAACCATTTCATTAATATTTAAATTCACATAATAAAATAAATAGAAACATTTAAGCACAATGAACTCATGGACCATCACTCCCCCTCGAACAACAACGATATTTAGTTCTCCATTTGCATGGAGATTAGAAGGATCGTTGTGGGGGAACAAAAAATAGAAAATGAAAGAGAATAAAAATGCATAGAAGAACAAGAATAACTGAGATAAAATATAATTAAAACATAAAAAAGATATTAACGATACCAGCTCCACCATTCCCCATTGAAAATGGCTATCTTGTAAGAGGTAGAAGAGATAGCAATTTATAGAGAAAATGAGTGAGAAAATGTGGCTCCCAATCTGTACACCTAATTGATCCGCACATTATCTTAATTAAACGGACTAATATTTGTATGTTCTCTTCATAAATGTTTTTACTTTTTTTCCCTCTTCAATCCTCAAAATTTCAAATTCTATGAAGACGTGTGTAGAATGTTATTATTGTTTTAGTCCGAAACATTTAATTTGGTCCGTTGACTTTCCATATTTCACTTTTACAAATTTCCACACCATTATGACCATTAATAAAGCTGAATACCGCATGGAATACTCTATAAAAGTTGATTCCAATAATCTTTTCTATATACATGCCTAATTTAAGCTTCATTGGACCATCCCACATGGAGATATTATCTCAATAGTAAAAGTGTCTAGATTTCAACACACTTTTTGAGGCCCAATTTGTGAGCTATATATGAGCATCCAAATGAATGATTGAGAATTGAAACTAGAAGGATGAAATGGTACCCATGATTTATGGAAACCTAGAAAAATATAATTTCACAATTTAATTTAGTTTAGCAAAAGTAATGGCCGAATTACAGAATACCAATAAAATAATTAAATCCCAAAATTAGGCCATTTATAAATTATGCTCGAAATTCATCTAAAAACTAACAATGTGAAAATTTCCCATAAAATAACACTATGTTGGGATTTAAAAATTTTAATTAAATTATAAAATATATTAAAATTTTGCCTTTATCACTTCCCCATACTTAACCATTGCACTCTCATGCAATCATCATATATTCAAATAATAATCCACACAACAATCAACCACGAGAACACATGAATGATCATTTCAAAAGTAGAATTCCATCATGTATCTTCTATGAAAAACAATTCACTCAATTCAATACTCAAATTTAAAATTTTTCAACCTCATAAATCCATCCATGTCCCAATCATAACTTACCTCACATTAAATTTTATGTCACTCTTCACTCAAGGGAAATTAAATCTAGAGTTATGCTCATACATGGAAATCACATGTGTCACCATATTCTTATGAAAATTCTCATTTTTCCAAATCATGAAAAATAAAAATATTTTCAACCATGTGGTGTTTTTTAGGTGAATTATGTGGCTTAGGTTTTGTGAGAAAATTATTGGAAATTTAAGGCTGAAAAGAGGAAGTTTGACTCTTAAGTACATTGCATGAATATTCAAGTAAAAACACAAGATGAACCACACTCAGATCCCCTTGAAATTGTGAAACAAAAATACAAAGATCATTTTATGACATGGTACATGAGACAATCAGTGATTAATATTAATTATATCATCCAAATTCCTCCCCTTTTTCTCATTTTTTTAAAGCTCCACAAAGGCACAACTTTATTTTCTTTCTTTTTCTTTTCTTAGAGAATGAGATGATAATTGAATACAATGAATGGATGAAAATCATGACCTTAATTTTAAATAGTAACATTAGTCATAAAAGAATATAAAATGAAATATTCAAGCTCACCTCCATTTTTTCATCATTTTTCATTCAATTGTATTTCTTGAGGGAGAACCGAATGAAAAAAATAAAGCACAATGAAATATTGACTAAAGCTCAATTATTTCATTATCTAGTACCCATAATATTAAAAAAAACCTCACGCCACTAACAAGTGAAACAAATACCAAAAAACACACACGAATATCCCTTCCCCCACACTCAAACTTGAAATATGCATGCAAAATTACCAATAGTGTGGGTAGGTAAGAAAAAATTGACTTTTACTGTGGCTTAAACCTATAAAGAAATTCATGGAATCTAAGGGATAATGAAGGTTATATATAAGGGTGGGTCTCAAGATAAAAAATTGTCTAGCCAAATATATAACTAAATCATATAAAAAAATTCCATGAAATACAATGCTTTGAAAGAGAAAATCACAAATTCTGGTTCTCACACAAAATCCATGTTTCCCTTAAGAATGTGTGGGTATTAGTAAAAATATTTCAAAATGGTTCAGATTACCTCACAAGATAGATAAAATAATTTGAGTCAGTGTTTCATGGTCATGGATTTCAAAAATTGGTCAAACTCATAAAAAGTCTTGAAAATCCAATTCAAGTAGAATTTTTTCACATCAACAATCATTTAAAATCCATTTTTTTCAAAAAAAACATTTTATTTTTCTTAAAATCAATTGATGTGTGAAAAATGATCAGAATTTACATTGAAACTCAATAAAACTAAAAATATGAGAAAAAAGGAAAAGCATAAATGAACAACTAAGAAGTTTAACTCTCCAAAAACTTATATTTCACTACCCCTCATTTTAGCATAATAAAAATAAATGTAAGGGCATAAAAAAGGAAAGGAAATAGACAACATGACATTATTTTCTAGTGGTATCTTTGAGATAAGGTCCTAGCTTCCACCAATTCCTCCTAGAAATCAAGAAATAAAGAAATTCATAAGAAAAATAAATAAAAAGAAAGAGGTAGGGAAAAGTGGATAGAACATGATTTAGACCCCCTTGTGGGTGATATGATTTTACTACCCCTAATTAGATAGTTGCAGTGGTTTAACCCCAATCACATGGTGGGTGTAGTTTCATTGAGATGAACCACCACATATGACTTTTCTTAGTGTCCTTGAATAGATACCAAGAATAGATAATCCTGAAGAAGACAAGAAAATTATCAACCCCAAAGAACCAATAAAGAGATAAATTAAGTTCCAGTGTGGGATGAAAAAAAGATAGGGTTAATCCTTGATGACATTCCTGATGTCCTCCTCTATATGGTATGAAATTTCTTGAATAAGAGGTAATAGAACAACATTACTCTCTATCTCTTCTTCTTTTTTACCACCACCACTTGGGTGTTGCCTTCCTTAACCTCGAAGGTCTTCTCTTTTTGTGCTCTGTCAAAAAATTTAGTAAGGGACATATCAACAAATAGTTCAGATTAAATGAGATCAAAACATGATAAATCAATAAAAAAATATTCCCTTTCAAGTAATTCATCTTGGAAATTGATATCTCTAAGAACAACTATTGGAAACTACATCTCAATAGGTATATCTTTTGCATTATCTTCCAAAGCAAGAGAGAGGTAGAATGGTGCTTGATCTCTCACATGTGAATCATTTATAAAGTATTCTTCCTAAACCTCCTATGGAAGTGGTGTGGATAGTTTTGTGGCTAGTTCATTTAGAATTTCATTCTCACGTGTCTCTTCAATTTAAAATTATGGAAAAATAAGCTTTGATTCCACTTTTTCTTGAGCCTCCTTTTGAGCTGCCAATTCCATTAAGGAAGATGAAATAAATGTCATTTGATTCCTCAACTCTTCTATCATATTTTAATTCTATTCCAACTGAATCTTTAGTGATTCTAGTTTGATAAACTCACAAATATTTTTATCATGAAAATAATATAAAAAATTACCTTGAAATTCCATCACTGAATCAAGAAAACAAAGATATGCAATGATGTTCCATTTTTTTGGTTTATGAATTTTATGATTTTTTTTGTTTTTTTAAATGCGATTAATCACTTAGACCCCCCAAAAATGGATCCAAATTGATGATATGGGTTTTCCGTAGATCTCTCACCAATAAAATATTATTACATAAGAGTTTACAATAGTGGCACAATCTAGGGTCGATCTCGAAGAGGTCGCTCACAACACACTGAATTTTTATTGTCACTGTTTATAACCTAACTAATATAAAACTTATTATATACTAATATAAATGGGGGTTTTATTATTAAAGTACACAAAATATAATATATATTAATAATAAAATAAAAAATACAATGGAAAGAAAGAAGAAACAATGAAGATAGTGAAGAATTATTGTCATTCTTGGGAGATAATGGTGATAAAATCATTGCCCTTTAAAAATATTTATTCTCAACACTATAATCAATGTTGAGATCAACCCTATAACTCATTGCCTTAATGTGAATTGTCAATATCTTTCACCAACCCTCCACATTCAAGATAATACTCACTCACATCATCACCACAATGCTACCCCACCCTGGATACAATATTATGATGATGGAGAGGAAAATTTTAAAACAAGAAGATCAAATCAATAACAATGAAAGTGGGGTGAACCTTATTTAAAAATCATTTAATTACTGTTTAAATTTCCAGAATAAAATAATGAGAAACATTTAAGCACAATGAACTCAAGGTCCATCACTCCCCATCGAAGAACAATGAGAGTTAGTTCTCTATTTACATGGAGATTAGAAGGATCATTGTGGGGGAACACAAAAATTGAAAATTAATGAGAAGAGAAATGCACCGAAAAAGAATAATAACTATGATAAAATAACATTAAAATATAAAAAACTATTACAGATACCAAACTCCACCATTCTCGCTTGAAAATATCTATCTTCAAAGAAATAAAAGAGATGGAAATTTATAGACAAAACATGTGAGAAAATTTGGCTCTCAATCTGTCCACATGATTGATCTGCACTTTATCTTAAATAAATGGAATAATCATTGAATGTTTACTTCGTTAAGGTCATTCAATTTTTTTCCCACATCAATCCACAAAATTTCAGATTCAATGGAGATGTTTTTAAAAAGTTATTATTGATTTAGTCTGACACATTTAATCAGGTTAGTTGACTTTCCATATTTTACTTTTCCATCTTTACATGACATTATGATATTTAATAAAACTGAATACCATGTGAAATCCTCCGAAAAGGTTGATCTCAATCTTCATTTATATCTCCATGCTAAATTTAAACTTTATTGGACCGGACCACATGGAAATATAATCTCAATAGTAAACGTTTCCAGATTTGTACACAGTTTTTGAGGCCCGGTTTGTGATCTATATTTGAGCCTCCAAATGAATGATTGTCCATTGAATTAAGAAGGATGAAGTGGGAACCATTATGTATAGAAACCTAAAAAATAGAATTTCACAATTTAATTTAGTTTTGAAAAAGTTTTGTCCGAATTATAGAACACAAATAATATTATTAAATCCCAAAATTAGGCTACTTAGAAATTATGTAAAAAATTCATCTAAAAACTAACAATGTGACAATTTCCCATAAAATAAAACTATGGTGGGATTTAAAACATTTAATTATAGTATAAATTATTTTAAAATTTTGTCTTCATCATGAACCCCACATATCAAACCCATGGAGGCCGCTGTAATTCATGATTGGTATTGTCTCCAATACCATTGGTCAATAACTAGCCTCTATTGGCCATGAAAATGGTGATCAGACCCCATGGTTATCCTGGTAATTATTTTTATCCATATGGTATTTAAAAATTTATGAGAAATTTTCTCTTTTTAAATAACTATTTGGTCAGATTTTTATTAGTGACCAGAACAGAGTCTAGATGGTATGATTACCATAAACATGTGTTTTTAGATATAGAATGTTGTCCTAGGAGGTGTCTTAGATGGTATGAAAAAATTGGGGTCATATTAATTTATCCTGATATAATGGGGATCAAAACTATATTTTTCAACTCACTTATTCCCTATGAAGCGGCCTCGTTCCATAGATAACAAGAATAACGAGTTACTGACATAGAAATGGTCATCTGGCGAGAAACTTTACCACCGATGGATGTTGCTGGCTACCTGATGAGGATATTTTAGGGTAATGTTTTCCAAACTTTCCTCTTATTTTTTATTTGGAAACCCCATCCTCATTCTCTATTTTTTGTTGGATAGTAATGAATCAACCCATCCTCTTATTGCCTTGGTTTCTTCTCTTTTTATGCATCTCTTATGACATTTTGGGGGTGATTTATGGTATGTTATAATCTCCAACAACCTTCATTATGTTCCTCCTTTATCCTATATAATCATGGAGTTATTATTTGAGGATTGTTTATCCCAATTTCATCAAATCATGGTAGTTTATTCCAATTATCATGGTGATTCAACATTGATTTCATAGAGTAAATCACGAGATTCCATGTTTAACCTTTTTTCTTGGAGTTTTAATAATGTTATGTTGTTCCACCAATTATATTAATGTTTTTACATTAATAGGAACTAGTTAGTGTTTGTATTGGTGTTGTTGGTAGGGTAATGGGCCCAAAATGAGGTTGAGGTGTGTTGTAGGTTCTTTTGAGAATTCTCTTATGGTTCTAGTGTTGTGATAGCACCTTAAGGGTTTATTATCATTTATTACAAGTTGTAGTTCATAGAAAAATTAACTATACCTGATTACAATTAATTGTTCTGGATTTATTTTCATGATTTGGGTACAATTTTAGACTGTTTGAAGCTTAGATATATTTAGGATAAATTTTTGTTCTATGGAGTTATATGTGGAAAATTTAAATAATGGTAGGTTATACCTAGACATGACCCATAGTCTTTTGGAATTTCATTCCAAGTGAATCTTTTTTTTCCATCTTGGTCTCTTAAAAAATAACCTTGATTTTAAATTAAATGTGTTAGAATGTAATTTCCTTAGTTAAACTCCCCTTAGTCATTTTTTAAGCATAATAAAAGACAACACTATAGTTTTTACTTAATAATATATTTACCTCAGGTTTAGGAATCATATGGTAGGATATGGTTGATGTAATATAAGTGGATAATTTAAAATGGATGGTATTTTGAAAGGCTACTCAAAACTAGTATGTTAATGTAAATGGGTTCTGGGTTATTGAAATAATAAGTGGAAAATGAATGTGAGATATTTATGTACATAGGTAATTCCTTATGTAACTAAAAAAATATAGAATTTTGTTTTTTTAACTTGTTTAAATTGTGAGGGATGACCTATGGAATGAATTTAATACTCAATACCTCACCTTTATTTAAAATAAAAATGATTTTTTATGTTTTGGTATAGAATTAAAATGCCTTGAAATGGACAAGTTACTTTTTATGTTTAATTGGAATTTATTTTCTTAAATTTATTAATAAATTGGAATAATGAGTGTTGGGAATATGAGGATGAGTGCTAATATTCCATATAACATATGATACCATGGAATATTAGGATTGAAACCAAGATTACAATTGATACTTGATGGTTTTTAATGTCGGTACAAGCCCTAAAATTTCTTGGGAATTCCAAGATGAGCACTTAGATTTCATGTGATGACTGGTTACTAGGTAATATAGGAATGAAATCATGTATTTCATGGGAACTACATGAAAAGAATTTGAATTATATATGATAAATGATGACATGGTAATTTTGGGATGATCATTGTGATTCCATATAAAAATTCATTATATTAGGGATTGGTAGGATGAGCTCATGGTTCCATGTGTTTCCATATATAAGAGTGGTCATCATGATAGTCTTAGAGATACAATCACACTAGCTGAAGTAGGTATGGTTGATTGGGGTCATGGACCTATATATATACTGAAGTGCATTGTGTTGCATTTGTTGTCAATGAGGTATGTTGTTGTCAAGTGATGAATGGATGGATGTCAAGGAGTTTCAATATGTGAATGACAAAGGATGTGATGGTGATGGTGATGAACGGAGAATGGACATGGTACTTAGAGTCATGTCACTTAGGAGATTCACTTAGTGACATTGGAGATTATTCTTGAAACATTCTCCACATCATATCAGACGATTGTAGAACTGATCTTAATGTTTCAATACTTGTATCAAGGTGATACTAAGTGACAACACTTGAAGAATGAATGATGATGGAGCGTCATTACATATGACGATTGATGAGCTGTTCTTTAAGTTCTAAGAACTTGTATCAAGAGGATACAATGTCACACCATTGTTTGAAGACCATGCATTGTCATAACAATGCACGAGGAGATGAAGATGATCCATCCACAACTACTAAGTTGATGATGTGTATTAATGAAGACCATGCACTATCTCTTAGTGCATGATTCATTAAAATTGATCTAACTTGATCTCTGATTAGATCAATGAATAAAATTGAAGAATTAATTGATTCAAGGATTCGGTTGAAGAAAGAACCTTCAGGAATTCCAATCCGAAGTGATGAATACATGTTAAAGAAGAATTGGATGAATTTTAATGAAGAAGATGAGGAATTTTGTTTTAAGATGAAGAAGTAATGGAGATGAGAAGAAGAAAATTTGTGTCTTGGCATATTACATTTGGTTAACATTGTTTTTACACAATGTCCTAACAATTACTTAAGAAAAAAATATGCCAACCTCAAGGGCCAGCCTTAAGGGTTCAACCCAAGGCTCTTATGGGACTCAAGGTTACCATGCCCATGGGGATCCCATGGGGCCAGCCCGAGAGGCCGGGGGCCATGTATAAGCCCTGAGGGCCATGCAGGGTTGTCAACCCATGCACAGCGTGGGCACGGGAGCGCGCCTGAAGGAAGCATGGTGGGTGCCAGTGGCGCGCCCGAGTGGCATGGGTGGGCTCAAGAGCGCGCCCGCAAGAAGAACTCGGTGCGGGGCGGCACCGAGAGGGGAGGAGTTCAATTGAGATGTGGCAGGGACGCGGAGTTTGATAAACCGCGAGAATTCCGTGGCCCATTTTGATGTGGGACAAAAAATTTCTCCGCGGAACAGATTTGATCCGTCCAAGAGATCCCGCGTCTAATCTGAGCTGCTCATCTAATCTCGCGCGCCGTGATCTAATACAGACCATTGGGGGGCATTTATTCTCCAGATCCAATAGCGGACGAGTCTTCGTCTACCTCTAGCCGGCTGAAGGCACGCCGTGTCCTCCCCGATGCCTCGCCGTGTACCGGTGCCTCCCCGTGCACTGAAGTGAGCTCCCGGCTGCCTTTCTCAAAGCTGAAGGCACCATTGTGCTCATCTCACCCTAAGGAACATATACATGCAATAAAAAAGGCATGCACACATTTAATGGAGAATTTGGAGTTCGTCCGAGGCAAAAGAAAATGCTGAGGCCACGTGGAGATCATGCTTTGCATGCATGGGCCTAAACAGAAGGCATGAAAACGTTTGGCATGGGAATACACGTGAAGAAGGCAATGAATGAATACCCACGGTGAAACATATTATAATATCAAGATTTGGAAAATATTGAATGCCCAAAAATCTCGGGGATTCAAAGTTGAATCACGCGGATGGGCCGAGGCTTTCCTCGCCTATAAAAGGAGCACCCGAGGTGCTTGAAATTCATACTGGAAAACTTGAAAGAAGTCCCGTGAGAGTGCCTATGTGCCTCACAAAGTTTGGAGCTCCAAGCAACTCACTTGCGCAACGAAGTAGCCCGAAGCCTCCTTTTGGATCCGTGTGTTCCTTTTGCGCATACCTTGCGCGAAAGAGGTTGGAGAAGAACCCTGTGCGCCTTCCCCTTGCGCGGCAAGATGACCCCGGGGCTGCAGCACCTTGCACGCCCACGGTTGAAGCCCGCACTTGCGTGGCTGCCCCTTGCACCGAGACCTTGCATGCCTCCTTTGAAGGACAAGGGAGTTTGGGTGTGTTCAAGAAGAAGCCAAGAAGGTCATAGCCACATTTCCCCTTGTGTGTGTGCTAAGTGCAAGGAATGGTTTCACCTTGTGTGTGTGCAAAGTGAAGACACCCTACAGGTGGTATAAGTTCACATGAACAAGAGGTCTTAGCCTTGGGTGTGTGCAAGAATAGAAGGTAGGCTAAGCTTACTTGTGTGAAAAATTGAATGAAGTGTGTACAAAGAGACGTGATGGCCGAACCTAGGTGTGTGCAAAGTGTACACATTTAGAAAAAGAAGGAAGAGGACATCCACACTAATGTATAAAACACTTTTAAGTGTGTGGACAAAAAGAACAAAGTGTGTGAAGTGACGAAGTTGTGTGTGATTAAGGAGAAATTACACTCTTTGAGTGTTTATCACACCAAGGAAGAGAAGAAGGGAAGGGCATGCTTTCATGCATGCACGTGCACACGTGAACAAGCTCAAATCTGGTTGTGTGCATCTAAGTTGACCAAGACCGGAAGTTCCTGAAGATTATTGAGAAGCCATGCTATCAGTGCATGAGGATGAAGATATGTCAAGCACTCAGTGCATGAAGTTGATGTGAAGCCAGACTGAAGCCAGACTTAAGTTAGAGATATCAGTTGTCTGAGTTTTCAGTGATTGAGAAGAGCCTGATCAACTGAAGTGATCAAAAGTCTTGAGCAAGACCAACGGACCTTTTCAGAGGCTATTGAAGATTCTTGAAGTGAGAGGCCAGGTCATCCTGAGAAGAAGGAGATAAATCCTGAGAAAGATGAGAAGACCTGATCAAGTGATCAGAAGTGAAGAGCAAGGCCAGCAGTCATTATCCCAGACTGCTGAAGATACTTGATGAACTTAAAGAGAAGAAGAGCTACTCGTGTGACTCGAGGAGCCATAAGAAGCCCCCTGTGAGACTCAGGGTGGAAGAAGTCTTTAGTGGGATTCTGGAGCAGGCCAGTGAGACTCTGGTAACACTGTGGGACGCAGTATAAAGACCCTCCTGTGGGACTCAGGAGAGATATAGTGGGACTCTATATCGACCATTGTAATACTAACAGATTATAATGGAAGAAACCATGTTGGGGTGTTTAACCAACATGGCAAGGACGTAGGCCTTTGGTGTCGAACCTTGTAAATCCTTGTGTTCTGTGCCTTTACATTTATTGCATCACTCGAGGAAAGGATGAGAGATACAAGAAGAGTGGATCAAGTCCTTAACAAGCCATAGAGGTTTAATTGATAAATAATCAATTAGTAAATTTTTTTAAAGGATCACTGATTCACCCCTACCCCTATCAGTGATCACACTGATCCGGGCACTTCAATTGGTATCAGAGGGAGGTTACCTCTAAAAGATCCAAGGGAGTCTTTATGAAGTGCAGATTTGAGGAAGTGAGTGAATACCCTCAAATGGAGATATCTGCCAAGTCTCTGAAAAACAGGAAGAAGAAACAGGCAAAGAAGATGAAGAAATCCTATCCTACCTGTGATGAAGTTGGAACAATGAATGATCTTCAGAATGCACTCAAATATCTTCAGAAGACAGTCCCCAAGGAAGTGGCAATGTGTATTACTACAGGCATCCTTGATCTTCAAGATGAAAAATTACAGCTAGAAGAAGAATCCAATTCTATAGAAGATCAATTGGCAATAAGGGTTGGCATAACCAACACTCTCAAAAAGATGGTGAAGGATAAGGATGAAACCGTTTCTATTTGCAATGATAGATATGAATATACTTGTGAAGAATTGAAAAGAAGCCTTTCTGAGAAATAATTCTTTAAGACAATGGTCAAAGAAGTTTTCCATGCACTGGAAAAATTGCACAGAGTTTCAATGGTTGTCAAAGATTCTCAACTAGAAGAGAAAGTCAAAAGGGTGAAGGAGCTGGACAATTCATTGCAAGAAATGAAGAAAGTTCATGAAGACCAGATGAAACAGTTGGAAGAAAAATGGGAAGGAAGGCTAAGAACTATTGTGGATGAGAAGAACTCCCTCAACATGAAATGCTTAGAACTAGAGGTGATATTGAAAAATCTGCAACCACCCAAAGATGAATCATCCTAGTCAGCTGAAAGAAGAAATGTTGCTACACATGTGTGCATTGAACATGATGATTCTAAAAGAAATAAATCCTCTAATGAAAGGGAAAAATCTTCTTAAAAAGAAGGTACCATCCATACGATCGTGTACCCATGCTTCTAAATGTGTTTCCACGAAAAGTTCAGGATGGAAGAGTAATTCTGATCAAGTATGGATGAAGAAGATGAAGAAAGTGAGCTCTCCTAAAACAACACAGCAATTCAAGAGAAATGCCCAACAACAAGAAGGACTCAAGAGGTCAAGATTTGTCGGTCAGTGTTGGTGTTGTAACAAGTATAAGAACTGTGCAAAATATTGTTGGTACAATCCACTGAATGTAAAAGCACAAAGGAAGCCCATGCCAAGGGGGAGCAAGCCAGAGGAAAAGAAGCAGCATCCACAGGTCTAGAGACATCTGTTTACTGCAAATAGATTTGGATTACTTGACAACATCTGGGATGATTGCAAAAGTGGTCCAAAAGATAAATGTCAATCTCCAACTGTATCTAGAGATAAAAAGAAGAGAAGATCACTGAACCTGGCTAAAATGGAATCCTTGGGAAGCGAGAAGAAAGTTGAAGAAGCTCCCAAGAAGGTTTTGAAAAAGGAAAAGAAGTCCTTGGAGTCTAAATCCAAGAAGGGTGATGCATCTAGAAGGACCACCAAGAAAACATTCTTCTACTGGGGAAATAAAGGACACACCATGGATCTTTGTGAACAAGCCATGGAACTGAATAGAAGCAGACTGGACTTAAAAAACAAATCAATCCAGAAGAAGCATAAGGGATTGGTTGAAAAAAAATTTGCCTAAGAAAGGTAGCTTGAAAGCATCAAAGGAACCATTTGGAATATCCAGAACTGAGGCCACACTTCCAAGTGACTTACTAGTCATATGACCAAATTAGTTACAACTTGCCAAAGATCTGCAAAGAGATGAAGATGATGTTCTGGCAATTGCTAAGGCAAAAGGGAAGAAGAATATTTCACATGAAGATGTATTAAGATCCACACCAGCACAAACATCATTGAAGATCAAATGTGCAAGTGTGAAGAATGGTGAAAATGGGACATCTCGGTTGAGAGAATCTTCTCAACCTTGTTGTTCACATTGATAAACCAAAGAGGTTCCATCTTATTCCCTAACCACTTGTATTTACATGTGCTAACATTTCAGGGAATTGAAGATGATTATCATTCTCATCTGGAGAGTGGTTTGGACAGAATGGAGTGCACCCCTTGAGGGGGAGCCAATCTGTAGAAGATGGGATTCTGAGATTTAATACCATCTTTAGAAAAGTGAAGGTATTCCATTCATACTTTCATCCCTTGTTTCTTAATTGTATTCATCATGACAATTAAGGGGGAGTATTGATTGAAGACAAATGGTTGAAAGGGGAAGCTTTATCTTTGCACCTAAACTTTCTAAGGAGTTTTATGAAGTATGTGCAGGATTTAGCAATTCATTGATATATCTGAAAAATTTGAAACCCCTTGAAGCATGATCTCACATGTACAGTGAATTTTGGACAGCATTGAGTTCCTTGGTTACATGACTCTTGTTTTCTACACCTGGTTAGCCCACATAGACTTAGAGTTGATCTACTAAAGGTTCTTTGCTAAAGAGAACATGTGACATCATCCCTCTCTTAGTGATTTTGAAGAAAATGATTTTCTAAGGGAGGAAGAGATTTTTGAAAGTGAACCACACCACATATTTGCATTTGATTTCCAATAAGGGGGAGAAAAGATTGGCACACATATTGACCCATTCATATGTGCTGAAGAAGTGTATTGACATCAAATACAAAGGAGGATATTGAAGTTCACTGTGTTTCATTTTTTGTCAATGAGGTATGTTGTTGTCAAGGAATGAATGTATGGATGTCAAGGAGTTTCAATATGTGAATGACAAATGATGTGATGGTGATGAATGGAGAATGGCCATGGTACTTAGAGTCATGTCACTTAGGAGATTCACTTAGTGACATTGGATATTATTCTTGAAACATTCTCCACATCATATCAGACGATTGTAGAACTGATCTTAATGTTTCAATACTTGTATCAAGGTGATACTAAGTGACAACACTTGAAGAATGAATGATGATGGAGCATCATTACATCTGACGATTGATGAGGTGTTCTTTAAGTTCTAAGAACTTGTATCAAGAGGATACAATGTCACACCATTGTTTGAAGACCATGCATTGTCATAACAATGCATGAGGAGATGAAGATGATCCATCCACAACTACTAAGTGGATGGTGTGGATTAATGAAGACCATGCACTATCTCTTAGTGCATGATGCATTGAAATTGATCCAACTTGATATCTGATTAGATCGATGAAGAACATTGAAGAATTAATTGATTCAAGTTATTCGGTTGAAGAAAGAACCTTCGGGAATTTCAATCCGAAGTGATGAATACATGTTAACAAATAATTGGATGAATTATAATGAAGAATATGAGGAATGTTGTTTGAAGACGAAGAAGTAATGGAGATGAGAAGAAGAAAATTTGTGGCTTGGCATATTACATTTGGTTAACATTATTTTTACACAAAGTCATAACTATTACTTAAGAAAAAAATATGCCAACCACAAGGGCTAGCCTTAAGGGTTCAACCCAAGTCTCTTGTGAGACTCAAGGTTACCACGCCCATGGGGCTAGCCCGAGAGGATGGGGGCCTTGTATAAGCCCTGAAGGACATGCAGGGTTGTCAACCCATACGCAGCGTGGGCGCGGGAGCGCGCCCGAAGGAAGCATAGTGGGTGCCAGTGGCGCGCCCGAGTGGCAGGGGTGGGCGCAAGAGCGCGCCCGCAAGAAGAACTCGGTGCGGGGCGGCACCGAGAGGGGAGGAGTTAAATTGAGCTGTGGCAGGGACGCGGAGTTTGATAAACCGTGAGAATTCCGCGGCCCATTTCGATGTGGGACGAAAATTTTTGCCGCGGAATAGATCTGATCCGTCCAAGAGATCCCACGTCTAATCCGAGCCTCTCATCTAATCTCGTGCGCCGTGATCTAATCCAGACCGTTGGGGGTCATTTATTTTTCGGATCCAACGGCGGACGAGTCATTGTCTACCTCTAGCCGGCTGAAGGCACGCCGTGTCCTCCCCGCTGCCTCGCCGTGTACCAGTGCCTCCACGTGCACTGAAGTCGAGCTCCCGGCTGTCTTTCTCAAAGCCGAAGGCACCATTGTGCTCGTCTCACCCTAAAGAATATATACATGCAATAAAAAAGGAATGCACACGTTGAATGGAGAATTTGGAGTTAGGCCGAGGCAAAAGAAAATGCCGAGGCCACGTGGAGATCATGCTTTGCATGCATGGGCCTAAACAGGAGGCATGCAAACGTTCGGCATGGGCATACACATGAAGAAGGAAATGAATGAATACCCACGGTGAAACAGAGGATAATATCAAGATTTTGAAAATATTGAACGCCCGAAAATCTCAGGGATTCAAAGTTGTATCATGCGGATGGGCCGAGGCTTTCCTCACCTATAAAAGGAGAACCTGAGGTGCTTGAAATTCTTGCTGGAAAACTTGAATGAAGTCCCGTGAGATTGCCTCTGTGCCTCACGAAGTTTGGTGCCCCACGCAACTCACTTGCGTGGAGAAGTATCCCGAAGCCTCCTTTTGGATTCGTGTGTTCCTTTTGCGCATACCTTGTGTGAAAGAGGTTTGAGAAGAACCTTACGCGCCTTTCCCTTGCGCGGCAGGAAGACCCCGGGGCCACAGCACCTTGTGCACCCACAGTTGAAGCCCGCACTTGCACAGCTGCCCCTTGCACCGAGACCTTGCGTGCCTCCTATGCAGGACAAGGGAGTTCGGGTGTGTGCATGAAGAAGCCAAGAAGGCCGTAGCCACATTTCCCCTTGTGTGTGTGCTAAGTGCAAGGAAGGCTTACACCTTGTGTGTGTGCAAAGTGAAGACACCCTACGGGTGGTATAAGTGCACATGAACAAGAGGTCGTAGCCTTGGGTTTGTGCAAGAAGAGAAGGGAGGCCAAGCTTACTTTTGTGAAAAATTGAATGAAGTGTGTACAAAGAGACATGAAGGCTGAACCTAGGTGTGTGCAAAGTGTACACATTTAGAAGAAGAAGGAAGAGGACATCCACACTAAAGTATAACACACTTTTAAGTGTGTGGACAAAAAGAACAAAGTGTGTGAAGTAACAAAGGTGTGTGTGCTTAAGGAGAAATTACACTCTTTGAGTGTTTATCACACCAAGGAAGAGAAGAAGGGGAGTTCATGCTTTCATGCATGCACGTGCAAATGTGAACAAGCTCAAATCTGGTTGTGTGCATCTGATTTGACCAAGACCGGAAGTTCTTGAAGATTATTGAGAAGCCATGCTGTTAGTGAATGAGGATGAAGTTATGTCGTGCACTCAGTGCATGAAGTTGATGTGAAGACAGACTGAAGCCAGAATGAAGTTAGAGATATTAGTTGTCTAAGTTTTCAGTGATTGAGAAGAGCCTGATCAACTGAAGTGATCAGAAGTCTTGAGCAAGACCAACAGACCTTTTCAGAGGCTGTTGAAGATTCTTGAAGTGAGAGGCCAGGTCATCCTGAGAAGAAGGAGATAAATCCTGAGCAAGACGAGAAGACCTGATCAAGTGATCAAAAGTGAAGAGCAAGGCCACCAGTCTTTATCCCAGACTGCTGAAGACACTTGAAGAACTTAAAGAGAAGAAGAGCTACTCATGTGACTCGAGGATCCAGGAGAAGCCCCATGTGAGACTCAGGGTGGAAGAAGTCTTCAGTGGGATTCTGGAGTAGGCCAGTGGGACTCTGGTAACACTGTGGGACGCAGTATAAAGACCCTCCTGTGGGACTCGGGAGAGATATAGTGAGACTATGTATCTACCATTGTAATGCTAACATATTACAATGTAAGAAACCATGTTGGGGTGTTTAACCAACATGGCAAGGACGTAGGCCTTTGGTGCCGAACCTTGTAAATCCTTGTGTCCTATGCCTTTACATTTACTCCATCACTCAAGGAAAGGCTGAGAGATACAAGAAGAGTGGATTGAGGCCTTAACAATCCATAGAGGTTTAATTGATAAAGAATCAATTAGTAAAAAGTTTTAAAGGATCACTGATTCACCCCATCCCCCTCTCAGTGATCACACTGATCCGGGGACTTCATATACAATAAGTAGTAGTTGTCCTCCTGAATCACCATGAGGCCGGGGAATCATTGGTTGTTTATGGATTACAATTTATGTTTTTAAAATCTATTTAAATATCTTTATTTTTTTATTTTTTTCACTACTAGATAAAATTTTATATAATGGTTATATTTAGTGATGTCATTGGTGGTATCCTACTATGTTCTACTGAGAAACATCTCTAGTTTCCATGTAACTTGGGCACCCAGAATGACAATGTTACTGTTCACATGTTCATGTTTTGGGAAATCATTGATGTTCATGACTATTGATTGGATTCTTGGGATGAAGGTATGGAATGAGATTAGACAAAAATTAGGACCACATGGGATGAGTTTTCATCCATGGTTTTTTGGTTATTTTAGTGCTACTTATGTTTGATCATCCCATGGTGGAACTATTTTGGTATGTATGGAATAATAATTTATTATTTCATTTGGTGATTGTATTATTTTATTGGAACATACCCTTATTATTACATTTATATTAATTCTACATCATATTCATTTTATTTACTATTATATTTCACATTCTTCTAATGAGGGAATAATATCCAAAAATAATATATCAGCCATTATCCACATGTTATTTGCCTCGAGCATATGGGGAGGTGTTCCTTAAGTAATGTGGAAACCATATCCAGTTACTATTCATATAGAACATGGGTGGGAACATTATATTGTGTATTCAGATCAGTATTTTTTTACAGTTTCAGTATAGTAAATTGGAGACTGTGATGCATTGGGGCTTGGAAAAAATCTTGTTATTAGGTGTTTTTCCCCATTTATAGGGGAAATATATGTTTCAAGAGATTATAAAATTCTCAATTGACTAACTTACACAATTTTTTTGAATACATGGCTGTAATTTTATTGATTTACTATATTTACACTCTTGGTGAATATAAAATTTGATTATGTGATTCTAGGAATTAGGCTATGCACAAAGGAGTGACATGTCATCTTCATATATCCTAGGATTTATCATTGTTTGGTATTCAAATGTTTTGGTGTTTTATTTATTTATTTTTTTGGATGGTAATTTATATCTTCATATGAATTAAAAATAATTTATAGGGATTGTTATTTAATGTGTCTGTATCTATTTACATGGTTTATATTTTAGTGTACAATGTCATTGTACTTATCTAACTCCTTAAATGACCTATGGATAATAAGATAATAAGAATGAATTATAAATTGATGGAATGGATAAATAAAGTGATAGAAAGAAACTTATAAATTGATTCCCACATAACAAGTGAATGGATTAAATATAACCCAAATATGGAATCGGTTGTGTAAATTAATGATAAATGGATAAAACATGAAAACTTGAAGAGTAACTATATTTTTTAAAATGTGGATTTCTTGGTTTTAATTATTGGGTCATTAAATAATGTAAATAAGAAATAAAATAATCTTTTGTGATCTTATAGATGAGTATCCCTTAGAATTATGGTTGGACCTTATGTATGGGTATTTTAGACCTAAATAGAGAGCCTTAGTGGTGGGACCATAAGATATGGGTTGTGAAAACTTTATGGGTTTTATTATTACAGATAGTTAGAGGTTACTAGTTGTGCCTTCTGTTGGGTTGTAGCCAAAATGTTGTGATATATTTCCTTATATCATTTTTATAACCCTTATTGTTTGGTGAACCTTATTACTATGTAAGACCATAGAATGGGTGACTTGGATCATAATACTAATTTTAGTGGTTGTTTATCTATAAGCACATTCTACCCTGAGTAACCCATTATTCATATGATGTTAGACGTAGTGTGTTTTCAAATGGGGGTAATAGTAGATTCCATTAAAATAGGTTTTTTTAACTCCAGGTATAATGGGCTAGGTGTGACAGCCTAGTGATCTTAAGAAGGTGAATTAGGTTTTTAGTGTCTTTTTAGGAATTTTACTTTTTGAGGGTGACCATGAGAGGGACCATCCTTGCATTGTGGGTGTTGGGATGTGTATAGAATGGATATATGATTAGAATTGTGGAATTGATTCTAAGAAGCTATTGAATAATTTAGGGAAAGACATAATTATTCCCCATTCCATCTCTAAAGGGATTACCTTTTAGTAACTATGTCTTAGTATTAAGGATGGTTTCAAAAGGGAGGGAGTATTCAGATGCCTGAACTTTTAATTTTGATTATTTTATTTGTGGTAATCTTTTTTCACCCTTGATGGATGGGTCTAGGGATTATAGATTATGGGTAGTTAATAATAATATTGGAATGGTGTTTGTATGATTAGTTTTTAGGTGGTTAGGATTGACAAATGATAAGTTTCAAGATCATTAGAGGAATAATTAATAATTATAAGAGATCAATGAGACTGACCATACAAGAGTCATGACCTGATATAAGAGTGGGTGTGATATCCTCGAATTGGAAATGCGCCACTCATGGGATCTTTATTGAAGTTTGGAAATGGTTGTACATGAGTGTCCAACCTTGGGATTTGATGATATTGATTTTTTCAGCATGTGCCTAAGAATCCCAATGTTCTTGGGTTATTTTATCCGGTGGATCTTGAGTAATCAATCATTTTTTTGGTGGAAACAATGTGACACATGTGGAAATTTTTAGGCCTTATATTGGGAAGATAGGATAACTACCTTCCATTGAGAATTGTTTAGGTCTCAAAGATGCTTAAACCATGTTATTGAGATAGTTACCCAAAGAATGTTGGTTCTCTACTACTTGGTAGAGAGATTCAACAAGGTATTTTTTTTCTCAAATTATGAATCCATCTTAATGGGAAGTGAAAGTGAGTTGATGAGAATTATCCTGGAATGACATGCCTAAGGAATCTAGTTGAGTTTTTTTCCTAACTATGAGAGGTGGAATCCTGGTGGGATTAGAGTGTAGTAGATTAAATGATCAAGTTGAACCTGTATTATATAATAGTTGTTAGTATAGAGTGTTGGGAATGTATTGGGATTAGTGGAACAAGATTATTTTAAGCTATATATATTGATAATTTTCTCATAGAGAGGTATGGGGGAATTTTTATAATGGTGAGTTCACCATCATCTATCAGAGGAAGTGGCCCTATTTATGGCCCAAATGCCAAAGAATATTTTAAGGGTTGTTCTTGAGAGCTGATAATGTGTAGTAGGTGATACTTTATTTTATCACTCAGGTGAGAGATAAATAACCCCATCTAATCATTGTGTTATGGGATATATAGAGTGAGGTCCATGGATATTGATAGTTACTTTAGTGAAGATACCATAATGAAACTCAAATAGTGGATACTATTATATCAATAACAACACTAGTATAAAAAAACATTTTTTACGTCGGTTATAAATAACCGACATGAAAATCTATATAATTGATTTATCACGTCGGTTATATTATAAAAAACATTGAAAATTTATTATGTTGATTTATCACATAGGTTATTTTATAACCAACTTGATAAATCAAATATCTCACTTTATCACGTCCGTTATAAAATAACTGATGTGATAAATCCACTATCTTGATTTATCATTCCAGTTATAAAATAACGGATGTGATAAAGCCAATTTTTTATGTCCGTTTTATAATAACTGATGTAATAAATGAGTTTATGAAATCAGTTTTAAAAAACAAACCTGAAAGTTAAAATTTCAAATCGCGCTAAAAACGAGATCAATTTTTTACAACGCGAAATTGAAATTTTCTATTCCCTCCTAATATTTTGTACATTGTGATTTTATTTTCAAGAAATTTTCACTGAGTTTTCATATCGGTTATATAATAACCGATGTGAAAAATAAATTCTTATGACTTTTTCACATCGGTTCCAAATAACCGACGTGAAAAATCAATTTCTCACGTCGGTTATATAAGAACCGAGGTGAAAAATACTTTTTATGACATTTTCACGTTAGTTATTAAATAACTAACGTGAAAAAAAATAAAAAACATGTAGTTAATTTCCTAATATTCTATTTTACTTGTCCCAGAACTCAAACGGAGTTACTGATCAAAAGTTACGGCCATCGAAAGTCGATCACCTCTAAACAAAGTCTTAAAGAATGTCAAATTCTGATGGTCATAACTTTTTATCCGTAACTCCGTTTGAGCTCTGAGACCAGTCAAAACAAATATTGGAAAATTATCTACATGTTTGTAAATATTTTTCATGTCAGTTATTTAATAACCGACACGAAAAATCCAATGAAAGTTAATTTTTCACTTCTGTTATTAAATAACCGACGTTAAATTTCATTTATCACATTTTTTATTAAATAAAAGACATGAAAAACGTTTAAAAACATGTAGATAATTTTACAGGCATCGTTTTGACTTGTCACAGACCTCAAATGGAGTTACGGATCAAAAGTTATGGCTATCGTAAGGTGACATTCCTTAAGACTTCATTTGGAGGTGATCAAATTTCAATGGCTATAACTTTTGATCTGTAACTCAATTTGAGCTCCAAGACCAGTGAACTAGAAGATTTAGAAATTAACAACATGTTTGTAATTGATTTTTCATGTCAGTTATTTAATAATAGATATTAATAATCAATTTTCCATCAATTTTTCACGTAGGTTATCAAATAACCGACATTAAAATGCATTTTTCCCGTCACTTATTTAATAACCGATGTGAAAAATCGATGGAAAATTGTTTTTTATATCCTGAAAACATGGTAATTTTAATATATTTTTATGATGGTTATTATAAAACTGACGTTATTGATATGTTTTATATCCCGCCAACAAGGAATTACAATTTTTTACAGTGCGACATCGATATTTTTGATTGTAGCATAAAGTTTTAATAAAACGTTTTCTTTTACCATATCATTTATATGTTTTCATTAGAAACATATTATTAAAAAAATTTAAAATAATTTCTTTCAACCATAACCATCCAACAACCTCGACTCGTTTTATCTTCAACATGAATCCTTTATTTTTTCTTTTTGCGATCTTATCATGGTATTTGTACTTATTTTTCCATGATTTATGTTTTTATGATTAGTTTTCTTAATTATTAAACAATTTAATTATTAGTATTTTATTATAATGAATAAAATGTTTTGTATCATGGTAAAACTACAATTTATCCTTCATATTCAAAAAATTCTTTTAAGACGCTGTTCTTCATTCTGCGATCTCATCAAGGCATTTTTTATTATTTTCCAAAGATTTATGTTTTTTATTATTAGTTTTCTTAATTCACATAAGATTTAATGATTGTTATTTTATTATAATGAATAATAATGTTTCTTATCAGGGTAAAACTGCAAATCATCTTTCGGATTCAAAAAATCCTTTTAAGACGAAGCTTTCGTTGGCTCATTCGATGTTTCCCCAGAAAAATATATATCAATATTCTGATTGTCATAACTTTTGATCTGTAACTTTTTTGGATCTCTAAGACCTATAAAATCTTATCTCATGAAATTATCTACCATATGGTTAACATTTTTTACCTCTTTTTTTAAAAAAAATGATGTAAAAAGTTTTTTTTAACGATGGTTTTTTAAAAAGTGACGTGAAAAATAGAGTTCAATCATCATTTTTTTAAAATGGGTGGTATTTCACATCGATTTTTAAATAACCTACGTAAAAAATAATTTTTTTTAAATCGGTTATTTAATAACCCATGTGATTTTTTTTATGATTTTCACGTCGGTTTTTTAAAAAATCACGTGAAAATTTGAGTTTGAACGTCATTTTTTTTTTGAAAAATGGACGATCTTTCACGTCAGGTTTTAAATAACCGATGTTAACAATCATAAAAAAATATTTATAACATCGATTAATAAATAACCAACATTAATAAAAATTAACAACTCTCGTAAACACGTCGATTAAAAACTGACTTGAAAACGCTAAAATAATCGACGTAAAAATCTGTTTTTGTACAAGTGTAATATTGTGAGCATTATTTTGGAAGGTTCATATGAATGTGGAACTAGACATGGAATGGTCATGAAGGAAGTGGGATTATTGTTTATAAAAGATTATATTCATACATATATTTCATAGTGAATTCCAAATAGGATATCAGATGAGATAGTGAGTTGAGTTTAACCTATGGATTCAAACCCAATATATAATTAATGTTATCTGAGGGTGTTTTGATAAGGTTTCATTGGTGAGTGTATCAATAATGATAATGGATTTAGACTTTTGATTATACCCCAATGTAACCTCATTGGAATTCAGGTGTGGTCTTAGGAGATCATGTTTGAGTGATCAATGCATACTTATAGAAATGAGGTCACCGTGATTAGGAAATTAGTAACAAATCAGTAGTTGGAGTTATGTGTTTTAAGATGCTTCAGACGAGGATGGTTCTACATGAATTAGTGTTTGGAATTTTTATCTGTAATTTGTTAACCACCATTGTAATGTCATTTTGGATATGATGGATATGTTCTTGGAATCAAACTAAAAATTTCAAGGGTAATCCTATATATTCCAAGCTCATTAACGGAATGAGGATACAATTACATCCAAGATTGTTTTTAATGGAAAATATAGGTACCAACATTAAATATTTTTATTATGAGTGATTCGGTTTTGTGTTTTGGGAACTACACCAAATCGGTACTTGGACAAAGTAATCATGTCACGATATGAAATTATGTCAGTGGAAGTACTAAAGATATAAATTGGTTCTTGTAATATAATTAATATGGTGTATGGAAATATAGTCCTATAAATAGTTTTGAATTCATCCCTATTATTTTATTTGGGTAAATAGTCTTGGGTAAACTTTATCTTGGTGTTTCTTTTGTGAAAATAGGTGTAGACTCAGTTTTTGGCTATTGGAGTGCCATATTCTTAAGGTTGTTTCATGGATATGCTTCAAGAATCCATGATTTTCCTTAGGAAATTTTAATTACATTTGTGACCGATGAAGGTCATAAGGTTCAATTGAGTGACCATCAACCATTATCAAGGATGATAAGGGTTATGGTGGGGAGTTTTTACTGACTCATTGTGTTATAGGAACTAGAAATTAAAGAGGAATATAAAATTTTGAAATAGTGGATGAATCTTATTTTGAACCAAGAATAAAAATAGAGTCATGAATGCTTTATAACCTCAAAATGGTGTTTTTATACAAGGAATGGGAGATCATAAGGTGTGTTGAAGGGTACAAGATTCATCAGGTGACGATTGAGATTTCAGGGATGTAAGGTGACTACAAATGGTACCCCCAAGCTAGATGTAAATAGCCATGCTGGTGTCCTGGTTCTAATACCACCATCTCTATCAATCATGTGATCCAATTTCTCATTGGTGGGGTTTTTAGTAGTAAATTTACATAATTTACACTTCGGTAATTTTAGGGAGAAATATCCGCCTCTTTCATTTTTTTAGGGCATGGGTAGAAGCCAACCCCTCCCATTACTTCCTTGGTTCCTCTTCTTTTGTGACCTTATTTGAGGCATTCTTGTGGAAAATTAATGCATGATATAAGCTATGTAAACCACCATTCTCCACATAGTTCCTCTATAAATTTGGAGTTCTTCATTTATTGTTTTCATTGACCATTACACTATATCATAGTATAATTTTCAAAGTATCATGGAGTTTCTTCTTTTCCTGCATGGAGGAATTTTTGAGGATCTATCTCCTTGTAATTACATGGAATTTCAATGAATGTACGAGGAAAAAATAGTTTTTATGTTGTTTCCTTTAAATTTTTTAAAAAATGGTCCATGAATTATCATCAATGGCTAAGGATTTATCTATAAATATGGTGAGGGGTATGCCTTATGTTCTTAGAGACATTCTAGAAACAGTTTTGGTGGAGTGAGATCCCCCATTGCGTTATTTTTTGTTTATTTCTAGTTGGATTTATTTTAATAATTTAGTATGCATGATTATAATTAATCTTTTTTGATATTTTGGCTTGATTTACTTACGAGTTCGGCTTCTATGAGGCTTAGGAAGAATATGTGGTGATTTTTGGCTGATGAAGTTAATATCAGAAACCATAAAAATGATAGGTGGTTAACATACTCAATCTATATTATTTGAGAATTTTACTTCAATTATATATGTTTTTAAGTCAATATAGTCTCATCAAACATTAACATGATTTTAAATTAAATGTATCAAAATGAATTTTCCTTGGTTAATCATCCCTTAGGCATGTATTATCCTAATGTAGATATGACCCTAGAGGATTACCTTAATAATAAATTTTCCCAAAATTTGGGAAAATGAAATGGTAGGCTAAATTTTATGAAATTTATGTCAACAATTTAAAAGGGATAACATGTTTAAACATAACATCAAAATGGTAAATACATTTAAATGGATTTAGGGTTTTAAAATAAGAAGTGTAGCTTGTAAGTGTTATGTTTATATAAGAGCTTTTGTAAATAAAAATATATAGAAATGTATTTTGGTTGATTTTTTGAAATGGTAAGCCATGGTCAATGAAATGAATGTGATACTTAAAAATAAACTTTTATTTAAAATTTAACTGAGACTTTATTCATTGAAATATAATTTAAATTTTCTAAAATTTATATGGAACGTTTGATAATTAAAATAATTGTATTTTTAAAATTTAATGAAAAATCCAAATAATTAAAGTGGGTAACTTCATGATGAGATCACATATTCTATATAAAATATGATACCCAAGAATTCCAAGATGAGATCCATGATCCCAAATGATATATTATGATTGGGAATGATGGGATAGTTTCTCATCTAAAATTTTAATGTTGGGATGAGTGTGTAGATTCCATGTGATGACTAATTGTTGGAGAATTTTGGATGATAGTTTAGATTCCATTAGAATTTTGTGATGATCGTTTTGATTCCATGGGTCACTTGATAACGTGGGAATATTGGGATGAGTCCTTAAATTCGATATGATACTTCATGATTCTAGGGAATTTTAATATTAGATCCTAGATTTCATGTGTTTGAATATTGAGTAACAATCTTCTAGTATGGTCAAAGACACCCTAGCACTAGAATAAGTATGTATGATCGATCAGGGACACAGACCTAAGGATCAAAATGTTAAATTCTTCCTCGAGTGTCACTGTGATCCAAGAGAATCATTTTATGTTTACCACATTTATTTTAAATAATTTTGAACCTACTAAAAAAATATAAATTGATTATTTTTTACAATATGGTATGAACCTATACAAAAATGTTATATTTAGGGTATTGAGATATACTCAAAACCAACTCATCCATCCATGGAACTTGGATAACCAGGTAGACACCACTATTGTTCTCTGGTATGGGTTTTGGGAAAGGCTATATGTTGATGCATGTTGATTGGATTCCTAGGTTGGATTTGGGAGATGGGACTGGGCCTGACTCAAGAACAGTTGGGGAATTGGTATTGGCCTTGATTTTTTTTCTTTTAGTGATTCTTTTGTATAATTCATCCGTGGGGGTTTAGTTTTTAATTTATGAAATTTTTATTTATTATTGAATTTGGTGTTTTTATTTATTTAATATCACTTTTCACGGTTGTGATTTTTATCTAGATTCCATATATGATTCATTTTATTTACTCTTATGTTATCTACTTTGATAAAAAGGGAATATTATGCCCACAATAAACTCTTAGGATCTCACCATTAGTCATCATCCTCTAGCGTCTGTGAAGAAATTCTTTTGGCCATATGGTGACCATGTCTAGTTACTATTCATAGTAAACCTAGGTGGGGATGTTAAACCATTCTCTATTACCAATTGAAAGGAAACATAAGAAAGGGTGATCTTAATGCTCAGTAAGGGTAAACAAGCGATATATCAGTCAAAGATCATTTATAGTAATATGAAGAGAATAAGGGAATGTGAATATGAGGTAACAATTTTAAAATAATACCCTACATTTAATAGAACACATTCATTGAATAAGGATTTAAATATTGATAATAAATGAATTATTAAATCATCAAAGATCATTGACCATGATAACATATACCTAACACAAGAACATGTAATATATATTTCCACAACAATTGTGTCATTATCCTAATAATATATTTCATATGTCAAGTAACGCACCAATCCATTCATCAATGTTAGTATTATGATAACCACCTATGTACCTGCTTCTGTCATGGTCTAACTACTTCTGTAACCACAATTAGATTTAGGCTATCCACTCATTTACCATTTTATCATATAAAAAATTAATCATTACCCAATTAATTATAGGGATATAATGGACCCACCCATCACATAATGATAATCTATTTATATTCACTCCAAAATATCATTAACAAGTTTATAATTTATTCATTGTGTAACCCAAGTAAATGAACAAATATTTTTTCAATATTTTATCATAACAATTAATAACCACATATATAAAGAATAAATATGGTAACTTTGGATCATATCTTGATTAATGAGAAATAATCATCTATGGATGTTTTTATAGATGAAAATATATTTTAAGGATCACCAGAGCATTTCCTGAGGAAAACAGTACTTTTATTTTGAAATACCTTACTTAGATATAAAATTTTCAAAAATAATAGGAAAATAATTTTATTTAAAAATAAATATTAAATCATTTTGAAGAATACTCAAGTTAAATAATAGTTACAAATTTGAAAAAACATGTTCATGTAGTAAATGTTAAATTAATTATTTTGTTCACACCTTTGTTAAAAAGTAACCTTCTTAATAAAATGATAATGAGATTCCATTTTATACTTTTATAGAATGTAAAACATGGGTAAACATTTCATTAATAAATAATTTTATAATAGAATAAAAATTCATGAAAACATTTTTTAAAAAATATGGACATTGAATACAAAGATTCCATACTCAATAGAAAAATGAAATTTGGTATTCATTATAAAATTTCCTTCACAATTTTAATTAGCTACAGAGAGGAAAAAGAATGGAAAAATTATAAATTGTAGAAATAATAAAAATTTAATAAAATAAATAAAATTTATCAGTTATTTATTATAAAATAACATCTTTAAAAATTTAATTATGAATAGTCAAATTAAATATTGAGATTGGTATATAAAACCCTTAATACTTTGGTAGATTTTTTTATCAAAACCCCCATAAAAAATAAATCTAAATGAGAAATTAAACACCATGAAAATATATAGACTCGTGATATAACAAATAAAATTGATACTATTTTAACCACGAGAAGTAATTAATTATTGAATATGAGATGTGTCCCATAGAAAAAAAAGGTTAGATGAGAAACCCTTTCCCAAGGCTTGAATTTATTCATAAGTTATTTTAACATAGTATATAATAAATTTAAATTTATTATAAATATATTCCAAACTAATATTAATTATTAAAAATCCATACATTTTTTCTTGTATCATCCTATCCACCTATCATAAATAATCTTTCATTGTCATCATCATTTTTGGTGTTATGTGCATGTTTTTATGTATGTTTCTGTATGGAAAATATTTTCCTCACTTATTGATCATTGTTACATCACTAATAGAATATTAATTTGGATATAAATATCATATATATTTATTATATTCATATTTATTGCTACATAATAAAATTTAGTGATTTAAAAATTAATTACACAATTCATAGAGATAATAGTTTCTACATATGCATGAATTTTGTATTCATTTTATATGGAAATGAATGAAATAATTATAAATAAGGTTTTATCATTATATAATCATTATTATATAATAAATTTAGTATATTTATGCTAAATCCATAATTAAATATTTTAATATGAGGCTATAATGGAAACATAATCATATCACTATGTGGAGGGAGTAGTCCACATATACACAGGGGAGATACATTCAATTCCCATTTGATGGAAAAGAGGTGAGAAATTGTTATCCCAAATTCATGATATCATATCAATATATTTATAATACTATATTCAATATGTTAATATTTTATAACATATTTTAATTTTCTAAAAGAATAAATAAACTTTAAAAGAGTCATGTAAGACAATTACCTCTTGTTTGAGAATCCCACATTCGCATACACCTTAAGCCTTCTTATGATAATATTAAGATACATAAATCAGTTCATGAATTAATGTATAGAAGATAATAATGTTTATTTATAATTACTTTCCTAGATAGGGTGCTCAAATTCTATGAATAAATGAGAATAATAATATTCCCTTTAACAAGTGAGGGGTTGGGAAGACATGGAATAACCTAAAAGATTAAAACAATATAAAGTCACTTTCTAGTTCAAGTGGAATAGAATGGATATAAAAATTATATTTAATATAGCATAAGAACTAAATATCTTAAACAAATAATATTAAGACAAATAAATTTTCATTAATAACCTTATATATTTGTTAACCCCTGGTAAACCTCTTTTTTACCCTAACCGTCTAAACAAATTATTATTGTTTATACTGTTCATTATGAAAAAATGAAAGTATCCTAATAATTTTTTTACATGATTATTATAAATATTTAATCTATTTTATAAAATTTAATTACTATAGGTGGAAAAAATTATATTTCAAATGGGTTTCCAAAACACAAAGAAATCATTTTTTGAAAAATTAATTTTTAAGAATAAACATAAATATAATTTCATTTCCTATCTTATAGAAAATATAAGATGAATGTTAAAATATTTTATTTAATATTTATTCTATACATTTAATTAATATAATTAATCAATTATTAATTATTTACATTAATAAAAAAACATTTTACACAAAAAATATATTTTTTAAAATAATGATTTTTACCTTCAAATGATTTTATCATCATTTTAAACAATTAGATAACTAATGCATGAAAAACTATACATATATTATCAATAAATTTGATAAACATAATTTTAATAAAGTGAACGATATATTTTTTATATACAAACACAAAACACGTAGAAAAATTAAATTCTAATGAAAATAAGTCTTTTAATTGACATATTTTTATTAAAAACGTAATAATTATTTGATTATTATTAAACAATACATTCGAATGAAGGAAAACTTTTCTATATATATTTCATAATATTTTTAATATTATTCATACCTTCTAATCCAATATATAGGATATATTTTCCATAATATATTTTGTTCATTTGGACAAGGGGTTGCATGAATGGTAAGATATCAAATACTTTAAATGTATTTCTAATTATTACATATAAAATCTAGTTCTATTATAATAGTTAAATGATCGGGGAATGGTAAAATCAATGCCTATTCTAAATCATGAGGTATGGTTTTCAACTTTGAATAATTAGAACTATAGTGGAATGTCTGGGTGTTGGTATGTCATACGTGACCTTATTCTTTAGCTTATGAGTATGGATGATGAATTATTTAAATAAGAAAGGTGATGGGTGAAAGAAAACAGTTAATTTGTGTAACATATAGGGTTTTTATTAGGATTAGCCTATGTGGTATCCTTTTTGTGTCCATGTTCATAGGGTATTCCATTGTCTTAGTGATTGAATATTACTCATTTTTTAATTATGTGTATGTTTTTTATTATAGAATATTTAATGTTTAAAATAATGGTTGTGTGATATTGTCCTGAGTGAGAGGATAAAATGTTCATATGTGATCACATGAGTTAAGGTGTATTGTGGATTCCCTGAGTAAGATTTTTGGGAACAAAGATGATGATTTTTCACCTCATATATGTATATGGATGAGGTCAGAACATCAAAGGGGACATATTATGTGACCACCCCTGAGTGAGAGGGTTTGGTGTTACACATGGTACGATAATTGTTTTTTTTACCACCTTTAATAGAGAGTGTATATTCTATGAATGGAAATGGGATTGAATGATGGATATGATATGTGATAATACATTGAATGAGAGGGTACTGGTAATGATTGGTGTTTTTATTTTCACAAGATTACTCTTAGTCTATATTGGTAGTGAAATAAATTTTGTTAGGGTTCTTGGATTCTTTATTATAACATAATAAACTAACATAAAAGTATGAATTATTATTATTTATTTATTTGATTGTGGTAACTATCATATATTTTTTCACTTATTCCAATGATATATCAATAGTATCCTACTTGTTCTTTTTAAACAAACATTTCATGGTTATACTGATGCCCAAACATACTATTTTTTCATTTACCTCACTAATGGAAAGGTACCTAGGTTAGGATACATAGTAGGTTGAGTAGGATATGGATTTTTGGAAATGATAGGACATAATCTGTGGTATTATTTTGTTTGTATACTGTTATTATTATATTGTTTTTAAAACATATTAATCTACCACATGTGGGGATCTTGAGTGGTTAAGTTTAATTTTTATATGACATGTGGTGATGATAATATTTTTATCCTATGTTTTTTATTTTTTATTCTACTTAAACTATTATAATTTTTATTCGTTATTGATATTGATGGAATAGTATCCTCAGTACATGAATTAGGACATTATCATTAATTGGAAGCCTCTTGTATGTGGGGAGGAACTCATGATCCCATATTATTCTCTATATTGAACATATTTAATCTCTCCTCAGTGTGTCAAAATGGAGTTGGTTACCCTTATTCTTTTGATTTGAAATAGGATTATTAATAGAATAGAGGTAGGGTGATAGATACATTGTCACAAAGCTTTTATTGTGTGCATCCACCACCATTACAGTAAACATTCAAGTTTCAAGATTTAAGGATATTTTTATTGTATTCTCTATTATAGTTTGTTTCTTTTTTATCATGTTAGGTATCGGTTCAATTGTAAATGGATTTATCATATTTCATGAGTTTTTTAAAGGTAATGGGATCATGCATCATGATTTGTATTCTAGTTTTCAATTTCATGTAACACCCCATAATCTTCCTTCATGTATGCCTTGTCTTTTGTTTTTGGTTTCCCTATTTGTTTGAGTGCATTGAAAGCTTCTCGAGATTGGAGATAATTTTCTAGGAAAAATGATGTAATGCTTGTGGATGTATGTTTTTTTTGAATTAATGGATTCGGTCTATAAATTTATTATAGTATTTTAGAATTTCTCCTTGAGTTCAGAGAATAATGGTGTTGGTTTGGGGATTTTGAGCAGAATCTTAGAGAATCACTTCCCTGTTAAAATTTACACATCAGGTAATGGTTACAAGCCATGTATTAGTCACTAGGAATATATAGGGAGTCATATTTAGGTTGTGAAAGTTTTACATGATGTGAATTGGATTCATGTCATGTAGTGGTCAAATTATATATTTTTATATAAGGTGATTCGTTTTTTGGTATCTTTTTAATTCCTGGGATCACACACCATGAAAGGAGTACATGATGTCTAATACTATATTAAAATAGTTTTTAACACACTTAACTCCTATTTTTTGTTTCATTTGGTTCGAAACTCTTCCTCTCAAACCCCTAGGTGATTTTGGGTGATTTTGGGGATCCTCGCTCCTTCCAAATTGTTCATTTTGTGATCAATTGTCATGGTTAATGAATTAATTATATTAGGGTAATATATCCATAAACATGTTATTCCTTTAGATTATTTTTCATCATTAGATGTGGTTATGGTTCATATTTGTTATTTATTGACGCTTTCTATCAATTGTTTCTAGTTTCATGTCATTCCTTATCATTCAATGGTCGATCTGCAGTTTGTAGATCTTTTTGTCAAAGGAAAATAGGTTCCCATTATTTAACGGTATGTGGATCTGTGATATTGTTTCTAATTATTGGATTGCTTAATGTTCTTGATTTTATTCATTTAATGTTATGTAAAAATTATTCTAATTAAAAAATAGCATGGTTTTGGAAATGTTTTTTAACAAACATGGTACATTGGAAACCTTTGGTGTGTCAGGAAACAAACATGGGTGCCCCAAGTGTGTGTGGAACATCTAGGGGTTACTTTTATGATATCGAAGGAATGCAGAAGGACTTGATATAGGTTAGTTTAGTATTTATTCCTATATTAAAGTGCCCAAATGATGTAATTTGTCTTGTATACATGGTTTATCGCATGATGATGTATTTCATGGATATTTTCTTACATGTTTAATTTACCTATTTTTATTTTATACTTGATATATTCATGTTTTTTGAATATGTTATTTATTTGTTGAAAGTAAAGGAAATTATTAAAATGGTTTTATTTATAAAAAGATTTTGTAACTAGATTTTTTTAATGCTAAAACTGGTGCATTTTCAATATTAGAACTTGTATAGATAATGTGGTGGTATACGATAAGGATTTTTGTTCACACCCTACTTTTTTCCTTTGGGTGGTTGTAGAACGTTTTTTAGGAATCATGGAATGGGAAGGGAATCATGTATAATGACCATTTCTCTTATATTATGTCAAATTTGTAATTTTATGGTTTGGAGGTGAAGATTTTTCACATGGAGACATATTGGTCTTATTGATTCATACTTTTCTGGTTTATCTTAATTTTATTGGTTTTTAGGGAAAGTATTTTATCTATTTGTTACACCTTACACTCTTGTTGTATATATTATTTTTTTATATTCAAGAGTATTTTCATTTTCTTTTTTATACCTCACCATTAAGGGTTGGTATAAGTTTCATGATTAATTGACCTAGGTTGGTCTGTTACAAATTGATATCAGAGGGATCCTCAGCCTAAAGTGTGACAACAATACATGTTTTTTGTATTGTTTCATTAGTATAAAGGAGTCGAGACTATCAAAATTCATGTAGTAAGTGCGGGAATTAGCCTAGCCAACTTACTTCCATGTATGAACTTGATTTCGCATGGGTGGTCGAATTTTTTTTACCAGGTTTGCGACTTTATGTTTGAGGTAATTTTAATGAATATTATGGGAATTATATTGCGATGGGTATATTATTTTCTTAAGGAATCTTCCTTTTTTGAATAATTCATAATTTATTTAAATTATTAATGTTTTAATTCACTTATATCAATACCTAATGTTAGTCTTATGATTTTGGAATCTTCTCTTGACTGATTAGTTTTTTTCTTGTGATTGTTAAATAATTCCTCCTAGAAGATATATTCCAATATGAGAGATTAAACTATGAGGAATATTTTATAAGAAATCCTCTATTGGACCCTTATTTTGTAGAATCAATAATCCACACTATTCAGACCCTAGGTCAATCAGGTGTTAGGAACCCAAAACGAGTAGTGGATCATAGATTAGAGTTTACAAAGAACCATCCACCTACCTTCTATGGTGATAAAGGACTTCAATAATCTTAATAGTTGATTGATTAGATTGATATTATCTTCAAATTATTTAAGAATCGTGAATAATCTAAGGCAGTTTTTCCCATATATATGGTTCAATGATTCAGAAGGAGATGGTTGGACTCTATTGTGCAAAACAATTTGCACAGGGATTTTACTTGGGATTATTTCCAGAAAATATTCACTCAATATTTTTAACATAATACATTCTGTCTGAGGAGGAACCATGAGTTTTTTATCATATAGTAGTAAGATAATACCATTCTATATCATTACATCTATTTTTCTAAGTTCGTGCATCTGGAACAATAGCTTATCACTAATGAATACCTATAGGCTCAGTGGCTTGAGTTGGCACTTAGGCTTTATATTCAATCAATATTGATTCTCATGTTCCTTTATAAATACATAGAGGTATTTGAAAAATAATATTTTTAAGAGGATAACATAGATGGAAAATAGGTATGGGGGGAGCTTCAGTTGGAACTATTATTATCTTGGGTGTATCTTTTTTCAAAAAACGAAGCACAAAGGTAGACTATTTTATTTAGGACCAATTTAAAGGGCTTCATCTATAAAGTTCTAGACTTTTTTTCTAGTAATGTGGATATCTAGTTCATACCAACCCTAGTTGTGTGATGTTTTCCAAGACTTTCCATCATTTTAGGAGAATTGCTCTTCCAAAGTATTTTTGTGATAGGATGTACCAAGGCAGTATGGTTGGATCCACATTCATTAATGCCTATTAAGTTCGTACTGCTGCTTACAAGGGTTTTAGGTCTTATCCTATTGCTAAGGTAAATGTTCATGTGGCTAAGAAATCTTAGGTAGGATATAAGACCAAATGACATTATGTGAAAGAGTATGCACTAGAAGAATCTAAAGAAGGGCCAAATACTATTAGAGGTTATGTGTTTATATCATCATCTATTGTTCTAAGGTGATATTAAATCTTTTACATTATAAAATCTAGCTGATGTGTTGGTATTGGGTTCAGATCTTATATCATTCTTATTAGATCTCTCCACACATTTGGGAAAGAGGTTTGAACATTGTTTAAAGTGTACTATGTGTCAGATGGTGATCACCAACTTTGAGGTTGAGTGGGACATTTTAGTGCTCGATCATGACATCTTTGACTAGATTATCGACACATATTAAATGATCAATGTTAAGGACCATATAAACTATTATATCCATTGATTTTAGATCCTACCTACTGGTGGATCACTCATGTTTTTCTGGGTGAGTGTGACTCTAGATCGGGATGGGAATGGAATTTTTTTCTTATGTGGGGGTAATATCATGTTAGTTTTTAGAGATGTATCCTAATTCTTTTAACCCTTGGTTAGGTAGTCAGATACCTTTGGTATTTTTTGTGTACCATGAGGTCTCTCTAGTTTATTTTTCTTCTTTACCTCCCAAGAGATAGATGTCAATTTTGTCATTAACTTTCTCTCTTTTATAATACCAATTTCTATGACTTAATACTATATAGTACTAGTTGACTTAGTAGAACATAAGAACCAGTTTCAAGATATTGAGAATAAGGTATTTATTTTTCCTAGTGTTTCACTATGCGCATCACCTATCCTATTTTATACGAAGGTATATGGAAATTGTATACATTTTATTGATTATCAAAATTTAAAACATGTGTCTGTAAAGAAAAAAATATCATTTTCCAAAGATTGATTATCTTTTTTACTAGACTAGAGGGGCATGTTGGTATTCAAATATTTACCTTTTTAGGGTGCCATCAGTTGAGAGTCTAAGAGGAGTATATACCTAAGACAATGTTATGGAGATAGTATGAGAATTTATAGTTTCTAGTTATTTCATTAAATCCCACTAATTCTCCTATATTTTTTATAGATTTTATGAATAGGATCTTTCATTACTTATTGGAAACTTTTATTTTGGTGTTCATGGATGACATTTTTGTTTAGTTATAATTAGAGGTGGATCATAAGAACCATTTGGTTATCATTCTTAGAACTATGAGAGAACATCATATTTATGGTAATATTTCTATGTGTGAGTTTTAGATTCAAGAATTAAATTTTATAGGGAATGATATATCTGAGATGTGAATCACATTTTTTATAGAAAAGGTATATATATTTATGTCTCGGGAGTGCCGAAGAAATGATTTTGAGATCCAAAGCTTCTTTTGGTTTCTTGGTTATTACATGAAATATTTTTAAATCTTCTCTAGGATTTCGTATCTGATGAAATTGTTACCCATAAGGGTGTAAAGTTTGAGTGGAAAAAAAATGTTAGAGATCTTTTGAGTCTCTGAAGTTGAGGTTGATTTTTTCACTAGTTTTTATTCTTCTAGAACCATTTTTGGGTTACAGAGATTTTGTGATTCTTTGTTAAAGTGTCTAGGGTGTGTCTTTATACAAGGAAGATATGGGTAGATAGTGCCTCTATAAATTTAATCTCTCAGGAGAATAACTACACTGCCCATGATCTTGAGTTGGCAGTATATATGAATGGACTCAAAACATAGATCCACTATCTCTTTGGGGAGTGTTATATAGTATATTATGATCATAAGAGCTTGATGTATATATTTACTCAGAGGAATCTAAATTTTTGATAGTGACTTGGGATGGAGTATATTTAGACTCTTTATTTTGATAATTCATACACTCTAGGAAAGTGGAATGTGTTAAATGATGTGTTTATTGGGAAATTACTGACTCAAGTAGTGAGGGAATCCATGAAAGAGTGGTATTTGATGATTTTGTTTGTTGAGATGACATTGGAAATGAAAGAATCTATTGGATAGGTATTTATAAATTTGAAGAATTTTGAATCAACTTTTGATGAGTGGGTTCATCTTTAGTAGATGTTTGACCCCAAGTACCCGAGCATTAGTAAAATCCTTTACGGTTGGGTGACCCTGGGTTAGTGGCATCATAATCTTAGTAGATCATTATACTTCTATATTAGGTTGTTTTTTTTTGATTTATCTAAAGCAAGATTTTATGGATAATAGAAAACATTCTTGTTGGTATATACACCCAATTTCTACCAAGATGTATCATGATTTGAGGAATCTGTAATAGTAGAAGGGGATGAGACTTTTGATTTCAAATTGTGTATTGTGGTGTCTTAATTCTCAGATAATTAAGGTATAACACCATAGGCACACAATTATGTTTCGTCCCATACCCATTACAATATAGAAATGGGATGATATTTCCATGGATTTTGTCTTTGGCTTACTGCGTACTCCTAGTGGGAAGGATGTGATTTGGGTGATCATTAATCGAGTCACAAAATCAGCACAATTCCAACCTATCAAGGAGATAATGGAGGTGGGATATCATGAGGAATTATATATCTGAGATATTGTGAGAGTCAATAGGGTTATATATGTTTTTGTTTATGATATCGACACATGGTTCACTTCTATGTTATGTAAAAAAATTTAGGAGACAGTGGGTTCCAAGATAAAACTTTGCATAACATACCATCCATAGAATGATAGATAGTCAGAGTGATTTAACTTGTTATTGAGGATATTATCTAGGATTGGGTTGTTTATTTCATTGGTTCTTGGGGAAATATTTTTCCTTTAGTCAAGTTTTCTTATAACAATAGTTATAATACCTCAATTAGAATGTTTTTATTTGAGGCTTTGTGTGGACAACCATGTAGATCTCCCTTATACTGAATAGAGTTGGGGGAGTGGTCCTTGGTTGGGCCAAGTATTTTTATGGAGATTATGGAGGGGATATTGTTGATTTGTAAGAGATTTATCATACAAAAATTTATTACAAATATTATATGGATTGTCGGTAGTGGATTTCAGAGTTTTGGGTCAGCAATCATGTCTTTATCGGAGTATCAACAATCATGGGACATCATCATTGAGTAATCATAGATATTTGGCACCAAGGTTTTTGATCCCCTTTGAAATCCTTAGATGACTGGGGAGGTGGCCCATCGATTGGAATTTTCATCTTGTTTTAATTCTGCTGACAATGTGTTTCATGTTTCCCAGATCCTGATGTATCAACCTGACCCTTCCCATGTCATTGGATGTGAGGATATTGATATTGATCCTAAAAACACCATTTTTTAAAAACTAGTTTAGATTATGGATCTCCTGGATAAGGTACAACATAGAAAAATGATTCCTCTAGTCCGAGTATTCTGGTAGTGCAGACGGGATAGCCATGAGACATGTGAGGAGGAATCATCAAATAGGTAGTAGTGGTCTTCTAGTTTATGGATCCAGTATCTTGAATAATTTAAGGGGGGATAAATTATTTATGTATGGTAGATTGTAACACCTCATTATCTACTTTAGGTATTCCTTGTCTTCTGTTTTTTCCCCTTTTTGATTGAGTGCATTGTTGGATTCCAAGGATTAGAGAGCCTTTGATTGAAAATTGACATAATTTTCAAGGATTTATTCTTTTTTGAATTAATGTATTCTAGGTATGTGTTAAATTAGTTTCATGTTTTATACCATGTTCAGAGAATACCAGAGTTGGTTTGGAAATTTCACACAAAATCCAGGGGAAACACTATTTACTGGGCATTTACATCTCATTTAATGGTTACTTGTCATGTATTGGTCATCAAATATATGTTTTGAGTCTCATACAGGGCACAAAATATTTACACAATTATAATTGGGTTTACATCATATAATGGTCAAAATATATATTTTTATATAATGTGGCATGTTTTTTGGTGTCTTTTTATTCAAGGTATTACATGACATATAAGGAACACAAAACATGTAATCCTTGATTCTAGTGGTTTGAATTTTTTTGAATACTTTAGTTTTGTTTCATTTATTCCACAACCATTCCTATGAAACCCCTGGGAAGTTTTGCATGATTTTGGGGATGTCTACTCCTCACAGATCATTCTTGTGGTGTTCTATCGTTATAGTTAATTCATTACATCTCTCTAGGTAAGAGATCATTCTTTTTCTTATTTCCTGTGGTAGTGGATGTGGTTTTGGATGCATATTTTGGTTCAAATTCATGATCAATTGATATTTTATATCTATTATTTGAAGTTTCATTTTGTTTTTTTCATTCAAATGATTAACCACGGCTTTTTGATATCTATTATTGAAGGAGGATAGGATTTCATCATCTTAAGGTAGTTGGATCTATTAAAGTGTTTATAATTCATGGATTTTTTTTCATGATGGAATAGATTTATTGTGATGGAAAAAGGGTTTTAATTAAAATTAATTATGTTTTGGGAAATGGTTTTTGAAAAAACATGGAACATTAAAACCTTGGGTGTTCCCTGAAAACATTTGGGTGACCCTAGTGTGTGTGGTACTGATAAGGGTTTCTATTGTGACATCTACATATAATGGTGGGGATTGATATTGGTCTATTTTTTATGTATTCTCATAGGCTAGGGACAAAATAGTGTACATTGTCAGTTATACCCAGTTTATTTCATGATGGTTTATTTCATGGATATTTTCTCACATGTTCAATTTACCTATTTCTATTCAATACCTGATACATTTCTGTTTTGTGAATATGGTCTTTATTCATGAAAAGATAAGTAAATGTTTTAAAATGGTTTTATTTATGAAAATTATTAATAAGAGGGATATTGTTTATAAATCTAGAACTTTTGAAATCTTGATATTAGAACTTGTATAAATTATTTGGTTGTATCCTATTGGGATTTGTCTCATACCCTTATTTTTCTTTTGGGATGTTGTAGAAATTTTTTGAAGGACTCAGGGAAAGGTAAAGGAATTATGTATCTTACTAGGTTCTCTTTTCATCTACCGCCTTTATAGCAGTATAGTTTGGAGGTGAAGATTTGTCACATGGAGATTTTTTGTTCTTGTTGATTCATATTTTTCTAGTTTATCCTATTTATAGAGAGTTCTTTGGATATTTTTGTATCTCATTATTATTATTTTTACTTTGGTTTTTTGTCTTGTTTTGGTTATATTCAATGCTTTTTTCCATTATCTTTTTTATACCTCATTGTTATGAGGAAGTACGAGTGGATTGAATTTTTGACTCAGGTTGGTATATTACATGTCATTCACTTGACAACATGTCATTGATATCATTTTAAATTAGGTAAATTAAAAAAAATAGTCATTGTTTTTTCAAATTCATTACCAATGATATCTATTTTATATAACATGATAATTTCAATGAGTTTTTATATATATAATTATTGGTAATGTGATAGTATAGTGGTATTATCTTAGGAATATGATAATTAGTTAGTTTTTATGATTCGTTAATATTGGTAGACCATTAGTGAGTTTTTATGGGGTTCTATTTCACATATTAACAAATTAAGAACACAATATTTTTTATTTATGATATTAAAATTTATCTATGTGTACCTATTTTATAATTTTTAAAAAATCTTGTAAAACGACACCTTATAGTAGCACTTTGGGGTTAGATTGAAGATACTTTCAATGTGGGTAATGATTCTGTTATACATATAAATATACAAGAGGGTCAAGTTGAGCATTCCCTAGAGGCTTATTAAATGGTTTAGGTTGCATTTATGATTTATACAATAGTGTTTTATATAGTACCTAAGGGCGATAGTGGTTCTCATTGAGTTATAAAAATGAAACTGGATTGTGATTAGGTTTTTTATATATGGTATCCTTGGAATTTCCTAGGTAAATGTGGTCCTCTGATTCCAAATAATTTTTTTTATTTTTTCAAAGGCACATTATGGAAAAGTGGTAACCTCTCAACAACCAAATACAAACCAAACTACCATAATTCAAAATTCAAAAACAAATGATGAAACAACTGCCAAATTTGAAATTCAAAATCTCGGGTTACAAAGCCTCGAGCAGTGAGCTGTCTCGAGCCGTGCCCCCTGACAGTTGAGTACACCTCGTCATCACCACATCACCGGAACATGACCGTCGGCCATCACCCAACTACAGATTTAGTCAACCATCACAGAATGTGCCTACGCCCATGGGATTCACTCATCAGAAACAACCTTCGTCGCCGATAAGAACCCCACCATTGCCACCGTAAAACACCATTTTCGCCGTAAAAAAAAAAGAAACAATACATAACATCATAGGACATTAGGACCATCATCATGCTGGAAACCACATCACGCAAAATAAGAAGGAACCCAAGACACATCGCCAGTTCAAACACCAAATTGTAGCAACAACCAAGACCAAAAAGGTGACCGAACCATTGAATGAAAATAATAATACAACACGAGGTAAAAACACCAAACCCAAGAGATAAAGGATAAAATCATAAGAAAAGAAGAAGCCTGTGTCAGTGAAGAACATGAACTGATGCCGGTACAAGCTTCCCTCCTACACAATCCCATGTTGACCTGGATCCTTCGTCGAGCACGACCAAAATGGAGTTGAGCACGATGGTTGGGTCAACAAGAGCAGTGGAGTATAAGGACACCATATGTCGCCACCCACGCCAACCCAAATCGTCTAAAGCTCTAGCACACGAACCCATCATGGGGGTCCGATGTGCAAGGTTAGACGAGAAGAGGGGCGGTGAGCGACATACGCTATCCACACCAGCAAACGACATCAGTCGGTAAGGGGGAAAGAGAGCGCAAGAGGAGAACGAGAATCCATAACCGATTGAAGAACGAATCACCATCGCAGCCGAGTAGAAACGCAAAACCCTAGAATGAAGAGGAAGGAGAATATTCAAAAGCGCCAGGAGTGCCGGGAGCACCGGGCGAGTGTGGAGACATCCAATCTAAGCAGGAATCACCATCGCCACCGAACAGAAATGCAAAACCCTAGAATGAAGGGGAAGGAGAATCATCAGGAGAGCTGGGAGCGCTGGGAGGACTCGACGAGTGCCGAGACATTATGTGGCCCTCAGGATAATGAATAATTTATCAAGTTTCTCAAGGGTGTCTTCGAGCTGGTAGAGAAACCCAATAATTAGTGGGTGAAGCTAGTTGTGTATATTCTTTTAGGTTATGATATGAAATATTGGGATGTTATAGTATATCATAGGAGGTATAATTAATTTTCATAGTTGGACTTGATGAGCCTATTATTCTTGGAAATTATCCTCGATACAATGAATCTTGACTAGAAATATGTGTTTATGGAGCTATAGTATTAAAGGATTATCACAACAGATAATATTACATAGTTTATGGATCTATTATGTTCCATAATTTTTAGAAAATATTAAGAAGGTGATTTATTAAGGATAAAAAAATAATTTTTAAAATACTTTTATTTCTCTTTTCCTTTTCCGGTACTATAATCGATTCTTTCAGGATTTTGATCATGTAGCTATTTTGTATTCATTTTTACCCATACACCAATGTATTATACTTATTTTGTATTGAAAATTAAAAATCCAATAAAAATTTTAAAATTATTTTTGATAAAATAATTTAATAATTCCCACTTTTAAAAAGGCCAATTTCAACTGTTTTAATTCTTTTGTTGTAGGTGGAGATGATTTACAGAGCTCGTGATGGAATCCAAGCAAAACGGGCCCAAACAATGAAAGATCCCAATAAATCATGTGGAATTTCATTTTCAATATGGATAATATATGAATATAATTGGGATAAAATTGTTGGTAGCGTGTATAAATATTTGTTATACATTTATCTAGAATACTGAGGATCCCAATTCATCTATTTGGAGACCAAAAAGAGGCCCACAATGTGTAGAAATTCTATGAGAGGAATATTTAACTACCCTTCTATATTTGGTCCCAAACGTGTTCCTCAAAACTCTAATTTGGATGAATCCACATACATCATATATTTAACTCTAATGGAAACATATACATATAATTTCAAGACAATTGAGTTCATTTTGTTTAATCCATCATCCAAATCAAATTGGTTGGAAAGTATATCAAGAATAGATCACCTAAACATACAGAAAATTGTTTATTTGGATCCAAAATTCTAAATTTTTTTTAAAAGAAATGTGTGGCTTATTGGAAATGTTTTAACGACCAAAGTTATGGGTGATAAGAATTTTATATATTCCTTTTTACATTTTCATCATCATTTATATCTTGCACTTCTAAACAAATTAGTAATCAATTGGGGGGAGGGGTGTTATTTGTTTCAATTCCAAGCTCTATGCATATAATATTTGTAAGATAATTGAAATTATAGGTTTATTTCCTGTTATTATACATTTCTAATTTTTTTCTGGTATGATAAAATACAAATTAAATGAACAATAATCCACATGATTTCATGCATAACCTGACTCTTGCGATGAATTTAGCGTGCTCATCACTTTAATCAACCCTTCCCTTTCATGAGTGTGTGGATGAATTATGTCGGTTGATAAAAGACAGAATATTGAACCCATGAATGTGCATGTTCTTTTATTGTAGAAAATTATATAATTGAGGAAAATCTGGTTATCTCATCATGTTATTGATATGAATAATTGATTGAGTTTGGTTCTTACATCAGTGTAATTTTATTGATTTTGAGTGGTTTCTAGACATCAATATCATTTATTCATAAAATCCTAGTTTTTAACAAAATAATAACTCACATACCATACTGGTTTCATTCTATATAAATCATGGAATCACTAATCATTTCCACTTTCCTTGATAGCGATGAAAAATGAGCATCAAGGGACACTTAGCCAGGTTGATCCATATTTCACAAACTTATTTCTCTCACTTAGTAATATTTTTTTAATTTTTATTTTATAAAAAGAACCCCCCAAAAACATAATACCATTCTATAATCCAAAAAACATAATCAAAATATTTTTTTTTAATTAATTATCTATTTATCCATAGATAGATGACATAGGGTTGCTTCTATACTGCAAAAAATTCTAGTAAAAAAAATCTCTAATTTTCCACACTCGACACTGCATTCAGATTTTCCTCACATGGAATCACCTATGATAGGTATATTCATGAAGGAAACAATTTTTTATTGGAATCATTGGTGTGAATTTGGATTGTTGGAGTTGAAATAGTGTTTTATATCTGCTCTGACTCAGATTCTTCTAATTACACAGAATAGTTATACAATGTATTTTTTATCAATAATTTTTAATAGAGATATTTTTATATAGTGATATCATGTTGTCAGTTATGGGTGAAATTAGGTATGACCCCATGAGAGAAACAACCCTACACATGACTTTGAGTTTTTTATGTTGGTTCATGACTTAAATTGCTTTCATTATTATCTCTTCAGTGAGTGATTCTTCACATATACAATAAAATAATATTATATGGTGAATATTCTCTAAACATAACCTGACCCAATATAACCTACATTATATTGAGTAACAAAAAAATTATATAATATTCCCCATGGTTGGTTAATTTTGTTGAAAATTCTCTTAGATGAAATACTCTGGTGTTGGGACAGTAAAAAATGATAAGAAGTGGAATCAAATTATCTTACTCATCATCTAGAAAATTAATATGCAGATGTGATAAGATAATATAACATGTACACATTTGGTCATTACCTAGTTTGTGGTGAACTAGGAAGTGGGTATAAAATTATATGATTAATATTTTCTAGTGATATAGGAATGACTCATAAAATATGATAAAATCCAAAGCTAGACATTGGATAATGATGAGGTACTCTACATCAATGGTGATATTTCCTTACAAATATCTATGAGATGCAACTTAGAAAGGGCTCACATTCCTTATGATGGTCTATGCATATTATGTATAACTATATGTACTATGACATCATGTGTTAATTTTAGTTTCCAAGTAAGAATAATTTTATTAAAAAGTTTTTCACTCACTACATTTCCTAGAATAGGGTAAAGGAAATGTATTAGTGGTAAAGTGGGTTACTTAAAACCTTTCCAGTGATAATATGGACGCGGGTTGATGTGACCAAGAAATTATATATGGGACTACCCAAGACCATGAGGGGACATGATGTTGTATTTATTTTAGTTGGTTGGATGTAAAAAGGTATGATTTTCTTAACTCACTAGAAGACTCATCCGGTGGAAAAGAATATGAAACCAATATGTGTGGGAGATAGTATGGTTGTAAAAAAATTACATATAAAGACAGTATTTGATCTGAATGAATATTTAATATCAGTATTAAAGAAATGACTTTAGGTAGTCATGAGGTCTAAGATGATAATTAGAATATAATTATACCGATGAACAAACAATCATTTTGAGATGAGATCTAGATACAAAAGGACATGCTTAGGGCATGTGTGATTGATATTGGTAGAGAATGGGAAGACCATATAGCCTTGAATGATATTTCATATAAAAATAACTTTTAATCATTGATTAAAAATTCCACCATTTAGACTTTTTATGGTAGGATTTTATTCTCATACCCATTGTATATAGAGGCAAGGGAGTTAGTGGTAATTAGGTATTACTAATTATCAGATACCACTAATATGAAAAATAAAATTGAAAAGTGGTTTGTTACCACATTTGGAATGAAATTATCCTATTATAACAAAAAATGTATGCCATTAGAGTTCACAATAGGACATTTCATGATTTTACAAGCATCACCTATATTAAGGAATCATTATCTAAGGATGAAGGAGAATATTTCACTGTCTGTTATCCACCCATTTGGTATTTTAAAGTACATTGGACTAGTGTCTTACCAACTAGAACTTCCTCCACATCAATGATGCTTGAATGATGTGTTTAATGGGTAAAAGGGAAATCTACTAAAATATATAGTACAAAATAACCATTTAACTATTTCCCAGGAACCATGTACTAGATATTATGGGTAGTATCTTTATAAAGGATAATTCACCAGAAGAAACCTAGGGGGTTAAGGTTGGTACCTTGTTGGGATAGAAGGTACCCATTCATTATGGGTAAGGAACCTAGTGGTCGTAGTAATGTTTTATTAAGGGTAGAAACATTTTATCTCTAGGGACCCAGTTTTCTACTTTCCCTATATATTTAATAACCAAAAAATAAACAACTATTGATTTTGGTAATTTCCAAGGATTCTTATGAACCTCCTTCCTCTCATCTTATTTTCTAGAAAAATTTGTTTTTCCCTGTGAACTTCTATTAGTACGTCTCATTATATACAATCCCTATATGAATTATTCTACTGTTATTTCTTTGTTTACCTTAATGAATCCATAATTGATTGTTTATGAGGATTTTTTTATATTTTATAGTTTAGGATTGAATAATAAGGATGTGTAGGGAGTGTTTTTCAAAATTATAGTTCCATAAATTCCTTATATTGTCATGAAATTAAAATGTGGTTGTTTTTAATTTCTAACATATTGGATCATGATCTATGCTACTAATTTTATATGATTTTAGTTAAATAGGTTTAGTGGGCCTGAATTACTATTATTGATCCTTGATAGGAATTTTTCGAGTAAAATGACTATGATATAGGTAAACCACTCAATATTCTAAAGCATGAAGACGGGTTTTCCACTTGGGAAAATTTTACCTAATGTGGGTCATTCAGGATCAGTTGAGTTTTCGGTGACCTTATGCTTGGATTAATAGTCTATGTGATTAATTCCAACAATTTTAGTGGTTTTAATGAACATATATGTTTAGTGTGAGTCTTCTCAAGGGTTTAGATTTGGAATAGCCTATGGGATGTTTTGTGGTGTCCTTATTCTTGTGATATTCTATTTAGTTAATGTTTATTAATAGGAAACTTCTTGATTAGGTATATTTTCCTTCATTATTTTATAATACATTGATATTGTTGGATGTGTGACCATATATTATGTCAAAGGACAGTGGTTTTTGATGTGACAATATCAGATTCGGAAGACTGGGGCCACACTGATTGAAATACTTATAAACTAAGATAATTATGTGTGATCCCCAATGTGTCAGATTGTGTTTTCTATGACTTAGGATATGACTTTATGTGTGATATCCCTTTAGTGAGAGGGTGTGTTCTTGGACATTGTATGAGACATGTTATGTTACCTCCCCTGACTGAGAGGGAATGGTTTGGGGAATTATATTGGATATTATGTGATACTTAATGTGGGACTATATATTTAGTGACATGGTATCTATGATGAATTGGTTATATCTCGGTAACAAATTACTCCTCCATCTTGGAGATGAATCCATATAACCATTGTACAAGGTGGATTGGTTTGTACATGAAGACATGAAAGAGATATGTTATTGCTTGCTATTTACTTAATATAGTGAATAACCTCTTATATTTTTATTCATTTATTATTAGGATTAGTTTCGGGTTTCCTAATTGGTTTTCATATCAACTCCCTGAAAATCCATCTTGATTCATGTGTACATAATATTTTTACAGATCCATCCAAGGGTGAGTACTTTTTATCAGGTTATAGGCTTGGTGAGTGGGTAGGCAATTTTTGTAAATGTTAAGGCATTATCTGGGATATTTTTATGATATTCCATAGATATTATTTATTCATTATATTATAGAATATATTAATCTAATACACGTGTCGATCATTTTTAGTTGGATATATGACTGGTTGAGTATTATATTTGTATAGCATGTGATAATGTTTTAATGATGGATTAAAATTATAATTTATTATTCTACATATGATAATATTGATATTGATGGTTAATGACATTGAGGGAAAAATCTACCTATAGTATAACTCAGGATCTAAGTGTGTGTTGGAATCCACTTTCATACAGGTAGGCATGCATGTAGCCATGCACTACTCCAATTCATACCCAATGATTGAGGTCGTGGTATTATAGGTGGGGATCATAACCCATGGACAAAGGATTAGAGTTAACGAGCCTAAATCAATTTTTTATTGAATAATATTGTGGATTACAAATTGATTTTTAGTTGAAAATTTGATATTGTGTTCATAAACACACCAGAATCCAAAATTCCATTTTCATACAGGGTTTACAAAGATTCCTAGAAAAATATTTTTAATATGTGATATATGTAGAGGAAAAAAAGTAAACATTAAAATTAGTATATAAATTGAGGATTATAAATTTTATTACACATGGGAAGCTATTTAAATAATGTGGGTTAATATAAGCTAATGTGGCCTGAGAAACAAGTACCACAATTCCACCTCCAATATTTTAGGGGATAAAAACTAGCACCAAGAACGAATATCACACACATGGGAAGCATTGTCCAAAATTATATATATGTATATACACATCTACAATACCATACAATGATGAAATGGAAAATAACTAATAAAAATGCTTGCAAACATCTATAATACCACAATCAGAGTATGAAATAAAGTATTGGAAAGAATAAAAAGGTTTCAAATACAAGACCACCCAAAATTAGAAATAATTTTTATCCTACAAAGTAGGAGGGGACTATTGTAAATTGAAACAACATTATACACCTATGTGTGTCTATAATAACTAAGAACCACCCAATTCTGGTCTACCATGGACTCCATAAAAAGGTTCATTGTTTGTATAAGACATGACATGTGTGGGAAGAGGACATGTAGGGGTGAGTATAAAAATAACAAATATGACAACAAAAAAATACTAATCATGAAGTATCAAGAGTAGTAAATTCATCATTAAAAATTTCAATCATATTATGATACATACAATAAAACATCAAGATATAATCATAAAATAATCTGAGTCTTAATGGTCTCAACCACTTCTATTAATATTTCCACTATAAAGATTCAAGGTATTGCTCATCTAATAGATCTCACTATATGAGCTATACTATAATGATGACACTCATACCAAGGGTTACACTCATTAGGTCTAACCAAGAAGAATCATAGAAAAACTAATATGGTTAATCTTATAAACACACTCAATCTAACTACACCTCATATAAATGTTTAGATATTGATACGTAGCTAGGGGTCAGTGAACAAGGCTCATAGGGGATGACACCAGACAATACTGAAAATATCCTCATAGATAGAGGATCAATTCCTCTGTAAATATTGGTCATACTAATTCCAATAAACCCTATCTAATGAAACATGATGGAAGTGAGGAACCTCCTGGTATTTAGGAAGGATATGTGATCAAATACATGGAGGAATCTATCGATCCAGACTAAGACTACTCATTCCACAATATGGTATCCCTCCAAAACCACAATGAAAATTAAGAAGATATAGAGTAATCACCCACTATGATGGGAATATGATGTCACACCAAACCTCCATTGGAATGGACCAAGTTAAAACTTAACCAATAATTGTCCATAGAATCTCATAAAATCTTGTAATGAATCTTGAACTTAGATGAAAGAGGAATCCAAATTTGACTCAAAGGAGTACAAGGCATATCCCTAGGGGTACATGGAATTTATAACTAATTAATGCATTTATCGTGTCTATTAATCACATATCATGAACTTTTAAACATTTCGCAGTGTTTCCCAAGGCTATACGATGTGTAAAAGTCATATTTTCACTCAAAGTATCATTCTTCTCATGTTCGTGTACATTGGGTCAGCCCATATACTTGGTCATGACTAAGTATATGGATCTTCATGTGCACTCTTGCTATCCCATGTACATCCCAAGTACATAAAGTGCATGGTCACATGGCCACCTAGGTGTGCACTCCCTGTACACACCAAGGAATATGCCACATGTTACACAATGTATGATAAGGAACACACATCATGTAACACTACTTGGAATGTTGGGCATTTACCCCATGTACATGCCTATTCGTCTGACTAAGGGTTAAATGATGTTTGATTATTATAACTCCACCAAAAACCTAGTATATTATTCAAGGGAATATATTTTGTTTGTTCATAAGACTATACGCCATATAGTATGGAATTTGAATGAAATTCTAAAAAGTTAAAGAATATTCGCCCGAGACACCCGCAACCACTGATTATACTAGAAATCATGCCAAACATTGTGGATATGGGGTTGAAAACCCCTCTCCATGTTTTTAGTCATATTCCATACATTATAGATATATCCACTACTTAGGAAAATCATATTGACATGCCTCTTTGGTGTGCCACACCAGACTAGTATCATCAACCCCTGATCCATCCACAGACCTACTACCATCATCATGTACCACAAATGAGTCATTGAATCTCCATCCCAAAACTGTGATATTGATCTTTTCTTCCAAACATCAAATGTTCAATGATAGTTCATCAAGTATCTATTGAATTGTAGGAAAAATTAAATGTCAATGAAGAACACATGTAGAATGGGGAGAGAAACCCATAAAACACAGGATGATGAATGAACCTCTATCACTGTTCAAGTTGGCATTGATTAATCTCATTAGAAAAAAGATATAATATAGAAAAATAAAAAATAAGTGATAATTATCTCCCAAATCAAAAATAAATGAACTCATACTTGAAAAACAATAGATCCATGAATAAATATTTTAGTCGATTAATTCATGTTTTTCATGGAATATGAAAATGGGGATAAACCCACAAAAAAATTCACAACGTCGATTTGGATTAATCTCTGATGAATGAAAATTGCATACTGTTGTTGTTGAAAAGATCCATAAGCTATTTTGGTTCATGATCCTCGATCTGATCTCGATTTGAATTCATATGCCAATAATACTCCAATAGATCCTCTCAATCCAAAGGTTATGTGTATAACCCAAATGATTAGGAATATTCATGTTTAAATAGATGCTTCTAGGTATTTGCATAAAAAATAAGAAATAATGTATTTAAATTAAGTTACTTTATTATTTTCTACCATGGTAGAACTTTATTGAAATTCTCGATGATGGAAATGATTGTGTCATGTATAGGGTAAAACCTCTAGTCTAAATTCAATAGTGTTCTCATCTTTCTGATCCAAGACTAAATTTGGGATTTATTCCACTTTTTATGGAAACTACACAAGATTTATATTATTATATTTAATAGTTTTTAAAAATTATTAATTATGCTCTCACCGGGCCTCAGAACCTCTTGTTTAATTAGTCCAAGGGTTTGGAAATATTCATAAAAATATTTCAAATTCATACATGAAATAACTGAGAAACTAAGTTATTCAACACTTCAAGGATTTTTATATCTGAAAATCGCAAACTTACAAAATGATTGGGGTATTGATATCTCAACTGGGTCTCCCACTCCCATGAGTTCTCTCACTAGTTTCTTGTATTTTCAACAAACATGCACCAAAGGATAACACTTTCCCACAAATGGTATTTACATACCAGTTTTAAACTCCATAGAATAATTGATAGAGGAAACCTCAATCTCATGACCCAACACACCTAGGTTCGCATTGTATAACGATTCATGCACATATCTCCTCAGCTTCAATGGGTGGAGAACACCAATCAACAAAAACTTTTATGGTCATGAGGTTAATAATTACTCCACCATACTAATATAATTCAACAATATGAAAACAAAGATTCTAAGATCCCAAAAGATAGCCTAATTCCCTGGATAAAACTATCCAACTTTCAAACTCTAAAGAAAATCTTCATCAGTCCATAAATAGACCCTGATGTTTTTGAGCTATTCGCATTCACCCCTAGATAAAATACATCGTTATAACCATCACTAGAACCAAACTAGGACCCAAGAATTTCCACCCACTAGCTTCGACCAGTATAAGAGTGACCTTAAAGGTCCCACACACATGGACTCAAAAATGGGCTACAACAGTGGTGGATTGGTAGTCATTATGATACTCAAACGCCACCGTTAGTAGATGATCCTCCTAGATATGGATCAAACAGAAATGAAAACAAGAATCATGTTCACCAAAACTAAAATAGTCTACATTAAAAGGCTCTATGATAGGGGTAAAACACTATGATCAAATGAAAATGAGTCCTCAAATATTACCTTTATCCTCTCCCAGATGATTCTAATAAGTAAGAGTCATAGTTTGTAGAAATGGTAACAGAAATTATATGAAGTCAGACTACCTCCCGCATGAAAAAGTTTCCTAAAATATTCATAGAGGTCTATTGTTAATTTCCCTCAGATATGATAGACCACTAGAGTTTAGTATAAAAATTCTACAACTCCCTTGGATATTCAACTGATACAAATAGATCCTAGTAAATCCTCACCCTACTAGATGTACTGTTAAGGGAAAACAACCTGATCATCACCTCTTTCCATAGTGTGACCAATGTCATTTTCTATCCATGATCAAGGATAAAAATCTTCCCACCTCTAGAAAAATCCTTCAAGAATAAATTTAGTGGAGATCCAGTCGAGAAAAATCTCACAACAAATATCCCTTATTTGTACGTCCAATCCTCTCTAAAAAAGAATAGGGGGAACAACTATTTAATAGATGTAATATAGACCATCCTCAAATTCACTTGTGATTTAAATCATAAGCCAAGAACATGTAGATTTTATAGAATAAGGATAATTTGAACTGATCCAAGAGGGTCTAGGGATCTATACAATAATTCTTATGGCTTTACTAAGGTGAAAAACACACTAAAGGGTACAACCATGAGCTCAAAACAACTGTAGTGAATTTTTAAAGTCACAACTAGTATATCATGATCTAAAAATAAATTTACTGAAAAACTGACATGAGGTAAACTCTTAGAACCACTTCTCACCAAACCTGTGGTCAAATTAATCACTAATTCTTGGGGATGGATACTCTTTCTCACATCACATGGTTCAAGTAACACAAATGTATACCCATCCTCAAGTACTCATCCACCTCCAAGGAAAATAACACAGGTCTACCCATGAAAGAACTTCAGGTATTATGAAGCCCCTAGTTGATAGGATCTTTCAACCACACCTCTAAGTCTCACAACTGCATGAGCTCATCTAATATGTATCACATGTATCGTTTTGTCCCTAGTGCAAGACCATGTAGAAAAAACCTTCAATAGATAGGTAAACCTAGCATGTCCACCACCATAAGAAACTGAAAGCCCAAAGGATCTAATACTCCAAGGTTAATGCTATACAACTAATAAAGAAGTAGTGATAACCTCCTAAAAATGATCATATCCTACTCTACTAGGGATCACTTCTTATAAAAGGAGGAAAAGTCTATCCCAATTTCTTGTAAACACTATCACACTTTCTAGTGTGAAAAATGAGCATGGACGGTAAGTAACCAATCCATACTGAGGAAAACATCACATTTCCTCACCACCATTATGATGAGATTCAACGTGAGGTTCTATCACTTCCCATATTCAGGTTACACAGTCAGTAGAAGTTTGTAATCATTGATCCTCTCTTTTGAATCCTCAAACATAAGGGTTCATAAAAAACTATTCACTGGTATCACTTGGTATCAAACAAGGGATATGATGAGGGATAAGTGTATTTTTACTACATGTGAAAAATTCAACAGGGGAAGTGATGACACACATCATACACTGAACCACACTCAATGGCTCTACAAGCACCTAATTTTTGGAACTAATTCATCCCTTATCCTAATGTTTACCACAAAATATCTTTCTATGAAACCTTATCCCATGAAAAAGTACCTCAAACACAAAATTCAGAAGAACTCATCCACCACAAATTGATAATATCTAATCTGACGAGAATAGACTCACCCACATAGTGTCGGATCATGCATAAAGAATACAACTCGGTGGGGGAATCATCCCTCTTCCTTTCATATAAAAAATAACCTAAAACATTTCCAACATAGGGATCCACTAATAACCTACATCTACCAAGATAAGGTTAAAGAAAATAAATAAAAAGAGTGGATCAAGCCTATGTATAACTATTCTAATATAAGAGTAAAGGGAACACATATTGTACCACGAAACACTCTTAGAGAATCTAGGTAAAGAAACACCAGTGCTTCTAGGTATCTATGATTATGACCACTAGCTTCCTAGTCCTATAATGGTCCATCTGGGGGTGTTGGTGGGGGCATCAAACCAAAGCACCTACCACCACATACTACACCTACATCTCTATTATCACATTTTCACCCCACAAACCTTGTTGATCTAGTGAGTTCCACTACCTAATAGATTCCTAGACCATCTCTCTAGCTATAACAAAGTAGAAAAGGACCATATATCATGTGATATCCTCCCTCATAATAGAAATATAAATGTATCTACCTTAGAGAAATGATATTCCCCTCTGATCTCTGATGAAATATCATGTTTGAAAATTTGCATCGCACACCTGTTATTAGTAATTCCTACAGACACTCTGTCCCAAGAAATCCCTACCTCACAATCTCATGAAACATGCTAGAATCTTAAAAATCATCATCTAGCATCAAAAGAGGATTGCATAACTCAGTATGATAATTTTTTCCTCTCGAACCCTCATAGGTGCATCTGTGTACTTCTTAATGGGTGGAATATATATGTTTTATCAACTCGAAAGGAAACCTACCTTATGACAAAGCCCCTACATTGAGACCTAATCACTCATCAGTTCAAGATCTATGCTCGTTATGGATTCTAAACCATACACCTTATGAATTTTACAGAATATTCTTTAATGGGATTTTATTATTCATTTAATTCCATTCCACATTCATACATTGTTATACTAGAGAAGTAGTCTAGAACACTATGGATATTTGGAGTAGCAACCATTGAACCACAAATCAGTGATCACATGAAAATAAATAAATATATCTCGAGGACCTAGAATAGTAATATAGAACCTCATGGGTATCAGTATAAATATCCACTAGCCCAGAATCATTATTCAAATCATTCAAAAATAACACATATCCAGGTTCCACATTCATAACTCGTTTATCAACCAATTTCATGACCTGTTATTCAGCAGACTCCATAATCCCATTTATCAACCATATTCATAATCCAATTTATCAACAATATTCAAGGATTTAATTCAATTCCATACATCTATTATTCCCCTTTTCACATTTCATGATTATCGTTCATTGATATTTAGTGCACCTCATATATTTTCATTGATTCAGTCTCATTTTCTCCAACGGTTCCAACGGGATCTGTGAAGGGTCCATAATCACATGAGAATATAAATTCATTTATTTAATTTAAATTTCAATTACCCAACATGTAAATGAAATGGTGAAACTAAAGAACATGAATAAAAATCAGGACTATGTGAAAACAACAATTAGACCACCTACCTCATGATCATTGGCATACACTTTCCAAATCGTACCTCATAATTTGACGTAATGTAGTTGAAATAAAAACAAAGAGAAAGATCTAGGACTAGAAACCAGGATCAAGTTCCAAAAAAACAAGATCCATTAAAACCAAGATCTAAACCATCAACAATAGAGGAAACCATCACTCTCCAAAGTAAAATAAGGAAAAGAGAGTGAGGAACCAAAATAGAAAGAGACAACATACCATAAGAGAGGTCGATTCCTTCCACTGAATCTTATATTTTCACTAGAAGAGGTTATAAGAGACAAATAATCCTCTCAAGAGCCTCCAAAATTGATAGAAAACATATTAGGTCGAGATGAGGTGATTATGGGTAATAACTATGGATTAGAAAAATTTTAATAAAAAATTTGTGGGTTCAATTTCCACACGGAAAGTTTCCTAGATAGGCCCAAAAAGTTTTCCAAATCGTGTGCCCTAATAGTGTGCCCCTATTTTTTAGAGCCTCCACATCCGTAGTTTCATGGGTGGGGCCACATGGTTTTCCAAACCATGCACCCCAACATTCTACGATGCATGATTTCTACAAATTCGACACATTTTTTGACAAACTACGTTCCAACTGTGAAAACCCCCTCTATCTGATGATGCATAGTTCATTAGGGGTAGCTGCATAATTTAGAAAAAATGTGCACCAACCTTGCATTCCCCAGAAAACCTCAAAAGGATTCCAAAACAAAACTAAACTCATGCTATAAAAACACCGACCAGTATATGATCAAAAAAATATAAAAGTTACCTAAAAAAGTACAAGGAATCTCCAAAAGGTCAGGATCTTACATGAATGATGATAAAATGTATCACTGTCAATGTGTATATCTGTTGAGATGATTTAAGGACATGGGAACCATAACTCATTCCTATTTTATGTATGTACAAATTATTTACCTACAATGAGTGCTTACATAACCCAAGTCAATAAGTAGGTTATCAGAGTCCTGGTGAATGGATACGTCAGCCGCCGCACTAAAACTGGTTTCCCTGGCCTGAAATCCAAACTCAAAACATTTTAACATGGTTTCCCTAATTCCTAAATTGAACTTCAGAGTTTGAAAAAATAAACTCCAAACTCTATTTCTAAACCCAATAAGTGTCATAGCACTTCACTCTGGGCATCTGCTCTAATATCATTCTATCATGATCCAGCCTAAGAGTGACCGAGATGAAACTTCCCCAAACCTGCCTCTAATGGGACAGAGGTTTGTGACTAGTGTCAAGAAGGCACATCAAACCCATGAGAGACATTAGCATAACACACCAATATGAACACACATATCTCCAAACCCAAAAAAATGATAAAATGTAAAACAATTTATTATAATGAATGTATACATATATAATCCCACAATCAGAGTATGACATAAAGTACTTTGAATAATAAAATTGGGCCAAATACAACCCCACCCAAAATAGGAAATAATGTATGACTAGATCATATGGAGGTAACTAATATAAAATGAAACACTAGTATAAACCTTGGTATTTCTATCGCAACTAAGCTCCACCTTCTCCTTTTCCTCCATGGACTCCATAAGAAGCGTTATGGTCTTTTAAGACACAAAATTTTTGGTCATAGCCATGTAGGGGTGAGAGTAACAGTACCTAATGGAAACCCCAAAATCACTAAGCATAAAGCATCAAGGGTAGTCATCTCATCATAAGATATGAAAATAATAATATGATACATAGAATAAATTATCGATATATACTCATAAATGAATCTGAATCTCAAAGGTCTCAACCACTAATATTCATAGTTACACTATGAAGATTCTAGGTAATGCTCATATAAGAGATCCCATACCATGAGCTATAATTTCACTAATGACACTCACCCTAAAATTCATGATCATTATTTTTATCCAAGAATAAGAAAAAAAGAAACTATGAGAGTTCATCTAAGAAACATACTTGATTAAACTACACCTCATTTGAAAGATCAGATCTTGGTACAAAGTTTGGGGTTCAATGCCTAGGATTCACTAGGGGACACCAAACCCTACTATAAAAATCATCCTATATAGTTTAATGATTCCTATGTAAATATATTTCATTCAAATTGCAAAAAATCACATCTAAGGAAACATGAAGGAAGATAGGATCAAAATGGGCCTTACAGAGGGATATACGCTCCAATATATTTAGGATATATCCATGTAGACTAATGCTACTCATTTCATGAACTAGGGAACACACCCACACTTCACTAAACATTAGGAATATGAAGTGGGGTTTCCATCTATGATAGGAACATGATGTCACTATAAACCCTAATTGGAATAAACCAATAGAACCTTCAATTGATACTGGTCCAAGGAAGATCATGCATGCTCAAAAATGAATCTGATATGAGAATAAAGAGGAATCCAACCAGTCCCCAATGAAGTACATGACGTGTCCTTAAAGGTACACAACATATATAACTAATATAGGAACTTCACATATATTTTACTCACATGGAATGTTTTTTTTCAAATTTAATAAAATTTCCCAAGGGTAAATAGCATGTAGATGTTTTCCTGGCACTTGGAATGTCATTCTATCTATACCCAATTACATCGGGTATGCCTGTATACTTGGTCGTGTCTAAGTAACCAGCTATTCACAGGCACTATAGCATACCCGTGTATATCTCAAGTACAAGGTGTGTGGGGACACATGTTTACTATGGAGTGTACTACATATACCCACTAATACATCTTCCATGTGTTACATGACATGTTACTAGTAACACATGTAGTGTAACACTACTTGGACTCCTACACGTGTACCCTCTTTACTCGTTGAGCCATTCTGCTAAGGGATAAAAAATGTGTGAAATTTAACACATGACATGTGGTACTTATTAAAATACCAAAACCATAGAACCATATATAAGGGACCACATGAAATGTGTTCATAGGACTACACAATGTGTAGTCCAAAATTTGACAGAAATTCTAGAATGTTTATGCGAGTTTTCCCAAGCAGCCCGCAACCACTGATTCTATTGATAATTGTGACATGTGTTGTGGAAATAGGGTAAATCAAACATTATCATAATATTAGGATAATTATATTCATTTAGTCCATATCCGCTACTCCTAAAAATCCTATTATTTCACCTCATCGGTGATGCACACTATACTAGTATCATGAACCCCTGATCCATCTGTGGATATACTGTCATCATTATGTAGCACAAACAATACATCAAAAATCCTTCTAAAACTCATGGTAGAGATCTTTGGTACAAAATATTGAATTCACAATGACCGTTCACTAGGTATCTATCAAAATTATAGCCAAAGTAAATTCTAACAATGATTGCAGGTAGAACAGGGAGGGAAAAAACATATGATGATGAATGAAACTCGTTTTTTTTGGGTTGGCCTAAATTTGTTTCTGTTAGAACGAAGAAAAAATATCCAAAAATAAAAAATAACTAATAATTATCCCTAAAATATTGGATTAAAAAACCCATACCCACAAAATGATTGATCCGTGAATTGATACATTATTCAATTGATTAGAGTTTATCATGAAATAAGAAAATGGGGATAAATATACAAAGAAACATCCTACCTCTATTTGGATCAGTAACTTATTACTAAATATCACACTAAGTTGTTGCTGGTGATATCCACAAGCTACACTGGCACATGATCCTTGATCCGATCTCGATCTGATGTCATATTCTAAAGATCCTCCAAAAACTCATCTTTAATGGCTCCTCTCAATCTCTAGGTTATACAAATAACACTAGGGATTAGTAATATCAATTTTAAAATAGAATATTCTAGTTCATTACATTGAAAATAAAAAATAAATTAATTCAATTTATTTATTTTTTTATTTTCACCCACGATTTCACTTTACTAAAATTATCGACACTGATAAGTATTATGTTGCGCCTAGGTTAAAAATCACTTTATGATCTCAACGGTGGTCTCAAATTTCTGATTTGATTCTTTTTTTTGAGTTATGATACTTGTTCAAGAATCATTTATATGAATCATATTAATATATTTAATATTTTTTAAAAAATATCAATTTTGGACTCATTGAGCCTCAAAATCTCACCCTATCTCAATACCTAGCTCTAGAAATATTCTTTGAAATATTAAAAAATAATTCATATAAAAATCGTGGACACTTCATTTCATTTTTAAAATTTCTATGGCTCAAATATACCAATTAGTCATGTTATTATCCCTAAAAAATATTTTTTACTCTCCTCAATGGATATTTGATATTATTTATAAACCAAGTAAAATGTTTTGTTAATTTTCTAATTTATACTTTTATTTTTTCTCATATATCCATATCAATACCACCTCTTTTTATATACCATATATTTGGTAGTGATGTTTCCAATATCCCTACTGGGGATATAACTAGTATTTCTCTCTATGATATTGTATTACTATTTGTTCTTCTTTTAGAATAAATATACTATTCTATACCTTATAAGGGTTTTGATTGAAAAGGGTGGGGGGTATGAGTATTTCTAATACACAAAACTTTACAAGTTCATTTATTCTCCTTCAAAAAAATAAGTAAAAATACAAAATGAATAATGTTCATCAATTCATCATAGATAATAAAATTTTATAATTAAAAAACATGTGTTTAACCATAAAGTATTTATTATCTTTGATTTTATTAAATGAATTACCTTGTATGACCAGTAACTCCTTCCACACTACAAAAACAATAAGAATTTTACATCAAATTCTTTTTATCACAACATATTTCTCCGTGATATGAATTTTTGAATAGATTATTTTCCTATAATCGATATAAAATAAATATATCATAGTATATTTCCATATAACCCACATTTCAAAATGTATATAACTTCCCCAATTTCCTTGAAAATTTCTATAATAAAATGAAATTGTATTAATAATCATATAAATTTGAAACTATATGATCTTCACATTACATTATTCGTGTTATAGTTAAATATAATTTTTTATAGACTACAAAATTATCTCATACCGTCAAATTTACTACCTTGATATGTAAAAATAATTTAGTACTATCTTAATCATGATACAAGAATTTTACCTCAATTCATTTTACACCTTCATTTATCAAAACCTATTAAATAATTTAGTTAACACTTCATTACCATATAAACTTGAAAAAAAAATTTAAACCCTTTAATTTTAATAAAATTAATATATTTATCATCCATGATAGGGATTCCATGTTATGGTACATGAGTTCTTTACCCATTACATTTCTTGTTTTTGGTGTACGAGGTGCTTGGATAAGGCATAGAGCGGGAATGGAAGAGTTAGGTTGTTAAATGATGGAAGCAGGATGAATACACAACTTATAAAGCATACACATTGTGTAAGTTTTGTTAAAGTCTTGTGAAGTCAGATTCATATGGTGTTACAACACATTTATATTATTCAGGTTAAATAATAAAAAGGTGATACATTTTTTAGCGAAAACTAAACCTCAAAATTTACACGATTTGTAAATGGTTTACATGAAATTTAGATCTCTTATACAACATTTTTATAAATTTATAATCCAATTTATATTTTTCCAAACCCTATATAATCATGATCTCCCTATCATTCCAAGTGGATGACAGTGTTCCTTTGTGGCTTTTTTAGATTTCCTTTCACAAGGATTGCTTCTCGACTTCTCATCTTTAATCTGTAGTGAGTTATCCTATCGTTATCGTATATTATTCCTCAAAGTATCACTATGGTTGTGTGTTTTGGTTTGGGTTTTGTGTTTGGGATGTGTTTTGATGGATATTTGTGGTGGTGTAGGTTAATCTGTGATCTCGTGGTGCAATTGTGGTTTGTGGGATTTTCCTCTTCACCATGCTATGTGCAGCGAGTTGGAAAATCTTATTTGAGGTAGGGAATCCATTTTTTCTATTTATTGTGTATCATGTAGGTGGGGTTTTACTTTTTTATCTATCTTTTATGTTTTTTATGTCTTAATTAAATATAAACGAATGGTTAATTGAAATTTAATGGTAGAGGGGTTTAATTCGCATGCTTTTACAACTATGACTTGATTATGATTTTGTGGATTGTAAGAGCCTGATGCCCCACTAAAAATTATGTCCATTGGGGGATGTTTTGGTACTAGATGATATTTTGTGTGAGTTTTGTGCCTGATGTGATTATTTTGATATCACCCTAAAATGGAAATCGATTAACCACTTATATTTGGCAAATTAAATGGTTTCCCAATGACTGTGGTTTGTGTGATGACTATTGTAAAATAAAGTGGAATGTCATAAAAGCCTTATTTTATCTATTAAATGATCTTGATGTGTTGTTATGTGTGTTCTTCCTTGTGGGATGGTGTTGTGTGGTTGGGTTATGTGGGGATGATGGTTTTGTTGGTCATGATTTTAGGGTGGATATGTGGTTTATTTAACCACACTTTTCTGGTGGCATGGTGGGGTTTTGCCATGATTTTGTGGTGGTGAGGTGGTTTTTTTTTCAATGATTTTAAGGAGGTGAGGTGATGGTACAATATTAATTTTGTTCTTATTGTGATGTGTGGTTGTTTTTTGTATATTCCCAAGTAGTGATAGAATAAATATTTTTCTAATAATGATTGAAATGAAATGGTTTGGTCTAATTAATGAGTTGGACATGGATAATGGATAGATAAATTATGGGTTGTGTGGTTAAATGTGAATGATGCTAAATAATTAAATGAATTTGATGGATACTGATAACTGGTTGGAAATGTGAAATGTGTCATATGGCTTGATGTGTGGTTTTATTCATTGAGAGGTGGAAGTGAAAGTGGAGATGTTGTGAGTTGGTTAGCGTTTGGTTGTGAACCCCTTTGTTGGGTTTTGTGTGTGGATATATATATGTACTTGTATATTCCTTTTTATTTCTATATGCACCCCACCCACGTTGAGCACTTTGTGTCGAAACCCGCCTAGTCACACAGGGAGTGTTTTTCCAGACATCTGGTGAGGAGGGTGGATAGTTGGGTACCCAATTTTTCCCAATCTCTCTTACAGGTGAGTTAGGTATTTCACTTGTTTTGATGGATAGAGGTTGGATAGTTCATTAGATGGTTGTTGTGATAGCCCATGTTTTTAGGTGAGATATGATTGTGCTAGTGGGGCGGGGGCCTATGTGTTTTTAGGAGAGTTGTGATATGACCGTGATTATGGGGTTGCATTACTTGTGGGCTCATTCATGGTTGTGGGAAGGCATGAGTTTTATGTAAAACATGTTCATGATACCCTAATACTCTATTTATGGTAATGGTTTTATTCTGGCCCATGTGTTTTTGGGGAAAACATGATGTGGTCATGCTTTGGGGTGGTGAGGCAAGGTGTGTTTGGGTGAGATGTGTTGTGATCATGATTGTGGGTTAGTGAGGTCTATGGAAGGGATGTGAGCACCAAGATGTAGGACATTGGGGGTATCCAAGTGGCATACGAGCAGGAATGTGGTATGGAGTACCCTTATCGATGTGATTATTGTTATAATATATTATTTTTCTTGCATTATTTTTTTATTCTTCTTTGGTGAGGATTGGGGTAGATAGTTGACATGTTTAGGTGTTGTTGGTTCTACTATTTTCTCATGGGTGCATTAGTATTCTTTTTTCACATGTATATGAGAAACATTCATCTTCCCACTAAGTATACCAATATACTCACCCTATGTATATAAAACTATTTTTAGGTTCCTAAGAGGATTACGTGGATAATGCTAAAAATTACTAGCTCAAAACCTTGAGAGTTTATAACTCCCTACTTTATATTTACTTTTGTGTATTTACTTTGGATAATTTATCTATATAAATTTTGTTTATACATTCATGTGGCCTAGTTTAGGCTTTCATTTATATTATTTCATAGTGTTTTTTCTAGATAATTCATCTCTTATTCCAATCCTATTTACATTAGTTAGGGTAATGCCTAACATAAGTGAAATTTTTATACCCTTAGTGTTGTTCGCCAACTCAGATCTTAATAGAGGTGGGACTCAGGGGTTATTATCTATCTCCCCAGATTTTAGTATCTTTGGAGGGAGGATTCCTTGAAACAGGGGTATCAAAGGTGATGGTTGAGATATAAGGCAGAGTATAGAGTTAAGAAAAATAGGAATTTCATGTCTTTGTATGGAAACAATGATATTTAACATTGGTGTGTGACATAAGACAAGGATACTAGCTAGGAAAAGGGATTTTAGTGCTCCCCATGTTCTAGTGCACAGAAAATATTCTTATTGAATGACCAAGTGAGGTGGTCCTATTTTCTGGGTAGAGACCTAGGATAGGTAAAAAGATTATAATGACTTGTGTTATTATTTGAAATTGGGTTTTTTGTAGATTTTTAAAACAAAAAAAAAGAGAATTAAAAATGAATCTTAATAAAATTTCATAGTACTAAGCTTATGAATTTCATGTTTTCACAGCTACAACTCAAGTTTATCATGTTCTTATGGCCCAGTAAGTTGAGTTTCAGTAGTATGATTTGGTCGATCACTATAGGGTTAATCCGGAAGATGAGGATGATCCTTAAAAGAGGGTGTTGTGTTCTTTTCTGCAGTATAGTTTGTAAAATTCTGAGGGTATTTTTATAGATTTGGAGATATAGAGATAGCTGTAAGATCTTGATATCACTTTAAATTTGATCTAATACCTGTTGGGATATTGTGACCCTTTATTAGTCATTCCAATTAAAGGAGTTTTCCCATAGTGGTGGATGATGCATCTGGGAGAGTAGGAGGAGGAATATGTTTCATGGGTTGACTTTCATAAAGTGTTTTGTGTAGAGTTTATTTCATTAGCCATGAAGGCATTTAAGAGGAAAGATATTATTTTTATTTATTAGGGGAGTTTGTTAGTATGGGGTTTGGGAATCATGTTTAAGGATCTTTAGCATTTTTCACCAGATCTTTTCGCAAATGAGGAGTATTGAGCAAGAAATATTGAGGAGTCACTTATTCCTTTTATTCAGTGTCCAGTCAATCCCTTTACGTTCCCAACATATCTGGAGGATCAGAAGAAGGTGGAGATGATCGACAAGATGCACCTATGAGAACGTTTACTATATTAGGAGAACAAACAAGGTTCCTTGAGGATCATAATTGTCAATGGAAGGTCATAGCTTCCAAGACCTTCGATGTTTCGACCATCGGGGAATTGATCATAACAACTTCCTTTTTAGACATCTAGGGCCATTGGTTTCTGTGATATTCATGTGGTCTTTTTGACATTTTCTTTTGTTTATGTGGTTCATAGATCTCATTAAAACTAGTTCCTAGTGGTTCCCCAAGCTCAGTTTGGTTTAAGTAGATGAGTTCAACGCCAGCCTTAATAGCAGTTGTCTGTGAGACTGTTCCTGCAATAGGGAAAGAAGGGTTATTCTTCATAATGGGGAGATAGAGCTGTTAGATGTACACCTTATTATGTTCTTTGTGTTTAGGGAACTCAATCCAAATGTTTCAATGGATTTGGTTTTTATCAAAAAGATAGAGGAGTTGGGCATGTTCATTTTCATTCAGTGGTGGCAGAAGTGCTAGAGGGGTCAGAGATTGTCAGATATACGATTAGTTTGTTTAATACCCTTGTTTGTTCCTTATCTGATTCAAGATATTTTCACTCCTTTATTTCACCCTCTATATCATGTTATCTAGTACTAGACATAGAGTGGATTTCTATACCCCTGTTATTGACTATGCTAGTTAGAGGCCAGAACAGCTTTGCTGATGCGTGATGGAGTTGTAGACTGATGATGGGGAAGTATTAGTCCCATGGGGATATTTATTTACTAAATATGGAGTCATAAGATGTAATCCTTATAATTTACTAGTTTTATTAAATATTTTGTGTTATCTACTGCTTCTAGAGGAGAGTCATGTTATTGGATGTGGATGACCATTATGTGGTTTTGATTTGTGAGTGGGGTTGTCAGTTGGGAAGTCGGCATGCAGATCCCCTTTCATTAATGTCTAGTTTGTCAATCAAGACAATAGATTCCGGGACAGTGGTGACCCCATGGTCATTGGATAGTTTTTGGGTGTTTTTAGGTTGATATATTAACCTCTTAATGCAATGTTGAGTTTGGGATTGACTCACATATTTGTTCTTCACTAATTTTAATAGATTCATATTGGTGGATTCTAATAAATTGTGGGAGTGAGAATTTATATAGATTATCTAATGAATTAGATTTTAATTCATCATAGTGCGACTAAGTGGGTTGCGCCATTTTTATTCTCTAAATGGAAGGATGCTAGTCTGAGGTTGTGTATATACTATCTAAGGGTGAATCAGGTGACGATCAAGAACCATTACCCCCATTCAGGGATTAATTGTATTTTTGACTAATTAAGAGGGGTGAGTTGGTTTTCTAAGATCAATATACGACATGGATATAACCAGTTGAGGGTGAAGGTCGGTGATATCCTGAATACATTCTTCAAATGATGGTATCGGAACATCAATTTTTTATTCATATCGTTCTGTGTTATGAACTCACGATATTTTTTCATGGGTATTATGAAATCAGTGTTGTATAGTATTAAATACTGGTTTTTCATCTTATTCATAGATGATATCTTGATCTAATCAATGTTAGAGGAGGAGCATGTTGATAATTTCATATCCGTTCTTCAGGTCCTTCGATACCACTGTCTTTATGAGAATTTGTCCAAGTGTAAGTTATGAAAATGAGAGGTGAATTTTCTCAAGCATGTAGATTCTGTTTTAAGTGTAATAGTATACTGGTTGAAGGTTGAGGTGGTTGTTTCTTGGGAATCATCCAAGAATGTGGAATAGTTTCACAGTTTTCTTGGTCTTAATTGCTACTATCTTAGGTCTGTTTCTAATTTATATCAAGATTCAAACATGTTGATAGCTTTTACTAGGAAGGACTAGGATTTTGTGTGGATTTATCAGTTCCAATATGTGTTTTGTTACTTGAATGGGAAGTTGTTTTTTGTTCCCATCCTTCAGTTTTTCAAATAGGATGTGATGTTGGATGTGGTTTGTGATTCCTCCAATATGGGATTGGGATTCTTGTTGATAAATAAGAGGTTAGTGATCTCTTATGGGTCTAGGAAGTTATGTCCCCATGAGTAGAACTATTACACTAATGATATGAAGTTATCAACAATATTTTTTGCACTAATGTTTGGTGGAATTTACTTATTGGGGAGTTCTTTTAGGTCTTCAAGGGTCACAAGTGATTTAGGTATACCTTTTCCCAGTGTTATATTAATTTACAGAAGGGGATTTTGGTGGAGTTTCATCAGGATTATGATTTTGAGATCATTTAAACCTCATGAAAAAGGAAATTTGTGTCCAAATATTTGAGTGAGAAGTTGGGGGAGGATATTTTTCAAGAGTATGGGGATTATTGGAGAGTGATGGAAGAGTTGGAAACATTTCAATAAATATATGGTTAGATGGTGGTAGAGGTGGTTTGTTTTAGATGATAGTGCGATCTTATGTAATGTGGTAGGTGGAAGATTCTCAGTGGGGAGACTCATAAGAAGAGGTGATGTGATATCATGTCATTCATGGTGATGCTTCATAGGGATAGTCATAGGATGGTAAATATAAGATTTTGTTTGATGGTATGTTTTTTTTAATATTGATGCATGGGGGAGTCCTTCATGAGTTTCATAGATCACCTTTTGTAGTAAAATCTAGAGTTTTCAATATGTATCATGGCTTGAGGATTTGGTTTTGGTGGCTAGAGAAGAAATGGATAGTGGTGGAGTTTTTGTGATGTTCTTTGTTTTCTAGCAAGTAAAGCTTGAGGATCATGTTCTTGGTGGTTTTTTGTATTCCTTGGATATTACTGAATGTAAATGGGATGAAATATCAATGGATTTTTTTTCCAAGGGTTGCCTGGAGCTCAGAGAGTTTGTGACGAGATTTTGGTTATAATAGACCTGTTGATGAAAGCTTCCCACTTCATAGAGTTCATGGAGTTGGATTCAGTGGATACATTGCCTAAGAGGTATGTGGATGAGGTGGCATGGTTAAATAGAGTTACGAGGTCCATTATTTTGGATCATGATGAATGTTTTACATTTTGAGACTGTGTGGGATTACAGAATATAAATAGAACATAGTTACTTTACAACACTACTTTCCCCCTCATACGAATGGAAAGATGGAGTGGACTATCTATATTCCAGAGGATATATTACGGGCATGAGTCTTGGAATTTGGTGTATCTTGGGAATGAAACATTCATTTTTTTAGTTTTATCATAATAATATCTATCACTATTCCATTTATATGGCTCTATTTGAGGCATTTTATGGGAGACCATGGGGTTATCCATTGTGATGGAAAAGGTTGGGAAGCTAGTAGTTTTTGGTCCTGATGTGGTGAAGAGCACCTCAAAAAAATGTTTATCTTTTTCATGAAAGGATGAAATAAGTTCAGGATGGGAAAAGGTCTTATGTTGATCATAATAGGATTCCCCTGTAGTTCAAGGATGGGGACCACAAGTATTTGAAGGTTTTCCCTCAACAAGGGAAATGGGTCTTTGACAAGGGAACCAATATTTTACATAGGTTTGTTGGACCCTTTGAGGTGTTGGGTTGAGGTGGTGTGGTGGTGTATTATTTTTCAATTTCAATATTAATATAGAGGATACATGGTTACCTCCTTATCTCTTGGCCTCATCATAATCTTCAAAATGAAACACATTTAATTAACTAGGGAGGGTTGGATATCTAGGTATATTAGATGTTTGTAGATCATCTAGTAATGGTCCTAGATCACTAAGAGAATGTGTTTTGTGGATGGAAAATTTATTTATTTTTTGTGTTTTGTAGGAATGGTTTCCTAGAGGAGAGTACTTAGGAGGGAGATATGCATATGTGTGCCTAGTAAAAAGAGTTGTTTTGAGTTGTTTTCACTTTTTTTTTCTTTGTGATGTGATGTTTAGATCCTTTTTTATGAGATGAGATGTTTTACTTGGTTTTTAATGTATTAATTGTGATAAGTTTTTGACATATTAAAAGGGGAGGACATGATTACTAATGGAAACATATTAAAATTGATGTGATTAAACATATAAGGGTGAGTTATTGCTTCCCAAGTGGATAGTATCTTGATGTGGTGGATGAAATTTCATAATTCATACTTTTAGGATTGAATGGTTCATTTTTTTCAATGGTTTTTTTTGGGATGTGTGGAGGTTGGATGCTTGTGTGGTTGTTTGGTTGTGTGAGAGGAGTTGGTTTTGTGTGTTTAGTGATGAATTTTTGAGATATGTTTTATAGCTATTTTGGTTTACATGTTTGGATGAATGTAGCATTTGAGTTGTAATGATATCCTTGAGAGGTATCCCAAAATGTGGTTTCTTGGACGCTCTTATCGTTCAAGGATTGGTTTTGGATTCTTAGGTGCTAGAATCATTTTAGGGCTATCAGATGTAATAGTTTTCTCTTTCACATCCCCTTACATTGCTGATTTTTGGCATTGGAGGTGCTTGGGTAAATCCTAGTGAGGGCCTGCCAAATTATAAATATTAAATGCTAGAAGCATGGTGAATACATGATCTATAAATATTGTAAACCATGTATGTGTCATTGAATTTTTTTAAGGTAGGTTCATGGTGTGTTACAAGATGTATAGATATTTGGGGCTAAATAAAAAAATGTGCCATATTTTCAGTGAAAATAGAACCCTAACATTTAAATGACAAGTAAATGGTAAAAACACCATCTAAATATCCAAATAAAAATATTAATAAATGGTTAAAACACTTTTGTTTTCTCTAAAATCTTCATCTAGAATATCTCTCTCTCTATCTCTCATTCTAGGTGGTTGATGATATTACTTTGAGGTAGTTCGAGATTCTTTTAACCATGTATTACGTCCTGGCTTCCCACCTTTGATCCATAGTGAGTAATCTTCTTGTTCTCATGTGTTTCCTTCCATTATTCTTTGTAATTTTACTACGGTAGTACGGTTTGGTATGTGTTGTGTGTTTAGGATGTGTTTTGATTGATCTTTGGTGTGGTGTACATTGATCTGTGATCTCATGATACATTTTTGGTTTGTAGACATTTCTTCTTCACCCTATAGTGTGTAGTGAGTTATAAAATCATCTTTGAGGTATGTAATGCCTTATTTCACTTCATTTTGTATCATGCGGGGTGGGGTTTTTTTATCTATGGGTTATGTTTTGTCTCCATAATTAAATATAAAGAATTGGTTTATTGAAATTGAATGGTAAAAGGTTTTTTATTCATAATCTTTTATGGCATTGATAGATTGTGATATTATGGATTGTATGAGCTTAATATCTCATTGGAAATTGTATTTTTTAGGGGTGTTTTTTGCACTAAATAATATGGTATATAATGGTTTTTCCTTCTATGACTGTTATGATATCACCTTAAAACGGAAATTGATTAACTACTTCTATTTGGATAATTAAATGGTTTCCCTAGGACTATCGCTTGTGTGATAACGCCCTTAAAATAAAGTGGAATGTGAAAAAAATCCTTTTTCTAAATATTTAAAATGATTTTATGTGTCGTGATGTGCGGTTGTGCTTGTTGGAAAACATTGTGTGGCTGGGTCATGTAGGGATGATGGTTTGTTTGGTCATTATTTTGGGTCAGTGAGGTGGTTTGTTTTTCCATGAATTTGAGGTGGTGAGGTGGTTTGTTGGATGTGATTTTGGGAAAATGGAGTGTATTTTTGTCATGATTTTTGTGTGGTGAGGTGATGGTATAGTGAGAATGTTTTTCTTCTTATGATGTGTGGTTTTTATCATAGATTTCCATGTAGTGTTGAAAGAAATAATTATTTAATAATGATTGAAATAACATGGGTTGGTTTGGTTAATGGGTTGGAAATGATTAATTGATAAATAAGTTATGGGTTTTGTGGTGAAATGTGGTTGATTCTAAATAATCAAATGAATTGGTTGGTAATGAGAATTTTTTTAATATGTGAAATGTGGCCTATGGATTGTTGTGTGGTGTTATGCATTTAAAGGTGACAAAAAAAGTGGGGATGTTGTGAGTTGGTTAAAATATCATATTGAACCCCTAGGTTAGGTTGATTGTGTGGATATATACATATATATATATATATTATATATTCATTTTTATTTATATACACACCTCACCAATGTCAATCACTGCATTCTGACAGCCACATAGTCACGCAGGAGGATTTTTTTCAGACATCCAGTGAGGAGGAAGGATGGATGTGCACCCACTATTTCCTTATCTCTCATATAGGTGATGTAGGTTTATTATATTATTTGAAGGTTAGATGTATTTTAGTGTATTATATGGTGGTTGTGATAGTCTTAGTGTTTTTGGGTGATATGTGACTGTGCTTGTACGGTGGTGGCCCAGGTGTTTTCGGGCGAGACGTGATATTACCTTACATGTGGGGTGACCTATGTTGGGCATCATTAATGGTAGGATGGGGAATATAGTATATTTAATACATGTTCATGATACCTTAGTACTCTGTTAATAGCAGTGGTTGTGTTGTGGGCCGGGTGTTTTTTAGGTTGATGTGATGTGGTCGTGTTTATGGTCAAGAAAGCTGAAGTTTTTACAGGAAAGATGTGTTGTGACCATGCTTGTGGGGAGGTGTGGTTTATTAAAGGGATGGGAGTTCCAGGACATACAATGATGGGGTGTGATAGTAGCACACTAGTGGGAAAGAAGTGTGGGGTTCCCTTATCAATGTGATTCTTGTTATGTCATATTACATGAATTACGTTATTTAGTGAGAGTGCCTCGATGAGCTTTGGGGATAATAGTTGACCTGTTTAGGTGTTGTTGGGTCTACTGTTTTCTCATAGTTACATTTTTATTCTTCATTCACATGTGTATGAGAGGATTTTTTTCTATACATAATATACTTGTATTCTCACTCTATATATATATAATTGTTTTCAGGTTCCAAGGAGTATTACTTGGATCTTGTTGGACATTACTAGATTGAATATTTGACAGTTGTTGTGTTTCTACATTATCTTTACTTTTGGGTATTTACGTTGGTGAATTTTATCTGTATCATTTTAGTTTATACATTCATGTGGGATGGTTTTAGATTTCTTTTATAGTATGTCATGTTGTTGTTTTTTGCGGATGAATCATCTTATCTCTCAATCTTATTTTTATTACAAATCTTAATGCCTCCCAAACTAGAAATTTTTATACCCTTGATGCTAGTCGCTAACCCGAGGCCAAATGGAGGCATAAATCAATGATTATTATCTCTCTCCCCTCATTGTAGTATCATTAGAGGGAGGTTCCATGACATTACAATAATCAGTACAACACTCAATATATTCCATGCATGCTTACCCAACAAATTAATATTACCCCACAATAAATATCTTCCAAACAACACATTCCATTTCAACCAACCTGTATTATATGAATGAATAAAATTATATTTCATTTTATGTAATAAAAATTAAAAATAAATCCACTATCAAATTATATCACCAATTCCAATTTTGAAAAAAAATTCATTATAAATTTAATAATCAACATTTAATGGTTTAATAAATAAATTAATTCATGTAACAACACCAAACAATTTTGTGAAAATAATATCACACTATCAGAAATATATTTTATAACAAATAAATCATATTAATCAAAAAATATCATTATACTATTCATTCTTTTGAAAATAATTTAATGTCATTTATAGTTAATTAATTCTTGGGAATTTATATAAATAGTTAAATACATATTTATAGTCAGTATAAAATATGTTACAATTAAATTTAATATTTTATTTTCAATTTTTCATAGAGTGTTTGATTAATAGATTGAAACTCACTACTCCTGCCAATATTTGTATATAACCCACAAAACTTATCAATTTTAATCTTATTCAGTTGTTATATAAAATGAATTAAATTGAATACACTACCAAATATACACCATTTATCAATGTTATAAAATTATTTTATAATTGCTATAAAAGTTCTAATAATAAAATAATCATTAAAAAGGGTCCCCTTTTATAAGTGATAAAATGTGCTGATACAAGGGTCCTTTATCAATTATTTTTTAGCCTGCTAAAACATGCTTTTTATAAGTGTTGATAAAAGAAAAAAGAAGGAATTTTTAAAAATAGATTCTTTTATTCAAATTGAAGAGTGGACCACTCCCCTTTTATTATTTCTCACCCCCTAATAGAACTCGTCTATCCTCCCCACCCATTTTAGAATGTGTGAAGACCCCCCTTTAATAACACTGGGACACCTGCTTCACATACCTACATGCCCCTGCCTTTGCTAGGTTTTGAACCTAAGACCTCCCCCTCACACACCTATGCATTTTCCACTCCCCTTTATTGTTTTTTCTATATATTATGTTATATCTATATATTTATATATATTTCATTACATATTTATATATATATATAATTATTTTTAAATACAAATATTAAATATGTTTGTGTGTGTGTTTATAGATATGTACATATATATATATATATTATTTGTGTGTATCTATAAATATAATTATAAATATTTATATTTCTTTAAATATATTATATATTAATAGTAATATACATTTGTTATAATATATACATATATAAATAAATATTATCAGGTTGTCAATACACAAAAAAATATATTTATATATATACATACATTATATATAAATTGTATATATATAAATATTCAATTTTATTTAAATAAAATTAATATTAATATTTTTAATTATGGTTTATATATTTAGAAAATATTTTATATTTAAAGATGTTTATATATTTATTTACACAATTATTTTTTTATGTGAAAATATATACAAATATGCATATATGTGTTTATATTTAATTAAATAAAACTAAATTAGATAAAACAAAAAAAATTGAAACCATAATATCAATTTGAATGTAATACCTATAAATAAAGTCAATCTCCACAGAAAAAATACAATAAGACCCCCTTAAGTGAGGATGAAATTCCATATAATGTTAAACAAATTGGGATACCCCGACGAAATACATGGCTTTGGAGGCCTTCTTGGCCATTTTTGGCATACAAAAGTGATCGAGATTCCCACTACTAGAAACTACGGCTATACTCACAGTTTAGAACCATTGGTATAGACCATAAAATCATGGTTATAGGATATACCCATGGTTCTCTGAACGGTTGGTTCTTAAACCGTTGATATAGGAATATAACCCTAGTTTCAATAGAAACCATGGGTATAGATTATGAGGTATTCATAATAACCACAATTTTAATTAAACCTTGGGTATAGCTTATCTCTAAGAAAATATATACCAACGTTTCATATAACCATTGGTATAGCTCGATGTCCCCAACACGCAATAACATCCCATCCAACCCCACCACAAAAACAATATCAGAACCTATAAAAAAATAAAAACCATGGTATATATTCAATGAAATACATATATTATATATTTAGTATTCAAAAAACTACATGTAATAGTTTTCAAACCATTTACAATACCATAAAATATATATCCATCCACACAACTGAACAATTCAATTCATTAAACATCATACACATGTCTCTTTACTAATAACTAAAAAATAGAAGGGACAAATATCTCCGCCATAACCGACATCCTCATCCTCATCGCCATTACCAACATCAGCATCACCAACATCACCAACATCATCATCTGGAGCACTGATATCATCATCATCACCACCACCACCACCACCAGATTCATCACCTCAACCACTACTAGGAATTAAAAAAGGTGTTCAAATTTAAAAAAATGATATATACCTTCATGAAAAATGTGTCACTACAAACATGATCTCTATAGATTATAGATTATATCTTAATTTCATCGATAAAAACAATTAAAAACTTATCCAAATATTCATTGGTCATTCTATTCATTATATCCATGAATATAGTGGCTACATTTCCAACCTTAAAGTCATATTCAGAAACTCATAACTATCATACATAGTATGGAACTTCTTTCTCTAAATTTATTCCTCATTTACTATCTACTAGTGATACACAAACAAGATATTACTATTCATAAAATACTATGTACCATAGATATTTTTGAAAAAGTAATCGATATGATGAAATAGATACTTTTTATTAATAGTTATTTTATTGAGTGATATATAATCAATATAGATTCCTATGGAACTGACCCTCATTTGGACAAAAAAATAGGATCACACCCATAGAGAAGTCATAGAGAAAATGAAAAACCTATCATGAAATTCCTATAGATTCTTTTTCAATTCATACAACTCACCTTAATCCATTCAATAAAACGGTTTTTAAATTGGATTAGAGTTATGAACAATAAAAATAGTAGAGTAAACCTCCCGGTCAAGAATAACACCAGAAAAATCATCATGAAATATTGAAAATAGAAACATGGTATTTAATTATGAACTATGTATCAAAATTTGAAATGTCAAAAAAATACTTACCATATTATCATGTGTCTATGCATTTACAGGACTTCCATCATTTTTCTTCCTACTCGAGCAAAATAATTTTTCTCGAGGCCCAAGGCCTTTGATGCCCGATACCATTTGCTAAAAATGAAATTGATTAGTGTAATATTTAGTTATTCAATAATATGGAATTGATAAACCAAGAATGAATTAAAATTTTAGTTGTTGAATAAATCCATAAAATGAATAAGCATCTAAATAAACATTTAATGATAAATTTAATACTAGGGGAATAACATAATAAATACTTACTAATTCACATGATAAAACGGGTATAATATTCATTCATATTATATGTTAATTTTAGTCCAAATGTATTTTCACTATGTTATTTGGTTATTTGGTCACTTGGTAATTTTGATCTTTTAGTTATTAGGTTCATTTTTTGATCATGTTGTTTGGTAATTTTTTCATTTTTCCATTTAGTCATTTAGTTATTTGGTTATTTTGTCAATCAGTTAGATAGTTTTTTTATGTTTTCTCATTTGGTCATTTGATTCAAATTGGGTGAGGGTGTTTCTTTCATTAATGAGTTATGTCATTTGGTTCATTTTTTGGTAATATTTTTTTGGCATATTCGGACATTTGTTTTTGGATAGATCATTTGTTTCATTTTATGTTAGGTCATGTTGGTTGATTTGGGTTAGTCCAATTACATTATTTGTGCGTTATGTTGTTTTTTTGTTTATATAATTTTATTCTGGGAAATTTTATTTTGATCACTTTTTAGGTCATTTTTCGGTTTGGTAATTTAGTTTATCTTTGGGCTATTTCATATATGAGTTAGGTCATTTGGTTTATTTTCTGGTTATATCATTCAGTTTATTTCATGGTTATGTAATTTTTGGTTAGTTTATTTTGTCATTTTTTTCATTTTTTGGATTGAATGATTAGTTTACTAGGGTTTAGGTTATTTGGTTTATTTTTGATTATGTCATTTTCTTTATTTTGGGTTAGTTGTTTTTAAGATAGTTTACCTTGCTCATTTTTTGGTTGTGTATTTTTTATGTCAGGTTATTTAGTTTATTTTAGGTTAGGTCAATTAGTTAATCATGGTTTCTATTAATTGGTTAATAGTAGGTTATATGAATTAGTTAATCATGGGTTATGTCAATTGGTTAATATTAGGTTACATTAATTGTTCAATTTTGGCATATGTTAATTGGTTAATTTTGGGTTATGACAATTGGTTAATTTTGTGTTATGTCAATTGGTTGATCTTAGGTTAGTTCAATTGGTTGATATTGGATTATGTAAATTCGTTAATTTTGGGTTTTGTTAATTGGTTCATCTTGTGTTCAGTCATTTGGTTAATTTTGGGTTATTTCATTCAGTTAATTTTGGGTTTGGTCATCTTTGGTTTGGTCATTTGGTTTATTTTGGGATATTTTAAATGGTTAATTTTGGGTTGTGTCAAATAGTTAATCTTGTTTTATGTAAATTGGTTAATTTTGGGTTATGTTCATTGGTTACTTTTGGTTTATGTCAATTGGTCCATCTTGGGTTTGTTCATTTGGTTAGTTTTTGGTTCGGTCATTTGGTTCATCTTTGGTTATGTCAATTGGTTAATTTTGGGTTTGGTCATTTGTTTTATTATTTAGTAATTTAATATTGGAGTTTTGTTTTTTGTTTAATTTTGGTTTACATTATTTGGTTCATCTTTGGGTGATTTCATATTTGAGTTAGTTCATTTGGTTTATTTTGGTCTATGTTATTTGGTTCATTTCAGGGTTATGTAATTTTTTGTTAGTTCATTTGGTCATTCGTTTATTTTTTTGGTTAGAACAATTTATTTTATTGGGTTTAGGTTATTTGGTTTATTCTATTTTTTTAATTTTTGGTTCGGGACTTTTAGGTTAGGTTATTTTGTTCAATTTGGTTTAGGTTGTTTTAAGTTATATGGAATTATACCCTTACTCTAATCCACTGGGACTTGGGTTTTTAAACCTATCTACTAAAAAACATATCATCCCTAAAAAGAAGAATCAATTCCACATCCAATATCAAATGTGTACCAAAATTATCAATACCTAATTAAAACACTAGAACATTTCTCAAATATACACAATTATTATGATATGTGAATTTGAAAATTTAATTCAAAAAACAAAATACTAAATCCATAATACTTAATAGGTAACTATTATTTAACAAAATATTACATAACCCAAAAAACATTACATATTTATATATCATAATGTCTAACACATCAAGCAGAATTACTAGAGCTTTACCTTTTCCTATCTACCTCTAAATTTAGGTTTATAAAATAATTACACTTCAACGTAGTTTTACTAAAGTAACCTTACTATTTAAAATCCCCCCAAACATTTAATTCAAATATATAAAATACCCCAAAATAAAATTAATTTAAAATGAAATTTTCTAAAACACTCTCTCATATTATATTTAAAAAAATCATTTCAATATACCCACCCTTTTTAAAACTAATTCTCATTAAAATAATAATTTTAGAAAATAGTTCCCATTTTAAAAAGTAACTATTTTAAGGTATTCAAAACATTTCAAAACCGTGTCCCAATTTTAAAACAAAAGAAACATAAAAATATCTCCTTATATTAAATGATAATTTCCAGCCTTATATTAAATAGATTCAAGAGAATAAATCATAAATTACTACATGAAAATATAACTAAATTAGGAATTTCTAGCCTTATATTTTAAATTTCAACATAAAGGTCTAACTATTTAAGTTTTTATACTTCATCAAAATCTATATAAAATGAAATTACCACTTTAGTAACAATATAAATATATATTATTTAAATTCATATTAAATTACATGTTTCCACTCATGATCATGCATTGTAGTGCATCCTAATGTGTGGAAATACGTCATAAGATTTTTTTTTTTTGGTTTTTCCCAAAAAATACTAAAAAAATTAATTAAAACTGATAAGAATAAAATTTTCAGTCCAAACCATTAAAGATTAAAAATACCATAAACTCATTAGTCTTCCAATATGTGATCATTTCTTGATTTTATGTCGTTGGATAGTTGGAGAATATTATTACACCCTTTAAATCAAAACTGACTCTACTCATCCAATAAACTTATAAATCGTGCTTATATGATCACCTAAATTCCCAAAGATCTATCAACTGTGTTTCCTTAGTAGATTCACTGTGAGGAAATTTAAACCAGCGCTGCAACAAAAATGTTAATTCATATAAATACAACAGTAATATATATATATATATATATATATATTATTTTTACAAAAAATTTACCCATATATTCACAAATTATTTATCCTCGATTTCATTATCGATATAAATCTCTAACAAATGTTTCACCAAATTGATATCATTGTAGTAAGCTAAATTTTTCCTAAAACTTATATACTACTGTTCATTTCTACATATCATTTTTATTGTCTTCATTTTAATCCCCCGTTATTTTTTATTGATGATTCTAGGATTCATGCATATGGGTAAACCCTAATATCCTATTATAATATCCTACTAAATAATATATAAGAAAAAAATAATAAGAATTAAGTCATGGTACGAGAGGAAAAAATAATGTGATATAATTTAAAAAACATAAAAAAACTGATGCAATCTACTCATCAGGCTCTGATAGATCTATGGGTTGTCCTAGATTGATAGCCTTTGAAGGATGTTCCTATTCCAATGCATGAAACGGTTCATCTGTATTCATTGGAGTGGAAGCTGAAAGAATTGAATCATTAAATCTTGGATGGATAGTAAGAAATGGAGGCGACATATAAATTTTAGGATAATGATATAAAGGTTGGGGATAAATCATTGTATATGGATATGTAATAGGTGGGAACATCCTTAGAGGTGGAACAAACAAGATATGAGAAGAAGAGGATAAATTAGATGATGATGGAGGCATGTGGGGGAATATCTCTAGAGGATCAAGTGGAGAAAAAAGAGGTGTGGTAGATGGGGTGTTTTTTGGAAGGTTAGGGTGTGAATGGGTATGACAGGTTCTCTATTGATCTCTAGGAGCACCCCACTAAGACCCATAATAGTATACAGAGGAGAAGTAAATTCATGTTTAGATGAATGTCCCTAAAAATTGGTAAATAATAAGAACATTACATTAAATGTAATAAAGAAGAAAAATATTACAATTATTATACTCATTAAAGGAATAGGGGGAGGAAACCCAAGCTCATCCATCGATCAAACGTTATCAAATAATATATTCTTTCAAACTTCACTAATGTATTTCATAATTTTCATAAGAATGAAGGGTATATTTTTTAGAAATTTTTTCTAAAAATTATTCATACAACATAGAAGTCAAATTAGTCATAAAAATGTCATAAAATATTTTTGAAAATATAATTTAAAACCATTTTATACATTTTTTAATAAACTATTTTAAACACAGTTTTCTATATTGAAATAAATCTTTTTAAATTAAATGAAAAGAAACAATACTAAAACAATCATATCATTTCAAACTAAAAGTAAATTAGAGTAATTAAAATAGTACCAACCTGATAAACCCACATCAAGGTAAATTGAATGAACTGTGAACATATATGGTTGCTTCTATGTATTACCCACCACTACCTTAGGTTCAAAATAAACTCTCATAATGGGACAATTTGATCCATAAAATAAGATATTTTGGTCAAAAAAAATGGGGGCATTCATGGTGTTAATTTCATCCTCACCATCATGAAATTTATTTCTTGTAATCGATTCAATAAGGACACCATAATCAGGTATCATATGATCTTTCACATTAAACACTTGTTTTTCCATTAATTCCAAAATATGAGGTCTATTAGTAGCTTGGAATTGAGTCATGTAAATAAATATGAGTCCACAGTCATTAATAAATGTACCATGTAACTTCATTAAATCAAACCATTTACATTTCATCATAGTGAATCATCCATGATAGTAGTAATCCAATACAAATATTTTGTCAACAAGTCCACAATAAGACACATCTTCATATCGAGGCCTACTATCTGATGCACTCGAATAATAGTTCGTTGTTGAAGTTGACATAACAAGATCATCTTTTGTTCCCATTTTCACCTCTTGATCAGTTGTATCAAATTTATACACATTGATTATTAAAGATTTGCATTCACCAACCAATGAATGGGGACCGAAAGACAATTCTCTTAATTCTTGAGAGACCGAGTCAATAGTTAAACTCAATAACAGAAACATATATGAATAATAAAATTAAATGAATACTTATATTTTAAATTAATTAATGTAATGTTCATACCTTGGATTTCAACCAAACTAGAAACTCTTAGCTACGAAAATCATCTATCCTTATCAAAGGAAAAGATCAATGAATTATAGTTATAATTTTTATGGTCCCTACATAAAATGTCAATAAAATTTTAAGGTGTATGTGAAAATCCATAGTATAAGAGAACATATAAATATAAAAATTAATTAAATGATATATTCATCGAACAGACAACAGTTAAACATGACTATGTGATAGTTCATATCTTTCTCTTAAAGGCTCAACGTATCCAATGTATATGACCCAAGAATTTATCTTGTTTGGGGAATAGATTTAAATAGGGGATCAATTCCCCCATACTCATCATCTTCATTTCTCGTTGTCCAGTTGTTTCATGTGATAACATCATACAAATACATTGAACAAAAATCCATACATTCTAGATCTACATAACCTCTCGAACTAAAACCTTTAGGATGATTCCTACTTCAGAAATAAGATTAAATTATTCACATATTTTTTTTCAATAGGATACATCCATTGAAAAGAAATGGTTCATCAAATAAGTGTTTTAGTTGGAAGGTGAACTGTTAAATATATCATATAACTGACAAATAATGGAGGGAAAAAATTTTCCAACTCACAAAAAATTAAAAGAACCTCTTGATGCATTTTTATTAAGAAATTCGTGGATTACATTTTACCATAAAGGTATCTATAAAAAAATAAAAAATAAAATCACCATCACTGTTACATTATTGGATAATAAATTCCAAGTTTATATAGGAATTAATTCATGAATAAGGATGTGATAATCATGAGTTTTTAAGGATTTTAATTCCAACTCCATTATATTTAATCATTTAGATATATTATTGTAATATCCTTTAAGAACCTTGATATTCTACAATACTTCAAAAAAATTATTTTCCCTAAATATTTCCTCACATAAGAAGCATAAGGAACATTCTATTTGGTTTCACTGATACACACAAGATGTGGTTGTAGTCAAATACCACACTCAAACAAGTCTTGGAGGTATAAGAAGACATATTTGGTCTTCCCATTTATATTTATAATAATTAAAAGAAACATTTCACATATATTTTTCTCAATGTTCATTACATCTAAACAATGACATAACAAATTGGTAGTGTAATATAGAAACTCAAAAAATATACTTTTTTCTTCTAATTGTTGGTGGATTTAGTGTAAGCATTCTTCCTTTTTGGATTTATTCTGACTAATCCCAAATATATATTTAAAATCTTTCATTTCATTAAGTACATCATTTCTTGACATACATTGACGTGGATGTTCTGTGTCTATAGTATAACCAAACATGAGTTGATTATTCTTGTAATGATGATCCATTGGAAAGAATTGTCGATACCCCCATGAAATTGAAACTACAATGATATTTAAATCTTATCAATCATGTATTACTCATAAAAATAGGCCTTGATAGTTTTACATTCATGATACAACCATAAATCATTTCACAGGTAGAAAAATTATTTATAGTCTATAGAAGGGAAACACACATCTGAAATTTATTTTTCAAAGAAGCATCGAATGTGTGAACACCCATATCCAAAAGATGATTTGACTCTCTTATTAGGATTTTCAAGTATACTTCTATATCATTAAATGGATAAAAAAGTCTATATATTTTTATAATCAAGAAATTTTATGGTTTTTTCTTACTTATACATAGATTAATATTATAAAAATCAATAAAAAAATGGCCACATGCTATGAGTAGTAATCATCTGAAAAAACAGATTAAACCATCATAGGATAGACCCAAATTGAACTTAAGTACCTCAACTACAAAATTAGGATGTTGTGAAACAAATTCCATCCATTATGATCAATCTATCAGATAAAAGAACTCATCAATATCTTTAATTATATCAACTTCATGTAATCACATATTGGCTGAGATTTTTATAGGCATGAATAGATTTTAAAGCATGTGAATCAATGAAAAGTTCCACATAACATTTTATGGAACAAAAGATGGTGTTCCATATACATTTTACTTACATCAAGATGTTCCAAATTCTTTATAGTTATTAAGGGCTATTGTTTCCTCCCAAAATAAACTGGAATCTTTTAAACAAGCATGAATTTTATTAGTATAAAATCCATGCTATTTAATTATAACTTCCATGTGTTATAATGATTTGAGGTAATATTAGAACCATCGAGAATCATTTACTTAAAATGTTACAATATTATAAATAGTGGTATTATAAATTACATACAAGATTTTTTCAAGATATAAGCATATTAAAAATTCCATGTTTACCATTTTAGTACATTCCTGATCTAAAAGAGTTATGGAATCATCTATTAATTTTTTCACTCACTCAATGTAATCATATTCATTACATTCCTCATGTGTACTGATATCATTGTTTTGGTACACTAGTATAAAATCTCTCTCTTAATGATGTACAAATGGAACCTCATCAAATATCAAATTCTCGAAACCACAAATTTCATTCCATTCATGAACAATTGATTATTTTCATGTTTCTCTAATGTGATACCAAGGACAATATTTTGTTTGAAAAATATATTTTGTTATATAGTAATTAACTTATTCCTAACTCAACCATGTTATTGCAAAAAATATATATCATGGAAAATATATATGACCTTTATAATGAACCATAATTTTCATACATACATATTATATCTAAATATATGAATATTCATATTATAATAAAATTGTCCCTGAAGTGTATGTGTTAAGTGTCTTTGGAAACATATAAAAAAACAACTTGTTTATAACATATCTACATCATCTCGGACTTATTCCTTTATAACTAAAACCCTTTTGAAATGTCATACTTAATACCTTCCTTCATATCCTGGTGATAATAAACCAAGGAAAATGGTGAGATCAGAATCTTAGTAAGGGTAAACAAGGTAGATATCAATCATAACATAAGCATAAGGGCGTAATAACATGAACATAACATTTTAAAATTATACCCTACATATCAAGGTTCATAATATTGAGTAATGGAATAAATCATAGATGTTCATAATACATAAGTCATAAAATAATAAAATAAAATAATCTATAAGAGAATAACATTGAAATGAAACATTAAATCACGGCATACACATAAACTTATAAAACTGGGAACATTTATAATTATAAAAAGGTTCAATCAATAAGTTATGAACATGAAACAAGGCCCCTGAATAAACTTATGGACATGGAACCAAGTCTATGCGTAATGTTATAGACATAAAATCTAAGTCTATGCATGAACTTATGGACATGAAAACCAGGTCCACACATAGAACTATCAACATGAAATCAGGTTCATCCAAAACTTATTTACCTCATGAGTTATCTATATTTAACTAATGAATTTGTGGGATATATAGGGCCCACCCATCAGATATTCCAAACCATACTTATGTTTGATATATGAACATAAGTAATTCATCACATTTAAACCAATTTAAATAAATAAGTTTCCTAAACATTTCATTATAACATAACTCATGGAAAAGAAACATGATTCATAAATATCAAGCCTTCATAAACATAAATAGAATATAAAAAGAATATGAATAGTAAAATTGAATCGTAACCCCAGTGAAGAATAAGTAACATCAAATAATCCTAATTGATACAAAAAAATGAATCTTTTAAATGGTCACTTGGATTAATTTTTGATGAAAATATCCATTCGGGTTTGAAAACATTTTTTGAAATGTCATGTAATTATAAAAAACATTTTATTTGAAAATAATCTTTTATCTCGTAATGGAAACTTCAAGAAATTAAGGTGCTATAAAGGTGGGAAAATATTATCATTCCATATAAGTTAAAAAATAATTCCTTCCCTATTTATTTTGAATAGTCATAACGAAATTCTCTTAAAAAATGACAAAGAGAATCTACTAAAACTCTTTTTGTAAAATGTAAAACATGTGTAAAATTTAATTTAAACTATAATAAGAGAATAGTAAACACATTTTTTGGAAACATTTTAATAAAACCATGGTCATGGAAAACAATTAGTGCTTTAACGAAAACATTAAAAATATAATTTCTAAAATAAAGACCCTTATAAATATCATATCATTGAAGCGAGAATTAATAAAATAAATAAATAATGTGTATTCACTATAAGTTCACTTAAAATGGTGAAAATAAAACATAAGATAATCGAAATACATCCCGAACACAATCATATCATTATATAATCAATGAAGTAAAAGGTTAACCCAAATAATGGAAATTTATTTAAGAATTCCCTTACCACTTTGTAATCAGTAGAATCATATTCCCCATAAAAATAATAATTATCAAATGAAAAATTAAATAAAATTAATATAATTAGATTCATGATATTATATATCAATGGTAGCTTATACACCACACATTAGAAATATGTTGTGAATAATTTATATATCTCACAGAATAAAAAGTGAGACAAGAAACTCTTACCTCACACTTCCATTTAGTTTTTCATATTTTGACCTCATATATAAAGGTTTAAATTAAATTATAAATTAATTATATAACAATAAAAATATTTATAATACCTTTTGTGATACATTTATAACATATTACCACCTATTCATTAATAATATATCATTGTTTTCATTGTTTCATGTGTGTTCATTTCCTAGTTTTCATTATCAGTTCATTTGTATATAATTATTGATTTTCTTTTCAAATGGAAATGAAACTATAGAAGTGAAATTAAATGGTATTAATTCAAATTATTAATTTTAAATAGATAGCTATATTGTTTTTCTTTCTTACATGAGGATGATTCAAGGGATAAAATGTCATTCATAAATGTTGAGTTTAATTTGGTGTTCTTTCCGACCATCCCAAATTTATTTCATTTTATTTAATATTATACCTATATATGAGTTCAAAAACCTGAAATAGGTTATAATATAACTATTAAAATTTTATTTAATCAGAATAATATTCTCATGACCATCCATGAGGTCGGTAATGAAAACCAAAAAATCATTATCCACAGAGACAGTTAATCTCCCTAATTCGTAAAATGGTTTAGTTTCTTTGAATAAGAGGTGGTAAAAAATTATGGATATAATATATTACACCATTGATATAAAATTAAATTATATAAACAATAATTTGTTTTTTATTCTTTTATTTATGGAGGAGGTGAGGATAAAGCATAAGAAGAAAATATATGTTTGTCTAGGATTTTTACCTCTTGAATATCATTCCTTAAAGGATCACTTAAAGACCTTGGAATTGGTATTTTGGTGAGACCAATAGAACATGGACATGAGAAGAGTAGTTTGGAGAGGGTTTTTAAGAGATATTAGTATCTTTGAGGATTTTTATGAAAAAATTGGTGGTGATGATTAGTATTAATACTTGAGGAGGGGTGGTTTTAAGTGACTAAATAATGATTATTTCATATTTAAAGACAACTACATTTGGGTGGATTTAATTACAAAAAAAATAATTCTAATTAATCATTTAAATTATATTTAAGGTAAATAAATACATCATACACTCATTTAATGTGGTATTTTTTAGGTATTTTAATCATTTACCATTTAATATTAACCCACTAAATTATTTTACCAATACTGTGGTAAATCATTTTTTATCTTGAAAATTTTTTATGAATAAAAATGAAAATGAACTTATAAACTAATTTATTCCTCGTTATTTTAAACATATAATTCATTTCACATGATTCAATTTATAAAATTTATAAAATTCGATTAAAAAATGTTACATGAATAACTCATAAAAACATTTTTTTAATGTTAAAATCGTGGTTTCTAAAATTGTTAATAATGTGTTTCTAAATGTAACCCTTTATGTGTTATGACATTACATAAATAAATTTTTGTAAATAATATGTGTTAATAAATTTGAAACCATGATCATAGAGTAATTATTTCATAAGAGTTATGGAATTTATAAAAAATAATTTTTTCACTCTTTAACACACAAATCAACATTTATAGAAACTTCCAAATCAAATTTGTGTTTATTTCCTAATAACTATTCAATATGTTGAAGATGATTTGGAAAATTATATATTTAATAATGTGGTTAATACTATTCATTCCTTCTAATTTAATAGTTGGCTTATAATGGTCCTATTAAAATAATAATATTTTTGGAGTCCATTTAAGCTCGGGGTTTTGTGCAATGTAAATTATCAATGAAATTAAATTTATTCATACCTAAAAATCATGGGATGTTAAATTATACCACCGTAAAATTAATTTTTCCCTTGAAATTTGACACTCAAATACAAACATATGAGAATACGTTTGCATCATCACATTCTCAGGTTTACTTGTAGTTTCTCCAAATCGGTGGTTTGGCCACAATACTTTAACCATGTGAGTGGTCATGTTTGGTAAAACTTTATCTCTACGATCCAAAATATCTACTAGTTTCTATTCATAAAGAAATATATTTCCCCAATAGTGTGACCTAGGATTTTATTATATGTGAAGGATTAGGTACGTACTTCCTTAAGAGATATACATGGAACACGTCATGATCTTGAGAGAGATTTGGTGGAGGTTTCAATCAATAAACTATCATCCCAATATGATCGGTAATTTCAAAAAAAATACCATTATAATTTAAAATTTTACATCAAAAATCAAAGGTGGATGTTTGAAAATTACATTATTGGAAACCCACATCATAAAAACTACCAATAAAACTTCCCACTACAACAAAACAGGGCAAGGGAAGTGCTGCCCTTTATCAGTACTAAGCAGAAAGCGCTGATAAAGGGGTGGGAATTTATCAACGCTATCTAAAAGCACTGATAAAAGTTTCCTTTATTAATTTATATAAAATTATTATATTTATATTCAGAAATAATATTTTTTTGTGTACATAAATAAAAAAATTTTATAATTAATATATATTTTTCAAAAATTCAAATATATATATAATGTTTTAATTGAAAAAATTATTTATAAGATTATAATTATATATATATAATTAAACAATTATAATATTATAATAAATTAAATTAAATAATAAATATATTTATTAGATTTATTGGATTAATTCATTTTATTTATTATATTTATTATATTTATTTTATTTATAAATATATAATACTTTTTAATATATATATTTATAATTAAAATTATTGAATATATATGTGTTTTTCAATGAATTTGGTCAATGAAAAAAAGGCTGATAAAATAGTATTTATCGGCGCTATAATTTTAGCATTGAAAGATAGGTATTTTATCATTGCTTTTTGATCGCAGATAAAGACAAGCCTTTATCAACCCTAAAAAAGCACTGATAAAATACCTATTGATCAACGCTAAAATTATAGTGATGATAAAGGCCTATCCTTATCAATGATTTTAACTAGCGCTGATAAAGGTTCTAGTATTTTTATAAATGAACCCTAACTAGCCCCTCCTCCCCCAAACCCATTCAAACCTTTGCAGAAGCAGAACCCTACGCTTTCAACCTCTCCCACACAATGAACCCGCCTCCTCCTCCACCACCACCACTTCCTTTTCCTCATCCTCCACCACGACAATCCTCCCCCTCCTCCTCCTCCTCCGCATCCTTCTCCTCCTTTTCCATGCACAGTCCCATTATCCACGTGACCTTATCTAGAGCGCCCTCCTCATCCGATGACCATCCCGAAAACCTCCCCTATAGTGAAAAATTCCCCTTGGTGAGTCTTTTATGTAATGAATTTTTACTCTTCTACATTAGAACGAACGTTGGTGTGCATAGTTAGGTCTAGTGGAGCCTATAGTGGTATTGGTTCATGTTATTAATTACTAACAGACTATGTTTAAATTGTACGAATCGGATTATGATCAATCATGTTGTAAGGGTCATGGGTGGAGGTTTCAGTGAGGTAAGAATTATGGTAATCACATGGAAAGTGTCTTTATATGGATTGGTAGTTGGGTTAGAGTGATAGTGATGTAAAATTTATTTATAAATATCATGCATTTACTAGAGACTTGGCTATCCCGAGTTGTGGGCCTTTGTGGTAGTACTGAATATTGTGATTTGGGGGATGCCTTGGTTGGTACAAGTGATGGAATAACTAGTGGGTTGGTTGTTGTGTGAGATATATCAAAATTATTTTAAATCTTATATCATGTTGAGTACATGGTTTTTATTGATTATCCCACAAAAATTATTTAGCGTGGATATATGAAATTGTGACATCTCCCTTAGAAACTTTATAGGTATAGTATATGGAAAGGGGTTGATTATGATGTTAGTGGAAATGATAATGTGGATGAATTATGACGTTAAGGGTAGGGAAAACCACACATGGGGTGGTGTAGGTTGGTAACTAAATATGAATAAAGATATTTTTTGTTGATATATTATTACCTATAGGTATTGGGATAATCATGATATATTTTTTAACTATAGGTTATTTTAATGATGGATACGTTTAGTGAGGCTTCTTAGGATGGTTCATGTATGAGGTTTTTATGTAATAGCCTCTTGCTCAATGCTAGGTATCAATCATTGGCTAGCTAAGATCTAGGATGAGGTTTATCTTCCATGATTGTTCATTATATCTTAATCATTATTATATATATATATGATGGGGATAAAGCCTAGAGACCTTGGGATTTAAATGTTGATATACTCCAACAAGGTAAAAATTATTTCAATTTTTTTAAAGTTTATGTTTGGTTATACATCATGGGGTATATGAGATTTTCCACGAGACATAAATTATTTTATTGGTTTGAATTGTGTTGGAGGTAAGCTATGTTATACTCTCCCTAGGATCTTCTTTATGTATGTTCATTTATCCGAGGGATATGTCTTACATTGGTAGTCCTTATCAGGCAGTTAGTTGGCTCTTACCTTCTCACGACCCACTTCTACTATATCTTATTAGCCATGAAGAATACCTTGTATCAGTGATTTAGATTTTGTTAGAGGTTAGATTGTTTATTTCACTTTAGGTCCTCCTTTATGTATGTCTGTTTATCTATTGGACCCGCCTTATGATAATGGTTTGGATCCCGTTGGAGGTTGGCTATGTTATTCCCTCCATACTATTTTTGGGTGGTGGATGTTATTCCATGAGGCATATAGTTACATCACAATTCATGATCATGATTTAATGGTTCTTCCTAGAGGAGGAGTGCTTCATTGTATTCATTATTGTAATTCAAAAATTTGACATCACAGAGTGTACTATGAAATAGATCCTTAGGCTACACAATAATGTACCCCATTATCAAAATGAAAATAGATTTTTCACTATTTTTAATGAGGTTCCCCTATTCGTTATTAGCCACTTGACCCCATCACCCAAACCCCTCTTCCCCATAATTTACCTCTCTTATAATTCAATCTTTATGATCCCTAATGGTCATTTAATAATGGAAAACCCCCCTCTCTAGAGATCCCACACCCCAAACGCCCTCCCCCAAAACCCTACAGCCCCCACCTGGACAACCTCCCTCCCATGTACCCCACCTGGGCAGCCCACCCCATCCCTAAATATCCCACCCCTCCCCCACACCCCTGCAACCCCCAACCCATCCGGCATTTCCCCTACCCCCCGAACAACCGAAATGTTCCTCTGGGATTCTCTATAATGGTGCAACTATTACAATTCATTAAGTGGTAACTAAGTTATATATTTTGTGTCTATTTATTTTTAATTTTTTTCATTCTGTTTCACTGAAATATTGATTCTAATCTCTTATTTGGGTTCTCATACTTGAGGTGAAATGTATTTAAAGGTTTTAAGTAAATTTACAAATTTTTAAGGTGTGTATTTAAATGAAACTATTTAATTTTGAATTAAATGGGAATGGGTCAATTACAATTGGAAATGTAATGATAGGGACTAGGATGGTATCAGAACCAAGAACTGATATGACTTAAAACTAACCTAAGAGGCGTTCATGATCCCTACGGGATATCAATGATCCTATGAAAAAAAGATACAAATAATTTGGAATATTTTACCCCAAAAAAATGTGTAAATTAAAAATGATCATTCTTCTAAAAACTGGAAATGTCCCATTAATAAGTTGAATATCTAGGAAAATAGTAGATACACAAAAAAATAAATAAACAAGAAGCCGATATCATAGATTAAAAATAAAATACCAATATTGACCAATAAAATTGTTTAACCATACATGTCCAATTCCTAAATCTCATTGGACATAATTTGGAATGGTATGACATATGAGTTCTCATTTGATGTTTTCTTTTTAGTTTGAAATCTCCTCTGTCTCACACATCTCCCCTACCGCAAACGCACCTAAGCCGCATGAAGAATGACACATTCACAGTGAGTTTTATCCTCTTACTTATTGGTTTCCTCTTGTTCTCCGGTTATTACTATTTGATATTGATGGTTATGTTGTAAAATGTATGGGCTAAATGTCCCACTAAAAATCATGTCCGTTGCTGGTCCTTGTTTTCCCACTAAATGAATTGCCTGTTGGTTGGTTCCTGTTGAACATTTGAATAAAAAATTGGTAATTTATATATACTTGACTAATGAATGAATTCCCCAGGATGTTAAAACTTCTTTGATAACCCCTAAATTAATAAACAAAATTAAATAAGGGATTCATTGTAAAATCTGAAATTTTGTTTGTTTGGTTTGTATGGTGTTGTGATTGTGAGCACAATTGAGTGTTTTTATGGTGTTTTGGTTGTTGGAATTATTGGTATGCCATTTGTTTTCCCAGTTTTAGTTCCAACACCATTGAATATGAATCCAAAATTTACCCATTTCAATGGAATCACCAATTTTTTACTAGTGAAATTCCACTGAATTATAGAAAACCACTTCACTAGATGACTCCATGAGACACTTTATGGACACCCTAGTCAAATAACCATAATAACACATGTAATGGATCCTTCCACCCACAAGAACTCTATTGAAAATCATACCATCTATTAGTTTAGTACCATAGTTCTTTACTCGAGACATTATGTTTCAAGAGAAACACTAAAAAATAGAATTACAACAATGGATATAGATCACAGATTGGATACTAAAACATTCCAGTGTAAGGGCTTCTCATAGCTAGTTCCATTGATCAGGTGATTAGGAAGATGAGTGTGATCTAATTTGGTCCTGAGTAATGCATGGAGAGGTAAGGGTATTGTTTACCATATCTATTTCCATTGATTATAGTTGGATTATAACCCTATTTTAACATCATTTGTGTAATTATTTTATTAAATATTAATATTACAGTATCAAATAGGATGAATATGAATAATGAATGGATTAATGCCAATTTTTGTAGAAAATATTATGAAGATGGAATGAAAGAGTTTATCAAGTTTTCAAATGATAATGCATATGACCCTTCTCAAATCATATTTCCATGTTTACGTTGTTGTTATTCCAAAGAAATTAGTCTAGAGGAGTTAGAAGGACACCAGATCTATCATGGAATAGATAGAAGTTAAACATGTTGGAATAAACACGGGGAAAAATTAATGTAGGTAGTGGTTGGGATAGCACTGCGTTCTGAAGATCATCTAATATGATTAGAAGTGTGAACAATGAAGATGATCATATGGAGGATGTGATTACAAATGTGAATGATGATGTCATTCGTATTGAAGAAATGATAAGGATAGTTAAAGATGAACTTCGTGATTTCCCAAAATTGTTTGAGAAGTTAAAAGAGTTGTTAAAAGATGCCATTGTATGTTGGTTGCACTAAATATAAAGTATTTCTAGCCATAATGAAGCAGTATAATTTGAAAGCAGGCAATGTGTGGAGTGACACCAATTTTATGGAAATAATTTCTCTTATGAATGACATGATCCTAGAAGATAATGAGCTCCCGAGCCAAACATGTGATGCCAAAAAAATTGTTACGCTCTATGCGTATGATCTATGAAAGAATATACGCCTTTCTGAATGACTATATGTTGTTCTGAAAAGACCAAAAATCACTTAAAGAATTCCCAAAGTGTGGTGCTTCTCGATTCAAGAAATATGAATCCAGTCCTAGGAAAGTTTTATGGTACTTTCCAATCATTACAAGGTTTAGGTGTCTATTTGGAAGTGAGGAGACTGTATGAAAATTTACATGGAATGCAGATACAAGAATTAAAGACGGGAAACTACATCACTCGGCATACTCTCATAAGTGGAGGAGAATTGATCATGAGTATCATGAATTTGGAAGGGATATGAAAAACCTTCGTCTTGCATTATCTAAAGATGGAGTGAATATTTTTGGTTTTTAAATCAATAGTCACAATACATGGCTAGTTATATTGGTAAATTATAACTTTCCACCATGGTTATGCATGAAATAAAAATACATCATGTTATACATGCTTTTATAATTGCCAAAATAACTGGGTAATGATATTAATCATTATTTGGATCCACTGATCTATGATTCAAAATTATTATGGGATTCAGGTGTCACATTTTATGATGTTTACAAAATGAAGATTTTGACTTTGAGAGCCACATTGTAAGAGGATGATAAATTAATTTCTAACTTATGGAAAATTTTTAGGATATATCATTAAAGGAACTCAAGGGTGTCCCATTTGCAAACAAGGTACATGGTCAATTAGGTTGAAACATTCATTGAAAATTGTGTTTCGAGGAAATTGTACATTTCTACCCTGATGACATAAGTACTGATCTTGGACGACATCATTTGATGGATGTTCCAAAGAATGTACACACCATATCCACTAATAGGTGAAAAATTATTTGAGAATGTAAAATATGTGGGCATTAATTTTGGTAAACCATTTTTGAAAAACCTTATGAAAACTGGTTGAAAAAAGAGACCATTTTTTGAATTACCATAGAAGAATTGACTATACGTCAGACATTTTTTTGATGTTATGCATGTTGAAAAAACTGTATGTGGTAGTGTCATTGGCACATTGCAAAATGCACTCAAAAAAAGTATTTAATTAAGACTAGACTAGACATGGTGGAGATGGGAATACGAGAAGAGTTGGCACCAGTGAAGTGTGAAAAATGAACATTTCTTCTTTCTATTGCTTACACTCTTTCCAGGAAAGAGAGATATCAGTTTTTCAACTTCTTTGATGTCGTAAATGTTACAAAGGAGAATTCATCAAATATCAAGAACACCATGTCAATGAGAGATTTAAAGTTAAAGGTTCTGAAATCACATGACTACCATGTTTTCATGCAAGATCTAATTTCTATAGCTTTACCTTGAATTTTTCTAAAGAATGGATTCAATACATTAACAAAGATATATTTCTTCTTCAATTATATATGCAAAATATTTATAGACCCAAAAAAATTGCCAACTATTGAAAGAGAAATTACTATCGTATTATGTGAACAAGAAATGTTCTTCACGCCAGCATTCTTTGATATAATGGTTTATTTGATGGTTGATTTTGTTAGATATATTCAACTATGTTGTATTATACATTATAGATGGATGTACCCCATTGAACGATATTTGATGATTTTGATAGCATATGTCAAAAATCAAAGTCGTCCAGAGGGTTTTATTGCAGAGCAATATATTTTTGAAGAAGTTGTTGAATTTGGTACCGAATAACTATCTGTTGTGGAAAACATTGTCCTATCGAAATCTCGTCACACTGAGAGGCTTGAGGGTGAACGAATTTTTTGAAGATAGTTTGTCCCAATCAATATTACAGATCGAGAGTAATCCCACCTTTATGTTTTTCATAACATTTTTGACGTTGAACCTTATGTTCAAACCCACAAAGAAATTCTTAGGCATTTGAATCCATATATGGATGAAAAATGGATATCAGGTACACATAATCCATAGTTTATAGTATAGTTTTAGGACCATATTTTTAAGAAGTTAGATGAAAATAAAGACTCAATTTTATAATGACTTAAATGGCTAGCTGGAGGACCAAGTGTGTATATATTATCTTACATTGTATATATAGTTAATGGTTATAAATCTTATACTAAAGAACATGGTAAAGATAGTACCATGCAGAATAGTGGGGTTACACTTGTGGATAAAGTGATGAATGTTTCCATTACTAAGGACAGAAATCCAATTTATGCGAATATGTCATACTTTGGCATCCTCAAACAAATATGGGAGTTGGATTATATGAAATTTCAAGTGCCAATTTTTCAATGAAAGTGGGTTGATAATAGGAGTGCTGTTAAAATATATGAATTGGGATTCGTGATTTTTATTTCAGTAAAGAAGGGGAGAAATTAGAACCATTTATAATGGAATCACAAGCAGTACAATTATTTTATGTTCCAGATCCCGTAAACTGAAATTGGTCAATTATTCTATTATCGACTAAAACAATGGAAGGGTCAGATGAAAGTTCAATGCAGGATAAACCTTTCATTGGGACATCCTAATTATTTCGCAGTGGTCCCAATGTAGATATCATTTTGTATGTCAGAGGATACCATAATGAAGGTATTTTCTTAGTTTATAGAGGGGTCAAATCTCTTCAACCTTAAAAAAAGAGACAGTTCAATAATCAGGTTATTTTTTTATTGTAATATAAATTATGTTATGTTATGTTTTTATCTGCTCACTTCTGCTTTTATGTAATCTAATTTAAATGTTAAACCAATTTTTTCAAATTATTACTTTTGTACCTACTGATGCACCCAATCCAGAGGCACAACAAGTCTCTCAACATACTGTTGTTTGTCCTGGTGCTGAGTTACAACATGTTTCTCAACTTGTTGGTGCTAGTCCCAGTGACAATGCTAGTGCTCTAGAGAAACATAAGGGTGATGCTTATGAGGAAATGGTAGTAAATGGTAGGAAATGAAACCATGATGGCACAAAAAACAGGATCACTATAGTTTGATAGTGTTATCCAAAATTCTTAAGAAAAAAAGTAAAAAGTATCATATTTGAGGTTGTATGGAATAAGTGTGACCAATATGTTAACCCCAAGAAAGCTAACTTTAGTAACTACATTGGAATCATCACTTGGCAATGCGTGCTAATTGATGTACAGTTGTGGAACCATGTTGTCATCGGGCTTAAGAAACTTATTTGGGAAACGATTACAGTAACATTAGGATATCATTTCTTTAATTTATTCAAATAAAATAAAATACTAAAACATTGACTGGCTCTTCATCACCCATTGTAGAGTGCATTTATATTAGATTCCTCACACAAGTAATATTTATTAAGAATTCCATAAATGATTCATAGAGGCTTCTGTACAATTTTAACGAAATATCATCTCAAATACACCAAAGGGAAAATCAAGACACACCCACCTCCTCTTTATGAACACTTGATATCATAAGAAGTGTGGGATATATTTAGCAGCTGTCATGTAGAGAAGACTTTTTAAGTGAATTGTGTATGGTAAATATATTGTTTTATATTTCTTGTATTCATCACTTTGATTGATAGTTTTTTAAATATGAAACAACAAATAAGTGATGAAAATGAATAACCAGAAATGAAACTAGTGTACCCCTACTGTAAAGAAAGGATAGGGTATGATTCACTTGAGAAAAAAATGGTAAGTATTTTAAATCTACCATAATAATTTTATGTGGCATAAAAAATACTATAACCATATTCCTCTATTTATTTGTATATTAATGAATTGAAATTGAAATCCACTTCCTTCCTACACCGTGATCTATAGAAGGAGGATCATGTAAATAAAGAGGGGATAATGATAGACCAAAACACAAAAAATGTGTGGGAAACGTGTGTAAGTATGACATAATATAAATTTTATTTTCTTTAAATCTATATTACATAATAATGACTACTTATTTTCATATATTTTCTATCCAAAATAGTCATAGGAGTCAAAAAAACCAACACAAGATATAGACATACTTTTAACAGACTTGAAGCAACCAAAATAGTATGGTCGTGTCTGAGGTGAGGGTTTTTGGTTGACACCCCGAACATATTTTTAGAAAGAAAAACAATCGGAGGATCAAAATGAGGAAATGAAAAAGATGAGAGAAACAATAGCTATGTTTAAATACGAATTACAATATTGAAGAGAGATGATATCATGTTTTATGGGGGGACTAAAAGAGAGGAAAAAAACTCAACAACAACCTGTGTGTGAAGATCCTGCCCCACCCCCTACCATCTTTTAGGTGAAACATTCACCTACAAAACCTAACTTAGCTGAGGTAATCAGTGTTCAAATAATTGTTTATGTGAAATGTGAATCACATATACAATGATGCATTTACTGTACTAATACTTTATAGGGTGAAAATGACTGTGATTTATATCTTTCAACTCCCACCAATCACCTTGTAGTGAGGGCTATAGTGTTCAGTATGCAAAACGACATGCTATAGAATAGAAAAATTTGAACAAATAATGTTAGAGTGTTGACTAACGTAGCTAATGAGCTAATCACCGCACTACCTATTCCAAATGATGATGAATACATTCATATAGTGGAGCAATCTGTTGGAACATTCATCACATGTCCATCAATTCTTGTAAAAAACCATGTTGAAAATAAGGTATTCATTTACTATTTATTTTTAAAGTTGAACCATTAAAATTCAATGAAGAAAGGTCTGAACTAATGAATGTTGTTATAGAATGAAAAAGGGAAGGAATTCAAATAAATGATCGGCTCAAAAATATCTCAAGGATCAACCAACCAATTGAAATGATCTACTGAGATAATCGTCACCTCTCCCATTCTATATCCACCATTAATATCATTACAGGCTCATGTGGATACAATGTTGATAAAAAAAATACTCACATAGTTTATTTCGAAAAAAATTTGTACAGAGGAAAAATTATATTTCATTAGTGCTGAAAATGTAAATGAAATCTTTAAGTATGAATGGCTAGGTTCCGCAGTTGTAAATTTATACATAACGTATGATTTCAGGATTTAATATTACAAAAGATGATATACTGTGATAATTATGACTAAATACATTTCATCTTTTTCATGGGTGTATATATGAAAAATAATTGATGGGATTTCCCCATGAACAAAAATTTGGACTCATTAGTCCTCACATCACCTCTTCAAAAGAAGAAATAACTTCTGATAAAGTGGGTGAAATAATGTCATCCTTTTTTAAATCGTTTGAAAACAAAATTATGGTTGACAGACTCTTTTTAATACCAACGATGCAGGGGTAAAACTCTAAAATATAATCATACCAACTATATTTTCATTTCTTTAATTACTTATTCCTTTTTGTGTTTTTAGGCAAGATTGGATGCTGATTGCGATGAATTTGGATACTCCAAAGATTTATTTTATGGATTCAATTCATGGATATGCAATAAACCGACAACGCATGATGGCGTTTGCCAATTTTTAATACACTAGATCCAACATTTTAGAACTAAAAATCTAGTTATATAATTTATGTTATCTTTTAATGAAGATTCTATTTTGATAGGGTGGTGCATCAATATCATCTACTTCATGGAATAAATCATGGGCCTAAGGACAAGAACGCCCATGAGATCTACAACTGGACAATTATCCGGGTATACATAATAAAATTGAACTATCCAAACACATATCTAAACAAATTACTTATTATTTTCATGATGTTTTTTTACAGTGTCCAAAACCAAAAAAATGGAAAAGACTGTGGTTATTATGTTTTTAAATTTATAAAAGAGATCGTATTTTATCAATAAACTAGCATCCATGAAGAGGTATTTTCAAAAATAATTTCTATTTAATTTAAAATATTTATTAATCCTTTATGTATTTATATTTTTTCAGTACTACCATGACTGTCGCAAAAACTCATATTCACAGGATGATATATATGTATTTAGAAATGAATGGGTAGCATACCTAATAAAAGATTGTACACAAATAGGATGAAGGTGAATTCCTACTACTTATGTTATCCTTATATGATCAATTGATATCTCCCTTTTTTACACTTATTGAGCATATAAGATCACCCTTTATTATGTTTTATATCCTTAGGTTATGAAGAATGGTTTCAGAAATGATTTTTCTTTATAGTAAAGCATAACTTAATGAGAGATTCTTATAAACTAGTTATTTATGTTTCCATGCTTCCAAAAACACTAGACCTAAACTATTATGACATGGATCATTTATATTCTACATTTTAGTAATTTATTAATCTTTTTCTACTAATGTAGCATGTTGGAAGAATATTGGTTGTGAAACACTCACAAATTTAATAACAAAACTAATGATTCTTTGGGCACTTTTCTACTGTTGGTTTACAACCTCTTACCATACCATCTGATAGGAACTTCAGATTTAGTATCCCTCTAATTCTATCATCGAACACCATCTCTATGATGTCATCATTCTTAATTCACTTTTCCTTCTCTTCTTTAACCCATTTACAAGGTAAATGGGTGCAGGAAGAGAAAGAAAAGTGAATGCTGAATTATGATATCACAGAGATGGTTTTGAATGAGAGAATCATGGGGACACTAGATCAGAAGTTCAAATCTGATGATATGCTAAGCGGTAGTTAACCAACAATAGTAAAGTGCAGAAGGAATCATTATTTTTGTTATTAGATTATATCTGGATAGAAGAAACCCATTGGAGGGATGTAAAGGTAATGTTACGATATAATATGTCTATTTTAACAAACAATTATATAATGAAATGTTGACTTGATTTTGATTATTACCTGTAGTTTTCATTTATTTTAGAAGATTTATTTCCATGTGAAATGACATTTCCGGAAGAGAAATGATTCTATGTGTGCTCAATCACAGAGGTAATCTTGATTTTTTCACTGTAAAATCATTTTTTATAGAATTAATGCTTTGTTTTATATTTATGTTTAATTTATTTCTTTTATGTAAGGAATATTAATCTACTCATATGAAATATCAATGTATGAAATTTTTAGGTCATTATAGTTCATATTAGAGTAACTAGAACTATAACCATGTCCCTAAAATAATGATGGTCAACACCATCTAAAGTCTCGAGATCCACGACCTTGTAATGAGGACTTCATCACCTCAAATCCCAATGACCATGTTGCCACAACCTGGTCATCATTGTCACTACAAGTATCTAAGCCAAGCCCCACCTGATGAACCACATCGCTAAATCCACACAATAAGAACCCACCTCAGTCATAAGGCCAAGCCCATTACATTCCCATGGAATCAAGTAACAAATATAACAATTCTATTTAATTCAAATTTACACTCGGCCTAAACACTCCAAGTTAGTCCAAACCTCTTACCCATCTTAACCAATCGTAGTGGAGAAAGAGCATGCTAATATGAATCTCATATAATCATTAGAAAAATTTGGTAATCATGTATTTAATTAATTAGGTTCTCGCTCGAACAGCCCACACAATGTTTATCAACGCACCTCCAAAACACTCACAAAATAAAGGAGAAATCTAGGAACCATCTCCCTTGTACTAGTATGCACTCACTCATTTTATATCTTCTTCAAAATCAATCGAAATCAGAAGAAAATGACATTTAGATGAATTCCCTAAAAATAAGAAAAAATGGCTCACATGGATTTACCACTCCATATGGTGAGATAAATATAAAAGAAAAGCTAGAATAAACCTACATCATAAAATATTACATCCCATAAATTTCTCAAATAAACCCGCTTCATACATACATATGAATTCCCATAAAAATCTGGGTTCCTACGCACCTCATATAGAACCTGCATCACATCAATGCCCAGATGCATACACAACTCACATACAAATCTGCATCGCTTCGATTCCCACTTAAATCTCAATTCCAATGCACCTCATATATGTATAAACATCTCACATCATAATTTATGGAAACCTAGTAACCAGTTCCTAGTTAATCCAAATACAATAATTTCGCCCCCATGCACCAAAACCGGACAAATCCAAAATGAATGAAAAGCACGGTCACACCCACAACATACCACTAACCATCATTAGAACACTATCTTACTCTGACCCTAATAGCTTGGTAGTGTGATTCTGGCCTAATTCATGACTACATGAGTTTTGGCATCCATGTGGAGCCCCACCATCCACTAGCCATAGATCCCACAACTGAGTCCCGCTATCTTTTACAAGACCTCCACATGTAGCTAAATCCCAAATACCAAATCCTAGTACTACTCTCTATCCAACCTCAGTTCCTTGAGTCTACCCTATTCTCTGGATCCCACCTGTCAAATATGGCTTCCTACAGAACCTCTCCAAATGGATTATCTGGTCGCACGTATGAAACTCCTTCAAAACCTGATCACATTGGGTTGCAATAGATTCCATATTATAGCATCCCGTCTTTTTATAACATAACTTTCATTCCATTACACGGAACTGAGGATCTTTAAGGTTTAGTGTCTTGGAAACAAGGAACATAAAACATGAAACAAAGAAAAACTTTCTTCTTAAACACTTGAAAGGCTTCTCCTCATGTTCACCCTAGGCTCATTACTGCATCTCATAACCTGGGGACATACATCAAAAGTAAGGGTGAGAAGAAGGCCCAGCAAGGGAAACAAGTGAAACATTTTACATATGAACTTGAGATACATCAATAAAGTCATGAAAAGAACTTTAAGGCGTGAAAATGAAATCATGAGGCATATCATAATAAAAATAAATCTTTTTCATAACTTGAAGATGTGGCTACATCATTTAACATAGACAATCATGAACATATCACCAAGGTCCATCCCTAAGGTGTCATTTGAAAATTACCAAGGTTATTCACCAAGGTATCGTGAAAATTGTAATCTCTAGTGGTTACATCATTACCCAAAGCATTGGAGCGCTATTAGGGCGCACCCTTAAATTTTCCTTTATTATCATGTGAGCCACATATATCATCATCAAACATTTCATAAATAACCCATATAGCATAAAATAATGGCTTTCATTTCATAATCATAATTTTTTTAAAACTGCTTTAGAGACATGATCTTTACGTCACTTTAAACCCACGGAAGGGGAGAGCGGGTTTTATGTATGTAAATCCCAGAATTTAAAATAGAAAATTTTTGTATATATGTGAATACCCCTGTAGAAATAAGATCTTTGAGTATTCACCTTATAGCATAAAATAATTTTGAGAAAAGAGAGGCATTTTGAGACGAAAATTCTGCAGCATAACGGCTATGTTACAAGGTTTTAGAAAACTTTGAAAAGAGAGGGAACATGGGTCGAAAAATCATAATTGACCCATAAAACAGTAGAGGGACATAATAAGAAGGATATATGGACATGGTGATGCAATTTCTAGGACATACCATTTGAAATGAAAAACATGGAAGGAAGACAAAAAGTTGATTTCTCTTATGAAAATTCGGCAGCCTAACGGCGTCACTTAAACTTCAACAAAAATGAATTGAACAGATCAAATAGGGTTTCTCATCATATGATCATAAAATATCAGTATGATAGATATAGAGAACATACCCCAACATAACAAAAAGGAACTTTCAAGACTTGACATAGAATTAGAACTTTGAAAAGGAGAAGGGTGAAAGAATCCCTTAAAAATTCGGCAGCCTAACGGCGCCACTTAAAACATCAAAATACTGATTTGAAGAGATCAAATGGGGGATCTCATCATATGAACATAAGAGTCCAGTATGATAGATATAGAGATAATACCCCAACATAACAAAAAGGAACTTGAAAGAATTGACATGAATGTAGAACTTCAAAACGAGAAGGGTGAAGAACCACTTAAAAATTCGGCAGCCTAACGGCGCCACTTAAAACTTCAAAATACTGAATTGAAGAGATCAAATGGGGTCTCTCATCATATGAACATAAGATTCAAGTATGATATATATAGATATCATACCCCAACATACCAAAAATGAACTTGAAAGAATTGACATGAAAATAGAAACTTCAAAACGAGAAGGTTGAAGAACCACTTAAAAATTCGGTAGCCTAACGACGCCACTTAAAACTTCAAAATACTGAATTGAAGAGATAAAATGGGGTCTCTAATCATATGATCATAAAAGATCAGTATGATAAATTTAGAGATTATACCCCAACATAATTAAAAGGAACTTGAAATACTTTACATGAAAATAGATCTTGAAAAATGAGAAGGGAGAAAGAATCCGTTACAAAAATTTTGGCAGCCTAACGGTGCCACTTAAAACTTCATAAAACTAAATAATGAGAGTAAGAGGGGATCTCTCATTATATGAACATAAAAGGGGCAGTAAGAGGAGTATAAAAGAACATCCTCCTACATAAGAACATGGAGCAAAAAAGGAATGACATGAAAAATATTACTTGAAATGAAAGAGAGAGGTCGGATCCCTTACCTTAAAACATAACTCTTAAAACTCAAAGTTTGGGACCTTGAGGGCTTGGGGGCACCATGGGAGGACTCCTTGGGAGGTAATGAGACCAGAACTTCGTTGGGGGAGAGTGGGGAGTCGAATGGATGAGAGGATGGCTTGGTATTTATAGGGAAAGTGAGGGGACAAGGCATTAATGGCAAAGAGACACCTCATTAGTGGTTTTGGCAAAACCATGGGCTTGCCCATGGTATTTTACCATAGTATTGGCCACTTGGGACACCTAATACCTTATCTCACTATTCATAATTCTAACATATTGATTACAAACTTAATACATCATTTAATGATGTCATTAAACACCCGTAACTTAAAAACTGTATTTTCACTATTCATCGAAAATTCAACTTTCTCAGAATAATCCCAAAATTTCACCTTAACCAAATATCAACACTCTGATTACAAATATGAACTCCATTTTATAAAAATAATTTTCTAAATATTTTTAATTTAATTTTTAAATAAAAACACTATTCACCGAAAATTCATTTTTTTCAGAAAAAACCCCAAAAATTACCATAGCATAATATCGGTGCTCTGAGGTCAAAAATGAAATCCGTTTTATAAAAATAATTATCTAAATATTTTTAATTAAATTTTTAATTAAAAAACACTATTCACCTGAAAAAACTAATACTTGAATAATAATTTATGAAACCGTTATTTAACCATTTTATTGAATCACATTACTTAATCAAGGTTCCTAGATTATATTAATACTTTCTTTAAGTGAGATTACTAATCCATTTGGACACATTACTAATCCTAATCATAAAATCACTATTCATAATTTACTATTCATCAAAAATTAAGTCGATCTTATTAGACTCTAAATTTCGTACTGAACATAATTGTAGAAGACCATTTTTCGAAAATCATTACACATTTTTAATTATTTAAGGTTTACACAACCATTTTAAAAAAATCCTTTTTCTAAAATTAATCAAAAATATGCATACTATATTTATCCGGTCATTTGAAAATTCATAAACTTCATCATAAGAAGAAATCCCAATTTTTATTTAAAACAAAGGATTACACAAGTCAGTTACAGTCTCCTTACATAGCCCCTTATCACACCAGCATAGGACCTAAGTGTAAGGTGTGCTAAGGTGAGAGAATCTGAGGGAGGCTCGGCCAACATCGCACGAGTAGTAATTTCTATCAGTTTGAACTTCTCGCGAAGGCGATCCCGTTCTAGCTTCACACGATGAAGTTCAGCTTGGGTTTGGTCCAGAGCAAAGCCCAGTGGTGCTACCTCCTTCCCAAGTTCTGTTAGATGGGCTTCGATCGGTCCAAGACTACTGGGTGAGGCCATCGAATCTTCTTTCTATATTAATTAACCAAGATTACTTGTATTTAGAGACAATAATAAAAACGTTTAGTTTCCAGCGGTCATATTGACCAATGGTCATATAACAGTCAAAAACCAACGGTATCATTTTAATTATACTCATGTTATCAAATGAAACATTTTTTTTGAGTATAAAAATAAAATAAAATAACACATAAAATTAGGAAACAAGATTTAGTCAAAATTTCGGGTCGTTACAATCTTCCCCCCTTAAGAAATTGCGTCCTCACAATTTTTTAAAATTAGGTTTTGAAATTTCATTGAAAGTTCCACATCGGAAAAGGAGTCCGTAAAACTATTACATTAAAAGAAAGAAAGGGAAGTACGAAGGTCACCCGAGTTAGCCCACACTGGGATTCCATTAGGAAAACATGGACATGGAAGAAAAACAAAGGGTCAAGTTCTGAGGGAGAGTGATAGAGAACATGATTAGGAGAAAGTTATCCATAAGAAAATCCCAAACTTATGATGTGTGTAAACGATCTTTGATTACCTAGTAGGAAACGTAAACCAACAACGTTGTTGTTTTACGGTTATTTTCATAATTTTGAGGAATTCATTTACAATATAGAAAAAAAACATAAGGAAATATACCTACCTTCATGTAGAGTTTCATCCTTTAATAAGTTTCTACCAAAAGTAATCTTTTCTCCAAATGATGAGCATTCAAAACTACTTGGTCTCATCAAAACACAAGAATCATCTTCTAGAGAATCACATAATCCACAAAAGATTAACTATCTATTTCTTCTATCTTTAAACATTATCCCAAAAACAGAAAGGGTAAGGTAAAACAACTCTTCAAAAAGAAAGAATCCCATAGGAAGGGAAACTATTTTTAAATCTTCAAAGTTCCATGGTACTACCCAAATTTCATCATAGACCATCCCTTAAATAACGGTCCTTAAAATTCCTCAAAATAAACCAAACTAAGATTGAAACCCAAATACATGAGGGATTTGATAACATAGTCTTCCAAAATAAACTTCATTGTTCATCTCCAAACAACATCAACCACAACTAACATCTTATAACAAAAGTAGCTAACCTAAACATATTTTACCCAAGATAGGTTATTCATTTCCATAAGTAACCTAAATTACTATAAGTCCTCCTTAAATTCATTGATTCTTCAAAATATAAGTCAACCTTACTCCTCAATGAAAATACCGCAGTAATCTATTTACCTTGATCATATAGGGTCCTCAAAATAGTGAACGTCTTCCAAAATAATAATCATCTTTTAATCCCCTAATCATCTTTGTCGTATAAATATGGAAATCGTAGCATTTCCTATCACATTGGTTGTTGGGACATTTTCTTCCATTTCTCTCCATTAATTAAGAAAAGAAGCTATTATTAGGGGCTTAAATACTTAGCCAATAATCATGAAAAGAAACTTAAAGCATATAAGGATAACTTGTAGAAGAAAAGTATACCCTAACTTGTGATCCCCTAGGTTCCCATCTAGGTTATCCATGATCATATATTCTTATGTGAACCTTTATTTAATTTTATCTTTATTCCTTTAATAATGGTTCATACTAAGCTTATGAATTTACCAAAGCATATCCCCCAGGAGTGTCGTAACCAAGAGTGCAGCAAGGGCCGTTGTCGTGTACCAGTTCTCGTTCGAGTCTATCTCAAAGCGGTGTTTTCGGGTTTTACCCCTATGTACATATGTGCCAGAGCCACCTCTACCTGCTCGTATCCAGACAGGGATGTATTTTCTTGGTAACCCCTTACTCAATACTCACCAAAATACCAGGAAGATTTCCAATATTTAAAATTTTCTATAGGGTTATTCCTAGAGTTTTCATATCCTAATTTCCACAAATAACTAAACCATACTTTGATACCAACTATAGCATCCCATCTTTTTATAACATAACTTTCATTCCATTACACAGAACTGAGGATCTTTAAGGTTTAGTGTCTTGGAAACAAGGAACATAAAACATGAAACAAAAAAAACATTCTTCTTAAAAACTTGAAAGGCTTCTCCTCATGTTCACCCTAGGCTCATTACTGCATCTCATAACCTGGGGACATACATCAAAAGGATGGGTGAGCAGAAGGCCCAGCAAGGGAAACAAGTGAAACATTTTACATATGAACTTGAGATACATCAATAAAGTCACGAAAAGAACTTTAAGGCATGAAAATGAAATCATGAGGCATATCATAATAAAAATAAAACTTTTTCATAACTTGAAGATGTGGCTACATAATTTAACATAGACAATCATGAACATATCACCAAGGTCCATCCCCAAGGTGTCATTAGAAAATTACCAAGGTTATTCACCAAGGTATCGTGAAAATTGTAATCTCTAGTGGTTACATCATTACCCAATGCATTGGAGCGCTATCAGGGTGCACCCTTAAATTTGCCTTTATTATCATGTGATCCACATATATCATCATCAAAAATTTCATAAATAACCCATATAGCATAAAATAATGGGTTTCATTTCATAATCATAACGTTTTAAAAACTGCTTTAGAGACATGATCTTTACGTCACTTTAAACCCACGGAAGGGGAGAGCGGGTTTTATGTATGTAAATCCCAGAATTTAAAATAGAACATTTTTGTATATATCTGAATAACCCTATAGAGATAAGAGCTTTGAGTATTCACTTTATAACATAAAATAATTTTGAGAAAAGAGAGGCATTTTGAGACGAAAATTCTGCAGCATAACGGCTATGTTACAAGGTTTTAGAAAACTTTGAAAAGGGAGGGAACATGGTTCGGACAATCATAATTGACCCATAAAACAGTAGAGGGACATAATAAGAAGGATATATGGGCATGGTGAGGCAATTTCAAGGATATACAATTTGAAATGAAAAACATGGAAGGAAGACAAAAATTTGATTTCTCTTATGAAAATTCGGCAGCCTAACGGCGTCACTTAAACTTCAACAAAAATGAATTGAACAGATCAAATAGGGTCTCTAATCATATGATCATAAGAGATCAGTATGATAGATATAGATATCATACCCCAACATAATAAAAAGAGAAATTCAAGACTTGACATAGAATTAGAACTATGAAAAGGAGAAGGGTGAAAGAATCCCTTAAAAATTCGGCAGCCTAACGGCGCCACTTAAAACTTCAAAATACTGATTTGAAGAGATCAAATGGGGTCTCTCATCATATGAACATAAGATTACAGTATGATAGATATAGAGATCATACCCCAACATAACAAAAATGAACTTGATAGAATTGACATGAAAGTAGAACTTCAAAATGAGAAGGGTGAAGAACCACTTAAAAATTCGGCAGCCTAACGGCGCCACTTAAAACTTAAAAATACTGAATTGAAGAGATCAAATGGGGTCTCTCATCATATGAACATAAGAGTCCAGTATGATATATATAGAGATAATAACCCAACATAACAAAAAGGAACTTGAAAGATTTGACATGAAAATAGAAACATCAAAACGAGAAGGGTGAAGAACCACTTAAAAATTCGGCAGCCTAACGGCGCCACTTAAAACGTCAAAATACTGAATTGAAGAGATCAAATGGGGTCTCTCATCATATGATCATAAAAGATCAGTATGATAAATTTAGAGATCATAACCCATCATAATAAAAAGGAACTTGAAATACTTTACATGAAAATAGATCTTGAAAAATGAGAAGGGAGAAAGAATTCGTTACAAAAATTTCGGCAGCCTAACGACGCCACTTAAAACATCATAAAACAAAATAATGAGAGTAAGAGGGGATCTATCATTATATGAACATAAAAAGGGCAGTAAGAAGAGTATAAAAGAACATCCTACAACATAAGAACATGGAGCAAAAAAGGAATGACATAAAAAGATTACTTGAAATGAAAGAGAGAGGTCGAATCCCTTACCTTAAAACATAACTCTTAAAACTCAAAGTTTGGGACCTTGAGGGCTTGGGGGCACCATGGGAGGACTCCTTGGGAGATAATGAGACCAGAACGTCGTTGGGGGAGAGTGGGGAGTCGAATGGATGAGAGGATGGCTTGGTATTTATAGGGAAAGTGTGGGGACAAGGCATTAATGGCAAAGGGACACCTCATTAGTGGTTTTGGAAAAACCATGGGCTTGCCCATGGTATTGGCCACTTGGGACACCTCATACCTTATCTCACTATTCATAATTCGAAAATATTGATTACAAACTTAATACATCATTTAATGATGTCATTAAACACCCGTAACTTAAAAACTGTATTTTCACTATTAATCGAAAATTCAACTTTCTCAGAAAAATCCCAAAATTTCACCTTAACCAAATATCAACGCTCTGATTACAAATATGAACTCTATTTTATAAAAATAATTTTCTAAATATTTTTAATTTAATTTTTAAATAAAAACACGATTCACAGAAAATTCATTTTTTTCAGAAAAAACCCCAAAAATTACAATAGCATAATATCGGTGCTCTGAGTTCAAAAATGAAATCTGTTTTATAAAAATAATTATCTAAATAATTTAAATTAAAAAACACTATTCACCTGAAAAAACTAATACTTGAATAATAATTTATGAAACCGTTATTTAACCATTTTATTGAATCACATTACTTAATCAAGGTGCCTAGATTATATTAATACTTTCTTTAAGTGAGATTACTAATCCATTTGGACACATTACTAATCCTAATAATAAAATCACTATTCATAATTTACTATTCATCAAAAATTAATTCGATCTAATTAGACTCTAAATTTCGTACTGAACATAATTGTAGAAGACCATTTTTCGAAAATCATTACACATTTTTAATTATTTAAGGTTTACACAACCATTTTAAAAAAATCCTTTTTCTAAAATTCATCAAAAATATGCATACTATATTTATCCGGTCATTTGAAAATTCATAAACTTCATCATAAGAAGAAATCCCAATTTTTATTTAAAACAAAGGATTACACAAGGCAGTTACTATCTCCTTACATAGCCCCTTATTACACCAGCATAGGACTTAAGTGTAAGGTGTGCTAAGGTGAGAGAATCTGAGGGAGGCTCGACCAACATCGCATGAGTAGTAATTTCTATCAGTTTGAACTTCTCGTGAAGGCGATCCTATTCTAGCTTCACACGATGAAGTTCAGCTTGGGTTTGGTCCAGAGCAAAGCCCAGTGGTGCTACCTCCTTCCCAAGTTCTGTTAGATGGGCTTCGATCGGTCCAAGACTACTGGGTGAGGCCATCGAATCTTCTTTCTATATTAATTAACCAAGATTACTTGTATTTAGAGATCATAATCAAAACGTTTAGTTTCCAACGGTCATATTGACCAATGGTCATATAACAGTCAAAAACCAACAGTATCATTTTAATTATACTCATGTTATCAAATGAAACATTTTTGTTGAGTATAAAAATAAAATAAAATAACACATAAAATTAGGAAACAAGATTTATTCAAAATTTCGGGTCGTTACACATATGATCTACCACCTTATTCCCTTCACACCACATATTCTTCACACATGTATTTGATAGAATTATCTTTCTTTTCTTGATATGGTATGAGATGGACCAAGGGGTTGGGCAAGTGCTTTATAGTGATTTGATGAGAATGAGGGAGTCCATTTCAGCTTTGCTGATAACAAGTCCCCCTATCAGAAAATGTAGAGGCCTCAAAGGAGGGTGAGGAATTTCACCTAGATGAAGGTACCCTATCCCAGGAAAACCAAGAAGGCGAAAAAAAGGATCCAATGGAATTACAGACCACCCCTCTTCCATTCATGATCCCCTCAGAACAAAATCCATCCATGTTAAGCTTCAAACCATAGGAAGGGGATGCCACCGAACCCAATTGCCATGAGGGACAACAACTGAGAGATCATATAGAAGCGGTTTCAGATACTGGAGAGAGAGAGCATCATTCCAACCCTTAATATATCTGATCAGTTTGAGAAGAAGGTAGCAGATGTGGGCATGATGGTCTTCTCTAAGGAGATGACACCTTCATAGCGTGATTTGTTTGTTCTTGACAAATACACCATGCACCTGCATGAAAAATGACTTCCCTAGATGTCCATTCCACCCCTACATCACCCAAAACCTGAATCAAGCAGGTGATGAAAGGTTCATCATTTGGATCACAGTTGTTCACAGTAGTAGATGCACCAAAGGTATTCCAAACCACTTGGGCCCATACCCCCTTATAGAAAATATGCTCCTTACTTTCTTATTTGTGATCATTGCAGAACGAGTACTGTGAAACAATCAGGATACCAAATTTGTTGATATTTTCATCCATGGCAAGGGAACCATTCCTTATCCTCGATGAAAGAAAGTTAAATTTTGAAGGGATGTTCTTGAGCCAGAGAATATTATTCCATTAATCGTGTTGGGCTAGTGGAATGAGGATGCTATGGCTGTCTTTAGAAGAGAATCCTCCTAATCGATCTCATTGGAACCACATTGGAACCACATTTTTGGGTTGGCTGAGCATAATGCCACCAAAATATGCTAATTAAGAAAACACTTTGTAGCTTCTTTGCTGACACTTTAAATAGTCCAACCCTCTAAGCTCAATCCAGGTTCCCAATGAAAATCATAAGAAATAATACATCATATGAACCTAAGTTCCTATCATGATGCATAATCAAACCTCCCATTCCATACTGGTCCAAGATTAAAAAAACCACATAATAGCTAAATATCACACCCATGTGTGACAATTGAGGTGGAAATCAAATAAACTATAAAAGATCAATGTAAAACATCAATTTACGACTATTAGAAACATAGTATGTCCCCTGTTCATGGGTATAAAAGCACCCAAACATAAGATCTGTACCCAGTACTAACATACTCAAAAGAACAAGTGACATACTGAAAACTGATCAAACCCATTCAGATTGTTTTAATATTTTACAAAAACAATATATGACTTATTTTTTAATGTGTAGGAATCAACCCCACCTCAATACGATGCCCGATGTGATCGGTATAACTTAAAATTTGTATTTTTTATAAAATATTGACATTTTATTAATGTATTCTTTCATATTAATGTTTAATTTATTTCAGTATTGTATTACTAACATAATATTTGTTTTCTTATATTGGTGGAATTTTTTTCTTCAGTTAGGATGCTTCTTTCGGCAACTAATACCATGGAAAATAATTTTTGAGAGGGGATCATAGATGAAAAAAGGATGAACCATTAATGTTATTACCCTTTTTTGGATAATTATAATTATAACCATATAAAACATTGTTTGAAATGTATATTTAAATGTGTTTATTCATGATGTCAAGTAAATGTATATAGAATTTGAGAAACTATTTTGCGGCACTATTTTATTCTTCAATTCTTTATTTGTGTGTAGGTGTTGTTTTCTGTAGTTGTGTTGTGTGGAGGTTTTGTTTTGTTCTGTTTATCTACAGGTGTTGTTTGTGTGTAGGTGTGATGTTAAATAAATAAAACATCACAGAAAACTTATCCTTTATCAGTGCTCAAAATAGCACTGTTAAAGGGAACCCCCTCTTTATCTTCACCATGATTAACATCGCTTTTCTAGCACTATTAAAGGATATTTATAGAACTTTCAAAATACCTATTTATAGTAGTGTCATCTTAAATAGAGATAAAGTACAAGACTATGATCACCACATAACTATCATTCAAATTTGAAGAATATTAGTTGAAAGTGAAAATTTGGACATGGAAAAAAATTAAAACTATCAAATTTTGATAGATAGTGATTGAGAAAATGGTCATTATAAGGTCAATGACCATAAAACCAAAGACCAAATAGGTCTAAAAATGGTGATTCATATCATTAAAAATGATGTTAATAGGACAAAAGTTTATTTAAAAATATTTAGAGAATATATATTTACTTCATTTTATCTCATAAGTTAAATCTCACACTTTGGTTGTGCCATGATAAATTTCAACTTAATTTCTTACTCCTATGGATGAAGTTGAAATTGTAATTCCTACAAAACTAGAAGATCATGACATCTATAATGAGATGACAAGTAATGACTTCTGTCTCTAGTTATCATCACAACAAAATGGTTAGAATAACTTATTCAATAAAAATAAATCATTATATGGTAAAGAAATACGTTAATCTTAAAAACCTCACATAATGTTCAATGTAAATAATTTCATAAATGGTTACCCTTATGAACCTTCCAAAAAAATTAAAATCCAATCCTTTTGAATAAAGGTCACTAAATTTCAAAAATCAAATTATCATTAATCTCCTAAAAACATGATGTATTTCTTAATTTTTACAAACCAAACATGTGAATATCATTATCATGTATTCTCATAGAACATTTTAATTTACAGACTTACAATAAAACCTTAGTAAAAACATAGATGTTTCAAAAATTAACTCTTTCATCATAACATAAATCCAAAAATTATATAAACTCAATCCATAAACAACTTTGTCTTCATATTACTAATCAATTCCAAGGTCATAAATACTACCCCATTTATTTTATCACAAAAAATCATCTCTTTACCTCATTATCATTCCAACATCATGCACATATTAAGGGGTTTGTTTCTCTTAATAATGTTTTCTCCAAACATATCATCTTACCACCTCAATCACTTTTCATGGTTACTAGTAAAATTCATCATATACTTTCAAATACCTAGGTAAAAACTACAATTCATCAATCCATCGATGTTTCATTATTTCATAATACCATAAAAGTAATTATACAATATTATTCTTGAATTCCAATACATAAGCACTCAATAATTCCACTTACTTCTTAAACTATTAATTATGCTTCATTGTTTTATTCAATAACACTTCTTCCACCTCATATGTCATTCATAATATATTTTAAAAGTTTAATGTGCAGTAGAATAATGTGATGGGTGGTGCCCATATTTTCTTTTCATCATGATTAATGATTAATCTGAGATTTACCCAATGATAAATGTTTTGATCAAATGAATTTAATCAAAGATAACCATACACAGGATAGAACTCCAGAATCATTCATAGGATCAACAAATTTTATTTATAATTAAATTAATTTATTAATGAATTAACTTGCTAGAATTATTTGATTCTTTATGGATGTGACAATAGATCTAAATTTTAAAATTTTCGCTTTGTAGGAATCAGGAGAATATTCCATCTAGTGGTGATACAACATGCTCCACAAATCTCTAAATGTCATCGTAGGAATATCTATGTGCTATCACTACATGTCACATCACTTTAATTTTTTACATTCTATCTCCATGAGAATCACTTCCAAATAATTCTCCTTGATCCCTCTAGACCGATGAGTAGGAGGTGGAGAAATATCAATCTATGTTCTTGGGTTTGTTCTTGGAGATGGGGTCTCTAGGGATTTAGAGAATTATTTAGGTTTTTTTTGCATAAAAAATGAATTGGATCATGGGGAAAATAATATAATTTGGTTAAAATAATTCTTAGTTTTATAAATAAATATTTTCAAATGTTCCCTTTAATATTTATTAAATCACTTACAAACCCCATGTCTAAAATAATAATAATATCATTTCCTTGACATGAACATAACTTGTGAATTAAATTAAATATTATTTTATCAAAAAATATTCAATATATGTCATTTCTCATCGGTCCTAAAAACATGGTCCACCATTCCTCTATAATATTTATCAAGTTTTGAATAATGACAATTTATTTAATTACTAAATACCACTACCTTATTTTCCCATTAATAAATGAATATTATATTCATTAAATATAGAATAAATATTTATTAAATATTCTGCTCACATAATACTCACTCGAATAACTGGTGATGTAATGTATGTGATCAATCATCAATGAATAATTATTAAAACATGTTTGGGAATAATATTTATAAAACATGTTAAATAATAAATAATAATATATTATTTAACTGATATTCTGGATTCGCTTAGTGTGTGACCCTCTAGTCCACTTTTTGGTGGCATTTGGGGAAGCGGTCTAAAGTTTAAGGTTAGAAGATAAAAACACACCATGGAACCCATATAAAAATATGTTATTGTCATATTGATATAATAAATCATACATACACTTAATATGTAATATAATCTCTCTATCATGATATTTCTAATCAAGCAGGTTGCATGCTAGTGTCATCAACCTATGTGTTCAATGTCTCTTTCATTAACTTCTTGGAAATCGAAATTGTCTACAGAACACCATGGATATGGATTTATTTTGGATATATAATTTCCATCAATGGTCCTATGATATTAACTTATGTTAAAAAATAGAAGGGAAAAATCACATCTTGAATTATTCATTAATTTAATATTACTTGTGACGCAACCAACATATTATACCTCACTATGAACATATTCCATAATTGTTTTCATTAATACATCAATTTATGTAACTCATTGTAGTCATTTATAAAAATATTAAATTCTAAAGATCAATACACACATCCATGGAAAGGAACATCCAAGGAAAAATATAAATGTGGATTTCCTCCTGGCGGGTCTCATTCTCAAAATATCCCACACTATATATTACTAAGGGAGTACACTATGAGAATATTCCTCAAATTCCTATTATTCTCTACCCATGAAATACCATATCATTTGTTTCCCTCAAATGATATCATCCAGCTAAATAACATATATTTGAGAATAGTGTCATAGCACTTTTGGGTTCTCATCATAGTGGATAACTGCTATGACCTTTTAGCATGATAGATACTCTTAGGACATTATCACATACTATGTCACACTTAACAGTAATCATGATGTGATAATAAGATTAATAATATTCAAAACTATGAATACAGGTGAACATAAAGTAAACATATGTTTGTTATATAGAACCAATGACAATAGACTCCCACTTCTATAAGATCCAACTGCTGATAGCCTTCAGTATGCAAGCTCTCACATGATACTCATACTTTTAATGAGATGGTAATTTATTCAATGGGTCTACCATGTTCACTAATTTAGGTACTCTTCTTGCTACAACTTCACCCGTCTGATAAAAATACCTCAATAGGTGATACATCTAGTGTATATGCTTTGTTTGTTCATGTGATCTAAATTATTTTTCAAGATCCACCATTGTTATGTTATCCCAATACAATGTGATAGGGTCTTTACTACTAGGTACCACATCAAGCTCCTAGACAATAATCTGTATCCAAAGTGATTCCTCAGTTGTATCATAAGTTGTTATATACTTGAACTCTAATGTATAATTAGATGCAATTGGATGCTCTGAAATCCTCTCTCTCATAGATACTCTATTGAGACAGAAACCATATTTTGACTATGAATTTAGATCATTATGATTTTTATAAAAAATAGCACCAGTATAACCTATGATGAATAGATCTTCATATTTTCCAAACACCAGGAACATATCCTTAGTTATTCTCAGATACATAAGGATATTCTTAAAAACATACCTATGTTATTCTCCTAGATCAGCGTGATATCAACCTACCATACTCAATGCAGAGGAAAAATCAATTCTAGTAAATGACACAGCATACATGATTAATCCTATCCCTGAAGCATATGTAATCTTACTCAATATCTATTTCTACTGTTATATCTGAGGATATATTTTTTAGAAAAATGCAAACTATGTGACACTCGAACCAATACCCTCTGGGATTATTACATAAAAAATCTATTAAGTATCTAGACAATTTATGCACTTTGACTTAGTCCAAGAATCCTCTTGGATCTACCACGATTGATCTTGATCCCTAGAATATAGGATACTTCACCTAAGTCCTTCCTGGAGAAAGACTTGTTTCACCAGTACTTAACAGACTATAAGACTAGAATTTTATTTCCAATAAGTAATATGTTATTTACATATACTACCAGGATAATGACTACATTTACACTAAACCTCTTATAAACATATGTATCACATCTTCTCTTAATGAAACCAAATTATATTATTTATTCATCGAATCAAATGTTCCATGATCCAGATTCATTGATCAATCACTACTAGATAGTAGACCTTTCCCAAGAATGATATACCAATGGTTCTAGGGAAATGTTGGTATAAGGGTTTTTACCAATGCTTTTTACAAACCGTTGGTAAATCATGGTTTCATGGACCTTTACCAACAGTTTTCTACAAACCATTGGTAAAGGCCATTTTTTCCCAAATGTCATTAGAAACCATTGGGAAAAGTCATGGCTTCCCAATGGTTTTTACAAATCGCTGGGAAATATCTCCTCAAATATCCAGATTTCCAGTAGCCCCCCCCCCCCCCGCAGCATAGCAGAAATTGATTCCCCCAATTTCCAGAAGCCCCGACGCGGAGGATAACCCTAACACACCATGATTTCTTCCATCTGATCGGCTGCAACTCCCCTATCCAGGTTAGACTCTTTAAAGATCTTCCCAAATACAAACATAGAAGCCCTCTTCCTGCGATTTCTATATTTATTTCAATATCTAGCAATATCACGTTATTTTTTCCTATTATATGGATTTTGGAAAATTTTATGATTCACACTATTTGATATTGAATCAATGACTAATACATGATTGGTAGATGTCTGTGACTAGGGTTGACTATGTTTTCACATATCATTTGTAACTAAACATACGACGTACGACCACTAGTATGGTGATTCCACCTAAGGATGGTGGAATTTTCCTAGGATCATGGGGCTTCCTCTTCTTTTGTTCTATATAGTTTTTACTGTTGGTTTTTAATGTATTTTATTTTATTATGTATTTATAGTGATTATGTATTGGGTTCCTTTGGTCATGAATTTTAGGTGAGTTATTCTTAAGTTCTTTTTAGAGATCATTGTATTCATAAAGTGTGACTAATTTTTGTGTAGGTGGTGTCGACTCACTGAGTGACTATTTGGCTATGTTTTTTTATGCCAATGTTTGATTTTTTTTAATAATGAAACCAAATTATATTTTAATGATATAAATGAGTGGTTTTCAAATATATGTTAATAAAATAGATAAAATTATTTCTAAGTGGTTTATTTGGAACTATACAAAGACAGATCCCATTTTTATTGTATTTTAAAATCTCATTAAACATATTTATAATTAGTGAATCCTTTATATGTTTGGATCCATGTTTGAGAATTACCACTAATATCCCATATCTTAATACCATTTTTATATTGTGTAAATCTCATTAGTTTTTTTAATGAGTTCAGTTGTTCTTTCATTAATGTCTTCCAAGGATGTCTTAGAAATCTAATAGCCACTTTAATTTTTTTCCTTGATTAAATAATGTAATGTATTCCTAGAATAATTACTTCCAAATTTGTTTTCATTGCAAGAAATGACACCAATTGAAGAGAGGCGGTGGAAAAAGTTGACAAAAAATAATCGTCGCATGAGACAGATGGGCATTCCTCCACTCATCTCAGTTGTGAGTATTTTATTTCAAATATATATATTTCAATAACTTATAATATCATGTGTTTAATTTTTTGTTAAAATTTTATTCAAGATCCACCCCCTAGATTAGAGATATCCGATGAGGAGCCTAATCTTTCTCCCAGTACAGAGGCTAGTGGTCAGAGGGGGGTGTCTGAGTTAGATGACCATCTGGTGGTCCTGGTACTGAGGTCGGTGGTACGAGGGATCGTGGTGAGAGAGTTAGATAATCCACTGGTCATACCAGTTTGGATTATTCCCCTACCATAGACGTATCTTATATGCCCCATTTTGATCCTTGTGTGTCTTTAGGGACACACAGGATATTTAGGCCTCTGATGTTTACACTACCAGTTTTCCAGACATCTGTTCCATCATATTTTGCTTCTGGTTCATTAACTCTGGGATATTATATTTCACCTTTGTTGACTCTTACTCTGACATAGTATATGGCTGACAGCTTCTGCACATCCAGTGACTCCCATTGATCCGACTACCATAGGTATATTTATATAACCTTATAAAATTTGTATACCAAAATTTATTTTTATTATAACTTGTACTGATATTTTTTTTCGTTAATAACAGATTCATCTACTGATAGAAGGAGGGGGAGGGGGAGTACTCACTTGCATGTGGTATGGAACTGCCAGACACAGTTGATGGTTGAATACAATGATGATAGATAGATGATTGATAAATCTGGGTGGGAATGTCGGGGTTTTTTGGCGATGCTAGCCAAATACTCCAACATCATTCCATTCAGCCCTTTCTCTTCGAGACATCTTACACATGAAGTCAAGGGTAATGTTTGGGAAAAAATATGGGTAACAATATATTGGATTTAATGTAGTATTTTTTTTTGTATTTATATGAATTAATATATTGGGTGTCAGCTTCGGTATAACTTCCCTGATGGAGAAGGTGCATGACTAGCGCATTTATGAGAGCTAGGAGAGTGTTGGAGAGCTTATAAGCATGAGTTGTATGTTGGATGGTGTGATAGAGTGGGAACAGAGTTGGAGACATTACCTATCGTGGATGACTTCTCGATAGAGCAATATCGCCAAATGATTACCCATTGGGAGACTGCCAAATTTAAGTTATAAATTCCATTTGAGGTATTTAAATGACAGCTTTCATATTTTTCATTAATATTATCTAATTTATTATTAAAAATTATTTAGAATATTCTGAAAAAACAAAAAAACATTGATTCAAAACAATACCTCCACACTTTGGGGTGCACAACTATTTTATATCATGAGAGGCAGCCAGTAGGATATAGTTGTTTATAATTTTTCCATAGGACTTTCCCTTTTTATTGTTTCCTACTTAAATTATGTGATTTATTGAATATTGAATATAAGATTATACTAGAACTTTATATTGTTTCAATGTCATTACAGAAGAACAAATTGAATATTGAAGGATGTATCCCTCAAGCAAAATTGTTTTTCTTCCGTAGAAAGAAAAAATATGAAACTGCAGTTAATGAACCGACACAAGAAAAGATTGTATGTTTTAATTTGTTTATTTCAAAGTTTAATATCTATTTTGATATTTAATAATATATTTATATTTTTAACAGGCTTCTTTAGAGGCCCTTGATTCCCAGAAGCCTGACAATTTAGGGCCACACGATCATTTATATCAGGTTTTGGGAGAGGAGCACTCTGGTCGAGTACGTTGTCGACCTAGTAAGAATAGAGTCCAAACGAGGTATTAGTACTCTCCAGGTATCCATTATAGTACCACCGAGTTGGAACAGGTCAAGGATAATGCAAGATAGTCTGATAAAACGGTCACATAGTTGGAGTACAAGTTCAAATGAGGGACAAATAATTTATGAAACTGATGAAAGCTTTATCTTCATCACTTCCACCAAAGGCCAACACGGCTTGTCAGACATTTATGTCGTCGATGGGTGCATTATCCAATGCACTAGGTGGTAGTTCTAGTGGCGGTCGAGATGATGACATTCCTGGTAATGATGAGGATGATGAAGAGGACGAGGGAGAGGATGAGGATGAGGACGAGGGTGAGGATGGGGCCGAGGGCGAAGATGGGGCTGAGGGCGAGGATGGGGCCGACGATGAGCATGGGGAAGAAGATGATAGCGACGACAAGGACAGAGATGGTGGTGAGGATGAAGATAATGATGACAGTGGTGATGGTAATGGAGATCAGGGGTAGATTGATCCATTACATTTTTGAATTCTATATAATACTTTATTTTTGAACTGGGTTTTTCACTCTGGTGTGGATATTTTCAAAGTCATTATAACTCTTTATTTTTTACCAAATATGGAAGCCACTTTAATTTAAGAATTCGTTAAATTTAATTTAGATTCTTTATTAATTATGATTAATTATATTTTGTTGCATATCTTGAATAAGTTTTATTTAATATAATTTTTTCATTTGATAAATAAAGTCATGTTTTTATAATAAAACCCCTCCAATGGAGGTGCGTTGTCTATGAAATCTCACAGTGATAGTTTAGGGTGTGATAATTTGACTCCAAATTAGTAGTTTCAACTACCTAGTACCACTTTTAAAAACAAAAAACAAAAAACAAATATCATTATCAAACCACAATCCTGAATCAAGAGTCCTTTTTTATAACCTAAGATCAGTTTCGATAATGTGAAGGGCAACGCCATAGGATTTATTCGGAATCATGGACGGAAGATGCTACCCCGAAAATGTCGCTGGACCGGGACAACACGCCGCGGTCACACCACGGTCACGCCACGGTCATGCCGCAGTCACGCCGCGGTCACGTCGCGGTCACGCGACGGTCACGTTGCGGTCACGCCGCGGTCACGCCACCGTCAAGCTGCGGTCAAGCCGCAGTCACGCCACAGTCACGCCGCAATAATGTCGTGATTTGGCCCTGCTCCAGGACGACACCCCGCGGCGGTTCACAGTCCTATCATAATTCGATGTATGATACCTATATATAGTTTTAGATACATTACCCACCCTCCATTCTAGACAACCCCCCTAGAAAGCCCCCCACCCACCTCAATCCAAGACACGGTGTGGCCGGTACCACTCAAAGTGTCTTTCTTTTGTTTAAAATGGATACTATTTTTAGTAAAAATAGCTGGCATATGGAAAAATGACCAAACACATTCGAATCATGTTGATACTTTAGGAAAATGATCCGTGGTTCATTTGTGACATGTACGAGTCAACCCTGCCTCAATCTGAGGCGTGGTGTTGCCGGCACCACTCAATGTGTCTCACTTTTATTTGAAATGGACAAAATTTTAAGTAAAAACAATACCTGGAATACAAAAAAATGACCAAATGCATTAGGATTGTGTTTATAATTCAACACAATGATCCATGGGTGAATTTTGAAATGGTCGGCGAGACAGGACATCAATCGGAGGTGTCGTGTGACCGCACTGGTTGAAAATGCACTCTGCGTGTCGTAAATGGCCAAAACATGCGTTTAATGGTCAAATTCATGCCGAACAACATCATAATGACTTGAAATCACACAAAAACACTTTAATTATTATTCGTGAGTTTTTCAAGGAGATTCCACATCATTAGAACGTGTGGTTTGCATGGTAAGGCTGAATATGTGTTTTTAAGGTGTTTGGTGTGCTTTAAAAGCGCGCGTGGGGTGGTCGAAACTAGCCGAACAACCTCGTAATGCCATGAAATCAGACGACATCAAAGGGTAGGTGATTTTTGAAATGGTCGACCAGACGGCGGGTCAATCGTAGGTGTTGTGTGACTGCGCTGGCCGAAAAGGCATTTCGCGTGTCGTAAATGGCCAAAACATTCGTTTAACGGTCAAATGCAAGCCGAACAACATCTGAATGACTTGAAATCACACGAAAACATATTAATTATTATTTTTGACTTGTACAAGGAGACGACACATCATTCGGACGCGCGGTTTGCGCGGCACGGCTGAATATGTATTTTTAAGGTGTTTGACGCGCTTTAAAAGCGTGCGTGGGGTGGTCGAAACCAGCCAAATGACCTCAGAATGCCATGAAATTAGACGACAACAAAGGATGGGTGAATTGTGAAATGGTCGTCCAGACGGCACGTCAATGGGTGGGGTCGTGTGACTGCGATGGCCAAAAATTCACTCCGCCTGTCGTAAATGGCCAAAACATGCGTTTCACATTCAAATGCATGCCTAATGACATCGGAATGACTCTCAATCAAACTAGAAAACCCTAATTATTATTCTTGAGGTTTACGAGGAGACAACATGTCATTAGGACGCGCATTTTGCGCGGCACGACAGAATATGTGTTTTTTAGTTGTTTGGCGTGCTTGAAAGGCACGCGTGGGGTTGTCAAAACTGGCCGAACGACCTCAGAATACCATGAAATCATATGACAACAAAGGGTGGGTAAATTGTAAAATGGTCAGCCAGACAAAACATCAATCGGTGGTTTTGTGTGACCGTACTGGCCGAAAACGCACTCCTCATGTCATAAATGGCCAAAACATGCGTTTAACAGTCAAATGCATTTTGAACGACATTAGAATGACTTGAAATCACTCGAAAACAGCCTAATTATTATTATTAAGGTGTACAACAAGACGACATGTAATTTGGATGCGCGGTTTTCACGGCACAACCGAATATGTGTTTTTAAGGTGTTTAACGCGCTTTAAAAGTGCGTGTGGGGTGTTCGAAACCAGCTGAACGACCTCTGAATGACATGAAATCAGACGAAAACAATGGGTGGGTGAATTGTGAAATGTTCGGTTAGACGGCATGTCAATCAGGTGGTGTCGTGTGACCGCGCTGGCCAAAAACTCACTCCGCTTGTCATAAATGGCCAAAACATGTGTTTAATGGTCAAATGCATGCTGAACGACATCGTAATGACTTTAAATCACACAAAAACACCCTAATTATTATTTGTGAGGTGTACAAAGAAACATCATGTCATTCGGACACACGGTTTGTGCGGCACGACTAAATAAGTATTTTTTAGGTGTTTGGCGTGCTTGAAAATCGCGCGTGGGGTGGTCGAAACCAGCCGAACGACCTCAAAATACCATGAAATCGGACGAAAACAAAGGGTGGGTGAATTGTGAAATATTCGGCTAGACGGTACGTCAATCGGTGGTGTCGTGTGACCGTGCTGGCCAAAAAACACACTTCCCGTGTCTTAAATGGCCAAAACATGCGTTTAATGGTAGAATGCATTCCTAACGACATCTGAATGACTTGAAATCACACGAAAACTCCCTAATTATTATTCTTGAGGTGTACAAGGAGACTTCATGTCATTTGGACGTGTGGTTTGTGCGGCATGACTGAATATGTGTTTTTAAGGTGTTTGGCACGCTTTAAAAGCATGCGTGGGGTGGTCGAAACTGGCCAAACGACCTCGGAATGGCATGAAATTGGAAGAAAACAAAGTGTGGGGGAATTTTGAAATGGTCGGCCAGACAACACGCCAATTGGTGGTGTCGTGTGACCGCGCTGGCCGGAAACGCACTCCGCCTGTCGTAAATGGCCAAAACGTGCATTTAACAGTCAAATGCATGCCGAATGACATCGGAATGACTTGAAATCACACTAAAAACCTCTAATTATTATTCTTGAGGTGTACGAGGATACATCACATCATTTGGACGCGCGGTTTGCACGGCACGACTGAATATGTGTTTTTAGGTGTTTGGCGTGCTTGAAAAGAATGAGGGGGTGGTCAAAACTGGACGAACGACCTCATAATGCCATTAAATTGGAAAAAACAAAGGTTGGGTGAATTTTTAAATGGTCGGCAAGACGGTACATCAATCGGTGGTGTCGTGTGACCGCGTTGGCCGAAAACGTACTATGCATGTCATAAATGGAAAAAACATGCGTTTAACGGTCGAATGCATTCCGAATGACATCAGAATGACATGAAATCATACAACATGCCCTAATTATTATTCTTAAGGTGTACTAGGAGACGACCTGTCATTCGGATGCGCGGTTTGCGTGGTACAGCTGAATATGTGTTTTTAAGGTGTTTGGCGCACTTTAAAAGCACGCGTGGTGGGGTCGAAACCAGCCGAACAACTTCGGAATGCCATGAAATAGGTGACACCAAAGGGTGGGTGAATTTTAAAATGGTCTACCAAACGGCATGTCAATTGGTGGTGTTGTGTGACCTTGCTAGCTGAAAATGCACTTCACCTGTTGTAAATGGACAAAACATGTGTTTAACAGTCAAATGCATGCCTAACGACATCAGAATGAATTAAAATCACATGAAAACACAATAATTATTATTCATGAGGTGTATGAGGAGACATCACGTCATTCAGACGCGCGGTTTGTGCAGAACGACTGAATATGTGTTTTTTAGGTGTTTGGCGTGCTTGAAAAGCATGCATGGGGTGGTCGAAACCAGCCAAATGACCTTGGAATGCCATGAAATCAGACGAAAACAAAGGGTTAGTGAATTTTGTAATGGTCGGCCATATGGCACATCAATCGGTGGTGTCGTGTGACCGTGCTGGGCAAAAAACAAACTCCGCTTGTCATAAATGGCCAAAACATGCGTTTAATGGTCAAATGTATACCAAACGACATCAGAATGACTTGAATTCACAATAAAACACCCTAATTATTATTCATGAGGTGTACGAGGAGACATCACGTCATTAAGACACGCGGATTGTGAGACACGACTGAATATGTGTTTTTTAGGTGTTTGGCGTGCTTGAAAAGTGTAACAGCCCAAGATTTCATAGTGTTTTATTTTTCAAAATAATTCAATAACTTGCACTACACGCAACACCGAGTTAAAGCGCACCATGACTTAGAAAACTAGCCGTTATGAATAGTAATACATACTTTTTTAAATTATATATATTTTATATTTCAAAATGGACTTCATTTTTGGATTCGGAATATCGAATTTAGCCTAAAGTGAAATTTTGGTAATTTTTGGATAACATTAATATTTTGATGAATAGTGAAAATTACTAAATTTTAATTAAAAACAACTTTTTAATCAAAATAATTAATAGTGATAAATTATTAATTTTAGTGGTTTTAAAGTATATTTATAATATATTTTTACCTTTTAATACAATGTTGGTCATTGGAAATAATTTCGCAATTAAACCGAACATAAACAAGTATCAATCTTTTGGTTGTTATTATATCTTAAAAACATGTTTTTTGTTTTGACAGTGGAAATTAATTTTAAATTAATTTCTGTCACTTATGTGTTTTGAATTTGGAAAAATGGATTCCATATTTGGAATAAGGATGTTCAAATTTTGTAAATGGGTTATTTTTATTTTTAGACATTTTGAATAATTACCGCGGTAAATATTTTATTTAACATGGTTAAGGGAAAATCCAGTAAATAAGGGTTAAAAAATAATATTATAATAATAAAAAATTACCCTAAAACGTGTCCTAACCTTATTGGTTGATACATGTTCGACCATGGGCATCTTTGGGTCGATTTTGGGACCCCATGGTGTCACTTGTAAGTGATAGGGACACTTTATTTTAATTAAGTTAAAATGAATACAAAAATGACACAAGCATATATCGTTTAGAAAACCAATTTTTACATAGGGTTATATATGTTGGATTTTCGACTATAAATATTAATTAGAAAGATAAATATATTTCCTACAAAATTATATTTTATTTATAATTTTTAGACATTAAAGAATTTAATTTATTTATGACACAATGATGATGCAGTAATTACCATAATAGTGACAAATTAAATTAATTGATATTATAAATACCCAAATAAATATAATTTGATACTTTTATTGAATTACCCTAATTTTATAGGTTAATATGAAATATTATGATTGATTTAATTTACTTTTTTGGAAGTAATAATTCTGTTATGAGTTTCACAAAAATCAACTATTGAATAGTGTCAAAATTGACATAAAAGTGTTTTTAAAACAAATATTATATTATTAATTGATATTAAATTCCTAAAAATCTAAAGTTCTGTAAACATACTTATATAATGATAAGTGTATCATTAATGGACCACTTGGGGGTCTCTTGGATGTATATGGTATGTTTATTAACCATATAATATAAAAATACAAAGAGACTTTGTAAAATTGAAACTAATTAACTTAGAGTTAATACTTAAAGATAAGGTTAATATAAGTACCCAAACCTCTCTAAATTATATTGGTTGAGTGTTTCTAGACCCATACCCACATTAACATTTAAATAATCCACTTTAGAGCCATTATAAACAGAATATGAATTTATTATAAATTAATATTTCTAGTTTTTCTGGAGGTGCCCCTCACCCCTATTATAAAATGGAACTTCTCCTTCTCATTTCTTCACACCATCAAAACCTTTTGGTTCGGCCAAACTCTGCCCAAATACTCTCCCAACTTCCCTCACTACAACCTAGAGGCCTTAGTTTGATCATAAATCCAACCTAAGGAGCCCTTTTGATCAAATCAAAAGGAAGAACCCGAAGAAGAGGTAATGATTTCACCACCCTTTTCCAAGTTCCTTTCTTCTTCCACTTCTTCTTAATTTGTTATTACCATTATAAAATAATAAATCCAGTATCATATATATACTGTGATGTTATTTTAAATATGGTACAACCATATTCAGTATTCTATCCACCCTTTGAATAACATGTCACCATACGTGCGTGCGTACGACTTACCGTCTCCACGTCGTGGTGTAATTGTTATTCAATATATTATTATTTGGATGGGTATAATAATGCTGTTTAAATCATCTAAATAATAAATATAACATGTTAATTATTCTGTATATATGATATACCATCCATTTATATATTATTTTAAAAATCAAAAGAATGATATTGTCGCTCATGCGTACTTACGGACTACCGTCTCCACGAACGCGATGAGATTCATTCTCCATCATATCCATTCAAGTATAATTATCATTTGATGATTTAAAAATGATGTTTAAGGACTTGATATCATTCTGGATATGAATAATATACAACCTATCCATTACAAACATGGATTATGTAACAAAACATATAAAATAAAATGAGTAAGTTAACACCCGAAACAACGATAATACTAAGATATTATTAACAAATAAATGTTAAAAGATCATATATGATATCATATGAATGTATATGATTCTTGTATAATTCAATAACAATTATTTCACTATTATACAGGAGGTTAACCTTCCCCAACCAAGGAAAAGTACAAGGTAAGGGTTTATTTCGCAATCTCTTCATTATCTGAGGTTGTTTATACGTAATAATCTACTCGGATCTCTTTATCATCCACATCCATGTTTCTTAAAAATGAATTTCAAATTTTTTTTAATATTTACTAGAATATGGTTTAAAGTCATTTATACCCTTGTTTGACTTTTTATAAGAGTTTTATAAAGGAATCATTCCGTCGTTTTCCAAACAAGGTGCTTTTTAACCTTTTGGACAAAATTAAGGTAAGAATGTTTTTTTAACTTATACGGCAAGTGCCGATATTTTCCGCCATTATAAAATTGTCGAAGCTTCCCTTACAAGATTTTAAGAATATTTTAAAAGAAAATATTTTATTTTATAAATATATGACTCTTAAATGATTACAAAAATAGAAGAGATATTTTTCTAAAAAGAGTTTCGATTTCATCTATGTCAAAATCCTTTGATTGATTTTACGCTTATTTGAAGTTGATTTATTATGATACAAAACTTCTATATTTCATTGAAGGTTTTGTGATATGTTTGACTGTGGATGTGCTATTTTTATACCATTCATAGTTTATGGTGAATGTATTGACATTTCGTATGCTAGTTTTAATACGAATGTTTATGTTATGTTTAATCCTTTTCATATTGGAATGCATTGGACTTAATATGTGATGGGTGGAGCCCGCTTTAGCTCCCCGATGAATTGGTAGGTCTCATGAGACAAACTAGTGTCTTGGCACAAGGCCTTGACAAAATCTTATTTTTATCCTTGGCACAAGGCCTTGGATATGTGGTTATGATAGTCTGGCATTATGCATTCTATCATTATGAAAGTTGTTATTGATATTGCATGTGATTATCCGATTAGTAGAATATTCATGTGAATAAGTAAATGGAATTATTTCATTTTATTTTTTCCATACTATATTTAAGTTCAAGTTTAAAAGGCTTTTGTTTTAAGTTATACATTGCCTTAAATGTTTATTCTTATTTATGAAAGTTTCTTCTATATTGTTATCCTTACTGGGAATTTGAGCTCACCCCTTTTCTATGTTTTATTTTTCCCAGGAAGTGAAGAAGTAAATTATGAATGACCTGCAGGGATATTATGTGGGGATATGAGTGTGGAATATGGAGACAATATTTTTTTGTAGTTGTTTTTCACTTTATGATGTAATGTAAGACTTATGAATATATCTAGTGTTTTCAAGGCTACTAAACCAATCGGTCTTTTGAGATTTGATCTTTTTTGTGATCATGCCAATGTTATGTAATAATGCACCGACTCTAGGTAACTGGGGTCGGGGTGTTACAGTTGGTATCAGAGGAAGTTTAGTACAAACCTTGGAAGCTAGATTTAGATAATCTCAGATTAGAGCACATAGACCTAAGATGGGCCTTGAGGATTAGTATAGAAGAACTTCCTAAAATTTTGGTATTGAAGAGATTTTGTGAGTTTTCTGAGCAATACATCCCTGTCTGGATACGAGCAGGTAGAGGCGGATCTGGCACAGATGTACCTAGGGGTAAAACTCGAAAACACTGCTTTGAGCTAGACTCGAACGGGAACTGGTGCATGACAACGGGCCTTGCTGCACTCTTGGTCAAGACACTCCTGGGGGATATGCTTAGGATAATTATCATTTTCTTTACAAACCATTATTAAGGGTTTATGAGTATATACTTCCTCAAAGGAGACATTTTTATGATTATGGATTATATCCATAAACTATTTAATTTATGTTATGTGTTTTACAAGTTTGGGATTAGGTATTGTTATTCATAAACTAATCTAGTGTATGCCATTGTTTAGAAATTTCACCCAGTAGAAGGAATGATAACTCCATCAATGAAAATGATTCAAAGAGAAATAAGGATCATATCTTTCATGGTCTTAATCCAGAATTTATAAGAGAAATAGTCTCCCATGTATTATCATCATATGAAGAAATAATATCATGTGTTGATAAGATAAGTAAAGAGTTTACTGAGTCCTATGGATTTGAAGGGAAGAAAGAGAAGAAAAGGATGGAAGAGAGAAAGATGGATAAAGGGAAGAGGGAAAAGAAGAATTTTCCCATAAGTGATAACTGTGTGAAGAAACACCCTGGAACTTGCCTGAATGGAATGGGAGTTTGTTATAAGTGTGGAGGAAAAGGGCACAAAGTACATGACTGAAGGGGTAAGAAAATGGTTTCAAATGTACAATGCGTCATTTGTAAGGAGTTTGGACACTATGTGAACTTATGTCCCAATCATCAGACTATGCCAAAAATGATGCTATTGGATAATAATCATGTTCTGATACTTCCACAGATGAAGAGGGATGATTAGAGTTCTTATGTTGATTATGTCAATTGAGTGTTGTATCAACAATGTACTTGTTATAATAATTATGGAGTATATAAGGATTATACTGTAGTACTATTTCATTAAGGACTTGAGATTGTGTGGAACAAAGAAAAGTGACTCAATATCAGGATAATTTTTTGGAAAATATATGGTTGAGATAATGATAAACCATAATATAGTTCTGATACCGAGGTAATGATTTTGGAATAATACATGATTGATTTGGATAAATTATATTGGATATTCTTGACTACCTTGAAACTGATTAATGATTTGAATATTCCATCATTGTTTGGGATTAAAACTTTTTTGGATTGAAGGAGTATATCTATTATTCTTTAAGGAATAAGGGATGATGAATGTAATCAATAAGGTTTTATGGTAATTCAGGATGTTACAGTGTTTTAAAAGAATACATGATGAAGGTGTTCACATGTTATTATGCGGAAAAGGGATCTTTATTGTGTTTACCTTCCTTATAAATTTTGGATTGAAGTATTTTGGATTGTTCTAGTTTGGATTATTTTGGATTGTCATAAAAGGACAACCCGGAGGTCGGGTGGCAACCCGTCGCGTCCGGCAAGGCCGCGAGACTTGAACCCACAACCAAAGGGCGACAAGGGTGTATCACATACCACTAACCCACGCGATGTCTTGGATTGAATAATGTCATTTTTAATGGTTATGCTAGATGAATTATAAATTCATTTTTTTAACCCTATATGAATAGGATAAATTGAATATTATTTTTAAGTTCTATTATCTTTTAGAGTGAAAGATGAGCCTGTGGTAGAAATTAGATAAAGGCTGGAACTCTACTTGTCAAGAATATATTTTTTATTCTTCTCTTATTCTATGAAGAAATTAATTCTTATACTTTATTTAAAACTAAATTTTAGTAACCCAATTTCCAATGTGCGTTTTCCAACAAAGATATTTTTTTTATTTTAAACCTTTTATTTTAGAAGAACAATTTCAAATTGTGAGGACACAATTTATTGAAGGAGGGGAGAATGTAACACCCCAAGATTTCATAGTGTGTTATTTCTTCAAAATAATTCAATAACTTGCACTACACGCAACACCAAGTTAGAGCGCACCATGACTTACCAAACTAGCCGTTATGAATAGTAATACCTACTTTTTGAAATTATATGTATTTTATATTTCAAAATGGACTTCTTTTTTGGATTCGAAATATCGAATTTAGACTAAGGTGAAATTTTGGTACTTTTCAGATAACTTTAATATTTTGATGAATAGTGAAAATTACTAAATTTTAATTAAAATTAACTTTTTAATCAAAATAATTAATAGTGATAAATTATGAATTTGAGTGGTTTTAAAGTATATTTAGAATATATTTTTACCATTTAATACAATTTTTTTCATTGGACATAATTTCTCCATTAAACCGAACATAAACAAGTATCAATCTTTTGATAGTTATTATATCTTAAAAATATGCTTTTTGTTTTGACAGCGAAAATTAATTTTAAATTAATTTCTGTCACTTCTGTGTTTTGAATTTGGGAAAATGAATTCCATATTTGGAATAAGGATTTTCAAATTGTTTAAATGGGTTATTTTTATTTTTAGACATTTTGAATAATTACTGCGGTAAATATTTTATTTACCATGGTTAAGGGTAAATCTGGTAAATAAGGGTTAAAAAATAATATTATAATAACAACAAATTACCCGAAAACGTGTCCTAACATTATTGGTTGATACATGTTCTACCATGGGCATATTTGGGTCTATTTGGGGACCCCATGGTGCCACTTGTAAGTGATAGGGACACTTTATTTTAATTAAGTTAAAATGAATACAAAAATGACACAAGCATATAACGTTTAGAAAACCAATTTTTAAATAGGGTTATATATGTTGTATTTTCGACTATAAATATTAATTAGAAAGATAAAAAGATTTTCTACATAATTATATTTTATTAATATTTTTTAAACATTGAATATTTTAATTTATTTATGACACAATGATGATGCAGTAATTACCATAATAGTGACAAATTAAAATAATTGATATTATAAATACCCAAATAAATATAATTTGAGACTTTTAATGAATTAAAATAATTTTGTAAGTTAATATGACATATTAGGATTGATTTAATGGACTTTTTTGGAAGTAATAATTCTGTTATGAGTTTCAAAAAAATCAACTATTGAATAGTGTCAAAATTGACATAAAAGAGTTTTTAAAACAAATATTATATTATTAACTAATATTAAATTCCTAAAAATCTAAGGTTCGGCCAAGAGACTTATATCATGATAAGAGTATCATTAATGGACCACATGGGGGTCTCATGGATGTATATGGTAAGTTTATTAACCATATAATATAAAAATACAAAGAGACATTGTAAAAGAGAAACTAATTAACTTAGAGTTAATACTTGAAGATAAGGTTAATATAAGTACCCAAACCTGTCTAAATTCTATTGGTTGAGTGTTTTTTGACCCATCCCCACCTTAAAATTTAAATAATCCACTTTGGAGCCATTATAAACCGAATATAAATTTATTATAAATTAATATTTCTAGCTTTTCCAAAGGTGCCCCTCACCCCTCTTATAAAAGGGAACTCCTCCTTCTCATTTCTTCACACCTTCAAAGCCTTTTCGTTCAACCAAAATCTGCCCAAATACTCTCCCAAATTCCCTAACTACAACCTAGATTCCTTATATTGATCATAAAGCCATCATAAAGAGCCCCTTTTATCAAATCAAAAGGAAGAACCCGAAGAAGAGGTAATGATTTCACAACCCTTTTCCAAGTTCCTTTCTTCTTCCACTTCTTCTTCCTTTGTTATTACCATTATAAAATAATAACTCCAGTAAAATATATATAATGTTATGTTATTATAAATATGGTACAACCATATTCAGTATTCTATCCACCCTTTGAATAACATTTCACCATACGTGCGTACGTACGGCTTACTGTCTCCACGTCGTGGTGTAATTGTTATTCAATATATTATTATTTGGATGGGTATAATAATGATGTGTAACTCATGTAAATAATAAATATAACATGTTAATGATTATGTATATATGTTATACCATACATTTATATATTATTTTAAAAATCAAAAGAATGATATTGTTGCTTGTGCGTACTTACGGACTACCGTCTCCACAAACGCGATGAGATTCATTCTCCATCGTATCCATTCAAGTATAATTATCATTTGATGATTTAAAAATGATATTTAAGGACTTGATATCATTCTGGATATGAATAATATACAACCTATACATTACAAACATGGCTTATGTAACAAAACATATAAAAGAAAACGAGTAAGTTAACACCCAAAACAACGATAATACTAAGATATTATTAACAAAGCAATGTTAAAAGATCATATATGATATCATATGAATGTATATGATTATTTTATAATTTAATAACAATTATTTCACTATTATACAGGAGGTTAACCTACCCCAACCTAGTAAAATTGCAAGGTAAGGGTTTATTTCGCAATCTCTTCATTATCTGAGGTTGTTTATACGTAATAATCTACTGGGATCTCTTTATCATCCACATCCATGTTTCTTAAAAATGAATTTCAAAACATTTTTACTATTTACTAGAATATGTGTTAAAGTCATTTATACCATTTTTTGACTTTTTATAAGTGGTTTATAAAGGAATCTTTCCGTCGTTTTCCAAAAAAGGTGCTTTTTAACATTTTCGACAAAATTAAGGTTAGAATGTTTTTTTTACTTATACGGTGGGTGTGGCTATTTTCCGCCATTATAAAATCGTCGAAGCATCCCTTACAAGATTATAAAAATATTTTCAAAGAAAATTTCTTATTTTATAAATATATGACTCTTAAATGATTTCAAAAATAGAAGAGATATTTTTCTAAAAAGAGTTTTGATTTCATCTATGTCAGCATCCTTTGATGGATTTTACGCTTATTTGAAGTTGATTTACTATGATACAAAACTTCTATATTGTATTGAAGGTTTTGTGATATGTTTGACTGTGGATGTGCTATTTTTATACCATTAATAGTTTATGGTGAAAGTATTGACATTTCGTATGCTAGTTTTAATACGAATGTTTATGTTATGTTTAAACCTTTTCATATTGGAATGCATTGGACTTAATATGTGACGGGTGGAGCCCGCTATAGCTCCTCGATGCATCGGTAGGTCTCATGAGACAAATTAGTGTCTTGGCACAAGGCCTTGACAAAATCTTATTTGTAGTCTTGGAACGAGGCCTTGGCTATGTGGTTATGATAGTCTGGCATTATGAATTCCATCATTATGAAAGTGGTTATTGATATTTCATGTGATTATTCGATTAGTAGAATATCCATGTGAATAAGTAAATGGAATTATTTCATTTTATTTTTGCCATACTATGTTGATGTTCAAGTTTAAAAGGATTTTGTTTTAAGTAATACATTGCCTTAAATGTTTATTCTTATTCAGGAATGTTTCTGCTATATTGTTATCCTTACTGGGAATTTGAGCTCACCCCTTTTCTATGTTTTATATTTCCCAGGAAGTGAAGAAGTAAATTATGAATGACCTACAGGGATATTATGTGGGGATATGAGTGTGGAATGTGGAGACAATATGTTGTTGTAGTAGTTTTTCGCTTTATGATGTAATGTAAGACTTATGATTATATCTTGTGTTTCTAAGGCTACTAAACCAATCGGTCTTTTGAGATTTGATCTTTCTTGTGATCATGTCAATGTTATGTAATAATGCACCGACTCTAGGTAACTGGGGTCGGGGTGTTACAGAAAGTGAACGTGGGGTGGTTGAAATCGGATGAATGACCTCAGAATTCCATGAAATCGGATGAAAAAAGGATGGGTGAATTGTGAAATGGTTGGCCAGATGGAATGTCAATCGGTGGTGTCGTGTAACCACGTTGGCTGAAAACGCACTCCGTGTGTCGTAAATGGCCAAAACATGTGTTTAACGGTCAAATGCATGCCGAATGACATGGGAATGACTTGAAATCACACGAAAAAACCGTAATTATTATTCTTGAGGTGTGGGAGGAGAAGACATGTCATTCAGACATGTGGTTTGTGCGGCACAGATGAATATGTATTTTTTAGGTGTTTGGCATGCTTGAAAAGTGCGTGTGTGGTGGTCGAAACCGGTCGAACGGCCTCAGAATGCCATGAAATCAGATAACAACCAAGGGTGGGTGAATTGTGAAATGGTCAGCCAGACGATACGTCAATCGGAGGTGGTGTGTGACTGAGATGGCTGAAAATGCACTTCGCGTGTCGTAAATGGCCAAAAATTGAGTTTAATGGTCAAATGCATGCCGAACGTCATCGGGATGACTTTAAATCACAGTAAAACAGCCTAATTATTATTCATGAGGAGTACGAGGAGACGAAACATCATTCGGACTCGCAGTTTGCGCGGCACTGCTGAATATGTATTTCTAGGTGTTTGGCGTGCTTGAAAAACACACGTGGGGTGGTCGAAACTAGTCGAACGACCTCAGAATTCCATGAAATCAAATGAAAACAAAGGCTGGATGAATTTTGAAATGGTCGGCCAGATGGTATGTCAATCGGAGGTGTTGTGTGACTGCACTGGCTGAAAACGCACTCCGCGTGTCATAAATGGCCAAAGCATTCGTTTAACGGTCAAATAAAAGCCGAACGACATCAGAATGACTTCAAATCACACTAAAACACCCTAATTATTATTCGTGAGATGTACGAGGAGAGAAAACATCATTAGAACGTGTAGCTTGCACGGCCCGACTGAATATGTGTTTTTTAGGTATTCAGCGCACTTGAAAAGCCCACGTAGGGTGGTCAAAACTAGCCGAATGACCTCGGAATGCCTTGAAATCAGATGACAACAAATGGCGGGTGAATTTTTGAAATGGTCGGCCAGACGGAATGTCAATCGGAGGTGTCGTGTGACCACGTTGGCTGAAAATGCACTCCGTGTGTCGAAAATGGTCAAAACATGCGTTTAACGGTCAAATGCACGCCGAACGACATCAGAATGACTTGAAATCACACGAAAACACCCTAATTATTATTTGTGAGGTGTACCAGGAGAAGACATGTCATTCGGATGTGTGGTTGGCACGAAATGGCTGAATATGTGTTTTTTAGGTGTTTGGCGCGCTTGAAAAGTGCACGTGGGTGGTCAAAACTAGCCGAACGACCTTGGAATTCCATGAAATTGGATGAAAACAAAGAATGGGTGAATTGTGAAATGGTTGGCCAGACGACACATCAATCGGAGGTGTCGTGTGACCGTGCTAGCCGAAAACTCACTCAGCATGTCTTAAATGGCCAAAACATGTGTTTAACGGTCAAATGAATACCGAATGACATCGGGATGACTTGAAATCACACGAAAACACCCTAATTATTATTCTTGAGGTGTATGAGGGGACGGAATGTCATTCAAATGCACGGTTTGCGCGGCACGGCTTAATATTTGTTTTTTAGGTGTTTGGCGTGCTTGAAAAGTGCGCGTGGGGTGGTCAAAACAGGCCGAATGACCTCAGAATGCCATGAAATCGGACAACAACAAAGGGTGGTGAATTTTGAAATGATCGGCCAGACGGCACGTAAATCGGAGGTGTCATGTGACCACGATGGCTGAAAACACACTCCGCGTGCCGTAAATGGCCAAAACGTGCGCTTAACGGTCAAATGCATTCCCAACGACATTAGAATGACTTGAAATCACACGAAAACATCCTAATTATTATTCGTATGGTTTATAAGGAGACAACATGTCATTCAGACGTGCGGTTTGCGTGGCATAGCTGAATATGTGTTTTTTAGGTGTTTGGCGCTTGAAAACTGCGCATGGGGTGCTCGAAATCGGCCGAACGACCTCATAATGCTATTAAATCGGACGACAACAAAGGGTGAGTGAATTTAAAAATGGTCGGCTGGACAACATGTCCATTGGTGGTGTCGTGTGACCGCGCTGGCCGAAAACGCACTCCGTGTGTCGTAAATGGCCAAAACATGTGTTTAATGGTAAAATGCATGCCGAACAACATCGGAATAAAATGAAGTAACACTAAAACACCATAATTTTTATTCGTGAGGTTTATGAGGAGACATCATGTCATTCGGATGCACGGTTTGTGCGGCACAGCTAAATATGTGTTTTTAGGTGTTTGGCGCGCTTGAAAAGCGGGCGTGGGGTGGTCGAAACCGGCCAAAAGACCTCGGAATGCCATGAAATCCGACGACAACAAAGGGTGGGTAAATTTTGAAAAGTTCGGCTATACAAAATTTCAATTGGAGGTGTCTTGTGACCGCATAGGCTTAAAATGCACTCCGCGTGTTGTAAATGGACAAAACATGAATTTAACGGTCAAATGCATGCCGAACGACATGTTAGTGACTTGAAATCACACGAAAACACCCTAATTATTATTCATGAGGTGTAAGAGGATACGAAACGTTATTCCAATGCACGGTTTGTGCAGCATGGATAAATATGTGTTTTTTAGGTGTTTGGCGCGCTTGAAAACTGTGCGTGGGGTGGTCGAAACCAGCCAAACGCATTCAGATTGTGTTGATACTTTAGTAAAATGATCCATGGGTCATTTGTGACGTGTACGAGTCAACCCCGCCTTAATCCGAGGCACTGTGTGGCCGGCACCACTCAAAATGTCTCTCTTTTGTTTCAAAAGGACATCATTCTAAGTGAATACAACAACTGACATATGGAAAATGAACCAAATGCATTCAGATTTTGATGAAACTTTAGGAAAATGATCCATGGGTCATATGCGACGTGTACGAGTCAACCCCGCCTCAATCCGAGGGCCATTATGTCCAACACCACTCAAATTGTTTCTCTTTTGTTTTAAATGGACAAGATTTTAAGGGAAAACAATAATTGGCATACTTAAAATGAGCCAAACAAATTCAAATTGTGTTGATATTTTAAGAACACTATCCCTGGGTCATTTTTTCCATGTACGATTCAACCCCGCCTCAATCTGAGGTGCGGTGTGGCTGCCACCACTCAAAATGTCTCTCTTTTGTTTAAAATGGAGATGATTTGATGTGAAAACAACAACTGACATACGAAAAACCAACTAAATTCATTCTGATTATGTTGAAACTTTAGTACATCAATCCATGGGTCATTTTTTACATGTACGAGTCGACCCCATCACAATCCGAGGCATGGTGTGGCCAGAACCACTCAAAGTGTCTCACGTTTCTTTGAAATGGAAAACATTTTAAGTGAAAACAACAACTGACATAGGGAAAATGGATCAAACTCCTTAGGATTCTATGGATAATTTAGGAAAAATATCCATGGGTTATTTGTAATGTGTACGATTCAACACTGCCTCAATTCGAGGCACGGTGTGGATGGTAACACTCAATGATACTTTCTTTTGTTCAAAATGGATACGCTTTTAACTAAAAACAACCAGCATACATAAAACCATCCAAACACATTCGGATTGTGTTGATACTTTAGGAAAACGATACATGGTTCATTTGTGACGTGTATGAGTCAACTCCCTCTCAATCCGAGGCATGGTGTGGCCGACACCACTCAAAGTGTCTCTCTTTTGATTCAAAAGGACATCATTTTATGTGAATACAACAACTGAAATTTACACTCATCAATGATAGTCGGAAACTCTTTTCCATGAGTTGGGTAGCATCACTCATGGGATCATAAGTGGCGAGACTCCTATGAAAATAAAATTTAACTATATATTATAAAAAATACAAGTTCAATGAAAATTGCATCACAAATCATTACATACCAAAATCTAGGATCAGAAACAAAAATTTGGGATTTGAGCTGATTTCAAACTCATATTCAACTCTAATAAGTTTTTCTCAGACTATATTGGCTATTAGAATTTGATAGGGACATGGGGGGTTGTGGTGGTTAGGGGGGTTGTTCTTGGGTGAGGTGAATTACTACTAGAAGAGTGGTTGTCATATGAAGATAGAAATGGGTGTAAATAATGTTTGAGTTATTGAAACTATTATTAACTTTACTGGATGATTGTTGTCATATGAAGATTGAAATATGGAATTGTAGTACATGACATTGTTGGAAGATTTTGATGGTTTTATGTGTTTTTTGTGCTATTTTTGGTGTTTTTATGCTGTTTTAAGCCTGTATGTGTTTTTTGTGATATTTTTTATGTAGGTGTATACTGGAGGGGCTACTGGAGGGATGATGTGCAGCAGTTCTGGAAAAACACATTACCAACAGTTTTAAACCATTGGTATAATAGTTCTGAAAAAACACATTACCAACAGTTTAAAACCATTGGTATAATAGTTATGGAAATATAAATTTAAAAACTATACCAATGGTTTAGAACCGTTGGTATAGTGCTTAGTATAAAAAATATACCAACGGTTTCTGGGAATCGTTGGTAAAAACATTTACACTGCCAGTATTTCCAACGGTTTGTAAACCCGTTTGCAATACTCCAATTACACTACCATTCCCAATGGTTATAAAAAATCCGTTGGTAATGGGATACTACCTTGCCTTACTTTCAAACGGTTTTCCAAACCATTGGTATACTATATACCAATGGTTTGGTATCCTTTACAAACGGTTTGAAACCGTTGGTAAATGCTTAATTTCTAGTAGTGAATCCATAAATGGATCTGTATAACATGTAAATATTTTTGGCATTTCCTTGAGTCAAAAACCCTTAAGGTTGTGTCATATATACATCTACCTAAAGTTTCCCATTAAGGAATGTAGTTTTGGAATCCATATTCTAAATCTCATAGTTATGGTATGCTTCTGTATCAAGTATAATTTTGAGGGACATAAACATGTAAACTGGAGAAAAGGTTTCATCATATACAATTACTTGATTTTGTTTAAAACCGTTAGGCACTATCCTTTTTTATAGGTATTTACATTAAGTTTAATTTACCATTTTCTCTTGAATACCCATTTTCACCCTATGGGATTTAAATCAATTGACACATTGAACAGTACCCAAACATGGTTCTGATACACATAGTCTAATTTAGAATTCATGGATTCTTACCATTTTGTAGTTTTTGAACTCTGTACTACTACTTTTAGGAGATATATTCATAATTTTAAACCAATAATGGGTCACTATATTCGGTGACTAGAAAACCATATATATATATATAGTTCTCTTACATATTCTATTATCCTATGTAGTACTTGTGTTTTAGAAACTACTTATTCCATGGTGACCAATGGAAGTTGTTTCTGTACCAACCCCTGGTTATCTTGAGCATAAACTTTATCGAAGTAAATCTTTCTAACACTATCATTTCCGAGTATTTGATACCAATTAATAAATATGGCTTGTATTTAGACAATTTATTTCTTGTATGAGTGGTTGTGTGGGAAATATCACTTTGTTTCCATAGGTTACCCTATAAAGATTCACTTTGTTCCCCATGGTTCTATTTTTCTAAAAAGGCCTTATAAAACACCTCTCAATCCTATACATGTTTATGCGAAAAAAATAGTATCTTTCCACTACACAACTTGAAGGGAATTCCATTTTACGATATAATTGGTCCTCAGTTTAATGTGTATGCCACAATTTGTAATGCATATCCCCAAAAGGATGTTGTAAGATCTGCATGAATCGTTATCAACATTACCATCTATAACAAGGTATGGTTATTCCTTTCCCTAACATCATTTCACTATTGTGTGTAAGTTTAAGTGAGTTGATATTGAATTTCAAACTACCATAGAAACTTGATAAAACTTTGGTTAAGATATTCACCACCCCAATCCGATCAAAGCTTCTTCGTCTTCTTCCATGTTAATTATCTACTTCATTCATAAATTCCGTTAATTTCTCAAAGTACTTTTTCTAATACCTCATTAAGTAGATATAACCATATCTACTCAAGTCATCTAAAAAATTTATGAAGTATAAATACCCACCTATAGCTTCTACTGGAAATGGTATACTCACATAAGTGTACAACTCTCATAGAATCTTTGTGGTCCTTTAACCCAATCCACTGAATAACGGTTTGTTCATTTTTCATTATAAACAATAATAAAATCTTTTAAGTTGTTTTATCTCATATGAGTATAAATAACCATATTGATAGATCTTTTTCAAATTCCTCTCATTTACATGACCAATATGGGGATTCTATAGTTGGGTGTTATATGAGTCATTTGGATATGATTCTTTATAAATTACCAATACTTGGTTTTTATAATTCAATACAAAAAGATCATTATTTAAATGTGTCATACCATGACATATGTTGTCTATATACACGAAACAACCTTTAATTCCAAATATAAAAATAAACCCATCTACATCTAGGCATGATACCAAAATTATGCTCTTGGCAACTATGGGTGCAACATTATTTTAAAACAAAAATAATTCACATTGGAGATGAAAGATAGTAATAACCAGTGGCTAGAGATGCCATCCTCTCTCCATTGGTAGCTCTAAAATCCACCTCTCCTATACCAATATTTAGGAATCTACTTGGTTTCTACATTTGGATATAGATGTGAGTGTGACAAGCTATATCTAATAAACAATGTGTAGATATTAAAATATTACACTCGATAATGAACAAACCTCTAGATTCTCTTCTCTTCTGGGTTTATTTTCTTTTCCAGTGGCCTTTCTTGCCACATGAAAAACATATTGCCTAATTTTCCATTCCCTACCTTGAGATGTTCCTCCTCATCGGAGGACAACGCTCACGAGATTTAATCTTTTTTGAGTGTTGGGTTTATTTTCCTTTTTCTTCCTTTTCTTATTCACCATATGGTTTGTAGATTTATCACGCCCCATGTCCTTATCCACTTGTTGAATCAACTTAAGAAGTTTTAAAATAATCTTCTCATTATTTCTCATATTGTAATTAACAATTAAACTAGACCAGGTCTTGGGAAGTGATAAAAGTTTTAGATCTATGTAGAACTCATCAAGAAATTTAATCCCTATGTTGTTTAAGTGTTCAATATATCCAATAAACTGAACTACATGAGGCCCAACTGCTACAGACTCTCCATTCTTAGTTGTAAACAAAGCATTGGAGATCTTGTATCTTGCTTGTCTCTCATTCTCTTGATAGATATCCCAAAGGAGATAAATCATTATATATGAATTCATGTGCTCATGTTTCTAAAATAGATCATTGTTCATGGATGATAACATTAAAAACAAAACATATATAGCACTTCTAAAATGTTTTTCATAAATAGACAACTCTTTATCACCAGACTTATTTATAGGTGCATCAGGAACTGGTTCTTCTAGTACTGGCAATTTCCTTTAATGGTGAAGGATAACCCACAAGTACCATTTCCACTCTTGGAAACTTGTGCCGATGAGAAGGTTATCCTTCACAAGTATGGATCACAATGACATGTTTGAATTCATTTTTATTAATGTTTCTAAAAATAATATGAGAAGAATTTGAGTACTTTATCAGATAAAATTTAGACAAATAAATTAATATTATATTGATTAATCTCCCACTATTTTATTTAAAAAATTATCTCTCACCATTAGATTCATAATATCTTGTTGCTTGGAAATTAAATTGGAAAGGATGCATATTCCCCTTCTTATTACCCCAAATTTTATTGGTCAAGAAATATGAATGGTTTTAGGTAGGCATTCCAAATTCCAACTACATTATCTCACAGTTCCTTGAAATGTTGTGTGGACTCCCTAATCCAGAAATCCTTAAAATGGATTTACTCAACCCTTGACTCTCATTTACATCAAGTCCCTCTTTATCAGTCAACCCTTTATGTGAACAAATTTAATTCAACCCAAAAATTTATGTTAGAATTCCACAATAATTGAAAGCACACCAACATTGACCGGTCAAACACTTTGAAATATGGTTAGATTTTAACTGATATAGTGGAAGGCTATACTGACATAATATATATAATTTATGGATTTTATCTTTTATACGTAAGTTTAAAATTATTTTCTTCATTACATGATTGTTAATATTAAGTGGATTAACCAAAACGATTAACCATATCTTAGATAATATTTATGTATAAGACAAAAAAATTTAGTTCTATCTCAAGTGCAAGTTAATTTCATTAATTCATGTGATCACAAAAAAAAAACATCCATAATAAAATAACCATGTAACTTGATAGAAATTAAATAATAAATCAGTATGATCATGATCTTTTTCTAATGGTCAGATTATCTAGTGATTGATAAAAAAAATATTTTACCAATGGGAAAAAACATTAAAAAAATTAAGGTTTCTATTATAGATTTCCACCTATCCACTTATGTATATCTCTTGGTTTTGTTTCACGTCAGATCCAAACTTGAACTGCACCCACTAGCTTGAGAGCTATATCCATTATATATGCTTGTACTCACACATAGGTGCATACATAGAGTAAACATTGAGAATTCAAGCTTGGACATAATGAGATGAGAGATGAAACGCTGGCCAAAAATTAAATTTAATAATAACTTAAATGAAAGCTATCACATAAGAAGGTCTGGTCTGTGATCATGATCATCCACATGCATGAAATGAATTGCACATTTAATAAAACTAGATTTAAATTAATAATAATTCTTATTTAAGATAAATCACAATCAAATCAGTTAATTAACTTTTTTAATTAATCAGATTTTTTATCTGAATTCTAATCTGAAATTACTTATGATTATCATCCATTATAATTTTAATAAAATTAAATAAATTTATTTAAAATTATATATTTACATAAATGTACTTTGGATACAACATGCTGAATACTCATCCAAATATACCCAACATGTATTCTACTCATATACTGTTTACTCTTATGACATATGGCATACACGAATTGTCACATAATTTCACGACGTGTACTATAAACTTAATGATTACACAAGTTACATGATTTTTTGGTAACATGTTATGATTTAATGCTTGTATAGTAATATCTATGATACAAATCACACATGATGTAAATATATAATCATTTTTCAAAAATTATTTAGACACACACACACACACACACACATATATATATATAAAAATTAAAACTCATCACATGGAGTGTCCTATAAAAGTAATGACTACACACAAGCATATATCAATATGGATTACATAGTATAATAAATTAATTTTAATTCTATATAATTTGGTATAAGTACATGATATGGACAAGTGGGCTACAAGGAATGTACATCTCTCACCAACTATATGGGGAGTACAACTAGGGACTTTTCATGTAACCCAACCCTTGGAAAAATTGGATTACACGGTATGTACAAAGGGCTACACAATGTGTGGTCTTTGAGTTATATTGTCACTAGTCAGGCTGGCCATGTATAGAAATACATGACCCTATCTATAAGATAAAGGACTATATTTCATGTATGTGGGATACATTGAGTATACATTGGCTAACAATGCACCAGGTTGGCCCAATCAACACATGCTGTAAAAGATAAATGCACTAAATGTAATTAATGCACATGATTTGAATTAATTATGAATTAATTCATGGTACATTGAGCACTAGTACATGATGTGTAACTTTGGTTACATGGAATGTACTTATCTGTTATCCTTCCTGAATCCTCATCACCTCTATATGTGTTATTAGATTATATTTTTTTCATAAAATTAGTTGTTCTGATTAGATACATGAGAAATGAAAGAGGAAGAAGCAGATCTCTAAATTAAGATTAAAATAATGATTAAACATGAATTGAAAACTAAAGAAGAATGCATAAATCAATCAATTATATTTAAATAATTATAAATAATTATGTCACTTCTCTGATACCATTTGAGGTTCGAGGCATAGTTGAAGAATGTGATGGGTCATTCCAAACTTTTATTTTTGTCATGATCGATGATCAATCCAAGATTTACACAACAATAAACATCGTGATCTAAAGAATTGAGTTAAGTAAAACCATACATGGGATATAAAGCCAGAACCAATCACAAGATCATATCATATTATTTATAATTAATTTAATTAATTAATGAATTAATTTTTTTTGGAATTTATTCATTGTCAATGGATCTGACAACATATCTACATTGTTCTATCATTCCATTATAGGAATCAAGAGAATATTCCTTTTAACATTTATCCTTACATGTTCCAAAAAATCTCTGAACTTCATCGTTGGAATCTTTATCTGCTATCACGGAGGATCCTATCACTTGGGTCATTCACCTTTGATCTCCATGAGAATTTCTTAAAAATAATTCTTCTTGATCTCTCTATACTTGAGAGTGGTAGGTGGATGATTAATGCTCTCCATTCTCAAGATTGTTCTTAAAGAGGGATCTCTCTAGGGATTCACTGGATTCTACGAAGTCGTTGTGCACAATAAATGAATTGGCTCTTTGAGAATATAATATAATTGGGTTTAAATACCGCCAGGGTTTATAAATAAATGTTTTCACAAGTTCCCATTAATATTTATTTAATGTATTAGGGAAACTCATGTCTAAAATAATAATAATAATATCATTTTCTTAACATACGCTTAACTTGTGAATAAAATTAAATATTATTTAATCTAATAATATTTAATATATATTATTTCTCACTAGACCTAAAAACTCAGTCTGCCATCCCTCCAAAAATTTATCAATCCTGGAGTAATGAATATTTATTTAACACCCTATGATTTCATAGTATGTTATCTCATTAAATTAATTCAATAGCATGTGCTACATGCAACACCGAGTTTGAGCACAGCACAACTTACCAAATTATCCGTTCAAAAAGTGGTTATGAATAGTGTTATATGCATTTTGAATCTTATATACTCTATATAATTTTGACATCCATATTATGTGTTTCTTAGACATAATATAAGAACAAATTCATTTTTCAGATAAAAGAAGTATTTTTCAAAAAATGCAATTTTACCACATTTTAATGGAGATCCCTTTTTTAAAAAAATATTTCGAACTTTTATATATCAAATTTTATTAAATTAAATTCTTATTTAGAAGAAAGACAAAAAAATATAGTTTGGATTATTTTTTTTACTTTTCTGATAACTTTCCTATTTTGATGAATAGTAAAAATACCATGTTTTAATTGAAATCAACTTTTTTAATAGAAATAATTTATAGTGTTAAATTATTAATTTTAATGTTTTTGAAGTATAATTAGTTTATATTTTTATCATTTAATAAAATGTAGGTCATTATACGTAATTTCACATTTAAATCTGACATAAAAACATGTTAATCTTTTGATGGTTTTTACTTTAAAAAACACCTTTTGGTTTTGGCAAAGGGAATTAATTTTAAATTAATAAATGAAACTTATATGTTTTTAATTTATTAAAATAGACTTCATTTTTGAATTTTTAATATCAAAATTATCTTAGTTTGAATTTTTTGTATTTTTTTGAAAACATTCAATTTTTGATGAATCGTGAAAAACAATGCGTTATTATTTAAAACCAACATTTTTTTAAATAGTTATTTATTTTATTTAAATTTATTTTAAGTCAAAATAGATATATAATACCTATATTAGTTTACTGTAATTCATTGGAGTCATTTTATAATAAAATTAGACTTATAAAAATTTATTGAAAATTTAAACATCTTTTACCCACCTTCTAGGCACATTTTTAAATTTGTATAAAATGAAATTTTACCGCTTCTGTGAATTGAATTTAAAAAATTAGAGAGAATAAATTTAAATCAGTAAGAATTTTTTTTAATAATATGAAAATATTTTTTGGTGAATAGTAACTTTAGACTTTTATTTAACACGGTTAAAAGTAAATAAGGTAATTAATAGTAAAAAAGATATTATAATTATCCCAACACATGTCTTAATTCTATTGGATAAGTTTATTTCGACCAAAACCAACATTTTGAATAATATATGATCCTTTTGGTCCACTTGGATTAGATTATGACATTTATCATTATTTTATTTAAAGAATAGTTAAAAGTGTAAAATTCAAAGTGAAATAACTATAGTATTTTTAATATCTGGTTATACATAAGCTAAATTCAAATATAAATGTTCATTAGATAGAAAAAAATATTTTCTAAATCATGGTATTTTATTTATAATTTTTAGATATTAAATAATTAAATTTATTTATGACACAATGATGATGCAGTAATTAACTTATTAATAAAAGGATCCAATAAATGATATCAAAAATATTAAAATAAATATAATTTGAGAGTTTTGAGGAATTATACTAATTTTATATGTTAATATGACATGTTAGTGTTTATTAAATAATTTTTTTGAAGGGATAACGATGTTACGACTATAACAAAAATCAAATACTAAATAGTGACAAAATTGACATAAATGTGTTTTTAAATAAAATACTATATTATCAAATTATATAATAGTCCCAAAAATCTAAGGATCAGCCAAAGGGCTTATATAATCATAGATATGTCATTAATTAACCACTTGGGGTTCAATTGGAATTTTATAGTATTTTTATTAACCATATAATTTAAAAATACAAGGAGACATGGAAAATGTTAAACTATTCAACTAAGAGTAAAATCTAAAAGATAAGGTTAATATGACAACCTAAACTTGTCTAAAACCTATTTTTTGAGAATATTTCTACCCATACCCACCTTATCCTCTAAATAATTTTTTTAGCCATTAGAAATAGAAAATTATTTTACTATAAAATAATATTTTAAGCTTTTCCTAAATTGACCCTCACCTCTCTTATTAAAGGGAACTTACCCTTCTCTTAATTTCACACCTCCAAAGCCTTTTTTCTTGGCCAACCCCTACCCAAATATCCTCCAAACTTTCCTCCCTTAATCCTAAAGGCCTTCCTTTGGTCAGAAATAGAACCTAAGGATCTCTTTTGATCAAATCAAAAGGAAGAACCCGAAGAAGAGATAAATATTCCATCACCTCTTTCAAGTTATTTTCTTCTTCCACTTCCTCTTTATATGTTGTTTAAATTATAAAATAATAAATAATGTATATTCTATATAATGAGATGTTATTATAAAAGTTGTACAACTATATTCATTATTCTATCCATCCTATGAATGACATGTCACCATACGTGTGTATGTACGGCTTACCGTCTCCAGGTTGTGGTCTAATTGTTATTCAATACATTGTTATTTGGATGGGTATAATAGTGATGTATAATTGATGTAAATCATAAATATAACATGTTAATTATTCGGTATATATGATATAACAATCAATTATATATGATTTCACCTTCAATTGAATGATATTGTCGCTTGTGCCGACGTAGGGATTACTGTCTCCACGAATGCGATGAAATTCATTCCCCATCGTAATCATTCAAGAATAATTTTCATTTTATGATTAAAAATAATGTCTAAGAACTTAATATCATTCTGGATATGAATAAAATACATCCTATCCATAAACAAAATGGCTTACGATCATATAAAATAAAATGTATCAATTCACACCTAAAATGATGATAATACTAAAATATTATTAACAAAGTAATATTAGAAGATAATATATGATATCATATTTATGTATATTGTTCCTGTATAGTTTAATAACATTTATTTAACTATTATACAGGATGTTAACGTACCCTCGACTAAAGAAAATTACAATGTAAGGGTTAATTCCTCAATATCATTATTATCCTAGATTGTTTATGTGTAAGTTTTTACTGGGACATGTCTATTATCAATTTCCATGATTCATAGAAAAGTTTTCAAAATGATTATTTTTAACGTACTCTTTAACTATAAAAATATTTTAAATGTTTTAAATAATTAATCTTCTAAACCTTTCTCATTAATGCCTATGTTTTTAAAATGATTTTAAGGATTTATTTATATGAAAATGAATATTTTAAAATGTTAATTCCATTAAAAAGATTAAAAGTGGTATGGGACACTTTGATTCAAAAATATCATTTAAATGAAATCCTTTATAAATTATGTGACTTTTAAAATGATTTCATGAAAAAGGAATATTTATCTCAAAGAGTTTTACTGATCATTTTCAACTATGTCAACATCCTTTACTGGATATTATTCTTGATCGAGGTTGATTTATTATGATAAAAATATTCCATATTTTATTGAAGGTTTTGTGATATGTTTGACTGGGGAAGTCTTATTTTTATACCATTCATGGTTTACGGATAAAATATTTACATTTCGTATGATAGTTTTAATATGAATGTTTATGTTATGTTTAAACCTTTTCATATGAGGAATCCATTTAACTTAGTAAGTGACATGTGGAGCCAACTATTGCTCCTCGATGCATCGGTAGGTATCATGAGACAAACTAGTGTCTTGGCACAAGGACTTAAAAAAAATCTTATTTTTAGTCTTGGAACAAGGCCTTGACTATGTGGTTATGAAGTATGGTATTATGTATTATATCATTATGAAATTTTCTATTGATATTGCATGTGATTATTCGACTACTAGAATATCCATGTGAATAAGTAAATGGATTTATTTAATTTATATTTTCCACCTTATGCTGAAGATTAAATTTAAAAGGATTTTGTTTTAGTTTTATACATTTCCTTAAATGTTTTTTCTTATTTGTGAAAGTTTCTGCTAGATTGTTATCCTTACTAAGACTCTGAGCTCACCCCTTTATTATGTTTTATTTTCCTAAGATTCTAAGAAATGTATTATGATTGATTAGGAGAGTTAAGCATATGGATTAATGGTGTTCTCAAAGGATCATTTATGTTGTGTTTTATTTTCTAATGTCTAAGGAAATGTTCATGTATGTATTCTATTTTCCAAGACTGCTAAATTGATTGGTCTTTTGGGATTTGATCCCTTGTGATCATGACAATGTATTAAAATAATTCACTGACTCTGGAAAATTGGGGTCAGGGTGTTATAGTTGGTATCAGAGGAAGTTTAGCAATAACCATGGAAACATATTTAGCAAAACTCTGATTAAATAAAATTACCCTAAGATAGACTTTGAGAATTATTATAGAAGAACTACCTAGAATTTTGGTATTGTAGGTATTTTGAGAGTTTTCCAAGCAATACATCCCTATGTGGATATGAGTAGGTAGAGACGGATCTGGCACAGATGTACCTAGGGGTAAAACCACAAAACACCACTTTAAGCTAGACTCAAATGGGTTGTGGTGTACGACAAAATGCCTTGATTCACTCTTGGTTATGACACTATTGGGGGATACGCTTAGGATAATTCAAATTTTCATTACAATCCATTATTAAGGATTTAAGAGTAAATACTTCCTCAAAGAAAACATTTTATGATTATAGATTATATGCATAATATTTTCAATTTACGTTAGGTATTTTACAAGTTTTGAATTATACATTGAAATTCATAAACTAACATAGTGTATGCCATTCTTTAGAAATGATCCCTAGTTGAAGGAATTAGAATTCCCACAATACGCATAATTGAAAGATTAAGAACGATAATATCTTTCATAATATTAATCCAACATTTAAAATGGAAATAGTCTCCCATGTATTCTCATTATATAAAGAAATAGTATAATGTTTTAATAAGATAAGTAAATAATTATCCGAGTCACATGGATTTGAAGGGAAGCAAGATAAGAAAAGGATGGAAGAGAGAAATATAGATAAAGAGAAGAGGGGAAAGAAGGATATTCCCATATGTGATAATCGTGGAAAGAATAACCTTGGTAAATTCTTGAAGGAAATGAGAATTTGTTATAAATGTGGAGAAAAATAAAACCAAGTACATGATTTCAAGGGTAATAAAAAGGTTTCAAATGTACAAATCTTCATCTGGAAGGAGTTGGGACACTTTGTGATGTAATGTCCAAATAATCAGAGTATGCCCCAAATGATGCTATTGGATAATAATAAAGTTATGATACTGCCAAATATGAAGGAGAATGATTATATTTATTATGTTGTTATTAAATAATTGTGTAATATTAGTATTGTATTAATGATGTACATGTTATAATAATTATAAAGTATAAAAGATTATACTGCAATACTATTTCATTAAGGACTTGAGATTGTGTGAAACCAAGAAAAGTGACTCAATAGCAGATTAATTTTTTTGGAAAATATATGGTTGAGAGAAAGATAAACCATAAAATGGTTCTGATACTAAGGTATTGAATTTGGAATTATATATGATTTATTTGGATAAATTAAATTGGATATTCTTGACTACCTTGAAACTCATTAATGATTTGTATATTCCATTATTGTTGGATTTTACAACATTTTTGGATAGAGGGAGTATATCTAGTATTCTATAAGAAATAAGGTAGAATGAATGTAATCAATAAGGTTTTATGGTATTTTAGGTTGTTATAGTATTTTAAAAGAATACATAAAGAATATTTTCGCATGTTATTACATGGAAAAAGGATTTTTATTATGTCTACCTACCTTATAAATTTTGGACTGTGAGTTTGGACAGATGTATTATGGATAAGTCTAAAGGTTGGAATCGATTAAGTCTGAAATTGAATACTATTGTTAAGGTTAAATGATTTCTTGAGATTATTTTTGTATTTTCATAAAAAGGACAACTCGGAGGTTGGGTGACAACCCATCGTGTCTGGCATGACCACGAGACTTGAACCCGCAACCGAATGGTGGAAAGGGTGGATTACCTACCACTGGCATATCTGATGTCTTGGTTTTTTAAATGTAGTTTTTATAAATAGTCTGAAAAATGACTTATAAATTCTGTATTTTTGGAACCCTATACGATTAGGATAAATAGAAATTTTTTGATTTATATTATCTTTTGGAGTGAAAGATGAGTTTGAGGTAGGAAGGATGAAACTATACTTGTCAAGTATATTTTTTTCCTTTGTTCTATGAATAAATTTATTCTTAAACTTTAGGTAAGGGATATTAAATCCAAAAAATATATTATTCTAATACCTTATGTTTTGTTGAACTAATGATATTTTAAAATCATCATAGATTGATGGATTTGAGGCCCTCAATTTTACACTTATTTATGATTGAAAACCCCAATCACTCCCTATAAATATTTAAATTTTTCCTCTAATTATGTGTCCCTAATTTCCACCAATCTTCTTCTAATCAAGAACAAAATTTTGTGGTGAATTTTTCATTTCCCTTTCCCTCTTATTAAGTCTAAATTTTATCAACCCAATTCCTGATGTGGGTTTTCTACAAAAGAATTTTTCTATTTTTTTAACTTTTTATTTTAAAATAACAATTTCAAATTGCAAGGACACAATTTATTGAAGGATAGGAGAATGTAACACCTCATGATTTCATAGTATGTTATCTCATTATAGTAATTCAAAAGCTTGCGCTACACACAACGCCGAGTTTGAACGCCCCACAACTTACCAAATTAGCCGTTAAAAAGCGGTTATGAATAGTATTAACGGCATTTTGAATCTTATAGACTCTATATAATTTTGAGATACATATTATGTGTTTCTTAGACATAATATAAGAACAAATTCATTTTTTCAGATAAAAGAAGTATTTTTCAAAAAATGAAATTTTACAGCCTTTTAATGGAGAACCCTTTTTAAAACAAATATTTAAAATTTTTATATATTAAATTTTGTGAAATTAAATTCTTCCATAGAATAAAGACATAAAAATTTAGTATGGATAGATTTTTGGTACTTTTCTGATAACTTTTATGTTTTAACCAATAGTTAAAAATACTATGTTTTAATTGAAAACAACTTTTTTAATTGAAATAATTTATAGTTTTGAATTATGAATTTGAAAGGTTTGGAAGTATAATAATATTATATATTTATCATTTAATACAATTTAGTTCATTATAAGTAATTTCACATTTAAATTTGACATAAACACATGTCAATATTTTGATAGTATTTACTTAAAAAACACCTTTTGGTATTGACAATGGGATTTAATTTTAAATTAATAAATGAAACTTATATGTTTTGAATTTGGTAAAATAGACTTCATTTTTGAATTAGTAATATAAAAATTAGCCTAGGGATATTTTTGGTATTTTTCAGAAAACATTCAGTTTTGATGAATATAGAAAAACAATGCGTTATTATTTAAAACTAACTTTTTATTTAAATAATTATTTATTTTATTTAATTTTTTTAAGTAAATATATATATATAATACCTATATAAGTTAAATTTAATTCATTAGAGTCATTTTATAATAAAATTATATATATAAACTTTTATTGAACTTTTTAACCTCTTTTACACACCTTCTTGGTACATTTGCAAATTTGCATAAAACATAATTTTACTGCTTCTCTGAGTTGAATTTTAAAAATCTATGTGACACAGCTGACTTCAGTAAGTAAAATTTGGTTCAATAATATGAAAATAATTTTTGGTGAATAATAACATTTGACATTTATTTATCACAGTTAAAAGTAAATAGGGTAATTAAGGGTAAAAATGATATTATAATTACCCTAACACATGCACCAATTCTATTGGATAAGTGTATTTCGACCAAAAACTAAATTTTGAATAAAATATGATCCTATTTTTCCCACTTGGATTATATTTGGACATTTATTTTTATTTTATTTAACGAAGAGTTAAAAGTGTTAAATTCAAAGTTTAATAACTAAACCATTTTAATATAAAGTTACACACAATATAAATTTGACTATAAATATTCATTACAAAGATAAAAATATTTCCTAGATAATTTTAATTTATTTATATTTTTTTGACATTAAATAATTTAATTAATTTATGACACAATGATGATGCAGTCATTACCTTATTAATGAAAGCTTAAAATAATTGATATTATAAATAACCAAATAAATGTAATTTGTGACTTTTGATGAATTACACAAATTTTTTGGGTTAATATTACATGATAGGGTTGATTAAATATTTTTTTGAAGTAATCATGCTGTTATGATATTTACAAAAACCAAATACTAAATAGTGTCCAAATTGACATAATTGAGTTTTAAAAAAATACTATATTATTAATAGATATAATATTCCAAAAAATATAAGGTTTAGAAAATGGACATAGATGAGGTTATATATATGGTAATAATGAACCACTTTGGGTTCTATTGGAAGTTTATAGTATGGTTATTAACCATATAATATAAAATTATAAAGAGACATGGTAAATGACAAACTATTTAACTAAGAGTTAAATAAAAAATAAAAGTTTAATATGGTGACCAAAACCTATCTAAAACCTATTTGTTGAAAGGTTTTCATCCCATACCCACCTCATCTTCTAAATAAATAATTTTTATCCATTATAAACCAAAAATTATTTTATTATAAAATAATATTTCAATCTTTTCCTAAAGTGACCCTTACATCTCTTATAAAAGCGCACTTCCCCTTCTCTTAATTTCACACCTCCAAATCCTTTTGGCTCAGAAAAAAACCCTAACATAATATCCTCCCAACTTTTCTACCTTCATCGTATAGGCCTTTCTTTGGTCATAAATCCAACATAAGGATCCCTTTTGGTCAAATCAAAAGGAAGAACCCAAAGAAGAGGTAATTATTCCATCACCTCTTTCAAGTTATTTTCTTCTTCCACTTCATCTTTATTTGTTGTTTCCATTCTAAAATAATAAATAAAGTATATTCTATATACTTTTATGTTATTATAAAAATGGTACAACCGTATTCATTATTCTATCCATCCTATGAATGAAATGTCACTATATGTGTGTATGTACAACTTACCATCTCCGCATCGTGGTGTAATTTTTATTCAATACATTATTATTTGGATGGGTATCATAATGATGTATAATTGATCAAAATAATAAATTTATCATGTTAATGATTCGGTATATATGATATAACATTTAATAATATACGATTTTATCTTCAATTGAATGATATTGTAGCTTCTGCGTGCGTACGGATTACTGTCTCCACGAACGCGATGAGATTCATTCCTCATCGTAATCATTCAAAAATAATTTTCATTTTATTTTTAAAAATAATGTATAAGAACTTAATATCATTCTGGATATGAATGAAATACAACCTATCTATAACAAACATGGCTTATGTAACTGAGCATATAAAGAAAAACACATCAGTTCACACCCAAAACGATGATAATACTAAAATATTATTAACAAAGTAATATTAGAAGATCATATATTATATAATATTTATGTATATGGTGCTTTTATAAATTAATAATAACAATTTATCTATTATAGAGAAGGATAACGTACCCTCGACCAAGGTAAAGTACAAGTTAAGGGTTAATTTCTCAATCTCATTATTATATGAGATTTTTTATGTGTATGTTTTTACTAGGAAATATTTATTATCTTTATCCATGTTTCATAAAAGAGTTTTAAAAAGAATACATTTTGAGGAACTCTTTAACTAAAAAATCATTTCAAATGTTTTAAATATTTATTCTTTTAAACCTTTCTCATTAATGTATATGTTTTCAAAAAGATTTTAAGGATTTATTTATATGGACATTAATTATTTAAAATGTTCATTCCATTAATAAGTATCAAAGTTGTATGGGAAACTTTGATTCAAAAATATCTTTTAAATTACTTCCTTTATAAGTATAGTGAATTTTAAAACGATTTCCTGGAAAAGGGATATTTCTCTTAAAGAGTTTTACTGATCATTTTAAACTATGTAAACATCCTTTACTAGATATTATTCTTGATCAAGGTTTATTTATTATGATAAAAATATTCCATATTTTATTGAGGGTTTTGTGATATTTTTGACTTTGGATGTGTTGTTTTTATAGCATTCCTGGTTTACGGATAAAGTATTAACATTTCATATGCTAGTTTTAATACGAATGTTTTTGTTATGTTTAAACCTTTTTATATGAGGAATTAATTAGACTTAGTAAGTGATGGGTGGAGCCCTCTATATCTCCTCGATTCATTGGTTGGTATTATGAGAAAAACTAGTTTCATGGCACAAGGCCTTGAAAAAATCTTATTTGTAGTCTTGGAACAAGGACTTGACTATGTGGTTATGAAGTCTTGAATTATGCATTCTATCATTATGAACATGGCTATTTATATTGCATGTGATTATTTGACTATTAGAATATCCATGTGAATAAGTAAATGAAATTATTTGATTTATATTTTCAATATTATGTTGAAGTTTAAGATTAAAAGGCTTTTTTTACTTTTATACATTGCCTTAAATGTTTTTGCTTATTTGTGAAAGTTTCGGCAATATTGTTATCCTTACTGAGCATATGATCTCACCCCTTTATAATGTTTTATTTTCCTAGGATTCCAAGAAGTTTATTATGATTGATAAGTAGGGTTAAGCTAGAGGATTAATGGTGGTCTCAAAGGATCATTTATGTTTTTTTCTAATGTGTAATGTAATGTTCATATATGTAATATATTTTCCAAGACTGCTAAACTAATTGATCTTTCGGGATTTGATCCCTTGTAATCATGCCAATGTGTTAAAATAATGCACCGACTCTGGGTAACTATTGTCACGACGTTACAGTTGGTATTAGTGGAAGTTTACCAAAAACCATGGAAATATCTTTAGAAAAACTCTGATCAGAGAACATTACCCTAAGATATATTTTGAGGATTAGTATAGAAGAACTTCCTAGAATTTTGGTATTATAGGTATTTTGTGAGTTATCCAAGAAATATATCCCTGTCTCGATACAAGATGGTAGAGGCGGATCTAGAACAGATGTATCTAGGGGTGAAGCCTGAAAACTCCTCTTTGAGCTAGACTCGAACGAGAACTGATTCACGACAATGGGCCTTGATGCACTCTTAGTTACAACACTCCTAGGGGATATGTTTTGGATAATTCAAATTTTTATTAGAATCTATTATGAAGGATTTAAGATTAAATACTACCTCAAATAAAACATTTTATGATTATAGATTATATGCATAATCTTTTCAATTTACATTAGGTATTTTACATGTTTGGAATTATGCATTTTGATTCATAAAGGAGCCTAGTGTATTCCATTGTTTAGAAATGACTCCTAGTAGGAGGAATGATAATTCCAGCAATATGCATAATTGAAATATTAAGGAGGATAATATCTTTCATGGTATTAATCCAAATTTTAAAAAGGAAATAGTCTCCTACGTATTCTCATCATATGAAGAAATAATATCATGTGTTAATAAGATAAGTAATGAATTATTTGAGTCCTATGGATTTGAATGGAAGAATGATAAGGAATGGATGAAATAGAGAAAGATGAAGAGGGTAAATAAGGATTTTCCCATATGTGATAATTGTGGAAAGAATCACCTGGGTAAATGCTCGAAGGGAATGGGAGTTTGTTATAAGTGTGGAGGAAAAGGGCACCATGTACGTGATTCTAATGGTAAGAAAAAGGTTTCAAATGTACAATGATTCATCTAAAGAAAGTTGGGTCACTACGCGAAGCAATGTCCAAATAATCAGAGTATACCCCAAATACGACTATTGGATAATAATCAAGTTATGATACTGCCAAAGATGAAGGGGAATGATTAGATTTATTATGTTGTTATTAAATTATTTTTTCATTTGAGTATTGTATTAATGATTTAAATGTTATAATAATTATAGAGTATAAAAAATTGTACTTTAGTATTATTTCATTAAGGGGATGAGATTGTGTGGAACCAAGAAAAGTGACTCAATAACAGGTTTTTTTTGGAAAATTTATGTTTGAGAGAAAGATAAACCATAATATGGTTCTGATACTAAGGTAGTGAATTTGGAATAATATATGATTAATTTGGATAAATTATATTAGATATTCATGACTACCTTGAAACTGATTAATGATTTGTATATTCCATCATTGCTAGAGTTTACAACATTTTTGGATAGAAGGAGTATATCCAGTATTCTATAAGAAATAAGGGTGCATGAATGTAATCAATAATGTTTTATGGTATTTCATGGTGTTATAGTGTTTTAAAAGAATACATGATGAAAGTATTCACATGTTATCACATGGAAAAAAGGATCTTCATTGTATTTACTAACCTTATAAATTTTGGACTGTGAGTTTGGACAGAAGTATTTTGAATAAGTCTAAAGGTTGGAATCGATTAAGTTAGACATTGAATACTGCTATTAAGGTTAAATTATTTCTTGATATTATTTTTGTATTGTCATAAAAAGTACAACCTGGAGGTTGAGTGAAAACCTGTCGCATCTAGCAAGGCTGCGAGACTTGACCCCGCAACCGAAGGGCGACAAGGGTAGATCACCTACCACTGGCATACGTGATGTCCTGGTTTGTATAATTTAGTTTTTTAAACAGTCTGAAAAATTAATTATTTTTGGAACCATATACTATTTGGATAAATAGAATATTTTTTAATTCTATTATCTTTTAGAGTGAAAGATGAGTTTGTGGTTGGAATTATTTGAAGGATGAAACTCTTCTTATAAAGTATATTTTTTCCTTTATTATATGAATAAATCTATTCTTAAACTTTATGAAGGGGATCTTAAATCAAAAAATGTGTTATCCTAATACCTTATGTTTTGTTGAACTAACGATATTTTAAATCATCATAGATTTATGGCTTTGAGGCCCACAATTTTACACTTGTTTGTGATTGATGACCTCAATCACTCCATATAAATATTTATGTTTTTCCTCCAATTAAGTGTATCTAATTTCCACCAATGTTCTCTTAATAAAGAACATAATTTGGTGGCGAATTTTTCATTTCCCTTTCCCTCTTATTAAGACTAAATTTTATTAACCCAATTCCTGATGTGGGTTTTCCACATTGGTATTTTTATATTTTTTTAACCTTTTATTTTTGTAGAACAATTTCAAACTGCGAGTAAGAAATTTATTGAAGGATGGGAGAATATAACACCCCAATATTTCATTGTTCTTTATCTCATTAAAGTAATTCAATAGCTTGCGCTACACATAACACCAAGTTTGAGCGAACCACAACTTACCAAATTAGCCATTCAAAAAGAGGTTATGAAGAGTATTAACTGCATTTTGAATCTTATTTACTCTATATAATTTTAACATCCATATTATGTGATTCTAAGATATAATATAAGAACAAATTCATTTTTTCAGATAAAATAAGTATTTTTCAAAAAATGCAATTTTACAGCCTTTTAAGGGAGAACTCTTTTTAAAACCAATATTTAAAACTTTTATATATTTAATTTAATGAAAATAAATTTTTCTTTAGAAGAAGGACATAAAAATTTAGTCTGTATAAATTTTTTGTACTTTTCTGATAACTTTCATATTTTGATGAATAGTGAAAAATACTATTTTTTAATTTAAAACAATTTTTTAATCGAAATAATTTATAGTGTCAAATTATTAATTTTAAATGTTTTGAAGTATAATTAGATTATAGTTTTATCATTTAATACAATGTAGGTCATTATAAGTAATTTCACATTTAAATTTGACATAAAAACATGTCAATCTTTTGATAATTTTTACTTTTTTTAAACACACTTTTTGGTTTTAGCAACGAGAATTAATTTTAAATTAATTAATTCAACTTATATGTTTTAAATTTCGTAAAATATACTTCATTTTTGAATTAGGAATATCAAAATTATCTTAAGGTTAATTTTTGGTATTTTTCTAAAAAATATCTATTTTTTATGAATAGTGAAAAACACTACATTATTATTTAAAACCGACTTTTTATTGAAATAATTATTTATTTTATTTAACATTATTTTTACTCAAAATAGATATATAATACCTATATAAGTTCAATTTAAATCATTTATGTCATTTTATAATAAAATTAGATATATAAAATTTTATTGAACTTTTTAACCTCTTTTACCTACCTTCTAGGTACATTTGCATATTTGCATAAAATTTAATTTTACTGCTTCTATGAGTTGAATTTCAAAAATCTAAGAGACACGGTTGACATCAGTATGTAAAATGTGGTTCAATAAGATGAAAATAATTTTTGGTGAATAGTAACTTTTGAATTTTATTTACCATAGTTAAAAGTAAATTGGGTAATTAAGGGTAAAAATGATATTATAATTACCCTAAGACATGTAATAATTATATTGGATAAGTATAGTTCAACCAAAAACAACCTTTGAAATAATATATGATCCTATTTGTTCCACTTCGATTATATTATGACATTTATTATTATTTTATTTAAAGAAGTGTTAAAAGTATTAAATTCAAAGTTCAATGACTAAACAATTTTTAATATAAGGTTACACATAATATAAATATAACTATAAATATTCATTATAAAGATAAAAATATTTCCTACCTAATTTTAATTTATTTATAATTTATAGACATTAAATAATTTAATTTATTTATGACACAATGATGATGCAGTGATTACCTTATCAATGAGAGCTTAAAGTAATTTGTGACTTTCGGTGAATTCCACTAATTTTTTGGGTTAATATTACATGTTAGTGTTGATAAAATATTTTTTTCAAAGTAATCATGCTGTTATGATTTTCAAAAAAAACCAAATACTAAATAGTGTCAAAATTGACATAATTGAGTTTTTAAAAAAAAAAATACTATATTATTAATGGATATAATATTCCTAAAAATATAATGTTCAGCCAAATGAATATATAAGGTCATATATATTAATAATTAACCACTTGGGGTTCACATGGAAGTTTATAGTAAGTTTATTAACTATATAATATAAAAATACCAAGAGACCTGGTAAATGAAAAACTATTTAACATAGTTAAATCTAAAAGATAAGGTTAATATGGTAACTTAAACATATCTAAAACCTATTGGATGAGAGGTTTTGGACCCCTCCACACCATAGCCTATAAATAAATCATTTTGGAGCCATTAGAAACCGAATATTATTTTATTATAAAATAATATTTCAAGATTTTCCTAAAGTGACCCTCACCTCTATTATAAAAGGGAACTTCCTATTCTCTTAATTTCACACCTCCAAAGCCTTTTGGCTCGGCCAAACTATACCCAAATATCCTCCCAACTTTCCTCCCTTCATCTAGATGCCTTCCTTTGATAAAAAATCCATCTTAGGGATCCCTTTTGATCAAATCCAAAGGAAGAACCCGAAGAATAGGTAAATCTTCCATCACCTCTTTCAAGTTCTTCTATTCTTCCACTTCCTATTTGTTAGTTGTTTACATTCTAAAATAATAAATCAAGTATATTCTATATAATTTGGTGTTATTATAAAAATGGTACAACGATATTCATTATACTATCCATCCTATGAATGACATGTCATCATACGTGTGTACGTACAGCTTATCATCTCCACGTCGTGGTGTAATTGTTATTCAATACATTATTATTTGGATGGGTATAATAATGATGTATAATTGAAGTAAATAATAAATATAACATTTTAATGATTTGGTATATATAAAATAACATTCAATTATATATGATTTCACCTTTAATTTAATGATATTGTCACTCATGTGTTCGTACGGATTTCTGTCTCCACGAACGTTATGAGATTCATTCCCCATCGTAATCATTTAAGAATAATATTTATTTTATGATTAAAAATAACATCTATGAACTTAATATAATTTTAGATATGAATAAAATACATCCTATCCATAACAAACATGGCTTATGTAACTGAGCATATAAATAAAAACGTATCATTTCACACCCGAAACGACGATAATACTAAATTATTATTAACAAACTAATATTAGAAGATCATATATGATATCACATTTATGTATATGGTTCTTTTATAATTTAATAAAAATGATTTAACTATTATATAGGAGGTTAACATACCCCTGACCAAAGAAAAGTACAAGGTAAGGGTTAATTCTTAAATCTCATTATTATCCGAGATTTTTTATGTGTAAGTTTTTATTGAGAAATATTTATTATCCATGTCCAGGTTTCATAAAAGATTTTTCAAAAGGATTATTTTTAAGGGACTATTTAAATAAAAAATCATTTAAAATATTTTTAATATTTATTCTTCTAAACCTTTCTATTAATTTTCATGTTTTCCAAATGAATTTAAGGATTTATTTATATGGACATGAATGTTTTAAAATGTTAATTCCTTTCAAAAGTTTTAAATTTGTATGGGACACTTTGATTCAAAAATATCTTTTAAATGACTTCATTTATAAATTTCGTGACTTTTAAAATGATTTCATAAAAAATGGATATTTCTCTCAAAGAGTTTTACTGATCATTTTCAACTATGTCAACATCTTTCACCGAATATTATTCTTGATCAAGGTTGATTTTTTATGATAAAAATATTCCATATTATATAGATTTTTTTTGATATGTTTGACTGTGGATGTGTTATTTTTATACCATTCATGGTTTACTGATAATGTTTTGACATTTCGTATGCTAGTTTTAATACGAATGTTTATGTTTTGTTTAATAGATTTCATATGGGGAGTACATTTGACATATTAAGTGATGGGTGAAGCACACTATAGCTCCTTGATGCATCGGTAAGTCTCATGAGACAAACTAGTGTCTTGGAATAAGGATTTGAAAAAAATCTTATTTGTAGTCTTGGAACAAGGCCTTGACTATGTGGTTATGAAGTATGGCATTATGAATTCCATCATTATCAAATTGGCTATTGATATTTCATATGATTATTCGACTAGTAGAATATCCATGTGAATAAGTAAATGGAATCATTTGATTTATATTTTCCATATTATGCTGAAGTTTAAGTTTAAAAGGCTTTTTTTAGTTTTATACATTGGCTTAAATGTTTTTTGTTATTTTTTAATGTTTCTGCTATATTGTTATCCTTACTGAGCATCTGAGATCACCCCTTTAGTATGTTTTATTTTCCTAGGATTACAATATGTGTATTATGATTGATAATAAGGGCTAAGCTAGGGGATTAATGGTGTTATTAAAGGATCATTTACGTTGTGTTTTATTTTCTAATGTGTAATGTAACATTCATGTATGTAATCTATTTTCCAAGTCTTCTAAATTGATCGGTCATTTGGGATTTGATCCCTTGTGATCATGCCAATGTATTAAAATAATGCACCAACTGTGGGTAACAGGGGTTAGGGCGTTACATGAAAGTCTAAGGGTAGCATCTAACAACATGGAAAGGAACCCATATTGAAATAATTTAATGTCACAAAGACATAATATATCATATGAATGCTTAATGTGTAATATAATAACTTTATCATTCCATTTTTAATCGAGCAGGTTTCATGCTAGTGTCATCATCCTGTGCGCTCTATGTATCTTTCTTTGACTTCTTGAAAATCAAATTTCTTATAGAACACCATGGACATGGATTTATTTGGGCTATATCATTTTCATTATAGGTGTTGAGATATCAACTTAAATTAAAGAATAGAAGGAAAAATCATTTCTCTCATTATTCTTTAATGCAATATTATTCATGATGAACCCAACGTATATGACATTACCATGAAAATATATTTTTAGGGTTTTTATCAATACATCAGAGTACGTGAATCATAATACTAATTAATAATAATCTTAATGTATGAGGATCAATATAAATATCCACAAATAGGAAAATCCAATTACCCATATAATTGTGAATTTCATACTTGCAGGTCTCACTATCATAATATCCTACACTGGATATTACCAAGGGTGTACACCATAAGAAGGAGCCTCAATGTATTATAAGTCGCCATCCATGATAGCATATACCATTTATTATCCCTCAAATGATATCATCCAGCAATATAAAATTTATTTAAGAATAATTTCATAGAACTTTTGGGTTCTCATCATAGTTGGGAACTGATATATCCTTTTAGTGTGATAATTACTCTTAACAAATTATCACATACTATGTTACACAGAAGAATAATCATGATGTCATGAGGAGTTTATTAATAATCAAAACTATGAATACATATTAGAATAAAGTACATTGAAGTTGTTTCTTGGGATTCAAATCCAACATCTTCATCATCTACAATATAACCATCACACATTCAACCTTAACAATTCTCTTCAAGAGCATTCCCCTAAGGGCATCAATTTGAATAATTATCATACTTTCAACATCTAAAACTTTTGACTATCGATAATCACTTAGAAATTCCATTATTATCATCCATTGTGTTAACTGAACATTTCACATTTCATTTGAATTTACTTTCTTTGTGTCCTTTTCCACACCCCAACCATATACCAGTTCCCATTGAGACATTCACTTTAATTCCTTTTACTACGTGCTTTACACGAGGAAAATTGAACTCTCTATCTTCTATGGTCACCATGAAACTCTATATTTCTCTTATAAGATGAGCCAATAAACTCACTAAAGTTTATATTATTGATCATATTATGAAATTGATGATTATGAATAATAAAAAGGTTTTTCCTTTTGACTCCCATTTCTTTTTCTTTCTCATGAGAAAGACAATTCCATTTTATATCACATTTACCATTAACATGAATCCTCTTGGTTCCATCCATGTCTAAAACCCAAAAAACGTAGTGTGAGAAACAATAATCATAGTGGGAAAGATCATAATAAAGATAAATCCTTTATAAAATTTCAATTTAAGACATATTATGTTTAATCCTAGGTTATTAAGGATCATTACCAAAACTCTAGGATTGTAACCTAGACTTTCCCATAGGGTTCTTACTAAGGTTTTCTAAACCTAGATTCCAAATGTTAGCTAAATACAACTCTGATTCCCATTATAAGGAAACATACATTCCATATATAGATATTACATCTAAATAAATGAATATTCATATTACAAAAAACCCACACCAAAACTGTATGGGTTCAGTGTCCTTGGAATCTTGGAAACAAAAAAAACTAGATTATAAGACATCTAAATCATCTATTTCTTATTCATTAATAACTATAACACTATTGAAATGTCATAATTAATATCTTTCTTCTCATCCTAGAGAAAATAATCATAACAAAACAGTGAACTCATATACTTAGTAATGGTAAAAAATGGAGATATCAACCATAACTTTAGCATAAGGGCATAAGAACATGAACACAGCATTTGAAAATTATACCCTACATATCAAGGATCTTAATCTTGGGTCATAGAATAAATAATAGAATTTAGTGATACAAGAATCATAAAATAATAAATGAACATAATCCTTCAGAGAATAACATTGACATGAAACATTAAATTGTGGAATACACAAAAACTTATAACATTGTGAACATATGTAAAAAGAAACAAGTTCACTAAACAAGTTAGGGACATGAAAATAGGTCATTGCATAAATTTATGGACATTAAACCAAGTCCATGAATAATCTTATCAACATGAAAGTTATGTTCATGCATAAACTTATATACATAAAAACAAGTTCCATGCAAAGAATTGTGAACATGAAATCAGGTTCACGCATAACATATTTACCTCATGAGTTATCAATATTTACTCATTGCATTAGAGGGAGAAATAGGTATCACCCATAAAATAATGAAAACTATACATATGTGTGCTATAAGAACATAAGTTATTCATCACATATAAACCCATGTAAATTAATGAGTTTCATAAACATTTTATCGTAACATAACTCATGGAAATGTAATGGGATTCATCAACATCATGTCATCATAAACATAAACCGACCATAAAAAGAATATGAATAGTATCCTTGAATCATAACTCTAGTAAATCATAAGTAACATCAAATTATGTTATCTAGGATGTAAAGTAACGATTTCTTAAAGTTTGAGTCATGTTTTTAAATTATTCTAGATAATTTATTAATTTATTAATTTTTATCTTTAAAATGATATTAAATGGATATTACTCAATAATACTTTGAATGTTTTTAATTAATATTTTTCTATATTATTTTATAATCCATTTTTTCTCTAAATAACTTATATATTAAGTGTGATTATTTTTTTTTTTTATATAAACAATATTTTATGAATTATATTATATAAAAATAAATATTAATATATTAATATATTAATATTATATTTTTAATGAAATATATATATATATATATATATATATATTATAAAATATATGTTTTACTAGCACTAAAAATAGTGGTTTTATCACTAATAAAAGATATACGTTTATCAGTGCTAAGAAAAGCGCTTTTAAAAGTAAACTTTATCCATGCTAAAAAAAGTGAAGATAAAGGGGGTACTTTTATCAATGATAAAAAAAGAACTAATAAAGGGTTACTTTTATCAGTACTTTTTTAGCACTGATAAAAGAAACCCCTTTTTGTGTCCATTTTTAGTGATAATAAAGGGTGGTTCTCTATAAGACTGAATCTATAAAAGTGATAATTTAACACATAAAATAATTTCATATGAAATTTCATTTTATTATTTATATATTGACCATGAAGATGTATTATATCTATTTTTGGGACATTTACTATGTAATATAATATTTGTGTCTTATTCTCATTCATATGGATATAAAAATATGAAATATTTTTTCATTTTTTGCACTCACAACAAAACAAAGGAATGATGATTCAATGTCATCATATTATAAAAATATAAAACACATGTTTTTTCTTAATTTATAGTGATCATAGTTTACATTTCACTTTAATCATAAAATTTTAAAAAAATATAAACACACATACTTCATAGATAACATTCAATAAAACTAGCTTATTAACATGTTCAGGAAAAAAACATAAAATTTTCATTAATTTTCAATATGTTGGATAAATAGATAAAATCTTGTATTCATTTTGGAAAAAAATATTTTATTTTAAATTTATTCCATAAATCCAATCTTGGGAAAATAATTTTGATGTATTTTATCCATGTAAAATATATTTTTCATACAATATTAAAATATCTAACTATAAATAATTTATTAATATTTTATTAAAACTATTTTATCCAACATTAGGCAAATCATTTTTTTCATTTTATAAAGCCGGCTTAGGGGTGTCTGGTGCCCAACAAATAATGCCAATGAAAATCAAAACAAGAAGGAAAACTGATCAACACAGAGTTAGACATCATAATAACCATAGTCATCACCACACCTCAAACTGGACTCCTCTTCTCGAGTAGCTGATTCCCACTCCAGGTTTCTCAAAAAACCCACACTTTGAACGTTATTCCTAAACTGTTCCAGATCATCCATATCTGGTGATGTCTTCTTAATCCCGCTGCCCTTATTGACCGCAAGAACCACTTGGTTATTCCTTTTTGAAGTGGACCTGGTCCATATTGGTTGTGGGAGATCTGAATAGTCTTTTCATGGTCTCCTTATTGAAGTTGCAGCCAAAGGTCCTTCACCTACAGCCTCTTTCTGATTCCCATTTTGAACAATATCACTGAATGAACGGCCAACCAGGGTACTCGAGATCTTATTTCATCCCTTAGAGTTATCCTTTCCCTCCCCATGCTGTTCAACATTTCTTCCCCACCTTTGATCTGGTGTGTTATTCTCCCTCAAAGGAAGATGCTCATCCTCCATAGAAATATTCTCCACAACCATGGTATGTGCCTCCATCCCAAAAAATCCACCCTAAAAATCTCTTGGTCTATGATCCATACCTTCCACTAAAGTGTAGCTCCTGGCCATCTTGGGATTTCCTTCCATATTCAGGACAACTGGATCCTACCCCATTCCTTCAACAGGTTGAACCTCCACAATCTCTCTTCCATTCCAAGACTGTTCAATCCCCATGTCTTCAGCCTGCTGATTTTTTTGGACCACCACCTCACCCCCCTCCCTGGAATATCCTCCACCTCCATTTCTTCAGCCAACATGTCCTCAGACAGTCCATTAAACCTGTTTCTCAATGAAATAAAAGGTACAACCAACAGATCCAGACGTATGGAATTCTTATCACCAGTCTTGACAACCACCACTTCTATGTTCAAAACCCTTTTGATCCCAGCCTGTTCTAAACTCATACCAACCATTAAACTAGAATATTTTCAAACTTCCTGCAAGGAATCCTTACTAGACCATGTTGTTTTACTCTCGATAACCAAACCAGACACACAAGAGACCCTCCCTCTATCAATAGGTCCTGCCAAATTCATGTCCCTGCCCATCTCCAAGCCAGCCCCCAATGCTTTGCTTCTATCATCATCACCAGTGATCACAGGAACACATTTCCCCTTACTGCAATCCTCCCTCAACCATGCTGGATGTCCACTTCAGAATACCTGAACCGAGTGGCCCAATCTCTTGCAAGAACCACAAAACTCGGTCAAATTCTCATAGATAACCCTCTCCTTAGAACAGTATTCTTCTCTAACAGTGATCCAAATGAAATCAAATGGGATGCGAGATGAATCAACTTCAACACATACCCGAGGATTCACCAGATGGAAAATTGTCTCAGTGCGGCTATCAGAACAAAGAAATCGACACACCAAATTCCCCAACATGCGGATAATCAAAGTATTTTGAAATGGAAATAGAAGCTTAGGAAAACTTACCCAAACCACCATGGAAGGAAAGTCATGATTCATAGGGAGGTCAAAGGACCACTGAAGATGCAGGAGGCGATATCCATTGAAGTCACGCGGAGACCTCGACCACACAAGAATAAGATATGCCTCTATCTCAAACTAAATCATGATTTGTTTACTATCGAGCAATCCAACCACCACTCGTTCCTGCAGATCCCATGACCCGAAGAAAAAATTGTCAAAGGCATCAACTGTAAGCCTATTTTGTTTGAATCGGGCCACCAGGGTAAGATTCAACAAGCCTGAAGCTTTAGAAAACTCATAAGGGGAAAGATGAAGATTTGGAACCCCATCAACTAAATCAGGAACCTTAGGGTTTAACACAGCTTTCGGAAAGGGAGGAATAAAATCTGGGTTGGAGAAAGGCCGGAAGAACCTTTCTCTCTTATGCAACAATGATTCCCCCTCCCCCACCAATGGGGGAGGAGCCGGTGTGGAGTTCATCATCGTCGCCATAGGGGGTGGAGCATCGAGGGTTCCTCAGAAGACGATCAATCTCAACTATAATAGCCCACATTTATGGTTGGATATGTTCCCCATTTGGTTATCTTTTATTGATTTACCAGAATATTATTCTATTAATACATGATTTAACCCTTTATCCTCAAAAAAGTATAATGATATTTCTTGGACATATTTTAATTTCATTATCATGTATGTTTTTTTATTATACCTAATAAATATGGTCAGATAGATCTCTAAAAAATGGAAATTAAATATTTTTACACCCACATTATATTAAATATTTATATTTTTAAAATATATTTTATTTTAATAATAGTTGGTTCAACCATGGTTCAAAATAGAACCTTTAACTAGTGCCCTACTTGTTTTGAGCTACAATTTTGATAATATTGAATCATAAAAAAATATCTTCAAATATATTTTCTGAATATAATTGGTTTCAACAGACAAATAAGAAGATAATCATATAAAAATAACCATCATTTCTAGAAAATTAAAACAAAAGAGAATATATTATAATGATTAAACTTTCTGAAAAAAGTGTATTAAAATTAAAAATAAGGGTAGTTTTGGAAACAATCATTATTTAAAAATACATAAATCCTGATAAATATTTTACTACCTATAGATTCATCTAAATAATTTTGGAAAAAAATAATAAGTAAATTGGGTAACTAAATATTAATACAAGTACAAAGATAAATAGATAGGGTTAGAGCACTGATCTTAGGATTAAATTAATTACTATTATTTTATTAATTATATATTTTTAAATAATAGTTATATGATAAAATATTTTTTTATATTTTTATTTTACAAAATATTAGATTTATAAATGGGTTTTAATCAAAAATCTATTAAATTAATTATTATTAATTTGTTAAATATGTATTTAAGGATATTTTATTAAATATATTATTTAATTTTACATCTATTCAATTTAAATTTAAAAATGAAATTTTAGGATTTAAATTATAAATAAATATTTAAATGGTTGACATAGTTAAACATGTATTTCAAAATGTAATAGGATATGATTCATATAATACATTTAAAAAAATATGATGGTTATAAATGGGGTGGAGTTTAAAAATACAATTAATGGATGAATATAATTTTATATGATTACATTTGATACATGTTTTAAAAAAATGATAAATGGAGTAATTGAGAAGGGACTTGGTTTTCTGTGTTATTGTGAATAGGATAGAAATGAATGAGCATGAATAGAGATAGATATGATGTAAATAGTTTGGTTATTAGAGTGCCCTGACATTATACAAACCCTTCCTTTTTCCCTTAAATATAATGTTTCTATTACTTTGAAAAAACATAAACCAAAAACAAATTTATTTAATCCCAATTTTGAAATTGTCATTTTAAAAACCTTATCAATGATAAAAAATAGGATGAATGGGAAAATCACATCACTCTAAACTATTCCACTATAATAGATGAGGACTTTAACAATGTTAAAAAGGGACTTTTTCAGCTTAAAAAACACTCACTACCTAAATGTCATTAAATTGCTAAGCCATTATCTGCACTAGAAAAAGCACTGATAAAGGTCCTCTTTATCAGCATTAAAATGCGACGATAGAATGTTCCTTTATCAACATTTTTTAGCGCTGATAAAAGATACTTTTATCAGGGATTTATTTTTAGCGATGATAATGCTAGGATTTATCATCACTTTATTTTAAGCATAGATAAAGAAACCTTTTACCAATGTTTTTTAATACTAATAAAGGGGGACATTATCAGAACTTTTTTTGGCTCTCATAAAAATCCATATAAGTTACCACACACGCACCCCTACATCATCCATGTAGAAGCCCCTTATAATATAACTCAATTGGAATATATAAAAAATAATAGAAATTTATCGAAAAAAGGATTAGTATTCTAATATCACATTAATTTTTCTGCCATTTCAATTCAAAATTTATGTACCAAATACTTACATTGATGTCATATTTACATTCAATCAAAAAATTTACAACCTATATACAAAATCCAAAATAATAAAATTTCCAACAACCAGCCTCTATAAAAAATCATGAACCTGTATGAAATACTATGATAAATTTAGTAACAATAAATAAAAAAATATACAAACTATAATATTAATTTTAAATAATCCACATATGATAAATTATATTATCAGATTGACTTGTGTTCAATTCCTATACTTCAAAAATGAATTATTAATCATTTAACTAATTTTTAAAATTAATTCAAATTTGTTTCCTAGGTTTTGGATTTGTGATCCCTGTTTTAATGTAAAATTTAACATTTATATTCAAAACAAGGACATTAACTCACACCGACAACATCGTGTGACGAATTGACAGGCAATCTATTCCAACATGTCACAAATCAGTTAGGGAACATTTTAATAAATTTTGAAAATAATTCATGTTTGTTTCCTTGGATTTGGCTATGCGACATGCATTTTAAACTAAAATAAAACTTTTATATTTTAAACACACACTTTGAGTCATACCAACCACATTGTCTGTTGGATTTATGTGAGGTTAATTCAAACTGTTCACAACTAAATTATAAATATTTATCATATGGTTTGAAAACAATTTGATCTTATTTATACTTTTTGGCTAGTGATGCTCCTTTGAATCTAAAATTATATATACTTTTATATTGAAAACAGCCACTTTTATTCATATCAGCTACATCGTGCGTTGTATTGATGTGTAGTTGATTCCTATATCTCACAAATAAATTATGGAATATTTTACAAACGTTTGAAAACCATCCGATTGTGTTTTCTTAGTTTTGGCTACGTACTACAAATTTTAATCTAAAATTGAACTTTTATTTATAAAATAAACATTTCGAGTCATACCAACCACCTCACATGTTATATTTATGTGTAGTCAATTCATATACATCAAAAATGAATTATTGATCATTTTCCGAAAGACTGAATATAATTCATTCTTGTTTGCTCATTTTTTACTAGAAGCATGCGTTTTAAAGTAAAACGATACTTTAATATTGAAAAAATGTATTTTAAATGATACCATCCACATTAAGTGTTATATTTATTTTCAGTCGATTCCTATACATCACAAATTAATTATAGATCATATTTCCAATGTTTTGAAAATAATCCGAACTTGTTTTATCAATTTTGGTTATGTGATGCATGTTTTAATCTAAAATGAAACTTTTATATTGAAAACACACACTTTGAGTCATACCAGTCACATTTTGTGTAAAATTGACATGTGGTCAATCATTATACATCATAAGTGAATTATGGTTCATTATCCAATATTTTGAAAACAATTTGAGCTTGTTTTCTTATTTTAGGACAGTGATGCATGTTTTAAAATAAAATGAAACTTTTATATTAAAAACACAAACTTTGAGTCATACCTATACATCATGTGTCATATTGATGTACAATTGATTCCTACACATAAAAAATTAACAATGGATTGTCTTCTTAATGTTTGAAAAAAATTGGGCTCATTTGTTCGATTTTGACAATGTGATGCGTGTTTTAATAAACTTAAACTTATATTTAAAACAAACACATGGAGTCATAACCACCACATCGTGTGTCAGATTGATGTTTAGTCAAATCTTACATGTCAGAAATAAATTATGGATTGTTTTCCAAAATTTTGAAAAGAATCCAAGCCTGTTTTTTTTGGTTTTGGCTAGGTGATTCACACATTAATCTAAAATGACAGTTATATGGAAAACACACACTTCAATACATTACAACCCCTTCATGTATTGTATTTATATGATTTTGATTCATACACATCATAAATGAAATATGAATCATTTTCCTATTGTCTGAAAATAACCTATGATCGTTTTTTCAGTTTTGGCTATGTGACATGCGTCTTGAACTATAATGACACTTCTATATTGAAAACATTAAATTTAAGTCATACCTACCAAATTGTTTTTAAAATTGAAATTAAGTCAATTATGACACATCACAAATAAAATATGGATAATTGTCCAATTTTTTTAAAACAATTTAATCTTGAATTCTCTGTTTTGGCCATGTGAAGCATGTTTTAAAGGCTTTGGTACCTTTAAAAATAGTTTACCAAGTCATTAGAAATACATCAAACATTATATTGATGTGTTTTATAGGAATAAACTTCAAAAATAACTCATTATTGTTTTTCTCATTATTTCATGTCAATTTGAGGCCATTTTATATTATTTTTAATATTTTATATACGTTTAGTGCTTTAAAATACTAAAAAAGAATTTACAGAAATCTCAGAAAAACCCTAAATTGGAATTACATGTCATCAGTTCCTAAAATTTAAAAATAAATCTTTGATCATTATTATAGAGACCCTCTCTTTACATACATTAACCTGACAATACTTTTTTGGAATACATAAAACATTACACAAAAAACGCCTGAAGACCGTAGTATTCTAGTGCATTTGAAAGCATGGAAACATAAAAACTAGTACATAAGTGAACTAAATAATCTCCCACTAGGTTCTCCATAACAATAATCCTTCTTGTAAACAACAAACATAATAAATATATTCATAAATTGGGTGAAATGATACATAAAAAGGGGTGATCTCAGATACTCAATATGGTTAAAAAAGGAATATATGTTAACATAATCAAGAGAATAAGGTTATAAGAACATAATCATGAAATTATAAGATCATACCATGCATATCAAATATCATAAAAAGGATCATGGAAAACAGATTGATAGTTCATAAGACATTAATCCTAAATAAATAAAGAACATGATCCATGAAAGCATAAAATAGGAATAAAACATGGAATTATGGGAGAAATGTAATCATATAATAATGATTCCCATGGTAGTCAGGCATCACTACCAAGGAAATCTTGGTAGAATGGGTTGACTTAACATACATATTGGTATTCATGGTTCACTCCAACGACCATCTTAGTGGAAGAATTCCCTTTTGTCTATCTCATGAGATGTAAATATTTACCCAATCCATTGGATGGAGATGTTGGTTCCACCCATCTCATAATGAAATCATATATACATGTACAAAAATATCATAAATAATCATATAATATCCAATGAAATGAAATGGGTATCATAAACATGTAATCATATCATAAACTTTGGACAAGATACTACTTTCATAATCATTTAATAAGTGTAGAAACTATGAAAAGAAAAGTATTCATAAGCATATAACCCATGAAAAAGAAATGGGTTTTGTAAACATAATTCCATAAAATGAAAAACATTCAGAGAAATAATATGAATGGATACTTTGTATTATTTCCATGAAAGGCATGGTAAACACCAATGGATGTAGTCATAGATGAGAAATAATTTGTAAAGGAACTTTAAAGTCATTTATTGAGGAAAACATCCTTTATTCTTGGAAAATGTTTTCTTTTAAAAAAAATGTTGTGGAATATTAAAAGAAAAAATTTTCATTAAAAACAACTTGAAAAATTATAATATAATCCCCAAGGCATCATGAATTCATGAAATAAAAAAAAATTTGTTCATGTCGTATAAGTTAAAAAGAAACATTCTTCTCCATCTTTTGTTGGAAAATTCCAAAAGTGTCTCGTTAAGAAAATGACAAAATATTCCTTGTAAACTGTTTAAAAAAAAGCAACATATTGGTAAAAACTACATTAAAAAATAGTATAATAATATTACTAATATTTTCAAATACATTTTTATGAAACATGAACATGGATGAATAGTACCTCCCAGAAGATACTTAGGTATTGACAATCCTTATAATAATGAGATTATGGAATTAACCCTTACCATAGGTATGACTTCCTTCATATGTATATGAAACTATTATATAATGGATTAAAATTTTTATTAACTTATTCTAGAAAATTATTCAAATTATATCATGTACTATCATATTATCACCCATTACTTATATTTCATTATTACTCTTCTTTTGGGTGTTAACTGCTTCTTTTTCATATGCATGTTTTTCCATCAAAGTCATAGTGTATTCTGATATGATATAGTTATTTCATTTAAATAAGAATATTAAGGTAATATGAAACATATCTATTCACTATATACATTTATATAATCATTATTTATTGGTAATCATGGGTAATGAATCACATTGCGTCATGGAGATCGTAGGTCGTACGTACGCACGAGCGGCGATATTATTACTTTAATTGTGAAATGGTATTCGATTGGATGGTATATTTTTTGTTCTTTAAACAATATCAATTTAAAATTATTATATATATTCATTATTGACATCATTATACACATACAAGTAAAGTGGTAATGAAATTTATATTACACGATGATGTGGAGATGGTAGGTCGAAAGTTTGCACGTGTTGTGATTTCATTTTTCAATGGATGGATAAAAGGTGGAATATGGTTTTTTCATAATCATAACAACATATTAGTGTACATTGGATACTATATTTAATAATTTATAATGTAAAAATATATTAAGAGGAAGTATAATAATAAATATTGTTGAGAGAGTCGGTAAAATAGATTACCTTTTTTTCACTGAACTCTCTCTATATATTCTCTTAGGGATACCAGAGTTAGTCTTTTTTGATGACCAAAACTTCCAGAACATGGGTAAATATGTTGGGAGGATAAATGGGTAGGTTTTGGTCTAGCTAGAAGGCTTATGTTGTTGTTTGGAATTGTGGTAGGAGGTTCCTTTTTATAAGATATGGGAGAAGCAATCTTAGAAACTCTCAAAATATTAAATTAATATAAATTGATTTTTAAATTCAAATAGATCAAAAGTGAGTTATTTAAAAGATAAGATGAGTATGGGTTTAAATTATCTCATCCAGTTATTTTTAGACATGTTTAGGTCACAATAGTTACCTTATCACTTGGATTTGACCCTTAGTTAAACCCTTTAACTTTTACCATCACAACTTGGCCTTTTGAACTTTAGGGTTAATATAGTTTCTATAAAATGAAAAAAAACACCAACGAGATCATTGATGAAAATTTTAACATTATTATTGTTATATGGAATAATTATATACATTTATGAATTTTATATCATTTAATATAATATTATTTATTTTAAAGTATCATTTGTGTAAATTTTGATACTATTCAATATCTGTATTCTTAAAGATATCCTAACAAAATGATAACATCGGACCAACACTTATACAATAAAACTCACATATCAAATATATAAATAAATTTTTTTAAGTCATTAATCATGATAAATTATATTTATTTTAATATTTTAAATATAATTTAATTTATATTTCAATTAATTGAACAATTACCGCATCATCATTATACAAGCCTTTAATTAAAATATTTATTCTACAAAAAAATAATTTATCATGATGAAGATAAATTTATTATTTTTCAAATGAATATTTAATGTTGAATTTACCTTCTTTATAAACCAATATTAAAAATTATTGACTTATTAAAAATATGAATATGAAATTTTAACATATTTTTAAATAAAATATAATAATTTTCATATTCTCACACAAGTGTCCTAAAAAGAATATAATTTCGAATTAAGGTTGATTTTAGTAAAAATACATTCATCCAACAAAATTAAGATATGTTTTAAGGAAATATTATAATATTATAATATTATTTTTAACTTTAATTACCTCATTTACCCTGAACCGTTGAAAATAAAAATTTACTAAAATTAATATTAATTTTTCACAAAAACAAAAGAAAAATATTTTCATAATTTAAAAACGTTGATTCCAAACATATAATATATTCTTAGAAATTCAAAATATAGATGTTTCGGTAATTAATTTTAAATTAATCTGTTTGAAGGGGCTAGAAAATGTGTTATTAATGTTAAAACATGCAAAATACTGAAACGTTTTTATATTTAAATTCAATGAAAAGTTTTATTCAAATGATCAAAAATATATGAAATGACAAAAATTTAATATAACTAAACTTTAAAATCATTCAAAAATATAATTTAACACTATAAATTATTTCCATGAAAATGTTGTTTTGAATTAAAATTTAGTATTTTTTTACTAATCATCAAAACATGAAACTTATTAGAAAAATTACAAAATTTCTGTAAAAGTAAATTTATATATCCCTATTTAAAATAAGAAGTTTATTTTATCAAAAATAATACAAAAAATTTCAATATTTGGATTTAAAATGGGTTCACCATTAATAGGCGATAAATTTTATTTTTGTAAAATTTTGGTTTTTATGCATAAAATTGTGTTGTTTCTTATATTATGCCTCTAAAATTTGTTTAATGAATATAGAATATATTTAATTGAATATATATATATAATTCATTAATTTAATTCTCTAATAATAATTAATTTAATTTATTAACACAAAATGTCTTTGGGATCATAAAAATAAAAATATTTTATTATATTTAATTGGTATATATTTTCATATCTAATTAATTAGTAACTAATGAATTCACATTTTCATAAGTTAGTTAGTACTATTCATACCCAATAATTTAATAGCCAGTTTATTATCTTATTTATATAAATATAAAATGTTATTTCATGGAAACTCGATGTTGTGTGTGGCATAAGTCAAACCGGTGTTTCATTTAGCATATTCCATGTTAGTGACATATGAAAGGAATGCTTCATTTAGTTAAATGAAATACATCATTGAAAATTAATTTATTCACAAAAAAAAGATCACAAAAACTTGAGTTGTTACATTCTACCCCCTTATGATTAATTACACCCTCAAAATTCATATTTCTGATTAAAAAAAATGGGAATAGTTATGCCTCATCATATCTTCATTTCCCAAATAGCTTTCTTTAAATGTGATTTCTCCAAAAAAACTGTTAGGAGGTGAGCGGCCTTCTTTCAGAGAAATTTCCTTGTACGATCCATAATTTCAAATGGTTATTCTCTCTAAAAGATATCATTCTCCAACTATATAACCTATGAGTTTAGTACATGTGATGCTTCAGGTATGTACTTCCTTAAGAGAGATACAGGAAACACATCACAGAACCGAGAGATATTTTAAGTAACTTCCAAGTGATAGGTTATTGTCCCGATATGATCAATAATTTCAAGGGGACCAATATATCTAGGGATTTATTTCCCTTTCTTCATGAATATCATAATGGTATTCCATGGAGAAATTCATATAAATACCTTCTCAACAAATTTAAATTATATATCTCTCCATAGGTTATCATTATAACTTTTTTGCCAATTTTTTGTTGCATTTATATGTTGATGAATTGTTCTAACCCTCTCATCCATTTCTTCAGCAATATCAGGCCCCAATAGATTTATTTCTCCAACTTCATCCTGGTATATTGGAGCTGTAAATTTCATTCCCCATAGGGATTTATTAGGAGACATCTGAATGCTTGAGTGAAGAATATTATTTTAAGAAAACACAAATAGAAGAATTTTTTCATACCAACCATCTTTGAAATCCTGAGAAAAACATCTCAACATATCCTATAGGGTTTTAATTGTTATTTCAAATTTGAAATCTATTTGAGGATGATAAGTAGTGATGAAACTCAATTACATATCTTGTGCTTATGGAATACATTTCTAGAATTTTGAGGAAAATCTTGGTTCCTGATCAGATACAATAGAATTTGGTACTCCGTTAAACCGTAGCAGTTCCTAAATCTATATATTGGAAGGTTTATAGAGATATAAGTGTTCTTTAATAGTATATAAGTGTACTAATATAGTATGTTGATCGACTACCACCCATATATAATTAAACTCTTTAGAGGTTTTGGGGTTTCCAAGGATAAAATCCATGGTGATATTCTCCCATTTTCATACTCATATAGGTAATGAATGAAAAACCCCCTAAAATTTTTATCTTTTGTCCTAAAATTGCTGGAACACCAAGTACCAACATACAAACATTCTAATATCTCTCTTCATTACATCCCACTAGAAGTATTCTTTCAGGTCCTAATACAAATGTAAACTTCCCATATGAATTGATAATTAAGATCTATGGGATTCCTCTAATAGGTCCCTCATCAAATATGGTATAAAAGGAATAAATGAATGGTTCTTAAACCATATCATTCCATCCTGATACTGGTTAAACTCAAGAACATTTATAAATATCTATTACAGATCCATACCTTCCTTTTGTGCCTATTTAATCGTTACAATGTTTGAGGGTTGAAAATTCAACTGAGAAAGATATGGTTTTACCCATCCATCAGTATTTCCACGTCTATAATTTGCAAATTTAGAAATTTTGGATCATTTGATATACTTATCATGGAAAAGATATCGTCATCACTTCGACTTAAAGCATCACCCCTTGTTTTCTTTCCTAGGGTGGTAATTTGTTGAGAAGTCATAATCCTTTATCATCCCTAACCATATTCTCTGGAGCATGTTCAACTCCTTCTATGTGAAAATTCAACTCCTTATCTTTGATGCCAAAATTACTACAGCTAACTCCAAATCCCGAGTTGGGTAACTTTTCTAATGAATCTTAAACTATCATGTGACATAAGAAATAAACTTTTAGTTTTTCATAAAAACACATACCAATCCTTACTTGGATGCATTACTATAGATTAAAAAACCATCACCACTATAGGGCAATGTAATAACATGTATGTTGACTAAGATTATCATTAGTTCCTTGAAATTTTATATAAATTCATCTTTCTAGAAGAACTTTGCACCCTTTTGAGTCAACTTTTTCAGAGTATTTGATAGTTATTATAAATTCTATACAAACCGTTGATAATATATAGCTAAAACGGAAAATATATAGATATCACTCACAATGGTTGGTCTACACCAACATTCAATATCCTATATCATTGATGGATCTATTGTTATACCCTTTCTTGAGATTATGTGACCCAAAAAAGAAACCATTTGTATAAAAAATTAACACATTGTAAATTTTTCATATAGCTTCCCCTTCCATAGGGTCTTTAGAACAATTCTAATGTGTTCTTTATAATATTCCTTTCTCTTAGAATAGATATGAATATCATCTATAAAGACTACAAAAAACTGATCAAGGTAATCTATAATGACATTATTCATCAAATCCATGAAGATATAAAGGTAATTAGTAAGAACAAAATGCATTACTATATATTCTTACTGACCATACCTTGTACAAAATGCCATATTCAGTATATCCTCCTTTTTGACCCTAAATTGATGATATTCCGAATAAGGATCAATCTTGTAAAAGTATTGTGTTCCTCATAGTTGATCAAATAGAACATCAATATCCAAAGTGTATAATTTTTCTTTATCTTGATATTGTTCAACTTCTAATAATCAATGAAGGGTTTCATTGATCCAATTTTCCAGTTCACAAAAGAACCAGTGCACCCCAAGGTGACACACTTGTCCTAATGAATCAATTGTTATGGTTTTCTTGGAGTTTCTTATTCAATTACTGCAATATAGTTAGGGACATTTTATAAGGAGTCTTTGAAATCTGTGTAGAACAAGGTATTATCTCTATAGAGAACTCCACTTCACATTTTTGTGGAAGAATAAGAAATTCTTCCAGAAATACATCCAAAAAATCAAGAATAATAGTAATATCATTGATTCTAATTATTTTCCCAACCATTTGCGATGAACGACAATTTTTAATGGGAATTTATACCCACACACTGGATGTAATATTCATATAAAGTTCATATCTATCATCACATTGATAAAAAATCATAGGTTGGTTAGAAACATCAAATGTAACTTCCCTTTCTTGAAAATCGATGTTGGATTTATATGGATAAATCCATTCCTTGCCTAAGATGACATCAAATTCAACTAGAGTAGGAATGTCAATGTTTTCATGATACACATTACCACAAACTTCAACCAAAGATGAATCATAGACTTGAGATTCCATCATCGTACCATTATGTGTTTGAAATGATAATTCTATATCTAATCATTTGGGTGGAATCTTAACACCCATTAAAAAATTCATTAGATACGAAAGAGTGGGTAGTTCTATAATTAGTCAAGACATTAGAAATTATTGAGTGGATGGTAAGTGTACCTTTCACCACATCACTATCATATCCCTCTTCAGAAATAATGATTATATGAGATTTTCCCTTGTAGCTAGGAATAAAATATTGTTGAAGTCAATCATTATCACCATCCATTGGGATTGGAAACTGGTTAGTATAATTAACATTCTCCTTACACTTGAGGCAAATAAGCATGGGTGGTGCATTTTGTGCCAATTTCTCTCAAGTCAAACCATTAGATAAATGTTTTCAACCACTTAAGAAATAAAAAGCTCTTTGACCTTGCTTTTTATACATAAAAAATTTATTATGGCCCTTAAGATAATTTCCTCATGCTTATTTACACGATTAGAGCATGGAGGAATGATTATATTATTCTCTTCATGGTTTTTAGATTTTCTTTAAAAATACATCTTCCTATTCTTGTCAAAACTATGAGATGGGTATATAACTTGATCCCCCACATCATCCTTGATTTCAAAATTCACAATATCTTTGTATCTACTAAAGTCTCTAAAGGCCAACACCATTTTGAGACATAGATTTAATCCACTGAAGAACCTATTGACTTTACTTTCTGGTTGAATGATAATTCTGGAAGTGTGCCTTGTAAGTCTCATGAAATTAGCCTCATAGGTGCCAATAGATTCATCATCCCTTATATTCAACTCAAGGAAATATTTCTACAACATAGTATGATGAATCCTAGGAAAGTAATTATAGAAAAATAAGTTCTTGAACTCAACCCAATCCATGGATTCAATTTTATCTTGCTACGTTGTATTCTTAATTAGATTCCACCACTAACATGATTTACCTTATCATTAATAAACAACTATAATAAAATTATCATGCTCTAAACACATAAGAACGAATAATATCTTTTTATTATTACTAATCCATTATTCAGTAACAAGTGGATCAGAAGACCCACTGAAAGAAGGGTGATATTTCCTCTTGAAAGTCCCAATAGAAATTTTTTCCATACTTTGTTCATTTGTATGTTCACCATGATTCATAGCTTGATAAAGATTTGATAGTATAACGACAAGATTTTTCATTTCATGTCTCATAGTATTCAGTTGCTCCGGAAGAAAATCATTTCATTTTCCACTACAATCACCATTAACAGGGTTCCTTCATGTTCTATCTATTGAAAAAAAAATATAAAAGTGTAAGAAACATTTATAATAATAGGGAAACACATAATCAGGAAAAGAAACTTATAATATGTCAAAATTAAGATACCTTATTTATTCTATAACAATATAGGTTTATCCTATGTTATTTATAGCCAAAATATATTTAAACCATTCTTTATATTTTGTGAAGAGATTATGAATTCCCAATTAATATCCCTCAGTAGTTTCAAACTAGGTGTGCATCAAGGTATTTTGTCGTATACCAGGTTATGCCAAGTCAAACGTGATCCAACTTGTAAGAGTTGTTACCCATAGGTATAACTTTGTCAAATCCACATCCTCTTTTAGTATCCAAACATGGTTGTATTTCTAGTAAACCACTCACTCTATCCTTTACCAAAATTCCATGATAATTTTATATACTTTTATTTATCCTTATATTTTTCCCTAGACATATCCTTAGAGTTCACACTAAGGTTTTCTCATCCTAGTTTCCAAAGGTTAACTAAAATTTTCTCTAATACAAAATATAGAAACCATCACTTTAAATACATTGACATTACATTAATTTTTCATAATACTTAATACATGCAACAAATAAATTCCCAAAGACCATATTATTATAGTGCCTTTTGAAACATAGAAACATAAACATTGATATATAAATAAACTATATTATCTCTAACTAGGTTCTTCTTGACTAACACCTCTCTTAGAAACATAAAACTTAATACATATCTTCATAATATGGCTAAAAATCATAAAAATGGGGAGTTCAGATTCTCAGTAAGGGTAAAAAATAGTGATATGTAAACATAACCATGAGCATAAGGGTATAAGAATGTGATCATGAAATTATAAGATCATATCTTGATAATAAAAGATCATAAACTAGATCATGGAATAAATATTGATAGTTCATAAGAGATGAATAAAAAATAAATAAAGAATATGGTCTATGAAAGCATAACATAGGAATAAAACATGGAATTGTGTTGGATATATACACATATAATAATGATTTACAGGGTAGTAAATTCATCACTACCAAGGTAATATTGGTAGTATAGGTTCACTTCCCATACCGTTATTGTAGTCGTGGTTCACTCCCATGAACATATTATTAGACAAAGTACATTATGTTTATCTCATGAGATATAAATCATTACCCAATGCATCGGAGGGATATATAGTTCCCACCCATATCATAATAAGAACATAAATATATATTACAAAAGATCATAAATAATCACAACATAACCCATGAAACGAAATGGGTGTCATAAACATGTAATCATTTCATAACATGTTGAAAAGGGACATGTTTCATAATCATTTTATCAAATCACAAATCATGAAAATAGGTGGGTTTCATAAGCTTATAACCTGTGAAAAATAAATGGATTTTGCAAAAAAAATTCCATAAAACATAAAATATTTAGAGAAAGAATATGAATGGGTTATTTTGTATTATTTTAAATAAACGCATGAGTAACACAAATGGATGTCATCTTAGATGGGAAATAATTTGAAATGCTATTTTAAAAACATTTCTTGAAAAAAATATACTTTCTTTTTGGAAAATGTTTTCTTTTATAAAAATGCCCTAAAATATTAAAATAAAACATTTTAATTAAAAATAAACATGCATTATTATAAGGTAATCCTCAAGGAATAATGAAATAATGAAATAGAAAAAATCTCTTCATGAAATATAAGTTTAAAAGAAACATTCTTCTCATACTTTTTCCAGAAAAGTCAAAAAGTACATTGTAATGAAAATGACAAAAGATTCCTTTACAACAAATAAAATAAAGTTATAAATGGGTTAAAAATAAATTAAAAATATATTATTATAATAGTAATAATATTTTCAAATTAATTTTTGTGAAATAATAACATGGATGATAAATTTTCCCAACAGATACTTACATATAATCAATCACAATAATAATGAGATTGTGGAATTAACTCTTACATTAGGTAACATTTCCTTTATACGTATCTGAAACTACTTTTTAATGGATTAAATAATTTTATTAACTTTTTATAGAACCATATTCATATAATATCATATATGATCATATTAACACATATTAGTTAATAATAATTCATTGTCACTATTCTTTTGAGTGTTAACTACTTCCTTTTCTGATGTATGTTTTGTCATATAAGTCTCAGTTTATGCGGATAGGATATAGTTAATTTATTTAAATATAATAATAAGGTAACATATCATATATTTTATCATTATATACCTTTATATAATCATTGTTTATTGGTGATCATGTTGAATGAATCACATCGCGTCCTAGAGACGGTAGGTCGTACCAACGCATGAGTGACGATATTGTTCCCTTAATTTTGAAATGGTATGGGACTGGATGGTATATTTTTTTATATAATCAATATCATGTTATAATTATAATATATATTAATTATTTCCATCATTATAACAATACAATTAAATTGGTAATGAAATAAAAATTACCCCACGACATAGATACAATAGTTTGTACGTACGCAAGCATTATGATTTCATTTTTCATAGGATGGATAAAAGGTGAAATATGGTTTTTACATACTCATAATAAAATCTCATTATATTGGTGATACATAAATTATTAATTTATAATGGAAAAAAACATGAAAAAAATGTATAAGGATAAATAATTTTGAGAGATTCGGTAAAGGACACTACCTCTTCTTTGATGAACTCCGTATAGAACTTCTCTTAGGGACACTAGAGTTTTTTTTATAATCCCATCATAATAAGAAAATAAATAAGGATGTTATGAAGAGAAATGTTCAAGGTTTTTTGGATCTATAAGGCTTAATGTGATGTAAGTAAGTGTGGAATGAAGTTCCTTTTTATAAGAGATGGGTGGGGCACTCTTGAAAACTCATAAAATATTTAATTAATATAAATTAATTTTCAACGTTAAATAGATAAAAAATTAATTATTTATATTATAAGACGATTATTGGTCTAAATAATCTCAAAAATTATTTTTATACATGTTTGTGTCACAATGATGACCTTATCTATTTGCTTTAACCCTTAGTTAAACCCTTCAACTTTTACGTCGACAACTTGGCTTTCTGTACTTTAGGGTTAATATAGTTAGTATAAAATAACAAAAGAACCCCAAATGGATCATTGATTACTTTTATTACACTATTGTATTTATTTTTATTAATTATACATTTTTATAAACTTTATATCATTTAATAAAATATTATTTACTTTAAATTATCATTTTTGTCGATTTTGATACTATTCAATATTGTTCTTTTTAAAAACATTTTAACAACATGATAACGTCAAAAAAACACTTCTAATATAACAATAAAATATAAATTATATATATAAAATTATTTTATGTAATTAATTATGTCATTTTTTAGATTCTTAATATTTTTAATATAATTTATTTGATATTTCAATTAATTAAATAATTCTTACATCATCATTATACATGCCTCTAATTAAATTATTTAATCTCAAAAAATTAAAAAAAATAATCATTATGAAGATAAATTTATTATATTTAAAATTAATTTTTTTATCAGATTTATCCTAATTATAACCCTATTTTAATAATGATTTATTTATTAAAAATTTGAGTATAACATTTTTAACTTATTTTCAAATGAAATATAATAATCTTTATATTCTCACACAAGTGGACTAGAGAAGGTTATAATTTAGTCCTAAAGTTTATTTTGGTCAAAATACATTCATCCAATGAAATTTGGATAATATTTAGGGTAATTTTGTAATTTTATAATATTATTTTTGCCTTTGATTACTATATTTACCCTTAATCAAGGTAAATAAAAATATACTAAAGTTATTATTCATTTTTCCAAAAAATAAAAATAAATATATTTACATAATTTAGAACCTATAATTAAAAATAAGGAATCAATTTTTCAAAACATATAACAAATAAGTTGTAGTAATTAATTTAAAATGAATCTCGTTGATGGGGTGAGAAAACGAATTATTTAAGATAAAACATGCGAAAGATTGGAAAATTTTTATATTTAAATTGAATGTAAATTTTTTGTAAATGACATAAATTATATTAACTGGAAAATATTTAATATAATGATTCTATAAAACCAATAAAAATATTATTTAACACTATAAATTATATAGATGAAAAATATTTCCAAAATTAAAATTTAGTATTTTTTTTATTATTCATCAAAACAAGAAATTTATTTGAAAAATACAAAAAATAAATAAATAAAAGTAAATTAATAATTACATATTTCAGAGAATAATTTTATTTTTTCAAATAAAATATATAAAAGTGTCAAAAAAATTATTTAAAATGGGTTCTGCATTAGAAGGTGATAAATTTTCTTTTTGAAAAATATTGTGGTTTATGCATAAAATTGGGTTGGTTTTTATCTTGTGCCTATAAAATTTATTTGATGAATATTTAAATTATTTAATTGAATATATGAAATATATATTTAATTAATATCATTCAATAAATTGTAATTAATTAAATTTATTAACAAAAAATGACTTTGGGATAATAAAAATAAAAATATTGCTGTTATATATAATTGGTATATGTTTTCTTTTCTAATTAATCATTAACCAATGAATTAATATTTTCATATTTTATTTAATATAATTAATACCCACTAATTTAACTTCAATGTTTTTATCTTATTTAAATAATAATAAAATGATGTTTTGTTGAAACTCAATTTTGCGTGTAACATACGCCATGCCGGTGTTGCATATAGCACAATCCAAGTTGGTGTCCTATGAAAAGAATGTTTGATTTAGTGAAACAAAATACATTAATGAAAATTAATTAACTTAGAAAAAAATTCAAAAAAAACATGGGGTGTTACATTTGTCCCATTATTTATTGGCAATCTAACGTCGTTTTTATTTTTTTGACCCACCGATAGATGTTTTTAAAGGCTTTGATACCTTTAGAAGTAGTTCAATGAGTCATTACGACAAAAAAACACATTTAATTGAATTTTTTTCTATTTTTTCATGTTAAAAATAATTCAACAGTGGTTTTCCTTTGACTTCACATCAATCTGAGGTTGTTTTCTATGGTTTTGACCGTTACACATATGTTGTAGTGTTTTAAAACACCAAAAATGTGTTTACCGTCATCTCGAGCAAACCATAACTCAGAATGACGTTTATTCAGTTCCCAAATTTCAAAAATAAATCTACATTTATTTTCCTATTAATTAATCTAAATGTGACATTGTTTTTTACTTTTACCCCCCCCCCAACACACATTTTTAATTGTTTTTGGTACCTATAAAAACTATTTATCAAATCATTCTAACTACACCACACATTGAATTGATGTTTTTTATATTTCTACATATCAAAAATATCTCAATGGTGGTTTTACCATGATTTCAAATACATATGAGGTCATTTATTATGGTTTTGATAGTTACATGCACATTTTAGTGTTTTAAAACACTAAAAATTCCTTTAAGTGCATCCTAGGAGAACTGTAACATGGAATTATTTATTATTTGTTCCCACATTTCAAAAATACTTATACAGTAATTTTCCTCTCTTTTCATGGTAATACAACTTCATTTTCTTTGTCCCCCCCCGACACACATTTTTAAAGTCTTTGGTACCTTTAAAAACTTTTTACTGAGTCAAAAAGAAGAAAATGAGCCTAGATATTTTTCAAATATTAGGATAATGATCAATAATTTATTTTTGATATGTAGGAATAAATATCACATCAATATGACACAAGATGTGGCTGATATGACTCAATGTGTGTGTTTTCAATATAAAGGTTTCATTTTAGTATTATTTATGGATGCAATGTGTATTCTTTGAAAATATATGAGTGGTCTATGAAATATTGGCTTTACCTTGGTAAGATGAGGTATAAGGATATAAATTTACATATTAGTCATTCCATCTACCCCTTGAAATATGGGAAATAAATCATTTTCCAATACTTATCGCCACTGATCAATTTTTTTCCTATAAGAGTCTTGTTTGTTCACTTTTTCTTTCAACCATACAATTTTTATTTGTGATTCATAATCATTGGAACCAATAAAACCCCCACTAGGTGTAGTAGTAATTGATAATGATTCTCAACCAAATAAAAATGAAGGAGAAGTCCCATAACCCATCCCTTATACAAGTCTGGGATGATCCTTCCAAAAAACGATTGCAACTGCATCATTCTGGGAAACTGATGATGATTTTCAAGGGTTCACATCCTAGACATTTTGAATTTTAACATATTAATACAAAAACATTAGAAATGAATTTTTAAAATATCTAAACTTCATAATATTATCCAATTAAAAAAATTCATTTTTATTTCCTCATATTTCACTATTCTAAAAACATAATATTGAAAAATAAATTCTAACAACAAACAATCCATAAACTTATTTAATTAGAGTTGTATAGATTCATGAAAAGATGCCAAATTGGCATCGTTTGATCCATGTAGCTGACCACATTTAATTTAGTTTAAGTATTGTTTGTTGTTATAATATTTTTTTTATTATTATGTTTTTATAGTAATTAAATTACATGAAATTGTAATGAAAAGTACCTAATCCAATTTATTTGATAGTGTCATTTATGAAACATCCAACAGGTTTCTTATACACATTAAACCAAATCTATGTTCATCCAACAGAGTGACCAAATTCATTAGAATTTTATAAAAAAAGTTACAAAAAACCTTGACTTATAATAGATAAATATAAATAATAATGGATAAAATACAAAGAAAAATTATTCTTTTTCTCGAAAAACTCTAAGGTCAAGTGATATGATACCTGACTTATTTCTGATGATTTTCAGTATATTTTTTAGATAATTATTACAAAAAATATATACATTAATAAAAGTTATAATTTTATTGTGTTTATGTTATTAAGATACTATAAAATATGCAATTACCTCACAAGATTCATCTAGGTTTATATCAAAAAACAACTTTCATTACTCAAGAGAAATGCCTTTCGGTTCTTTCTGATACATCTATCATGAGATCAAAGACGTGTCATTAAAATCATTCCATAATATCCATTAAAAATATCTCCATTTCTTTACCAATTTTTTAGAGCCCAGGGGCATGAAATAAAGTTAGGCACATAAAAATAAAAAAACATCTAGAAAAAAAACTTCACATGTTTATTAAAAAAATTTAATCATGCCTTTTAAATTAGTTATCAATGAATATAAAATTAATATTTACTTTACTTAATTATCAAAGAATTCATTTTTATGAGCTATGGGAACATGAATCCAATATTTATAATGAATGAGAAAACTCACCATCTTGCATGAAATTTTCCCAATAAATTTCCCGTAGAATTTGGCAGTGTCATTAGTAGGCACCCCAAACTCTTTAAATGGAATAATAATATTGATGTCCATCAAGTTCCATACATATGTCATTTTATATTAATACCCCTTATATTGTTATCTTTATCTATTTGAAAAATTCATTAAACAAATAATAAAAAATATAATTATTTTGTAAAATTACATACATACCAGTAATGGCGACTCTCTAATATCCCCTAAATAGACAGGTGATGAAATGCTCCATCACCGGAGGTGAATCAGATGGTGGGATACCAACAACATCTAGGGAAATAGGAGGATCTCTAGTAGTATCGAGTACAATGGAATCACTCGAATCAACTGAAGGTGATGGAAGTGGTGATGTGCTCCGAGATACTGATCGATTGGGATCTTGAAATTTTTTTGTTATCAAGATTCTTATAACTCAAATTGTTCATATATATTAAATTCATAAAAAATATAAATCTAAAAGTTATTTATAATAAGGAAAAAAGAAAAAATAGAATAATGTATATATGCACGAAACACTTATCAATGAGAAATTATAATATATATTCCTTACTAATTTATACATTCAATTATATTCATTTTCATTATTTTTATTGTTATCAACATCCATTATCACTATGGGAAAAAGGGCTTTTTGCGACGGGCCTTTTTCGACGGGAATAAATCATGTCGCAAAAGGTCCGTCCAAGAGGTTATTTGCGATGGGGGAAACGACCCGTCGCAAATAACTAACTATTTGCAATGGGATTTTGTCTCCCGTCGCAAATAGTTTGGCGCGGATAGCGCGCCAAACCGCGTGAAGGTTATTTGCGATGGTGGGATCTCATCATCCCAAATAGTTAAGTATTTGCAATGGGCCTCGACACAAATAACCGGCGGTGATTTATAGCTTTTTGCGATGGGATGTCGTCCCATTGTAAAAGGTCTGTCGGCAGGAACTATTTGCGACAGGTCTTGTCACAAATAACTTTTTATCCACCAACAGTAATTAATGCGGGCATAGGTATTTGTGACGGTTCCCATAGCAAAAGATACTATTTGCGACGGGTATCCCGTCGCAAATACTTTATCCTATATATACCCCCATATGTTTTTCCTCTCTTTCCTCTCAAATTTTATATCTTGTTTCTCTCTAAACTCGGATTTTAGAGAGAACTTTTCTAAGTTAATTTTTTCGTTCATGAAGAAGTTGTGAAGCAGTCTACATCAATAGAAAATCAGTCTTAAAGGTATTTATGTTTTTTTTAATTTATTATTTATTTCAATTTTTATGTTAATTTTTTTTATTGTTGATTAGTTGTAATTAAATTAAATTTATATTGTTTTGTCATTTGTATTTATTTGTAATAATAAATTGAAATTTTTAGTATTAATTTTTAAAAATTAGTATTAATTATTAATTATTAACTATAATTAGTAATGTATATAATTAATTTGTAGTAATTAATAATAATTGGTAATAAATATCAATAAATAGTAATAAATAGGAATAAATAGGAATAATTTGTAATAATTAGGAATAATTTGGAATAATTATGAATAATTAAGAATAAATATTAATAATTAGTAATAATTAAGAATAATTTCGAATAATTTTGAATAATTAGCAATAATTAGTAATTATTAGCAATAATTTGTAATAAATAGAAATAATTAATAATAATTAGTAATAAATTGTAATAATTAGTAATAAATTGTAATAATTTGTAATAAATTGTAATAATTAGTAATAAATACTAATAATTACTAATAATTACTAATAAATATTAATAACTAGCAATAAATACTAATAATTAGGAATAATAAGCAATAATTAGAAATAATTAGCAATAATTAGAAATAATTAGCAATAATTAGAAATAATTAGCAATAATTAGAAATAAATATCAATAAGTAGCAATAATTAGCAATACTTAGTAATAATTAGCAATAATTAGTAATAATTAGCAATAATTAGTAATAATTAGCAATAATTAGGAATAATTTGCAATAATTAGCAATAATTAGCAATAAATAGCAATAAATAGCAATAATTAGTAATAAATAACAATAAATAGTAAAAAATAGGAATAATTAGTAAAAAATAGGAATAATTAGTAATAAATAGGAATAATTAGTAATAATTAGGAATAATTAATAATAATTAGGTATAATTAATAATAATTAGTAATAAATTGTAATAGTTAGTAATAAATTGAAATAATTAGTAATAAATTGTAATAATTAGTAATAAATACTAATAATTAGAAATAATTACTAATAATTACTAATAATTAGCAATAATTAGCAATAATTTGGAATAATTAGAACTAATTTGAAATAAATATAAATAAATAGCAATAATTAGCCATAATTAGGAATAATTAGGAATAATTAGGAATAATTAGGAATAATTAGCAATAATTAGTAATAATTAGCAATAATTAGTAATAAATAGAAATACATATTAATAAATATGAATAATTAGTAATAATTTGGAATAATTAGTAATAATTAGGAATAATTACGAATAATTAGGAAGAAATACCTATAATTACTAATACTTACTAATAATTAGTAATAATTAGCAAGAATTAGGAATAATTAGCAATAATTAGTAATAATTAGCAATAATTAGTAATAATTAGCAATAATTAGTAATAATTAGCAATAATTAGCAATAATTATTAATAATTAGTAATAAATTGTAATAATTAGTAATAAATTGTAATAATTAGTAATAAATTGCAATAATTAGTAATAAATACTCATAATTAGTAACAACTACTAATAAATACTAATAATTAGCAATAAATACCAATAATTACAATAAATAGCAATAATTAGAAATGATTAGCAATAATTAGGAATAATTGGCAATAATTAGAAATAAATAGTAATAATTAGCAATAATTAGAAATAATTAGCAATAATTAGCAATAATTAGCAATAATTAGCAATAATTAGAAATAAATAGCAATAATTAGAAATAATTAGGAATAATTAGAAATAATTAGCAATAATTAGCAATAATTAGTGATAAATAGCAATAATTAGTAATAAATAGCAATAAATATTAATAAATAGGGATAATTAGTAATAATAAGGAATAAATAGTAGTAATTATTAATATTTACTAATAATTAGGAATAAATACTAAGATTTAGCAATAATTAGTAATAATTAGAAATAATTAGAAATAATTAGCAATAATTACTAATAATTAGCTATAATTAGAAATAATTACTGATAAATATTAATAATTAGTAATAATTTATAATAAATACTAATAATTAGGAATAATTAGAAATAATTAGCAATAATTATGAATAATTAGAAATAATTAGTAATAATTTGCAATAATTAACAGTAATTAGCAATAAATAGTAATAAATTGTAATAATTAGCAATAATTAGGAATAATTAGGAGTAATTAGAACTAATTAGCTATAATTAGAAATAAATAGCAATAATTAGCAATAATTAAAAAAATTATCAATAATTAGGAATAATTAGAAATAATTAGGAATAATTAATAATAAATAGGAAAAAATTGTATTAATTAGTAATAAATTGCAATAATTAGTAATACTTAGTAATAAATAGTAATAACCAGTATTTAATAGTAATAAATAGTAAAAATCGTAATAAATATTAATAAATAGTAATACTCAGTAATAAATAGTAATAGTTAGTAATAAACAGTAATAGTTAGTAATAAATATGAATAATTAGTTATAAATAAGAATAATCAGTAATAATTATGAATAAATACTAATAATTAGTAATATTTTCTAATAATTATGAATAAATACTAATAATTAGTAATATTTAGCAATAATTAGTAATAATTATAAAAAAATAGCAATAACTAGTAATAATTATCAATAATTAGAAATAATTAGCTATAATTAGTAATAATTACTAATAAATACTAATAATAAGTAATAATTACTAATAAATACTAATAATAAGTAATAATTACTAATAAATACTAATAATTGGGAATAATTAGAAATAATTAGAAATAATTAGGAATAATTAGCCATAATTAGAAATAATTAGCAATAATGAGCAATAATTACCAATAAATAGGAATAAAATGTAATAATTTGGAATAATTTGGAATATTTAGAACTAATTAGCAATAATTAGAAATAAATAGAAATAAATAGAAATAATTAAGAATAATGAGCAATAATTATAAATAATTATCAATAATTAGAAATAATTAGTAATAAATAAGAATAAATTTTAATAATTGGTAATAAATTGTAATAATTAGTAATAATTAGCAATAAATAGTAATAAATAGTAATAAATAGTTATAAATATTAATAAATAGTAATACATAGTAATAAATATTAATAGTTAGTAATAAATAGTAATAGTCAGTAATAAATAAGAATAATTAGTTATAAATAAGAATAATTAGTAATAAATAAGAATAATTAGTAATAAATAGGAATAATTATCAATAAATAGTAATAAATTGTAATAATTAATAATAAATAGTTATAATTAGTTAGGAATAGTTAGAAATAAATTTTAATAAATTTTAATAAATTCCAAGAACTTGGAAAATTTTCTAGTGGATTGACGGTACTCTTTTTGCTCGATGACTTTTCTACTTTCAACTCTCACCGACTCAAAACAATATGAAAAATGTGCTTCTACAAAGGCATATTCAATCTCGTATACATGATATTGGATATTCATTCGTAGGATCATATTTTTTATAATGTTTTTAGGTGGCGACAGTTAGAAGAAGATGATTCATCAATGAAAAGGGGACCCTTTTGTCCAACGGCTCATTTACTTGCATCATTCTCACACTCAAATCACAATGAAGAATCTGGTCGGAGATACGTATATTCATTCTCATGCATATGATAATGAATATGCATACCTCCGACCAGATTCTTCATTGTGATTTCACTGTGAGAAAGATGCAAGTAAATGAGCCCTCAGACAAAAGAGTAGCCATCAATCCACTGGAAATTGTGTTGCCTTTAATTAATGGTAATTATTAAGAAGTAGTAGTAATTATTTAAATTATTTTCTCAGATTGTATTTTTATAATTTCAAATTATTCAAAAATAGTGATTATTTTATATTTTGTAGAAAAATATGGAACAAGGAAGTCGACATTAGTCATTATTAGATGATCGTTCTTGGATAAATCAACATAGAAATACAAATGTTTCTGGTTTAAATCTAATATATATTGAGGGTGTTGAATATTTCTTAGCATTTTCATCATCAAAACCAGAATATATTTCAGAAGGCACAATTAAGTGTCCTTGTAAAAAATGTGCTCTAAGAACGTTTGACACATTTGAAAAGGTTGGGGGAAATATCTTGCGGTTTAGTTTTCAACCATATTTTGTTTTTTGGTATCTACATGGTGAACGCAGTTCCATATAAGATACTAATAACTTGATTTTGGATCCATCAAAGTTCCAAAATTTAGTACATGATGTTGTTGGTCCATCTGTTCAACAAAATGAAACTCACGATGATATTGATTTAAATCCTTAGTTTGGACCATCTGAATTTTATCAGTTGTTGAGGTTTGATGAGGATGCATTATATCCTGGTTGCAAGATATGTAAATTAAGAGCGGTTTCAAAATTTATGGCTATTAAATCAGATAATGAAATGTCAAACAACTGTTTTGATCAGATATTTTCTTTGGTTAAAACACTATTACCTAATGAAAATGTTTTTTCTACAAATTAATATGAGAGAAAGAGGTTGGTTCATAATCTAGGCCTTAATTATCAGAAGATTCATGCATGTGAAAATGATTGAATCTTATATTCTGTTGAAAATGAGTTATTTGATAGTTGTCCAACATGTGTAAAATCGAGGTATAAAGAAGCTCAACTAGGGAAGTGTGTATCGATTCCTGTAAAACAGTTGAGATATTTCCCCCTTACTCCCAGGCTGGAACATGTATTTATATCACATAACACATCGTCAATGATGTCATGGCACAAAACCAATATTTCAACCAGTAAAATCTTGAATCATCCATCTGATGGTGATTCATTGAAGCATTTTGAACGTCTGCGTCCGTCTTTTGCTTTAGAAGCCTGAAACGTGTGATTGGGTCTTTCTACTGATTGTTTCAATCCATTTGGTTCTTATGGTAGTTAGTATTCATGATGGACTGTCTTTATAAGTTCGTACAATATACCTCCACCAATGTTGATGAAGGAGCCCTATATCTTTTTAACCTTATTAATCCTAGGAAATCTGAAAAAAAATTGATGTTTATTTGAAACGATTGATTGATGAGTTAAATGCATTGTGGAGTAATGGTGTTTGTTCATATGATGTGGCTGCGAAACAAAATTTCACATTAAAAACTGCATTGATGTGGATGATTAGTGAATTTCTGGAATATTGAATTTTATATGGCTGGAGTACACATGGTCCAAAATCATGTCCTTACTATATGAAAGACAACAAAGCTTTTATGCTCATCAATTGAAAAAAACCTTTCTATTTTGACTATCATCACCGATTTCTTCCAACCGATCATCCTTTTCGAAGGAACTAATCTCATTTCAGAAAAAACACAATTGAAAGGGATGAACCTCCAAAAACGATCCCTGGTATAGAGTGAAAATCAGTTGTATTTTCATTACCTCCCATCACATGTGGGCCAACCGTAAACCAACAGAAAATTCATGGCTTTGGTAAAAAACCTAATTTGATAAAACGAATCATTTTTTGGGATCTACGATATTGGTCTGATTTGTTAGTCTGCCACATGTTAGATGTCATTCAAATTGAGAAGAACTGTTTGTATAATTTATTTCATACAGTTTTGGATACACCAGGTAAGACCAAAGATACCGTAAAAGCACGATTTGATCATGCCCAAATTTGCAGGCGACCAGAATTTGAACTATTTTAAAATTTCAGATCAAAGAGGTTAATAACGACAAAACCATCTTATACACTATCCAAAGAGATACGTTTATTATTTTGTTAGTGGATTTCAGATTTGATATTTCCAGATGGCTATGCTTCCAATTTGGGCAGATGTGTTAATAATGGTCATATTACCGGATTAAAAAGTCTCAATTGTCATGTTATAATGAAAAGACTTATGCCAATTGGATTTAGAGGTTAGTTTTATTATATGATTTGGTATTTGATAATAGACATATCATATTTTTTTCAAGAAATTTGTGCAGAAACAACTGACTATGATGCACTATGAAAACTGGAAGAAGATGTTGCTGTAATTATATGTAAACTAGAAAAAATCATTCCACCTTCTTTCTTTGACTCAATGAAAAATCTGATATTACATTTTCCACATGAATCAAAATGTGAAAGTCCAGTACAGTTTCGATGGATGTACCCATTCAGGAGATTCATGAAAAAATTGAAGAAAAAATTACGTAACAAAGCATCAGTTGAAGGCTCAATTGCTGAAGCTTATTTTCCAGAGGAAATTTCTTTTTTCTGCTCTCACTATTTTGAATCTGAATATCCCTCAAAACAAAACTACATGGGATGGAATGAGGGAAATGTTAATGATGAAATGGACAATCATTTACCAGTTTTTAATTAGCCAAATCTTAGCTTTGGTGGAGATCAGGAACGATGGATTTCAGACGATGAACATCACAGAGCTCATACATATGTTCTACTCAACTGTGAATAAATTACAACATTTTTACTGTGAGTGATTCAATCACTTATTCTATAATTTCTATTATAGTATGTAAACTTTTTTTATTTGTAGGTTATATAATAATCAAATCAAGAAACAAGTTCCACAAATTATAGCTGCTTCTCTTGAAGAACGCAGACAAAAAAATTTCCTCAGTGGTTTCAAAAGATGGTAACATAAATTATTGATGGTTTAATATCAATTCCGTTTACTATTTATTATATTGATAATTGTTTTACAAATTTTCATGTGTCTCAACATACTGATAAAATTGATAAGAGACTATGTATATTGAGTAACCCATCGTCCAAAATGGTTAAATATTATAATTCATATGTGGTGAATGGTTTTAGATTTCATACACGTTCATATGAGAAATCAGAAAAAACAATGAACAGTGGAGTTTGTCTGAGAGGATCGCATCATAGAGAAACTGAAGTTGACTTTTACGGAATTCTAGATGAAATTATTGACCTATGTTATCTTGGAAAAAATCACATAATTATGTTTAAATATCGGGGGATGGATATTGAGAGAGGCTTTCATGTTCATCTAACTCATGGAATTGTCGATATTAAATATAAAAGTCTTCTTACAGTAAATGAACCATTTTTACTGGCACAACAGGAAAATCAAATTTATTACGTGAAGTACTATGATACTTCAAAAGACCTAGGTGATTGGTAGAGCATAATATAAATAAAATCTCGTGAAAATATATTTACTCAAACTGAATGTGGTTCTGCTGAAGTGGAAGAAATTGAAAATTTTCAAGAGACTACTCAAAAGCCATCTTTTTCACAAAGAAATGTGAATATCGATGAGGACACCCCACAATTAAGGGTTTATGGTGGAAAAGATGTTAATGATGTTACAAATGAAATTGAAATAAAAAGGGATGATGAAAGTGAAACTCATATGGATATTGATGATTCCAAGGAGGAATATGAAGAAATTGACATTGTTAGATATGAAAATGATGATGAAGGTTAACATTGGAAAATTTAAATACTGGTTATGATCCTAACTAATATATATATATATATATATTAGTTATTTCAAACTATCTGCTAACAACAATCATTTTGTGTTTCAGACGGAATCTGATCTATTGTGTGAGTTAGAGGAGGTTGAGCTACCTTTAGATGAGGGGGAAGTGGGATCATCTGACCCTCATCCTACTAGTGGTTCAGGAGGTACGCGGAGGGGGGATGGTCTTGCATGATTGAGGATTCCTGACCCTATCCCAAGTGACGTCCACATCTTGGATTTGATTCACACACACGTAGGTATGGTAAAATGTATATTTTAGTTATATTTCATTAATTTATTTATATATATACTAATTGTTTGATTATTTATTCTTTTTTCACTGTTTTTCACATCTGGCTGTTGGACAGGGGAGTACTATCTTGCGCAATTATTTTTCTCAGCCATGGAACACATGGGAACAGATTCCCAATGATGTGAAGTTCGGAATGTACAATCATTGGCATGTAAGTAAATAAATAATATTTATTTAGAAATTTATTTATTAATAACTTGATATTATAAATTATTTGTAGGGTTTATTGTATCCCATCGATACTGTCATGCGTGATGACATCCATGCAGTATGAGAGGTGTCTATGCGTGATCATTTGTGTCAATTGTTGCACAATTCGAGAAACACGGTCATTAATAAAGGAGGAGCGACAGTATTTGATAAGTCATGTAGAGCCCACCGACCAGAGTACATTTTGTATTAGGATTGGGATGGATTACGTGCACACTGGTTGGGTGGTGGATTTTAGAGGAGGTCTTTATTGGGTCGGCAAAACCGGGGGAGACAGGAGGTGACGCATCGAGCTGGTAGTCGTACATTTAGTATGCATAGAGAGCATCTGGTAAGTAATTTTTTTAAATATTTTATATAACTTGAAATATAAACAGTTTATTTTATTTTCATATAGGTTGTAGAGCATCCTGATATTACAGAGTACAATTTTTATTAGAGAATGTACAGTGATCCAGCCACCAGACAGATTAGAGGTGATTGCCAGCATCAGATTGTGGTTAGTCTGATTTTTTTCAGTTTGACAATTAACTACATATAATATTTTCACAATTTGAATTTCAAATTGGAATTGAAGGAGTCATATGAGGCTGCAAATTCTCAGACACTGGATGATGGTCAGGATGAGGAGACTGATCAGACCAGTGCCCACCATTTCGAGGAGGTGGTATGGATGCATGCGACTCAATATAGGTTTGAGAAGGGCCGAGTAGTTGGTATCGGCACTCATGTGACTCCTAGTACTTATTACAGTACTTCTGCGATGCCAACGTCCATCTAGAGAAGAGATCATGGAGAGGCTTCATATTTTGGATTACAGTATCAAGAGCAGTTTCGAGCTCAGAATGATCTAGTAGAGAGTTTATAGAAGCAGCAAGAAGATATGTGTCAGTAGCAGCAACAGCAGCATCATGAGGAGGAGATGTGTCCATGGTAGAAGCAGCAAGACGAGCAGATGGAGTACATGTGTCGTCGGACTCGTAGTTTAGGGATGAAGTTTCCTCCACCAGCTCCTTCAGCTCCTCCACCTCCTCTAGAAGACGACCCCCAGTGAATTTTTATGTAAAAAACATTTGAATTTAAATTTGTTATAATATGAACTATTTACAGTTTCTGACTTTTATATCGGTGTGATTATTACATAATTTAATTTTTAATATTTTATGATTTGTTTTTGTGAATATTGAGAATTTTAATATTTTCTTTTATTTTAATAGTATTAATATTATTGTTTCATTAATCATAATTTTATTAAATATTTTTTTTCAGTATTATATTTTTTAATATTTGTTTGTTTTACTAATAATAATAATAATAATAATAATAATATTTTATGATTTTTTATATCTTTTTTGTGAATATTCTGAATTTTAATATTATAATATTTTTAATATTTTAATAATATTAAAATTAATTTTTCATTTATCATAATAATATTTTATGATTATTTTTATATTTTTTTACGAATATTGAGAATTTTATTATTTTTTAAATTTTTTAATATTTTAATAATATTAAAATTAATTTTTCAATAATCAAAATAATATTTTATGATTTTTTATATATTTTTTTGTGAATATTGATAATTTTAATATTTTTTATTTTTTTATTATATTAATAATATTAAAATTAATTTTTCAATAATCATAATTTTGTTAAATTTATTTTTTTAAAAAATTATTTATTATTTGTGATGGGATCTATTGCGACGGGATCCCGTCACAAATAGTCTAAATAATTTTTTATTAAAAAAGGTATTTGCGACGGGCCTGTCACTAATTGTCTAAAAAATATTTTCAAAAAGAATTTGCGACTGGATTACGGGCCCTCGCAAAAAGTTATTTGCGATGGGCCCGTCTCAAAATAGCTTATATATATATAAAGTATATGATCAGAGACTTATTTGTTACTGTGAAGTTTCCCGTCACAAAAAAACATATTTGCAACGGGCCCATCGCAAATAATATTTTTTGCGACGACATTTTTTGCAACAGGCTATTTGCAACGGGGCCCCGTCGCAAAAGTGTATTTGCGATGGGATCCCGTCGCAAATAACCCATCAGAATTAGCTTGAATTCTAGTAGTGTATGAAAATTGATTCATTTTCAACCTATTTCACATTCTATTATTTTCATACTATTAGGAAAAAACTTTTCAATGTTTTTTGGTTAATGCCTTTCACATTCACAACTAACCAATTGATCTTCATCTCCCATATCATACATGTTTCACTAGATTAAGTGTACAAAAACACTCCAACATTCATGTATATCATCATCCACATAATAAACAATCCTCACTCGTGAATCCAAGATAAATGAACCATGCTCCGTGTGCACATCAGTATAAATCAAGAGAGAGAAGTTGATGAAAGTAAAATGTAATGAATCATTCATTATACACCTATAAAAGTTAAAAACATTCACCTAAATAAGAAAACTGAAAACTAACTGTGATAGTTTAATTCAATTATATCATTCAACATTCCATCATATCCCACCTCTATAAGTGTAAATACACCACAATTTTGATTTTTCTAGTCACCATCACAAATAAATTATATGAAACCAAAATCAAAGAATACTATAGGCATAAAATATCTAATAAAAACATAGAGTACTTATGGAGATACCTATTTTTTATAGGACTTTAAAATACATATACATATTATTTGAGCTTGGTGCTGATATGGTGTTTGATTCTGAGCCATGTTATAAGGCCCCAGCCGTAAGCATTACTTAATCTTGATTTATTACAAGAATACACATTGAAAATATTTTCAGGTTTAGAGTTTTAGATAATTAGATCATAAATCATGCATTTCATTCCACATTTAAACAAGGTGGTTACATAAAATATAGTATTAATTTTATCCCATCAAGGAAACATATTTAAAATAAAACATGGATTATTTCATGAAACTTCTGCGACACTATCATCACATCATGTACCTTTCCCTTGACCTATGAAAAACATTTCAAAAAATTGGCATGAGCATAAAATGCTCGGTAAGGGATATAAAAATACGGAATGAAAACATTAGTCCATATATACATAAGAATTAATGAAATCATAATTTATTCATAGAATATAAGCACTTTAACATACCTCATGAAATCATAAGGTTTATGAATAACTCATAGAAATCATAATATATAAAGGTTACTTGAGTCATTCATAACATTCTTACGTAGGGAGTAACCCTCATGGTTACGTTTGAAATACCCATTACGGTATATTCCCAAAATATCTTCGGAGAAACCGTATAATTTAACTCTTTCACGTTACCCAATGCATTGAAGAGCTATATCGGTCTCACCCGCCAATATTTTATCATGGAACCACCTGTCTTCATAAACAATTCCCAAGAACCATAACATAATCGTATCACAAAAAACATGCATAAAGGAAACATAACATTTCCATATTTCAATCAAAAGATATCAAAAACACATCGATATAAACAAAAAATTATCAAAACAATTTTCAATACCAAAATAAAAGAAAATTAAAACATGGTATTTATTTTTCATTTTAATAAAAGAGTTATAGATTGTAGAGGAAGCCGAAACTCTAATAATGGTCACGGTGGCGGAGAAGTCATTGTCGTCGCATATGTAAGAAAAAACATTCCCTTTTTCGTTTAGTAAAACGCTTCGTATAAAAGGATTCCTTTTGAATAAAAGTAAAATTCAAAGGGTTATATACACTGTATAAATGAAAGTTGTGTATAAAACAAAATATTCCTCAATGAAAGGAGATTGAGACGAAGTCCCTTACCTCGTGTCCGAGTTGACTTGATCATTCTTTAGTCTCCTGAATAATAAACTAGAGTTAATTTATACTTTCTTAATAACCTTTTTAAAGTTCATTATTCCTTTTATATCGCTTATTACCATTTTACGAACATTATGTAATTATTTTTGTTAATAACGGTCGTTTTGTCGATCTTTGGTACTTGAGTCAAAAATAAACATCTTATAATTACAAGTTGTTCATGTGGTAAAATATCCATTATATAAATAATTATATTCTTTATGTAGATATCATATATATCATATATATCCAGTATATACATGCATTTATAATATTACATAACATTTAGAGGTATGAAATGAAATGCACCGTTCATGGAGACGGTAATCTGTACGTACGCGTTAACACAACTTTCATTTCTATTTCGTATTTAATAGAATGAAATCATAATGATATAAAGGTATATTATAATTATATTATAATATCATATATAATAACATTAACTCCATCCTTTTTACATCCCACATATGGCATTAACGATTCAAAGCACTTTGAGGGGGCGGTAGTCCACGCTTCCTAAAATGAAATTATCGCGTTTACCCATAATGGAAACCATAAAGGTATGTCATAAATGATAAATACAGAATCATAAGGAAAAAATAAACAAAATATATATCATATAATAATATAGTTACATCTTAATGGCCACCATGAAATGTGTTAAAAGAAGATTGAACAATCATCGTTTTGTGAGGCAGTAATTGGCCACTCACAGAAACAGTATGTTATTTAACCATTAGACGGAGGTGTGTGTAAGTGTAAATCAAATGCTTCTAATAACAAAATCCTATAATATTTAATATACTGGTGGTGTTACAAAATATAGGAAAAAAGAGTTTAGTGGGTTGGGAAGCAAAATAAAAAGAAAGAACATAAGAGAAGACATTACATTTAAATCGGGAAACTCCCCTTGGTTTGAACCAAAAGGGTTTTTGAAGATCTTTCTGCCAAATGTAAGGCTTCTAGGATGAATATATGGATGTGGAGAGATAAAATGAGTAGAGTTTGGCCGAGCCAATGTCTTGAGAGGTGGGGTTAAGGGGGTAGAGGTGGGGGCCTTTTATAAGAGGGTGGAGGGGCACTCTTGGAAAGTCTTGAAATGTTACTTTATTATAAAATGGTTTTCAGATTTTAAAGGCCCCAAAATTATATAAATAGAGGATAAGGTGATAATAGTTTGAAATACACCCATCCAATAGGTTTTTGACAAGTGTAAGTCTTAGATTTTACATTATCTTTTCATTTTATTTAAATCGTTCATTAATGAGGTAATCACTACATCATCATTATGTAATAAATAAATTTATTTATTTAATGCCTAAAAATAAAACAAATACCACAATGTAGGAAATATTTTTAGCTTTCCAATGAATATTTATAGTCTATGAGATCATTTATTTACACAAAATTAAAATTGATTTACTAATTAATCATGATAATTAAAGATAATTATCGTCGTTACTCTTCAGAATGTCAAAAAAAAGAGTCTTAATTACATAATTCGTACCTTTTGATTCCAAATATGTAATCCATTTCACAAAATTCCAAACACATAAATTTTATTAATTTATTTAAAAATAATTCTCGTTGTCAAAAAATAGCGTGTTTTTAAGAAACAATATCTATCAAAAGATTGACAATTGTTTATGTCCAATTTCAAAGTGAAATTAATTATAATGACCACCATTGGATTAAATGGAAAAATAATATTCTAATTACACTTGAAAACCAATTAAAATGATAATATAACAATAAAATTAAATTAGATGAAAAAGAAGTTTTGAAGTAAAATGTAGTATTTTTCACAATTCATTAAAAATTGAACATTGTCAGAAAAATACCAAAAATTTATCCAAAGTAAATTGAAATGTCCCGAATCTAAAGAATAGGTTTATTTTGACAAATAGAGCTTATAAATTTGTCAAAATATATATTAAAAAATTGTTCCCCCTCAAAAGGCAGTAAAACAATCTTTTAAAAAATATTAGAGTATTCAATGCTTAAGATTGGATTTATTCTCATTTTAAGACTCTAAAACACTATCTAATTCACAAATAGACATAAATATGTAAATATATAAATCTTTACTTACATGGGATGTTACATCCTTCCCCCATTTAGAAAATTATGTCCTTGCAATTTATTTACTTATTGAATAAGTTGGGGTATTTATCCCGTATTGCATTTTCAGATTCCCATGTTGCCTCTTCAATCATGTGGTTTTTCCAGAAAACCTTTACATGATGAATCACCTTATTCAGTAATACTTTCTCTGTATGGTTAAGAATCTAGAAAGGTTGTTCCTCATAAGATAGATTCTCTTCCAGCTGAACTACCTTTGGATTCAAAACATGAGAAGGATCTAGCATGTACATCCTTAACATTGAAAGATGAAAAACATTATGTACCTAAGATAAACTCGAAGGTAAAGCCACTCGGTATGCAACTGATCCAACTCTCTCCAGAATTTCATATAGTCCAATGAACCTTGGACTAATCTTTCCTTTCCTACCAAATAGCATCTCACTTTTCCATGGTGAAACATTGAGGAAGACATGATTACTTACCTCAAAAGAGAGATCCTTCCTCTTGTTGTCCGCATAACTTTTCTGCCTGCTCTGAGATGTTCTCATGTGTTTCTGTATCAACTGAAATTTTTCTGCCAACTCTTTTACCAATTATCATCCCATAAACTTCCTTTCACCTACTTCATCCCAAAAATCTAGAGTTCAACACCGCTTCCCATATAATGCCTCAAATGGTTACATCTGCATACTAGAATGAAAACTGTTATTATAAGAAAACTCAACCAAAGAAAGTTGTAGGTCCCAAATTCCATGATAATCCATCGAAAAAGCATGCATCATATCCTCTAAAGTCTGAATTGTTCATTCTGACTTCCCATCTGATTGAGAATGAAAAGATGTACTAAAATTTAATTCAGTACACAACGACTTCTGAAGGCCTTTCCAAAAGTTAGAAGTAAACCTAGGATCACGATCAGATATAATGGAGAGGGGAACTCCATGTAACCTGACTATCTCTTTAAGATACAAATGAGAAAGTTGATCTAGGGAGAAAGTATCTCATATAGAAAGGAAATGAGTATAATTATTCAAGCGATCAACAATAACCCAGATTGCATTATTACCTCAAGGTGTCCTCAGAAATCCCACAATGAAGTCCATGGATATATTCTCCAATTTCCACTCTAGAACTGGTAAAGGCTGAAGCATCCCTTTCAGTAACTTCTGCTCTGCTTTAACCTATTGAAAATTCAAACACTTCACAATAAAATCAGAAATATCTCTTTTCATTCCATCCCACCAGTAATACTCCCAAAAATCTCTATACATCTTAGTACTACCTAGATGAACTGAAAATGAAGAACTATGAGATTCACATGAAAACTCTCTCTTCAAATGCGAATCACAAGGCACACACAATCTCTTCCCAAATATCAAAACACAATCATTATCAATTTTGAATTCATGTAACATACCCTTCTGAACCAGCTCTACTTTTTTCTGCAACTCAGTTTCTTGCTTCTGTGCTTGCTTAATTTTGTCGGATAGAGAATATTTAACTGATACCTAAAAAAATAGAAGAACATCCTACACCAACAACTTCTATTCCAAAGTTCGTCAAATCCTTAACCAACGGATCACGTTCCAAATGTAACATGGTTAATGAAGCATGACTTTTTTGACTCAAAGCATCAGCCAGTTTATTTACTTTTCCAAGATGGTAATGAATTGTACAATCATAATCCTTGATTAATTCTAGCCATATCCTCTATCTCATGTTCAATTATTTCTGAGTGAATATATACATTAAACTTTTTTTATCAGTATATATTTCACACATTAAACCATACAAATGATACCCCAAAATTTTAAAAGAGAAAACAATAACAACTAATTCCAAATCATGTGTAGGGTAATTTACCTCATGAGTTTTCAACTGACTTGAAGCATAAGCAATTACCTGATCATTCTGCATTAGGATGCAACCAAGTCCTTTAAATGAAGCATCACCTTAGATAAAAAACTCCCCATTCCTGGAAGGTAGTGCCAAAACTGGAGCATTCACCAATCTTCTTTTCAATTCCTAAAAACAATCATCAAATTCTTTTGTCCAAATGAACTTAACACCTTTTCGAGTTAACTTAGTCATTGGACTAGATAACCGTGATTTTTTAACAAACCTTCGGTAGTATCCTTCCAAACCAAGAAAACTATGAATCTCAGTTACATATGTGGGTCATGGCCATTCTTCAACAACCTTTGTTTTTGCAGGATCAACAGTTATTCCATATTTAGAAACAATGTGACCAAAGAAAGAAATTTTTTGCAACCAAAATTCACACTTGCTGAATTTCCCATACAATTTCTTTTCTTTTAAGCTTTGAAAAATAACCCTTAAATGACTTTCATGCTCCTCTTTACTTTTAGAAAACACCAAAATATCATCAATGAAAACAGCCACAAACTAATCCAAGAACTCATGGAAAATTCCATTCATAAGGTCCATGAATACAGTAGGTGCATTGGATAACCCAAAAGGCATTACTACAAATTCATAATGGCCATATCTTGTAAGAAATGCAATCTTCGGAATATCTGCTTCCTTTACCTTCAAATGATGGTACCCCGATCTCAGGTCAATCATTGAAAAATACTGAGCTCCCTAGAGCTGATAAAAAAAATCCTCGATATGATGCAAAGGATATTTTTTCTTAATAGTGATGTTATTAAAGGCTCAATAATCAATGAAAATTCTCATTGAACCGTCTTTCTTTTTAACAAATAAGATAGGATCACCCCATGGTGATGTGCTAGGTCGAATGAAACCTTTCCCTAAGAAATTTTGCAATTGCTCCTTCAACTCTAAAAGTTTAATTTGAGCCATTAAATAAGGGGGTTTTGAAATTGTCTTAACATTAGGAACTAAGTCAACAGTAAATTCAACTTTCCGATCTGGTATTATTGCGGGAAACTTGTTAGGAAAAACATCAGGATACTCATTTACCAGTGGCACATCATTAATCTGAACGGTTCCTTTGTTTTCAAAAATACATGCAAGGTAAAATTCATTTGCATCGTTTAAAATTTTCCCAGCCTATTGATATGTTATCAATATTAAGGGTTCATTCTTGTACACAAACTCAAAGTCTTTCTGAAAATAAACTTCTTTAGCTCTACAATAAATCTTATCATGGTAAACAGAGATCCAATCCATACCCAGGATAACATCAAACTCTACAACAGGTAAAAAAATAAGGATTTCAAGTAGGATCTTTCCACGAATAAGGATATGAAGATTCTTATAAATTATTTTTGACTCAAAATTTCCCCCAAGTGTTTTTACCACAAGTTCAGGAGTCATTTCTTGAGATGGAATTCCCAATTTACTAGAAAATTTTTCAGAGATGAAAGAATGTGTAGACCCTGAATCAAACAACACATTGGCATAATCTGAAAAAACAAACAAAGTACATGATATCACTTCATTTGATGGACCAACATCTGCTGAAGTAGTTTCAAAGTATTTCACCACACCTTTCTGCTTGTAGTCTGACTTCTTCCCATCATTTGAGCTCTTTTCCGACACTCGTTTTCATAATGACCCATCTCACTGCACTTGAAACATTTCACTAATTGTAAATCAAATTTGGTCTTACCATCAACCTGATCTTTTTCAGTGCAACCACGAGCCTTATGTCCCATCTTACCACATCAGTAGCAATTTCCAGAATTCAAAAGACATTCCCCAACATTATTTTTACCACATTTATCACAAAATAGAAACTTAGTTTTCTTACCATCAGTCCTTTTTGAAGGATTCTTCCCTTTCTCCTACCACCTCGGTCTCTTCTCCTTTTGGTTGTTATAGAACACTTGATCATTAGAAAACTCCATTTACACCTTCTCAGCACATCGAACTAGATTTTCATAACTTTTAAAATCATGAGAAGCTAATGTCCTACAATATTTTGGCTTTAATCCTGAGTAAAAACGATTGATTTTACTATCAAGGTCCCAGATAATGTTTGGAGCATAACATGCCAATTGAGTGTGCTTTTCTACATACGCAGCCACTGAGTCTTCCTCTTGCCGCAATTCCAAGAATTGTTTTTCCATCCTAAGTTGACCAGCCTTAGGAAAATATTTCACCAGAAAAATACCTTTGAATTCATCCCATTCAAGAGCATCGATCTCATCACCATCCCTGATATTTTTAACCATCGACCACCACTGATATGCTTCACCCTCTAAATGGTAAACAACAAGACTAACCTTTTGATTGTATGAACACCCCATGACATCGAAAATATTTTCCAGTGAATTAATCCATCGTTCAGCTAGCATAGGGTTAGATGATCCTCTGAATGATGGGGGATGTGGCCTCATGAAATGTTCCACCACTGACATGCTCCTCTGTGGTTGATCTGGCTGATCTCATGCATGGATACTACCACCATTTATTGGTTGAGTCAACTACGCCATTACTACAAAAAACTGTTCAGTTCCAATTCCGACCATCTCAAGATGCTGATTTGGAAGGTCATTTCCCTCTGATACCAACTATAGCGGCCCGACCTTTTCTTATAGTACTATTACATCATTTCAAAGATAAACAACATAATATTATTACACATAGAGGATCCAAAGGTTTAGTGTCTTGGGAAAACTAGGACCACACATAAAAAATACAACATCAACCATAAACATTTATTTAATTTCTTCTTCACTAGCTTCTTAGTGGCACTTGCCCTCTCCTTAGAACATATATCCACCTTAGGATATACATCAAAAGGGGTGATATAGGAGCCCAGTAAGAGGATAGATAGGAACAATATAGCATGGGGTGAGCATAATCATAACATCGGAAAAAGATGATGAACATGAGAGGAATCATAAATATAACACTTGAAATGTGGCAAAGCATAAAAATGAAACATCATGTCTTAGTGGTTAACTACCACACATACTTGTGAACCAAGATATCATTTTTTTCACACATAATTTAACATTTAGTCATGAGATTCATCACTTTACCCAATGCATTGGAGTGCTATATAATTCCGTGCATAGCCGTTACATTTAAACATTCATATTGCGCTATATAAATCTGGGCGCACCCGTCACAACATAACATTATCATTTATCATGCATGCCAAAATGAACATATAACAAAAATGAACATAAATAACTGATGAAAAGGAATGGGTTTCATCTCATAAGAATACATTCATAAACTTTGGGTTCCCAAAAGAAAGACAGAACACCATGCTTGATACAAGAACCATCAACCTTGAATGAGAGGTAAAAGTTGAGTTCTTAAGAGAAGAGTTCTTTCGGAAAACATTTGTATTGATTTAAACATCATTAGAAAATATGTATATCCTAGAAAAGGAAATATAATGAGGAAAACATTATCTTTAAGGAGTGACCATATCAAAAATGGAGTGAAAGAGTTATAACCCGAAGGATGAAAGTTGGGTTCGAGAATTCCTCTTACCTTGTACTCGGATGCCTCTTTCTCATTAATGTCATGTATAATGACATTATATTCATTAATTAGAAATTACAGAACCTTTTATACATTAATAGGGTTCATTCTGGTTTCATTATGTCATATTATGTTCCTTTGGATGACTTATAGAGTTCAAAAACATTGTTCAGGGATGTTCGTTTTTATGGTTTTCTTGAGTGGTTCACTTGTATTTTTAAATTGATGTTTGCATAGAACATGGGTAAAAATCAAGAACTGATATTACATGTTATTAATGATATTACAGGATTTTAAATGATAAAATTATATCCATGTGGATGAATCATTAGCTAAGAATTAAATGATGATTATTTGGGTTAATTTGAGCGGTTTTTTTATCACAATGAAATTTTTTTAACTTTTCACTTAGTAATATGGACATAGGTTATTTCCAGAACTTTAAATAGACCATAATACATATAAAATATCCTGGTTCAGCCACAAAAATGGTTTCATGACCAGATCTGAAGGTATAAATGGAAGAAGAAGGCATATTGTTCTTGAAGGTGATAAATTAACACCTCACGAACAACATTCTAATTAATAAAATAAAAGGAATAGGGAAAGGGGGTTGGACGATATAATATCCAATTAGAATCATAAAATTAAAATATGTGTATAATAATACAGTTAAAATACAATTTGGATGAATATAGGTGGGGAGAGATCAATAAATTAACTTGAACTTGAAAGGAAATTAAAGGAGAAGTGGGAGAGAAATTACCTCTTGAATTCGTCTCTTGAGAACCTCTTTAAGGGCCTAAAAATTGTCTTTTGATGAGACCAGAAGCTCTTATACATGGGGGAGGCGCTAGGGAAGGTGTTTGGGCAGAGTTTAGTGAAGGCTTGGAGCTTGAGATGTGTGAGGAAATGAGGGTGTGAAGGGTGGCTTTTATAGTGGAGGGGAGAGGGGTTTCCTTAATATAAAATTGATTTGTTTATTATTTCCCCACAAGACAAGGAATAGTGAGTCTTGAATGACCAAGAATAGTAATTTTATAATGCAATCCTGAACCAAGTGGGCTTAAATCAGTATAACATCACACATGACCCTATAATTATCTTTTTTAGCTTATTTTGTAAATTACGGTATTTCACTATTCATAAAAAATTCAAGTATCTCAGAAAAATACCTAAAATTTAACCCAACCATTTTTTGATGTCTAGAATCCAAAAATGAAGTCCATTTTTGAAAAATAATTTTCTAAATATTATTAATTTAACATTTAATAAAAATCATAATTTACTTAAAAAAACATTTTATAAGATTAAAACTGATTTTATAGTGCTTTCAAAAATTAAGTAGTCTCTTATTAAATTATCTAAAAACTATAATAAATTGATTCAATAATTTATGAATAAATTTTAGGGAAATAAATATTGTTTTAAATTAATTAATTAATTACAATTAATTATTTATGACTTACAAAATACCAAAACGTTTACAAAGGTCAAATTGTCACTTTCTAAGATTTCTAAATTTTAATTAATTATTCATAAGTAATGTTACTATTATGTTCGATGATTTACTATTCATAAGGGTCATATTACTATTCATAAGGGTAGGTCACTATTCACCAAAAATTATTTTTGTTTCATTAGACTCCAAAAATCATCTTGAACACAACCGTGTATGTCGAATTTTCAAAATTCCAAACATAGGGGTGAAAAAATTATGTTTAAAGGTCACTTATCACTTAGTAGTTAATTATTTTGTGTTTTCATGTTATTTTATGACATAAATATATGAAGGTAATTTTCCATTGAAAAACTTTGGGTCGTTACATTCTCCCCCCCTTAAGAAATTTCACCCCCGAAATTTCACATTACACAAAAAGGTGAGGTTACTTATCATTTATTGCCTCTTCTGGTTCCCATGTTGCTTCCTCAAACTTATGGTTCCTCCACAACACTTTGACAAGATAGGTTGTCTTGTTGCATATAACCTTCTCACTTCAGTCGAGAATCTCTACTGGATGCTCTTCATAGTAGAGATCATCTTCCAACTGCACCACCTCTAAGTTTAGTACATGTGAGGGGTCTGGTATGTACTTCCTCAGTAGTGATACATGAAAAACATCATGAACTTAAGCCATATTCGGTGGAAGTGAAAGATGATAGGCCACGGATCCTATGCGGTCAAGGATCTCAAAGGGGCCAATATACCTTGGGCTTAGCTTCCCTTTCTTCCTGAATCGCATGACTCTCTTCCATGGAGATATTCGAAGTAAGACTTTATCTCCAATATCAAACTCCAAGTCCCTTCGACGGTTGTCAGCATAGCTCTTTTTCCGACTCTGAGTAGCTTTGATGTGTTTCTGGATGACTTGAACCTTTTTTGTCATCTCTTGAACAAGATCGGGCCCAAGTAGCTTTCTTTCTCTAACTTCATCCCAACAGGTTGGAGTTCTACATTGCTTCCCAAAAAGAGCTTCATAAGGAGCCATCTTAATACTCGAGTGGAAGCTATTGTTGTATTATAACTCTACCAATGGGAGATGCAGATCCCAACCGTATTTAAATTCAAGAGATCAGGCTCTTAGAATATCTTTAATCATCGGAATAGTCCTTTCAGACTGGCCATCGGTTTGGGGGTGATAGGTTGTGCTGAAATTTAATTCAGTACTCAAATAATGTTGAAGGCTCCTCCAGAATTTAGATGTGAACCTTGGATAATGGTCAGAGACAATTGAGAGTGGAAAATCATGCAATATCACCACTTCCATCACATATATCTTTGAAAGTTGTTCAAGAGAGAGTTCTTACCAAATTGCGATAAAATGGGCATTCTTGGTGAGTCGGTCAACCACAAATCATATTGGATTATTTTCCTTTGATGTCTTCGGGAGACCCATGACAAAGTCCATAGTAACGTTTTCCCATTTCCACATGGGTGTAGGAAATGGCCGCATCATACCCTTGGACTTTTGTCGCTCAGCTTTAACTTGCTGACATACCGAGCACCGTGATATATATTCCACAATCTCCTTCTTCATGTTATCCCACAAGAAGTGTTCTTAGAGATCATGGTACATCTTGTTACTCCCATGATGAATAGAGAAAGTTGAGCTATGTGTATTGTCCAATAGCTCCTTCTTTATCTTGGTAGATAAAGGCACACAAAGCCACATTCCAAACCGAATCACACCATTATCGTCGATATGGAACTCTTGCAGCTTCCCTTCCTTTACTGCATTCACCCTCTTTTGTATCTCCATATCATCACATTGTGCTTCCTTAATCTTTTTTTGGATGGATGGTTGCGAAATCATTTGGGCGAGGTAGTATGTATCCCCTACCATTATGATTTCCAAATCCATTTTTTTCATATCTAAGAAGATAGGGTCTTTCTCAATCCACAACATGGATATAGTAGCAGGTTCTTTTCTTCTTAGAGCATCAGCTACCTTGTTCACTTTTCCATGATGATATTGAATAGAGCAATCGTAATCCTTGATTAGCTCTAACCATCTCCTTTGACGCATGTGGAGCTCCTTTTGTGTGAATATATACTTTAGGCTCTTATGGTCGGTGTATATTTCAAACTTCTCACCATAAAGGTTGGGAAGCCATATTTTCAAGGAAAAAATCACGACTGTCAGCTCTAGATCATGCGTCAGGTAGTTCTTCTCATGGATCTTAAACTTTAGTGAGGCAATGGATATCACATTATCATTTTTCATGAGTACACAACCAAAGCCTTTCTTTGAAGCATCACTGTATATCATAAATCTTTCTCCACTTTTCAGTAGTGTGAGTACAAGTGTAGTGATCAGCCTTCTTTTTATCTCCTTGATGCTTCCCTCACATTCTTCCATCCAGAAAAACTTTACCCCTTTCCTTGTTAACTTAGTTAGCGGGCTTGACAATTGTGAGAAGTTTCTAACAAAACGTCATTAGTACCCAGCTAATCCAAGAAAAATATAGATTTCTGTGACACTAGAGGGACTAGGCCATTCCTCAATCTCTTTTGTCTTTGAAGGATCTACAGAAATTCCCTCACTTGTGATCACATGTCCCATGAATGTTACTTGATTCATCCAAAAGTCACACTTGCTGAACTTGACGTACAACTTATCCTTTCTCAATTTCTCCAACACAAGTCTTAGATGTTCTTCATGTTCCTCCTTGCTCTTGGAGTAGATGAGAATATCATCGATAATAACTACCACAAATTTTTCAAGGTAATGTATAAAGACTCTATTCATCAAATACATGAAGATTACAGGGGCATTAGTAAGTCCGAAGGGAATCACCAAAAACTCATAGTGCCCATACCTCGTATGGAAGGCAGTCTTCTGAATATCTTCTTTCTTGACCTTTACCTGATGTTATCCAGAATGAAGATCCACCTTTGATAAGTATTGATCTCCTCTTAACTGATCGAACAAGTCATCAATACTTGGGAGAGAATACTTGTTATTTATGGTGATCTTGTTGAGTTCCCGATAATTGATACACAACCACATTTTCCATCCTTCTTCCTCACAAAGAGAACTGGCACACCCCCAGGCGATGCACTAGGGTGTATGAACCATTTGTCCATATTCTCCTGCAGCTTCTTCTTTAACTCCTCCAGTTCGATAGGAGCCATCCTATAGGGGCACTTCGAGATAAGAGTTTCTCTAGGTATGAGTTCAATAGAGAACTCTACCTCACGATTCGGGGGAATTCCGGATAACTCATCGGGAAATACCTCGCTGTATTCCCTCACGATGGGCATTTCTTCAAGGTTGGAACTTTCCATCGACTCAACCATTTGGGAGAGCTATGCTTATTCATAGGGGATCAACACCTACACCATTAAAGGATATTTAAATGGAGATTCATGATCTTCCTTTCATTTTAAGAGGATCATTGGATGATTCAGAATATGAAATTATATTTCTTCTTCCCGATAGTTGATATGCGCTCTATATAATGAGAGCCAGTCTATTCCCATTATAGTGTCGAATTCCACCAAGGGAAGTATTACGAGATTTTACGGAAGAATCTTCTCACATATTCCAATGGGAGAAGGTTCAAACACTTGGGTTGCAATTATTTCACCACCTGGTGTTTTTATAGATATCTCTACTTCATGGTTTCGGGGCTTTGATTCTATAGTTCTAGCAATCTTGCAAGATTTAAAGGAATGCATAGAACCAGAATCAAATAAGACTTTTTCTATTCTTGAATGAATAGGAAGTGTACCTTGTATGACTTCATTATCATGCTCCACCTATGCAGTAGTGATGGCATAATCCTTACCTTGTTCCTCTGGATTTGGTGGATGCTGACGCTGATTACCCTCAAGAGCTCGAGGTTTAGTGCACTGGTTTTCATAGTGCCCTAGCTCCCTACAGTTGTAGCATTGAACCATGGGTGGTTCTCTCCTTTCATCAACTACATTATCCTTCCTTTTCACGTCTTTTCAACACTCTTGAGCATGGTGTCCTTCTTTCCCACACATAAAGCATTTCCCCATCCCTTTGAGGTAGTTCCCATTGTGCAACTTCCCATATTTTTGGCATATGGGTCGTTGATTTTTCTTCCCACCTTTATCATTAGATCTACCAACTTGAAACTCTATCTTTATTTTCTTATCACAATATCCATGTGACCATTCTCCAAACTCCATCTCCACTTTTAGAGCACACCGAACAACTGCTTCATAACTCCCAAAGTCTCGAATTGCAAGAGCCTTTCGATGGTGTGGTTTTAATCCACTAAAGAATCTGTCAATTTTTCTATCATTGTTGATAACAAAACTCAAAGCGTACCTTGAAAGCCTTGTGAGATTCTCTTCATAGGTTGTGACAGATTCTACTTATTTTTTCTTGAGCTCTATGAATTCTCTCTCCATCTTTGTGTGAAGAGTTCGTGGGAAGTACTTATTAAGAAACATTATCGTAAAGTCTTCACATTCCATCTCTTCAATTTCCTCCCTTGGCTTGGTGTTCTTAATCAAATCCCACCATTGATCGGCTTCTCCATCTAGATGATAAATGGCTAGAGTCACCTTCTCCATCACAGAATAGTGAAGCACAGAAAAGATCTTCTCCATGGAGTTGACCCACTGTTTCGCAACTAGTGGATCAGAAGATCCACAAAAAGTCAGTGGTCATTGCCGCATAAAATATTCGATTGCTAGTTGCTCCCTCTTTGGTGAAGGAGGACGTTCCACATTTTTATGTTTATTGTTCATAACCTGAGATAATTGGGTAATCATTGGCATGAAGTTTTTAAGTCCACCTCTCAAATCATTGGGAATGTTGTTCGGGCAATCGTTGAATTGGCCCTCGTAAGAGTTGTTGGCCTGATTTCTCCTGGTTGCCACCATTTTCTAAAATAGAAAATGTTAGAACAAAACATAAGTAATCAAGTCAAGAATAACTTATTCATTTAAACAGTTATACCAAAAACAAAACATATGGGATACCTAGGTAAATATTCATGTGTGCATATTTGTACTTAATCTCATACTAGAAGTCTTCTCTAGGGTTCACTAATCCTAATTCCCAAATTAACATAACCATTTCTCTTATACAAACTATAGCGACCCGGAATTTTCTTACACTAATATTACATAGTTTCAAATATAAAAAAAATAATAGTATTACACATAGAGGATCCAAAGGTTTAGTGTCTTGGGAAAACAAGGACCACACATAACAAATACAACATCATCCATAAACATTTATTTAATTTCTTCTTCACTAGCTTCTTAGTGGCACTTGTCCTCTCCTTAGTACATGTAGCCACCTAAGGATATACATCAAAAGAGGTGAGCTAGAAGCCGAGAAAGAGGATAGATAAGAACAATATAGCATGGGGTGCGCATAATCATAACATGGGAAAAAGATCATGAACATGAGAGGAATCATAAATATAAGACTTGAAATGTGGCAAAGTATAAAAATGAAACATCATGTCTTAGTGGTTAACATTCACACATACTTGTGACCCAAGCTAGCATATTTTTCACGCATCATTTCACATTTAATCAAGATATTCATCACTTTACCCAATGAATTTGAGTTTTATATAATTCTGGGTGCACCCGTCACATTTAAACATTCAAATTGCGCTATATAAATCTGGGTGCACCTGTCACATCATAACATTATCATTTATCATGAATTACACAATGAAAATATAACATAAATGAACATAACTAACCCTTGAAAAGGAATGGGTTTCATCTCATAAGAACACATTCATAAACATTGGGTTCCCAAAACAAAGAGGGAACACCATAATTGATACAAGAACCATCAACCTTGAATGAGAGGTAAAAGTTGAGTTCTTAAGAGAAGAGTTATTTTGGATAACATTTGGATTGATATAAACTTCATTATAAAACATGTATATCCCAGAAAAGGAAATATAATTATAAAAAATGATCTTTAAGGAGTTACCATATCAAAAAGGGAGTGAAAGAGGTACAACCCGAAGGATGAATGTTGGGTTCGAGAATTTCCCCTTACTTGTACTCGAATGCCTCCTTCTCTTTAATGTCCTATATAATGACATTATATTCATTAATTAGAAATTATAAAACATTTTATACATTAACAGGGTTCATTCTTGTTTCATTATGTAATATTATGTTCCTTTGGATGACTTATAGAGTTTAAAAACATTGTTCGGGGATGTTCGTTTTATGGTTTTATTGAGTGGTTCACTTGTATTTTAAAATTGATGTTTGGGTAGAACATGGGTAAACATACAGAACTGATATTAAATGTTATTAATTATATTACAGGAGTTTTAATTATCAAATTATATCCATGTGGATGAATCATTAGCTAAGAATTAAATGATGATTATTTGGGTTAATTTGAGTGTTTTTGGATCACAACGAACTTGTTTTAACTTTTCAATTAGTAATATGGCCATATGTTATTTCCAGAACTTTAAATAGAAAATAATACATATAACATATCCTGGTTTGACCACAGAAATGGTTTCATTACCAGATCTAAATGTAGAAATGGAAGAAGAAGGCATGTTGTTCTTGAAGGTGATAAATTAACACCTCACGAACAACGTTCTCTTTAATAAAATAAAAGGAAGAGGGAAAGGGGGTGGGATGATATAATATCCAATTAGAATCATAAAATTAATATATTTGTATAATACTTGGGTTAAAATACAATTTGGATGAAGATAGGTGGGGATAGATCAAGAAATTTAACTTGAACTTGAAAGGAAATTAAAGGAGAAGTGGGAGAGAAATTACCTCTTGAATCCTTCTCTTGAGATCCTCTCTAAGGGCCTAAGATTGGTATTTTGATGAGACTAGAAGCTCTTGAACGTGGGGGGGGGATAGGGAAGGTGTTTGGGTAGAGTTTAGGGAAGGCTTGGAGATTGAGAGGTGTGAGGAAATGACGGTGTGAAGGGTGGCTTTTATAGTGGAGGGGAGAGGGGTTTCCTTAATATAAAATTGATTAGTTTATTATTTCTCCAAAAGACAAGGAACAGTGAGTCTTGAATGAACAAGAACAGTAATTTTATAATTCAATATAGAAACAAGTGTGTTTAAATCAGTAGAACATGACACATGACCCTATAATTAGCATATTTAACTTATTTTGTAAATTACTGTATTTTACTATTCATAAAAAATTTAAGTATCTCAGAAAAATACCAAAAATTTACCCAAAACATTTTTTGACATGTGGAATCCAAAAATGAAGTCCATTTTTCAAAAATAATTTTATAAATATTACTAATTTAATATTTAATTAAAATCATAATATACTTAAATAAACAGTTTTTGAGATTAAAACTGATTTTATAGTGCTTTCAAAAATTACGTAGGGTCTTATTAAATTATATAAAAACTATATGACATTGATTAAATAATTTATTAATAAATTTTAGGGAAATAAATATTCTTTTAAATTAATTAATTAATTATAATTAATTATTTATGACTTACAAAATATCAAAACATTTACTAAGGTCAAATTGTCACTTTCTAAGATGTCTAAATTTTATTTAATTATTCATAGGTAATGTTACTCTTATGTTTGATGATTTACTATTAATAAGGGTTATATTACTATTAATAAGGGTTGGTAACTATTCACCAAAAATTATTTTTGTTGCCTTAGACTCCAAAAATCATCTTGAACACAACCGTGTATGTCGAATTTTTAAAATTCCAAACATAGGGGTGAAAAAATTATGTTTAAAGGTCACTTATCAATTAGTACTTAATTATTTTGTGTTTTCATGTTATTTAATGTCAAAAATATAATAATGGAATTTTCCATTGAAAAAAATTGCGTCGTTACACCTTCCTAGAACTGTTTCCCTATTTCATCTGCGGAAAACCATTCTGAACAAACATGTCTTAGATGAAGCGACATGGTAATCTTCAAATGCTATATCATTTCAATTGGACCATAAAAAAAATATTTTTGGATATTCATTTAATATAATTCTAAATCCAAAAGTTATCTAAACCGACCGTTGATACCAACTATAAGGCCCCATCCTTAAACATTACTTAATCTTGAGTTATTACAAGAATACACATTGAGGATCTTTTCAGGTTTAGAGTTTTATAGAATTAGATCATAAATCATGCATTTCATTCCACATTTAAACAAGGTGGTTACATAAAAGACACAATTCATTTTCTCCCATCAATGAAACATATTTAAAATAAGAAATGGATTCTTTCTTGACACTTCCTCGATATTGTAATCACATCATGTACCTTTCCCTTGACCTGTGAAAAACATATCAAAAACTTGGCATGAGCATAAAAAGCTCACTAAGGGATATAAAAATATGGAATGAAAAAATTATTCCATGTATACATAAGAATCAATGATATAATAATTTATTAATATAATATAATCACTTTAACATACCTCAAAAAATCATAAGGTTTATGAATAACTCATAGAAATCATAATACATAAAGGTAACTTGAGACATTCATAAAATTCTTACGTAGGGAGTAACCCTCATGGTTACGTTTGGAATACCCATTACAGTATTTTCCCTAAATCTCTTCGGAGAAACCGTATCATTTAACTCCTTCACATTACCCAATGTATTGGAGAGATATATCAAGCTCACCCGCATTTAGTTTATCACAGAACCACCCATCTTCATAAACAATGCCCAAGAACTATAAAATAATCGTATCACATAAAACATGCATAAAGGAAACACAATATTTCCATATTTCAATCACATGATATCAAAAACACATTGATATAATCAAAAAATTATCAAAACACTATTAAATATCCAAATAAAAGAAAAGTAAAACATGGTATTTATTTTTCATTAAAAAAAGTTATTTCTTGTAGAGGAAGCCAAAACTCAAATAATGGTCACGGCGGCAGATAAGTCGTTGTCGCCGCATACGTAAGACAAAAACATTCCCTTTTGTCATTTTGTAAAAGGATTCATATAAAAACATTTCTTTTGAAAAAAATTAAAAGTCAAAGGGGTTTATACACCATATAAGAGAAAGTTGTGTATAAAACAAAATATGCCTCAATGAAAGGTGATTGAGACAAAGTCCCTTACCTCATGTCCGACTTGACTCGATTGTTCTTTAATCTCCAAAATAATAAACTAGAGTTAATTAATACTTGCTTAAGAACCTTTTTAAAGTTCATTTTTCCTTTTATATCACTTATTACAATGTTATGAACATAATGTAATTATTTAATTTAATAACGGTTGTTTTGTCGATCTTTGGTACATGAGTCAAAAATAAACTTCTTATAATTACAAGTTGTTCATGTGGTAAAATATCCATTATATCCTGAATTATATTCATGATGTAGATATCATATATATTATATATATCCAGTATATACATGCATTTATAATATTACATAACATTTATACGTAAGAAATGAAATGCACCGTTCATGGAGACGGTAAGCCGTGCGTACGCATGAACACTGCTTTCATTTCTATTTCATATTTAATGGAATGAAATCATAATGATATAAAGGTATATTATAATTACATTATAATATCATATATAATATCATTTACTCCATTCTTTATTTTCCCCACATATGGCATTAACGATTCAAATCACATTGAGGGGGCGGTAGTCCACACTTCCTAAATAGAAATTATCGCGTTTACCCATAATGGAAACCGTAAATGTATGATATAAATGAAAAATACAGAATCATAATGAAAACATAAACATAATATATGTAATATATAAATAAATTTACATCTTAATGGCCACCATTAAAGGTGTTAAAAGAAGATTGAACAATCATCGTTTCGTGAGGCAGTAATTCGCCACTCATAAAAACTGTATGTTATTTAACCATTAGACAGAGGTGTGTGTAATTGTAAATTAAATAATTCTCTTAAAAACATCCTATTATATTTAATATACTGGTTTTTATACAAATTAAACGATTAAAAAGAGTTTATGGGGTTTGGGAATCAAAATAAAACAAAAGAACATAAGAGAAGACATTGCCTTTAAATTGGGTAACTCTCCTTTGTTTGAACCAAAAGGGTTTCTTGAAGAGATTTATGCCTATGTTAAGGATTCTAGGATTAATAGAGGGATGTGTAGAGATAAAATGAGCAGATTTTGGCTGATCCAATGGCTTTAGAGGTGGCGGAAGGGGGTAGAAGTGGGGGCCTTTTATAAGAGGGAGGAGGGGCACTATTGGAAAGTCTTGAAATGTTACTTTATTATAAAATGATTTTCGGATTTTAAAGGTCCCACAATGATATATTTCTAGGATAAGGTGATAAGGGTTCTAAATACACCCATACAATTGGTTTTTTACAAGTTTAAGTCTTATATTTTACATTATCTTTTCATTTTATTTAAATTTTTCATTTATGAGGTAATCACTACATCATCATGGTGTCATAAATAAATTTATTTATTTAATGTTTGAAAATAATAAAAAAAATACCATGATATATGAAATATTTTTATCTTTACAATGAATATGTATAGTCTAATAGATCATTTATTTACACAAAATTAAAATTGTTTTACTTAGGTGTTACATACTTTTGTTATATTTTCCTTTCTTTAAAAAATAAAATGATAAAATTTCACTGTCACACAAAGGTTATTCCATGGTGTCCCTAAGTTGGAAAAAGGCATCCCATGGTCGCCCATGACACAAAAAGTAGAATTAGGACACATTTTGGGGTCATTTTTTATTATTATGATATTATTTTATTACCCTTAACTACCCGATTACTAATTTATCGCGATAATTAAATATAATTACCGTCGTTGCTATTCGTAATGTCCAAAAACAAAAGAGTCTTAATTGAATAATTTAAACAATATGATTAAAAATATGGAATCAATTTCACCAAATTCTAGACACATAAATTGCAGTAATTAATTTAAAAATAATTCTCGTTGTCAAAATAGATAGCTTGTTTTTAAGAAACAATGTCTATCAAACGATTGACAATTTTTTATGTCCAATTTCAAAGTGAAACTAATTATAATGACCAAAATTAGATTAAATGGTAATAATATATTCTAATTAAACTTTAAAATCGATTAAAAAGATAATCTAACCATATAATTAAATTAGATGAAAAAAGCAATTTTGAAGTAAAATGCAGTATTTTTAACTATTCGTTAAAAAATGAACATTGTTAGAAAAATACCAAAAATTTATCCAAAGTAAATATAAATGTCCCAAATATAAAGAATAAGTTTATTTTTACAAATAGATCTTATAAAATTGTAAAAATATAGATTTAAAAATGGTTCCCCATCAAAAGGCGGTAAAACAATCTTTGAAAAAATATTAGATTATTCTATGATTAAGATTGGATTTATTCTCATTTTAAGCATCTAAAACACTATCTAATTCATAAATAGACATAGATATTAAAATATATTATTAATTACTTATTTGGGATGTTACACACAGTGTGCACAAAATTAATTTTATAAAAATATTTTATATATTTAATATTAGGAACATTAAATTTCTAAATTAAAATTGGATAACTATTAAATGTAATCTTAGATCATAAATATGAGACCTATATTGAGTCTGAAACATAGTGTTTACCCGATAAGTGACATAAAATTTGTCATCATGGGTTGATCGGACTCCTCACCTATTGGAGGCATGTTTAGTGGGATTCAGTAATTTATTAAATTAATTAATTAATCTCATTTGACCTAAACTATTACCACAAATACATATTTATGGTAGATTTCCTAGGATTAGTCTCATAATATTAGAATCTCTATCAACATTATCATTCCTCCATCCATTGGAAAATCACATCGGACAATGAAAAAACTCTGGGTTAGAGTGAATCAAGATTCAGATAATGCAACAACACCATTCAAAAATTAGAGATAGTGTTCTTCAACGAATAATGATCCAATATCTATGTAAGACTCACCAATTACTGATTTACACACTTTTTATTATATATATTGATCACATCGATCCTTATTCTTGGATCTATGCCAATTTTCACTAATTGCATGCACCAATTTATTGAAATATTAATTTATTATACAATTTTTTCTAACCCCAGATGTATGTTCTTGTTCTTTTGAAAAGAAGTCTTCACCAACAATGATTAAACCTTTGGTTTTATGCTTTTATCCCTTTTTTTATTCATGTTCTTCACTAGTAGGACCCCAAGGTCCAGATAAACATTCCCAACTAGCACTGAGCCCGATCAGATCACCATAATTGCAACAATTCAATGAATGAGTCACATATCAACAAAATAATATAAGATTTTGGATGTTTAAAAGGCATGGGTGATCACTTTTATGATTGGATCTTGGTTACTTGATGGCGTATGATTCATGTCGTGTGGCAGTATATGAGACCACACAAAACTCAATGAAATTTGAGTTTCTTGTCAATATAGGGCATGAATCCTCTAGACAGTGATAGATCCACAAATTTCGGTCGGAGATAGGGCCAAAATAAAAGGAAATACCATATTTGATGTGTGAAAATAAGATCTGAAGAAACTATAAAAAAACTCAATTACATGCAATGTAAAAGTATGAACAAATGGTGTGTAGCCATCCTACATGCTATGTACCCCTTCCCTAAATGGAAAACCCATGTGCTGGATCACACATGTGGGATCCCATGTGGATGTACATGGATAGACACAAAACCATGTACCACAGTACGCAGACATGACCAAGGTGCATGAGTATCGACTATGAGTACTTGAATATACCATGTAGATACACTACACTCTTTGTAAGTATACATGGAGTGGGATCCATGTATTGTCCAAAAACATGACTAGATGATGGAGTGGGACCACACATTGTGTGGGTCCCCTCACATGACATATACCCTTGGTTTCGTTTGACAAAACATTAATCATCATATCTCCTTCATCTGAGTTCAGATTGTTTCCCATATGTAGCCTATCATGATTGTTTTTCAATGTATAATACTATGGTGTCAGATTTTTTTTGGAATTCATGAATAAATGTGAAATGTTTTGAGAATGATGCATGGTTTGGAGATACTTGATGATGGTGGTGAATGTAAAAGATCCCCAGACGACTACTATGTTGACCCTATAATAGAGTTGTGTAGTGGAATCCATGATGAATACCGAGTTGGCCCTATAATAGAGCTGGGAAGTGGAGTCCTCAATGACTATTGAGTTGACCCTCCAATAGAGCTGGGCAGTGGCACCATCCTCAAGGACTACCGATTTAACCCACCAATAGAGTAGGGCAGTGGCATCCTCAAAGACTACCAAGTTTAATCTCCAGCAGAGATGGGTGGTGGCATCCTTGATGACTACAAATTTGACATTCTACTAGAGTTGGGTAGTTGAGTCCTCGATGAATACCAAGTTGACCCTCAAGTATATGTGGGTTGTGGCGTCCCCAACAATTACCTTGTGGTACTATCCATTAGAGTCGTGTTGTAGGTCCTTGATGGATACCAGAGTGGAACCCCTCCATCAGAATGGTTGTGGGTCCTACATGGATATATATAGTGTAGAATCTGCAGATGCACTAGAGCACATGTTCTCCACCCAAAGATTATGTCCCCTCGACTGTGTGGCACAATGATGAGGCATGGTTTGACATTCACATTAACTTTTGGGAAGACGCATGAGATGTTTCACATCGATGATGGAATTTTGGAAATGTTTCATACTCTTCTGATTAGGTTGATCTATTATATAGATATTCCCTTACACTCTTATTTTGGTTTCATTGACTGAGAAAATATATTCATTATTCTATATCAATACCCTTGGATTTGTTTACTCTCTTTCCATGCGAGGTGAAGGTGTATGGGGTATGAAACATGCTTTTTGTGATTAATTTCTCATGGTTTGATGAATCTAATCTTCAGCTATAGGTGATGAAGACTCAATGTTTGGTTCATCTACTCACCATGTTGATCTCCTTGTGCTTAGATGAGTTTACATTCATTCTTGGTTTAGGTTGAGTTGTTCTCTTTGACAGTATATTGCATATACTATATTTATATACCTTTTGTGTCTCTTACTACTCAACCTCATGATTTCAGAGAGTCGTATTGGGTATGTATATACTCACCCCTTCCTGGGATTTTCCCACATGTATAATGTCTGATACATACAACAGGTAGGACAACATTGACTTCAAAGGAGGTTAGGGTACCCTATGCAATGGAATGCATACAGTGGTTGTAACTTGGGATTAAAGAGTTGGGATCTCTCAGTCGTTTAGTTTTCTATTTTCTTTAGTTTGGACAAATTTCTGGTTGGGTGTGTATTTTACCCTTTACTTTTCAGTTTTCATGGTCGTACACCTATACACCCTTTTGCTTACGCATGTTTGGTTTACATTCTAGCTCTGTTGAATCTTTTACCCTTTCCCTATGCAATTATGCATCTTGATGGTTCTGTTTGTGCATACAAGTACTTATGAAAAGGACTCTACATGATAGTTATTCCTTTGGTTTTTATCACCACTTTTTAACATCTGGAGGTGAGCTTGGGGTATTTTTGGCTCAAGCCATGGATTGGGTCGAGCTGTGAAAGATTGGTATCAGATCAATTTAATTCATTGGGATGTGGTTCAAACAAGTCCCATTATGTTAATTTTGTTGGTTTTAGGGGAACATTTTCCTTCATGAGTCATCTTCCAGTTGTAGTTATATATGTATGCTCAAATGACCATGGTATGTCTTGATAACCCTCAGGATGAATATGTAGTGTCATCCATCCATAATACTAGTTTCGGATCATAATTATGATCTGATAAGTGATGAGGCCTCAGTTTAAGTTCCATCCCACTAGCTTCTTCCTCTAGGTGGAAAGGTAATAGAACCTACACCTATCGAGTAACAGATCATTCTAACAGATAAAGCTGAGGATGCATGCTAACTCAACATTATCTATGAGTTCCAGTTCTAGTGGATGATGAGTTTATATGGTGAGATCGATCCTCATGTAGTAAAGGATTGGATAGTGTTAGTGGTCTATATCTTTTGTCTTGATCAGAATCCAAAGGATCAGGTGGTTTCACTGGAAGCTATCCTTTTACCTGAAGAAGTGTGGCACTGGTGGATCCTTGTTATGTAGATGTACGATGAGTTTACACTCTCATGGATAGACTTCAAGTAGTTTTCTCATTATGATTACTCCATCTATTAGTTTTTATCAGTTTAGATTCAAGAGAATTAGAAGCTACAATAGGGAGGGATGACATTGGATAAGTACTCATCAAGGTTCACATACCTTACTTGTTACTCCATTAATATGATTTGTGATTCCTACTTCTATGAATGAAGTTTTGAGCAAGGAATCCATAGAGAGATCCATGCCAGCGTGGTCCCATTTTTAATTCCCACCTATTCTAGGATTCTGGATCGGGCACTAGTGTAATTAAATTTTTTTCAGATGGATTCCAAATAACTAGAGTTGGTAGTGGGAATCAAAGAGCTGAAAAGTCTACTGCATCTAGTAGGCACTATCCAGTGGGATATCAGTATAGGAATCCCTTTCACAATCAGGCTTAGGCAAGAGGTCATGTGGCGCAGGGATAGTGTAGATCACCAAGTCATCCCAGATATGAGATAATCTTTTCTTGTGATAGATGAGGTCACACAGCATGAGACTTCCCAACTAGATGTTCCAAGAAGCACAGACACAAAGATGATGGACATAAATGGTATAGGAAATGTCGTGATCAGGGATGTTCTAGATGTGGGAAAGGTGGTCCTTAGAGAGGTGGAGATGTATTAAAATAGGGAGAATCTATGGGTGGTGGATGATGCAATGATATCCTTCCACCACCACTACCAAGCGGCCAATGTTAGACCTAGACAGCTACATGATTTAGAGTCTTATGACCCCACAATGCATGAAATGATCATAGGTAATATCTATGTTTTTTCACATGATTCAGTGTTAGTAGAAACATGTGATAGTAATTAAATTATATCTATGCTCCTAGTTTGAGATCTGGAGGTACCAGTTGAGGCACAAGCAGAGCAGCTTCATCTTGGAGTCCATACAGGGAATTCTTTATATTTATCTTCTATCTGCAGGTAGTGCGAGCTATCTCTTAGTGGTGAGAGGTTAATGTGGGTTCTTTTGTTCATCATGATGGAACCATATGATGTAACATTAGGTATTTATTGGTTTTATATAGTCCCATCCTTGATTGAAACTCGTTGAAAATAGGCCAGATGCATATGTGATGATGGGGCAATATTCTTATTTTATAGAGAGATATATCACATGGAAGAGTTGGTGGGTTCTACGAGTAGGGGGCTACATTCCATCACCCATTTATTGGAGAGTATATCTCTCCTTTTATCAGTCTATTTAGGAATCATTATTTCTTCAATCATGGAGGATTATATGGACGTCTTCCCCGAGGACATTATGAGACAACCTTCGAGAAAAGATATGGAGTTTTGCATCAATTTCCATCCTTGAAATGCTTCAATTTATTCTTCTGGATATTAGATGGACCCTACTGAGATCTGGGAGATGTGGTTGTAGTTGGAGGACCTTAGAAGGAAGGGTTTCATCAATCCCAGTGTTCCCCCATGGAAGCTCCAATGTTTTTCATGAAAAACGAGGATGATGTCTTGCTGATTTGTGTGGATTATTGTTGTATGAACCAATCAATTACAAAGAAAAAAGTACCATTTTAAAGGATTAAAAACCTCTTTGACCAGTTGTGAAGTGTGAGATGGTTCTTGAAATATGATCTCAAATCTCTCTACCACTATTTGAGGGTTTTTAGGGTGATATTTCAAATCTAGCTTTATTATGTCCCTATAAACACTATGAGTTCCCAGTGATGGCATTTGATGCGATGAATTCCCCCCACTATGTTTATGGATTTGATTAACCATGTTTTCTATCTAAACATAGACCATTTTTTGGTCTTCATCATTGATGGAATATTCATCTACTATACATCATAGTAGGATCTTGCATAGCATTTGAGGATGGTCATATATTTTATTTGAGAGTACCGTATTTATGAAATGATCTCAAAGTTGAAGCTCACAATTCATGAGGTTAAATTTTTTGGAATGTAATGTTTGAGAATGGTTTATCCATATAATCAACAAATGTCAGTGTAGTGATTTCTTAGGATCCAACCAAAAGTGTGTTATAGGTGTAGATCTTTCTTAATTTGGTGGGGTTTTACAAAAGTCTTATAGTAGACATCACTAGAATTATAGCTCCTTTGACTAACCTGATGTAGAAAGGTTGGTTTTTTGCATAGTATGAGTATTTAGTAAGGGTCTTTGATAATTTTAGGGTGAGTCTTATGAGTGAACCTATGTTGATACTATAAGAGGAATGTGTGAATTTCATAGTATATTTCTATGCCTTGGGTGTTGGGCTCAGTTTTATGTTGATAAAGAGAAAGGCATTTATCATATATAGATAAAGGAAATTCATAAGCCATGAGAAGAACTACGTGACTCACAACCTACAGTTGGTAGAGGTAGCCCTCACTCTAAGGATGTGAAGGAGATACTTTTTGGGGTAGAATTTTATCGTTTACTCAAACCACTGGAGTCTCAGGTATGTCTTCACACTGAGAGACATGAACCTGAGACAATGATGTTGGTTGGTGTTCCTACATGACTATGAATATGAGGTAGTATATACTCTAGAGAATTTAAACGTTATACCTGATGACCTTAAAAGGAAGCATGATGATTACATGGTTCAGGAGGATTCTAATTAGTTACCCTCCTTGCAGCTAACCCTTGTGGAGTAGGAAAGTACAACTTTTCTATTGTATATGGTTTTGACTCCATTGATTCTGGAGTGTGTTAGGGAGTACTAGATGAGAGACATTGACTGTGAGTTCTTTCGCAACTCGATATCCATAAGTGATTCACTAGATGAATATTATAAATGTGTGAATCACATCATATTTTTTTGAGGGATGGACGATGGTTCTAGTCACGATGTTGGAGGAGGTGATTTGAGAGTTCCACACTTATCCCCTAGAAATACATCCTGATGTGGGTAATATGTATAGAGACCTCCAGGGGAAGTTTTGATGGTGTAACATGAGATGAAGTGTAGCTAAGTTCAGATCTCAGTGCCTCACCTATCAGTAGGTGAAGATTAAGAACCATGATCTGTTAGGTTTTTTGCAACCCCTTGAGATCCCAGAGTGGAAGTAGGATGACATATCCACGACATTTATGATAGGACTTCCACACTCTGTAATGGTCCATAACACCATTTGGGTGATAGTTGAATGACTCTGAAAGATAAAACACTTCATTTATATCAGGTAGAAGATTTTGGTGGAGTTTTTGGGGTCGCTGTACGTATATAAGATCATTAACCTTTAAGGGGTTCCCTCAATGATTGTCGTTAATGATGATGCATGGTTAACATCATGATAGTGGGGAGGCCTATAGGAGGAATTTGGGACCTAAATGAGGATTTGTACAAACTTTAACCCCCCTAATGATGGGAATACAAAGTTCGACATCCAGGGGTTGGAGGATATGCTGATGGATTGTGTTTTAGACTTTTTTCAGAGCTAGGAGAATCACTTTTCCTTGGTAGAGTTTCCATACAACAACAGGTACCACTCTACTATCAGCATGGAACCCTTGGAGGGTCTGTATGAGAGACCCTACAACCCCCTTATACTGGATAGTGATTAGAGAGACATCACTTGTGGGATTAGAGTTGGTTATAGTGACAATATATAAGGTCCAATTCAACAATTAATTGATGAGGATGGCTAAGAGGAGGCATAAATCTTATACAGAGTGTTGTTATAGGCCCTTGGAGCTCAATTAGGGTGACTAAATTTTCCTAACAGTCTTCCCAAAATGTGGATTGTGGTGGTTCGTCTTGGGAGGCAAGATATCCTTGTGGTTCATTAGGTCATTTGAGACCATGCATAGGGTTGGAAAGGTTTCTTACCACCTTACTCTACACCCACAGCTAGAGTAGGTGCACGACATATTCCAAATGTCATAGCTGGGGAGATGCATGCATAACCCCACACATGTTATCATCTAGGGAGAGATAGACATTAGGTATGGATACATATTTTTTTAGAACCTTTTGGTGATCAAGGATCGATGGGAGAGGACCCTACATGGATGGACCATCCCCATGGACTTTATGTTATGGAATCACAAGAACATTCAAGAGAGTTCTTGGGAGTGGGAGATCCAAGTGGGGGATAAGTATCGTAAGTTTTTATTTTAGTTTTTTTTGGGATGATAATATTGAAGGATGGAATGATTTATAGAATTTTTTTCTTCCTTTTTTATATTATAAAACAATTATAAATATGTATATTTATAGAGTTTGGCGCTGATCGACGTGAAATTATGAGGCCCAGCGTGCCCAGAATTAATTTCATAATAATATTAAATAAAATTTATATTGAGGTGATTGTTTCCAAAATAAAATAATAAAACTGTTAAATAGAAGCTCATATTAGAAATACGATTCCATTCTTGAGTCCAGAACAGATTGTTTACCTAAGGTGTTCCATAAAATATGTCGGCACTGGGAGTTCGTAATCCTCACTGATGGAGGTATATTCAGTGGGTTTAATTAATTTATTAAATTAATTAATTAATATCATTTAACCTAAAGTATTCCTACAAATACATCATCATATAATATTTACCATGTTTAGTCTCATAATCTTGGAATCACCAATGATTATATCCTTACTTTTTTCATTGCTGGATCACATCAAATGATGTCGAAACTCTATATAAGAGTAGATTGGGATGTGGAGAATGCAAAAACCTACTTAAATAATTGGATATCATGTTATTCAATGAAAAAATGATTCAATATCTTGGTATAACACATAAATTGGTGATTTATACCATTTTAATTAAATAGATTGAGTAGATCGATCCTTTTTATTGGATCTGCACCAACTGTGTCCCATTGTATGAACCCGTGCATTGAAATCATAATTTATTATACAATTTTTGCTAACATAGAATGCCTATTTTGGATTTTTGGATAAGAAATCATTGCCAAAAAAAGTTAAAACATTGGTCTGGTGCTTTTATCCTGTGTTTTCTTCACATTTTTCATTGTTTGGACACCTTTGTCCCAGTTAAACATTGTCGGGCAGTACCGAGCCTGGTCAGACCCTTAGAATCAAGATGGATTAATCAAATAGGAATGAATCGATGAAATAATTATATATATAGAATGTTTTCAATGCATGTGTGATATTTTTAATGATCTTATCTTGATTACTTTATGGTGGAAGATTCGGGAAGTGCGGCGGCATACCAGATCACGTGAAACTCAATCAGATTTGAGTTTCCAATCACCATATAGCTGAAATGCATTGGATGATGATATATCCATGAATTTTGGCTAGATATAAGGCTGAAATCAAAGTGAAATTCCAGATTTAAGGTGAAAAAATTGGATCTATGGAAATTTTTAAAAACTCGATTACACGCTGTGTATAATTATGAACACATGATGTATAGCCCCTTAAGTGTGGTGAATAGTTTTTTGAGAAATCATAAGGATGCAATGGAATGTATCTTTCCTACATGAGATTTATACCTTTACCATATGGACAACCTCTCTAGTGGATCACATGGGCATGATCCTATGTGTATGTACACAGCCAAACACACAACCGTGAATCTAAGTACACATACATAGATGAGGTGTGCATGAAGAGATCTTAAGTACTAGGACACACCATGTAACCATACATGGTTTGGGAGCTGTGTATTTTCCAGGGAGATTTTTGGGATATGGAGCATTAAGACATTCCATGTGGGTCCCCTCACACATTCTATATCCCTTTCATTATTTCTAGGAAACTTCAATCAATTTTATCTCCTTCATTTGAACTCTGATTCTAGCCTGGGAGAATCCAATCCTAAGTGTTTTTTTATTTATAACATCATGGTTCCAAAAATTATTTATTTCAAGATATTATTTGATATTTTTTGGTCATGGATATTTTCTAAACGATGCATGAGGATGAAGGAGATCATGTGGTATCACCGTACGACTACCGAGTTGACCCTCCAATAGAGCTGGCTAGTGGCGTCCTCAACGAATACCGAGATGAACCTCTAGTAGAGAAGGGAATTTACATCCTAGAGGACTACCCAATTGACTCTCCAAGATCGATGGGATATGAATTGCTCGATGACTACTAAGTTGAACCTCAAGTATAGGTACGTAGTTTCTTCCTCAACAATTACTAAGTTGACCCTCCGGTTGATAAGGGTAGTGGAGTCCTCGACGATTACCGAGTTAAACCTCCAGTAGAGCTATGTAGTGGAATCCTTCAAGACTACAAATTTAACCCTCTAGTAATGCTAGTTAGTGGTTTCCTTTAGTATTACCATGTTGGCCCTCTAGTAGAGCTGGGTAGTGGCATCCCCAATGATTATCGAGTGGTACCCTTTAGTAGAGCTAGGATGTTGTTCCTCGACATATACCAGAGTGCCCCCCATCATCATGGGAAGTTGTATCTCTTACTACCCCATTAATATTTTTGGGGTTTACTATTGGGTATGTATATACTCACCCGTATATGGTTTTTCCCACATGTGTCATGTCATATGAAGACGACAGATAAGTCAATGTTCAATTCAGAGGAGCTTAGGGATACCTTGTACTTTGGACCCTGTACGGTGGTCACTGCAGGATATTTAGGATATGGGATCCCTCAAAAGCTTACTTTTCTTATATTATAAATTTAGGACATAATTCTAGTTGGGTATGTTATTTACCCCTTTTCTTTTATGTTTTCATGGTTTTACTCTTATACAATATAGAGGTTATGCATGCTTGGTTTACTTTCTAACTGTGTTGCATCTTATACCATTTCACTCTAAAATTACACATTGAGATGGATATAGTTTCTCACAAAGGTACTTATTTAATGACCATACAATGATATTTATTCCCTCAGTTCTTTTCTCCACCCCTGGACTACGAATGTAGGCTTGGGGTAGTTGGAGATTGATCCCAGACTTGGGTCGGGTTGTAAAAACCTAGAGCCGAAAAATTAAAATCATGTGATATTTAAGATTGATTCTAAACAGTAATTATTGATACATGATGATATTAGGTGTTAATTTTAACATGAAAAAATAACTACATGCCAATAATTTGAATAATCGTATATACTTACACGATGAGCGAACCATTAGGCAATCTTCTTATTAACAATTTTTGTCAATTCCATCTCATTTCGATCTCGACCCAAAGTAGTCTATTTTTTTGTAATTAAAATTATTAAATAAATATATATATACTATAAGACTATTTAGTATCATGTATCTAAGTTCTTTTAGAAGCTACAATTCATTTCATGCAAGCTTTTACCCATTTATAATTGGTTTTTCAATATTTGGAAATAATGATGATCGATTTCAAAATGATAATTAGTAGAGATGTTGTCAACATGTCTAACACAGTTGAATCAAGTCTTAATACCATCAAAATACCTAAAACAAAGTAAATTACTCTTAAAATATGTAATATTCAATGATAGAACCTTCAAATTGAGTGTTATTCCTTACATATTATTTCAAATGACCTATGTACCTAATGAAAAAAATAAAAAACATAATAAAAAATTACACATTGATTTGATAAAATTGAATTCACCAATGAAAATAAAAGTAATTTCAATGATCCTCTCAATTGGATACATCCATTAATAGTATATGAGTCTGCCAGTTTTAACTTATTCATCCAAATGAATAGTCAAGTAAATCATGAATGTGAAGAATGAAGGGGAAACAACATCTCCAAATGAAAAAGTATAAAAACAAATCTTTCTTGATGTTTATGAAGATCATTTGGATTTATATTTTTCCCAAAAATCTCACTAAAAAGGTATAAAATTCAACTATAACCATAATTATTTTTCAAGTAACATATTATGTAATGCTAATGATAAGAACTGCTTCATTGAAATTTATGATTCAAGAAATTTCAATCCATGTAACATTTTATTTTTTAGCTCAATACACCTTTATATTTTACATGAATATATATATATATAACACTTTTAAATTCTTTATAACATGAATGAATACATATTTTTCACGATTTTCTATTGTAAAAATAGCCGAAGGATACATTCCATTCTCATTTTCCCATAAACCATGATGTATATTCATTAAGTCCAAACCCTTATGAGAATTAATAAGATTCTTCAATTTACCCTTCTCATTAAGCAATGTGAAAATTACATTGTCATGAATGTTCTTCTCAATTTCCATTATGTAAAGATAATAATGCATCAAATTAAACTCTTAATTAGTAAGTTTGAAAAATATACTAATTCTATTCCATTTATCTATTCCAGCTACTTCAGATACTATACCTCACATCCTCTTTCCCCTTACTTAAATTGATTACATTTTCCAAATTCTTCAATGACATTCATTAACTTTCCCAAGATTTATAAACTAGATAACACCTTCATTGGATTTATCAATTCAATATCTCCATTGAATTGTGTCCTGTGAAACTTGAATTTATGAGAAGCATCACGAAATTGACGCTGACACATAAATCACTATTATCTTATATGAGGTAATCATTAGGGATCAAAATAAAAATGGAAAATGAGAAAATAAAAGCCAGTATGAATGTTCCAACCAGATAAATTTCTTATTCCACAAAATTTTCTAATTTCTTAAATTAAAGTATCATAAATTTTAATTAGTTTTCTCAGATAAGAGTCATATTTTTTCATGTCGTCATCCCATAACTCTATAAATCTTTTGAAAAGATGTTGAAGGTCTACATCAATTTCATTTCTAGTAATTTTCTTTCTAGGAATAATCATCATAATAATGAAATAAGTCTTCTTCATACACATCCTTGGATGTGAATTATACGTTATCAAAAAAATGGAAAAATTCTATAATTAGTACTTAAAGTACCAAAAGGTTTAAAAACATCAGAATAAAATACCTAACATATATTCCTTGGATCTGAATGAAAATATGGATATAATGAATCAAACATCTTCTACGATGATGAATCTTTTGGATGTATCGTCCAACCAACTTTATTATCCTGAAAATTACACTTCATGTTGTATACAACCTTAAACGACATGAATAATCTCTATAAGCGTGGTTTTAGAGGAAAGTAATGCAATACCTTTAAATTATTTTTCTTCTTCTTTTTATTTCAAGGGTTTTATTAATTTATACTATCATTTTTCCAATGAATTATATATTCTTGTATGAAATATTATTCATTTTGCTTTATCAGACTCTTCTACCCAATAAATCATGCAATCTTTAGGGTAAGAAGACATCTTCGTTTTATCAAGTCCATGTTTTTGATGACATTATTCACCTCATAGATTGTTGAATGGATCTTGGATTCACTGAATTCATCTTAAAGAAACTCTAAAATAATAGAAATATCATTTTTATTAATTCCAAAGAGACACTTGATATCATAAAATATAAAGTATAAAAGAAAACATCAAATACTTGGAACACCCATCATATAGTTCTTATTGTGCACCTTCAACTGATTTATAAAAATCATTTTTTTGGTCACTAAAATTATTACCAATATTAACCTGATTAGGATAAAATGAAGGTTATTTTGATCTATTAAAATCTTGTAAATTTTATCCTTCAAATCTAAATGTATCATTTACAAAATTTCAAAACTAAATTCTCCTCTAGTGGGTTACTTTTTGTTTTGTTGATAGGATTGTAATTATTTTTGAATTTATATAACATTCAATTCACCATGCCAAATCCAACATACATATTAATAAAGAAACTATTTAAATATAAAATATTCATTTACTTAATATCTATTCAAACATCAATTTAATTTACAATTAGGACACATACATTTTATTCTACCATCCACTAATCGTTTTCTAACAGCAGAATCCACAAATTATTCCAAACCATTAGAATAAAGATTTGTAGTTTGAGGTGAATTAATATAGATTTTATACATGGTTATTAGATTGTGACTATTATCCATGTACAATTAAATATAAATCTATAAATGTTTAATCAAACAAGTACAATCAAAATTAAAAATAATCCAACTTCCTCATTGACTTGGGTGGGGTCATGATTCATCATAAAACAAATTTAATATAAAAATGATTCAATAAAAAACTAAAAACAATAAAAGCCCTGAATTACATATATCATTATATAATTTAATTAAAATCCTTTGAAAAATTCAATCACTCATACCTTAAATGATTTCATGGTCCACAATAATTGGAAAAATGGGAAAATAGGATTTTGGGGGTCTCCATCAAGGAGAAGGGGTCACTAAAAGGTTCTCATCGGGGAGCAGCGATCGGGGTTACTAGGATTAGGGGGATGGATAGTTGTGGTTGTTAGGAGATGGTCAGGCTCACAATGGTCACAGGAAGAGGTCTAGGTTCACGACAATTAACAATAGGGGGGTTGGGGTTATAACTGTATCCAGAAGGGGGGGTTGGGTTCATATTGGTCACTGAGAGGGGGTTGGGGTCATAGTGGTCATTGACAGGAGAATGGGAGTTGGGGTCATGAATATCACTGGAATGGAGGTAGGGTCACAATGGTATTCAGTAGGGTAGGTCAAGGTCACAACAACCATAGATAGTGGGGTTGGGGTCACAATAATTGATGTTGGGATAACAGGGATTTGGTGTCACAGTAGTCACCATTGATAGTAGGGGGTCAGGGTTGGGTTCATCAAGGGGAGAGGGATGGGGTTGGTAGGTTGGGTCCAAGGGGACTATGGGGTAGGAGGATGATATTAGTATTTTAAAAATATTTCATGTAGATTTAGATAAAACCGCAGCTAAATTTTAAAATAAAAAATGTAGTAGCAGTTATACTAAACCACAACAGTGTTATATTTTTAAAAAAAAAATTATTTTGTGGAAGTTATTAGAACCACCAATAATAAACTACCGCTAAGGCCTTTTTTGTAGTGATTGGAATATAAATTTTTAGAAAATAGATTAGAAAAAAATGTCACATTGCACCATCATTTCAATAAAAATTTACATACAAAATATTTAAATTGATATCATATTTATAATTAATTAAAAAAATTACAACCCATATAAATAATCAAAACTAAAAAACATTCCAATGGTAAACCTACCTACAAATTCATGGATTTAAAATAAAACCAATTTTGGATTTAGTAAATGTAAACAGAAAAGAGATAAACTATAATTTTATTGTTATATAATCAAAATATGATAAATTACATTATTAAATATTGTATATATTAATGATATTATTAGTTAATTGTGCACTAGATTGATGCGTGGTCAATTCCTACATATAAAAAATGAATTAGGGGTCATTTTACCAATTTTTAAAAACAATTTGAGTTCATTTTATTGGTTTTGGTTATGTGATATGAATTTTAAACTAAAATGTAACATTAATATTGAAAACATGAACTATGAGTCATACCGACCAAATCGTGAGTCCGATTAACATGCGGTAGATTCCTATATGTATGAAATGAATTATGGAAAATTTTCATAATGTTTAAAAATAATATGATCATGTTATCTTGGATATGGTCATGTGACGCCCATTTTAAACTAAATTGACACTTTTATATTGAAAACAGGCACTTTTAGTCATAAAAACCACATCATGTGTAGGATTGACATGCACTCAAATCATAAAAGTTGAAAATTAATTATAGATCATTTTATTAATGTTTAAGAACAATCTGACCTTGTTTACTCAATTTTTTTCTAGTGATGTGGGTTTTAAACTAAAATTATATATACTTTCGTATTGATAACATGTACTATGATTTATACCATCCACATCATGTGTTATATTGATGTGTGATCAATTCTACACATCAAAATGAATTATGTATTATTTTACTGATGCATGAAAACTATTTGTGCACGTTTTCATAGTTTTGGATATATGATGCATATTATAAACTAAATCGAAATATTATATCAAAAACATGAAATTTGAGTCATACCAGTCACATTATGTGTCAGATTGAAATTTATTCAATTAAACCATGTTAAAAATTAATTATAGGTCATTGTCCTGCAGTTTGTAAATAGTTAAAGATCATTTTCTCATTTTGGGATATTGGAACATGTTTTAAACTAAAATGATACATTTATATTGAAAACATGTCAATTGATTCATATTAGATGCATCATGAATAGAATTGATGTTCTGTTGATTCCCATAAATGATAAATGAATTATGAATAATTTTCATAACGTTTAGAAACAATTGGAGCTTATTTTCATTGTTTTTTAATGTGATGTGCATTTTAAAATAAAATGACACATTTATACTGATAACATGTACCTTGAGTCATATAGGTCACATTGTGTGTCAGATTGATGTGTGGTCAATTTATATTTATTATAAATGAAGTATGGAGAATTTTTTTAATGTTTTAAAATAATATAATCTCATTTTCATGGTTTGGGCTATGTGGTTTTCATTTTAAACTAAAATGAAACTTGTATTAAAAACCCACCATTTTAGTCATACTAACCACATCATGTGAAAAAATTGACGTTTGATTAATTTCTACATACCACAAATGAATTATGGATTTTTATACCAATGCTTGAAATAATTTTGATTCCCTTTTCTTGGTTTTTTCTATTGAGTTGTCTATTTTAAACTGAAATGACAATTTTATATAGAAAACACACACTTTGAGCCATACTGAACACGTCATGTGTATGATTTATGTTTGGTTTATTTCTATATGTAAGAAATTAATTATGGATAGTTTTTATAATGTTTAAAAATAACCTAAGCTAATTTTCTCAGTTTTGGCTATGTGACATGAAGTTTATACTATAGTGGTAATTCTGTATCGAAAATATGAACTTCAATTGATACCCTCCACACCGTTTGTCAAATTGATGTGTAATCAATTTTTACACATTAAAAATAAATTATGGACCATTTTACAAAAATTTGAAAACAATAAGATCTCATTTTCTCATTTTTGTCGATGTGATGCATGCTTTAAATTAAAATTACACTTTTATATTGAAAAAATACACTTTGAGTCATACTAACTACCTCATGTGTATGATTGATGTAAAGTCGATTCCATCACATAAAAAATTAATTATGTATTTTTTACTAATGTTAAAAAACTATATGAGCTAATTTTCTATGTTTTGATTTTGTGATATTCATTTTAAACATAAATGACTCTTTATTATTGAAAATAAAAATGCCATGTCACACTAGCCACATAAAGTGTCATATTTTCATGTGGTAAATTCCTAAACCTCAAAAATTACTTATGGATCATTGTATTAAATTAACAAAACAATATTATATTTTCAGATAAAATTTGAGTATCTGATGCGTGTTTTGGAAAAAAAAATTCAATTTTTAATGGATAACAAACATTTCATGTCAAACTCGTCACGCTGTGTATTATATTGCGGCGAAACTGATTACTACATATCACAAATTACTTATAGATCATTTTTCCAAATCATTAAATCAATTGAATGCATTTTATTTGTTTTAATTTTGTCATTTTTTTAACTAAAAAGAAAATTTTAAAATGAAAACAAATAGTTCAAGTAATATTGAACATATCGTGTATCATATTGAGGTGTGGTTGATCATAATACTTCAAAACTTAATTATGGATCATTGTGCTAAAGTATAAAAATAATATAAATAGGTTCTCTCTATTTTGATTATATGATGTGTGTTTTAAACTAAAATGTCAATTTTAATATAAAAACATACAATTCAGGTCGTATTGGGTACATTGTATATCATATTAAGGTGTGGGTGATTCTTACACATCAGAAATGTCCTATAGATTATTTTCAAAAAACATAAGAATAATCTTAATGTGTTTTCTTGGTTTTGAGTATGTGGCTTGTGTTTTAAGCTAAAGTTTCAATTTTTAACTAAAAGCATAGTCTTCAAGTTATACAAGGCACACCATGTACCATAATGAGGTATCATTGATTCCTATACATCAAACCCATTATTATTGTTCTTATAAGTAGATTATATTGAATTGTTTCACATCTATGGATCTATGGTGATAATAAAATCTTAACATGGATGTGAGCTAAATCATGATCACCTTATTTTGAGAGCAATAAACCTTCAACAATCACAACATTTCTTATTCATCTTCAACCATTGTCTCTATGAAAATAAACTTAATAAGCAGTAGGAATTCAACTTTTTATAACGTATTTATACATTGTTGACGCATTTACCTATCAAAATTCCCTTCATTTCAACACCAAACCCAATCTCTCATAATCATGAGCAGCATCAGATATATTATTGGCTCTTCCAGTATCTATAGAGAGTAACCCTCAATTATAATTATAATTGATATATAGGTAAAAAATAAAATATAATTATTATTATACTAATTATTCACATCCAAAATGTATCTATAAGATCATATCCCATACTATATCAAAAACATAATAATTAATCAAATAAATTTTCTGTCGAAAACCATTCTAAACCTATCTACTTTTCCACTCATCTATAAAAAAATTTACATTTTCATTTGAGTACATATATTGTTATAAATCGTAGAAGTACTAAGAAAATATATAAAAATCATTGAATAACAAATATTTTTAATGTAATTGTAATTACCTTTGAAAATTACTTTTTGCGGATTCTTTACTTTTGATGATATATGATATCTTTTATAAATCTTCAAACATTATATCAAAAATAATTATCAATATTTTTCTCCCGAAACTATAGAAACATTTACCAAAATAAGTATTTTTTTGAAATATGTTTTGATAGTTCAATATTACTATATATACCATATTATATTTCCATTTTAAGAAATCCATAGGCTTTTTATGTTCAGTCACTGACCTCATACCATGGTTTAACCTATACTTTAAGATGACCATATCATACCAAAATTCTCATTAAAGAAAAAACTATAACATATAATTCGATATTTATTTGTAAAATTTTTATTTTAGTGCATTAAAAATTTACAATAAACATAATGTGTGGTCATTGTTATGTAAATATATTTATTATATCCAAAAAATAAACATTTGGGGTATCCAAATTGATTGCGATGAGCATCCACTGCTTCCTAAAAAAATTATATTGTAATGAAAAAAAGAAAAATATATTTTAAATGATTAGATTTTATAGTTTTACCCCTGTATTATAAGAATTAGGAAGAGTATATTGTCTATTATTTTCTTCTAAAATGAATCTCTAAGTGCATCTATTTTCTTTTTAATTTATTTTTATTCTAAGTAATGTTCATGCATAGAAATAATAGAGGGACAAATGAGTCCAAATCATGTTTCACAAAGGTTTCCCTTTATATAGAATTTATATATACAATTGTAGAAAATATGAATAATTATTTACAATAATGAACAAATTATATCATTTTTTGGACAAAAAGATTATGAAGATGTACCCCATGAATATGTTTACAATTGAGACTCCCAAACATTCAAACATTATAATATATATTATACTCTCCAGACCAACCATGTCTATAATGTTATCTTAAAATATTTCATCTTAAAATAGAATTTTTAATATATTTCCATAATTGAATGTTGTGTCTTCATGAACTTGTAATGTTAATATATGCGATAGTGGAACTGATAGGGAGAAGGTACTTCTGAAATGTCCTTTTGATTTCTTGGTTGATTGACTTGATTATCTTGATTGAAAATTTTCTTTCCCCCATCATTTTATCCATCTGTAAAACCATACCACATTTCAGAACATTTTTTATCAACTATAAAAGTGTTTTACTTTGAAAAACATTTTTAAGAACATAACTCATGTATCTTTATAGGATTAAAAAAGCATTCTACAGAAGTACCAAGAGAATTATTGATCATAGTAACATCTAAATCATCAAGTGGAATAGTTAAATTGGTGCTTATATCATGATCTAACTTAATACCCACTCTCATGAGATCCTTTAGGAGTTGTTCATTGTGTAGAATGTCTCTTGCGATATTATAAATCATACCCCTCACAATAAGGTGATGTGTGGTAATTGATAGATATAAATCACAAACAACTTCACCATGTATAATTTCAGTAATATAACGCTATCTTGAGTTGTTTGATTTAAATTTAGGAGAATGAGTAATGAAAAAATTAATTACCTTAGGTAAGGTAAGCAGTTGGGGGGAATAGATATCATTAAAGATGGTAGGATTATTTAGCTCTTCATGTACTGATCTTTGTTCCACTACTAGTTCACTTTTATCTATTCATATATATTGGTCATAAATAAGAGTCCAAACAATAGTATATATCAAATGAACTGTCTATGACCACAATCCTTTCTTTTATTCATATTTATTTCCTTGGAGATTTGTCTTCTAAAAATATGTTCTAGGTGAACCTCCAAAACCTACACCTCTAACAGAAACAAATTGTTCTTACCAATTAAATGCTAATAAAATTAGTTTTCATTCAGGTATAATATATGCTAATTATTATGACTAAACCATATAAAAAACATACGAACTGAAATATATATTTTTAAATTATACTTATATAAAACACAATGAATTACTATTTTGTAATAATTACACATTTTCATTTTAAAAGGTTGTGGCCAAAGACTCATTTATTATTAAAGCAATGAAAAGACCTCTTTAACTGGGTAGAGGGAGACCCATTACATATCTCAAAGGCCCAATGGGCATCTATCTCATTACATGGCCCGTAGGCCCATTTTTTTCCCAAGGCCCATTCTGTGAATAGTACTTCTATAGTAACCGCTCTGCTACAGTACCACATAGTACCCACCGCTGCTACACTACCCAGCTGCCGCAAAAGTACTTGTCACCGCTATAGTGCCTGCCATTTCTACAGTGCTTCCAATGCTATAGTAGACTACAATACTGCTACAGTACCTGCACCCAATGGGTTTTGAACCCCCATTTTTCTTGTAGAATTAAGGGGTGCTTACCACCAAGACAAACCCCAACTACAAACATGTTGTTGGGTAACGAGGTATTAGGGTAGCCTCCCCACCTGCACGCCACACGTCCCCAGCGAGGCCTAAGGTGGCCAACCCTTTGTCTTAGGCCAGTTCCCAGCAGGGCAGAGGGGCCCATGAGAGGTTTGTTAGCATATAATGCGCGTTGCCTTGCGAGGACTCGAACCCAAAACCTCGGGGTCAGGATGCCAACACATTTAACCAACTCACTCATGCCCCATGGGCCAAAAAAGTGTTGTTGGGTAAAGAGGTATTGTGGTGGCCTCCCCACCTGCACGCCGCACATCCCCAGCGAGGCCCAAGGTGGCCAAACCTTGGCCTTAGGCCAGTTCTTAATGGTGTAGAGGGGCCCATGAGAATTTTGTTAGCATATAATTCACAATTCCTTGCGAGGAATCGAACCCAAAACCTTGGGGTCAGGACTCCACCACCTTTCACCAACTCACATGTGCCCCACGGGCGTATGTGTTGTTGGGTAACAAGGTATTGGGGGGGGGCTCCCCACCTGCACGCCACACGTCCCCAGCAATGCCCAATGTGGCCATCCCTTGGGATTATGCCAGTTTCCAATGGGGTATAGGGTCCCATAAGAGTTTTTTTATCATATAGTGTGCGTTTCCTTGCGGGGACTCGAACCCAGAACCTCAGGGTCAGGACGCCACTGCCTTTAACCAACTCACCCGTGCCCTGCGGGAAAACATGTTGTTGGGAAACAAGGTATTGGGGTGGCCACCCCACCTACGCGCCACATATCCCTAGTGAGTCCCAAGGTGGACAACCCTTGGGATTAGTCTAGTTTACAACATGGTATAGGGGACCATGATAAGTTTGTTAGCATATAGTACATGTTTCCTTTCGAGGACTTAAACCTGGAACCTCAAGGTCAGGACGCCACTGCCTTTAACCAACTCACATGTTCCCCATGGGATAAACGTGTTGCTGGGCAATAAGGTATTAGGGAGGCCTCCTCGCCTTTGCACCGCACGTCCCCAGTGAGGCCCAAGGTGGCCAACTCTTGGGCTTAGGCCAGTTCCCAATGGGTTAGAGGGTCCCATGAGAGGTTTGTTAGCATATAGTGTGTGTTTCCTTGCAAGGACTCGAACCCAAAACCATGGGGTTAGGACACCACCGCCTTTTACCAACTCACCCGTGCCCAACAGGAAAATGTGTTGTTGGGTAACGAGGTATTGGGGTGGCCTCCCCACCTGCGCACCACACATCCCCAGCGAGGCCCAAGTTGGCCAAACCTTGGGCTTAGGCCAGTTCCCAACGTGGTATAAGGGACCACAAGAGGTTTGTTAGCATATATTGTGTGTTTCCTTGAAAATACTCAATTCCAAAACCTTGGGGTCAGGAAGCCACCACCTTTAACCAACTCAACCGTGCCCCGTGTGCTAAAGTTATAATTATACATGATTACCATACATATTATGGGTTTTCATCAACTAGTTTACCCTCTTTATTTAAGCATTCCTCCTTCTATAGAACTTTATGTGGGATGTAAGTAGATTTGGATTCTGAATAATCAATATTCATATAAACAAAGTAAAATATGTTGTTTCATATCCAATAATTTTTTTATATTAAATATCCATACCATTTTTTTAAATTGAATAATACACCATCCTTGATTTATGATAGTGGTATGATGGTTTTGTTGTAAGTTTTTTATTATTATAATTATTTACTATTTCATTAATTAAAAACTTAAAATTAAAGTGGATAAAATAAATAATGTTAAATTAAATTTTATCAAATACATTTAATCAGAAATGATTTCTGATCGTGGAAACTAATGAAATATTTCCATGTATCATATTTTATAATGTGCACATATGTAACTGGTTGATTGGATTTTACTTTCCACATGTTATACTTGATAAGATCCTTTGTAAGAAGTTTATGGAGGCCTCTATGATCTTTTCTAGTGACCATTAAGACATATTTCATATGGAAATCCAAGAAAACAAATAAAAACTTCATGGGATAATGAAAAGTAAATAATTCTTTCCAAATATAATTTTTCATTAAAATAGAGAAAGTATATCATAACATTACCGTAATATTTCTATAAAGGGTTTCCATCAATATAGGAAAGACATGGTGCCACAAATCTATAACAACTAGAACATTCATTCTATTTGTGAGGCCAACATAACTAATTAACATTGACTATTTTTTGTCAATAGGTTGGCCATACTGATTCCATCCAACCTAAAACTTTATACCCTTACTTATTTCCTTGAATATTTTATTTAATAAAGTGATGCTATGTTGTTATTAATTTTTAAATCAACATATTGTTTATCCCTTAATTATTATTTAGTTTCAGAATCAATCATTTGTTTGTCCTCACTATTGGTAACATCATTATTTTCATAATTTATTATCTATATCACCAGTAAAACATTTAATTTAGATTATGTAAATATAGTACAGAAAAAATAATATTATGAGTAAAATCATAGTATATTAAAAATAACATAAACATACTCATAGATCTCACTTTCTTTCATTAAAGGTTGAATGGATTTTTATTCTCTATCAGGTATATAAATCCCCTCTTTGTGACCCCCTTAAACATACAATACATGGACTAAATTTCGACCACTATGAAATGATTGTGATCTACCAATTAACGGTTCATCCTCAATTGAATTTTCAACTAACCTTGAAGTTGTTTTATTCACTAATAGGTTAATCGACCGATTATTATTTATTAGATATGACGCATAAAAGACATGTACTACTTGTGATTTAATTATGAATAGATTATTCCTATACCATTACACATTGAAATTAACATTAATGAATCCCAAATAATCAACATTCAATACACTCTTGTTGTCAACCCATTTGAAATAGAAAATCGGTGCTTGAAATTTTGTATAATCCAGCTCGTATATTAATTTAATGATACTGAAATATGACATATTCACAAAAATTAGATTCTATCCATACAACTGGATATATGCATTTTATCCACCATAAACATAAATCTATTATTTTATATTATACTATATTCATTTTATTACATAAAATATAAATTATAACCATTAATTAAAAAAATATTATCAGATATATCATTTTCATTTGGTCCCCTAGAAATCCATCAATTTTTATGAACAATTGAATTTATATTTCTAGACAACTCCTTATAAATATGATCTTGTAATGATTCTAAAAAATACTTATTATGTGTATTTGATATCATTATTTTGGAGCTTGGTGTATTTAAATTTCTAATAATTTCTTTATGGTATTCAACATATAGATTAACATGCACACTAGTATGTGAATTGTAAAGGTGATATTTCTCCCACTCTATGATGATAACTATAACAAACTATCTTCTGGAAATCCCTTCTCCCATAAGGTGTCTAATGTGACGAGAATTTGAGAAACCAATGTTGTCAATATATAAAAGGTAATCAGTATAGAATTTAACAACTTCTTAAACAATATATTATTATAAAATAAAACCCTTTTGCCAAATTCGATTATTGACGTAACCTTTCTAAATTTTCATATATTAGTCAATATTTTATATTCATACACAATGTAAAAGAAAATATAGTTGAACCTTTTAAACAAAGTGAACCATTATATAGACCATTATAATAAAGAATGATGGCCAGCATAACATCTCTGATTCACATAACATGATTGTAATATCCTTATTCATGATTAGAAACTTCACCCTACACATGGATATGAAAAATTAATATAGTATGGTTAATGTATGTTGTATATTTTTAGGTATAATTAAATGTAAAGTGATAAGAATAAAATCTTTCATAAAAACATGATAGTCGTGTGATTTTGGACCTTGTAACTTCAAATTAGTCATTGAAAAGACATTCCTTCTATTTGATGAATACACATTTGCAACTTTTACACCACTAAGGAAATAAAAAAATTATACTTTTTCTTAAATGGAATGAATATAAGCACTGGAGGAAGAAAATTCATGCTTCCACCCTTCACAAGTGATAACTCTTCTCTTATCTCCATGTCAATCATGTCCAACGTAGACTTGATTCCCATTTTCTATGTTAGGAACATTTACTAATGTGCCAATAAAAGTATCAAATACATTTTTTTGTACATTCGTGACATCAAGAAAAAATTTCACATACAATAGGTTATATAATGGTAATTCAAAAAAAAACTGATCCATTTTCCAAACTTGATTTTATAAGATTAAAAAAATTATCTAAAATAGAGAAAATATATTTTTCATTCTCAAACAATTGATCACCCATTAGTGGAGATATTTTTGTACCATGTTCTATATTCCCAAAAAATGATTTAATCCAGGATCAGTTATATTTCCCCAGCCTTAAACATTATATAATCTTGAATTAATTTAATAATTTACAATGAGGATCTTTTAAGATTTAGAGATTTTGATAATTAGGCCATAACTCTTACATTACATTAGAAAATTACAATGTAGACAGTTCTACTCAGTATACATTTTTTCATAAAATGAAAATTCTTAAAATAAAACAATAATTCTTTTCTTGATATAAATATTATTGAGTTCTTACGTTCTCTTACCATGCTTTATACCCTATGAAAAAAATTTCATAAACATAGGATGAACATAAAAAGCTCAGTAAGTGTTATAAAATAAATAAATAAAACGTTAGTTCATCAATAAATACACAACATATTATCTTTAACATACTCATGAAATCATAATATTTATGAATAATGCCTAAAAATTATAAATCATAAAGGTAACTTGTGGAATCCATATCAAACTTACATTGTAGTTTTCACTGCTACGTAGGGAGTTACATTTGAAATACCCATCATAGTATATTCTCTAAATCTATTAGGAGAAACATTCACATTTACCTCTATCATGATAACCAATTCAATAGAGAGCTATCTCAGACTCACCCTCTCTAGGTTTATCACGGAACCACCTGTATACGTAAATAATGCCCATAAACCATAACATATTCATAACACATAAAACAAATATAAATTAAAGATAACATTTCCACATTTCAATCAAAATATATAATTTAAATATATTGATATAACAAATCCATTATCAAAACCATTTTTTATTCCAAAATATGTAAAAGAGTATATGGTATTTATGTTCCTTTTAAATACATTTCAGCTTGTTAAGGAAGCCAAAGAACAAATAATACTCGGGGTTGAAGAAAGGTCATTGTCATTGCTTAAGTTAAAAAGAAACATTCTGTTTTGATGTTTAGTAAAATTATTAGTATAAAAGGATTCCATTTGAATGAAATGAAAAGTCAAAGGTGTTTATACATAGTATAAAAGAATTTTGTGTGTAAAAAAAATATGCCACAATTAAATGAGATTGAGACGAAGTCCCTTACAAAAATAATTTTATTAATTAAATAGATAAGTTATGATTATTCACTATAAATACACATAAATAATGTATAAATATAAGATAATATATAATAATTCATTTCTCACATAATCATTTGATGACATAATAAAGAGGTATATGATTAACCCAAGGAATAGAAATTTGGTTAAGAAGTTCTCTTACAAATTTGGTAACTTACGAAACATACACGCCATGAAAGAAGGATGATATAATGAAAATGTAAATACCCATAAATTAAATTATATTACACAATTAATACAGACATGGGAAAAACATACATCACACAGATGTAAATAGTGGCTAATATAGCATGAATCTCACGGGAATAAAAATTGAGATGAAAACCCCTAACCACGTTGTAATCAATAGAGATGTAAGACCAGAAGTTAATAACAACCAAATTAATAACCTAATACCACTAATTAAAATATAATAATGATAATATATATGACTTGGTTGTACACAATACACCACAACCAATAAATAAGTGGTGAACAATGAAAATCTCATGAAATTAAAAGTGCGATAAGAAACCTCTTACCTCGTATCGGACTTGACTTATATGTTTCGTGTTATTCATGAATAATAAACATAAGTTAATTTATACTTATTTAATAAAATTTTAAATTTTATTATTACTTATATATCACTTATTACCATGCTATAACAATTTCTTATTTATTTGAGTTTATATCGGACATTTTGTCGATGTTCAAAACTTTAGTCAAAAATGAACTTGTTATAATTACAAATTGTTTGTGGGTTCAAAATTCTATTATCTCAAGAATGATATTAATTATTTAGATATCACATATTTCATATATATCCAGTTTATATTTATTTATAATATTCCATATTATTTGGATTTAAGAAAAGAAATGCACCGTTCAGGGAGACGATAAGTTGTACGTACTAATGAACACTACATTTATTTTTATTTTATATTTAAAGGAATTAAAAATTAATAATACATAGTTATATTATAATTATATTATAATATATATATTATTTAATGTAATTATATCCATCCTTTATACATTCCTTGTATGGCATGAATGAGTCATATCACTTTGAGGGGGCTGTAGTCCGCACTTCCTCAAAATGAAATTATCGTATTTACCAAATACGGAAATCATAAAAGTATGAAATAAATGAAAAAATAAAGCAGTATAGAGACAATATAAATATAATATATATCACATGTAAATAAATTTACATCTTAGTGGACACTATAAGAGGTGGTAGGAGAAGATTTAACAGTCATCATTTCGTGAGGAAATAGTTTGTCGTCCAGAGAAACAGTATACTCTTTACCCATTAGACAGAGGTGTGTGTAAGTGTAGTTAAAATAATTCTCATATAAACAACCTAGTATAATGAGGATACTAGTGTTGTTATAAAATAATGGAATAAAAATAATTTATGGGTTTGAAGAAGTAAAATAAAATAAAAGAACTTAAGAGAAGACATTACCTTTAAATCGGGTAACTCCCATTGGTTTGAACCCAAAGGATTTTTTGAAGTGCCTTATGCCTAATATATAGATTCTATGTGGAAGAGAGGGATATTTAGAGCTTATTTGCGAATATTTTGGATGATAAAATGGGCTTGAGAGATGTGAGTAATGGGTTAGAGATGAGGGATTTTCATAAGGGGGAGGAGTGGCTCTTTAGGAATGTTTGAAAATATTATTTTATTATATAATGATTTTCCTTTTATGAAGGTCCAATACTTATTAAAGTCTAAGATAAGATGAGTATTGTTCAAAATAAAATCATCCATTAAGAATTAGATAGGTTTTTTATATTGTTTTAATCTTTGTAATCTAATTTATTTAAATCATTCATTAATGAGATAAACACTTCATCATTATTCTGTCATAAATAATTTCATATATTTTATGGATAAAAATTATAAAAAAATTCCATAATGTAGGAAATATTTTCACCTTTCAAATTAATATTTATAGTAGAATATATAACTTATATAACTTCATGCAAGAATTTATTTACTAAAAGATATATGTTTATGTCATTTTTTCCATTACATTAAATTAATTAATATAAAGTGTCATTATTACTCTTAAGTGGCTCCATGAGATCCCAAAATCTACCGAAGGATACCCATGGTTGGAAATGTATCAAACAATAATATTAGAACACATATTAGGGTAATTTAACATTATTATAATATTATTTTTACCAATAATTTCCCAATTTAACTTTAACTGTGGTATATAAAAGTCAAAAGTAACTATTCAAAAAAGTTATTTTCATCTTATTGAACCAAATTTGACATACTAATAACAATAATGCATGTTATATTTGTAAGAACCTGGTTTTTTATAAAATACTTTGGAATATTGTTGATGTTATTCCAGAGCAGCGCCTTCAGACGGCGTGGGATTCCGTGCTCCAGTGTGGCCAGAATTAAATTTTCAGTGTGTTCACACTGGGAACAAAAAATAAATTAAATAACTCTTAAACGGTTTATTTTATGGGAATACTGAGGGCATTTTTGAGTCCGTATAGTGCCATTTACCCTAGGAGGGGTGTAATTTTCGTGGCCGCGACACTTCTGTGGAAAATGGCCCCAGGGGCGTTTTCGTAATTTAGTGGCATCAGGCATTATGTTTTCTAAATTTTGAACGGATCCTTGGATTAAAATTCTGAGTCCTCCCTTGTGCTCGAGAGGGTGTGTTTACCCTAGAGGAGGCTTAACCTCAACCCTGTCGAGAGTTTTGGACATGGGTCTTCAGGTGGGTGCTTAAAAAAATTAATTAAAGTCTAATTAATTCTCTACGTAAACCAAACCCACACCTTCTCTTCTTCATTTTGATTCCTCTAGCCGAAGAAATCTCCCACCTCCCTCATGCCCTCTCAACCTCCCCTCCTCCTCCCCAGAGCCAAGCCAAAGCGACAACGGTGGTGGCGCGACAAAGGTTCGAAGTCTCGGGCTATGCCAAACGAGGTAGGATCGTGCATTTAAATTTTTAATTTACGCACCTACTTTGATATAAATTTTTCACATTGAAATTCTATTTGATATTCGCACAAATACTATTGTTGCGTAGTCCATTTTCTGAGCTTTCCAATGCATATTTTGGATTGAAAATCAGAGTTCCAAGGAGATCGCAGTCGTCCGCCAAAGATTCGCGGGTTTTTGAGTGTTTACCGGAGAACCAGGATTTTACAACGGGTTTCAGGACCGTCCAGCGGCACACGCGACGGGCCAAAGAACCAGTGGTGGCGGGGCTCTCCAGCGGCGGCAGCAGGGATCTCCTCGGTAGTGGAGGTCGGCGCAGGCCGTCGCGGCGAGCTGGCGTGCGACGCGGTCGGCTAGGTGAGCAGGGATGTCGGCTAGGGACGGTGGCAGGTGGTCGTGGGTGTTGGGGTCAAATGGAGGTGGTGAGCGCTAGACGGAAATGAGGGCTTCGGCTGTAGGCGTCGGGCACATGACATGGGGGGTGGACCGGTCCTTTGGCCGGTTGACGCGAGCAGTAGACAGGGGTCTTCGAAACCCGGATAGCAAACAAGGACCCACATACTACAGGTCCTGTGGAAGTGGAAACGGAGAGGAATCAACTGGTCCGGGTGAGGCAGTCGGCCCGCACAAACCGCGGGCCAGTTCAGGCATAGGGGGCCGACCAAACTGGCCCGACCAACCTATTTTCTTCCTTTAAAAATTAAACTGTACATAAAATTCCGACCTGGTGTCAGATTAACACATTGTCAACAGCGACGTGTTCCTTTAAATAAGAATATAATTTTGAGATTGTTTTGGGGGGTTTTTAATTCCCGAAACGGGGGGCCTGGGTTGCACGACATGACTTTAAGGGGATTGGCATTTTTTCGGGGGTTCTTGTTTTGGGCGGCGCAGACACATCTGAAGTCCGATTTGAGTTTAGTCAATGATGTTGTGACCCTGGCTTCAAGACAAATTTTTCCAAGGGGTTTTTGGGTGTTGAAGCTAGAGTTGAGGTGTGGAACCCACGGCCCAGCTATTAAGCTGTGAGCAGCGTTTCAAAACATCTTCATTAGACGTCCGTTCATGGCGTGTGAGTAGTCGATTCTGATTGTTTTTTTAAGGGCATTGCAATGGCACAATCTGCCCGCTTTAATTCTACACTATGGTGTAGGACCCACGAGGGCGGTTTTTGGAGTTGACGGTTAATTCCAACTTCTAAATTGGGTTTCCCTTTTGGACAGATGATTAGTCAATCTTGTATACTATTCTGAGGGGGTCGCAATGGTGCGATGCACTCGACTGCTTTCGGGACCGAGGATCGGGACCACAGGATGTCGTTTGGTCGTACAATGGTGTTGGCGACTTTTTATGTTGGATGTCTATTGGAGACGAGTAAATAGTCGATCTCGTATGTTTTTCTGGGAGGATCACAACGATACGATCAGTTTGGATTTGTGGAGTCACATTCGAGATCACATTAAATGTAAAAGCATGGAAGGTACTCCGGTGGCGGTTTTTCTTGCTGTGTTTGGAAGAAAACCCTTGGCATGTGATCACGTTCACTCCCATGTGAATGAATTTTATGTTAGAAGAGATATGGTTGGCCGTGCTAGGGCTGTGGAGGAAGCAGGTTGGCACAATTTCACTTTCTCCCTTCGCGCTGACATTGGGCGCCGTGTGCATGATAGCCCTTGTGCTAGAAATGTGGTATACTCTGGGAGTATACCAGATTGCTTGGAGGTACATGTTGCAGTTATACCTGGGAACGTTTCTTTTCATGGTTTGGAGATGAGATAGGGCCACACGTTGTGTGGGTTCCTTGTGTGTGTCGTGTTCTACTTTACGTACCTTTGATCTCTCGCGCCTTAGAGGTTCCCTCTATTCATAATGGTTTAGACTAGCAGAGTTTAGTGGTTTCCCTAGGTTTTGTTCTCGACGGTTTGATCGGTATATTTTTTTGGGTTCCCCGGCTCCTTCAACTGTGTGGGCTTTCAGTATCACATCCCATCGAGTTCCCTGGTAGGGTTTTGTGGATTCATTGTGACCAATACTTTACGCGAGCACCGATCCTCTACCCAGGAGGTTGTTTCTAGAAGGGTACGGAGCCCCAGTGAGCCTAGGTGCAGATTCCCTAGCAAAATATCGAGATCATATCCTCCTTCTGTGATCTACCGTGACATTTTTTCCAAGGCAGAGCTCCAGGTATTGGCCTGACCCCCACTACACGGGCGCTGAACCTCTACTAGGTGAATTGTTCTAGATTTGGGTTGTTGTGCGATACCCACTCCATGTTCTATTGTACAGTGTTGTACAATCCAATAGGGATAGCCAGAGCGGTTCCAGGATTATCCTCCAGTGGGGCTGGGCAGTGGGTTTCTCATCGACTTCTTTGGGTTTACCCTCCAGCGGAGCTGGGCAGTGGGTTTCTCATCGACTTCATCGGTTTTACCCTCTAGCAGGGCTGGGCAGTGAGTTGCTCATCGACTTCTTCAGGTTTACCCTCTAGTGGGGCTGGGCAGTAGGTTGCTCATCAACGTTTTCAGGTTTACCCTCTAGCAGAGACTGGGCAGTGGGTTACCCGACGACCTCTTAGGGTATACCCTCTAGTGGGGCTGGGCAGTGGGTTACCCGATAAATTATTTTGTACTCATCCCTTTCAACTAGGCTAGTCTGTGGCATTTCTCCGTGACTATCGGAGCGGGACCCTTGGTTGTACGGGTCAGTTTTGTGACAGATTTGACTTTGAGGAGACCTCTCGACTCTATGACAGTGACAAGGTTTGGTTTGAATTTCCCCAGAACTATCATGTATGAGGGGTGCTTTCCCCACCAAGATGGGTCCTTGAGACGCGACCTAAAACCATGTGGGCGAGTCAGTACCGCCTAAAGAGGATAGTGTAAAGGTGCATTGATTCGAGACCCTTGGCTTGCAGTTTGGGGAATACGTGCATGACGATGAGCATCGATGGTGTTTACTTCTGGGATTGTTGGATACTCATCTTTCTTGGGCTGAGCTATGTGATGGATATCCCCCTACGATCTCGTTCGAGTTTCTAGTTTTAGCACATGGATATGTATATACCTTGTTCCAGTACCCACTTCTTGGGTTTTGGGTACTCTCCTTCCAGGAGAGTCGAAGGCACGCGAGGTATGCCACGTGATTTCCGTGTTTAGTTTCTCATGGTAGGACGAGTCTACTCTCCTGTTATAGGTAGCGAAGACTTGATGAGAATTTCATCTTCTCGCCCTTCCCAACTCCTTGTGTTTGGACGATTCTACTTCCTTACTCTTGTTGGGTTGAGCTGTACTCATTACTTCACTCTCAATTGTACTTCTTCAATTTTTCCTATTCAATCTACTGCCCACCTCTTCAGTACCTCCTCTGTTGTTCCCTTGAGCCTTTGGGGTATTCTACTGAGTATTTTCATACTCACACCTGCTTGGGCTTTTCCCGCACTTGGTGTGCCCTTGCAGATGACAGACATGTAGATCGTGGTGTTAGAGGAGATTAGGATTTGGGAGCATGGATCTCATATGATGGTCGTAGTCAGGTTCTAGTTGAGGGACCGTCCCATCTGTTGTACTTTTGTTTACCTGTTGCTAGGTTGTGGCACTTTTCTGGTTGGGTGCATGTTTTCCCTTTTTCTTCTCAGTTTACCTTCAGAATTTACATTGTACTGTTTAGAGGTTGATGCACTTTTGTTGTTGTTTATAGTAGATGGTACTTTTCTTTTCTTTTTTACTCTGCACTTCTGCATTGATTAGGCTGCGTGTGTGTGTACAGGTACTTAGGCAAAGGTCTCCCCGAGTTGTTTAGCCTTCAGCGCTTGTCGCCAGCCCCTGGACTATGGAGTCGGGCTTGGGGTAGTTGCGGCTTGAGCCCGGGTAGGGTCGGGTCGTGACAATATTTTTGAAATTCAATTCACAGAAGCCGAAAAATTTAATTTGAATTAAAAAGTCGATTTTTTAACTACTACTCAGTGTTTTAACTATTCATTAAAAATTGATGTTTTTAGAAAAATACCAAAAATTCAGCTTAATCTATGTTTGATATTCCGAATTAAAAAAAATGATGTATATTTTATGAAATTGAAAAAATAGAAGTTTCATTAATGAATTTAACATTAATTCTATTTGTCAAAACAAAAAACGTTTTTTTTAAGAAATAATAACTATCAATAGATTGACACTCGTTTATGTCCAATTTCAAAGTGAAATTACTTCCAATGACCAATATTTGATTAAATGGTAAAAATAAAATCTAATTACACATTAAAACCAATTAAAAAGATAATCTAACCATATAAATAAATTATTTTAAAGGGATGTTTTGAATTAAAATAAAGTATTTTTCACTATTCATTAAAATTGAATTTTATCAGAAAAAGACAAAAAAATTACCCAAAGTAAATTTTTTATGTCTCAATTATAAAGAATAATTTTATTTTATAAAATAGAACATATAAAAGTAACTAAAACTATATTTAAAGTGGGTTCTCTATCAAAAGGTGGTAAATTAACCTTTTATTGAATGTTAGTTTATTTATTCCTTAAATTAGATAAATTAACATTAGAAACTTCTAAATTTTATTGGATAAACGTAAAAACATTTAAGAAACATGTTTAATCATAATATGGTTAGTTCTGTTCATTACCGCTAGTACATCGGCTAGGTATTAACTACCATTTAAAATAATTTTATATTCTTTTCTTTCAGTATGACCCAACATTGTGTGCAACATAAGATTTCAAAGAAACCTGTTATTGCGTATTGGGTACGCCATCAAACATAGAATCCCCTTTAAAATAAAATTAATATTAAATTCACAAATATTAATAAATATGAAAATGTATTACTCTTTATTTACATGGGATGTTACATCCTTCCACCTTTTAGAAATTGCGTCCTTGCAATTTTAAAATTAGATTTTGAAACTTCATTAAAAGTCCCACATTGGAAAAGAAGTCAATAAAACTATCACTTTAAAATAAATAAATATAAGTACAAAGGTCACCCGAGATAACCTATACTAGGATTCCATAGTAAACATGGATATGAAGAAGAAACTAAGTGTCATGTTCTGATGGAGAGTGATAGAAAACATGATTAGGAGAAATTTAGTCACCAAAAAATCACAAAATTGTGATAGTTTAAATGGTCTTTGGTTTCCCAATAGGAAAAGTAAACAGACAACATTTTTTAAGTAACCTTTCCTAATGTTGTACATTTTTTTGAGATTGACTAAGGACTTAAGAAAATACACTTACTTTTCAAGTATAGTTTCACCCTTTAATAATTTTCTACCAAAAAATCAACTTTTCTCTAAATAATGAGTATTCAAGATGACTTATTCAAATATAAAGTTCTAGAATCAACTTATAGAGAATCACATAATCCACCAAAGATGAACTATATATTTTCACCGTATTTAGACATTAACCAAAACCAAAATGGTTAATACAATATCAGATAATCCCAAAAAAGGATAATCCTTTAAAAAAAATATTATTCTTAATCTTCAAAATTCCACAAACAATACCCATTGTTCAACAAAAACCATTCAATAAACAACTTTCCATAAAATTATTCGATGTAAACCAAACTAAGTTTGAAACCCAAAACTCATAAGGATTTAATTACATGGTCTTCCACAGTAAATCTAAACATTTATCTCCAAATAACATCGACTACTCTTAATGTCTCATACTGAAGTGTAATTAACCTAATCACATATTATCTATGATATGTTAATCATTTCCATTAATAACACAAATATCCATAAAACATATATTCTTCTGGAATAAAATTTCAACCGTTATTCCACAAATGAAACCCCATAGTATTCTATTTTTCTTAGGCATATAGTGGTTCCCCAAAAGAGAGGATGTCTTCCCAAATAACATTTATCATTTAATCACCAAATCATTTTCTTATACTGTGGAAACCCATTTGATAAAACATAAGTTCCCAAAATCAAATTATTCTTGATATATAAAATCATTTAACTATTGGAATAACTCAAACTAAATGGGGACTTCACATAGGGCAGTGTTATGCGATGCGCCCTTCGGTTGTGGCTTCTATTCCCATGGCCTTTCTAGACATGATGGGTTGTCACCCATCTTACAGGTTGTCGTTTTTATAAAACTCAAAAATTACCCTAACATATTTTAACCTCAACTTTTGTCTTATACCTATCATTTTCATCCCAAATCATTAAGACCTCAACATATTAATGAAGACTTATATATATTGGAATTTTTTATTTCACCTCCATATGATAAAATAAAACTATTCCCAAAAGAATGAACAACATACCTTGATCATGGGGTACACATGGTTTCATTGTCTTCTTGTTCTGGTATGTAAAAGGTCTATTCACTGCATACACGATTTAGATATCCTTAAAAATCATTTGAGTCCTTCATCCAAATACACATTGTACAACATGGTTCATATGGGTGTTCACAGAAAAATATTTTTGGAAAATAATCTTGTACAACATATAATTTCATAAAATCTGATAAAACTTGCTTTTTATAAAATATTTAGACTGAGTTTGAGTTGAAAATTTCAATCAATTGTCCTTTGAAAATACCATACGTATGTGATGAATACCTATAGTTTAAAATAAAATAAAAAAGGTTGTGCAAGGGTCTCCTTCTTCCGCACCTTTTTCAAAATCATAATATTCATAAAAATCTTGTGATAAGGTAAAATATTTTAAAATGCCTTGATATTATTTACCTTTCTTGAAAATATGAGAATATTGTGAAAATATGATTTGATTAAATATAACCCATGATCCACGATGATACCAAGGTATAGTGGAGGTGTTTGATATCTCAAACAACTTCTTTCAAGTGAGTTGTATACTAGAAAAAATTTTCACAATCATCTGAACATGAATTTACAATAATACTTTAAGCATGTCATCAGGAAGAGATAGAAATGTTGTTTGAGATCCTCCTCATTCAATTTGTAACTAAATTTCATTGATCTAAAAAATTTATAAAACAAGTATTTAACTTAAATAGTAGACATAGAGACTAACCATGTGTCTAAAAAACTCTTAATACCTAAAGTTGTCTAAACCGAACTTTGATACTAATTATAAGGCCCCAACCATAAACATTACATAATCATGAATTAAGTTGATAATTCACATTTAGGATCTTTTTAGGATTATAGTTTTAGATAATTAGGGCATAAATATTACATGAAATCTCAAAAATTACAATGTAGACACTTCATCTTAGTATCCATTTTTTTCATAAAATAAACATTCTTTAAAGAAAACAAAAATTCTTTTCTGTATATAAATCTTCTTGAGTTCTTCCTTTGTTTTACCCTACCCTATACCCTGTGAAAACATATAAAAAACATGGGATGAGCATAAAAATCTCAGTAAGGATTATAAAATAAAGAAATGAAACCTTAGTTCATGAATACATAAAAAACAAATGCTCTTTAATATACAACATGAAAACATATGATTTATGAATAACACATAAAAATTATTAATCATAAAGGTTACGTGTGGAATCCAAATCAGACTTACATTTCAGTTTTCATAGCTACATAGGGAGTTACATTTGAAATACCCATCACATTATATTCCCTAAATCCCTTAGGAGAAACATTCACATTTACCTCTGTCACATTACCCAATGAATTGGAGAGCTATCTCGGGCTCACCCACCCTAGGATTATCACAGAACCACCCGTATATGTAAACAATTCCCAAGAACCATAACATATTCATAACACGTAAAGAAAATATAAATCAAAGATATCATTTCAAAATTTCAATCACAATATATCATTTAAATATATTAATATAACAAATTAATTATCGAAACCATTTTCTATACCAAAATACATAATATCGTATATGGTATTTATTTTCCATTTAAAAACAATTCAACTTGTTAAGGAACCCAAAGATCAAATAATACTCACGGTGGTGAAAAGGTCATTGTCACTGCTTACGTTAAAAAGAAACATTCCTTTTTATCATTTAGTAAAACAATATTTAGGAAAATATTCCATTAGAATTAAATGGAAATTCAATGGTTTTTATACACCGTATAAGAGAAAGTCGTGTATAAAACAAAATATGCCTTAATGAAAGAAGATTGAGGGGAGGTCCCTTACAAAGATCATTTTGTTAATTAAATAGATCAGTTATGAGTATTCACTATAAATAAACATAAAGAGGTATAAATAAAATAGAATATATCACAATTCATTTCTCACATAATCATAGCATGAGATAATAAAGAAGTAGATGATTAACCCAAAGAATGGAAATTGTGTTAAGAAGTTCTCTTACCGATTTGGTAACTTATGAAAAAAACTCCCCATAAATGTAGGATCCTAAAATGAAGATGTAAATACCCATAAATTAAAGTATATTACATAGTGAATACAATCATGGGTATAACATACACCACATAGAAGGAAATAGTGGAAAATATAGCATGAATCTCACAGGAATAAAATGTGAGATGAAAACCCCATTACACATTATAATAATTCATGACATAAGAACAAAAGTTAATAACTACCAAATGAATCCCATAATACCTTTAATATAAATAGAATCATGATAATAAATATCAAATGGAAGTACATATAACAGCACATGCAATAAATAAGTGGTGAACAATGGAAATCTCACGAAATTAAAAGTGAGATAAGAAACCTCTTACCTCGTGTCTAACTTGACTCATATGTTCTATGTTCTTCCTGAAAAATAAACATAAGTTAATTTATAATTATTTAAGAACAGTTTTTCAAGTTTATTATTCCTTATATATCACTTATTACATTGCTATAACAATTAGTTAATTATTTGAGTTCATATAGAACATTTTGTCGATGTTCGGAACTTTAGTAAAAAATGAACTTGTTATAATTCCAAATTGTCCATGTGGTCAAAAGTAAAATGTCCCCATAATGATATTATTGATTTAGATATCATATATATCTAGTGTATATATATTTATTATATTCCACATCATTTGGATTTAAGAAATGAAACACACAGTTCAGGGAGATGGTAAGTCGTACGTAAGATTGAACGCTACATTTATTTCTATTTTAATTTTAATGGAAAGAAAACTTAATAATATGTAGGTATATTATAATTCATTCATAATATCTATGTTATTTAATTTAATTAACCCCATCCTTTATACATTCCTTGTATGTCATGAACGATTCATATAAGTTTGAGGGGGTAGTAGTCTTCACTTCCTCAAATGAAATTATCGTATTTTCTCTTTATGGAAGCCATAAAGGTATGATATAAATTAAAAATTAAGAAGTATAGAGACAATATAAATATAATATATATAACATGTAAATACATTTCCATCTTAATGGCTACCATAAGAGGTGGTAGGAGAAGATTTAACAATCATCGTTACGTGAGGCAGTAGTTCTACATCCACAGAAACAGTATGTTCATTACCCATTAAACGGAGGTGTGTGTATGTTTAGTTAGAATATTTATCATATAAACAACCTAGTAAATTTAGGATACTGGTTGTTTTATAAAATAATTGAACAAATATATTTTATGGGGTTGGAGAAGTAAAATAATAGAAAAGAAAATAAGAGAAGACGTTACCTTTAAATCGGGTAACTCCCTTTGGTTTGAGCCGAAAGGATATCTTGATGTTCATTATGAGTAATGTAAGGTTTCTAGGTAAAAGTTAGGGATATTTATAGCCTATTTTTTGAGATTTTGTACGTGACATGGGGCTTGAGGGGTGTGAGTAATGAGTTAGAGGTCAGGGATTTTTATAAGGGGGGGGGGGGGGTAGGGGATCTTTAAGAAAGTTTAAAAACATTATTTTATTATATAATTATTTTTAGTTTCTAAAGCTTCAAAACTTATTAAAGTTGAAGATATGATGAATCGTTTTTGATATAAAACCATCCAATAATAATTGGACATGTTTTGGATATTTTTTGAATCTTTATAATCTTATTTATTTAAATCATTCATTAATGATGTAAACAATGCATCATTAGTGTGTCATAATTGATATAACTTATAAAATATATGTAATAAAACTTTTATAACCCCATGTAATAATTGATTACATAACCCCATGTAATAAAAATTTTTATATTTAAAATGAGTATTTATAGTCAAATATATAACTTATATAACCCCATGTAATAATTTATTTACAAAAAAATATATGTTTATGACATTTTTGTCATTACATTAAATTAATTAATATAAAGTGTCATTATCACTCTTAAGTGGATACAAGGTGTCAGAAAATCTACCCAAGGATACCCATTGTTGGGAATGTATCATCCAATAGAATTTTGAATCATTTTAGGGTAATTTAATATTATTATAATATTATTTTTACCTTGAATAACCCTATTTACCTTTAACCGTGGTAAATAAAAGTCAAATGTTTCTATTCATCTAAAATTATTTTTCATATTTTTTAATCACATTTTAATTAATAATGAAAACCATTTATGTACTATTTTTTAAATATAATTCACAGAAGTGGTAAAATTTCATTTAAATGAAAAGTCTGTTTTTAACTACTACTTAGTGTTTTCACTATTCATAAAAAAATTACGTTTTTCAGAAAAATAAAAAAAATTAAGCCTATGATATATTTGATATTACAAATTCAAAAATGTGTCTATTTTAAAAAATTAAAAAATAGATATTAAATTAATTTATTTAAAATTAATTACTATTTTCATAACTAAAAGCGTGTTTTTAAGAAATAATACCAATCAAAATATTGACACTTGTTTATGTCAGATTTCGAAGTAAAATTACAAATAATGTACAAAATTGGATTATATGGTAAAAATATTATCTAATTAAACTTTAAAACCAATTAAAAATATAACCTAACCATATAAATAAATTATATTAAAAGGCAGTTTTGAATGATAATACAATATTTTTCACTATTCATTAAAAAAATGAATCTTATAAGAAAAATAGAAAAAGTTTACCCAAAGTAAATTTTTATATCTCGGTTCTAAATAAGAAATTAATTTTTTCAAATTTTAAATTTAAGAGTGAACAAAAGAATATTTAAAGAGGTTTCTCCATCAAAAGGCTTTAAATCGGCCTTTAAATGAATATTAGAGTCTTTTTGCTTAAAATTATATTTATTCACATTTAAGGCCTCTAACTTTTATTGGATAAATGTAAAAACATTCAAGAAGCATGTTTAATAATAATATGGTTACTTCTATTCATTACCTCCAATTCCTCGACTATGTGTTAACTACCATTTAAAATAATATTATATTATTATTTTTCAGTATGACCCAACGTTGTGTGCAATGTATGATTTCCAAGAAATCCGTTGTTGCGTATCAAGTACGCCATAGAACATAGAATCCCCTTTAAATTAAAATAGATATTTAATTCACAAATATTAATAAATATGAAAATGTGTTACTCTTTATTTACTTGGGATGTTACATCAGTACATATTTCATCAAGGAAAAAAATTTCAATCTGCTAAAAACATAGTCTTCAATGAATGTTTCAACTTAACTGAGTGTGTGAATTCATTCCAAATGGGATGCCCCAAATTTCATTTAATATTATATACTGAAAATTTTCCATAAATAGGAAATTAATTTATCATCATTGAAATCATGGATATCAATATGATTTCTTCAATTCTATGAGAATCAGAAAATGTAAAAAACTTATCCCATGTCAATTTTAAATATTTGATCAATTGATCCAAATAGACATCAATATCATTATCAGACTATTTCAATCCATATATAATAAAGTAAAAGAAAATGTACCTTCACTTCATGCATAACCATGGTTGAAAGTTATAATTTACCATCATAACTTTACATATACTATGAGTACAACTCTATACACTGAATGGATTTATTAAATCTATAGATAATGTAAAACAAAGGTTTCTCAGGTCATTTCCAAATTTAGGATACTCAATATCAATTTTCCCACTAAGGAGAGGTTGTTGGGTGATGTACTTTCCCATATTCAATTATTGTATTTGTGTTCAATGTTAATTTCCTTGTGGTTTTCTATCATCTCTATAGTCTTTGAAACCATGGAACGATAGGAAAGTACCATAGAACTTTTTAAGGACTTGATTTATCTTTCATAGATTGATTCATACCATACTTAGGGTGTTTTCCAATGATTCATAGTTCTTGAAAAACAATTTTAAATAATTTTTATAGGAATGTATTTTTTTAGTGATTAATCACATTGAGCATAAAATTCATTTAGCATCATATATTCAAGAAGGAAGCTCATTTTCTCCATGTAGCATATCATTCAGGAGACTATCTAGTTCTATAAATCTGGTGTCACTCTATCTGTTGTAAGCATTCAAATTACATAGCATCAATATAGATGATAGTGTTCCATATTTAGTACCAATTATATAAAATGGTTTCTTTACAAAACGATTTAACTTATCAAATATATGTGGATAATCATAAAGTACATATTCAATTTACATTTTCATTTCATGTATATGATATCCAACATCATTTACACTAGTATTCCTAAAAATGATCTATAAATCATAGAATAATCCCAATCAGTATGTACATTAAATTTATATCTGTGCTTAATTTAAAATTTATAGATCTGATTTATTTTGTGACAAGTCAAATATTCTTATAATTCTTTATATCTAATTTTTTATTAAATAACAATAATGTAAATAGGGGAAAATAATCTGAGAAGGTTCATATGCATGATACATTGAAATTTTGAAAAAATCCTTAACACCATACTCATACTATTTTATTATACGATTAGTTCTCAACTATTTTGAATTCATATCCATCCTATTAGGTTTATGAAATATTCATTTTGGGAAAAAATACATATAAGGTATTCATAATAAAAGGATACAATTATAGATAATTATAATAAGGAGAACCTAACATTTGAATGTTATTAGTGATGATTATTAACAATTTATCATATTAAACAAGGGTGACATGAAAAGAAACAACCTGTGTCATGACCCGTCCCCCGGGGCCCGTGCCATGACTACCCCAAGCCCGCCTTCCATTGGTCAGTGGCTGGCGACTAGCACTGAAAGGCGTAATCCCTAAAACTGTGAAGGCACTTCCTTTATAACCTATAAACATATGCAACCAAGGACACATCAAGATACTAACACAAGTAAATTGAATAGTAAAGAGAGTGAGTACAGTAAGTAAAAGGCGCCCGAATAAAATCCCAACTGAAAAGTACAAGAAACTGAAAGTACAAGTAAACAGGAGAAAAAAGGAAGACAGCTGCTAGGTTTTCTTCCGAGGATCCTACCTGAAGGGTAGGTATAGATTGCCTCCTCATCTATCCATGCATGTCTATCTCCTCCGTGTACCAACTTGTCGTAAGCTCCTCCTCTAGGCACTGTCCATTCTTGGTACCCCCTTACCCGATCAGCGTTGTCTGTCATCTGCACCAAACACAACAAGGTTCGGGCATAGCCCGTGAATGGGTGAGTATAACAATACTCATTAGGGACCCCGAGACCCTCAAGGTCTCACAAAATCCACAAAGGATAAATTACAAAGCATGAAATCAACTAACAACCCTACTTAGGTATATTCCCATACATATACCTAAGTTATCAAATATGCATGTCTCAAACATGAGAAAAAACAATGGGTCCAACCCAAAATCCAAACCACAACTATTCCAAAAAATAAGGAATACCACAAAGGTATTTCTAAAAGGAAAGTACCACATAGGTATGAACTCATATCAAACTAGGTATAAATTAAGTAAAGTAGTAGAGATTATTAGATGTAAATACTGAATCATTTTACTCTGTAAAGAAACTGACCGACACAAGATCGCTAAGAGATGACCCACACAGGATATCTAGGAGATGACCCAAATATGATTTCTAGGAGCTGACCCACATAGGATCTTTAGGTGCTATCCCACATAGGATTGTAAGGTGCTGACCCACAATGGATCGCTACGAGCTGACCCACACAGGATCGCTAGGAGCTGACCCACACATGATCGCTAGGAGATGAACTACACAGGATTGCTAGGAGATGGCCCACACAAGATCGCTAGGATCTGATCCACATAAGAATTCTTGGAGCTGACCCACCCAAAATCTCTAGGAGATGACTCACACAGGATCACTTGGAGTTGACCCACACATGATCACTCTTCATTATTCTCGTCACATCCAACTACTGGGTTCCCGCACTGAGCCTGGTCACTTGTCTCTGGGAGAGTCCACTCCACAAGTCACTGGTTGATACTCCAACTACCACATTCTCCCATGAAGAAGTATCTCAATGGTCTAACATGTCATAGAGGTCTCAACGCAACAGATGACAAATCATTCAGACGCCCGATCTGTGAATTATTAGCCTTTTTGTAATGAGGGCCTGGTTGGATTCATGCTCGTTACAACCCAAACAATCTCCAAATTTAACCAAAACTCTATTGGAGTATACCAATGGGTTTGTCTCACTCCACAGTTTCTATTGTCGCTGATGGTTCGTCAAACAGACGTTTGGTGCCAAAGTTATGGCCCAAGTAAAGTATAGGTTCATATCAGGTCGGGGTCTGGTCTGACCCGACCCGACTTAGCCTAAGTCAACCCGGTTCGGGTTGAACCAGACCGACCTGATGGGTCAAGCCCGACCCGTGGTGCAGCCCAGACTGCTGGGTGGCCTGGCAGGCCGCGAGGGCTGCGGAGGCCACGAGTGTCGTGGGGCGGCGGAGGCTGCGGGTTGGCAAAGTAGTAGATGGTGGCTCGACAATGGGGGTGCCACGTGGGTGCGGGGAGGCTCGGTCGGGAGGGAGTATTCCTTGGGGTGGCTCGGATGCAGGGTGCAGCGATGATACGGGGAAACCGGGCCAGGAGGGCGGAGGCCGCGGGACGGCTCGGCCGACGAAGCTGGCGGTGGAGCCGCGGGGTGGCAGCCCGTCCATAGGGCGGATATAAGGCCCCAACCTTAAATCTTACTTAATATTGAATTAAATGAGTAATTCACATTGAGGATCTTTTCAGGTTTAGAGTTTTAGAAAACTAGGACATAACTATTACATCTCAAAAGTTAACAAAGTAGTCGCTTCTACTAAATTTCCATAAAATAAAAACTCTTTAAAAGAAACATTTATAGTTCCATGTTTTAGGTAGCATGACATTCCCTTGATCCCATCCTTGACCCTATTCCATGCTATGTCCTGTGAAAAACATTTCAAAAAACTTGGGATGAGCATAAGAAGCTCAGTAAGGGATACACAAAGAATGAAAACTGTTAGTTTTTCAAAACAATAAGTAAACCATGAATACTTTATCAATGTAATACTTTTCACCTTCATGAAGTAGTAAAAACTTTTCACTGAAAAAAAAATATCATTACTTACCTTTTTTTAACTAAAGGATTACCATAAAACCCATATAAAGAACACATAACATATATAACGGTAACTTGGGACATAAACATACTTAATTGGAATAACCATACGGTCGACTTCCACACATATCACTTAATGGAATAGCCATACGGCCAATTTCCATACATACTTAATGGAATAGCCATACGGCCGACTTCCATACCCAATGCATTGGAGGTTATAACGTAACCACCCATCCTGGTATTCACAGCACCACCCGTCATATGGTTTATAACGTAACCACCCGTTAAAATGTCCAAGTACCAATATAAAATCATAAAACATAAAACCAATATAAAGGAATGATAACATTTCCACATTTCAATCACTATATATCATAGATATATTGACATAATAGAATACTTTTTTCAAAACCATTTTCAATACCAAAATACATAAAAGAGTATATGGTATTTATTTTATTCTAAAAACATTAAGGCTTGTTGAGGAAGCCAAAGACCAAATAATACTCGCGGCGGCAGAAAAGGTCGTTGTCGCCGCGTACGTTAAAAGAAACATTCCTTTTTGTCATTTTGTAAAACGCTTCATAGAAAAAGATTCCTTTTGTATAAAAGTAGAATTCAAAGGGGTTTATACACCGTATAAAAGAAAGTTGTGTATAAAACGAAATATGCCTCAATGAAAGAAGATTGAGAAGAAGTCCCTTACAAAGACGGTATCCTTGGTTGAAGGATAAATCAATTACATAATTATGTGTGACAAATGAATACACCAAATATAAGTGGATATTAAGTGTAAAATAATCAAAGGTCATTCCCACATATTCAAAGGATTACATATTCAATAACAACATGTTGAACCCAAAGAAATCGAAATTGGGTTAAGAAGTTCCCTTGACAGCCTAACGGCGTCACATCAAAATGAGTTGATGAGAGATAAAAAAAGGGTATCTCATCACTTGGAAATAAACTTTACATCAATAAGGATATATGAGAACATATCCCAACATAACAATATGTAAATTAAAAGACCCAACAAAAGAAGTCTTTTAAAAAAAAGAGGGTGAAAGGTTCCCTTACCGACTTGGGTATCTTTTGAAAAGTACACCCCATTGAAGAAGTGTCATACAATGAATATGTAAATACCCATAAATGGAATTATATTACAATAGGATTGTAATAGTGTTCAGTACATAAACCACTCAATGGAAATTGTGGCAAATGTAGCATAAATCTCACGGGAATAAAAGTGAGATGAAAAATCTCTTACGAAAACTCGGCAGCCTAACGGCGCCACTTAAAACTTCCAAAATGGATTGATGAGAGAGAATAGGGTCTCTCATCACATGAACATAAAAATTAAAGTAATATTAATATAAAAGAACATCCCAATCATAATAAAGATGAGCTTAAAAGAAATGACATAAAAGAGTACTTAAAAAGAAAGAGAGTTGTAGGATCCCTTACCTCGGGTCCGACTTGACTCGATCGTTCTTTAATCTCCTGAATAATAAACTTGAGTTAATTTATACTTCCTTAAGAACCTTTTTAAAGTTCATTATTCCTTTTATATCACTTATTACCATGTTATAAACATTATTTAATCATTTAAGTTAATCATGTTTGTTTTGTCGATATTTGGTTCTTAAGTCGAAAGTGGACTTCTTACAATTACATGTTGTTCGTGTGGTCAAAGGTTCTTTATATCCAGAATGAAATTCCTGATTTGGATATAATGTGTATCATATATATCCAGCATATACATGTATTTATAATATTATATAATCATTTAGAGGTAAAAAATGAAATGCACCGTTCATGGAGACGGTAATCCGTACGTACGCATGAACGGTACTTTCATTTCTGTGTCATATTAATGGAATTAAAACTAAATGAGAGGTATGTATATTTTAATTACAGAATTATATTCATCATTTAGATATATAATTAATTATATATATCCATTATATACATGTACTTTTAACAGGACATTACATTTGGGGATAAGAAATGAAATGCACCGTTCATGGAGACGGTAAGCCGTACGTACGCATGAACGCTACTTTCATTTCTATCTCATACTTTAATGGAAATAAATAATAATGATATAGAGGTATATTATAATTTCAGTATAACATCATATATAATAACTTTAAATCCATCCTTTACATGTCCCACATATGGCATTAACGAATCACATCACTTTGAGGGGGCGGTAGTCCGCACTTCCTTAAATGAAGATATCATGTTTACCCATAATGGAAACCATGAAGGTATGCCAAAAATGAAAAATACAGAAGCTTAAAGAAAACATAAACATATTATATATCGTATATAAAAATAGTGACATCATAATGGCCACCTTTGAAGGTGTTAAATGAGTATTGAACAATCATCGTTTCGGGAGGTAGAATTTCGCCATCCACGGAAACCGTATGTTCTTTAACCATTTGATGTAGTTTTGTGAGAGTGTAGCTCAAATAAATATTATAACAACATCCTAGTATATTGAAGATACTGGTGTTGTTACAAAAGAAGTAAATAAAAAGAGTTTATAGGGTTGGAGAAGCAAAATAAAACAAATGAACAAGAGAGAATGAATTACCTTTAAAAGTGTAACTCCTTTTGATTTGAGCCTAAAGGCTTCCTTTGAAAGGATTCTGCCCAAAGGGAATCCTCTAGGATGAGGAGAGGTATGTGGAGAGAGTAAATTGTCAGGGGTTGTCTGAGCCAAAGGCTTGAGGAGTGTGTGAAATGAGGTAGAGGTGGGGGCCTTTTATAAGAGGAGATGAGAGACACTTTTGGAAAGTAAAGAAATATTACTTTATTTGAAAATGTGATTCGGTTTTAAAAGGTCCCACATTGATATAATTCGTGGATAAGGTGATAAGGGTTCTAAATACACTCATCCAATCGGTTTTGGACATGTGTAGTTCATAGATTTGACATTATCCTTCCATTTTATTTAAATCGTCAAATAATGATGTCATCACTGCATCATTATTATGTCATAAATAATTTAATTTATTTAATGTCTAAAAATTATAAAAAAAATACTATGATTTAGGAAATATTTTTATCTTTCCAATTACTATTTATAATAAAACTTTGGACATGTTTAACCCTACTTAAAAATTGTTTTAGTAAAACAACTCATGTTTGTGTCAATTTAATTGTAACATTAAATAAAAAGTTATTTATGTCATTTCCCAACCAAAGTGTCTCCATGGGGTCGCCAAGTTGACCCATGGCTTGTATTGGTCGGACATGACACAACCAATAAGGTTGGGACATGTTTCTAGGTCACTTTATATTATTAAAGCATTATTTATACCTTAAACTACCCTAATTACCACTAATCACGATTAAGAACTTAATAAGTTACTATTCACCAAAAAAATATTTTTATCCCATTGAACCACATTTTACTTCTTAATGACAACCATGTATGTCGGATTTTTGAAATTAAAAACACAATGATTGCAAAATTTCATGAAAAACGGAAAATCAGTCTTTATAAGTACCACTTAGTGGTTTCACTATTCATCAAAAATTGAAGTTTTTCAGAAAATTACCAAAAATTCACCCTAAGCTATATTTGATATTCCGAATTCAAAAATGAAGCCTATTTTACAAAATTCAAAACATATAAGTCACATTAATATATTTAATAATTAATTCCCGCTGTCAGAGAAAATAGCGTGTTTTTATGAAACAATAAGTATCAAAAGATTGACACTAGTTTAAGTCCGATTTCAAAGTGAAATTGATTCCAACAACCACTATTGGATTTAATGGTAAAAATATTTTCTAATTTCACTTTAAAACCAATTAAAAAGATAATCTAATCATATAAATAAATTATATTAAAAAGAGGTTTTGAATTAAAATACAACATTTTACACTATTCATTAAAAAATGAACTTTATCAGAAAAATACCAAAAATTTACACAAAGTAAAATTTAATGTCCCAATTCAAAAAAGAGTTTTATTTGGTCCAAAAGAATTCATAATAGTGATCAAAACTATATTTAATGACAGTTCACCATCAAAAGGCGATAAGTGAACCTTTAGTGAAAACTGGGGCATATACGCCTAAAATTGAATTCTTTCTATATTTTAAGCCTTTATCTTTTATTGGATAAATGTAAAAACATTTAAAAACATATATAATAATATTTTAGTTATTTCTATCCATTCCTGCCATTACAACGGCTACATGTTAACTACCATTTAAAATAATATTATTTTATTATTAGAGTGCAACGTAAGATTCCCAAGAAACTCGTTGTTGCGTGTTGGGTATGCCATCGAGCATAGCGTCCCCTTTAAAGTCATTTAAATATTTTATTCACAAATATGGATAAATATGAAATGTCATATTCTTTATTTACCTGGGGTGTTACATCTTTCCCCCCTTTTGGGAATTGCGTCCTTGCAATTTTAAAATTGGGCTTGGAAACATCCTTGAAAGTCCCACATCGGAACAAAAGTCGGTAAAACAAACACTTTAAAATAAAGAAAGATAAGTACAAAGGTCACCCAAGTTAACCCATACTAGGATTCCAAGTATGATAATATGGACATGGAGGAAAAAACAAAGGGTCATGTTCTGATGGAGAGTGATAGAAAACATGTTTAGGAGAAAGTTAACCACGAGAAAATCACAAACTTGTGATGGGTTAAACGGTATTCGATTCCCCAGAAGGAAAAGTTAATAGAAAACATTTTTATTTTAAGTTACTTTTTATTGAGGAATTTATTCATAAGGAAACACAATCACTTATCATATTGACTTTCAACTTTTATTAGATTCCTTACACAAACTCATATTTTCTCCAAAAGACGAGTATTTAGGAAGACTTGTTCACATTAAGAGTACTATAATCAACTTATAGAGAATCACCTAATCCACAAAATAGAACTATATACTTCCCATGTCTTTAGACTTTAAGCAAAACCAAAACCAAAAAGGCTAGTACAAGATCAGATAATCCAGAGAAGGATAACCCTTTATAAAAAGAAAATCTATTCTTAATCTCCTAAATTTGTCCAACAAAACCCAAAGTTCAACAAGGACCATTCTATAATCAATTTTTCCATAAAATTCTTCAAAGTAAACCAATATAATACTGAAATCCAAACATTTTAATGATTTAGTCACATAGTCTTCCAAGTTAAATCGTAACATTTATCTTCAAACAACATCAGTTGCTCCTAATGTCCTGTATTGAAAAGTAATTAACCTAATCACATATCCTCCATGATAGGTTAATCATTTTCATAAATAACCCAAAATCATCTTACTCTTAATTCATAAAATCATATAACTAGAAAGAATCAGTCAAACTAACCAGGGACTTCACGTAGTCCAGTGGTAGGCGATAAATACCAGTCGCACTTTGGTTGTGGGTTCAATTCCCGCAGCTTTGTCCGACGCGACGGGTTGTCACACGGTCTGCGTGTTGTCCTTTTTCCAAAACTATATAATTCTTAAAAAATTCCCCAAAATGAGATAAAATCTTCAAGAATAATCATAACATATTTTAACCTCAAGTTTATCTCATTCCTTTCATTTTCCATCATATCATAGAGTAACCCATAATTACCTAAAAATTAAGTATCATATTAACCCTAATGGTTACCTTAATAATTATTACCTGAATTTCCACATCGAGCTGGCCATCTCGTACATGATGCATTAGAGAACTCACCAAGGTTGAAGTGGTTGATCATGACTCCTTGATATTTGGTTTAGAACAACCACGAGTTTCCTCATTGAATCCTCCATTTTATCTAGTATCTTAATCAGAGAACCACCACAGTTTCCATCAAACCTGTTGTCTCTTTGGTGCATGCTAGATCCATCCATTCACTAAAAATAGAAATGTCAGTGTGAGTATATCAACAAAACCATCATGTACTAATGAGGAATCTAAACACTAAGATACACTTACTCATTCACTTTATCTAAAACTAGGACTCTTTCTGAAATCCTAACCATTATGGTAATGTCACTTATGCTTAAAGAATACCCTAACCTCTAAAGTTATCTAAACCGAACTTTGATACCAACTATAAGGCCCCATACTTAAAGCTTACTTAATATTGAATTAAATGAGTAATTCACATTGAGGATCTTTTCAGGTTTAGAGTTTTAGAAAATTAGGACATAACTATTACATCTCAAAAGATTACAAATTAGTCGTTTCTACTAAATTTCCATAAAATAAAAACTCTTTAAAATAAACATTTATAGTTCCATGTTTTAGGTAGCATGACTTTCCCTTGATCCCATCCTTAACCCTATTCCATGCTATGTCCTGTGAAAAACATTTCAAAAAACTTGGGATGAGCATAAGAAGCTCAGTAAGGGATACACAAATAATGAAAACTGTTAGTTTTTCAAAACAACAAGTAAACCATGAATACTTTATCAATGTAATACTTTTCACCTTCATGAAGTAGTAAAAACTTTTCACTGAAAAAAAAGTATCATTACTTACCTTTTTGTAACCAAAGGATTACCATAAAACCCATATAAAGAACACATAACATATATAAAGGTAACTTGGGACATAAACATACTTAAGTGGAATAACCATACAGTCGACTTCCACACATATCACTTAATGGAATAGCCATACTGCCAATTTCCATACATACTTAATGGAATATCCATACGGCCGACTTCCATACCCAATGCATTGGAGGTTATAACGTAACCACCCATCCTGGTATTCACGGAACCACCCGTCATATGGTTTATAACGTAACCACCCGTTAAAATGTCCAAGTACCAATATAAAATCATAAAACATAAAACCAATATAGAGGAATGATAACATTTCTACATTTCAATCACTATATATCATAAATATATTGACATAATAGAATACTTTTTTCAAAACTATTTTCAATACCAAAATACATAAAAGAGTATATGGTATTTATTTTATTCTAAAAACATTACGGCTTGTTGAGGAAGCCAAAGACCAAATAATACTCGCGGCGACAGAAAAGGTCGTTGTCGCCGTGTACGTTAAAAGAAAAATTCCTTTTTGTCGTTTTGTAAAACACATCGTAGAAAAAGATTCCTTTTGTATAAAAGTATAAGTCAAAGGGGTTTATACACCGTATAAAAGAAAGTTGTGTATAAAACGAAATATGCCTCAATGAAAGGAGATTGAGACGAAGTCCCTTACAAAGACGGTATCCTTGGTTTAAGGATAAATCAATTACATAATTATGTGTGACAAATGAATACACCAAATATAAGTGGATATTAAGTGTAAAATAATCAAAGTTCATTCACACATATTCAAAGGATTACATATTCAATAACAACATGTTGAACCCAAAGAAATCGAAATTGGGTTAAGAAGTTCCCTTGACAGCCTAATGGCGTCACATCAAAATGAGTTGATGAGAGATAAAAAAAGGGTATCTCATCACTTGGACATAAAATTTACATCAATAAGGATATATGAGAACATATCCCAACATAACAATATGTAAATTAAAAGACCCAACAAAAGAAGTCTTTTAAAAAAAAGAGGGTGAAAGGTTCCCTTACCGACTTGGGTAACTTTTGAAAAGTACACCCCATTGAAGAAGTGTCATAAAATGAATATGTAAATACCCATAAATGGAATTATATTACAATAGGATTGTAACAGTGGGCAGTACATAAACCACTCAATTGAAATTGTGGCAAATGTAGCATAAATCTCACGGGAATAAAAGTGAGATGAAAAATCTCTTACGAAAACTCGGCAGCCTAACGTCGCCACTTAAAACTTCCAAAATGGATTGATGAGAGAGAATAGGGTCTCTCATCACATGAACATAAAAATTAAAGTAATATTAATATAAAAGAACATCTCAATAATAATAAATATGAGCTTAAAAGAAATGACATAAAAGAGTGTACTTAAAAAGAAAGAGAGTTGTAGGATCCCTTACCTCGGGTCCGACTTGACTCGATCGTTATTTAATCTTCTGAATAATAAACTTGAGTTAATTTATACTTCCTTAAGAACCTTTTTAAAGTTCATTATTCCTTTTATATCACTTATTACCATGTTATAAACATTATTTAATCATTTAAGTTAATCATGTTTGTTTTGTCGATATTTGGTTCTTAAGTCGAAAGTGGACTTCTTACAATTACATGTTGTTCGTGTGGTCAAAGGTTCTTTATATCCAGAATGAAATTCCTGATTTGGATATAATATTTATCATATATATCCAGAATATACATGTATTTATAATATTACATAATCATTTAGAGGTAAAAAATGAAATGCACCGTTCATGGAGACGGTAAGCAGTACGTACGCATGAACGCTACTTTCATTTCTTTGTCATATTAATGGAATTAAAACTAAATGAGAGGTATGTATATTTTAATTACAGAATTATATTAATCATTTAGATATATCATTAATTATATATATCCATTATATACATGTACTTTTAATAGGACATTACATTTGGGGATAAGAAATGAAATGCACCGTTCATGGAGACGGTAAGCCGTACGTACGCATGAATGCTACTTTCATTTCTATCTCATACTTTAATGGAAAGAAATAATAATGATATAGAGGTATATTATAATTCCAGTATAACATCATATATAATAACTTTAAATACATCCTTTACACATCCCACATATGGCATTAACGAATCACATCACTTTGAGGGGGCGGTAGTCCGCACTTCCTTAAATGAAGATATCGTGTTTACCCATAATGGAAACCATGAAGGTATGCCAAAAATGAAAAATACAGAATCTTAAAGAAAAAATAAAAATATTATATATCATATATAAAAATAGTGACATCATAATGGCCACCTTTGAAGGTGTTAAATGAGTATTGAACAATCATCGTTTCGGGAGGCAGAATTTCGCCATCCACGGAAACCGTATGTTCTTTAACCATTTGATGTAGTTGTGTGAGAGTGTAGCTCAAATAAATCTTATAACAACAACCTAGTATATTAAATATACTGGTGTTGTTACAAAATAAGTAAATAAAAAGAGTTTAGAGGGTTGGAGAAGCAAAATAAAACAAATGAACAAGAGAGAATGAATTACCTTTAAAAGTGTAACTCCTTTTGATTTGAGCCTAAAGGCTTCCTTTGAAAGGATTCTGCCCAAAGGGAATCCTCTAGGATGAGGAGAGGGATGTGGAGAGAGTAAATGGGCAGGGGTTGGTCGATCCAAAGGCTTGAGGAGTGTGTGAAATGAGGTAGAGGTGGGGGCCTTTTATAAGAGGAGAGGAGGGGCACTTTTGGAAAGTAAAGAAATATTACTTTATTTGAAAATGTGTTTCGGTTTTAAAAGGTCTCACATTGATATAATTCGTGGATAAGGTGATAAGGGTTCGAAATCCACTCATCCAATTGGTTTTGGACATGTGTAGTTCATAGATTTTACATTATCTTTCCATTTTATTTAAATCGTCAAATAATGATGTCATCACTGCATCATTATTATGTCATAAATAATTTAATTTATTTAACGTCTAAAAATTATAAAAAAAATACTATGATGTAGGAAATCTTTTTATCTTTCCAATGACTATTTTGAATCAAACTGTGGACCTGTGTAACCCTACTTAAAAATTGTTTTAGTAAAACAACTCATGTTTGTGTCAATTTAATTTTAACATTAAATAAAAAGTTATTTATGTCATTTCCCAACCAAAGTGTCTCCATGGGGTCCCCAAGTTGACCCATGGCTTGTCTTGGTCGGCCATGACACAACCAATAAGGTTGGGACATGTGTCTAGGTCACTTTATATTATTAAAACATTATTTATACCTTAAACTACCCTAATTACCACTAATCGTGATTAAGAGCTTAATAAGTTACTATTCACCAAAAAATTATTTTTATCCCATTGAACCACATTTTACTTCTTAATGACAACCATGTATGTAGGATTTTTGAAATTCAAAACACAATGATTGCAAAATTTCATTTAAACGGAAAATCAGTCTTTATAAGTACCACTTAGTGGTTTCACTATTCATCAAAAATTGAAGTTTTTCAGAAAATTACCAAAAATTCACCCTAAGAAATATTTGATATTTCGAATTCAAAAATGAAGTCTATTTTACAAAATTCAAAACATATAAGTCACATTAATTAATTTAATAATTAATTCCCGCTGACAGAGCAAATAGCGTGTTTTTATGAAACAATAAGTATCAAAAGATTGACACTAGTTTAAGTCCGATTTCAAAGTGAAATTGATTCCAACGACCACTATTTGATTTAATGGTAAAAATATTTTCTAATTTCACTTTAAAACCAATTCAAAAGATTATCTAATAATATAAATAAATTATATTAAAAAGAGGTTTTGAATTAAAATACAACATTTTAAACCATTCATTAAAAAAAATGAACTTTATCAGAAAAATACCAAAAATTTACACAAAGTAAAATTTAATGTCCCGATTCTAAAGAAGAGTTTTATTTGGTCCAAAAGAATGTATAAGAGTGATCAAAACTATATTTAATGACAGTTCGCCATCAAAAGGCGATAAGTGAACCTTTAGTGAAAACTAGGGCATATACGCCTAAAATTGAATTCTTTCTGTATTTTAAGCCTTTATCTTTTATTGGATAAATGTAAGAACATTTAAAAACATATATAATCATATTTTAGTTATTTCTATCCATTCCCGCCATTACAACGGCTACATGTTAACTACCATTTAAAATAATATTATTTTATTATTAGAGTGCAACGTAAGATTCCCAAGAAACTCGTTGTTGCGTGTTGGGTACGCCATCGAGCATAGCATCCCCTTTAAAGTCATTTAAATATTTTATTCACAAATATGGATAAATATGAAATGTCATATTCTTTATTTACCTGGGGTGTTACAGCGGAGGCTCAACCATGGGGTTCGGCCGCGGACGAAAACTCGACCGTAGAGGAAGGAGGCTTGGCTACGGGGTGGTGGCCTGGCCACATATGGCGCGGAGGCTGCGGGAGGCAGCTCGGCCGTGGGTCGGCGGCCTGGCCATAGACGGCGTGGTGGCCGTGGGGCGGCGGCAGACGCAGGGCATCGCCAGTGCGTCGTCGCCTTCATCGCGACCCGTAGTGGGGTCGACGCCGTTCTCATGCCCCACCATGGTTTGTAGTCGTTCCTCCACCACGATCAACAATTAATTCACAATGTTTGAGGAGAGGATATGCCATTTTTTTGACCCTCACTATCTGCGTTAGAGCGGTAGAAAGTGGCTATAATTCCTTCCTGAATTATGAAGAATTATCAAAAACTGAAAGAGAGAATAATTTAAAACTACCACCCTACAACCCTCATCAATCACTATTCCTAATCCCACAAAAGAATTAGAAGGGGAAAAGATGGGAAGTGATAATCATATACAAGTAAACCCCTACCTCATTCATTTGTTGTTGTCGACGAGGTGGAAACAACAATCGTCGATTGAAGATGTCCCACGTTGGAAGATGTTCCAAGGTAGTAGTTGTAGTAGTGTGGTGGCATTCTTCGTTGGAGGAACATTCTTCGTTGGAGAAGTGTAATCCTCCCAATATTTATCCTTTCCCAATTCCACCAAATGAAAATTAGAAAACTTATGAAATGTTTCCCCAATTTTAATTGTTGGAACAATTTTAAATTGGGCTAATTAATTAAATAGGTTGGCATAAGGAATTAGAGGGGGTGGCACCATTTATGTGGGGGAAGTTTAAGAGGCTTCCCCATACTTATGAGGTAGTTCAAGGGGTTAAAGGGGTTTTAATCCTCGGGAAGTCCCCACTTCCATAACCATTCATGGGAGGTTTGGCTCGGTGGTCCCCACCTCCATAACCTCTCATGGGAGGTTTTAGTTCAGGTGGTCCCCACTTGTGAAATATCCACATGGGTGGTTTCAAAATAAAATAAAAATAAAATATTATTCCTTCATGAAAAACCCAAATTCAATCCTTCACTCTCAACCCACTGTAGTCGAGGTGAAGGTCTCCTTACGTTAATACTGGCACTTCAAGTTCAACGGTGTCCTCAAATTTCAATTTCAATCACCAGTTCAAAAGTTAGAAAACCCCGCTCACAAGTTTACTGAATGTACCCGAACAAATGTTCAGAAATTCATTTCGGGCACTCCGGGCCTTGGAATAACGCGTTGTCAATTTTGGCGTACTCATGATATTCCATTATATTTAAGGAAAAAAATTCCATGGAAATTAGGGGTATTTACAACCTGGGGTAAACATGTTTTTGTTGGTCCATGTTTTTGATTTGATATTTTGTGAGAAAAATGGTGTAAATTCTAGGATCACATCAATAACTTATGTCGGAGGGAGACCAACATGGCTGAGAAGTTGATATTTATTCATTTATTTACTTAGTAAGTGGTGGTCCAGGTGGTATTTTAGTGTTGTGGTGCTATGGAACTTATTTTATTGATCTTTAATCAGATTATGAAACAATCAAATTCCATAGAAGTTGAAAAAGTATCATATTGGAATCCTTATAAATCCTCATATAAAACTAATGTCTTAAGTGTATGTTAGACTACATGGGATCATCTAAAAACCCAAAGTTGGTGTATAAAATAGAGTATAAATTTTGAAAAATTTCATAGTGGAAATAGGGAGATATGTTTTAACAAGAAGAAAGAAAATATTTATGTTTTGGATGGGGTTCATAGGAGAAAGAAACTACTATGAGTGAAAATTTACAGCACTGGGGCACTAATAATGAAAAAGTAGGTGAATTAACCAAAATAATGTTGATTCAAAATATTATATTGTCTGTGATCTCTTTTTTGTATCATTCTTACCAGAAGGTATTTTTTTAATTACATACGAGCTTAGTTGTTTTTGTTGCAAAATGCATATCACAGATGTTTACAAAAATATAAATATTAAGAGGAATTGAAATTATATGCGACATTTGACCACTGAAAAGTATAGTCACCTAGACATGAAATCAAAGGAAAATAGAGAGGATGAGAAGAATCAATTGGATCGAAAAAAGAATGATTTTGGTGGTGAACCAGGTGATATACCCACTTGATGAGGATATTATCAGGATTATAGGATGTTTTGTGTGATGGATCTCCTATATCTTGTAAGAATGAGGGAGGAAACATTTGTTGAGAAAAATACCACAAAGATAAATATACAAATAAAGGAGAACATGTGATTTTGACTAAAGATATAAATTTTTAAATAAAGTATATACATAAATATGAATTAATTTAAATGAAGTTATAAGAAACACAATAATAATATATTCACAAACAACATTCCTATAAATTAGTAAAAAATAAAATCTCAAAATATTTTTAGCCATGTGGTATTTTTAAAAAATTATTTAAATTAGAAAATAATACCATGTACACTTCTAATGAAATTAATCAACCAGATTTTAAAAAATAATCGTTAGGATTTTTAAAGGCTCACTATATATAAATATGAAAAATTATAATTTAAAAACTATTTTTTACGATAATTAATGGGGTAATCAATAAATAGTTTAACCAATATAAATTAAATTAACATGATAAATTTAATATTTTTAAATATTTAAAAACTTGATTAATATTTTATATTTTCTTATAGGATTTTGTAAAAAATTATAAATAGATCAATAGTTAAAGTACATAGTATCATAATAAGGAAACTAAATTATGTGACCGATTTTAAAGTGGATTCATACAAATAAATGGATCGGTGATGGAGGGTATGGGGGATTATAGATGAAGGAGGTAACATATTTGAACCTTTGAGAAGGGGAGGCATCATATTTTTTATTTTAAGAAATTTTTATGAAAACCACTCAATGTTTCAAGAAAACAAAAAAAAATTATATGAAACATTAGGTTTTTGACATCAAAGGAAATATTTACTGAAAATTTTAGCATGCCAAACTCTTATAAAAAATATTAATTATCATTTTTCTTTTAAAATTCAGTACGACTAGATTTCAAAAAATTCACATGTACCCCTTATGAAAAATGAATATATAAATTGAAAATTTTGAACTAAAAATTTTTAATAGATAATAGAAAAACCATTTCTATATCTAGAATACAGTTACACTTTTAGAAAATCTATAAGAAACATAAAAAATGACCAGTTTATGCACATCCTAATTACATAGATAAGAAACATGTAAAATAATGGATTCAAACCTAACTTATCCTCATTTCAAAATAAAATATAAGAAATTATAGGGTGAGGGAGAGGGTGAAGAAATATTGGTGCAAGGTAAGGGAGATGGAGTAAAGAATCCGGGAGGTAGATTAAGGAAAAACTGTACACATAGTCCACTCAAATCCTTCGGGAATATTAAAAACACCCATAGAAGAATTAAAATTTATGAAACAATGGATCAAAATTTACATACCTTGTCTATGAAAGTGTCGATTCGTTTTAGGAGTGTGAGTAAGAGCGATTGAGAGTGAGAGATACCATTGGAGGGTGATGATAGAGTTTCAGTTTTGTGAGAGAATGAACGGTGCGAGTGATGAGGACCTCTATTGGGGTTCCATTTAAAAAGATCTTAAAGGTTTCGACATGAATTTTTAAAAAACAGTAATCAGGACCCATATTTATCAGTTCTTAAAAACCTATATTTATCATATCTATTTGGAAAATGATGATAAAAGATATTTAAAATAAATTAAAAAATATTAAATGAATATATATTAAAAATTAATAAATAATAAAAAAGGAAAATAATCATAAACATTATTAATGAAGAGGTGATCTTAAATGAATGAATTTTATAAATGTGTGAAATTTAAAAACTAAAAATTAATATACTTCTTTTTTTAAAAAAAATCACAAGTTTTATTAATTATATAAATTATTAAAAAAAATTAAAAATGTATATAAATTTATGTGAAATGAATACATACTAAATAAGTACATTACTACCATATTAAATATAGATTAGATCGGTGAGGTGTTTGCGAGATCTCCAGCAGCGATGGTTGCATTCTATGGTGATGGTCCTGGAGGGTGTTGGTCCATAGGTGGCATGAGTCGTAGTCATTTGTGGCATTAAAGGTCAAAAAATGGGATGGTGAGGGTACAACAGAATCTCAAAATGTGGTCGAGCGTGCAGGGTGGGAGCACATCAGTGATGTCTCTATTAATGTGGATGATGGAGAACTTCTTGGTGGTGGACCTCAGTAGCAACGATGGTGGATGGCTCTGATAGTATGAGATAAAGGTGGGTTTAGAGAGGATTGTTGGTCATCAGATCTAGTCTAATGGGGATGTCAATGGGGATCAATCGATGGTAGGAGGAAGCCTTGATGGAACAACGGTGGTGAAGATCTGGTCACAAATTTGGTTTCATCGCCAGATCTAGTTTCCTTTATGGATCAGGCCATTAGCACATGGGTCCATGAGCATTTGGTCCTTCTATAATTTTGGGGCCTATGTGCAGGGGGTTTTATTCCATTTGGCTCGTAATCCATTGAATTTTAAGGTTATATGCCTCTAGACCTTCAGGTTTCCAATGTGTTCTCTCTTAACCTAATTAAGAAGGAGTTTCTGTTTCATTTTTTCACTTCTTTAATAAAGGGGAATTCCCCTAACCTTAGTCATAAAAAACATAATTCTTAACTAAAAAATGTGTATAAATATATATAAAAAATGAATAAATTACACAAATATGATAAGAGTAAATATAAAAATAGAATAAAGTATAAAGAAAAGTAAAAAAATATGTAAAATTATTAATGAATAAATAATACTGAATAATATCCAGTGAAATAATGTTAAAAAAGAGTGAAATTCAATAATTAAAAAAATATATAGATTTCAAAAATATTAAAAAATGAATGAGTAGTATTAATTATATTAATTAAAAAAATTAAAAAAGAATACGTGTTAAAATAAAAATGAAGAAAAATTAATTATATAAATTATAGAAATATTACAAACGATAAGTGTTAATGAATAAAAATGTATAAATAAATATTTAAAATAGGAAAAATTACAAAAATATTAAACAATGAAAAATTCAAAATGACTAAATTACAAAAAAATAAAAAACTAATGAATAAATAATATTAAAAATGAATAAATTCAAAAAAAGTAATTCATATTATATATTGAACAATCAAATAAAAAATGAATAAAATTTAATGATTGGAAACATAATAAATATTAAATATATTATGTTAATAAACATAATTCAAATATGAATATTACAAAGTGAATAAATTGCAAAAATATTATGTGTGTGTGTTTTCTATATAAAAAATTCATTAATTACGTATATGTATGTGTGAAATTAAAACAACATAACTTTGATATATATTAAATTTAAGAAACAAATGACATTTAATTAAACTTCTATTAATAAATACAATAATTTAATTAATTTAATTAATATTAATTTATAACTATAAACAATTTTTCACAAAATATACGAGTTATGTAATATAAAAATACATATTTTTATTATATAAATCATATTAAATGAACTATTATATATATATATATATATATATCTTAATATATATATTAAAAATATTAAAAATATTAATGAATAATTATGTATAAAAAACAATTAAAACGAACAAATTAAAAAATATAAAATGATTAAATATTAATAATCTACAAATTATAAATAATTAAAAAAACTTAAAATTATCAAGGAATAAATAATTTTAAATGAATGCATGTTAAAAATAATTAAAATTTAATTAAAAGATGAAGACATTGAAAAAATATTAAAAAATGAATAGGATATTAAATATATGATTTCTTAAAGAAAATATGATTATTTGTTTAATTGAAAAGAAATATATATTAATTATGTAAATTACAACTATATTAATAATATTAAATGTGAATAAATAAATATAAATAAATATTCAAAATGAATAAATTAAAAAAAAATCATAAACAAATAAAAATAAAAAATGAATAAATTTAAAAGAATTAAAAAATTTATAAATGAAATAATTATTTACAAAAATGAATAAATTTAAAAAATATAATAAACCAATGGTGACTTATCACCGATGATGTCTCACTAACATGACTCACCGATTATGTCTCACCGATGGTGACTTATCGATGGATCTCACCAATATGTATCACCAACCGATAGACAATTATTTCACTTTGGGGAATTTGAAACTTCTATATTTTATTTTCTTTATTTTATTTTAGCCCAAATTTATTATTTTCTGTTTTCAAATCCATAAATGATAAAATTAACGGTCGATTCAATACTTTTTACCCTCACACTCTTACTCTCAGAATCTTACCCTTGAACCTTTCTCTCCCAAGCTGCTACCTTTCTCTCTCGAACCGAAACCAACAAACCTCATTCAATGGATCATCTCAAGTGCGATTTTTAAAGATATGAGGATGATTCAGTACTGCCCATGAAGAAAAGAGGCTAATCTATTAGGCATAAGCCTATACTTGAACCTATTTTTCCAGAACATGAAAAATATATTGTAACCCCTGAGAATAAAGAAAATTTGGAATGGCTATTGTTGAGTAAGTCTATTATGCTAAATGTACTGCAAAACCCATGTTGGTAGAGTGGTTCTACAATAATGGGAGGTTGTATTATCTATGGATGGTATATCAGTTCCACTTTTATGATGAATTTATTCTATAAGGATCTGAGGTGTTTTTGAAAAAGTTTATAGTGTTTGAAAGAGAGTGTATTTTTATCCAAAAAACTAGGCAACATGTCTAAAGGTATCCCATGAGGGTGTTTTTGATGACCATCAGAGAAGTACTCCAACAAGTGACCACTTTAATTATGAGGCATATTTGGCTAAGTTGACAGGAAATGGAGAGCACAGGGGTCCTATTTCTATCGAGCTCCATGGTGAGTGCAAGATTTTTTTTTATTTTATCCAGCATCAGTTATGCCCCAAGAAAAGGGAATTTTATTCTATTATGTTTCAGGATGTTTACTTTCTGTATCTATTCATTAAAATCTATATGATAACTCTGTGGTGATAATTTATGGTTCATATCATTGAGATAATCAATCCTTATTTCAAGAAAAACTCTTTAATTTATCCTATAATTATCTCTTCCATGTTAATGGATAAATGCTTTATAAATGAAGGTGAAGAGATAGTCTCTGCTTGTTATAGTTTCTGTCTCAACCAAACTATCTGTAAGAGGTTGAAAATTAATTGGAATCCTTGGAAGAAGACATGGGTTGAGGATAATGACAAGTTGTTAAATTATTTCAATACATTTGAGCACCCCTCAAGGTTGAGGAACATGGTTGATCATGGTTTATGACCAGATGAAGTTGGTGAGTATTCTGATAATGATGTGGCTGAGGAAGGTCAAGAGAATGAGCCCCCTATATATGAATGTAGTGATCTTGATATTTATAACTTTCTAATGAGGATTTTATATGGTCCTAAAAGTCCACCAAGACCTCTACCTTCTATGAAACCACTTATACCTAAGAGTTATAGTGATGAGACATACCAGTCATAAAATGATGAGTATGAGAGAAAATTTGGTAGTGAAAAAGATCTAGTGATAAAGAAAAAAATGGATTTAAAGAAGAAGATAAAGGTGAAGATGAATATCGATCTTTAGAATATGATAGAGATTCTGGATAGGATGAAGGAGAATATGAAAGTGAAAAAAATGATTTAGAAATTGATGATTCAGATAGTGGATTATACCATGGTGGTGATAGCCATAGTCCTGGTGCAGATACCATTAATATAACATTATAAGGTGTTGAACATGAGTATCATGTTGGTCCTACCTTAGTGGAACAAGAAACTATTGTTGAATCTCATAGAGATTCTGAACATGTTGTGATTGAGAAAAGGGCTCCTGATGTCCATGTTGAACAAGATTTGGGTGAAGAGAGAGCTTCTACTATCCATATTCAGGGGAAAGTTTAGTATGTAAGGGATGTATCTCTTAGTCCATTAAGGGAGTTAGTTTATTGAAGAAAGAGGATGTAATCTTAGGGGGAGAGACAAGAAAAAATAGAAAAGGTTGATGTGCTTACTCCCTTGGATGATATTGTGGTACCAATTTGAAGGAGGGACCTCGGGTATGTGACTCTTGGATTGGATTATCCTGATGTAGAGTAGGAGACTACACCTACTGCCATGGTTGGTTAAGAACCTGTTGAATATATCACCAAATCTGATTGTATGCCTTTAAAGAAGAGTTCTTGGATGTTATTCGATCCACCCCTTCATATCCACCTATTTTAATTTTCATAATTAGTGAAAGAGATTGTGATTTGATTACCAAAAGAGTTGTATCTCGGGTTGATCCCAGGTTGATCAATCATGGGGAAGATATTTTTTCAGATATTCAAAATATGAGGAATTAGTTGATTGATATGGGTTTTTCCATTAACGATCTGGAAACTGAAAATAGAACTTATTTCTAAAAAGTTATAAAAAGTCTAAGAGACACCACTTATGAGTCTTCTAAGGAAGATACTCCTTTCTAGACTACAACTCTTGATCTAACTCAATTGAGATCAGATATTAGAGATATAGTGAAAGTTGACTCCATCTCAGCTACTCCTATTGATCATTCTCCTAATGTTAAGAGGGTCAGAAATTTGATTAGAGAAGAACTTCAAACTATGATGGGTAGCATAGACCAGGGTATTATGTCACAAATTAAGCAGAATTATGATCATATATATGATATAAATAATTTTTATTCCACTAGTTTTGAAATGGATCAAGAGGAAATTACCAAGAAAGTATATTTATATTTCAAGAGAATTTACACCAAGAAGTAGTTAACCAGTCACTTAAAATATTGGGTGGAGAATTTGATGGTACCTACATTGACTTAAGAAACAAAATAGAATGTTAGGATGTTGATGGATTTTACCCATACCCTGGAAAATTTCATTAAAAATAAATATGAATTTGAGAAGGAAATGGAATATAGTGGTGAATTCATTATGGAATTCATAAATTTGCTCAGACCATGCCTGCACCATCACAACATAGATATTGTTTCTCCTCTTTCAACTCATATCAGACTAGTCCTGCATATTTATACCTCTTATTCTTCAACCTTGGAACCTTTGACCACAACCCATGCTGAAGCTCTCATCCAGATTATACTTCCTATCCCACAAGAACTCATTGGTCATGCTTCATCGACTAGACCCATATTTTATCCTTTAGTATTTACTAGAGTTCCTCTTCGTTCCCTCACTATCTGGATTGACCTTCCAACTACTACATATAAACCTTCTAATCCTCCCTCCTCTACTTCGAATAAATGTAAGGATGTGATGGACACTGTTGTTCCCAATAATTATTTGAATAAATTTTTGATATGGATTTTATATTCTCTTTTTATTGAACTCTTTTTTATATCCCTTGTACTACTTCATTAACGAAATTCTTTCTATCATTTCAACTTCTTGTTAGTTCCTTATTTATTATTTTTTTATTTAGTGTTCCCTTCTTGAAAACGCCAAAGAGGGGGAGAACTAATGTCATATATCTCTCATGGGGAGCTTAAGATTAATATTGAAGGTTAAAAGGGAACATATAAATGAAAAAGTCTATTTAACAAGTAATTTGTACTTATGTCCCTTTTAAAATTTCATCTCAATAATCTGTTTAATATTTTAGAAATACTTCTGCTTCAATCATCATAAATCAATTCAATTATTATAGTATATAATTCCATGATTTTTTGTCATCAAATGGAGGTTATTTTTTTCCTTTTCTAGTTTTAATGCTCACAAGTCATGCTTAACTATTCTAATTATGATTTATTAAGATACATTGTGTTCAATCATGTTCAAGTATAATTTCAACCTCTAGTGTTAGTGTTTACATCATAAAACATCATTATAGATTTTGGGTAACTATGAGATATTGATACTTGTCCTACCTATAGACAAGTCACAAATATATGAGCTACCGATGACATTGGATACCGATAAGCTCATCCACCAACATAGCGACATAGTTTTTTGGTTAAGTATGAGTCACTAACAGCTTGACCTAAAAACATAAGACCTATCGACATAGTGACTAATCGACACTCACAATTTTTATAAGTATCATCTACTAACAGTCGATCTATGAACACATTTCAAATGACAACTCGATTGGCCGATGCAAGTTTGACCTACCAATAGCTTGAGACACCGACAATCTGAGCAATCGATAGACTGACTCCCTGATGATATGTCTCGTAAATTTGAAATCACCTATAATGGTCATATTTTTTAAATTTTTTACGACTTTTTATATTAATGAGTGTGTCTATCTTTTTTAGAAAACATTTAATGATGTTGGAGACCAGTAAGTGTTATGAGGTACCAAAGAACATGATTATTGTCTCTATAAAGGGAATATATGGATCAATAAGAAAGATGGTCAGAAAGAGGAGATGTGGAAGAAATATACAGATTCTTTCTTTGCACCGTAGAGAAAAATAAAAGAGCTACCAACTATGCTTGCACAAATACACTAATAAGAAAAAAATACCATAAAAATATACAACAACAAATTAGATGAATAGAATAATTCTATGATCCCTAGGACTATAAGATATAATTAAAAACAACTCTCTATTTTTATTTCTATTTTTGGAAGATAACTCCAACTTCACTTCTTCTATCCTAAAGGAGTCCAAAAGCATCATTTAACATCACACATATCATTATAAACTCTTCATTTAATCTTTTCTCTTCTTTTGCATATTATTTACATTTCAATTAGTGTGTGTATCTCTGTTTGATTAATATACACAGACTCTAGTGCTAAAATAGAAGATACATTGATATCTTCGCCATCCCATGTTTTTATACATTACATTTCTATAGATAATATTGGAATTGTTCCTAATGTGTCGTGTATTCCTTTTTGGTTTATACACCCACTTATACTATGTAATACGTCTACTGACCTGGACAGTTTGTATACAGTTGTTACCCCGATACAGGGTGTGGATCAATTTTATTATATATTAACTTCTTTGTGCCAGGTGATCACTAAGTGGAGAGGATTAAGTCTCGAATTAAGACTCAACATATTGTTTACTTCTACTATGTGATTTCAAGTTTTGTTTTGTAGGTTCTTATATGTATTTTAAAAAACATAACTCTACATTGATAATTAATCATATATAGTGTATACATTATAATTTGTTTTATTAAACTAATTTTAAAAGTTAAAATCAAAAGCTATATTATTTTAATTGATAACTAATCAATATTTGAGAAATTTTTTGAACAAAAAAAACCTATATAAATCATTTACATTGGATAATAGGATTTATTTGTTTCAAATTGGGTAACATTTAAATAACTTTTAAATAAGCATTTTTGTTAGAAATTTTTATAGGAACTCAATTCACCCCACCCTCTCTTGAGTTTCCTACTCCAACCAAGATGATTTGACTTTATTTTGGAGAAGGAACATATGAATATGAGGATATTTCTATAGTGGATCAGAAAATTAAAAGTAAATTATCATATCTAGGGTGTAGAACTAGTTTCAAAAAAGGCTTGTGGTTGGGGCATATAACCATTCAGGAAAGAGTTGGATACAAGAGGGACATTTGGTTGGTATAACCAACAATATCATAAGAGTTAATTTTTAGGGTGTAGAACCAAGGTTAACTATAGGAATGATTACTGTGGTTTAGAACTTACTAATCTGTATTCTTTTGTAATCCTGAAAGGATATCCTAAAATAATCCATTTTGTGGAAGATAACCAACATTTCAAGGAGTAAGTATTTATACCGAAGATTATAAATTTGGTGTATGGATATCTTTATTTATATTACAATATTTAAAGTGAGGTTGAGAGATATAATTGAGTGGATCATAACATTAAAAATCTTAGGAAAGAAATTGGTTACTGAAAAAGAAAGTGATTACTTATTCACCATATACTCCTCTATGTGATATCACACTAATTTGGGAACAGTATTTGGTATTAGATTATAGGTTCCCTCTAAAACATCTAACTATAAATTGAGGATCTAGAATATTAATTTTATGAAAAATAGTCATGTTCCTTTATTCGATGGTATAAAATCTCATATTTGGAATAATATGATGTTACCCTATCTTTTATCTCTTGGACATGATGTTTGAGATTTTGTAATAGTGGTATTTCATCCTATTAATGAGGTTACTATAACATCTGTGAATAAGAGAAATCTGGAATTTTATGGAAAGCCTTAGAATAATTTTCTAATAGATATCTCAAAGAATATTTATATAATGTATATGAGCTTTCCAATGGGTAAAAAATGTGGTATATATTAATAAGAAGATATGAAGGAAATGAAAAGACTAAGGGAGCTAAAATATAAATCTAGAGGAGTAGATTTGAAGATATTAAAGTGGATGATGAATAAATTACTAAGGAATAGTTTAAAAGATTTAATGATATTGTTATAAATATCATTGGTTTTAGTGAGAATATATAAGGTTATACTATCAGTAAGAATCCAATGAGAAGCTTTCTTTTAAGATTTGATGACAAAGTATCATCTCTAGAATATTGAAAAGATCAATCTCTGGATAGAATTAAAAATATCCTTGGAGTATATGAAATGATAAAAGAATTAGTCATAAAGAATAATTCTAAGGAAGAATATGATTTTGAGGCTATGATTGAAGAGAATTTTATAAATAACAAAATACAAGAAGAATCGAGTGATTCAGATTCAAAGGAGGAAAAACAGGTTTTCAAAAAAATCATTACACTTCATTCAAAGAGATATAAAAAAGGGAAATTACAAACAAAAATGTAAGACTTATATTAAATAATTTAGTTGTAGTGGTGATAATTAGTTTTCATCAAAATGTACTCATAATAATTTTGATGATTCTATGTTGGAAGAATAATATAAGAAGTCTCAGAAATAAATGTTTAAGAAACATAATAAATTGTTTCATATAAATTAGTAGAATAGTTTTGTAAAAAGAATAGAGTAGGACTATTATTCATCCAATAATGAATATGATTTTCATAAAAAATTCTTACCTCATGTTATAATAGGAAGTACTTTATCATTTAGTAATTATGATACAGAATATAGAAGAAAACATGAGTTGATTTTAAAAGAAAATTTGAAAGGTACTCTTAAAAAAATTCACAATTCAACAAAAAATGAATAAGTTAAACAAAAACGTTGATGAGATAATTTAAAATAATGATGAGTGTCTAAAAAATTACATAATAATTATAAATAAAAATAGATATCATAAAATAAAAGTTACTGAGATGGAAAAGGAAATTGAATGTTTATGAAGAAAAATTATCTAGAAACAGGATTCTTAACAAGGAATAAATTGCCCTTGTCTATGAAAGTTAAAATAATAGATTAAAGATAGATTAATTTGAGAAGATGGTAAAATATCTTACGTAAAGATTGAGTGATAAAGGGGAAGTGTTTTTAGAGACACAATTAATGTTTTTTACATTCAAATGTAGGTCAAGTAAGATAATAGAAGACTTTACCGAAGTAGTTGATTTTAAAGGTGAATATTCTTAAGATGGTGAAAATAAGGGTCTGAAGAAGCAGGTTGTTTATACCTTCAAAAAATCTCAAGATACATCTATTTTTAAGAACAATGTAGGTTCAAAAATAAGATTAAATCCTCTTTGACCAAGAAAATTTTTAAAAAATCATCTTCCATCCAGAATGAATAGCATTCATCAAGAATGTTTTCCCCTGGATAGATATGTCTACATTTTTTAAATATACAACCAAAAGCATCATTTTAATACTATTACCTGAATAAAAGACCAAGATTTTGATGTCAATACTAGTGTTGTATAGTTTTCATGCACAAAGAATATTTATCCTGGTAAAAAATATTTCTACCAGGAAAGTGGTATTAATCAATGGAGACCTATAATTAGTATAGATGAATTTTTTTCAAGAATGTATGATGAGTAAGAAAAGAATGTTTAGAAGGTGAAGAATGTAAAAAAATCAAGAGAGGTAGATTTAATGTTTAACAATGTTGAGCAAGGAAGGGAGATCAAAAATGTTGAGAAAGGTAAGATAACGTTTATAGTTATTTTTCCAAATAAAATGGATATGTGTAGAAATACTAAGGAAGTAAAAAAGTCTACTGAAGAAAATGTGAATAAATAGGATTTATAATATGGGAAAAATGTTTTTAACAAGATTTCAATAGATGGTGTTTTAAATATTTGGAATAAGTGAAGGAGATGTTATTAAGATGGGAATGATGTAAAAATATGTGAGAAAATATTAACACACCAAGTGGAAATCATGAAGAAGATGTTTCAAACACAAGGTAAAAACGATGTTATGAAAGATGAAGATAAGTTGATATCTTCATTTGAAGATCCTATATATGAGAAGAAATATATTATTAAATTTGTGAAGTCTGATCACAAAAAATAAAACCCATATCATGATAAATATATGAGTAAGAAGAAGGAATCAATATTGGGTGAATACCCTCAATCAGATCATTACTTCTAAGGAACAATGAGGTTCATCATTATTCCCAACATACATTCTTATTTTTACTAAATTGACAGGAATTAAAGGAGAATAAGAATAGAAACTGGCTAAGTGTTATAGTAATTTTACATCAATATGATAAATCCATCATGGAAAAATTACTATCACCATGATGAGGAATTAAGTTCTACCCTTAAGGGGGGATAAAGTTGAGCTATTAGTGTCACAATTTTCTTAAGAGTGAAATTAGGAATGATAAGAAAGATGAGATATAGTGAGATTTGTGTGTATACACTTGATTTTTTTGATATATTTGATGATATGGTTTCCTTATTTATCTTATCAAACATAGCCAAATTTACCCTAATATAAATATTTTGTAATTATCTTGAGGAAATTATTACATGGAAGAAGTGTTAGGGAAAACATTAATCACCTTAATTTTACACTCCGAGTTTCTACATTGGTTTTTCCCATATAGACATTGACGTGTTTTGTTGAAGGATCTTTTTTGAAAAAATTATACGATATTATTTTTCTCTCGAATAAATCTTTCAAGATTCTATGAGGAGAGAATATGTGTTGTGATGGTGTCTATTTTATCTTTTGTATTTGATTATTAATAAAGGGAATAAATAACATATCTAGTAAAAAAAGTAAAACAACATATGGGGAGAAGGTATTGGAGAAATATATTGAATTATAATATTTTTGAGTTTATATAGGGATATTTACAAAAAGAACAAAGGGGGAGATTTTGTTCCACAATATGTTTGGTTGAATTTCTTGTAAATATTTTAATATGTGTTTCTAGATAAATTTGAGAAAAGATATGTTTCTAGATTCAGGTTAGAAAAATTTCTTATGAAGATTAAGAAATATTCCTTACAAATCAATATGATTCTATATTGATAGTTAAGTTCTTAACATCATGATGATATTAGTTATTTAATATTAGTTGGAATCTGTTTTTAGAAAGAGGGGGAAGTCAATGTTTGAATCACAAAGATGATTTTTTAGTTTTATGAAGATTTATTACTGAATTTTTCTTGGTCATACATCAGATGATCAAATAGAGGATAACTTTTCAAGGTTATAATATGGAGATATATGAAGTCTATGTTATGATGTTTTAAGATGCAATTATTTAAAGATTTATATATGGGGTTATGTTTGTAAAATTATTGAGTTAAAAAGTATATATGCCCCATACTAGGTTTAGTGGAAATTAACTATTTATACGTTGCTGAAGAATATATACTGATAAATTTGTAAATAGTATAATGTTAAAAGATATAAAGTATATATAAAGTTAATGGTACAGATTTTAAAGATATACAAGATAAAGAATAACTTTTATAGGATATTAGAAAGAGGAAACACATGTAGGTCACTGAATGAAGAAGTTTATGTTTTTGAAAAACATGAAGGTCCCATAGAAATATACTAAAATGATCTGTCACAAAGTGTATTATGATGTAATCATATAGATGAAGTTGAGTTATACCATATAGAGAAATGTGATGTCATCAGATAGTGGATGTTAATGTAATCGAATGTCGGAATATGAATTTTCATTAGAATGTGATATGCGATGTCATGAGATAAGGAATTTTAAAGTCATTGGATAATGGAATGTGGAGAATGATGGATATAATTTTCATAATAGAGTGGATATAAGAGAATACAAATCAAATAGATAGTTGTTTTTTCATTCCATTGAATGTATAATGTCAATGGTGTACCATCAGAAAAAGTATTTCTCGTGAAGGAACTAGATAAACATCATCTGAATGTAGTTCTGAGGGGATTTACATAAGCATTGTAATTTCCTTAACAATGATGATGATGAATTGTTCCTTCTACATTTTTTATCTAACATGGTTTTGAGGAGGATTTAGATAAATTCACTTTTAGGTTCTCACATTTTAAATTGAGAATATCACCTATATAAAGGGGTGTATGTATAGTACAAATATGAAATACGCTATTCATATGTGTAAAGGAGCAGAAGCACTGATGCCATTAGAGAAAAATGTAGGTTTTGTATCAAGTTCCTATATTGTTAAAGGAGAGTGAATTAGAAAAAAGATATTGAGAAAATGATCCAATGGTTAGAGAAGTGATTAAATAAGAGGTGCATCAAGATGAGTTTCAACGAATGAAGAAGCAGGTTTACTAAAATAAGTATCATTAGACCCAAAAAAACATAGTTTGAGTTTATGACTAAGTTTATACTTTTTTGAAGGATTGTGAATTGGGAAGAAGATATTTGGATAGAGATCTAACAATCAAATCACTAACTGAAAGTGAGTCATATCATACTGAGTTTCTACAAATAAAGAAGATTAAGAGCATGAGTTTCTAACTGAGTTTCTACATGATTGAAGAAAGATCATTATTATAAGGAGTATCAATATGAGTTTAATCATAGTGAGTTTTATCAAATTGAGGTTAAAATAGATAAAAATACTAGATATAGTTTTAACATACAAAATTTTACTAAGGTATATTTCTAGGTGAAATTATAGAATGGTGAGTTTCAGTTTATGTTTATATTTTTAAGATCGGGAATAAGTTCTTAGGACAAAAAACTATTAAGAGAGTTTTGGATGTTCTTTGATAAGATTGTAATCATATAAATGTAATCCAATTTTCATATGGGGAAACAAAATTGAAAAAGATTTTTTTATAGTTGATTAAAAATGGAAATGGAATAGATTATAGTTGTGTTGTAGAACTAGTTGCAGTAATGGATTGTGGATGGGGCGTATAACCAGTTGAGAATGAACTGGATAATAGACTGATAGTTTGGTGGTATACCCAAATGTGTCAAAAGAGTAGATTATAGGGGTTTTAAACCAAGGTTAGATATTGGAACAATTGTTGGGGTGTCGAACCAGTTGTTTCTTATGCCTTTGTAATCTAAAAAGCAGTTAGTAAAAGAATCCATATTATGGTATATAACCAGCATGGAAATGATTATGTATTTGTACTGAACCCTGTGAATATCATGTTCTAATCTATATTTTTTACTACTCTATAAAAATTCAGTTTGAGAGATATATTTTATTGGATCGGAACTCTAACGAGTTTTTATAGGTTAAATTATTAATATAATAATTTATAAAAAAGGGATAACTGATTCACCCTCCGCCCTCTTAGTGATCTCACTCCGATCTAAGAGCTTGAAAGATTAATTATATAAAATAAGGAAAACATAATTATAAAAAATTAATCCATAACTATTTTTGGATACGAATAATATATGATCTCAAAAAAAATTATAACAAAAGTTAACTAAATAACAATTTATCATTGTCTGTTATTACAAACTGGGTAGATAATGACTTTTATCTCTCATTATTAAAAAACAACTAATAAAATCACTCATTTTAAATACTTGTACTTATAGATTTGATAAAAAAATCTTCTTTAAGACTAGTGGCACCCCTTCTATCTTACATTCTTATTCCTATACTAATATATCACGTTTCACAACTCTGAATTGCTACTCATGGTTACACAATTTTTGATTTCATTCTTCAAATCAAAATTAAATTGGTGATATGTGATTTATAATTATTTGTTTTAATATTGATGTATTTTTTGATGCAAATCAAGAAACATTCCCATTTTTTATTCATTTTTCAGTCTTCTTCTTTGTAAGTTTTTATCCGAGTCTCATCAATCAGGCTATCATTACAGAAAAATAGCCTATAGTTATGGTTCAAACCTATGATAATAGGTTAGTAAACAATGAATACATGATACTATTATAGTGACTATAAGTCATCTATAGTCACAATTTTATAATTATGACCATAGGTTCTATATAATAAAATAATATCGCCACTAGGATTTAAACATAGAACCTCAATATTACCTTTAAATTGTAAATGGTTGCGCATTAATATAATATAGACATGCATAGGTGAATACACACACACTGATAAAAATGTATTATTATTTTTATATGATAATTAGATATGAGTCTGTGTTTTAAATTTTTTTTATATTATAATTCAACATAAAATTAATTATTCAAATATACAAATATTTACATGTGTGTGTTTTAAATTTAAATTCCATTTTAATTTTATGTAATAATACAACATAAAATTAACTATTTAAATGTATAAATATATAAATACACACGTATATATGTATATATATAATTATTTATTGATAATTTTTTATAAATATGTGTGTGTGTGTGTGTGTGTGTATAAATACACACACAAACATTAAATTTAAATTCCATTTCGAATTTGATATTATATTTGTAATGAAATCTAACTCTTTAAATATACAAATATATACAACTATGATTTTTTTTGGGAGTTAATGTTTTAAATTTAAATTTTATTTTTATTTTTATTTTTTAATAAAATTAACTCTTCGAATATATAAATATACAAACATTTAAGATTTTAAATATTTAAATTATTATTATATATATATATTTATATGCAGACACACACAAAAACACACAAACACACACCCATTTTTATATTTATGTTCTTTATATCCATTATTTTTTATATAAGCTGAGTGTGAAGAATATTATCCCCAATCATGTGTAATATTTTTCTTATTTATATATGGTCGTGGTTTTTAAAAACCATGATCATAGATAGCCTATAGTCATAGTTTTACAAAATAATGACTATAGGTTAACATAAGTGTCAATAGGTTACCCTAAGGACGTGGTTTTGGAAAACTATTACTATAATATAGTTATGTTAACAATAAGAAAATCATTGACTATAATACTATCACTATATATTATTTTTGTAATACTAATTTTATATATATAAATTCAAATATATATATATATATGTAAATATGTATGTACGTATGTATATACTCTATTTATAGTAAATATATATATCTATATATATATTATTCACCTTTTTTATGTATGTCATATATCCTATGTTTATAATTTGTGTCTGTATGTGTGTGTGTTAAAATTTTTTTATATATTAATGATATTATATATATATGCTCATCATGTTTATGTATATATATTATCTATATTAAATTTTTATATCTGTTATATATATGCACTATTGATTTGGGTTTTTATATATGTAATTTTTATACGCCGTAATGCCCAGAGATTTTACAATATAAATTTTCTTTAAATAAACATCATGTTGATAGTTTTTTTTACACACAACACCAAACTAAAATGAGTCATGACATATTAAATGATTATTATTAGGAAGATTTAAGAATAATAGAACTTATAGAAAATAAAAATATTTTTAATTGATTTGAAATTATTACACAATATGGTTAATAATACTTAAAGTTTTAAAAGGGAATTTTCAAAAAAAGTACTTTTTATTTATATATTTTATTTTCAATTAAATTATAATTTTATAAATTTTAGGATTAAAATTTATTGAAATTAATTGCTTTTTTTAGTCCATCGTATCAAAATATTCCTGAGATTATTTTTTATAAAATAAATGATTTTTATGTGAATAGTGAAAAATATAGTTTTTACACAAAAAATTTAAATTTTATGAATATATCATTTTATAAGTAGGACCTATAAATTAATTAAACATTTAAATTAATAAAATATGCGTTTACGTGGTAAAATTATCCATTTTGAATATTATTTTGTACTTATTATGTTTAATAATATGAATTTAGGAAACATTTTATACAAATTTAAAAATTGTTTTCAGTCTTTTCAATCAATTATACAATTTTATGGTAAAATTTGGATTTTTATATTCTTTTGAAAGAAAAAATTTATTTTTGTTTTGTAATCAAATATTAAATTTCATGAAAATTAATAACATTAATAATTTTAACCTACACATAAATTTTTAACTTAAAACACACTTTTTTCAAAAAAACATTATGTGTCATGCACATTAAATATGAGATTAATGTTTTCAAAAAATATATATTTTATTTGATAAAAATATTTTGATATTAGAAATAAAAATTTCCAATTTATTAAATAATAAAAAATTTAATTTTTTTTCCATTAAAATTAACTACCGAGTTTAAAAACATTAGTTACCATGGTAAAAGTAAAAGAGAAAAAGATTCTTAGATAGAGTCAAAGGCATAATTTTTTTTAAAAACATGCCTACAAGTGTGTGGATGAGATTTAGTGAGTAAAACCATCATAAACCCCATTATTTTATACGTTTAGACCACATGAACCTTGAATAGTGACATGAAAATTTTAAAATGTAATGGATACTTCCAAAACTACCATTCTATTCACTTATGAAATGGGGTCACTTCCCCCACTTCATGTAACACCTATCCCATAAAATTTATCCATAAAACTCATAAATTTTTATACTATTAGAATAATATATATTTTTTAAAATCTTCTATTCGAAAATATTTTTCATAATGGCTCTATTTACATAGTTATTTCTATGAGAAATTTCAAATTATCATTATCACTATTACTTACTCCTTAGTATTTTCTTCTTAATATTACTCTTCCAAACATTATATATCCACCCAAATATAATAAAATAATAATAATTAATATAAATAAAAAAATTATATTAATTTATTAACCATTATCTAATTCTTTTTATCCACTAAGAGGAACAAAACAACATCGATCGTACGTATGTGCGGACTACCGCCTCTAAGAAGTGAGGTGGTTCATTTTTCATAGCCACCATTCATGGAAGGTAAAAATGTTGGATTTTATAAATTAATAATTTAAATATGTAAAAATTATATTTTTGGAATGATAATTTATAATATGCCTTATTCCATCTATTTTAATGAGAAAAAGAATCATTAATCCTGTGTACATGCAGACTACCACCACCACTAACAACGAATTACATTTGTCATCACCAATATACCCTAATGGTTTTCATAATAAATTTAATGAACTTAAATTATATTTAATGTAGTTTTATGTTTATATAAGAGTTATATTAACATTATATAAAAACATTTCTTTACCAAATCATTATAATACCCTCTTATTCGGGTCGGTTTTACCACCTACGTGAATGATGTTATAACGTTTGTAACAAGAATGATTAAGAAATGTTATATAATTTAAATATCATGTAATAATAATGTAATTAAGATATTTTACTGTTTTTTAAAAGAGTTATTAATATTTGATACATTTATTAACATACCACCTTTCGATCGTAAAACACATCAAAACTAGTTCATCACAATTTTCTTTTTCGAAAACCATATCAATGTATTTCACCTAATGAAAAGGGATATAAATAATAATTAAAAAATAATAATTATTATATCTTGAATAATCTCATAATGATTAAATTTGAACCAATAATAGATAATAAAACCAATCACCATGAAACTTGTATGAAACAAATAACCACAAAATAAATAATATAGTGATGAAAATAAACTATAAACAAGTAGCATATTTGCGAGGATAGTTATAAATGATGTTTATAAAATGTATTATATATTTGAATAAGTATTTTAAATTTGTGATTAATATAGTTATGTTCATTGTATATAAGGTTAAATCAAGTTTCACTATGTGGGATTTATGTAAGAGATTTTTTGTCTCAAATTTAATTTCTGAAGACATATTAAATATTATCCACTATGATATCGGTGATATGGTGTGACTAATTCCTTTTGATTGTATTTTTACATAATTATGAAATTAATAGAGTCCTAAGAGACATATCATGTTCTTTATTTAAATGTATATCAATTCAAATAGTTACCAAGGTTGTAAGGGTTAGTTGTCCCACTTTTTAATTCCATGAGTCTTGTTTGATATCATGCACAATCAATTATTTTATATAGTGTATTAACTACCATTATTACTTCAATTGTAATTAATATCTATAATTTCATGATATTTTGACTTCAATTTCATTGTAAATTCTTTATTCTTACCTTACAATTACTGTAAGAGTTTTTGGAAACTCAATTTTCATTCAATGAGTTATGATTGTTCTTCCCGCATTTATTTTATATAATTTGGGAACATTACTCTATTTTTAATTTATTATTTGGTATCTTAAATTTTTTATGAGGAATTTCCTTTTCACCATTTAAACCCCTTTCAAAATTACCCCAACTTCATGAATTATAATATCTATACTAGATTTAGTTGATTCTAATTTTTTCTTATTGAGTTAAAATTATATTCCTTGAGCGCCATTCTTATATGTTTTATAAATTATTCTATTTAATATTCCATAATATATTTCTGCTTTTCTATATAGGTGAAATTATTTTTTCAACTAGAATATTGTTACCTAATGATTTTATTTATAATTAATGTGTAATATGCTCAAGAAAAAAATTCTCATCTTCTTTAAAGATATTTTTTCCTCTATTTCCACATTCATTATTCCCAAAAATAATTTTTATTATTTTATTCCATGTTTTCAAATGATTTTTCAATTGATTATAACTCTTGAGGATTTTCAAAATAAAAGGAAATATTATGATATTATTTTAATTTATTTCCATTAAAATTAATTCTTTATTTTAAAATAGATTTTAAAACCTTGTTTATTTATTAAGAAATTAGTTTTAAATTTTTTTATTTCTTCTTAAGGAATGTATTTTTAAAAACCAATTTATATAATAAAATTTGTTTCATGAAAAAAATATTATTTGGTTTTAAATAATAATTTTTAAAAATTTTATCATGATGAAATCATTTCATTTTAAATAAAACATTTTAATGTAGTTTTCAATCCTTTTTAAAAAAAGTGCATTTCCAATTATTTTACAAGTGATTTATACAATGATTATAAAAATGTAATTTTCCTCTCTTTAAAAATCTATAAAAACATTTATGTTAAACATGGAATATTTATAATCCACCATCCAACTTCTTAATATAAATGGATTATGAAATACTATAGGAATGTTTTTTCATGAAACTTGTCTTCTTTTCATGGGTAAATTAAGTGACGTTTGAAGTATGAAAGTTTTCATTTTCAAATGGAACATGCATCACTACTAAAAAACTAGGTCTATATATTAGTATATAATTTAAAGAGATATCTAAAAGATCTATTAATGAACCCCTTTATTAGTGCTAGTAAAACCACTATTAAAGTGGACCATTAACAATGTTTTTTAGCACTGTTAATGGGGGTATTTCACACTGCTAAAAAAACTATTAAATAGGGTCATTTATCAGTGCTTTTAAAAACGATTTTATAAAGGCTAAAAATTATTAGTTCTATAAAAAAACTAATAAAGTATGATCCTTTATCAATACTTTAAAAAAGTCACTGATAAAGTGGGCCTTTATTACGCTAGAAAAAAAATGCACCGATAAAGGACAACCCTTTACCAGCACTTTTTTCTTAGGCCGATAACAGGTATATTTCATAAAAAATATAAATTTAATTGAAAATAATATATCAATATTTGAATAAATTTATTCTGATAAAAATATAATATATATTTTCTATATATTTTTTAGATAAATATAAAATAGGAATTTATACTTAACATATAATATAGTTAGTGAAAATGTATTATAAAATAATTAAAAAACATTATTAGTTAATAATTAGATAATTATTATCAAGTAATATTCATTCAATAGTAGTTGGGTGACATAATAATTAAATGAATTATTTAACAATCTAAGATTATTAGAAAACATGACTTGAACTTCAAACAGTCATCACATTTGATCCAGATATTCATTCGGTCTCTACCTTAAAAAAATAAAATTTTGCAATTATTTTTATGCACTATTAATTAGGAGAACCCCCAATGATGTATTAAAAGGATAAAAAAGTTCAAAAAGGCCTCAAAAAATGAGTTTTTAGTTGAGGTATCTAAATTTTTTAACATTCGATGAAATTTTACCCACATTTAAGGGGGTGTTTTTATTTTTTTGATGGGGACTGAATTTATTCCCAAGACTAACACTCATATTGATATTATGGTTTCAATGTTTTATCATTTTCATAATTTTTTTTACAATTAAGTAAATTTACATTTTCTTATAATTACTTATAAAATGTATCATATATAAATATATATATCAAAATATGTATGTAGAAATGTATTTTTAAATATATAAACTAAATATTTATTAAAAATTTTATTTAAAGTAAAAAATTATCCATTTTATTTAATTTTTACAAATGAATTGATATTTATATGTATACCTATTCAAGTAATGGTTATACATAAACATGTGTGTTTCAATAAAAGAATATATATGTATATGTATATTCTAATATATGAAATAAAATAACTATTTTAAAAATGCATTTAAAACAATATCTTACCATTTTTTCATTATACAATTATATATATATAATTTATATATATATATATGTGTGTGTATATTAATAAATGGATATATATTTATAATATATTCCATTATATGTAAATAAATAAAATATATAATATATTTAAATAAATATAAGAATATATATATCACACACACACAAACATATATATTATAACTGTATTTAAAAACAATTATATAAATATCTGAATAAAAAATATATAAGTCAATATATATATATATATATTATTAAATAGAAAAAAACATTGTGCATTGGTAAAGGTATTTCATATTCAAAGGAGAGGTGTAGGGTTCGAATCCAATTGTTCAGAGGATTCTGGAAATTCGAAAATCATTGTTAAAGGTTTGGTTGTATAAAAAGAATTAATAGGTGGTGGAGAGCTTTTAAAGGGGTTATGGATGAATTGACAAAGGGGTTAGGAACATAGAGGTTTAAAAAAGAAATAATTTTACCCCCTTAAATGTGTTAAAAAAATCTCTACTAAAGGGCACATTTAATAGCCTTTTTTATCATTATTAATGGACCCCTTTAATAGTGATTTTTGTGAGCACTTTTAATGGCATCCCTTTAATATCTCTTGTGTAGGAAGTGATTTATAAGAGCTGTTAAAGGCCATTTGTTGGTGCTATTAAAACCCAGTTTTGTAGTGGTGTATATATGGATGATTATTATGTGATGGGTGAGGTCCTATATCAACCTTCAAGACATTTATTATAGATTTATATCATTTTATATAATATGTTAACCATATATTTTTTTCACAACATGTAGTTTAGAAATTTTGGTTGTTTGCAACACAATGCAAGGAATTTTTTTTATTCACCACATGAATCATGGACATTTTTATGTTCACAACACAGAGCATGAAAATTGTGTTGTTCACAACAAAAATTAAGGACATTATTTTATTCACAACATGAATCTTGGAAATTTTTTTCTCACAACATGAAGTGTGGAATTATTTTTGTTAAAAATGTGATTTATGGGTGTTTTTTTCCAAACATGAGGTGTGGACCTTTTTTTGTTCATAATGTTATAATTTTCAAATGATTATTTTTTAAATGTTATTTATTATGACATGTTTTAATGGAATGTCTAATTTCCATGATATATGCCTATGATTATGTACCATTTCACTTGTTTATTATCTCATGTTCCCACACTATTATTCCATGGTACAAGTTTTCTCTTTTGAGATTACATGTCTTGATATCAAGGCTTAAGAACGACTCTTATTATTATATGTTATTTTTAATAATATATTTTTACTCTTATCATGTTTTCATCATATTATTATGATCTAACATTGATGAAATGTTGATAAGTTTTACCTTATTAAACATTAAAGATCACATATTTCTTTTGTTTCCATCACCTAGGTTATGAAGACGAGTTTAACTTAATAGAAGTCTAAAAGTGATTCTAGTGAAATTTGATTATAGAGAAATGTTCACAAGTATATTAAAATGTGTTTTTTATTATTGATCCTCAAATACATTAAATCATTAATTCTTGTGATTGTGTGATTATTGTGATATATAATATTTAACATATTAAAATGTTGCAAAATAAAGATAGTTTCATCTCACATTAAATCAAATCTTGTATTTAAAGAACTTGGTTTTAGTGCTAGATCTAGGACTATGGATTTTGGGAGACCTAATTAGTATCATATATGGGATTAGTAATTTTTTGGAATTAGTTTAGTTATTTATATTGATTAGGATTAGAACAGAATATGGAAAACCCTTGGGAAAACTCTAAATATAGGATTAAATCCCAATGTTTAGGTAAAGTATAAATTGTGAGGTTCTCCTAGAAATTAATTCCATGTATAGATATTGTAATGTGGATAAAGTTATATCACAGAGGCACCTTAGGGTAATCACCCTAAGAAGGATAGTAGAGTATCAACTCAAACATTAATCTAGTGCACATTGAGCAGGCTTAAACCTTTACACCTGAATAGACATTCATGGGCGATATAATTTGGATAATCACATTATCTTTATAAGATATTATGAAAGATTTATTATGTTAAATAATTATGTTAATAAATATGATATAAACTAACCTAAATAACCTTATATTGAACAGAGAGTTATTTAGGTTAAACTAATATCTAATGTATTAATTTTTAAGAGTAATGTACTTTAAAGTTGAATTTGTGATGTAGTTATCCTACAATAGTCCACTAATGGTGTTAAAAGTTAACCACTCATGTTAAATCCATTTAGTTTTAGTAATGGTTGATGCATATGGTAATTATGTTAATGAGGGGTTCCATGGAAAATACAGAGATTTCCCAATTAAGCAAATTAATGCGATAAGAGATGGAGTGATAAATAATGTGATTATGCCAAACAAACTATAAAAAATTATGATTAACGACATAAAAATAGTTTAATTTTCAAAGACAAAAAAATAGATATATGGGGTATCATATAAGTTTGAGTGAAGAAGGTTAATAAAAAATTATAAATTTTCTTTCTTTTAAAAAATTTGGGCATAAGAACCCAATACATTGTCTCAAAAGAATAATAAAATTTTTCAAGTGTGGAATGATTATCCATTGGGATCATGATTTTCAAGGATTGATGTAGAGGTTTTCTAATAAAATGAAATCTATTACATTCCAAATTACTAAACCATCCTTACATGAATACTTCTTGTACAAGGATTTTGGTAAATATAAAAATTTATTTCCCAGTATTATTTATAACAAGTATTATAGGTATAAAAAACCACCTAAACTAATAGAATAATTTAAGTACTATCCATATCAACTATTTAAGTGGACTAAGAAAATGAATGAACAGTTATCATATAATATATATTTTTATATGACTTACTAGATTCTAGTCTAGTATATCTATGTTTATTTCTAGGATCATTAAATCGTCTTCCTACTTATTTTTTCATTGAAAAAAAAACATCCAATTTTATTGTATAACAAATTAAAGTTCATGAGAACATTCTATATAAATATTTGATTATCATCCCTTTAAAGTAATTTTTTTTAATTTTTTAAATCAATTGGTTCTTTCTAATTATGGGGGAAACTATTTAGATTAAGGAGACAAAATTTCTTATCAACCTATGGTAGTCTATCAATGAAAGGTTTGTTATGAATAACCTTAAAAGAAAATTATATAATGCGGTTCTATAGAAAACATAATAATAGACTCTTGGCTCACAAGGATGGAGAAAAACTCAATATTATGATTGAACTAATTTGAGGGGATATAGTTTATTTCATATGTTATAAAATTTATATATATCTATATGTTATGATTGTGAAATAATATTTTTTTACATATTATTACTTTATTTTTAAAATAATTATGCATTAAATAAAACACAAGGATTAGAAATATTAACATATTTGAAAGACTAAGTACATAAAACATCAACATGAATATAAAATTTCTTTCTTTTAATCTCCCAAATAAGCTATTAAATCCCTTTGAGCCCATAAAATTGCATGAGATAACCAAGGTAATACATAAAATAATGAGTGAACTAAAAATCCCAATAAAAGAATAAACATGATAAGGAAGTATAACATGTGAGTCAAAGGTAAAATATGATATCAAAAAAAAATAAGTCTCATGATTAATAATATAAGAGAAATAAATAAATAAAATGGAATTATTAGATCATGTAAACATAGGAAATGTTGAAGTAACACAAAACATGACATATGAATAAGTCAAGGAAAACCTCCAAGACAATATCACATGGTAGATAGAGATCATCCATGGATTAGGTTTAATTATTTTATTCCATACATAACATATTATGAAAAAAACATCACCCAATACAATGGAGTGCTATTTGAGAACACCCATTATAACATGTTCATGATTACGTGTTCCATAAAGGGAAATCAATCATAAGGAATAATCATAATAATTACCTATTTAATGAAATGGGTTTCATAATTCTTCCTCATACCATAATCAAAAGAAATAATATAAATATTGTTAAGATAAGAAGGAATTAAATATTTTGTATGTTCATAAATGAGTAAATAATAATTTTTATTAAAATAATAAGTTCATTTGGTAATAAAATGTTAAATGATAATTACATAAAAGGATTTAGGTAAAAAAAAGTTCCCCTTAATCTAGTTTGATTTTAAAGTAGGAATTTGTTAAATGAACTTATGTAATGTATTAATCCATAAATAGAAGATATAATGAGATATTTATATACAAAAGCGTTGAATATAAAGAATTTAGAATCAATAAATATCATCAAATGTATAGATAAAGTGAGTTAGAGAGTGAATGGTCATTACCTAAAGAAAAAGGTTCATTAGAGGGATCCTTTACCATAATCCTTATCTTTCTCTATACTTGTTAGAAACTTCAGTAAAATAAATATAGATTTATTATAAATATATTCCATAATTATAATAATATATGAAATATCATATATTTTTTCTTTATTACATCTTACCACATTTTTATTAACAACTCTTTTTTAAAATCACTGTTTCAGGTGATAATTGTTTCATTTTTCATGCAAGTTTTGGTTTTGAAATATCAGTATTTATATATTGATCCTAGTTAAATAAAAAAATATCTTAAATATGATATTTATTTAATATATATTCATTATATATATATATATATATTCATCTGTAAAGGTTAAAGATTAAAAATGAATTAAACTGTTTATTGAGGTGGTAGGGTGTGTATACGCCTGAACTCAATTTCCATTTTTGATTGGTGGAATGAATGAAAGGTAAAAATATAAATAAATTTTCAAAATACATAATATTATCATAAATAAGAGATATATTAATTAAATATATCATCATAACCATATGTGATAGGTGATGATAGAAACGAATTATATCAATTTACGCGGTGGTAGTCCATTGTACACATGAATGACTATTTCTTATCCCATTTGATAGAATTAGAGATGGATGTAGGGTATGAAATTAATAAAAAAATATCTCATTTTATGGAAGATAATTTTTCTTATTTCAACATGTTTGAATCATATTTTAAGGAGGTGGAAGAAGAAATAAATCTAAAACATTCAGTTAAAGTACACACCTCTTCTTCGGACAACTTCCTTTGATTTACACAGAAAACCCTATAAGGTCAGTATTATTCTGGAAATAAAACCTCTATAACATGGGTATAGATGATATGAAGGTATTTTGGTAGATTTTTTATGAAATAAATGACTTTTTTAAGTGTAAATATAAGATGATAAGGAGTGTATTTCTATAGGGGAGGGGAGGGGCGCTCTTGGAATTACTTACAACATTAAATTAATTGAAATTACCTTTTCTGATAAAAAGGATCAAGAAATATATTATTATAATATAGGATGATTATGGGTTGAAATAATTTCATCCAATAGAATTTTTAAATGTTTAGATCAATATTTACCCTTATCTATTCGTTGTAAACCTTGCTAACCATTTTGACAATTATAATGATAATAATGTTTTTACTCATTATAGGTCAATATAGTTACAATAAAAACCAATAGAATCATAAATATACCATAGTTGATATTTTAAACATATAAAAAATTATTAATGATATATGATTTGTAGGAATTTTAAGTCATTTTATAAAATATTATTTATTACAAAATAACAACAGTGTCATTTTTAAAACTATTCATTTAATTTGACTTTGAAAATAAAATTATGTTAATGGAATTAGAATATAATCAGTTTAAACATCTATAAAATTTTATTTTTATAAAAAAAATAATGTAACATAAAAATTCATTAAAATTTTATTACTTTTAGAATTTTTAAAATAATTTATTTTCTTTTTCTATTGATTGAATAAATATTGTGTCAGTGTTGTGTAAGAATTTAAAGAAATTATTTCATCCCCAAAAATTAAAAATAAACTAATGTGATAAAAAATTAATACAAATTTCAAATTATTATATTTAATCAAAAATAATTTTTTTTACCCTAGTCAAACAAATTACAGAAATTAAAAGCATGAAAGTTGAACTTTTAACCTTATCTTTTCATGAATTATTAAAAAATGTCAAAATCAAATACATATGCCACCAAGTTTTAGTATTTTATAAAATTGGATATAAATGAAAAAATTAAACTCCTAAAAAATAATAAATATATGTTTTATATATTTTTTTCCTTATCATATTATTTTAATCCATAATTACCTGATTTAACCTTACCATAGAGATACATATTTACTATGGTTACTATTCATAAAGGAAAAAAACAAAAAGGAACCTATTTAAGAAAATTTATATTCAAAATTAGTATTATAGAATCAATTTTTTAACATTTAATTAATATAAGTGGAATAAATTAATTGAAAATAAAAAGTAAAAATGCAGTGAACAATGATTTTTAAAAAATGATTTTTAATTACAAAAAATGTTTTTATAAAAAAATAAATAAATAAATTCATTAAAAAGACCATAATTAAATTTTTTTTATTTAAAATTATCAAATTAAATTTTAAATTTAATCTCAAATAGGATTTTACTAAGTAAATACTTGAAATGAAAATATAGTTTCAAAAAAATCAGTATTTTTCCTTATTCATGGAAAAATCAATCATTTCAAAAAAATCCCAAAAATTCAACCTAATATAATTTTAATATTACAATTTAAAAATGGATTTTATTTTATCAAATAAATATTAAAAAATTACAAAAATTAATAATAATATTTAATCACAAGAAGCAATAAAAATAATTTTTTGAGATAAATTTCTTTTGACAAAAAATGACTTTAATAAAAATTGAATGCTTATTTGATAATAATTAATCAAGAAATTTGTATTGAGTGGTAAATTTACAAATATTTATATATATTTCCTAATTTGTATAATCCTATCCATACCAACCAATTTGATGAGTATGATGTATTATAATAATATTTAATGGTTCGTTTAAGCTCGATGTTGCGTCTTGTATTCACTATAGAAAAAAGTGTTCAACTAGAATATAAGGTTATTAAATTTATTCCCTCAATAATTTATATCCACTAGACTCCCTTAAAATTTTCATTATTAACTAGTAATTAAAATTGTGCGTGCATAATTTATTTTGTAGGGGAATGTAATTCTTCATGATTTTACAATATAATTTTCCTTCAAATAATCATTATGTTGATAGATTATTTCACACACAAAAAAATGAAATGAGGATAAACAAATTAGATGAATATTGTTAAGCAAATTTATGAATAAAAAACCTCTAGTAAATAAAAATATTTTAATCAGTTTGAAATTATTACAAAATAGGATAACAATAGTTTCAATTGAAAACTTTTCTAGAAAATTCATTTTACATTAGATATTGTATTTTCATTTAAAAGATAAATTTATATATTTTAAAATTTAATTTTTTTGGAATTATTTTAATTTTTTAATTCATCATATCAATATTATACATATAATATTTTTTTAAAACATTTGAATTTTAAGTGAATAGTGAAAAATACAATTTTTACCACTTTATCATTATATTAGAAATTATTAGAAATTTATTTAATATTTTAAATAATATGAATATATTTAATGGGTAATATTATTTATTTGAAATATTAATATGAACTTATAAAACCCATGTACGATTTTTATAACTTAGGTAACATTTTATTCCTATTTAAAAACTGTATTTGGTCATTATATTTAATTAAATATATTTATGGTGAATTTTGGTTTTGTATTGATTTTAAAGACAAAAAACAATTATTTATTTTATAATCTACTAATGTATTTCAAGTAATTTAATAACATTCATAATTCTATCCTACACATAAAATTTAAGCATAAAAATACACTTTTTCTAAAAATATTTTTTACTCCCCATGTGCATTAATAATGAAATTAAATTTTCTAATACTTAGATATTTTACTCGAAAAAATTATTTTCATATTAAAAATAAAAAAAATTTATATTATTAAATAGTAAAAACATTAATTTTTATCATTAGAAATATTTTATAAGGTTGAAAACATTAGTTACTATGATAAAAGTAAAATGGGTAGAAAGAGTTTTACTAACTGTAAAAGACCTAAAAAAATTAAAACAATGTTCCTAGAAGTATGTGGAAGATAGGTGTATCAGAAACCCTCCTCACATCCATTATTTTACACTTTTGGATCCTTTGAAACTTGAATATTGACATACCATTATTGAAATGTAAGGGGAACCTCCAAATTTACCATTCTATTAACTTGTGGATGGGGATCAATTCCACCACTTCATGATACACATATCCCTAAGAATTTCATCTTGAAAATATAAATTTTTCCGCATCCTATACTTATCTATCATTTTCATAATCCTATAGTCCTAATTAGTTATTTTAAATCCTCTATTTCCATTGATATTTCTACGAGAAATCTCATGTTCTTAAATTGAGTATTTTTGTCTCCTTAGTATTTTATTCTTAATATTCCACTTTAAAACATCTTAAATCCACCATAATATAAGAAAATAAATATTATTAATATAACTAAATTTTATTATTTTAAATTTAAAAATAATTATTCTATTATTTCCATCAACTTAGAAAAATAAAACAACATCGATTACGCGTACGTGTGGACAACCGCCTCCACGAAGTGATGTGGTTTTCTTCATCACCACCTCTAGTGGATGGTAAAAAGGAATTATTTTATGAATTAATATGTTTTATTTTAAAAATAATAATTATGAAATTATAATTTATTATACACCTTCATTTAATATGATTCTTTGATAAATGGAGTTGTTAATGTTGTGTAAATAAGGACTATAACCTCCATAAACAATGAAATAAATTTTTCATAAACATCCCAAATTAATGGTCATAAGAATGAATTTAATTAAGTTAAATTATATTTATGATAGGGTTAATATTAGCTAATATTTATATTAACATTACATAAAAATATTTCTCTTCTCGTTAAATCATTATAACATGCTCTTGTTTTGGTCTGTTTTACCACCTATGTTAACGATGTTGCAATGTATATATTAAGAATTATTGAGGAATTATACAAAATATTAATATCATAAATAATAATTTATTTAATATTTTTTTAATTATTCTTGGAATTTTATTAATATTTATTAATATAACAACTTTCTATCATTAAACACACCGAAATTAGGTCATCACAGCTTTATTTTCAGATACTATATCCATTTATATCATCTAATTTAATGGGACTTAATGATTCATTTATAAATAATTATTATTATATATTTAATAATATTATAATTATGAACATTGGTCCAATAAGTGAGAATCATCCCCACGACTATGAAACTTGTATGAACTAAACTATCAAAAAATCATAACACTCGATGATGAAAATAAACTATAACTGGGTAACATATTTAATATATTTGGTTATAAATTATGTGTATAAAATGTGTTATATATTTTAATAAGAAAATTTAATTAGTTATTAAGATATTTATTTTCATTTTACCGAAGGTTAGATCATGTTTGACTGGATGATATTTAAAGTAAGGGGTGTTTGTCACAAATTTAATATCTTGATACATCTTTCATATTGTGAACCATGATATATTTTATATAATTTTATTAAGTAATAATGAATTTATTTTACCATCTTAATTTATTTAATGTAGTTTTAATATCCATATCATTTTATTTCATTAAATGCATTTTTATTTGATGTTTATAAAGTTTGTACAAGTTATTTGTCTTTATTGTCAATTCAATGAGACATATATGATATTGCACACCATTACTTGTTTTGTATGGTGTAATCACTACCCTATTTACTTAAAATTTAATTAATATAATTCATTTCATGATAATTTCTATTTTTATTTCATGGTAACCCTCTTATTATTATGTTACCATTATCATAAGGGATTTTGAAAAATCCATTCCCGCTCAATGATTTATGATTGTTCTTCTTGAAGTTATTACATTTAAGATAGGAAAACTATGTTATTTTATATTCTTGTATATTATTTTCCCTTTTTTATTTGTGGATTTACATTTAAAATACATAATACCCTTTATAAATTTAACTTTATTCATGAATTATGATATCCGTATGGGGTTTGGTTCAATCGAATTTCCATTATTTGAGTTAAAATGTGATTTCTTGAGTAAAATTATTAAATGTTTAATAAATTATTCTATTTCATTTGTAATAAGATATTTCCTATTTTTTATCCTGGTGAAATGTTTTTTCAAACTCAAATATTCTTTCTGGATGAATTTATTTCTCATAAAAGTTAATAAAAATTTAAAAAAATATCATCTTCTTCATTTATAGTTATTCCTCCATTTTAATGTTTATAATCCACAAAAATGTATTCCTTTATTATTTTGAAATAGAAATTTGTGTTTACACTTATGACTTTACTATTTTCAATTATCTCCTTTCAAGGGAAAATTCTAGTTCCCCTTTTTATGATATGGGTTTTCAACCAAGGTATTTAAAAAAAAAATAAAAATGTTTTCCATACTTTTATAATTAAATATCATATCACCCACTAATTTTTTTTCTAAAAACCTTTAAATAAATTTCAAGGATACATTAGCGAATATATTTTTTAAAGTAAATTTATTTTTTTAAAATTTAACTTCACCATTTTTAAAATAACTTAAATGTTTCCCAAACATTTATCTTTTAGAAGTATGGTAAAAACACTATTTAATGTCTATTTTATAGTTTCTCTCTCCATATGAGAATTATTATTTATGAATTTTCCTTTATTTTTTTTAAAATGGGTCTCCAAATGATCTTAACTATTATGAATTTATATATGAATAATAAGTATTCTTTTATTTTATGAAAGTGAAAGATTATTATTTATAAGGAATTCTTAATTTTAAAAGGGATTTTAAAAGATTCTATTTTTTCATAAAGAATAAATTTTTGGTATTTCTATGTCCCCTTAAATAATTTTTATAAATATCTTACTCTTTTAATTTTTTTTTCCAAAAAACCCTATTTTTTTCTTTTAAAATAAAATTATTAAATAATTTATCATGGTCAGAGTATTTAATTTTATAAAAAAAAATTAATATATTTTCAATACTTTAAGAAGGGGTATTTCATCTTTTTTCCATGTGATTTATATAATGTTATAAGAAAAGTAATTTTCATCTTTGTCAACATCCTTAACACCCATTAGGTAAAATATTGGATATTTTTAAGAAACCATCTGTCTTCTTTCTCTGAATGGATTATGAAATGTTTTACGAATGTTTTTCCTGAAAAATTTCTCTCTTTCACGAGCTAATTATGTAATGTTTGAAGTATGAATATTCTAATGTTATAATTACATGTATATGTATGGATGAGTAATATGTGATGGGTGGGGTCTTAAATCCCACTATAATTAATTAGTTAAATATTTATATCTTTTGAGATAAAGTAGTTACTTATAGACATTTTTTTATCACAACTCGAAGTATGAACATTATGGGTGGTTCACAACACAAAGCGTGGATATTTTTTTGTTCACCACATGAAGCGTGTACATATTATGGTCCAAAAAATTGATCATGGAAATTATTTTTGGTCAAAAAATAAAGAGTGGAATTTTTTTGTTCACAAGCATAAGTGTTGAGATATTGTTCATTAATAATGTCAAGAATAGACATTTTGTTGGTTTACAACATGATGTTTTGAAATTCTTTTTATTTATAAGGTTATAATTTCCCTATTCTTTTTTTTCTGCTAAAGTTATTTATTATAATATGATTCAAAGGCATGTTAAATTTCAATGACATATGCCTATGATTATATATCATTTCTCATGATTATAGTCTCATGTTTCCATACTTCTATTCCATGATATATATTTGATCTGTTAAGATTAAATGTCTTTCTATCGTGTCTTATAAAAAAATATGATTATTCAATGTTCTTTTTAATTATATATTTATATGTTATTCATGTTTTAATCATATAATTATGATCTAACCCTGATGTCATGTTAATATTTTTTCCATTAATAAGAATTTTTTTCACCCATTTATTATATTTTGACTCCTTAGATTATAAATATGAGTTTAACATATGATAAGTATAGAAGTTATTCTAGTGTAATTCGATTATGGAGAAATGTTAAAAAGTATCATAGAATAATTTTCTTTTTTTTTCTGATCCTCAAAGACACAAAAACATCCATTCTTTAGATTGTATGTTTATTGTGAGATATAATATTTAACATATTGAAATATCATAAAATAAGGATAGTTTCATGTCACATTATATAAAATCAAATGTTTAAAGAATATTTTTTTTCAAACCAAATCATAGAATGTGTTTCTGGGGTGCCTCAATTGATATCAGATTAGGTTTTAATTAATTTTGGTGAATAGTTTCATTATTTTTTGGGGGATTAGGTTAAGAGAAAAATATTTAAAACCCTAGAGATAAGTCTAATGGGATTGTCTAAAATTATTATAACATCAAAAAGTTAAGGTAATGTAGATATTATGTTTTTATCCTAAAAATTAAATCCCAAACTAGATACTTAAAAGTTGATGTCACTATAGAATAGATGAACCGTGGGATAATCTCCCTTAAAAATACTAATTGTGTATCAATACAATCCTCACTCTAGTTCCCAATGAGTTGACCAAAGACTTTACACCTACATAGAAACTCTAGGGGGATATGCTATATATAATCACATTCCATTATGAAAGATTTATTATATTAAGGAATTTTGTTAAAGAATTTGATATAACCCAACCTAAAGAAACCTATATTGAATTGAGAGTGATTTACCATCCATGTCCAGCCAGAAGCAGAAACTCTAACCATTTATTAAAAAGAAAGGAAAAGTACGAAAGAGGCGGACAGGGTCAAACAAACAAACATGCCCTCATTCATTAAACAATAATGTTAAAGATCATAATATGACATGTCATTCCCATATTCAGAATCATCACATGTTTCCCATTCAGATTGAGACTTACCTTGATTGAAAATCTTAAGGATATTTGCATCCACTTTCCTTGGTAGCTTAGAAGAGGATATGGTAGACACAGTCATAGGAAGAGTAGAATAATCCTTTCATGGTCCCCTCTTTGGAGGAATAGAGGTAAGGCGCACACTATCTGTGATATTTGTCTGCCCACTTAGGAATGAATCCTTAAAAGAGGCATGCACACCACTGACCGAAGCCCGAATAGGGGTACCAACATGAACCCTATCATCCTCAGAGACATTACCCCATCTATTAGACAATCTAGAAGATTGAAATAATTTCTGAATTTACTGATGACTGTCAAAATTTTGTTGCGCATCATTTGGATTGGAGACATATAGAGATGGCTCATAAGTCACTATTTGCATACCTTCATGAGACTGTGCATTAGTTTCCTATATTGAAGTGACCTCCTTGGAAAGGACAACTCGAGTATTCAAAGGCCCACTATTAGATCTCATCGGCGACTTATCCAACAGTGGCCCCTTACCTTTCAAATTAGGCTCTTGAGAAGCAAATTTCTCAGGAATCAACACATCAACCACAATGGGCAATGGCTCGGTGGGTGTATCACCATTTTGATCAATGGGATTTGATAAATCTACATCCTTCATCTTTGGCTTCCTTCAATAGATATTGGTATGATGGCCTTTCATCCCACATTTCTCACATGAAACCTTCTTCCGACATATCTCTAAAGAGTGACCAACAGTCATCCAGTCATTGCAAAAAATTGATTTTCTTTTATACTCAACACCAATTTGGATGTTATTAGTAGTCTTAGAAAGAGTTACCTTATCAATCATAGTGGAGCTAAGGTCAGCCTCCACTAACATCCTGGAAATGTGTCCAAACCAAACATCCTCATTTTCCTTATCAAGGAGAATAGGAGTCCCAACTTTCATACCAATGTCATGTAAGATTTTTGGATGCCAAAGGACCCAATTGAGGTAGAATTTGTGGTAGAATTTGTGATGTAAATATCATAAAATATTCCACATATAGTTTAAATATTCTACAGACATGTTAAATAATTTTAGTTTAGTAATGGTTTATGCCCAAATCAATCACGTTAATGAGGGGTTATATGGACAATATTGAAATTATCCCAATGAGTATACTAGTGGGACAAGAACTGGAGTGAAAATCATGTGATTATAACAAACCAACTATCACGTATTATGATTTAAAACATGAACATAATTTAATTAAAAAATATACTAAATATGATAAGTATGGGGTATCATATAAGTTTGAGTGAATATTATGTAGAAAAGAAATATCCATTTTCCATCTTGTAAAAATATAAGAAGAAACATCCAAGGGAATGCATCAAAAGAACAAGAAAATAATTCAAGTTTGGAAGGATTAGACATCAAACTAATGATTATCCAATAGTGATAAAGAGGTCGTTGAATATAATTAATGGTATTAGAGTCCCAATTATTACACTATTCAGACATCAATATGTCATGTATATGGAGTTTCGGAATTGTGAAAATATATTCCCCAATATAAGGCCTAACAAGGATTATATGTTTCCAAAACCTCATAAAGTATGGTGATAAGGGAAAGACTATCCAATATCAACTAATGAAGTGTATTTTTATAATTTATGAACACTAATAATCTGATATATATTTGTTGATAAATTATTGGATTATTGTCAAATATATCTAGGATATTTTCTAGGAGCATTAAATCACCATCCAAATGATTTGATTATAATAGAAAAATTATAGCCTTATTTTAAAAAATATTGATGTTAATGAAAATTTTCATTTTAAAAATATTATTATCCTCCATTTGGAAGAATTTAATTTGATTTTGTAAATGGATCAGTTCTCTCCACTTAGAGGAAATTAAGAATAAGAAGATCACATTTAATATCAACCTATAACAGTCCATCAAATGATGTAATATTATGAAGACCCTTACCAAAAAATTATATAATGTGTTTCTCAATAATGAATAATGATATGATCTTGTCGCAAATAGTTAGATCCAAACTCAATATTAGGATTTACCCATTCAGATAGGAAAATATACTTTTTCCTAAGTTATAAAATGGATATCTCTCTAGATGTTATTCCCTAAGTCATGTATATATTATGAACACCCTAAGCTATTTTATTATTGAGTACTAATTAAATGTTTGAGGATGCAATTAATTGGGGGGGTGGAGAATATAATGGTCAATGATTTTACTATATAATTTTTCTTTAAATAATCATTGTGTTGATTTATTATTACACAAGTAACACAAATCTAAAATGAGATGAAAAATATTTGTTAAACATTATTAAGAAAATTTGAGAATAATAAAACCTCTAGTAAATAAAAATATTGTAATCAACCATAAATTCATAAAAAATTGGATAACAAAAGTTCTAAAAGTGATTTTTTCAATAAAAAATATGTTTATATATATTGTATTTTAATTTAAAAGAAATATTTATAAAATTTATAGATAAAATTCAATAAAATCAATTTAATTTTTTTAATTCATTATATCAAGATAATCTTAGAATATTTTTTATAATATAATTAATTTATAATTGGATAGTTAAAAATGCAGTTGTCAATAAAATTAATATTTTAATGACATTATCATTATATAAGAAATAATTAGAAATTTATTAAACTTTTTAAATAATAAAATATTTTTAAGGGGTAATATTATTTATTTTAAATATTAATATGGACATAGAAAACCTATATTTAATTTTTAGAACTTAGGTAACATTTTATTCCAATCTTCAAATAGTTTTTATTAATTTCATTTAATTAAAAATTTTCTGGTAAAATTTGGTTTTCGATTGATGTTAAAGCCTTCTTTTAATTTTTTTATAATCAGCCAATTTATGTCATAGAAGTTAATAACATTGATAATTTTAACCTACACATAAATTTTAATCTTAAAAACACACTTTTTAAAAAAACATTTTTACTTATCATGTGCATTAATTATGAAATTTACAATTATTAATCATAGGTATTATATGTAATAAACATATCAAAAAATTATAAATCAGAATTTTAAAATTAGGAAAAAATTCCAACATTTATTTTGGTCTTTAAAATTAATTAGTAAGATTAAAAACCTTTGTTATCATGGTAAAAATTTAAAATAGGTTAAAATAGTAATACTAAGTATAAAAGACCTAAAATAATTAGAAAATATTCCTAAAAAATTTAGATAAGATTTTGATAATTAAAACCACCTACAATCCATTATTTTAATCTTTTTGATCCTTTTACCCATGAATACTGACATACCATTACAGTAATGTAATGGGTAGTTCCAAAATTAATCTTCTCTTCACTTTTGAAAGATGATCACTTCCACAACTCCATTATACACATATCCCTTATAATTTTACCCTAAAATATGTCATTTATCTCCTTATATAATAGTATATCTTTTTTATTAGACTCTTTTCTCAATTATTTGGTTTAAATCAACCATTTCCTAGGATATTTTAAGGAGAAATCTCAAGTTCTTAACATGAGTATTTCTTACTATTTAGTATTTTATTTTTAATATTCCACTTCAAAAATCTTTATAGACACCCTTAAAAATGAAATAAATATTATATGTATAGACTATCACATCCACAAAGTGATGTAATTTTTTTCATCATCACCTCTCATGGTTAGTAAAAATAATGGATTTAAGGATTGAATATATTTCTCATTTTAAAATTAAAATTTATAATATACCTTCATTCAGTCCCATTCATTGAGAAATATAATCACTAATCATGTGTACATGCGGACTACCACCTCCATGAATAACGAAATACATTTTTCATCACCAAACTAATGGATGGTTATAATAATAAATTTAATGAATTTAATTAAGATTTATGTTAGTTTTAAATTTCTAATTTTTATGAACATTATATAAAACATTTCCTTAATCACTAAATAATTATGACACACTCTCATTTGGGTTAGTTTAACCACCTACGTGAATTATGTTACAATATATATATCATGAATTATTAAGGATTGTTAAAAGATGGTAATATCATGTAATAATAATCAATTTAATGTTTTTTTTAAATATTATATGAAGGGTTTATTAATATTTAAAATATTTATTAATATTCCACATTTTTATAATAAAAATTCTCAAAACTAGTTTATCTCAATTTCCTTTTTCCCATACCATATCCATGTATTTCACCAAATTAAATGGGTCTTAAACATAATTTAAAAACAATGATTATTAAATCATTAGTTTTTTTTAATTATGAACATTGAACCAAAAATTGATAATATACCCCACTGCCATGAAACTAGTACAAACAAAAAATGAATAAATCCTCACATCCAATGATGAAAATAGACTATAACCACGTAACACAGTTGTTATAAATGGCTATAAATTATTTGTATAAAATAGATTATATATTTGAATAAGTATTTAAATTTATTTATTAGGCTAATAATTTTCACTGAAAAAGAGGTTAATTTTATAAACCCCTCCCTCCAAAGGTGCCCCTATTGGGTCAACAATGAAGGATGATAGATAATGAGCCCAACGTTTTCCCTTTAGTAGGCCCTGGGTTGGAAACAATATTTGAGGGTATAAAAAGCATAGATAAATAGAATGAATTATGATCTATAATATAGGACAAGGAGACATGATAAATAAACCATAATAAAATCCATGAAATAATATAAAAATTAAACCAAAATAATCCCATAAAGCATGTATAAAGTAAAAAATATTAAGAGTTTCCAAATTAAATACCAAATGAAAACCCCAGGGCAGTGAATCCAAAATAGTTCTAATGTCTAAACTAAAAATTTCTAGTACGGTCCATGAATTCCTCATGTAAAATTGAAAAAATATATATGTTTTGTGAGCATAAATGTATACCAAGTACGATCACACCCATAGTCTATTGTGCACATGTGAAAAGACCATTCTATTGCATGAGTGAGTAAAGAAAAGAACCAAAAACACATAAACCTTTCAACTAACCAATCACATCCAGACTATAAAACACTAAATAAATAACACATCAAAGTACAATAATATTATAAAAAACATGTCGATAAAAGGGTACCCTACATCGCTTTCCCAAATATTTTCTGATTTCATACACCAATTTCATATGTCATGACACTCCCATCACTTCAGTATAGAATTTTTACCAAATAAACCTATGAAATCACATCACATAACATATTTCACATAGACACATGAGACATCACATCACATCACCCATCACCCTGAAACACCAGAACCAACACATCACATCTCATCTGGCCCATAGAAACCTAATATAATGAGTCCCTTCTCGCCCAACACACCTGGGCCATCATTACACATCTCAACCACAATAGTATTTCTATAGTAGTAGGGTATCATTAATAAAAGGAAATCAACCTTGTTCCCTCATCATACCATGCACAACCCCACCATGAACGACCTCATCATCTCTTTAAACACCACCACTATTGCACTTTTTTACTTCTAGTCATCACATCCTATGCATATCAACATCACCTGGAAGAGAGAATGGGGAAGAGTGGGTAGCCATCCATCTACCATCACTATAGGGATATTGATAAAACACTCCCAAAACATTTGGTTGTCAACAAAAGGTGCTCGATGTGGGTCGGATACATATAGAATTAAAAAATTAAAATACATTGTGTTTTTAATATCTTAAATACACAAACTCAACCTACTAGTTCTCAATTAGTGTACCTTCCCAAAAATTAACATCGCCATGAAACCCCACTGACTACACCACTTTTTTTCACCTCTAAATACCTAACACCAGACAATCAATCCATAATCCATAATCCAAATTTCATTTTCATTATCAAAATAATCAAATTTCCATATTTTCCTATTACTAATGAAATTCATTTATCTGATACATTTATTTCACATTTATTCATCAATTAATTTTGTCCACCCTCCCCATTTTCAAACAAGCATTCATTATCAATCCAACCCGTTCCATTTTAGTTTCATCATTAAAAAGTTATTCCATCACTATCGAGAAACTAAACCAACAAAAACACAATACACAATGACCCATCCTTGCCAAGATGAAATGACTCGCATTTATACCATTTCATATCACCACCACCTCCAATGAAAACTTCAATGAATAAAAAACACTCACTTTTCACAATCGCCACAAATGAAAATCATTTCCTCGTCACAATTTCCACATATCACACTTCTGTCTCATCACATCATCCCACAACACAACCACACATCACAACCACATTACAACCACTTTTCAAAAATTTACCTAACATATTTCATATTTATGCATGGATATTCTCATCACTTCCACTTTACTATTTGAGGGAATTCTTACACAAATCAAAATTCTATAGGAAATAAATTAATTATCCAGATATAGGTTTTTTGAAAATTTCTTTCAAGGTGATGTAAAAATTTCACACAATGGTTACGCAAATATATTAAAAACCACTAAAAATCCCCCAATGACTATGATTTTCATCAATGAATTAGGTATGATAATCGCAAGAAATATAACACCGAAAATGGTAAAACATGTGTTTCAATCCCATTCCCCCTTAAGCTCTACTTAATCCAATTAATTGTCATTATTAAGTCAGTTGAACCCATATTTACAAAGGATAAAATATATAATAACCCCTCCTAGATGTTCTAACTAAGATAGATATTAAGGATCCCCTACATTAAACAAAGATTTGTGACCTGCTGCACCTAATCAAGTTAACAGGAATAAAACAACCAAACATCATAACGAAGGATGAAACCTTTACCAACCTAGATCACAAAAACACACTTCATTACCTTACCATGAAGTCACCAAAACCAATGGTTTCCCTAACATTATCCTTCCATGAATGAAGAACTGGATGAAAAAATATTGAAAAATAAAAGGGGGACCCGACTAAAACCACCAAAGATCGATTTTATGGGGATAGGGATAAAATAAAATGAAAAGGTGTTAGAAAACTAATAAGGATTCACTTGGGTCACCCATTAAATAAGAGAAAATGTTGAGAAAAGGTATGGTTTTGGTGGGATCAGGTTCTTAAAGCTAGTCTAGAAAAAATAACACCACAACACAATAACATAATCTATGATGCAGAAAATGCTAAAAAAGGGGGGACCATTGTGCAAGGAAAGAGACCACACCACAGCCTATCGGGTCATAGCCATGTCTAGGGAACCTGGAATGTAATATTCTTTAGATATTATAAAATAGGGAAAATAACATGGTGTAGTGGAATAAACCATGCTACAAACCCATCTACCAAAAAAGGTTTATGCCTGATCCCCACTCTATGGCGCAACTACCCTGAAAATAACTGAACCATCGAGAGTCATCCTCCAAAAATCCACCCCAAAGCCTCTATCTCCACACCATAGAACACACTCTTTAAAAGGAAATTCCATAACCCTATTCAATGGAGAAACTATGCAAAATATGGTACAACTACTGAAACATACCCTCAAGCCTCTATGATGTAGGCAACCTCTCTATGCTATATCAACAACCCTTATAAAGCAACCCGTTCATTTTCACTATACAATCCTAATGAGCTATATTTTCAACTATATCTCCACCAAATACTCCCTAACACCCTCAAAAGTTTTCAAGGACACCTCCACCAGCAAAATTTTTATAAAGTAATGGGTTAGAAGGTCTAGACTATCACATTACAAAGCTCTCAAACAGTTCTATTCCATGGGAATAGTAACAAAAAATGAAAAAAAAACAGAGGAAAATAGGTCCAAATGACCACCCTTTGATATATATATCTTATAGATCTCATTACATCCTAAACACAACCACAAAATATCACACAGAACTCAAGTTAATTTACTCACACAACCATTTGCACCACCATTCAAAAGTCTACAAATCCCAGTCAATAATTACCACAAACAACACATAGCATAACCACAACAATATAAGTCAAGTAAATCCAATTCATATACTAAGATATTATTCACTTTGTGTATCACTAAGTAACTTACGTAGTTATAAAACATTTCAAACTATAATGTGTCTTGATTAGGAAATGGTTCTCACCTATTCAAATGCTTGAAGATTTAACCACACACTATCATTAATGGAAGAAGAAAATACCAAAAAAAGTAAGCTTCAAACATCACATCAGAAAAGAAAAAATAATCAAGAAAAAACTAAAACCACCTTCAGGTACTGGGAACACATCTTTGTATAATGATTCTAATTAATCTCTTACAATCCACTATGCCTCTATAACGCATGATCTAATGGAATGGTCTATCCAAGAAGCACATTCTCTTGATTACCATGGATCTATATTTATTTCTCCACGAATGTCTTATCATCCCCGATATCGAAATCTCTCTAGTCAATGACAAGGCAGTCATTAAGAAGATGACAATAAAGTTGAGAGATGTAGGGTACATCAGAGATCATGTTAAGATATGGTGGGATCACTAACTGATAATCCACCTCACCAACATGCTCAAATAGATCGATGGGTCCCATGAATCAATGAGAAATCTTACTCCCCTACCAAACCTATACTATCCATGATGAGTATAAACTTTTAGGAGCACATGGAATCCTACCACAAAGTTGAAGGGCCTCCTCTTATGATAAGTATAAGAATTATTTCGGTCCCATGTTTCCTTAATCCTCTCATGAACAACCTTAAATTTCTCTATTATGCACACACCATATCGGGCTAGAGAAGAGATGAATCCCCAACCTCAGCCAAGAAAATTGGATAATTAAATATCTACCTATATAAATACTTTAATTGTGCCATGATTAAGGTTGAGTGGTAGATGTTATTATAGGAAAAATATACTATTGGTAACTACATTGAAAAATATTCCCTGAAGTCTAAGATGCACAACTGCAACAAATCATTCAAAATATAGATTCTACGCTCCATATAATCATCTATATGAAGGTGGACAGAAGTTTTGAGGTGAAACTTTGTGCCAAATGATTATTTAAATCCTCTCCATACTCACAATTTATAATTAGGGTCATGATCTGATACAATGGTTCTTGGAACTCCATGTATCCAAATAACCACTCTCACATACCTCTTCATTAATAAATTCATGGTGCCCGTATAAAGACCCCGACCCTATAGCCCAAAGTCAGTGGTTACTTTATTACATTGGTACTAGATACAAATAATCGCATCCCAAAGGACCCAATAATTTAGTAGTCTAAACTAGATACATACTTGAATCTTAAAATATAAAAGATAACATAAAATTGAACATATTATTTATTTTGAGAACAAAATTATACTCCTAGATTATCCATAAATATAAATCATAATATATTTAATGGAATACAAGTGAAAAATAAACATAAGAAAAGGGGTGATCTGAAATGATCATTAAGGGTATGTATATAACCAAATCTAAATAACCCATGAATAATATGGTAGAAAAAAATGGAAATAAAATAATTCCATAATCATGTGAGCTAAAAACATATCCTTGGATATCATAACTAATAAAATAATTACTTGTAGATGAACACATAATATCATAATGAAGGAAATAAAAAATTTAGGACATCATAAATATACCATCTATTCCTCATGACAAGATATCTAAAATAAATGGATAAGGCCTGAGCCAATACCCAAGCTAGTTTTCCTCACGAGACTTACAGATGCATCAATAGTATATAGTGGTGTTCATCTATCACTTTCTAAGTCCACTAAATTGATCATTTAAAATTGGAGAAACATAATCAACATAAACATTAGTATTGAAAATAACATACAAAATGATAATAATTACCCAAATCAATAAATATATTTATAACACATCCAATGTAATATGGAGAATGATATTAAAATAGAACATTTTAAATAAAACAAGTCATAAAGTATCTAATAAAATAAGGTAAATGTTACCATAATTTAGTAACCTAAGTAAAGCATAAAATTTAATAGTGGACGTTGACATAAATGAAAATACATTAAAAAGATCATTAGAAATTTTTAGATGAAAAAAACTTTGTGCACTTTGAAATCAATTTTTTTTTAAATTGTGAGCATATAAAAGAAATTTTTTTATTTTCAAATAACCTTGTAAACATAAAAAGGAATAATAAATTAATTTAGGAAAAATGACGGTGAGAAATAATTATAATGCCATATAATTTAAAAAATATCTTTCGTATTCTTTTTAGAAAATTCAAAGAGTACCACATTTTTAAATTGAAAAAAATATTCCTTAAAAACCATTTAGTAAAAATTAAATCATGGGTAAAAATCATTTTAAACAATTTTAGGAGAATCGTTAAAACCTTTTTAAATTTTTTTTAGAACACATAGACATGGAAGATAAATAAACATAAACAATGCCAAATAATTTTAATCATGATAATAATATTATATATTTTAATTATATATTTATTATATAAATCTATTTAATGTAGAGAGAGAAAAATGAATAACACTATTCATGAAGACAGTATGTCATTTGTACGAATTAACATAGTTTCAATTTTTTGACAGGTGGAACAAAATAAAGGTGAATAGTAATTAAAATTTCAAAAATAATATTTTTTTTCATAAATATAACATATAATCACTATTTATGTATTTATAATCATTGTATTAAGTTAATGGTGAAAAACTAATTACCCCACTACATGGAGATGGTAAGTTGTATGTACGCATGAGTGATGTTTCTGAATTTTATAGGGTAGATAAGAGATGGAAAATAGTTATAACCACAATATAATAAAATTTTATTATATTTATTATAATATATTTATTATTTTTTAATTATTATATAACATTAAGATAAATTATTACAATAAATAAAATTAAATGAGTCAGCAATGTTTATTACCTTCTGTTAAAGTATACTCCTTTCGATATCCTCTAAGAGACACCATTGTTACTATTTTTGGAAGAATAATACCTCTGTAACATGTGTAAGGATTTGGAACATATATTAAGGTTGTTTATGGTTGATCATGATGGCTCAAAGTGGGGTGAATAATTGATTGAGGAGGTACCCTTTCATAATAGAGGTGAGTGGCACTTTGAAAATTTCTCAAAGGATTAAATTCTAATAAATTCATTCTCATCCCAGATACCTAAAAATAGAAATTTATTATAATATAAGGTAGTATAGTGTTGTAATAAAATTAAATAATATATTTTATATAGGTATTTTTGTCATTTTAAACATTATCATTTTGATTAACCCCTTGGTTAATTATTTTAGACCTTAATTGTGGTAATCACTATTTTAATCATAAAGCATTAGTAATGTTACTATAAATTGAAAAAAGACTCATAAATATATCATCCATTATATTTTAAACTAAATTACAATCAAATGTCCAAATATAATATTTTTATTTATTATAAATAATTTAATAATATATTATTTTGATAAATCATCACTAATTTTTATTTTGATACTGTTAACTTAATTTGACTTTAAATACATTAAGTAAAATGGGTAATTAGAATATAATGATTTAAAACCTCTCTAATATGTCATATATATATATAAAATTTCTTTTAAAAATTAACTAATTATAGTTTTATAGAAATTAAAATGTTTAAAATCATTTATTTTATTTGCATGTCAATTAAATTAATATTGTATTATCATTGCACAATAATTTAAGGCAATTTTATAATTTATAAAAATTAAAAATATATTTATATTAAGAAAATAATTTCATTAACTTAAAAATATTTATTTATTTTCACTCATAACGTTTTTTCCTTTGTGGATACATTAAAGATATGAAAAATTTAGAGATTGACCTTTTTTAATTATCTATGATTTAAATAATATATGAGCCTTTTTTATAGAAAATTGTCCATTAAAAAACTAAAATGATAGGATAAGGTGATAAGGGTAGAATATTATTTAGATAATAAGAATTAGTATGAATAATTATGGTCTTATCACTTAGTATTAACCCAAATTAACCCAATGTACCTTTTATCGAGGAGATAAATTTTAGAATGGTTATTATTCATCTTGACCAAAACAAAATGGGGCTCAATTACTAAATTTAAATCTAATAATTATAAATATGTAATTTCTTTTACCAAATTTAATACCTATAATTGGAATGAATTAATTCTAAAATAACTACACAAAATTAGACAAAGACCATTTTTGTAAAATGTAGTTTTTTAGAATAAAATTTAATTAATTCTTATCCCATGCATAATAAAATATTATATGAATGTTAAAACATTTTATTTAATATATAATATATAACTTTCATTAATATTATTCACCATTAGTGACTAATTCAATTTATTATTATATAAATATATTGTACAAACAAAAATGGTTTTTCATAAAAAAATACTTATTTTAATTTTTTTAAATATTTATTTCTAATCTATTAAAAACCAATAAATTTATTCAATAAATTTATAAATGAAATATTTTTATAATTTTATAAATTCCCATTTATAAATTAAAATTTAACATCTAAGTTATAATGGACACATAATAATAGATCAGTACTCGTTTAAAATTGTTGTTGCATACAACACAAGCAATCGAAGAGATTAAACTTAATTTTAAAAAATACATAAAAAAATATCATGGGGTCTTAAATTATTCCATCCTTTGTAAAATTGTATCATTGGAATTTCAATAATGTCACCTTGTTAATATATTTGGGTAGTTATTCATCATTATTTTCCTAGGTTCCTATGTCGCCTAATCTATCTAAAGATTTTTCCAAAGTACCTTTACCATCTGAGTCATCTGATTCCTCAAAACTTGTTCTATATGGTCTATAATGTATATTGGATCTTCACAATAAGATAAATTAGGTTCTTATTCTATTTCTTTTTAAGCGAGAACATGTGTTGGTTCTAGAATGCACTTCCTTAACAACATGATATGGAACACATCATGTAGTACAGAAAGGCTAGGTGGCATTACCAAATGGTAAGCTACAAATTTAATCCTTTATAATATTTAAAATGGTCTGATGTACTTGGGGATGAGTTTTCCTTTCTTACTTAATCTTATAACACCCTTACAAAGAGATACTTCTAAGAAAACATGATCTCCCTCTTGAAATTCAAAATCTTTCCTCCTGTTATCGATATAGTTATTTTGCCTACTTTGAGATGATCTGATTTGGGTTTGAATAGTCTTTACCTTTTCCATTTTCTCCTCCATATCTTCTATGCCTACAGGCTTCCTTTCCCAAAATTCACCCAACAACATGGTGTATGACATATCTTTCCATTTAACACTTCATATGGTGCCATTTGAATACTTTAATGGAAAGTATTGTTATAGGTTAATTCAACCAAAGGTAAATAATGACACCACATACATTGGAGGTAAATTGAGAAAGACCTAAACATGTATTCTAAATTTTAGATAGTCCTTTTTGTATTCCCATCAATTTGAGGGTGATAAACGGTGATCAAATAAGGCTCGGTATCAAGATCCTTATGAATACTTTTCTCGAATTTTAATGTGAATCATAGAACATGATCATACAGACTTGTAAGAGGTACAATCTTATGTATCACAATTTCATTAATATAGATTTGTTTAAGGTGATCTAGTGGAAAATATTACCTTATATTGAATAAATGTGAATATTTGGCAAGTCTAACAATAATAACCCATATCAAATAATTTTTTATTTGAGCCTTTGGTAATCAGGTGAAAAAGTCAATAATAATTTCATCACATTTCTATGTTGGAATAAGTATAGGTTTCATGAATTCTCTTGGATTTTGTCTCCCATCCTTCAGTTATTTACAAACAAAACATCTTGACACATCAATAATTTCCCACCTCATATTATCCCACAAAAATTATTCCTCCAAATCCCTAAACATCATAGTCCTACCTGGGGTAATAGAGAAATATGGGATATGAGAATCATACATTAATTCCCATTCTTATCTTGGGTACATAGGTAATACAAATACTCTTAAAATTTCATAATTCCATATTCAGATTTAATGCTTATCAATTTCTCATCATTCATGGATCTAATTTTCTGCTGATAAATTCTCATCAGTGAAATGATAACATTTTACCTTTTCCAATAAGGATTATTTAGAAATCATTTGAAAAAGGAGTGATGTTTTCGTTCCTTAATAGTTCCATATCTATCTTTATTAGAACCCTGAATATAACATCCCTATAAATCCCCATTTTTTTCAGAATTTCATGATCCTTCTTACTCAATAGACCCAGTACCTTATTTTCCTTCCCTAGTTTGTAGTGTATTGAGAAATAATAATCCTTGAGTAAATCAATCCAATTCCATTATATCATTTTGTGTAATTTTTTATGAGAATATGTATTTCAAACTCATGTGATCTGTATATATTTTACATCTTTCACTATAGGGATAGATCCTCCATAGCATCAGAGAAAAGATTAAAAATTCTAACTCAAGATCATGATTTGGAATGTTCTGACCAGGTGTTTTAAATAACATGATGAATAGATAGTAAATCTATAATTATTCATAAGTACACAACTAGGTCTCTTCCTCGATGAATCACTATATATCACAAATCCGCCATTTTTTTTTGTAGATTCAAAATAAGATCCTTCACCAATCTCCTCGAAAATTATTCAAAACATTATTCACATTCCTTTTTTCAAACAAATATAACCCTTTTATGAGTAATCATGGTTCTTGCGTTAGTTAATTGAGATTGTTTTGAACAAATTGCTAATATTAACCTGCCAAACCAATGAAAATATGCACCTTAGTTATGTTTGTAGGTATAAGAAACTCTTGGACTGCCATTATTTTCATATGATAAACTGATATTTCATCCTTTGAGATAATATGAACCTGAAGAAATATGTTGGAATCTATAATTTACACTTGATAAATTTATCATATAAATATTTTCTTCTAAATGTATTACGAATGATCTACAAGTGGTTCTCATCATCCTTATAGTTCTTGGAGTACAAAAAATATCATTAATAAATACCACAAAAAAATATCAAGGAATTACTTGAATAATCCATTCATTAGATCCATAAAACAAAGGGTGAATTTTTCAATCCAAATGTTATTACTATAAACTCATAATGTATATACCTTGTTCAGAAAATTGTTTTCATAATACCTTACTTCTCCACTCACAAATGATGATATCCAGAATGAAGCTCAATCTTTGAAAAATATTGAGCTCCATGAAGTTGGTTGAATAAGTTATCAATGTGAGGTGAAGGAAACTTATTATTTATCATAATAGCATTGATTTTTACATAATCAATGCACAACCTCATAGATCCATATTTCTTCTTAAAGAAAAGAACATGGGCTCCCCATGATGAAACCCTAGGGTGTATAAACCCCTTACCACTCAAATCCCTTACTTGTTATGTCAACTCTACTAAATCTATAGTGGCCATTCTATAGGGAGTCTTTGATATATGTCTTTTATCTTGTATTAAGTGGATGGAGAACATAACTTTATGCTAAGGTGGATATCTGAAAAAAATCATTAAGATATAAGTCAATATATTCCTATAAAATAGGTACATAATCAATTTTAAGATTACATTTTTTAGTAGGTTTTGTTTTCTCTTCTTTTCTAAGAATTTCATTTAGAAGACCTATTGTAGGTGGATCTAGGCATGAATCAGATGTTGAAGTCTCCCCTATAAACATAATATATTCCATATTATTATCACTAATCATAATTTACTTCTCTCTGTAATAATTGTTTTCATTATATTTTGAAATACAGTCTATACCATGGAATATATCAAATTCAACCATATGTATGATAATAATATCATTAAATAGAGAATTTTTATGTGTCAAAATAGAAACTTCCTAAATCATATTTTTTCACTGAGGTTTCCACTAAGTGTTTTGATAGTAAAATCCCTTATTGAGGTGAATGGAAAATGTATAATTATTTCGGTAATGTTGGGAAGATATAAAAGAATATAATGATTCAGATCAAATAAATCATTATCAAAATATTAAGATATTTTTAATTTACCTATCACCGTATCATTAATAACTTCAACCTGACTTGTTGTGATCATATTAACTTGGCCTTTCACCCATGGTATTTTTTAGGAAAAATTACTTGACACATAGGAAAAAAATTTCATAGTGTCCCATCTCCTTACAACATAAGAATTTTACATTATAGGATTCTTTATTAACCTTGTGATCAGGTTTCTAATGGCCTTTTTGTCCACACTTGTATCAAAATATCATTCCTAATAGGCATGTTCCTTTATGTTTCTTCTCAAATTTATTTCATTTTGGAAATTACACCCTTTTATTCTTCATATTTTCCATATTTCTTTCTCCTAAGAACTCAAAAACCATCTTCTTATCTTTCTTCCCTACAAATAAAAAGTACATGGAGAATTCTTTCATTGTATAGATTCAACATGATATAATATCCTCATATGATGAGAAATTTTTGGAGACTAGTTCCCTTCAATTAATTGGTTTTATCCAGTTAAATAAATTATCAATATTTCTTTTTTTAATACATAATTTTTCTTCAACATGCCTAGTTAACCTTATAAGATCAACATGATACATATAAACATTTCCATTCACCTTCTATGCCAGACTTTATAATTGTCTCTCTATATCTATTCATTGTTTATGAGGAAAATATTTTTGTAATAAAAGAACCATAAAATCATTCCATTTAATGTTTTTTATTTCCTCCTCTTTATTTATTTGAATAAATTACCACCATTGATACCCATATCCCAAGATACAATAAAATACCATGACAAAATTCTCCATTTAATTACATCCCAAAGTAAGAATTATCTTATCTAAGGTACCTATCCATTTCTCACTTATAAATGAATTTGGAGTGGCCCTGAATGATGGAGTTTACTGACAAATGAATTCATCTTTAATTGTTACACCATGATACAGATCAATAGGTTGTTTCATTCGGGTGAGATTATTTCTCATAACCTGATTCAGTTATCCCAATATTTTCACAATTTTTTCACTTCTAACTATATCTCCAACTCCATAATAATTATCTTTCCTAGGGGGAAATCCCTGCAAGTATTACCTTCATTGATATAGCTTTCATTCCATCTACTAGGCACCATTTCTAAATAATGGAATACACTATATTAGATTATGAATCGTAATTTATAATTTTAAAACAATTGAAAAAAATAAAATAATTTATAAATAAATTGATAACAAATATCGAAATAAAAAATCTTGGTTTCTTTGGTAATATTTTCAATGTTCATTATAGGGTTACATTTCCCTAATCAATGTTTTCTTAAACCAAGTTCCCTTATTTTCAATTAAACTTCCACTAATACCAACTATAAATACCCTAACCCCAGTAGCCTACATTTGGTGGTTAATTTATTAAATTTGTATTATATATAAATAATGACATCCTAAATGACCAAATATTATAGTTTTCTTAGAAAACTAGATAAATTCCTAAATCTTACAATATAAATGAAAACATAAAATGAAACATTGTATTTTGTTTGTGGACACCATTACAACCCTAGATTAACCATTAATATCAATAATAATACATCTCATGGAATTCCGGGGGTAATAAACATAATAAAAGGGATGATGTAAGATACTCAATAAGGGAATTGATACAATGGATGCTGAATAAGACATGGAAATATGATAGGAAATAAATTGAAATAAAATAATTCCATAATCACTTGAGTTAACGACATAACAATGGATATAATAAATTGCCAGATAACTTCATGGAAATCAATAAATAATCTCATAATAAGGAAAATACATAATGTTGAACATCATAAACAAACCTTCAAGGTTCTATGCCATGATTTCTTATATAATTGGATAAGGCCTTGACCAATATCTAAGCTTGGTTGTCTCAAGAGATATACTCACTAGTACAAAACCCTTTTTTACAACAGTTTTTTGGTTTTTAACGTCGGTTTTTAGGCGATGTTATCACGAGCAATGTTAAAATTATGATTTTTTACATCAGTTATTTAATAACTGATGTAAAAAAATTGGGTTTTATGGGTTTTAACATTGTTTTCTAAAAAACCGACATTAAATACATTCTAGAAATGGCGTTAAGAAGCCATTTTTTACATAGGTTTTTGAAAAAATCGACGTTAAAACCCTATTTTTTACGTCGGTTATTTAACAACCGATGTTAAATGTTATTTTTAATGTCAGTTATTAAATAACCGATATAGAAAAATTTTACCATCTTGTATAAAATTTCTTAAGATTCATTTTATAGGTCATAGAGCTTAAATGGAGTTATGGATCAAAAGTTATGACCATCAGTAGTTTGATATTTTTTTTGAGGAATGATTGAATGAGCCAACCGTAGCATCATCTTAGAAAGAATTTTTTAATCTATAGGGGGATTCGTAGTTTTACCTTGGTATAAAGAATCATCCATCATTATAGTAAATTATTAATTGTTAAAAGGTATATTATTTAAGAATATTACTCATAGAAAAAATAAATCATGGGAAAATAATTACAAATACCATGATGAGGTCGCGAAAATAAGAAATCATTGATTCAATTGGAAGTTCAAACAAGTTGATTCAGTGGAATGATTATGATTTAATGAAATGATCATAAAATGGTATATCAATTATGAAACCAAATCATAAAAACCCTAAATCATGGATATATGACTAAACATACCTTGACGAGATCACATAAAGAAGGAATATTTGATTCACGCTGAAGATCAAAAGAGTCTTTTTGAGGGAACGATAATGGTTGAAATAAATGATCATTAAATTATGATATGTGTATAATGAAAACATATAATTGTTATGCTAAGAGAAAATGTGGTATTAAAAATTTTAGGCAGTAATTCAAAATTTTGATGCCACGATGTAAAAAAATTGAAATTTCGTGTTCTCGGGATATCAAAATTTTCTTTCACGTCGTTTTTATGCTTAGAAACATGAAAAGATATTAAAATTTTCACTTATTTTTTACCTCGGTTATTATAAAACCGACGTGAAACATCAATCTTTGCCACTTTTTCACGTCGGTTATTATAAAACCGATGTGAAAAATCAATTTTCCTGACTTTTTCATGTCAGTTATTTAATAACCGATGTGAAAAAAGTTTACAAAAATGTAGTTCATTTTTCAAGATACAATTTGACATTTCATAATGCTCAAACTGAGTTATAGATTAAAATTTATGGCCTTCAGAAGTTGATAATATCTAAATGATGTCTTCGGGAAATCCAACTTATGAAGGACATAAATTTTAATCTGTAACTCTATTTGAGCTCCGTGACCTGTCAAATTATATATTTGGAAATGAATAAAAGTTTTGTAATCTTTTTTCACGTTGTTTATTTAATAACTAAAGTAAAAAATACCTTTTAACATTGGTTATTAAATAACCAATGTGAAAAAGTCATGAAAATCGTTTTTTTAGGTCAGTTTTATAATTACCGACATGAAAAATAAGCAAATATTTTAATATGTTTTCATGGAAATGGATTTTTCATGTCTGTTATTAAATATCTGACATGGAAAAGTTATTTTCATTGATTTTTCATATCGGTGATTATATAACGGACGTGAATAATCAGATGGAATGGATTTTTCACCTCAATTCTTATATAACTGATTTAAAAAATCATCGAAAATGGATTTTTACATCGGTTATATAATAACCGACATGAAAAATTGATTTTTAGTTATTTTCACGTCAGTTCTAAAAAACCGACGTGAAAATTGGCGACGTAAAAAAGGTTTGTGTTCTAGTTACTGATACATAGATGAGATATTGTGGGACCCTACCATCATTTAATAAGTTTAATTAATTCCTCATATAAAAGAGGTGAATCATAATCAATATAAATATTTTAACTAAAACTAGAATACAAAATGATAATAATTACCCCAATCAGTAAACATAATCATAACCCATAAAAAGTAATATGGAGAATGGTATTGAAATAGCACATATCTAATCAAACTAATCATAAAACGTCCAATAAAATATGGTATATGTCAAAATAATATAATAACCACAGTACATACTATGATTTAATAAATGATGTTGACATAGATGAAAATACATTATATAGATCATTGAATTTTTTTGATGAAAATTCTTTCTTCACTTTGAAATCACTTATTTTTTAAAAACTACTCACATATAAAAGAAAAAATTTACATTAAAAATTACACTTTAAAATTTTAATGGAAGATTAAAATCATTTATCCATCATGAAGGTGGGAAAATTCTCTCATTCCATAAAACTTTAAAAAAAATCATTTTGTATTTTTTGTCAGAAAATTCACAATGCACATCAGTAGGAAAGAGACAAAAATATTCCTTTCAATGCATTTTTTAAAAAGTCAAACTTGGTTAAAATTTATTTTGAAAAAATTTAAGAGAATATTGAAAACTGTTTTGAATTTTTTTAGAACACACAGACATGGAAGAAAAATATTCCCCAGTGGAGGCCTAAACATAAACAATTCCTAATAATGATGAGATTATGAAATAAACCCTTACCTTAGTTCAAATTTATTTCGTACATGTATTGAAATCCAGTATAAAAAATATATTTTTATAAAAAATATATTTCATAACTATTATAATATATATCATATAACATAGAAATTACTTATAGCATTTTATCACCCATTTTTTTTAAAAATCATTACAAAATTACTATTCTAGGTGATAACTACTTTTTTTCATGTATGTTTTGATACAAAATTCTTGGTAATTATAATTTGATCAAGGTTCCATAATATACATAATTTTTATCATGATATTAAAAGTATATATATTAATTACATATTTTTATACAACAATCCATAAAAGTAGATATTGAAAAAATGAATAACATCGATTATAGAAATAGTAGGCCATACATAAGGACGAATGTTGTCTCTATTTTTAAACATGTATAAAAAAAGAAAGGTCAATTTTAATTAATATTTAAAGAATAATATATGTGTCATAAATATAATATATAATAATTATTTCTATATTTATAACCATCCAATAAAATTGATGATGAAAAACATATTACAACGAAATGTGGAGATGATAAGTCGTACGTCTGCAGGAGTGATATTTTTAATTTTAATAAGATAGTGTAGAGATAGAAAATGGTTGTATGATAAACATGAGAAAATTTATGTATATTTATTTTACTATAGTTTTTACATTATAATTGGTAAAACGCATTAAGATGAAGTATAAGAATAAATAAAATTTAAATACTCAGTAAAGACTATTAACTTTTCTTAAGGAATCCTCCTTTGGATCTCCAATTAAAGACACTAGGGTTGATCTCTTTGGAATAAAAGGACCTCAATAACTAGTATATGGATTTTTAAAATATATTTAGGTATGATATAGTTGATATTTATGGCTTGTAGTGGTGTGAATAAGTGAGGGAGGAGGTACCCATTTATAATTATTCTGAGGGGAGATTTTGGAATTTCTCAAAGGATTACATTATAAAAAATTCATTATCATCAAAAATGCTGCCAAATTAATATTTATTCAAATATAAGGTAGTATATGGTTTTAATAACATCAAAAAAATATAATTAAGACTTTTTTTGGTGTCATTTTAAACCAAATCATTTTTGTTACCCCCATTGTTATTTAATTTTGACCTTAACCTTGGAAATTACTATTTTAGTCATAATGGGTTAGAAATGTTACTATAAATGGAAAAAATGAATCATAAGTAGACCATTTATGATGTTTTAAACATTAATTAATTAACACATATGATGATAATATTTTTATAAATTTTAAATAATTTAATAAAATATTATTTTGACGAATTATGATTAATGTCAATTTTGACAATATCCATTTAATTTGACTTAAAATACATCAATACATGGTGGTAATTAGAATTATATTATTTAAAAAATCTATAATATGTCTTATATATCTAAAAAATGCGTTTTACACATTAAATAATCCAAATTATAAGAAAATTAACATTTTTAAACCATATATTTTATTTTCTTGTTAATTAAATAAACAATATATTAGAATTGCACCAAAATTTACGGTAACTATATAGTAAATTATAATTTAAAATAAATTTATAAAATGAAAATAATTTCATTAATTTTAAAATAAATATTTTTTCATTCATATCTTTATTTTATTCCTATATAGACACATTAAAGTTATTAAGAACATTGAGAGTGACATTTTGTAACTATCTTTGAGTTAAATAATATATAAATCATTTCCAATGATAAGTTACCATTAAACAACTAAAATTAGATAATAAGTTGACAATGGTAGGATCATTTTCATCTAATAATATTTAGGATAAAAAATACGGCCTTATCACTTTTTTAACCTAAATTTACACAATTTACCCTTTACAAACGTGATATATTTTACCACGGTTACTATTAATTTTGACCAAAAATAAAAGGGGACTAATTACATAATTTGAAACTTATAATTACAAATATTTAATTTATTTTATCAAATTAAATACCAATAATTTTTCAGAAATTAATTTTAAATTGGTGTGAAAAATGCGATAAAAATGGCTTTTTAGAAAATGCAGTTTATAAGAATAAAAAAGAGTTTATTCTTATCCCATGAATAATAAAAAATTTATATGAAAGTTAAAAAAAATTATTAAATATATAATATATAAATTTTATAAAAATAAATCACCAATAGTGGCTAATATAATTTATTATTATGTAATTTTATTGCACACACAAAAATAGTTTTTCATAAAAATACTTCTTTTAATTTTATTAATTTTTATTACTAATCAATTAATACCTGATAAAGTGATTCTATAAATTTATAAACCATATATTTTTCAAAATTTAGTTACTCCCTTTTGCACCTTCCATTTTAAGCACTATGTTATAATATTATCATAGTAATATATTACAGCTCATTTGAACTCGATGTTTCTTGTAACAAAAGCTATTGAAGAGATTTAATTTATTTTAAAAAAGAAAATCCATAGATTCTTGGGGTGTTACAACATGACTCCATAATATCTATTAAGTGAGTTAACATAATTATCTAATTGAAGATTACACAGATAACATCGCGTCCTTCCTGATCTTGAGGTGACCGTATAATGAAGTCCAATGAGATGACATCCCACTTCCAATTTGGATAATCCAAGGGCTAAATAAAACTTCTAAGAACACTGTGATCAACCAATACCTTTTATAAAAATAGACATCGAGCTAAAAACTTTACCACTACTTGTATAATCTTAAGCCACCAAAACTATGTCTTTAAACCATGGTACATATTAGATACTTCTAGATGTACCACTAATGGTGATCTATAGAACTCTTAGAGGACTCCCTCACACTTCAAAACAAGACAAAATAACCTTCCCTAAAACAAATCCTATTCAGACCATCCTCCAACAATTCCTCTGAAGCATCACTATGGAAAACATGGGAGTGTATCACCTCTACCTCTGAGTCTCCCCACTGAGACATGTCCACCTGATACATCAGATAAGGCTGCACTGTCATATGAAACAAGAATACTCCTCCATCAACCACCCCAACGTCTAAGTGAAAGGATTAAATCTCCTCTTTGACCCTCTAATAATCCTTTAAATATTGAAAAAAACCCATTCATGAATTCTTGAAAAAAAATTTATCTAGGAAATTTCCCTTTCACGAGGTCTTAGAGAACTCAAATATATAATCCTATTGAATCATAATCCACCTATATTTTCCTAGATTATGGTCATGTTATGAAAATATATACCTCAATATCTTATGATCGGGGAATACTACAAAGCATTATCCAATGAGGTCACACTCCTGCAACTTTAGTTCAAACACAAATATTTTTAAATCTAGATTACAGTAGGTATAGTTATTCTCATGAGGGTGAAATATCCATGACTCATAAGAGATCACCGCCTTATGCTGCATAAATACACATCCCATGCCCAGATGAGGAGCATCACAGAACACCATAAACATCACCACCTCTAACAAAAACTAAAGCACCATAGAACTGATCAATATCCCTTTTAGGTAGTCAAATTATACCTAACATTCATCAGTGTATATAAATTCTTGGTACTTCTTGGTAGAGGATGTCAATATGGTTGAAATACATGATAAATTGGACACTATCCTCCAGTAATATACCATGGGACAAAGAAAACTATGAACCTCTACCACATTATTAGGTTCTTCCCAAGAAAACAAATTCCCCAATCATTAGTAGGTCCATTACCACACCCTAATGGGACACCAAATAGACAAGGAAATGAACCTCATGATGCTAAAACATACACATTCAAAAATTTACATAGAACTAGTAGTGTTGAATGATCCACAAGAAATATTCTACATGATCAGCATGTTTCTCTTCTGACACTGATTAGATAAATATTTTATCAATTAACACAACTAAGAACAGGTCCAAGAACTCATGGAACATGGAGTTCATAATGCCTATGAACACTGATGGTGTTTCTTGTAACACTGAAAATCATCAAACCAAACTCAAAGTTCTTATACCAACATCCAAAGGAAGAATTCTGGATATCTCAATTATGTACCATCAAACGGTGATACATAGACCCAAAATCAATCATAGAGAACCAACTAGCTTCTCTCAATTTCTTTAAAAGATCATCAATCCTTAGAAGAGGTAAAATATTCTTTATCATCACCTTATTCGGACTCTGTTTGTCTATACACAGCCTTAGACTACCATCTGACTTCTTGGTGAATAACATTGGAGCACCCCTTGGTGACACATTGGTTTAGGAAAAACTCCTCTACATTAAAAATATATTTTAATATACAAATCCTATAATGAAAATGGTACCATATGATAAGGATTCACCAAAATTAGATAAGATATCCACTACAAATATGTCCCAAACTCAATATTAGGTTGAGGGGGTAGCATTCCAAAATCCTCAGGAAAACAATACTAAAACTCCTTGATAACCCAGGGAACCTCAACTTTCTTAGTGTCTACAAATTATAAATATGACTCATCTAATAAAAAATAATGGGCTCCAAACATTAATTTCCGAAATTAAAACATTACTCTCTAATGGAAACTGCACACTGAACATCAATATCTGAGAACACAACTCTCCTCTAGATGCATCCACTAACAGAATGCACAGAATACAACTAGTCAGTGTACTGTAAGGAATAGTACAACTATATCTAAAATTATATGAGATATCTAGATGACTGATATGGCTCCAACATTTTTCTACACCCCTTATACACATCACATTTGCTAGTAAGTCCTTTGATTGGTGTAGTCAACACTAGAGGCATGAGAACACTCTCTTTGTCTTGTCCTAGAGCATGAACTGGAGTGGATGAAACAATGGAGATTGAATGTATTGAATAAAAAAGGAAAAAACAAGGGTATATGAAAAAAGGACCACAACCCTATTGATCAATGGTCCAACTAGCACTGGAACCTCTAAAACATGAAACTATCCACTCTAAACACCCCTAGATTCCTGTTTACTAAGACCTATATGGCCACACTCATATCAGGGTCCCATAAGATGAAGAATATATGAAGGTCATCCTATTTCTACCCCATATTCTCTTGGTAGAGCATAAAACTACTTCCCATAATACTAAAATAGACTCACTAATAACTACTATTACGTTTGACACTAATTTATAACACCTCCCCTATATTGAGTGCCAAGAACCACTAGGCACTAATTTTCATAATGGTTATGGCCCCCAAAGATGAATAACACTATCCTAAGGACCCAAAAAAAGAAACTATTGGCCTTAAAAGTCTGAAAAGGAAGCTACTATGGTCGAATCCCCATTGGTTGAAATCTTGATGTTCTTAGCACTTGATACCTTCCACTGATAAATATACTCCTTGAGGAACCCTATTGCTTCCCCTCTCATAGTAAAAAACCTCAAGAGTCCATGAATTCGATAATCTCTGTCTTATTTTTTTTTACTTCCAAGCATGTCAACAACCTAAAATAGGTAACTACATATTAGATAGAAGCACAAATTTCCTTTTCAAGATATAACACATGGTAATCCTCAGTAGAAAAAATATCAGGGGTGATATGAAAGATATACTTGATCTTGATCCAAACCCCACTCATAAACATACTCGCCTTCTAAAGTAAACATAGCTACTTCCTCTTAACTTCCCTTAGGTTCAATGATAGGAACTTCAAGTCGAAATCCCTCTAAAATTATGGCCACAACACATCTTCCTTCTTACAGTCACTAAGATACAATGTTGACCACTGGCGTGTAGCTCTACACATATGACTAACATCCAATGGGACCCATTACAATGCCCCGAGTACAAATTAGACTAAAGGAAATGTAAATCTCTTCCATACGGTGTTGTATCTCAATACCAAATAAATTTTCATCATACTTCACCAAACACCGCATCAAGAAGTCATGTAACATAATATTCTAATAATCATCCACCTCAATTGGATCAACCATCCGGTAATAAAATGGGTCAACATTACAGACATCACCAGCCTCAACCACAAAAAAAACATCAACAATCTATAACTAAAAATAGAAACAAGGATATCTAATTCCTGATAGTAATTAATTTTGTCAAGATTAATTAAATTAATTCATTTTAACTTCCCTGAATTACACAATTTAGATAAGAACACAAGATATAATTATATATGTACCTATCTTATGTGATTAACTTGCTAGTAGTTACACTTCACATGGTTGTTCGGGAGACTCTGAGTCCTTTGATCTGATCATTGGAGGACGTAAAATAACATGTCTTAGCTTTTCTTCTTTGGCGAACTTCACACACCTAGATTGACTGAATTGTTTTCCAAACCAACCCACACAATCATCATAGTTCCTAACTCAAACATCCACCCTATATCTCAACCAAAACCAATGATACATCTCTTTGATGAACCCCTCCCTCCAAAGGTACCCATCATAGGATGGAAATTTTCGAAGAGAGGTAATGACCCCCCCAGCTACTACCTTTAGCAGGTCTCAGTTTGGGGATAAGCACTGAGGGTATAAAAATTTCACATAAATGTAAGGGAACACCATCTATAACAAAGGATTGGGAGATATTACAAATCATCCATAAGAAACTTCATGAAATAATATAAAAAGTAAACGACAACCATCTCATAATGCATCAATAAAGTAAATAGACACAAAGAGCATCCAAAAAAATAGAAAAATTAAACACTAAGGTAGTAACAACACAAAAAAATCAATGATTGAGCTAGAAATGTCTAAAATAGTCCACAAATTCATCTTAAAAACCTAAAAAATAGTTTGTAAATACATAATGAGAGAATACTAGTATACTCAGTAGTATTACACATAAATTCTATCATGCACATGTGAAAAGAGTATTCTAATGCACCAGTGAGTAAATAGAAGAACCGAAAACACTTAAAAGGTCAACTAACAAATCTCATCCTCACCATGTCACACTCACCAAATAAAACATCCATGTATAGTAACATAGTAAGAAGTATATCGATAAAAGGGTGCCCCACACAACTTTCCCACTGATTTTATGCTCTCAAACCACAACATTGTACATCTTGGAAATCCCATATTTTCAATATAGAATCTTTTCAGAAGATATATGGGACCTCAAATCACATCACATCTCACATGTATACACTTGGGACATCACATCAAATCTCACCCACATACACCTTGGTAAACACAGAATATCACATCTCACCTGCTGACACCAGATCCAACACATCACATCTTGTCCAAAGATACTAGGGAAATAAAAAAAATTAACCACAACTATATATCCAAAATATTAGGGTTTCATGAACATAAAGTAAATCAACCTTGTTCCCTCATCCTAAGATGCACATCCCCCACTATGAACCATCAAATCATCTCATGAAACATCACCACTAGTTCACATTTAACTTCAATCCATCATAGCTTGTGCATATCAATGTCTCAAAGAATAGAGAGTAGGGAATACTAGGCAGCCATCCATCCACCCTCATAGTTGGGATGTTAGAAAACACTCCCAAAACATTTGGTTGTCTAGATAATTTGATCGATGTGGGTGGGGTTGGGTATAGACGTCCCAAGGATAACAAAATTTTTATATAATATTCTTAACATACAAGCTCAACCTAGGGGTTCAAATCCAAATCCTTTTTTTAAATTTTCTAAATATCCAATTTATAAGCAAGTGGGAACCATAAAAAATTCCAGATTCAAAAATCAAAACATCCGAGAATTTGACATTCAACGTTCAAAATAACCCACCCAGAATTCCACATTCAAATTTCAAAATTCGAAATTCAGAAGCACTCCTCCAGCCCTGCGCCTTACCCGAATCAAGGATACACGACGCCATCATCATCATCACCACAACTCACCAAATTGACACCATCATTGTCAGAACTATCTACCCACACCAGTAACATAGAATCATTATAGAAGTTCATTGAGGAAAAAACTTATTCACCCCAAACCGTATTCATCCAGAATCAAAAAGATACTTCACCGGAATCATGCGTGTTGACCGTAGAGAGTCGACCCTACCTTCGCCGAAGCGCCACCACCGGATCAAATCGCACCAAAGCAAGCCATAAAACACCATCCCAAACTAGAGTTTCATAGTAAACTAATTAATTAGATGGATATACATTTTTAGTTGATTTCTTTCACAATGATACCAAAAAATCAAACAATAAGTGTTCCGAAAATATATCAAATACGACACAAAAAATAACCAAACAGTTGTCATTTTTAGCAAGGAATCAAGTATATATAATTATCACAAAAATAACATCAAAATTAGTAAAAAAAATATGTTTGATTCCCATTCCCCCTTTAATTTCAATTGATTTAATAAATTATATTCATTAAAATTGTGAAAATTATATTCCTAAATGATATAAAAATCATATCCCAGCCCACATGTTATTACTAGAAGAGAGAAAATGGATCCCCTACCTAAAAAAATCCTTCTAAACTACTAAAAAATGTTGATTTAAGAGGAACACAACCACAAAACAACATAAAAAGGATGAAACCTGTAACTACCAAGAACATAATAGCTCAAATTATTTACATACCAAAACATCAACAGAACCAAAGGTTTCCATAACACTAGCCTTCTTTTGGATTAATAATTGGATGAAAAAAGATGGATAAAGATAAGGAGACTCACCTAAAACCACCATGGATTGATACCACAAGGATAGGGTTGAAATCCAATGAAAAGGAATTGGGAAAACTAATAAGGACACACATGGGTCCCTCAAAAACCAAAGAAACCCCAGAGGAATGGTAAGGTTCAAGAGGGTTTTGGTTTTTATTACCATATTAGAAAACATAACACAACATCAAAAAACCACACACCACACTATAGAACTGCTGAAGATTATGAGGAAAACATCACAAGGATAGAGACATTGCCATATCTTAGATAGTAAAATCAATGTCTAAGAATCAAAAAGAGGTCCACACCATGTATCTGATAAAATAAGAATAGACAATGGTGTAGTAGAAACCACCATTCCATAGAAACTATCCACCAAGAAAGGATTATGCTTCATACCTGATCCATGGTTCACCTACCACGAATACAAAATATCCACATAAAATCCTCCTCCCAATCTTCATTCCTCAACCTACATATCCACATCACAGAACAAACCTAACAGAAGAAGGCTACACTATAATCCTTCTTCAAAACGTAGATATTCCCAAAAAAATTAGAACAACTAAAAATTATATCTCTGATCCTCTAAGCCATACCCAACCTATCCAAACCACAGTGATACCACATCAAGATTAGCCCATGCATCTACACCACAGAATCATTCTCATCAAGATTTTTTTCTACCACTCCACCACTTACTCCCAAACTCCCAGAGAACTTCCCCCAAATACCTCTACAACCATAAATCCCACATATTATTTGGTTGGAAATTATGGACCATTATAGTTAGACCATATTTGACTAAACCAAATTTAAGGTAAGGGGTTATTTGTCACAAATTTAATTTCTTGAGACATATATAAAATTGAGTACCATGATACATTTAATATAGTGTACGTACTACCTAATGAATTTATTTTACCATATTCAAGTAATTAATGAGACTATCAAGTTCTTTCATTAAATGGTTTTCAATTAAATGGTTACCAGTGTTGGAGGGGTTATTTGTTTCTATTTTCAATTCCATTAGACAAGTTTGATATTGTGTATGATCACTTATTTTATATCGTGTATTAACATACCTAATTTCTTCAAGTATAATGAATATATTTCATTTCATGATATTTTGATTCTCATTTCATGGTAACCTTCTTATTCTTATTTTACCATTAACATAACATTTTTTAGAAAACTAAATTATCATTTAATGATTTGTGTTTCTTATTCTTGAACTTATTATATTTAATTTTGGAATATTATGATATTTAATTTTATTATGGAGTGTTCTATATTATTTTTATGTGGATTTATATTTATACAACATAAAAACCTTTCTAAATGTCATGTGGTTCATGAATTAAGATATCCTCAAGGGATTTTGTTAACTCAATTTAATTTCTATATGTTAAAATATTATTACATGACTTTAATTCTTTTATATTTGATAATTTATTATATTTCATATTTCATAAGATATTTTCTCCTTTATATCTAGGGAAAAAAATTTCCCATTCAAATATGATTTCTCTATGAATTAATTTCTCATAAAAGAGCACAGTTTTTAAGAAAAAAAATCTCATATCCTTTAAAGATAGTTTTAATCTATTTCAATGTTTATAATCCACAAAAATATTTTCTTTTATTATTTTGAAATATAAATATGTGTTTACTCTTGTGACCTTAATATTTTAAATTACCAAGCTTTTGATGGAAATTTTTTCTACCAGTTTTTATGATGTGGGGTTTTGACAAGGGTATTTAAAAAATTAAAAAAATCATATCTATTCAAAATAAATTTTTTTATCTCCAACTAAATATTTATTCTATAAACCATTACATATTTTTCAAGGATCCATTATTGAATATACCTTTTTAAAATACATATTTCTTAAATTTTAACTTCAAATTTTTAAAATTGAAATTTAAATGTGACCTATAACTTCGTATTTTATGAGAATGGTAAAAACATTTTCTAAAAACTCTTTTATGGTTCTTATCTTCTAATAAGAATTTTTATTTATGAATATACCCTTCCATAATTTAAAATGGTTTTCCAAATTATTTTGACACTTTATAATTTTTTAAATAAAAGGAAACATTATTATAGTTTTTTAAAGTAAAATTTTAAATTTTAAAATTAATTCTTGGTTTTAAAATGGATTTTAATAGCTCGTGTTTTTTCGTAATAAATAAATATTTAGTGTTTTTATGTACTCTCAAATAAAATAATTTTTTCAAAACAACACACTTATAATTTTTTTTGAAAAAACCACTTTTATTACACTTAGAGGATAATTTTTAAATTTCTTATAATCCTCAAGGTATTTCATTTTAAATAAACTATTTTAAAAAAAAATTCAATCCTTACAAATGTAAATTTTATCTTATTTTTGAAGTGATTTGTCCAATGATATTAAAATGATATTTTTTATTAAAGTCAATATCCTAAACACTCATATGTTACACTGATGATATTTTTAAGACACCATCCAACTTTTTTTAGAATATATTATGGAATGTTCTTGAGTTTTTTTCATGAAAGCCATCTTTTTTCTATTGGTTAATAAAGTAATATTTTAAGTATTAATGTTTTCATTAGTTCAAGGAAATTATATGTCTGAATTATTATTATGTGATGGATGGGGTTCAATATCTCCCTCAAATGAATTGGTTAAGGATTTATATCTCATGAGATAAAGATGTTAAGAATGGACATTTTTTTTATTCACAACATGAAGTGTGAACTTTTTGTTTGTTTACAGCATGAAGAAAGGATATTTTTTTATTCACAATATGAGTTATAGAAATTTATTTTGATTTCAACATAAATAATTAACATATTTCTTGGTCATAACATAAAACATAGACATTTTTTATTTACAACATGAAGCTTGGACATTTTTTATACAAAAATGATATAATTTTCTTCTTCTTATCTTTGTGAAAAAGTTATTTTTTATCCTTTGTTTTAAGGGAATGTTACATTTCCTTTCCATATTCCAATGATTATACTCCATGTATTATATTTATTTTCTCGTATTTCCGCACTCTTATTCCATCGTATATGTTTTCCCTTTTTAAATTACATATCTTTTTACCATGTCTTATGAACACATATTCTCGTTCCATGTTCTTTTTAATAAGATATTTACCCCTTGATTATGATTTTATTATATTTTTATGATATAAAATTGATGACATGTTGAATGTTTTTCCATTAATGAGATTGTGATCTCACCCATTTTTTATGCTTCCATTTCTCAATTTATGAAGTCAAGTGTAACTTATGAGAAGTCTATATGGGGGTCCATTGCGGTTAGATTATGAAGAAATGTTTACAAGTGTCATAAAATAAGATTCTTATATAGTTGATCCTTAAATACATCAAACCATAAATTATTGATATTGAATGATTATTGTAACGCCTTGACCCCTATTACCCATATTTAGTGCATTATTACATAACATTGTTATGATACAAGGAATCATGTCCCAAAAGTACGATCAGTTTAGTAGCCTTGGAAGTACTAGATATATTCATAAGTTTTACATTACATCATGAAATAAAAACTTTTAATTTTTTTACCCTTTTGAACACACTTATATACTTAGCCTATCCCTGCAGGTCAACCATAAAATACTTATTCATGTCCGGGGAAAAATAAAACATAGGGAGGGGTGAGCTCAGATGCTCAGTAAGGATAACAATATAAAGGAAATTTTCATAAATAAGCATAAACATTTAAGGCAATGTATTAGACTAAAACAAAAGCATTTTAAACATAAACTTCATCATAATTTGGAAAAGGTAAATTAAAATAATGTCATTTACTTATTCACATGGATATTCTACTTGTTGAATAATCAAATTCAATATCAATATCCACTTTCCTAAGGATGTAATGAAAAATTCTAGACTTCATAACCATATAGTCAAGGCCTTGCTCTAAGACTACAAATAAGATTTTTTCAAGTACTTATGCTAAGACACTAGTTTGTCTCATGACACCTATTGATTCATCGTGGAGAAATAGCGGGCTCCACCCATCACTTACTAAGTCCAACACATTACTTATATGAAAAGGTTTAATTATAACAAAAACATTCGTATCAAAAATATCATATTAAATGTCAATAATTTATCCATAAACCATGAATGGTGTAAAAATAGCACATCCATAGTAAAAATTATCACAAAACCTTCAATAAAATATGGATGTTTTGTATCATAATAAAACAACTTCAAATAAGCTTAAAATCCCTAAAATCATGTTGAAATAGATGAAATCAATACTTTTTTAGAGAAATATATCTTTCTATTTTGAAATCATTTAAAATTCATATAATTAAAAAATAAAACTTTTATTTTGAAAATATTTTTATAATCTTGTAAGGGAAGCATCAACAATGTTATAACGGCAGAAAATAGCCGCACCTGCCATATAAGTTAATAAAACATTCTTACCTTAACTTTGTCGAAAAGGTCATAAAGTACCTTGTTTGGAAAACAACAGAAAGATTCCTTTGAAAACATATAAGGTCAAATAATGGTATAAATGACTTTAACCCATAATCTAGTAAATAGTAAAAAAACATTGAAATACATTATTTTTAAGAAAACATGGATGTGGATGATAAAGAGGTCCCAGTAGATACTTACGTAAAAACAACCTTGGATAATAAATAGATTGTGAAATTAACCCTTATATGTCATATTAACCTATAAAATTAGTGGAATTCATTAAAATTCTCAAATTATATTTATTTTCATTTTTATAATACCAATTATTTTAATCATTCCTTAATAAAGAAATTACTGCATCATCCTAGTGTCATAAATAAATTTAAATATTTAATGTCTACAAATTATAAATAAAATACCATTATGTAGGAAATATCTTTATCTTTCTAATGAATATTTATAGATTAATATATCTCATGTATAACCCTATATTAAAAATGGTTTAGTTATTAAACATTGATTTTAACTCTTTTAACTCATCTTTAAATAAAATAATAATAAATGTATTAATCTAATCCAAGTGGCCCAAAAGTGATCATATTTTATTTCTATGGTTGTTTTTGGCTGAATTATACTTATAAAATAGAATTAGGACATGTGTTAGGGTAGTTATGATATTATTTTTACCCTTAATTATTCTATTTACTTTTAACCGTGGTAAATAAAAGTAAAAATTTATTGTTCGCCAAAATATATTTTCATCTTATTGAACCACATTTTACTTACTAATGTCAATCATGTCTCTCTTATTTTGGAAATTCAACTCACAGAAGTGGTAAAATTATGTTTTATACAAATTTGCAAATACTCCTAGGAGGCGGAGTAGTGTAATAGTCTTCATGGTCCTTTGGGATGTGAGTTCAAGCGTCCAGTTCAGAGAGATCATCGGTGAATATCTATTTTCTGGATTTTTGTTGAATTTTTGGACTTGAAATTTGGTTAACACTCAGTGGCAGTTTTTGAAAGTTTAAATGGGAGAAATTTGAAACATTTTTTTTTATTTTGATGTTTTTATATTGCATTTTGATGCTGAAACCAACCAAAACTCTTCAAGGTTCAACTCCAGATGAGGATACAGAGAATGATGCATTCATCTGGCATGATCGTTCATATTTTAATGAACAAGAGGGTTTGACTTTTCCATCGGTACCAAGCCTATGTAACTCTATACGGGACAACTTGTTGGGAGGTCATATGAGGTGGAGGCTTGTCATAACGATGTAGTCACTGGGGAGGGGCAGTTACTAGTATTTTAGATCTAGGTTTACTCTTATATGATTTTATTCTAGGTTTCCCACTTTTTCTTCAAAAGTTTTTTTGAAATAAAAATTTAATTTTCAGTAAAAAAAACTCTGTGTTTCTTCACTATTCATCAAAAATTGAAAGTTTTCATAAAAATAGTTAAAATTCACCCTAAGCTAATTTCGATATTCCAAATCCAAAAATGAAGTCCATTTTGAAAGATAAATTTTATAAAATTTCAAAAATGGGTATTACTATTCATAACGGCTAGTTTGATTGGTTGTGGTGTGTTTGAACTCGAAGATGCGTACAACACAAACTATTGTATTATTCAAAGTGAAATGTACCATGGAAGCTTGGGGTGTTACATTATCCCCTCCTTAAAATAATTTCGTCCTCAAAATTTCTATAATATTACTACATAAAACGATTCGGGTGGTTCTTCATCCTAATTTCCTTAGGTTCCCATGTTGCCTCTTCCATCTTATGGTTTCTCTATAGAAATTTTAACAGACGAGTCATCCAGTTTATCAGCACTTGTTCTTGGGTATGAAGAATTTGACAGGCTCTTCATAATAAGACATATCTAGTTCTAGTTCAATTTCCTCACAGGTGAGTACATGCGTGGGGTTAAGCATTTATTTTCCCAATAGTGATACGTAGAACACATCATGAACATTGAAGAGACTTGGCGTTATTTTAAAACAGTAATCTATAGCCCGAATTCGTTCTATAACTTCGAAAGGTCCAATGTACATGTGACTCAATTTACCCTTATTACCGAATTGTATAACTCTTTTCCTTGGAGATACCTTAAAAAAACATTATCTCTTACCTGAAATTCCAAATCCTTCCTTCGGTTTTCGGCATAGCTCTTCAACCTACGTTGTGCTAATTTGATGTGGGATTGCATAACCTTCTCCTTTTCTATTGTTTCCTCAACAAGTTCAGAGCCTATGAGTTTTACTTCACAAACATCATCCCAACAAGTTGGTGTGCATCATATCTTGCTATAAAAATCTTCATATGGTGCTATCTGAATACTTGAATGGAAGCTATTATTATGGAAGAATTCTACCAGAGGTAAATATTGATCCCACATACCTTTAAAGTCGAGTAATCAATATCTCAACATGTCTTTTCGGTTTGAATTATCTATTCTTATTGTCCATCAGTTTGCTGTTGGTAGGAAGTGCTCAAATGAAGCTCAGTATCCAGGGCCTTCTAAACACTTTTCCAGAATCTTGATGTAAAATGGGGATCATGATAAAAAACAATCAATAGGGGTTCTACATGATGTCTTAAAATATATTCTTTCCATTCGTTCAAGTGGTAAATCTTCTCTTATAGTAAGAAAATTTGTTGACATGGTAAGATGATCCACAATGAACCATATTGCACCATTCCTTCTAGGATTCATTGGTAGCCCCATGACAGATTCCATTGTAATATTATCCCATTTTCAATTAGGTATGCTAAGATGTTGCATGACTCCTCCATGTTTTTTCCTTCTATCTTTCACTTATTGAAAAACTATACATCTTGACACAAAATCATCAATCTCCCTCTTCATGTTGTCCCACCAAAAATGTTCCTTCAAATATCTATAAATCTTAGTGATCCCAGAGTGTATAGAGAAATTGGAGCTATGAAAATCATCCAACAATTCCCTTTTTATATTACACATGTCAAGAACACATAGTCTCTTCCCAATTGTCAAAATTCCATATTCATATATGAAGTCACTCAATCTCCCATCATTCACAGCTTTAATCTTCTTTTGAAACTCCTCATCATCCGTCTGAGAACTCTTTATCCTTTCTAGTAAAGATGGTTTTTCAACCATTTGACAAAGTATTTATGTTTCACCTTCCATGGTTATTCTCATATCTATATTCAATAGATTTATGAAATTAGGATCATTTTCAAATCTCATCTTATTCAAAACTCCGCAATCATTTCTACTCAAAGCATATGACACCTTATTTGCCTTCCCCGGGTGGTAGTGTATCGTGCAATCATAATCCTTGAGTAGTTCAATCCATCGTCTTTCCCTCATGTTGAGTTATTTTTGTGATAAAATATACTTCAAACTCTTGTGATTAGAATAAATTTCATATTTTTCACCATAGAGATAATTTCTCCATATTTTCAAATAAATGGTTACATCTGCTAACTCAAAATCATGAGTAGGATAGTTTTTCTCATGAATTTTTAGTTGTAGTGATGCATAGGAAATTACTCTATCATTCTGCATAAGAACACAAACAAGTCCTTTCTTTTAAGAATCACTATAAATAACAGACCCATCATTCCTCGATGCTAGATTCAAGATAGAAGCATTAACTAATCTTCTCTTCAATTATTCGAAACATCATTCACACTCTTTTCTCCAAACAAATTTAACCCCTTTACATGTGAGCTTGGTTAATGGGTTAGCCAATTAGGAAAAATTCTAGACAAAATTCCAATAATAAGATGCTAAACCAATAAAACTGTGTACCTCAGTTATACTCATCGGTTCTGACCATTCGTCGATTTCCTGGGTCTTTGAAGGATCAATAAAGATTATGTACTTAAAGACGATATGTCCAAGAAAATAAATATCCTGAATCCAGAATTTAAACTTTCTAAACTTCCCATATAATTTATTTCTTCTAAGAGTCTTTAGAATAATGTGCAAGTGATTTTCATGATATTCGTAGATTTTGGAGTATACCAAGATGTCATCAATAAATAACACCACAAAGTTATCAGGATATTTCTTGAAAACTCTATTAATTAGATCCATGAAGATAGAGGGTGCATTAGTCAATCCAAAAAACATCACTGTAAACTCATAATGCCCATACCTGGTTTAAAATTGTGTTTTCGGAATTTCTTCCTTCTTTACACACAACTGATGATATCTAGATAGAAGGTCAATCATTGAAAAATAATGAGCTCCATTAAGTTGGCCGAATAAATCATCCATGCGAGGTTGGGGAAACTTTTTCTTTATGGTTATATCATCAATCTCCCTATAGTCAATGTACAACATAATAGATCCATCTTTATTCTTAACAAAAAGAATAGGGTATCCCCGTGTAGAAACACTAGGACGAATAAAACCTTTATTACAAAATTCATTTAGTTGTTTATTTATTTCCACTAATTCCATAGTGGGAATTCTATAAGGGGTCTTCAATATAGGCCTGGAACGAGGAATTAAATCCACGTAAAACTCAATTTCTCCCTCTGGAGGATGTCTAGGTAAATCCTCTAGAAACACATCAACATATATTTGCACAATAGTTGTTTCCTATATTCAAACATTATTTTCCTCAACCATAGTTATTTAATTCTCTTCTTCCCCAATAATTGAATTTTTTAGAGCTAATGGGGGTGGATCTAGATAAGAATTAGGTGATTATTTTCTACTCTAAAGATAAGGTACTCCTAATCATCATCGAGAATTGTTACCACCTTCTTCTTACAATAAATTTTCACATCATGGTCAGAAATCCAATCCATAACAATGATTATATCAAATTAAATCATGGGTATGAAGATGATATTAGTAGATAAAGTACATTTATATGCCCTAATGGGAACTGATTCACAAAAATTTGTTGCAATGATACTTCCCTTAAGAGTTTTGACTAACAACTACCTTGTTAAATCAAAATTTGAAATATCTAATTTTCTTAGAAACTGGGATGATATGAAACAATTCAATGGCCAAGAATGAAATAAAGCATTGGCTAAACTTGAGGAAACCATTAAATTTCCTAACACCACGTCTTTTGGAGCTTCAACCTCAGCAGTAGTGATCGCATAAGCTTGGCCTTTCTCCCTTGGCCTTTTCTGAATTATGTTTCTTTGGTTCTTAGGACATTCATTTCCATAATTCCCCTTTTCTCTAAAATTGTAGTATTCAACATTTAAAACCTCTTTCTTCCACTTGGAATCACTAGCTTGGGGGACTTTTTCACCACACTTGTAACAGACACTCATTCCCTTCAGGAAAGTACCCGGTTTTTCTTCCCACATTTACTGAAGGATGGATATTCAACTTTTCCCTTCTTCTCCTTATTTATATTTCCAGAGTGATGAACAGATCTCTTCTTCTCTTGCTTTACTTTAAAGTCATAAGCCTTAGAGAATTCATTTTTTGTCTTGATAGCACATGAGACAATATCTTCATACGATGAAAATGATTGTGAGACTAATACTCGATGGAGAAATGGTTTTAACCCATCAAGGAATCAATCAATATTACTCCCTGGGTTATGTATATAATCTTTTGTATGCCTTTCTAACCCTGTAAAGTTAGCATCATACTTTGCGACATTCTCATCCCCTTTTTTCCTCAGACTCATAAATTTCCTTTCCATATCTGCTCGATAGCCACAAGGAAAGTATTTTTTCAAGAAAATATCTTTAAACTCCCCCCATTCCATGTTCGATACTTATTCATCTTCGTTTGTGTTTTGGATTAATGACCACCACTGATCTGCATCTCCTGTGAGGTGATAAAATTCGATGACAACTTTTTACCTTTTTCTAATCCCCAAAGCATGAAATATTTTCTCTAAGAAATTTATCCATTACTCAAATACTAATGGATTTGTACTCTCATTTATTGTGGGTGGTTGTTTCCTCATGAAGTTGTATAACATTGATCCTCTGTGTTGTGGATTAGGGTTCTCCATATAGGTTAGGTTATTATTCATGACCTAAATGAGTTGTCCCAGTATGGTGATAAGCTGATCAGCACCAGTTACATCACTATCTCCTCTGTAATTATCTTGAGTAGAAGGGAAATCCCTATATGGATTATGTTCCTTGATACAGTTTCCATTCCCTCCCCTATAATGAATTTCTAAATAATGTAATACACTAGATTAGTTTATGAATTTCAATACATAATTCCAAACTTGTAAAACACTTAACATAAATTGAACAATTTATGGATATGATGCATAATATTTAAAAAATATATTTGAGGAGGTATATACTCATAAATCCTTCATAATGGATTTTAATGAAAATGATAATTATCCTAAGCATGTCACCTGAGAGTGTCATAACCAAGTGTGCAGTAAGGCCCGCTATCGTGCATCGGTTCTCGTTCAAGTCTTGCTCAAAGTGGTGTTTTTAGGTTTTACCCCTAGGTACATCTGTGCCAGAGCCGCCTCTACCTGCTTGTATCCAGACAGGGATGTATTTCTTAGAAAACTCACAAAATCCCTACAATACCAAAATTCTAGGAACTTCTTCTATACTAATCCTCAAAGTCTATATTAGGGTAATGTTCTTTAATAAGAGTTTTTTTCTAACTCCAGCTTCCAAGGTTTGTACTAAACTTCCACTGATACTATCTATAATTCTCTGACCCCAGTTACCCAGAGTCGGTGCATTATTACATAACATTTGCATGATACAAGGAATCATGTCTCGAAATACTGATTAGTTGAGTAGCCTTGGAAGTACTAGATGCATTCACAAGTTTTACATTATATCATGAAATAAAAACTTCAACAACATTTTTCCCCTTTTGAACAATCTTATATCCTAATCCTATCCCTATAGGTCAACCATAAAATACTTCTTCACATCCTGTGAAAAATAAACGTAGATAGGGGTGATCTCAGATGCTCGGTAAGGATAACAATATAGCAGAAACATTCATAAATAAGTATAAACATTTAAGGCAATGTATTGGACTAAAACAAAAGCCTTTCAAACATAAACATTAGCATGATATGGAAAAGGTAAAATCAAATAATTCCATTTACTTATTCACATGTATATTATACTAGTCGAATAATCTCATGCAATATCAATAGCCACTTTCATAATGATGGAATGCATAATTCCAGACTTCATAACCACATAGTCAAGGCCTTGTGCCAAGACTACAAATAAAATTTTGTCAAGGCCTTGCACCAAGACACTAGTTTGTCTCATGAGACCTACTGATGGATTGAGGAGCTATAGTCAGCTCCTCCTATCACTTACTAAGTCCAATGTATTCCTCATATGAAAATATTTAAACATAACATAAACATTTGTAATAAAAATAGCATACGAATTTTCAATACTTTATCCATAAACCATGAATGGTGTAAAAATAACACATCTATAGTCAAAACTATCACAAAACCTTCAATACAATATGGAAGTTTTGTATCATAATAAATGAACGTCAATTATTCTTAAAACCCATCAAAGGATGTGGACATAGATGAAATGAAAACTCTTTTTAGAGAAGTATCTATTTGTATTTTGAAATCATTTAAAAGTACTATAATTATAAAATAAAACATTTATTTTGAAAATATTCTTATAATATTTTAAGGGAAGCTTCAACAATATTATAATGGTGGAAAATAGCTGCACTCGCCGTATAAGTTAAAAAAACATTCTTACCTTAATTTTGTCGAAAAATTCATAAAGTACCTTCATTGGAAAATGACAGAAAGATTCCTTTCAAAACATATAAGGTTAGATAAGGGTATAAATGACTTAAAACAATTGTCTAGTAAATAGTAAAAATGTTTTGAAATACATTTCTTTATGAAAACACAGATGTGGATGATAAAGAGGTCTCATTAGATACTTACGTAAAAAAACCTCAGATAGTAGATAAACTGTGAAATTTAACCTTACATGTCATATTAACCTAAAAAATTAGTGGAATTCATTAAAAGTCTCGAATTATATTTATTTGGATATTTATAATATCAATTATTTTTATCTTTCATTAATAGGGTAATTACTGCATCATCATGGTGTCGTAAATAAATTTAATTATTTAATGTCGAAAAATTATAAATAAAATACCATTATGTATGAAATATTTTGATATTTATAATGAATATTTATATTTGAATTTATATTATTTATAACCTTATATTAAAAATATTTTAGTTATTAAACTTTTATTTTAACTCTTTTAACTCTTATTTAAATAAAATAATAATAAATGTCTTATTCTAATCCAAGTGGACCAAAGGGGGTCATATTTTATTCCTAATGTTGTTTTTGGTCGAATTATACTTATCCAATAGAATTAGGACATTTTTTAGGGTAGTTATGATATCATTTTTTCCCATAATTACCCTATTTACTTTTAACCGTGGTAAATAAAAGCCAAAAGTTACTATTCAATAAAAATTATTTATATCTTATTAAACCACATTTTAAATACCGATGTCTACCATGTTTTTTCATATTTTTAAAATTGAATTCACAAAAGCGGTAAAATTATGTTTTATACAAATTTTCAAATGCTCCTAGGAGGTTGGTAAAAGACGGTAAAAAGTTCAATAAAATTTTTATATATCTAAACTCGTTATAAAATGACTCCAATCAATTAAATTGAACTTATATAGGTATTATGTATCTATTTTGACCTATAATAAATTTAAATAAAATAAATAATTATTTAAATAAAAATTCGGTTTAAAACAATAACTAAGTGTTTTCACTATTCATCAAAATTGAATGTTTTCTGAAAAATACCAAAAGTTTACCCTAAGATAATTTCGATATTATGAATCAAAAAATTAAGTCCCTTTTGGATGAAAAAATTTATAAAGTTTTAAAAAGTGGATATTACTATTCATAACTGCCAGTTAGATTGGTTGTGGTGTGTTTGAACTTGAAGTTGCATACAACACAAGCTACTGTATTATTCAAAGGAAAATGTACCATGGAAGGTTGGGGTGTAACATTTATTTTGAGATTTTATGTTTAAATCATGAAAATATTGTAAAATAAGGATAGTTTCATCTCACTTTGTATCAAAGCTAGCATCTAAAGAATGCATTTTTTGCACTAGATTTTGGATTAATGGTCTGGGGTTCCTCTTACACACACAATACATATATAAATATATTTATATATATGTTTTATAATGTGTATATATAAGTGTTATTATATTTTTATGATGTTTATGTTTATATATTATATAAAAAAAAATTTATCGTATATAAATAAATGTTACTATATATATAATGTAAATCAATATATAAATATAAGTTTCTTATATTAATCTGTTTTATATTTTATTAAATTAAATTGGATGAATATGAATAAAAAATGGATTGATTTTAATTTTGTATCAAGAGAGTATGCATAATATGTTAAATAGTTCCTCAAATTTAAAATAGACTATATGAAAGACCCTTCTCAAATATTATATACATGTCCAAATTGTTGTTATTTGTAGTGAACTAGTCTAGCTCAATATTAAGAACACTAGATTTGTTATGGAATTGAAAAGAGTTTTTAATATTGGACCAATCATAAGGAATATGTAATTATATCCAGTAATTGAAATGATAATGCATTCTATAAATCACCAAATATTAATATAAGTTAATACAATCATATATATTTTATTGTATAAATGATAATATTTGTTGAAGATAAAATAAGATATTATATAAAGATGTTTTTAAAATTAAAGTAATGTATAAATATTTTATTTTATGATTCCTATAAAAACAACATTATGAATAGTAATAATAAATAAAAATGAAAGTGGGAAGAATATGGAGTGGTGCCAATTTCAAATAGATACCTTCTCAATTGAAGTATATATTGATAGATAATAATGTGCCTCCATGTTTGACATAAAAAGAAAAATGAATATCATGTTATGCATAAAGTGTAATCATATTAGGTTTTGGTATCCCAATTTTGGACCAAGAAAACGTAACACTGATATTGAAGTTTATTGAGATCCACTTATTGAATATTTGAAATCATTATTGTATATTAGTATTATGTTATATGATTCTCCAAATATAGAAGAGTGGTTATTAAGAGACATTTTATTTCCATATGACAAATTAATTTTTAATTTATGGTATTTTTTATGGTACAGCATTAAGGTAAGGTTAGGGAATCTTGTTTTTGAAGAAGGTATACCCTAACATAGTTTTAAAATCAGTAAGAAAATTGTATTCCCTGAATATAAAATATGTTTAACTCTATGGGATCATGAAAACAAATTATTCTATGGGTACTAAAAATAATTTTTTTACTTATTAATTAAAATGGGATGTACTATGTTATAAGGTAAATAATGTAGTCAATATTTTTGATAAATATATTTTTAAATATTTTAATAGTTTTTTGAAAGAAGTGATCAGTTTTTTTTAAATAAACTTACTCGAACAGTTTTTATTTCAAACATTTTCTAGATGTCATCCATATCAAGAAAATACATGTGACATAATAGTTGTAACATGATTAAATACATAAGGGAATAACTAATATGGGATTAAAGAAATCTTTTACATGGTTAAAATGTAAATCAGGGAGGAGAAGGTCCCAGTATATGAGGGGAGGAAAACATTTCATCCTCTAGTGGCTCACACTCTTTCCAATAAGGGATATATCATTTTACAAATCTTTAAATTTTATAACAGTCACCAAAATTCATTGAATAGATATAAGTAATATTTTATTTTTTAATAACATATATTTTAAAGGAATAAAATCACATGATTTAAATATTTTGATTTATAATTTTATGTATATGGTAATATGATTAATATTACTAAATAGATATTTGACACCTAATGAATAAGATTCTTTTTTTCAAATCAACATCCTACAAATTTATAAAAAAAAGAAATTTATAGGAAAATAAAAATAAATTTACATGACTTTATGTTAATTTTATATGTTCTTTCCAACATCATTATTTGATATAATGGTTCAATTAATGATTATTTTGGTGTGAGAGATCTAAATTTATGGTCCCATTAATTTCAGATAAATGTACCCAACTGATCAATATATAAATCTATTAAAATTTTATGTCAAATATAGAAGTTGATTGGATGATTGTATTGTTGAGTGTTATATTATTGAATAATCCATTTAATTTAATACTAAATAAATATGTGATATGAAAAAGAATTTATCATCTAAAATCATAACACAATGGGTTCATCACATGTGAAGGAATTTTAGGAAATGATATTTCTACTATATTTATCATAGGTTGAGAGAAATCTCACCTGTATAATTTTCTTAATAGTGTAGAGGTTGTGACACATATTAAAACTCATAAATACATTCAAATAATTTTAATCTAAAAAGCGATGATGTTTGTGTATAAAATACATATAACCAATAGTTTATATATTGGGTTTGAAATGAAATTTATAAATAGTTATCTACAATTCCAAAATCCATTAGAGAAAAAATGTGATGGTTACCCAAAGGGATAAGGGTTCTTGTATGAACAAAAAAGGGGAAAACAATTAAAAGTTATACATTATATATAATGGAACATGATGAATAAAGTATAGTAAAAGGTAGTAGATTCATTATTGAGGATCGATTGTGGCATGAATTGGGTGTCAAGGATAGAAATACAATTTATTTAGATATGTCTTACTTTGTGAACATCGATTAAATGTGAGGGTTATACTATATAGTATTTCATGTGAAAATATTCTGAAGTAGATGATTAGATAATAGTATTTTAGTAATATTGATGAATTGGGATTCATGAAAGTGAATGTTAGAAAGTATGGATATATAGTTGATCCATTTATAAGTAGTATAGATTATATATATATGTCACCTTGTTAATGAAAATAGGCCCATTATTAATTCTAAAAAAATAAAATGTGGAATTGAGTATCAATTCAATGGAGGATGGTGCTTTCCTTAGGGTGACACAATAATTTCAAGCTAGAATGACTATAAGAGATACCCCATTAATTATAGGCAACCATAAAGAGAGAATTTGCATAATAAATTAAGGGGAAAACACTTCATCAATTATAAAAAATATAATATTATAAAACAAAAAAATATCACTAGGGGGTTTTTATATATAATATGTGTTCCACCACCCATATTTTCTTTTTAATTATTTTATAATACGGTAATATAAGATAAATAAAAATATGAAACCAAAAAAATAAAAACATTAAGAAAACTTCACATCTTGACATAAATCATCAAAAATAGTGATGTCCTCGTAAGAGTGATAGTTCGAATCATCTAAAAAAATATCAATTTGATTGAAAATAGAGTGAGTAAAAATTATTCCAATAATATTTTCCATATCATATTTTCTAAATAGATATAGATTTATCGAGATATTTGATTCCTCCCACATATGTATATTACTTATAAATGTTGATTAAATGTTGGGAATATGCTTTATCATGCACAACATCATCTTTTTAAAGGATCACACCAGAATATTGTAAAGATTTAATTGGAGAGAAATCTTGATAAAACATGAATAATTTACTAAGCACTACTCTTCTCCTTTGTAAGTAATTTTCAAACGAGAAAAGAAAAATATGTAACTATAGGAGCTAGAGAGGAACCTAGATATAGATTATCTCCAATTTTACTCAAACACCATGATTCAGAAGATACATTCTAGGAATTGAATTGTGAAACAAAGTCTAGAAATTTAAAAAAAAAATGATTCTTAAAATAATGCATTCAGAATTGAGAAGACCAAGAACCCTATAAATGAACTAAATCCCTACACTTGACCTAGTGATAAATTTAAAAATAAGAACAACCAATAAAAATAAACTCACATGGAATGAAAACATAACTGTTAAATTGATTTGGGTCATCCCCTACTCTGTGGAAGAAACATTGCTTCTTTGATTAATAATATAAGAAGAAGAGAAACCCCACATGTACAAGTTCCCTAAACACCAGAACACTAATCGAGTGAAACAAAAGGTGAACAATATAAAATATCAACCCTTACCAAATAACCCCACCCAATTATTTATAGTTGACCATTGTAAATTTTCTGGGTTACATCACAATTTGAAAAGTGTGATCTGACATACACACGTCATCAAAATCTATCTCTAGTATCCCACTTACTAAACTAGACACTAATATCTTCTAATGAATAGTGATCTGGCTTATATACCTCTTCCTTTATCCCTTCTAAACTATATCATCCAAACATACACTTTAATAGAATTACACTACTAGTATCCTTATGCTTCTGTACTCAATGTTTTAAAATATCCCATTTTGAAATGAAAAAAATACAAAACCTAGAGAGTTTTCTTCACATAATCAAGCATAATTGTCTTCCTCTTGAAGTATTATTTCAATAATTCCTCCTGAAACATTTCTATATGTATACTTTCTTCTTACATAGTAAAATACAATGAATCATTTCTTTTTTTTATTCTAATCATCCAATCCCCATAGTGGTTTATCACAACTCCCAATTTTCCTAGACTGTGACCTTTTCCACCGCCTCTCTCAGATCTGGACTTCCATAAAAAAAATTATGTTCAAAGACTCCATCTTATTACAGATTCTATATGAAGTGATATTTCAACTGAATGAGTTTCATCTATGAATGAAACATTCTATTATTTATAAGGTAGAATTTTTTATGACTGTCATATAACAACTTGTTGTTTTGTTTTCTCCTTTCGAGTTCCTCCAACAAACAATTTATCAAGATAATTATATTCCCTACTTTAATAATAGCTATGTACTACAATACATAGTAGAATGTAAAATTTTCACCTAAAGCTTAGATATATAGCTTATGGTTTTTCTTTTGAATGTAAATATAGTTCTAACAGTACTCTTCCATGTGACCAAATCTCCAAAAAAAATCATCAACATAAACTTATAACTGATTATCTATTCCAAAACATAAAGATATTTATTCAATTACTTTTAGTTAACATGGAATCAACTTTACCAATTCCCAGTTCTCTATTCTAGAATTCACCATAACCCTACTAACAACTCCAACTACATATTCAATGTTCGGCCTAATACCAACCATGTTCTACATTATCCATCTAATAAAATGAAAAAGGAACCTTCACTATGTTCATAGCCTCAGATATCATTATTGGTACTTTATATTTAGATGAATTGAAATATCATTCTAGAGGGGTGGTCACAGGCTCAAATTTGGATATTTTAAACCTTTTAATGTCATTTTTGAATATTATCTAACTTAGTAAAATCCAAAGTTATAGTCTTCCAATCACTTACAATTTAATTCCCAAAAATCCATTTGGATTCATTGAGATCCTTCATCACAATTATTTATGATCAAATCTAATTGTAAATTCTTAATTAAATATCTCATTAGACTTGTAAGAAAAAGAAATACACATAGATAAAGATATGATGAAACTAACATAATAAAAAAACTTCCAAAAATAGTATTGATTAACAATGCTCAAGATGAGCCCCTTATCTTCCAATAATTCATTTAAATTTTGATTCCATTATATGGGTTCCTATTTAATCCCATACAAACTCTATTTGAGATGACACATTAGTCCATCCATTTTTGTTTTCATGATATTTTCTAAATGATTCATTAATATTTATACCTTTATGTCAACATGAATAAATTACTCATTCAGATAAAACTATTCAAGAAATATTCCTTCTGAAGCAACCAGGTTGGGAACTATCTATATGTCTTTATACATAACAACTCATGAAAATAATTATGAGAAACCCACCCCTTCTATTTCCTGAAATCCATTCAAAACCAACACTGACTCATATTGTTTCCTACTACCCATTTCTTCCATCAACTGGTAAACATGCTTATTTTACAATCTATTTGTTTCCGAAAATTTCTTCATGGCGCACCAGCACGTCCACACATTGGGTTGCACTCGCTAGCTCCTTTGTTACCCCACATTTCTAGATTAAAAAGGTGAGTAGATTTCATCACTTTTGATTATGATTTCTTCTCCTAGATCGAAATGGGATGATAAGATATTATTTTCTCATTACATGGATTCATCCTTGACACTTTTTTCCTAGTGGAGGTCTCCCTTTTAGAGTTAAGTCATGTTCATGGTAATCATTACTGGTTCCATCTCACTGTGGATGCCAGTTAATTACAGTACTTCTGTCTAGAAATTATGATTATGTCTTGATAGGGAATCAACCATCAATTAGGAGAGTATTCATTTTGGGTATCAATAACACGTATGGATATTGGGATCATTAGTCACCTGTATGCTTCCTCTTTGGAGGGATTATCGTTGAGGAATCTTAGGTGTAGATTCCATGGAATCTCTTGTCAATCATGAGGTTATGATGCTAGAGGTTTAAGACTTCCATTTTTTCACCTTATTCATCCAATGGTTTTCATGAGGTAGCTGATTCAATATGTTCATATCTTTCAAGGCTTTAACTTTAGGCATACCTTGTTTTTCCTAGGGTAGTAGATGTTGTACATTCATATCTTCAAAGTCTTTCACCTAATACATCCCAGGTTTTTGATAGGGTATCTAACACCATTGGAATATATCTTAAATGGATTTCACCTCATATATCCCATGTTCTTTTAGGGTATGGGTTTGGGTTACGTAATAAGTCTTACATCCTATGGGTATGGATTGAGATGTCTAGTTGAGACAGATCAAGGCGTGAGGTTAACGTATTGTGGAGATGGTCTGAGGGTTAATATCTAGTAGAAACATGATGGGAACAAGATTAAAATCCTACAGGGACATGGTGATGGATCTGAATGCCCCACAGAGGCAGATCCAGGAGTTGTGTCCCTATTAGGATGATTCCACACCTGAAAGTATTACCAAAGGATGAGAATGTTTCATGGAGGTGAACTCTTGACATGGAATAAAATGACCCTTGATATAGAACTAGGATGGTAGATCAGAATCCCCTTGAGGAGGATCATGGAGGTGTGTACCTAGGATGGATGATTCTACACCTGAAAGTTTTATGGATGGATGGGAACACCACTTGGAGGAAAACCTATGATATGTATTAGAACACCCATTGAGAAGGACCCAGGATAGTTGATCAAGATGGACCTTGAGGCGGATCATGTAGGTTTTTCCCAAGGAGGGATGATTTGTAGAGACCCATTTTTTTCCTTATAACACTTTTAAATACTTATATATATATTTACAGAGCTAGGCGCTGAAACAACGTGTGATTCTAAGGCCCAGTGTTCCCAGAATTAATTTATTTAAAATATTAAAAATATTTTACATTGATCAGGAATGCTACCTTAACAAAAAAGGGATAAATCTTAAACGGTTGATCATATCAAAAATCCAAGACCACAATTGGGTCCTGAATGTGATTTTCTCCCTATACGTGATATATAATGAGTCAACAAAAGACATTTAGACCCCTCACTCATTGGGGGTATATTTAAGTGGATTAATTAATTATTAAATTCATTCATTCATTCATTTCTTTTAACTATTGATATGTCATAAATATATTAATAGATATTATTAAACATGTTTGGATCATAATTCTATAATCTCTAGTGAATCTCTCCTTCATCCCTCCATTATCTGATCTTGACGAATGATGATGAAACTCCAAAATCGAGTGGATCATGATGCAGCGAATGCAAAAAATCCTTAAAAATCATTGGTGAACATGTTTTTCATTAGAGAAAAATCCAAGACTAAGGTAGGATGCATAATTTTGGGTTTTTAAACCCTTTGATTAAATTTCTGATTAGATCCACTCTCATTCTTGGATCTGTTCCACCTGTGGCCTTGACATGAGCCTACGTACTGGATTTAAGTTGTTTGATCAATTTTTTCTATCCCTGGTGTGATCATTCTTAATCATTTTCCAAGAATTATTGGATAAATATTTTTAAACCTCATTTTTTGGTTAATTACTTGTTTCCTCATTTTCATTCCTGGTTTGATCCCTGTGGTCCTAGCTCGACTTTTTCGGTTTGTACCAAGCCTGATTGGACCCCCGGATTCACAACCGATCGAAAAAACTAGAACATTTTGGTGAGAAATAGATAGATCGTAAATATTCATGTTTTAAGGATGATCGATCTGTTGGTTTGAGATCAAGAAATCGATGGTGGGATGAACAATGGTGTACATAAGAGACAACCACACCCCCACGACAAACATATGTGATTTTCTACTGAGTGGCGGGATAGAATCACATTTTCTGGCCAGATCCTTGATTTTATGATGAGATTTCCACTAAATATGAAGTAGAGGAGATCAATTTGCGTTGTAGAGTTCATATTGGGGATTCTATAAAAATTATAAATACACACTATTTTTAATTAAAAACACACAGCGTTTTTCCCCCTTAGTAGCATCACTAGGATGTTAAAAAATTGAGGGTAACACAGAGTGTAACACTCCCTAATATTATATGTACCCTATCTTGGTTGAATAACCTCTATGGAAGACCACATAGGTGGGAGTACATATATAAGTACACGGACACAGGGTCTGGTACACAAACACGGCAGGAAGCACATGGCCCTAGTCATGGTTATCCACAATAAGTCATGTAGTCCACCAACATAGAATAGACTATAACAAGGATAAGAACCTATGTGCTGGCCAGGGACATGGGCAAGCTGTGAAGTGGGAAAACATGTTGTGTGGGTCTCCTCTCACATTTTTTACCACTTACTTACCTTCTAATAAACTTCATCCTTATGTATATCCTTCATTTAAAAATGGATTTTTGGATCATAGGAATCCTATCCTAGGTGTTTTTTCTCATATAACATGATTGTGCCCTCAGTTGTGTCTTTTAATATACGATGTAAAATGCCCCATGTCTGGAACCTTTTGAGGTAACCCTGATGATGATAATGATTAGGCAGGATCGCAATATGATTACTCTCGAGTAGAACCCTCCAGTTGGGCTGGGCATGGGTCCTCGACTTCCTGAGTGGAACCCTCCTTTGGTATCAGGGAATGGGTCCTTTTGACATAGAGTGGAATCCTTCAAATGGGTTGGGAAAGGTCCCTTGACCATCATATTGGAACCCTCCTACTAAGTAGGGCATGGGTCCTATATCGACTATTAGAGTGGAACCCTCTAGTTTGACTGGGCATGGGTTCTTGACTTCTGGAGAGGATCCCTCCCATGGTATCAGGGAATGAGTCCTCATTGAATTTCATTGGAACCCTCCAGTTGAGCTGGGAATGGGTCCTTAACTATACGAGTGGAACCCTCATACTAGGTAGTGCATAGGTCCTTCATCGACTATCCGATTAGAACTATATTGTTTTACCACTACATGGGTACTCTATCTAGAAATTGTGGGCCATAAACTATGAGTCATAGTGATAAAATGTGGTTGATGTAGCTTCAAAATCATGGAGAATAGGGATTATTTCCCCACTAAGACACATTTTTGTGATGTGACCAAAACATTGTGGGTGAGTCAGTGCTGCCCAAAGTGGATAGTATAAAAGTTTGGTGAATGAGCCCCATATAATTTTGTGTTTGGGGAAGATGCATGAGATGTTGGGCAACATTGTCATAGTTTTGTAACTATTGGATACTCTTATTCTTCATATGAGTTATGAGATGGAGATCCCCTCACTCTCTCATTTGGGATTCTTTCAACAAGGAATGCGCACACACACACTCACACATATCCTTTAACTATATCCACTCCTTGGTTTTTGTAACTCTCATTCTAAGAGAGGTTAAGATGCATGGGGTATTCCATGTGATTTTTTGTCTATATTCTCATGGTTGCATGAGTATTCTCTCCTATGATTGGTGGTGAAGGCTCCAGGGTTACTTCCTCTACTCACAATGTTTATCCCCTTGTTCTTGGATGATTTTAATCTCTCTCTTATAGGGTAGAGTTTTACTCTTTCATTGCACCTTATGAATCTGTTATCTTTCACTTCTATTATATCTCTTACTACCCCATCAATTTTTGGTGCATCCTACTAAAAAATGTTTATAATCACCCCTACATGGGATTTTCTCGCATGTGGCATGTCTTATGCATACAATGCACAAGTTGACCATGAGTATAGAGGAGCATATAGATATTGGGAGGTTAGATAAAGTGTGGTGGTCATATATTGGGATTCAGGAGCCAGGCTCTCTCACCTATTTACTTTTATCCAATTTTATGTCCGGTTAAGACACATTTCTGGTTGGGAGTTTATTTTTGGCCTTTTATTTTAAGATTACACTATCATACCTTTGTGTTGTCTAGAGGTCCATGCATTCGTGGTTTTTTTATAGCTGCATTGCATCTTTTATTCTTCCCCTATTTACTTTTTCATTGATTTGGATATGTGTGTGAATATAGGTACTTAGGAAAAGGCCTCCCTAGGTTAGTGATGCCTTCATCACTTGTATCCACCCTTTGGACTATGGAGGCGGGCTTGGGGTAGTTTCAACTTGATCCCCATAATGGGTTAGGTCATGATATATTGGTATCATAGAAAGTTCATTCATTGACAATTTGTTCATATATTATCCATTAAGATGACAAATCGGGTTTAGGTAAATAGTGTCGATGTATCTCAAGTGTGGATCTCAGAATGGGGGATCTAATAATGGTGAGGAGACTGACATAGCCATTCACTAGGTCCTTGACTACCTACCTTTCAACTTGGCATGCTGAGACATTTTTTGCCAGGTCAATGGTACATGCATCATATAGGATTGAGTCTTTAAATTTCCTTATTGATTCAACTCCCCATTGTTGTAGATATATATATATATATATGTATATAAATATATATATTCTCATCTGACCGTGATAATCCTTGATAAGTTTTAGGATGCCTGAATGATGAAAACCAACCAGGATACTAGCTCTGATTCATGATGATAACTTATTGATCGACGAGGCATCATTTTAAGGTCCATCCCATAATTCCTTTCCTTTAGGTGGGTAGGTAGAAGAAGCTCCCCTATTAAGAAAAAGATCATCCCAATAGAGAGGGCTCATGATGTTCCCAAGATTAGCGTACTCTACGAGTTCCATCGTAAGATACTGGGAAGATTCCATGGTGAATCAGATCATCAGGAAATATAGACTGAAAATTAAATTTTTATTTTCCAAACACTTTTAAGATAAAACTGGTAAACCAATTATCAAACACAAAATTAAATAACAGTCATTAACGAAAGATTTAATCCTACCAGAATAAATCTACATAAATAGTTTCTAGGAGATGTCACTAATCTGAGTGTTTGGAACATCCATTATAATATCTTAGAAATGAAAGGCCATCATGTCCTATGAAATATATGATTGTATAGAGTTTATGATTTGTATCTTCAAGCTTATTGAGACCCTGATGTATCTGGTGGTGGTACTGGTATATATTCTTTTCCATGGAGCAACTAGACATTGGTGGGACCACATTACATAGATGCATGATGATTCGGAACTCTCATGGGATCTTTTCCACCAGCAATTTTGTGAAGAGTACTACCCCTCATTCCTATACTTATTCCAGATCCAGGAGATAATAGATATTAATATTGGAGGGATGATGGGGGCTAAGTGTCCAGTGAGCTTCATAGAACCTACATGTTACTCTCTTGACATGATCTATGACCGATACTTCCGAGTATCGAAGTTTGACCAGGGACTCCATAGAGAGATCTAAGACAACATTTTAGCCTTATGAGTCCCAACCCTTTTCAGGGTTCTAGAGAGAAAATAGTGAAAATGTGATTTATTTCAAAGGGATTCTTTTCTAGTAGAGATGGTTATGGGCATCGTAGTGTTCAGTCATCTACAGCAGCAAGCAGACGCCAAATGCCCAGATCTTGGCATAGGAGATCCGTTCACGATCGGACTTAGGTGTGTAGTTATAGGTAGCATAGAGCGTTATGGTATCACATAGAGGAGATTTGATTTACTTGTGTTGAGATAGGTCACATGTAATGAGACAACCTGACTAGGCACACAGGGAATCCCATGAAGAGAGCCGATGGACCGCTACAGTAGAGGCAGTGTTGTGATCCGTGATCTCCCAAGAATGGATAGGGTGGTCCCCAGAGAGTAAAATCTAGCAAAGAAAATGAGGATATTTAGGTGGAGGTAGATGCTATGAGATACTTCCACCACTACTACCAGGTGGAACATGTCGGGCTTAGGGAGTTGACAGCCAAAAATGCAGACAACTATAGGCTTTGGATGTCAATAGCCCCTATGTGCCCAAAATGATTCGAGGTACAATCTGTGTTTATTATACTCTCGCCTTAGTATTAGTATAAAAAAATTACAGCATTTCCTTCATCACTTGACTCATGGGTTGAGAGTTGGATCTACCAATAGGGACTCTAGCACAACAAATTCATTTTGACTTTCTTACAATGAACGCCTTTTCTATATCTTTCTTCAACTAGAAGTGCGGGCTATCTCTTGGTGGAGAGATGTTCATGTGGGAAATTTTTAAAACATGATTATACACTATAGAATTATAATTTTCCTTGATTATATTTCCATGGTATGGGTCCAGATCGATTTTCACCATAGAAAAGTCAGATTCCTACGCACTAGTGAGATAAGATTCTATTTTTTTTCAGATAGGACCATGGGTAATACATGTGGATGTCGTGAGAAGTATGTTGTATCCTATAACCCATTAGTTGTTAAATGTATACCTTGGTGCAGTAGGCCCATCATGAATTTGGGTTCCTTCACTTGTGGAGGATATATATAAATCTTCCCCAAAGAAGATCCAGGACTACCTTCAGGGAGGGGGATGGATCATTGCATTGACTTGCATCCTAGGACAGGACCGATATATTTGATAGCATATCTTATGAAACATATGAAGATACATGAGCTATAGTATCTATTGAAGTACCCTCATGTGAAATTTTTCCTCAGACCCTGTGTTCCCCCCAAGGTAGCTCTGAACCTATTCATGAAAAAGGTAGACGCGAGCTTATGGATTTTCATGGATTATATTCAAATGAACCATGACATAATAAGTAACAAGTACCCCATTATGAGTATTAATGAACTATTTGAGAAGTTGTGGGGTGAGAGATGGTTCTCGAAGATCAATATTAGGTTCGTTTACTACTAGTTGAGGGTTCGCAAGGCTAATATTATAATGTTGCCTCTCCAATGTCACTAAGGACACTATGAGTTCCTAGTGATGCCATCAGGTGTGATTAATTCCCCCACCAAGTTTTTGGATTTGATAAACCAAGTCTTTTATCCATATATGGTCTAGTTTGTTGTAGTCTTCATCGATGACATACTTTTCTACTATGTAAAAGCAGAGGATCATGAAGTGAACTTGAAGATGGTTCTTGAATTTCTTCGAGAGCACCATCTTTATGGAAAGATCTCAATGTTTCAGTTTTGGAATAATGATATTCACTTTCCAGGGAATTCCATTCCTAAACAAGTTATATTCATGGTTCCACCTAAGATCGAAGTAGTGATTTCTTGGGTGCCACCCAAGAATTCTTTAGAGGTGCGGAGATTCCTTGTCTTTGTCATGTAATACAAGATATTTTTTGTAGACTTCTCTAGAATCATATCCCCTTTATCTTCCCTGACATAGAAAGGGAATCCATTTACACAGTATGAGTAGTGTTTGAGGACCTTTTAGGAGTTGAGGTAGAGGCTGAAGAGTGCTATAATATTGGTACTACTGGATGAGGGTGTGGAGTTCATAGTGTAATTTAATTCCTCATGAGATGGGATCAGTTTTATGTTGGTGAAAAGGAAAGAGGTTATCACATATGGGTTGGGGAATTTGAGACCCCATGAGCATAATAAGCGACTCATGACCTAGATCTTGAAGTGTTAGTCTTTTCCATAAGGATTTATAGGAACTAATTTCTAGGGAGTGCTTTGTGGGTTACTTAAACCACCAAAGTCTCATGTCCATCTTCACTCAGAGAGACCTAAACTTGATATAGCGATACTTGTTGGAATTCATATAGGACTATGAATTTGAGATTTTATATTCTATAGGAAAGGGAAAAATTGTAGTATATTGCCTTAGTAGGAAGTCCAAGGATCTCTCAGTGTAGGAAGCTTAGGAACAGTTGGATTCCCTATAGCTGACCTTGGTGGAGCTGGAGGGTACAACTTTTATTTAGTCAATGATGTTGAATCCTTCACTTCTCAATCATGTGAGAGATCCCTAGCTAAGAGAAATTGAATATGAGGTATTTTTTGGTCATATATTCCTATTTGAATCACTAGATAAATATTTTAAAGGAGGGAATCACATTATATTAATCTGAGGGAAAATAGTTGTTCAAGTAACATTTCTGGAAGATGTGATGTAGGAGTTCTAAACTTCTCACCTAATAGTACATCCTGATGTGGGGAAGATGTATAGAGACCGTCCATATTTTTTTTGGTGGTCTAACATGAGATGAAGTTTATCTGAGTTTGTCTCTCGAAACCTCACCTTTCAATAGGTAAAGGTTGAGCACCTTGTTTTGAAAGGTTTTTTAGAGCCACTTGAGATCCTAGAGTGAAACTGGGATGACATATCCATGGAATTTTTCATAGGGCTTCCATGCATTGAAAAGGTTATTGATTCCATCTGGGTGATAGTTGACTGGCTCATAAAGCCTACACACTTCCTTTATATCATTAATAGAGATTAGTGGAGAGTTTGGGAAGTTGTTTGTATATGAGATCAATATATTTCATGAGGTGTTTTCAACAATCATCTATGATTGTGACATTTGGTTTACATCATGGTTGTGGATAGGAAAGAAGAAGTCATACGGGACCCAATTGTAGAAGAGTATAGCCTTTCACTCCCAAACCAATGGGAATATTGAGTTTTCTATCCAGATGATAGAGTATATTTTAAGGGATTACAATTTAGACTTCGGTCAGAGTTAGGAGGATCACATGCCCTTCGTAGAGTTTGCGTACAACAATATCCACCACTCTACCAGCAATATGAATACTTTTGAGGACTTTTATAGAAAACCCTACATGTTACCCTTGTTCTAAATAGAGATTGGAGATTCATATTTGGTGGTCCCAAAGATGGTCTAGGTGATAATAGAGAAAGTCCAGGTCATCCATGAATAGACGTTGAATACCTATAGAAAACAGAAATTCTATGCAGGCCATCATTGTAGGTCATTGGAGTTCCAGTAGAGAGATAATTTTTTCATGTAATTCTCCCCATGATGTGGATTATGGAGGTTTGTTCAGAAAGGAAAGCCATCCCCAAGGTTCATTGGGATTTTCAAGATCATGTAGAGGGATGGAGAGTTTTCTTACCACCTCTCCCTATCCCCACACATGGAGCGAGTGCACTACATCTTCCATGTGTCATGGATGAGGAGATACATGTGTGATCCTATGCACTTCATTGACTGGGGAAATATAGAAATCAAGTATTGAGCCACCTTTGTGGAGTAATCAATAGATATTGAGGATCAGCAGGAGCAGACCCTGCATAGACATACCATCCCTTCAGTTCAAATTATACAGTAGCAAAGAAACGTTTATGAGAGTTCCTCAGAGTAGAAAAACCACGTGTGGGATCAGTATCCGATGTTTTTTCATATATTTTATTTTTAAGGGATGAAAATACTAAAGGAGGGAATGATGTAGATACTTTATTTTTTTACACATAAGTATTATAAATATTTCTATATATGTTTTGAGATCCAGGTGCTCAGATGGTGTGCGATTATGAGGCCCAGTGTGCCTGTAATTAATTTAATAAAAATATGAAATATATTTTATATTTTTCACACTAGATACCTCAATGAAAATAGGATCACTCTTAAATAGTTGATTGGATCAAAATCTGAGACAACAGTTGGGTCAAGAATGTGTTTTTTCCCTAGGCGTGGTATAAAATGTGTCGTCACGGGCCGCTCACACCCTTCGATCAGTAGTGGTACATTTATTTGGATTAATTAATTATTAAATTAATTAATAAAAACATTATTTTGACCTAGTTTTATGTTATAAATATAACACTACAGAGTAATTTCTATCATTGGCTCATAATTCTCTAATTATGATAGAATCTCCCATTCCTCTCTCTGTTAGCATATCTCAAGGAACGACAATAAAACTCCAGAATTGACTGGATCTGGACCTAACGAATGCAATGGCTCCTCCAAAATCATTATTGAATGCATTATTCACCAATTAAAGATCCAAAAAACGTAGGTCTCATCATTTAGTGTTTTACGCCCTTTTATTTCATTTTTGAGTAAATCCACTATCATTATTGGATCTACACCACCTATGGTCTTTTCATGATCCTATGTTCCAAATTTAAGTTAATTGATCTATATTTTTTAACCTTGATATGCCTATTCTTGATAGATTTCCAAGAAATATTGAGGAACTATGTTTAAATCATGGTTTTCGGTTCTTTTCTCCCTTGTTTCTTCATGTTCATTGTCAGATGAATCCACATGGTCTCGTATCAACTTTGTCACGTGGTACCAAGCCTGATCGGACACCCAAATTCATGGAGGATCGATGAAAAAATAACTATTCAATATGAAAGGAATAGATATAAAATTTTTAGGGTTCAAGTATTCTCCATATGTTAGTTTTAGATCAAGAAATAGATGTAGGGATGAATGATGGCTTGAGAAACGAACGACCAAACCCCTGCGGGGAACGAAGGTGCTTTTCTAATGAGTGGCAGCAAAAAATCACATTTTATAGCTAGATACTTCAGTTTTGGATGATATTGGCGTTGGACATTAAGTGAATAATATTTATTTGTGGTACAGAGATCAGATTTGGGATTCTAAAAAAATATCGTCTACACATCATGTTCAATTAGAAACACATAGTGTTTAACCACCTCAGTGACAATATTAGTATTTTAGAAAAATTGAAGCTAACACATCATGTAACACTCCTTAATACGCCATGTACCCTATACCGATTGAATAACCCATGTAGAGGACCACACAAGTAGGATTCCATGTAGAAGCACACAAATATGGGGTCTGATACACGGACATGAAAAACAACACATGACTCTGGTCCCAGTTAACCAGGACATGTCATGTAGTGAACCTACATGGAATGTAATGATGCATGGAATGGAACCTCTGTGCTATCTAGGGACATGACCAGGCCATGATGTAGAGCCACATGCTATGTGGGTCCCCTCACACATGCGTACCCCTTAGTTCCTTTTTAGGAAACTCTGACCTTTTTTATCTTCTTCATTTGAACTCTAATTTTTGTCTATGAGCAGCCTATCTTGACTATTTTTTCACAGAGAACATGATGGTACCTTCGATTTTGGGTTTTGAGATATGATTTGAATGTTTCTGATAATTAAACATTTTGAGGAGGCCATGATGATGGTAGTGATCAGAGAAGATCACCATATGCTTACTGTTGAGTAGAACCCTACAACTGGCCTGGGCATGGGTCTTTGACTTCCCGAGTAGAACCCTCCTATAGTATCATGGATGGGATACTTGTTTTAATAGAGTGGAACCCTTCATCTAGGATACACATGGGTCCTTGACTATCATAGTTGAACCCTCCAACAGGTTAGGGAAGGGTTCCTCTATCAACTATTAGAGTCGAACCCTCCAGTTAGGCTTGCCATGAGTCCTTAACATACCAAGTGGAACCCTCCTATAATATTATGGCATGGGTCCTCATTATCATAGAGTGGAGCCATCTAGTTGGGATGGACATGGGTCCCCGACCATCAGAGTGGAATCCTTCTACTGGGTAGGGCATGGTTCCTCCATCCACTATCATAGTAGAATCCTCCTGTTATTCTAGGGAATAGATCATCTAACTATAAATTGTGGACCCTTGACTATATGGAAGATAGATGAGACATGATTTATATAGATTTAGACTCATGAATAAGTGGGATTGTTTCCCTATTGAGATGTGTTTTTTAACGTGAACAAAACAATGCAGTCGAGTCATTACTTCCCAAATAAATAATATAAAAGTGTGGTGAATGATTAGCTTAGACTTGTTTGTTCGAGGAAAATGCTTCAGATACTAGACATCATTTTTGGACTTTTGGAATAGATGGATACTATTCTTCTTGGGTTGAGTAGTGATATATAGATCCTCTTACTCCCTTTTTTGGGATTATTTTGACCAAGGACATATATATCCTTTTACTGTATCAACTCCTTGGATTTGGTTACTCCACTTCTAGGAGAGGAAATGAGATGTGTGGAATTTCATGTTCTATCCTTTTTAGATTCTCATGGTTGGATGAGTCTACCCTTCTATTATATGTGGAAAAAGATCAATTGGTAGTTCATCTAATCAATATGTTTATCCCTTTATTCTTGGATGATCTTACATTCACTCTTATAGGGTTGAGCTATAATCTTCCATAATAACTTGTGAATCAACTATCATTATCTTCTATAGAGAAGCATCATGATACTAGGTGCATAGACCACATACAGTGGTTATAGCTTGGGATTCAGGAGCTGGTCTCTCCCAACTATTTACTTTTTTTCTAGTTTTATGTCAATTTGGGACATGTTTCTTTTCGTTGTGTATTTTTTCCCATTACTTTTCAGTTTACACTTCCAAAAAATTATGTTTTATAGAGGTTAATGCATGCTTAGTATATTTTATTATAGTGTTTCTCCTTTTATTCTGTCTCTCCACACTTTTTCATTGATTTAGATGTGTGTTTATGTATTTACAGGTACTTAAAGAAATGTATCCCAGAGTTAGTTAGGCATTCGTTACTTGTCTCCACCCTTGGCCTATGGAGGCATTCCTAGGGTAGTCATAACTTGAGCCCAAGTATGGGTCAGGTCATGACATGAAGACACACATGAAAGGATTATCGATGAAAGGGAACCCCCAATGGATGAGAAACCAATAGATAGATTATAAAACCCCTCGAGATGGAATGAGGATGGTTGATCAAGATTCCACTTTAAGTGGATCAAGGAGTTGTATCCCATAGAGGTGTTATTCCACACTTAAAAGGTTTACTGATGGAAGGGAATGCAATGTGGAGGTGAACCCAAGAGATAGATTTGAACTCCCCTTGATATGGACCCTAGAATATTGATCAGAATGACCCTTGAGGTGGATCAAGGAGGTGTGTCCCTAGGAGGGATGATTCCACACCTAAATGGTTCACTAATGGGTGGGAATACCCCATAGAGGTAAACCTGAGAGATGACTTAGAACCCCCATTAAGATATTCCTAGGATTTTTGGTTAGGATTCCCGTTGATGAAGATCTGGGAGGTGTGTCCCTTAGAGGGATGGTGCCACACCTAAAAGGCTTTCTGATGCATGGGAAGTCCCTATTGAGTTGAACCTAAGATATGGATCATAACATCCCTTGAGACGGACCTAGGATGTAGGATGAGGATATATGTTGATCCAGATCAGGGAGGATTGTCCCTATGAGGGAAGCACCCAGATTTTACCATGGTTAGGATTAAACTTTGAGGAGGTTTCCTATATACTTTATTTAGAACATAGGGATAAAAAACCACATAGCTTGATGCCATAGTTTGGGGTTGTGTGACAGGACTAAGCCATGCAGTTTAATATCATGTGGTAAGGACCCTCATGTCACTAAAGGATAATCAACAAGGGATGGTGTGGGACTTACACATTGAGATTACCTTCACAAGAGTGTTTCTCTTGGATAGAGTTGTTGTTGTGATTAATCATGAAATTTCATAGGGACCAGATATAGACATGATCTCTTAGGTTATGGGAAATATCTCTCTAGGGATATGGCCTAGAGGACATGTTGGGTTTGGATGTTTGGTTTGAATCCCAATGTGGTTTCCTAAATATACTAGTTAGTTGGGAATCAAATCCCATATAATATAGACTGTTCTAGGCTTACACTAGTAATATTCCCATCTGAGGTATAGGTTTCATGCAATGATCACCACTAACCATTAAGCCTATGTGAGTCATTTTAGGTGTGAGAAACAAGAGAGAGTAGTAGGCCTGACACTCAGGTCGCAAAAGTATCATCAACGTGGGATGTTGTGGGGATTATTCATGGAAGCTTTAAAATTTGTATATCATTCCGTGTAATGTTGGGTGGTGGGAGGACCATCCCATTCTAGTCATACATGAAGCATCTGGAATTCATTGTGTAGGGAATAGCCACAATTTTACATCTTTTGATGAGGCTATTGTTAGGATGTTTAATGGGATATGACTAGATTGTGGGAGTATATATTTTTACATATTTCACCTTAGATTTTGTTGGACTCACACCCTACCCTCCATACCCATAGGTCTAATGTGACCAATGCTCATGTGCCTATGGGAGGGGAAGGTATTTGGCACTACCAAGGTATAAGGACAAGAGTAGTGTACAGTCACAAGGACCATGTTAGCGTACCTATGCTACAAAAACATGCATTAGTGCACCTATTATGAGAAGGAAAAGGTAGGTGTAGGCTTGATCAACACTCAGAGTGGATTGGGTAGACACAAGAATGGGTGGAATAGTTCAAATGGGGAATTGAGGTGCAGCTAGACTAATCCTAGATTGGTGTGGGGGACCCGGTCACTCGACCTTGCGAAGGGGTATAAGTCGAAGGGACGCTCCATGGAGAGGCCTATTAGAGGTGTTTTGTGAATCATGGGGCCTCACAGGGATGGGTTTCAGGAATATTTGGGGTATCATGAATGTTAGTGGCTTCTTGAAGGACTTTTCTTCCCAAAAAAGGGAGACCCTACCTTAGAGTGAAGGCTTGACTCCGAAAAGGAGGGAATTATGAAGGCTAAATACTTCACAAAGCCTCAAGTGATATGTGGGGAATTATTCCTTTGTTAAGGGTGTAAGAATTTGTGAATAAAATATTCACCTTGGGTGGAGGATTTTAAGAACTCAATGGAAAGGGATTCACAAAGCTAGGATATATTGGGTGATCCATGTCTTTCTGGTTCACAATGCTAAAGAGAATCATGAATTGAGAGAAATTTGGAAGTTGAAATGTTCAGTAAACATCCCCAAATATCATAATTATGGGGTTATTTATTTCAAACGGGTTTTTAAAATCTTGGAGGCATTTGATGAAGAACCTTTGGGCTTTACAAATGGGTTCGACTTCATAAGACTCACAAATACACCATCAACATTTTGCATGGTTGAAAAGTTCTTTTCAACTCCAAATGTCATTACATGGAGAGTTACCATAATGCCTTCATGTGTAAACCAATTGATCACTCAAACATAGTGCTTCATTAGCTCAATACCTTCATGAAGGATCGAAGGTTCATGAAATAGACTCCCTGGAATAATTTTGGGCCATTTTTGATTGGATTTGTTCTGAACCATCCATGCATTTCTAGACTATTCTTGTGGATTTCATATTATGGTTCCAATAAAGTACCCTCCTATGAATGTGATCTGATGGGAAAAGGAGGGTCATATTCTAATGGGGAACCATCAAAAACTAAAAATTGACTCCCTTTAAGGATTCTCAGTCACGAAGCTCATTCGCAGGACCTGTGTATTATTTTCACTGGTATGAAGTCCATCATGAAGCCTGATTGTCTATGCATCTAGGAATAGAACCAAGGAGGATCAATGGATCCAATCTTTCGTGATGATAAAAGTAATTTTTGCTCTTTTTTTTAATCTCTCCATCTTTTTGAAATATGATATGAAAATTCTTTTTAGAAAACCATACTTCTAAAAATTTGGTCTATGAATGCTTCTTACTGAACTGAACATCATGAACTATATCTTTGTGAAGCAGGCCCTACAACCTATATCTCCATGAATAATATTCACAAATGATATTCGTGAAATCCCTTGGTGAAATAGATTTATAATATCAAAAAAATTGAATCATATGGATACCCAAGGAGTCGATGATGCCGGTTTTTGGAGGGAGGAATTGAAAAACAACATCATGATCACGAAGTATGTATGAAGCTTCTTAGAGAATAAACCATTTCTTAGACTGTGAAAAAAATACTGAAATAATATATTCTCTATGCAAGAGACTCTCTATCTATGGATTTAGGTGGAGAGATGATGTCTTCATCCCAGCAGAGAGCAGGGATGAACCACTTTACTCGTTCATTGGTGTACTCGATAAATAAAATTGGCACAATGATAATGCACTTCATATTACTAAATATTATGCAATTTTTAAATTGGACCTTCTCTACAACCACATCAAAAACATAGATGGGAATACGCTGGAAGATGGACAACACTCACTGTTGTATCAGAAGATCATCAAGGAGGGATTGGGGGATCTCTTCAAGGGATTGAATGGAAACTAGGATATGTGCTAGGGTGGAAGATTCATGGATGAGTGAGACTGGTCCTACACTGAGGATCCTATGTAAATAAAAAGTATGTTGGGCTCTATGAAGTATCATGGTCCTCGTAGTTCCATGTCTACCGCCCTTAGTAGATTATTCCCGATCTACTGAAAAGATGGTAACCAGGGACCACAACATTCGATCTGCATCATTTGGAGGTCAATGATAAACTTTGGGACCTTAAAAAAATTGTAGGGATCCTGATTATAGGATAAATATATGATGAATTCCTCCCCATAGAGAATGTGTGGGATGATAAAGAGAAACATCCTAATCTGGTGAAGGAACTTCTAGATCTAGTGAAGGGAACCAACAAAGAGAATCTAATGATGAGGGATATCTCTTTTAAGTAGTGGTTCAAATAATTTTTAATTAAACCATTAAAAAATATAGTGGAAGGATGTGATCCAACATAGAAACTACCAATGAGGACATAGACATTTCCCAGAGAATATCAAGGGGGCAAGGAGAGTTCATACTAGAGGATAATAGATGAAATATAGTGGATAATATGGAAATATATAATCCAGATATAGGATCAACATGTGGTAAAATTGGTGGGGTTCAATGCAGAATAAATCTATGGATGGATGATCCTGATGGGGTTTGTGCACATGAGGGGGTGGATAAACACTTTCATAACAGTAGTGATGTTGGTGATGGGGCAATGCATTAACCTGGATGTTCGGGTGATCATGAAATTGTACAAGGTACATCACCATATCAGCAAAGGGAAGATGAAGATATGTGTGTTTGCTCCCTTTCATTTTTTTACAGTTGGTTAGGTGGCCACATGTCAGGTTATGAGTATCTAAACCCCATTACTATCCCTATGAAAACTTTTCGGCCAGTAATCCTCAATATTTCAGGGATTCTTCCATTCATTTTGGGCTTTATGGACATGTTGGACAAGGTTGGGATGAGAAGTATTTTATATTTAACATTTTTCTATCCCAATGGGGATGGTGACCAATGATGACACACGGATCATGGACTAGAGATCGTACCACTTTTCCATTCATGGTGGGGTACTGGGTGCGATGGTTAACTCTGAGCCAATCTGCAATCTATACTATTGGCATCGGTTTGTAGGGATGTTCAGGTTTCTACAGAGGCTAAAACTGAAGGTAAACTCAAAGGTTCATCATGAGTGTCACCCTTCGGTGTTAAGGTAGATTTGGTGGATTCTTTTGCATTAGGATAAGAATATGAGGAACAAGCTTCCATAACCCACTACCACATGTGGGCTTACTCATTATTACACACTAATCTTGGAGAGCACATATCTTGGGGATCTGATGAGGTAGTATTCCAATCGAGTCAATGAAGGGGTGTCCCTTAAAATGCAGATCCAGGTATGAGTGGTATTTTGTGAACGATGTGGTAGCAGAGCAGGACCAGTTAGTAGTGAATCAGTAACAAGACCAATAGTTCTTGGGCTCAGATAGGTAAGAGGTGCTGCAAGAGAAGTATCAGCATCAGGTTCCACAATTTTGGGTTGGAAGACAATGGAGGAAGGGGATCTATCTAAGGTAGTTTCATGGACATTTTTTCAAGCTCCCAAGAAGTGATTGAACCATGTGGACATTCCTAGTAAGGCCATATTTCCGAAATCCTAGGACAACCGGGATGTCTACATGTAGTTCATCATGTTTGAGGGGTGTGGAAGCATCTTAACTGAGATGGGATGATTGTTTTTGGGATTGGTCATGCAAAGGTTTTTTCCTCTATTCTCAAGACAAGGATAAGAAATATGTGGGGGATCTGTAGGACCTGATCCATTATTGGGTAACTATATGCTCTATGACTAACCAGTTAAAGTGGTTGTCGGAAAAAACCTTTCGCCTGCAATTTTCAGTAGCTAATCTGGTTGTGTGTGCACCTCATCCAAAAGAGGCATATGATTCATGGGGATGTCATTCCAATCAAGGATCTACTTTGGGAGGAAGCGTTGTCGTTGACTAGGTAAATATCAAGATCTTATATGTTCCATATATAAAATTTTCCTAGAATCATCTCCTAAATATTTTTTACACTTACATAAGAATCAATCATGGAAAAGGGGGAGGTCTATGATGAAATTTAAAAAGAGGTAAACATGACATTAACCATAAAGGGACTAGGATGGGGTCCCTACCTGGTGTTGAGTCTGCAAGAATTCAACCCTTGGTACCCACAAATGGGACAATATATATGGGAGGAACCATTCCTAGGGGGATACTTGTGAACCTTAGAGAACTCCTTGTTAGATTATACATCCCATGTAATTCTATTATTCCCTAATGCCCTTGACTTTTTCTTACATCCTTATGTTTGACTAACGCATTTTGGAATAACATTTCAAATGGTTCTTGGGAATCAACCACCAACACAAATTCCTGAATAAATAGATCATGGGGACGAGGCGATGATGAAGGATTATTCTCTCCTAGTGAGCATGGCTGTGGAGACAAAGGTGGTCGGACCAACTGGGGAGGTTCCACTGGAGGGGACCGCTGAGAGTATGCCCTCGATGGAGGGGGTCAAGATCATATCTATAGCAGGGTTGGATGTGAAGGCTATGGTGGAGAGATTGTTAGAGATGCACCAATTGAGGTGAAGGTGGGATCTGAAGTTACAATAGAGGAGGAATCCATTGTTCCTTCTATCAAGGTGAATGGGGAGGCTTTATTGGACATGCCTGCCCCAAAATTTATAGTAGTTGTGGCTGTAAGAGCTGAACATGTGATTGTGCCACCGAAAGGGGTATCCATGGAAGCTAGGATTATGTAATCCACCTATTAGAACCATAATTAATTTTGGTGGATTCTTCTATAATTTAGGATGCTTAAATGTGATTGATCCTAGATATAGTTCCTTGACCACTTACGGGCGAAGAGCTTCATCGGGAGGATCAAAACAACAATATATTTGTGATATTTCATACTTATGAGCCCGTTCCACTTGATTTTTTTTGAGGATCCTTTTTAATAAATAATTTAATAGAACCATATCATCCATCAGAAGTCATGGTGGAATATTCCAAACTTCATCACCCACACTCATATATCTAAAGTTCCAAACTGGGTAGGGTCTCTCTGCCACACGCTAGTAAGATTGGATACTAGTGGGATGGATTTCAGCATACCTTATACATTGGTTATAGATAAATTTTTTCAGTGAGAACACATAAAATGGAATATTCTTGACCTATCCTAGATGAAAATCAATTCCATCTGATCCAAATTGCATGAGGAATCTGAGAGAGAGATCACACTTCTAGAGGATTTGGTGGAGGAACATACGGTGGTCACTACTGATCAGGATGAGGTGATTAAAATATTGATGGATAAGATAGAAACGAACAATTACAAGGATGAAGAAGAGGAATCCTTAAGATTTGAGTAATAGTATGAGATTATTCAATAGTAGATTTGGTCTGACGATGTACTCCCATGAGATAATGAGAATAGGAGAGATCTAGCGAAGTGGCAGCGGGTACTGGAGACCACTCAATAGAGAATGGATGAGCTTAAGAACTCAATTTTTGAGTCTATTATCTAATGGATTTTTTAAATGGAGAGTCCCCAATATGTGTATGACCCTCGTAAACTTTTTATTGTTTCATTTTTTCACGTTTGAATATGTTTCTTTTGATTAATTATCACTCTTCAATCATACTATGACAAATGATGACCAATATCTAAGCTGATGTGATTCATTATTGGTGTGTGAATCAAGGTATGAACAAATTATTTCCCATTAATATGGCAGTGAAATAAAATCATCAAACTCTCAGAGGTCTGGTATTACTGACTGACCACCGAGAGTGTTGTAGTTGAGAGAGGCTATTACAAGAGAATGAGGCTCTCAAAACAACCGAATTTCTTTTCTAGTGTGCTCTAGTACATGGATGGGATAATTATAGTGGAATTGAATTATACCCAAACAAAGGTAATTAATGATTTTGAATCAAAATTCCCAAAAAATAGAACATAAAGAGAGTGGTGTTACGATACATGATAACTTTTTACCATGTTCTTAACACAAAATCTATATTTTTATGCCTGGGATAGAGATAGAAAAATTGGAGTCAACCGCTGACCATGTTCAAAACATGAAACTTTTCTTGATATGTATTATATATCCTTTGGGGCACGTACCAAGGATAGTAGGAGAGACTTAGTAAGACACCATTTGATTAGGGGTCCCTTCAAATGTGGAGGAGGATTAAGAGACAATTAAGTGGAACAAGAAGCATGCAAATGAAGTGATAGAATATTCTAATGGATTATAGCACCCTTATAATTTTACCAACATGGATCAAAGAAAATTGGTGTTAGAATATCATTTTGAACAAAAAATTCAGAGTCATCATCTTGGAATGTGTCATATCAAATGCTAATAAATGATCAAAGAGTGAGAGCGATGAGGAAGATAACCAACATAAAAATAATGTATTCTCAGAAATTGGACAATGATGAATTGCCATTTTATGTCATGAAATGGGGATGATAGAAATATAGTTTTATATCCTATTGTGAGGATGGCACATTACATAGTTTAACATCATGGGATTAGGACACATCCCACAGTTTAATTTCATGTGATTGGGACATTTCACATAGTTTAATTAAGTTTGGACTAGACCATAACATGCAGTATAAATTCAAGATGCATTAACTAGAGGGGAAGTGTCTTGATTGGATCTACATGACATCGATGTGAAATTACCCAACATGAATGAGTTCTAAAGAGAACCAGTTCCACACTACATTCTACTGAGTGGATTTGCACACATTTTAAATTCTTGATGCTTAGACTAGGATTCCATGTGTCTTGACCACATTTGTACACTTACTACTAATACTCCAAATCCCATGTGGTTCATTCTTTTTTTGAGAAACAAGGAGTGGTAAAGGAATTTCCTGGAAACATGGTAGCACATAACAGGGGTAAGAATGTGTCGGTTTAAGAATGTCCCAATGGACTACTTTCTTATTCAACATGCACGAATACATGGAGGGGTGACACCAAAACTGTTAGAATTACACCAAGATATAAGGAGGTGAAAATGTAGGTAAACCAGGACGTTCAAGTCCAGGATTAATGAGAGACTAATGGGAAGGGACCATTGTTTCCTTTGTTCAAAACCAAGGACCCACCACTACACTAGTCATGATTGGGGCGAGGAAATTCATGAATGACTATTGACAATGATCGAAACAAAGGACCCAATACTTGATGCCACAGATCCATCAAGGAATTACCTAGAAAGGTAGGTGATCCTTGGACATACACTATTTTTGTTAAGAATTCCCATTTGGATTTTGTGGATGATAAGCACCCAAATATAAAAGTACTTGAATTTTGTAGATGTATTGAAGTAATGGCTGTGTGGGATTAAACACTCTAAGTTCCATGCAATTTTATTTTGATCATATCGATTGGGAATATAATAAATTAGGATTGAACCTTCTAGGATGGGGAAAATCATATCAACTAACTTTAAGAGGCATACCAGATTTTTTCAACGTAACATGTTCACCTCACGCTTATCAGGAGGAATCCTAGTTCGATTTAGGGTACGACTACAGTTTAACATCTTGAGTTGAGGATTTTGGGATTGTTAGTTTAATCTCGTGAAACTCAGACAATACAGGAATAGTTTAAGGTCATGTTTCATGAACCAAAGGCTCTCAGTTTAAGGTCATAGAGTTTGGACCATGAGTGGGTGTCTTGAATGGGTATATGTAGCCCAATGGAGTGACAAAACCATTGTGAATGAGGGTCAAAGATGCCTAGAACCACACCACATATTCTTGAGGAGATTTTCATATAGATTTTATTAGTGATGATTTGACTAAAGGGGTGATTAGACTAAAGTATCAACATAAGGACTAAAAAAGTGTTTCTTCTTCATGGATTACTATGAAACATGAAAGAGGTAAACCCCATTATTAATTTTATAAAGGTGGATCATTTACCACACAAGTAACAAAAGTCAAAAAAAATAGTTTAGGGACATAATTCTAGGACCACAACTGTGTCCAATGGTCCCAAAGGCGGATGAAATTTTGGATGGGCCCGAAGTCAAGAAGTCTGAGCATCACTACATATCCCTGGGGGATTGGAATTATGACATATATAGTTATGGATGTGGAAACTCATAGTTTAAGGTCATGCAGTCTGGACCATGGCCAAAAAAGTAATTCAAGGGTTCTTATAAGGTGAATTAGTCAAAACCTAGTGCGAATGAGGGAAAGAGGATCTACACCATGTGAAGAGATCGTGAATATGGTTGCATGTAGATTAAGTTTATACGATCTAGACCATAATGGACAGTTCAAATTCATGTTTCTCAAATTATGGGGGGAATGTTTGTTACATGGGAATATTTATGGAATGAAATAGGTAAAACACAACATGAATAGAGCAGAGAACGCTCACATACTACATACACACCTTATGAAAAACTACATAAAGTATTAGGTTGTAATTCTTAGATCTTAACTAAGGCTAAGGCACTAAAGTTTTGGTGAATTTGTTGTTGGCCCTGAAGATGAAAAATTTGGGCATAGCTATGTATCCAAAAATGATGTGAATCAAGACACACATGGTTCTAGAACACATTGTGATAAAAGACCAACACCGGTGGGGGAACTCTGATATGGTGAAGGGAATAGAAACTTATCACGATTATTGTGAGTCATCTAATGTTCAGGACATGGGGTAACATTTTTTGACCAATACATACTTATTGTACAAGGAATCCCAATTTTAAATGGGGTAAATCACATCCCATATTGAGATGCATCCAGATTTAGTACTGGGTAAGATAGCAGTTTAGTGTTGTGCACTGAGGACATTAACGAGGATGCAAAGAGTTTAAGTTCATAATTCTTAGAGTTACTATAAATAGTTTAAGGTCATTTTTTCTGGACCATAGGCTCTCAGTTCAAGGTCATATAGTTTGGACCAGTTGGATTGGGTATCTCAAATGAATATGTTTCATGTGGAGGAACTAAAAAACTGATCTAAATGAGGGATATAGAGATCCAACATCACAAAACATATTCTAGAGAGTAAAATAGTATATAGTATAATGCAATGATGCATGGAATTAGCCTCCTAGTTTAAGGTCACAGAGTTTGGACCAAGATCATAGTTTAACATCATGTGCCTTGGGAGTAGGCATGTAGTTTAAAGTTGTATGTTGAGAATGATGCTTTTTGTGTAGTTTAGTGTCATGAAACTAGGATGCTAGTAGATCCTATGGTGAATAATTTCTTTAGAAACATAGGGTTGGTGGTAAAGGTTATTTAATCTCCATTCATAGTGATCAAAGAGTTAGATCCATTGTAATAATCTTTATGAATGATGTAAGGACACTCTCACTTAGTATCCAACTTCGGTGGCTTCTTTCCAGGTATTATTGGTGTTCTGAGAGCCAAAACAATATCGACTTGGAGAAAGTAGTGGATTTGACCATTCAAGTTAAATGATATAGCTACCTTGTTCGGGTTCCTCTCTATAGAGTGAAAGGCATGGATTTTATTCTCTTAGAAGGATTAAAACTCAGCTAAATGGACTTGTGTTCTACATTATGGTTTTTTCTTATTATAGATGGCTGTTTATAGTGAGGGAAACTAAAAATACATGTGTAGGAATACCTATGTAACATACACTAGGGAATATAGAGTTACTTGGGTGGAATATTGGGTTGTTGTCTGAAAGACCTAGAGGGAGTTGGGGAGATTTTCTAAACTACTTTTCTTATTTTATCCCTCTATCTTCTGTAAAATGTTAGAGGGGGTTGGGATGAATTCCTTATTCTATTCATTTTTTTGTGCATGATAGTGGGGGGTGTGGTTCGATAGAATACTATACTTTTTGTTCAATCTCTTTAGCTCAACAGTATATAAGTTGGTGACGTTGTTGGTGAGAATGGCGTGAAGAACTCCAAATCAGTGGATAATTTGGGAGATCAAGAATTCAATCATGGATCTGGCCTTGACTTCATTAATAGGAATTGATTATACCCACTTGGAGAAGAAATCAATCATGGTCTGAAAGAATCTCCACCAGTGAGCTGTTACTGGTAGGTATGGCCCCACGACAATGAGTCCCCATAATAAAAAGGGCCATGAATAGTTAGTGGTGTAGAGGAACTCTGATAATCGATGCACAAAATTGGGATGGATCAAACATGCATGATACCTCTTGGAATACATGATGTAATCATGGATCAGGGTGGGTCATAATTTTCCCAGCCTCTGAATATGGAGGGAGAGCTTCAATGCTGCTTGATAAGAGAGACATGACCTATCATGAACATCCTATATAACATGGGGAATCTCATATCCTTGGATGAAATATTGGCTAATTTCATCAAACCCTTGTCTGTAGAGAGTTTATTCAAGGTTAGGCCCACTTGGAAGGGTGAACTGCGCTGAACGCTAACATATTTTCTTGGGATCAGGTCAATCTAGAAGGATAATTCCATATTAGAGGTACTTGATGAAAAGATTAATCTAATCAGAGGTTTCCTCTATTACATGGGAACCTAGTGGTCTGATGTGGAAGCATTGATAGTTAGATAATTTACCCATTGGATTTCATCATCATCGTGTATGGAAAGATTGATGACCCTCTGATGTGCCACATTAATAAATAGGTCATCTTGGATAGGATCTTCAAGAAACATGGCCAAACATCCCAAGGTGTTGGATCAACTATTCTGTGATTGAGGGACGTGAAATACATCTAGCTAATAAGGGAATCAAAAAATCAGTTGGAGAGTAAACCCCTTTAGGGGAATGAGCTCTATATTTATGATGATGTATTTATTATTAATATGTTTTATGATTTACGTGGAATCTCCCTTCACGTGCAAGTGTTGGACATCAAAATTGAGGGCAAGATCAATGTAACAACCCAAAATTTTAAATAAATCTTGTTTGCTAATTTTGTGTGTTATTTTATCTTATACTCAACAAAACTGTTTCATTTGATAACATGAGTATAATTAAAATGTGACCATTGGGTTTTTACTGTTATATGACCATTGGTCAATATGACCGCAGGAAACTAAATGTTTTGATTATTGTCTATAAATACAAGTGATCTTGGTTAATTAATATAGAAAGAAGATTTGATGGCTTCACCCAGTATTCTTGGACCGATCGAAGCCCATCTAACAGAACTTGGGAAGGAGGTAGCACCACTGGGCTTTTTTCTGGACCAAACCCATGCCGAACTTCATCGTGTGAAGCTAGAACGGAATCAACTTCGCGAGAAGTTAAAACTGATAGAAATTACTACTCGTGCGATGTTGTTCGATCCTCCCTCAGATTCTCTCACCTTAGCACACCTTACACTTAGGTCATATGCTGGTGTGATAAGGGGCTATGTAAGGAGACCATAACTGCCTTGTGTAATCCTTTGTTTTAAATAAAAATTTTGATTTCTTCTTATGATGAAGTTTATGAATGTCTGGATAAATATAGTATGCATATTTTTTATGAATTTTAGAGAAAGGATATTTTAAAAATGTTTATGTAAACCTTAAATAATTAAAAATGTGTAATGAATTTAAAAAATGGTTTTCTACAATTATGTTCGGTACAGAATTTAGAGTCTAATAAGATCAACTTAATTTTTGATGAATAGTAAATGATGAATAGTGATTTTATACTTAGGATTAGTAATGTGACCAAATGGATTAGTAATCTCAAATAAAGAAAGTATTAATATAATCTAGGCACCTTCATTAAGTAATGTGATTCAATAAAATAGGTAAATAACTATTTCAGAAATTATTAGTCAAGTATTACTTTGTTCGGGTGAATAGTGTTTTTTAATTAAAAATTAAATTAAAAATATATAGAAAATTATTTTTATAAAATGGATTTTATTTTTGAACTCAGAGCATCGATATTATGTTAAGGTAATTTTTGGGGATTTTTCTGAGAAAAATGAATTTTTAGTGAATAGTGTATTTATTTAAAAATTAAATTAAAAATATTTAGAAAATTATTTTTATAAAATGGAGTTCATTTTTGAAATCAGAGCATCAATATTTGGTCAAGGTAAAATTTTGGAATTTTTTTGAGAAAGTTGAATTTTCGATGAATAGTGAAAATAAAGTTTTAGGGTTTCGGTATGTTTAATGACATCATAACTGTGTCATGATGATTTCATGAGATATTTTAAAGGTTTTCCAACCAAAGGTGATGAATTATTGTATTGGGGGACCCATGTGGCCAATACCATGGGCAAATACCGTGGGCAACTCATGGTTTTTCCAAAACCACCAATGAGGTGTCCCTTGACCATTAATGCCTTGTCCCCTCACTTTCCCTATAAATACCAAGAAATCCTCTCATCCATTCGACTCCCAACCCTCCCCCAAGGAATATCTTGTCTAATTACCTCCCAAAGAGTCCTCCCAAGGTTCCCCCAAGCCCTCATGGTCCCAACCTTTGAGTTTTAAGAGTTACGTTTTAAGGTAAGGGATCTGACCTCTCTCTTTCTTTTCAGGTAATCTCTTTTATGTCATTTCTTTTATACTTCATGATCTTATGTTTAAGGATATTATTTTATGTTCATCTTACTTCCCTTTTCATTTTCATATGATGAGATACCCCCTCTTGCTACCATTATTTCATTTTAAGAATCTTAAAGCGGCGTCGTTAGGCTGCCGAATTTTTAAGGGATTCTTTCACCCTTCTCGTTTTCAAGATCCATTTTCATGTCAAGTCTTTCAAGTTCCTTTTTATTATATTGGGGTATGATATCTATATCTATCATACTTATCTTTTATTTTCATATGATTAGTGACCCTATTTTATCTCATCAATTCATTTTTTTAAGGTCAAGTGGCTCCGTTAGGCTGCCGAATTTTTAAAGGATTCTTTCACTTTTTTTCATTTTTCAATATTCTACTTTCATGTCAACTCTTTCAAGTTTCTTTTTTTATTATGTTGAGGTATGATATCTATATATATCATGCTGATCTTTTATTTTCATATTATTAGAGACCCTATTTGATCTCATCAATTAATTTTCGTTGAAGTTTAAGTGGCGTCGTTAGGCTGATGAATTTTTAAGGGATTCTTTCACCTTTCTCATTTTTCAAAGTTCAACTTTCATTTCAAGTCTTTCAAGTTCATTTTTATTATGTTGGGGTATGATATCTATATCTATTATACTGAAATTTTATGTTCATATTATGAGATACCCTATTTGATCTCGTCAAATCATTTTTGTTGAAGTTTAAGTGACGCCGTTAGGCTGCCAAATTTTCATAAGAGAAGTCTTATTTTTGTCTTCCTTTCATGTTCTTCATTTCATATGGTATGTCTTTCAAATTTCATTACCATGCTCTAAAATCCTTTATATTCTGTCCCTCTACTTTTTATGGGATCATTTGTGAGTGGGTTACCCATGTCCTCTCTCTTTTCAATGTTTTCTAAAACCTCGTAACATAGCCATTATGCTGCAGAATTTTCGTCTCAAAATTTCTCTCTCTTATTCTCAAATTCATTTATTTTATTTAGTGAATACTCAAATATCTTTATTCTAAAGGGGTATTCACATATATACCAAAATGTTATATTTTAAATTCTGTTATTTACATACATGAGTCCTTCTTTCCCTTTTCGTGGGTTTAAAGTGACATAAATATCATGTCTTTAAAGCACTTTTTAAAACGTTATGATTAGGAAATGAAACACATTTATTTTATGCTATATGGGTTGTTTATGAAATGATTGATGATGATATATGTGACTCACACGATAATAAAGTAATATTTAAGGGTGATCCCTGATAGCGCTCCAATGCATTGGGTAAAGACTTAATCTCTAGAGATGACCATTTAAACTGATACCTTGGTGAATAACTTTGGTAATTTTTATTGACACCTTGGGGATGGACCTTGGTGAAACGGATATGATTATCTTTGTAAAATGTTGTAGCCACATCTTCAAGTTATGAAATATGTTATTTTTATTATGATATGACTCCTGATTTCTTTCTCATGCCTTAAAGTTCTTTTTCATGACTTTATTGATGTATCTCATGTTCACATGTTTAATGTTTCCCTTATTTCCCTTACTGGGCCTTTTTCTCACCCTTTATTTTGATGTATGTCCCCAGGTTATGAGATGCAGTAATGAACCTAGGATGAACCTAAAGATAATCCTTTCAAGTGTTTAAGAATAATGTTTTATGTTTTCAGGTTTTAAGTTCCAAGTTTTGAAGACACTAAACCTTAAAGATCCTCGGTTTTCTAAAATGTAATGAAAGTTTATGTGATAAAAAGGCGGGATTCTATAGTTGGTATCAAAGGATGGTTCAGTTATTTTTAGAAATTATGATATTAAAACTTTAGGAAGAACACTATCGAAATGATTAAATAAAGTAAATCTTCCTGGTATTTTGGTGAGTATTAAGTAAGGGGTTTCCAAGAAAATACATCCATGTATGGATACGAGCAGGTAGAGGTGGCTCTGGCACAGATGTACATAGGGGTAAAACCTGAAAACACCACTTTGAGCTAGAATCGAATGGGAACTGGTACACGACAACGGTCCTTGCTGCACTCTTGGTTATGACACTCCCGGGGGATATGCTTTTGTAAATTCATAAGCTTAGTATGAACCATTATTAAAAGAACAAAGGTAAAATAAAATAAAGATTCACATAAGAATATATGACCATGGATAACCTAGTTTGGAACCTAGGGGATCACAAGTTAGGGTATACTTTCCTTCTACAACTTTATCCTTCTATGCTTAAAGTTTCATTTTAATGATTATTGACTTAGTATTTAAGCCCCTAATTATACTTTCTTTTCCTAGTTAATGGTGGGAAATGGAAGAACATGTCCCAACAACCAATGTGATAGGAAATACGATGGTTTCCATTTTAATATGACAGAGATGATTAGGTGATTAAAAGATTATTATTATTTTGGAAGACGTTCACTATTTTGGGAACCCTATATTATCGAGGTAAATAGATTACTATGATATTTTCATTGAGTAAGGTTGACTTATATTTTGAAGAATCGATGAATATAAAGTGGACTTATAGTAATTTAGGTTACTTATAGAAATGATTTACCTATCTTGGGGAAAATATGTTTAGGTTAGCTACTTTTTTTATAAGATGTTATGAGTGGTTGATTTTGTTTGGAGATGAACAGTGAAGTTTATTTTGGAAGACTATGTTATCAAATCCTTCTTGTATTTGGGTTTCAATCTTAGTTTGGTTTATTTTGCGGAATTTTAAGAACAGTTATTTATGAAATGTTCTATGATGAACTTTGGGTAGTACCATGGAACATTGAAGTTTTAATGCAGTTTTCCTTCCTCTACGGTACTTTCTTTTGGAAGAGTCATTTAATCTTACCCATTCTGTTTTTGGGATAATAGAAGAAATAGATAGTTAATCTATGGTGGATTATGTGATTCTCTAGAAGATGATTCTTGTTCTTTGATGAGACCAAGTAGTTTTGAATGATCATCGTTTGGAGAAAAGATTAGTTTAGGTAGATACTTATTAAAGGATGAAACTATAATTGAATGTAGGTATATTTTCTTATGTTTTTATTCTATGTAGTAAATGAATTACTCAAAATTATAAAAAGGAATGTAAAACAAAAATTTTGTTGGTTTGAGCTTCCTACTGGTTAATCAAAGACCGTTTACACACATCATAAGTTTTTGATTTTCTTGTGGTTAACTTTCTCCTAATCATGTTTTCAATCACTCTCCCTCAGAACATGACCCTTTGTTTTTTCTTCCATATCCATGTTTTCCAACATGGAATCCTAGTATTGGTTAACTCGGGTGACCTTTTTACTTTCCTTTCTTTCTTTTAAAGTAATAGTTTTACTGACTCTTTTTCCGATGTGGTACTTTCAATGAAATTGAAAAACCCAATTTTGAAAATTTTGAGGATGCAATTTCATAAGGGGGGAAGATTGTAACAACCCGAAATTTTGATTAAATCTTGTTTCCTAATTTTGTGTGTTATTTTATTTTATACTCAACAAAACTGTTTCGTTGGATAACATGCGTATAATTAAAATGAGACCGTTGGGTTTTCACTATTATATAACCATTGGTCAATATGACTACTGGAAACTAAACATTTCGATTATTGTCTCTAAATAAAAGTGATCTTAGTTAATTGATATAGAAAGAAGATTCGATGGATTCACCCAGTAGTCTTGGACCATCGAAGCCCATCTAACAGAACATGGGAAAGAGGTAGCACCACTGGGCTTTGCTCTGGACCAAACCCAAGCCAAACTTCATCGTGTGAAGCTAGAATGGAATCGCCTTGGCAAGAAGTTCAAACTGATAGAAATTACTACTCGTGCGATGTTGGCCGAGCCTCCCTCGGATTCTCTCACCTTAGCACACCTTACACTTAGGTCCTATGCTGGTGTGATAAGGGGCTATGTAAGGAGACCATAACTGCCTTGTGTAATCCTTTGTTTTAAATAAAAAGTTTGATTTCTTCTTATGATGAAGTTTATGAATGTCCGGATAAATATAGTATGCATATTTTTGATGAATTTTAGAGAAAGGATATTTTAAAACAGTTTATGTACACCTTAAGTAATTAAAAATGTGTAATGATTTTCAAAAAATGGTCTTCTACAATTATGTTCAGTACGAAATTTAGAGTCTAATAAGATAAACTCAATTTTGGATGAATAGTAATTATGAATAGTCATTTTATGCTTAGGATTAGTAATGTGACCAAATGGATTAGTAATCTCAAATAAAGAAAGTATTAATATAATCTAGGCACCCTGATTAAGTAATGTGATTCAATAAAATAGGTAAATATCTGTTTCAGAAATTATTAGTCAAGTATTAGTTTTTTTGGGTGAATAGTGTTTTTTAATTAAAAATTAAATTAAAAATATTTCGAAAATTATTTTTATACAATGGATTTCATTTTTGAACTTAGAGCATCGATATTATGGTAAGGTAATTTTGGGGGATTTTTCTGAGAAAAATGAATTTTCGGTGAGTAGTGTATTTATATAAAAATTAAATTTAAAATATTTAGAAAATTATTTTAATAAAATGGAGTTCATTTTTGAAATCAGAGCATCGATATTTGGTTAAGGTGAAATTTTTGAATTTTTCTGAGAAAGTTGAATTTTCGATGAATAATGAAAATACAGTTTTAGGGTTTCGGTATGTTTAATGACATCATAACTGTGTCATGATGATGTCATGAGATATTTTACGGGTTGGCCGACCAAAGGTGATGAATTATTGTTTGGGGGGACCCATGTGGCCAATACCATGGGCAAATACCGCGGGCAAGCCCATGGTTTTGCCAAAACCACCAATGAGGTGTCCCTTGGCCATTAATGCCTTGTCCCCTAACCCTCCCTATAAATACCAAGAAATCCTCTAATCCATTCGACTCAAAACTCTCCCCCAACAAAGCTCTGGTCTAACTACCTCCTAAGGAGTCCTCCAAAAGTGCCCCCAAGCCCTCAAGGTCCCAATCATTTATTTTTAAGAGTTACGTTTTAATGTAAAGGATTTGACCTCTCTCCTTCTTTTCAAGTAATCTCTTTTATGTCATTTCTTTTAGGCTCCATGATCTTATGTTGAAGGATGTTATTTTATGTTCACATTACTTCCCTTTTCATGTTCATATTATGAGATAACCCATATTTCTCTCATCATTTCATTTTATGATTGTTAAAGTGGCGTCGTTAGGCTGCCGAATTTTTAAGGGATTCTTTCACCCTTCTCGTTTTCAAGATCTATTTTCATGTCAAGTCTTTCAAGTGCCTTTTTATTATGTTGGGGTATGATCATTATATCTATAATACTGATCTTTTATGTTCATTTTATGAGAGACCCTATTTGATCTCATCAATTCATTTTTTTTTGAAGTTTAAGTGGCGCCGTTAGGCTGCCAAATTTTTAAGGGATTCTTTCACTTTTTTTCATTTTTCAATGTTCTACTTTCATGTCAAGTATTTAAAGTTACTTTTTTATTATGTTGGGGTATGATATCTATATCTATCCTACTGATATTTTATGTTCATATTTTGAGAGACCCTATTTGATCTCGTCAATTCATTTTTGTTGAAGTTTAAGTGGCGTCGTTAGGCGGCCGAATTTTTAAGTGATTCTTATACCTTTCTCATTTTTCAAAGTTCTACTTTCATGTCAAGTATTTAAAGTTAATTTTTATTATGTTGGGTTATGATATCTATATCTATTATACTTAAATTTTATGTTCATATTATGAGAGACCCTATTTGATCTCGTCAAATCATTTTTGTTGAAGTTTAAGTGACATCGTTAGGCTGCAAAATTTTCATAAGCGAAATCTTATTTTTGACTTCCTTTCATGTTCTTCATTTCATATGGTATGTATTTAAAATTTCATTACCATGTTCTTAAATCCTTTATATTCTGTCCCTATACTTTTTTAGGGATCATTTTTGAGTGGGTGAACCATGTCCCCTCACTTTTCAATGTTTTCTAAACCCTCGTAACATAGCTGTTATGCTGCATAATTTTCGTCTCAAAATGTCTCTCTCTTATTCTCAAATTAATTTATTTTATTAGGTGAATACTCAAAGATATTTCTTCTAAAGGGGTATTCACATATATACCAAAAAAAATTTATTTTAAATTCTGGTATTTACATACATGAGACCTTCTTTCCTTTTCCATGGGTTTAAAGTGACATAAAGATCATGTCTTTAAAGCTGTTTTTAAAATGTTATGATTACGAAATGAAACCAATTTCTTTTATGCTCTATGGGTTGTTTATGAAATTATTGATGATGATATATGTGGATCACATGATATTAAGGTAAATTTAAGGGTGCTCCTTGATAGCGCTCCAATGCATTGGGTAAAGACTTAATCTCTAGAGATGACCATTTAGACTGATACCTTGGGGAATAACCTTGGTAATTTTTGTTGACACCTTGGGGATGTTCCTTGGTGAAACGGAAATGATTTTCTTTGGAAAATGTTGTAGCCACATCTTCATGTTATGAAATATGTTATTTTTATTATGATATGACTCCTGATTTCTTTTTCATGCCATAAAGTTATTTTTCATGACTTTATTGATGTATCTCATGTTCACATGTTAAATGTTTCCCTTGTTTCCCTTACTGGGCCTTCTGCTCACCCTTTCTTTCGATGTATGTCCCCAGGTTATGAGATGTAGTAATGAACCTAGGATGAACCTAAGGAGAAGCCTTTCAATTGTTTAAGAAGAGTGTTTTATGTTTTCATATTTTAAGTTCCTGGTTTCCAAGACACTAAACCTTAAAGATCCTCGGTTTTGTAAAATGTAATGAAAGTTTATGTGATAAAAAGGCAGGATTCTATAATCAAGGTCGGTAATGAGATCCTAATACTCTACTTCATTGATGGTGCAACATTATGTTAGTAGGAATTAATATGGATGGAAAACCTCTACTGGAGTGATGAAGACGGTCCCCAAGACTACTTTATTGATCTTGGGATTATTGATAATTCAATTGGTTGGGCTCTCGGTGGAACCATTAAAATGAATCTTCCAACACATAATGACCTGATCCACATAAAGGTTGGCCTCATCTGAGAAATCAACATCTAGAGGAAACTCAAAATGATATGGTTAAGCATACAAAAACACATCCAATGTCTAACCCTTGATGTATTTCTATATAAAAAACCTATTATCCAACTACTAGAAGATCACATCCGAGCATTTCAAACATACTGTCAACATGGGGTGATTCAAGATATACATTACCAGGTCTACAGAGGACACCATATGTATCTCATGATGCTATAGAATATGTTGTAACATATGAATTTAAAAACTAGGGTGAGGAAGCTCATCTCAATAGAGGAGTATCTGATCTCTTTGTCGATGAGTATACGATTAAGAGAATATAAATAGTCCACTGTGTCTTCATTGTTCTTATGGGTGAGAAGGGTACTTAGGACCATTTCGGGGTGGTCACATAGAGGACCATAGAATTTCCAGAGATGGGTGGCATCAAAATTATAGGTTTTCGAAGATAATTATTATTTTCCTTGACGATGGTATAACCCTCTTCATTCCAATGGTATGCATTACCTTTCTTCATTAGCCTCTAAAAGGGTTATACTTACTGAAAAAATTCATGATGTATCAGAATATGTTTTTCAAGGGTACTTGAAGACCCCATAGATACTAGATATTTCTTAATGGATGTATTTGTATTTGATGATGAAGCCGAGAAACATCCCGGAGGTAATGTTGAAGGAACCCTTCAAGAGGTAAATTTTCAAATAATAGGATCAAAGGAAGGTGAAAACTTAATCATGATATCTAATATGGTTCTAACTATAGTGGTATTTTTACCACCATGTTTTCCACATAGAATTCCACTAGCATCACGAGGATCAGTTTGAAGATGTAATGCATGGCCTGATGATAAGTGGATCTTAAATTGTTCAGACTGAAAGGGATGAACTGATATCAAAAGGTTACTTGTGGATCTCTAAAGGTAGTATAATACTCATAATTATGGGAAATATAGATATAATTTTATATATTGTATCCATTCATAAAGGATCGATCCTCGAACCGAGTTGTGGCATCAATAAATAGCTCTATCACTAGAAGGGGAAAATAAATCTTTGAACAATGGTAGTTGAGGTCCCAAAAGTTGTTATAGTCTTTTATTTTACCATTCATATTGTTAAAATTGAATGATTTTTGAAATCCATTTGGGGTACTGGAATTCCCTGGTGAAGATAGACATGATAATCATATCATCCTTGACCCCAAACATGGAACCAAGAGAGAGATGCATCTTCCTGGGAGATAACTTAAATTCACTGTAACTTACCGAGAGACCAAGTTGGTGGATGGTGACCTGAGTTTATAGTATTATAATATCATAATAAATCAATGAAAAACATCATGATGCAATTTTTTGAAATCGAGATACTACTCTTATTCCTCTGGGAGCACAGTTCACTAATTAGTGTTGACCTCAAATCTATCATAGTACCAAGGTTCACCTGTACCAGCTGCCCGACCATGATGGAGAAACACTATTCAAATGTGGGAGGAGTGTATTATAAATCTTCTTCAATTTATAAGTTAATAGAATTAGTGGGAAGAGGTTTATAAAAGCCATATGGATCTTGTTGAACAATGTTTCTTGCTTGGACGGATGTGGAATGCTCACTAGGGAACTCCCCCTATGTAGAAACCATACTGATAGAGATTATTAATCCAACTCTATCAGGACATGGACTCTATGGTCCATTATTAATGTATAAGAAATTATTTTTTGTTGGATTCCAATGACTACACCCTGCTCTATGGAATAGAAGAGAGTGTTGTGAAATGGTGACCATAGGGAGAACATATGGATACTTTATTAGAGTTGGAGTTTATGGTACTACCCGATTCCATCCCATGTATGAGTATGGTGTATTCTTGGGAAGTTACTAATACATTGGGATGTGATGTCCCTTTCTCTAGGAAATGATGAAGCGACTTCCCAAGTCCATCATCATGGCCTCCAACCAATGAATCATGATAATTAAAGATTTATCCTTGTCTTCTCATATACTGAACGTAATGGTTGTGTGTTCAACATCCTTGGTCTGAACATGCTTCCCTTTTCTCTGGTAATATCCAACATCCAGAAAGTAGGCTTCATCAGAGCTGAATGGAGATGCATCTCCTTGGAGCATACTTACACACTCGTTGAGGGAGTACTTCAGGAATTGGTGATACAAGGAGGTGACAGTCATATGTAGATGAAGGCAAGGCCTATCCATCAATGCTTGGTAGGTGGTGTTTATTGATACCATCATGAATTCAATGCTTAATAACCAACATCTAAAATGAGACTTCAAATGATTTCTTCCAAACGGTTTCTACTATATCCTATCATAACCCTAAATCTTTATGTCATAGGTACTCAAGTCTCCTTTGGTTTTCCCTAACCTATGGAGTATCTGGCTCAGGGTGAGATTGATCCAAGAACCTAGGTTCACTAGGAAGCGATGAATTTATACACCATTGAATTGAAAAGTGATTTACAAATGGTTAATGTTCCCCTATATGAGAGATCCCTCATCTTCCCAAGATAATGAGATGACGACCTATAATTCTTCTTGCTCAACATCATCTTAATAGTAGGTCTTTGAGGCCGCTACATCATATTTTAACTATAGGAGGATTTTCAAGTCTTCTACAAGGGACCCATGCATTTCCTATGATATGTAGAGGTCCTAGAGGGTCGAAATCCTTTCCAGTACACTAGAGAGGTACTTCAACTTATCGTACTTCTGTGAAAGTTGCATATTTCATCCGGTAGGGGGTCTCTCTTTGGAAGAATGTACAATAGAAATTGTTTAATGTACCACTGCATTCAGACTGGTGCTATAAATATCCTATTGTGGATCGATTGACTCATCCAAAACCAATTATGGATGACTGAGGCCACAATATATTTGGACAAGTCTAACCATAGTGTGGTCATAGATAAACTTCCTGGTCAGTAGACAAGGTCAGATCTGGCTAGCCCGCTCAATTAAAAAACACGGTCATCTATAGTGGAGAATTTGATGGAGTGGTCTAAAAGTATTGTGTATGCTGGGCTTTGTGAAGAACCTATTGCCATGTTTTGGTGGCGTGCATATCTCAGTCTGAAGCACTATCCTATGTATTCTAGTGGCTTATATCTCTTCGACATCTTCTTTGATTCCATCAACTAGAGTCATTAGGGATATTTTCATGGTATTCCCCATCATCGGGGCAAATGAAAGGATGTACCAATTCGAAGGTTTTCACAGAGGCATACTCATGTTCATCATTAGAGGGGTCTTCCAAAACTGGGTTGACCCTAGTGGTTATGCTATACTTTGGAGGAATGAAATTTCCAAGGGTATAGGATGGATTTGGCAATGGTTGTGGACTTTGATTTATCTTATTCCATCATAACCTTATCCTTAAAGATATAGAGAGCGGAATACTAGATGTAGAAGTATCAGTCTTGGAAGGTTTGGTGAATTTAGGAGGTTTAGTCCAGCCTAAGAAGGCACATATGATACCATGGGTGTGAGAAACTTCTCTGAAAGCCAACCAATCTTTATAATTTTGAGTCCCATTATGGGAAACCTATTTCCATTCACATAAATCCTCACTATCACTATCAGGATCAATGGAATATGGGTAACTTACACTGGGAAATTTCCCAACTAAACTATTGTCTACTTGGTCCTGGAGCCATTCCTTGAACAAAAATCCATCCATGATGGTATGTAAAATTATTTTATACTAATGGAAATGGTTGGGGTGGTTACTGTGTATGGATTCATAAGGCCTCCTAAAATCTATAAATTTTAAAACCACCTTCTCTATGGAATTGAAGAAATAACTGAGAACTTGGGAATCTTGGAAGGAATAGGTTTAGTTTCTCTTGACTATGAAGGGTATTTTGGTATCCTATCCCTAAAGAGGGGCCAAAGACAATCGAGGGACATGATCCACATTCTATCGTCTAGGTAGTTGATCATGGTAAGGAAATTACTTCCAATTATTCATTGGGTGAGGCTACCCTTGGTGATAATTTTACACTTGACACAGTTCTTTAGGCAAGGGGAAAAATTAGTGGCTCAGAGGGAATCCATTTATACCATAGTGGAAAAATCTACTTTAGCGGCACTTCTTTCAAGATATGGAATAGGGAATAGGTGTGCCTACCTAACTTCCTGCGAGGATTCCTTCAAATGATGGTCCTTAACTGGGAAATATCATAACCCATCTGGGAAGTTGTAAGTGATGAGGTTTGGGACCAAATCAGTTTTAACATCCCCAATTCACATCATTAGAATATTCTCTCAAGTAATTAACATGTTTAGTGAATAAGTGAATCCTTCTCACCTTACAATGAAATAGGTGGCTTAATAATCAGGATTTTTCTTTCACTCAAAGAATTTTACGATGTTTGTCTTGAACATGGTGGAGATAAACTGGGAGATGAACTGCCTACACAGATATTACCAACCAATGATAGACCCTATGGGCAACTAGTTTCACTAGACGAACACAGGTCCTTCCAAAGTTTGGAAAAAAACACCATATTTTTTTTGTTCCTGCTACTATAGAGTCCCCAACACGGGTTCTCATATTGAGATGAAGTGGGTGAAATTATTTAGTTGGTCACCCATCTCATTAAGTAGGTAAAATATTATGTTCCCAAAATTCGGGGGTGCTTGCATGTCATCCACCCAGGATAGGAATGGATTTTCATTGCATGAGATCACCACCTTTTGTGTGTCCAGTTCCTTGAGGTGAATGGTGTGAGTGGTTATCAAATAATCCTAGAGAGTTTCCCTATCTTTATGATGGTTCCTAACCACTAAGGCATTAATAGGATCATCCACTCTCTAAGAAGGAATGGAATCTCATAGAGCCTCTTCACTTGGATCTCAAGAAGGGTAATTACACTATTTGGGAGGGTTATGTGACATATATATTGGTCACATGAACTTAAATTCTACCTCAACTCAATATATATGCACGGGGTCACCAATATCGACTGGGGATAATCGGCCAAAGAGGACTTGGTTCTACACCGGTGAGGTATAAAAGAGATTATGTCAGGTGGTTCCATAGTCCATATGTTGCTTGGTAATAAGCTCATTGATGATCCTATTATGGTTTGTGGCTTGTTGGAGTAAGGTGGATGCCGTGGGATAGGATTCTGTTATCAGTGCATCCCTAGGTGGTCAAAGGGTCCAATATGCTTCTTAACATTTTTCAATGTTTTGTTGGGTACGTAATTTCTCTGTGACATCACTAAGGCCGAGTATCTGCCATTGTAGGTGAGTATGGACACCCTTATGAGGGTCTGTCTAGTATTTTTCTTCCCCATGGACATGTTTTTCATCCTAAATCCATATGTTAGAGTCCAAATCCTCAGAAGACTCGTGAATAACCATGTTTACCATTTCTATACACTGATAAAAAATTCATCATTGATGGTTAAGTCAGGTTGTTCTGTATATGGATGAAATAGAGTATAACATAATATCCCTAGAAATTTATTTTCACATTCATATATTCCCCATATATTATTCTATGAATCACTAAAGGGATTTTGATGTATCTCTGCTGGAGGGTCTAGTGGTAGCCAGGAGATCCAGGGTGTTGAGCCATTGGGGGATAATCCAACTCAACCTTTTAGCACTACTAATTGATATCCTTGATGTAACCCTAGCTTCATGGGAATATAAACTAATGAACACAATGGTCATGAATAATTTCTCATAGGGTCTGACAGAAACACACATCCTAGTCCTCGATGAGGGACTCGATGATAAAGATGTTTGAGGTCCCATTCAATGAAAACATAACTGAAAACCGATTGGATGTTAGGGTCCCCCATATGCATTCTCTCTGAGGTAGGGATATTCTATTTCTATTCCCATGATTTTATTAGAACTATATGATAGATATAAGGGGACATCAACATGGGTTGTTTAAGTCGATGGTTGGTCGAAAGAGGATCCACCGCATGAGTTACATATCTGATGCATGTCGGGTTTTCTCTTGGAGGTACTTCCAACTGTATCATTACATCCCTATAGGATTTGGTTCTCTCCACTACCTAATGAGATAGGGTGGAGTTGTTAATTAGTGTCTCTTTAGGTAACTCACTATCTGATTAATTAATCTTGGACTAGAACAACCCTCTATTATCTTGGGTAGTGTTAGAGATTGAAAGTTGCGGTGATAGGGAGGGTTGCTCCCTAAGCTCTGGGAAGGGATCCAGAACATGATCCACCTTCTTGTCACTGTGAAGGGATTTGGGGAACTTATAGATTTCATCTTATAAGATGGTATTATTTACCTGTCAAGATCATAACCTAGACTCTAACAGTCAGGGTGGAGACACCATTAACGAGTCATCTATGTCCCTATAATCAGACTGGTTGAAGAGGTTTACAATGACATAAAGCAACATAGTATCTCATTGTCAATGTCATTTGTTATGAATTATACACTATGATGGTTCTTTAGGGTTAGTTTGGTATTTGAAAAGGGTAAAATCTTAGTGTTGGTAGGTTTGGATAGGGGTAGGGCCTCTATATCGATTGTTGTCAGAACAAGGAGGGCTGCCATCCTGACTGGTGAAGGAGTGGGGTGGACCTTCACTATGGCCATTGACAAAGTGGGGAATACCTCTTCTTTGGTCTATTGTAACTTGTGGAGGACCTCCTAATTTATTTTTTATGAAATGGGGATGATCTCTTATTTGTTTGGTGGTAAGAACATGGGGAGGACCTCTGTACAAGTTGGTTGGATCATGAAGAGCACATTTATACTGGTTGAAATTGACATGGGGATGACCACTATGTTGAGAAGTGGGAAAAAGACAAGGCCTATGTACTGGATGATGAAGGCATGGGGAGGACCTCCATTATAATTAGTTGTAATACATGGAACAACTCCATGATGGATAGTGGCGATATCATGGGGGGGGGGGAAATGTACTAGGTGAAGATAAAACCATGCTCATCTATCACAGGGATCTAACAGAATGTGGAAACGATTGAAGGCTCCACTGGATCCATGGAAGATGGTTCCTCTTGTCTGGAATCATCCTTAACATACACCAGATATTTGTGTCGGGTGGTTCGGACTAGGTTTGGCATAAGAGTGGAAAAGTACACCTATTTTTGGCCTGAAGGACTAGTCCTTGATGGAAGTGATGGGGATTAGTTGGATACCTCCTTAGTGAATCCTAGAAATTTATTATTTTCTTGGTGCCTCAAACATCACTAAATCCTTAGTGTTGTGGATAAAGTCATAGTCCCAATATAGGGAGAGACTAATGAAGTGATTCTCTGTTGGAATTATGAGTGGTTGCTCCCTGTATGGCCCTTGTGGTAAGCAGGTTAAGTAAGGCACTAAAGCCTTAACGTACTAGGAGACTAGATCCCTTGCTGGAATGAACTCCTCCTGTTCATACAAATATATGAGGTTATCTATCACCCTCATCTAGAAAACATCCTTGGATGATATGTGGTATGTGTGATCAGTAGCTGAGGTTATGATAGAAGTCATGGTGGAGGTGGGGTCGTGCAGGATTATCACATTAACATTTCTCTTACCCATACACCACAAGTGTTAGGTGGATAGTTTCCTATATCTAGGTCCTAAAAAGTAAGTGGATTCACCTATTTGTACATGTAAAAATAAAAAAATTCCCAATGACTCAGTGATGTACACTCTACTGAATCAGAGAAGGTTCTATGCTGATAATGTCATAGACCAGAAATGCCCAACATTTACAAACCAATTTTTTGTCAAGTTCCAGGTTGGTTCCACCATTTTTTTGGTGTGAACTAGCACCGAAAAGTTGGATCCAATTAAATGATAATATATTAATTACTCTAATTCTACTATTACACATATTTAGGTGAGTAGTTTCACACTGGCCATACCATTTCTTTTTCTGGCACTTTGGATGGGGTACACCCACACGTTCGCACATTCGGTTGTGCATGCTAGCTATTTTTTTCCACGCATAACCAATTGCGAAAAGGGGGTGGATTTAATAACTCTGATTTTTGATGTCCACTCCTTGAGTGAAATTAGATTATTGGATGTTGGATCCTCCATCCATGGATTACTCCTTGGAACTCATTACCTAGTTTGGGTCTCCCTCATAGATTTCATTCATGTTCTTGGAACTCATTATTGATACCAAATTTCTGTACACACTAGTTAATAACCCTACTTTTTCTAGACATTCTGATTCTATTTTTATATGTAATAAACCTTATGATTGTAGAGTAGTCATGTTGGGCATCATTGACATTTTTGGATGTTGGGAGCATTGGTCACATGTATTCTTACTCTTAGTAGGGAATCTCATTGAGGCATATTATGTGAATAACCCAAGGTATCCCATATTATTGACAATGTAGTGATTCCTGATGAATAATACTTTAGATGTTTTCACCTTAGGCATCCTATATTTTTTATGAGATAACTGATGTCATAGGCATATATCTTCAAATGATTTCACCTCATGCATCCTATGTTTTTCATAAGGTAGCTAACACCGTAAGCACATATCTTCTAATACTTTCAACTAAGGCATCTAATGTTTTTAATGGGGTAACTAATGTTGTAGTAGAATATCTTATATGGATTTTAACTCAAGTATCCCATGTTTTTAGAGGGTATGTGTTTTGGGTAATGTCACAAGCTCTAGGTCTGATGGACATAAATAGGGAAATCTGGTTGAGATAGATGGGGGAATGAGTTTAACATCTAATTTATATGGGAATAAGATTAATGTCTTGTGGGGACATTATGGTCACATGTTTAACATCTTTCAGGGACATTGTGAGGGAATCGAATTCCTTGTGGAGGTAGATCTAGGATGGGTGTCCATAAGAGGGATGATTCCGCTCCACAATGGTTTACTAATGGATGGGAATGGACTATGTAGGATAACTAAGTATATAGATTAGAAAAATCATTATCACGGACTTATAATGGTTTATCATAAATCCCCTTGAGGTGGATCAGGGAGGTGCGATTAGAGTAGGGATGATTCCACACCTACAAATTTTATTGATCGATGGGAAAGCCTTGTGGATGCAAATGCAAGATATGGATCAGAACGCCCCCTGAGAGAGACCCATGATTTTTAATGAGGATTCCCCATGAGGAAGACTAGGGAGGTGTGTCCCAATGAGGGATGATTTCACACTTGAATGGTTTACCGATGGATGGGAATACCCCATAGAGGAAAATCCTAGAGATTGGTCCAAAATCCCATTAAGATGGACCCAATATGGTTGATCATGATTCCCCATGAGGAATATTAGGAATGAGTGTACCTAGAAGAGATGATGCCACAACTGAATGGTTTTTCAATGGATGGGAACACCCTATAGAGGTTAACCTATGAGATGGATCAAAACACCCCTTGAGATAGACCCATGATGGTTTATTAGGATTCTTTTTATGATGGACCAGAGATGTGTGTCCATAGGAGGGATAATTCCACACATAAAAGGTTTACTGATGGGTGGAAAAGACCCAAGGAGGCGAAACCAAGAGATTTATTAGAATTACCCTTGGGATGTACTCAAGATGGTTGATCAGGACTACCCTTTAGGTGGATAAGCGGTGTGTGACCATGGGAGGGATGATACCACACCTAAAAGGTTTACCAATGGATGGTAATGACATTTATAGGTGAACCAAGAAGATGGATCAAAACACCCCTTGAGATAAACTAAGGATGGGTAACTAGGAAACCCCTTGAGGTGGATCAAACAGGTGTGTCCCTATGAGGGAAACACTATGAGTTTACCATGGTGTGGATTCAACATCTGAATGGTGTGCTTTAACAATTTTTCTAATATGAGGATCAAAACCCATGTAGATCGATGCCAAAATTTTGGTCATGTGATAGGACCGATTCAAGTAGTTTAACATCTTGTGGTAAGGATTCTATTTTTTAGAAAGGTGAATCAATTAGAGTTGGTGTGGGGATTATGCATTGAGCTACCCTTCAGAAGATGAGTTCCTCTTATTGGAGTTGGAAATGGGCTTATGAATAAGCTACCTTCGGGACATGAAGTAGAATCGCTCTCCCAAATGAGGGGTATGATATTACTGGGGATGTGTCCCAAAGAACACTTTGGGTTTGTATGTTAGGTTTGGACATAGAAGAGGCTTATTAAGTATCCTAGTTAGTTGGTAATCAAAACACTGTCCTTCAGAATGTTTGGGGATTATAGTGGTAAGAGCCCCATTTGAGGTAGAGGGTGGATGACATGAATGAAACTAACCTCTAAGAACAAGTGTGTAATTCTCAGTGTGATAATAAAATGGGAGAATCATAATTTATGCTTGTGTCATCAAAGAAGTGTCAAAAAGGGGTGGTGTAGGGATTAGGCAAGGATTTCACACAAGGAGGATCACTTCCCACCTAAAGGTGGGTAGTGTAAGGACCATACCATTCCATTCATACATGGAGCGTCCCTCGTTTTTTCTGTAGGCTAAGACCATAGTTTTACATCTTGTTCTGAGGAAGTTCTCATTTAGTTTAATTTCATATGACTATGACATGGGTATAGGTATTTTTACATAATATGTCTCGGATGTCAATGGAATCACTCCATACCCTTCATTCTGATGGGGTTTATGTTACCAATACTCATGTGCCTCTGGGCAGGGCATTTATTTTTCACTAATAGTGTACAATTATGGGACGTGTGGATAGAAATAGGCATTAGTGTACCTATGTAGAAATTTAAAGGGTAGGTGTTAATATTTATCAACACTTAGAGAGGAGAAGGTGAAGAATGTAATGGGCGACACTTTTCACAAGGGTACATGAGGTGAAGTATTATCGGTCTTCGATTGGTGTGGTGGGCCTTGGAACTCAACCTTTATAAAGGGGTATCAGCAGAAGGGATGTTCCATAGAGAGGCCCAAGAGAGGGGTTTCATGATTCTTGGGTCCTTATAAAGAGGGGATTCATAATGATTAGGTGCCCACGAAGGCCTAGGGATTCTCAAAGTACTATGATTCATTAAATAAGGTGACCTTACCTCAGAGTGAAGGCTTGAATCAGAAAAGGAGTGCTTACAAAGGCTGAATGATTCATGAATATTCCAGTGTGCAATAGTGAATTATTCCTCTATGAAGGTTTTTGGCCTTCATTAAAGTAATATCCACATATGGTGGAGGATATTAAGAACTCAAAGGAAAGGGTTTTACAAATCCTACATAACTTGGGTGATCTATGTTGTTTTGGATTTCAATGATCATGTGGTTCAAGAATTTAGAGTAATTCAGAATTCAAAAGGCTGAGTAAGCATCCCCAACATATCAAAATGTGGGGGTGTTTATTGGAAACAGTTTTTTTTGAACTTTGAGTTATTTAATTAAATACATGTGGGATTCATTGTTGGATGTGGCTCCATCTGACTCGCGAAGACATCGTCATCATTTCTCATGATCAAGAAGTTCCTTGTGACTCATAATGACATTTCATGAAGAGTAACCATCACACCTTTGCATCTTAATTAATGGAGTTCCCATAGAGGGATATTTGTGAGCTCCCACCATCCATGAATGATTGTGGATTTATTAAACAGACACATCATAGGGATTTTTTCCAATTTGGATTTGATTTATTCCAAACCGGTCATGCCTTCCTCAACCATTACCATGGAATGCATATTTTTCTATCAATATTCTTCTTCTATAGTGGAAATTATTTTATATCCCATGTTATAATGGCATGAAAAGAGGTAATTTCTCCTTCATTGGAAACTATCTCTATTTCAAGTCACTAAAATACTCACCTATTCTATGATTTTTGGATCTCCACTATCCATAAGAATCAAGTAATGGAGGTAAAATATGAACAATTTCATAGTTTATATGATCCCAATAGTCCACATCAATTCAACCTCAGGCTATAGAACATCCATAATTGTATGTTCTATAACTCTTCCATGAGCTTACACTAGATTAGAGAATTTTGATAAATCTATCCTTAGTAATACCAATGGAATCCAAATTCTCTCCAGAACTACACCTTCCTGATAGTTTGGAATCCCTACGATTTTTATACTCCCAAAAATAACTTGATCTTATGGAATTATATTGAGACAAAAATTTTAATATACTTATTATTATTTATATATGATATCTCTCACCATGTTTTGATCCTTCCATGAGATCTTATCATTGAAGAGAATATCCCAACTTTTGATAACCTTCCATGGATCATTATCCCAGAGCCAAAGTCTATAGTTTTGTTTATCATAGCCAATAAATAAACTACTTAGAAATATTTTTTTTCAAGATTATCCATATCTATAACATTAAAAGGGATGTATGAAACCCTTCTAATAACATTCAAGTGAGTGAAATCAACCAATATTTCATTCTAGAGTTCCTTCATATTTTTCTACCCTAGTGGCATGTAAGGACTCTAATTCATGAGTTTTGTAGATTAGTTGATATATTCCATAAAAAAATAATTTAGGAAACCCAAATTTACCCTCATTATTTGAAAATTATCATTCAGTTTCTTATTCATCCATTTAGCCACACCATTTTATATAGTTTCTAAGGTATAGTATTCTCAAATAGATTTATTTCTTTTAGTAAAATATTTGGTTCCATATGCTTTTGTACTCACCTATGTTTTTATAAATTAATCATTTAAACTTCATACCAGTATCTTTTTCAACCATTAATCTTTTTTAATTATTTTTACATAGTAAAATTTCCCTCCATTGAATGAAGTAGAGTTAACCCACAAACATTTTTTTCCATGAGCTCTAGTTTTTCAGACTTTGGTGTCCTTCCATTTATAGTAAATCCAACCTCCCTCCATTTACCAAGAGTAAAACTATTATGGGTTTCATACTCTATGTGATAAAGATATTGTATTCCATTAGGCTCCAAGACTAAAATATTATTTTCACTTGTGATCCCAAGATATAATTGCCATAACTTTAGATTTCTATAAGTTGATATTCTAAAAACCATTTCTCCAAAAAAAATTCTTTTCATATTTAGTGTTTTGTATTTAACACATTCATTCACCCTTATGGTTCCTCATGTGGTCTTCCACACCCAATCCCCTAAAGTTGTATTGAAACATTCTTCATCAAGGTTACCTATTAATATTTTGTTCTTTGAGAAAACTAGTATGTGTCAAACGCCTTTCATTTCCATCAAGCCTCTATTTATTTTCCAAACGTTAAAATATCTATTTTTCTATGATCATAATAGATTCATCATTAAGAATATGAAACTCACTAATTTTTTTAGAAACATAGTTTTTCATGCATCATCTCTTAGGTGTAGAGTGGAACGAATCCCCCGAATCAATAATTTATAACTCTATATATTGTTGACAAATAATTCATCAAATTTGATGTTCATAGATCTTATGAATTCGTATCTTATAAAATAAACCTTCATTATTTGTAATCCTTCCTTAAGTACCCCTTTTTCTTGAAATTACAGAAAATGATGTTGGGACCAGTCAAATTTTCTAATCATTATTACATATTCCCACTGTCATTATTCAAACATTTATATAGAACAAAAACTCTTCTATATTCCACATTAAGCACAATTCTAAAAGCTTTCAGGGTTTCCCTAATATCTTCTTTAAAAATGAGATCACAGACATCATAAAATTCTTAATTATTTTTACCCTTATAATTAATAACTATGGTAATCATCACCTCCCATGTTTTTTGGAGTTATAAAATCAAATACAAGCCCATAAGAACCCAATGCACATCACTCCCACTGACTCCAATTGACTCTAAATTTTGTTAAATTAATTGAAATAATATTCCAATAACATTTCTTTTGAAATATTCATTCCATACATTCATAATAGAAACAATTTATTCATCATGGTTCACTTTTCATACATATCAGCTATAATTTTCATTTTTTCCATAGTGGTCTTCACGCCCAGAATATTGAAGGTAAAATTCCATGTCAAGATCACCTAAACAATGCCTAATTATATTTGGTGAGACTTTCTCATTCATCTTTATCCATCTATTTTAGTTTGATCCCCTTCAATTTAATCTCAGTATATTCTAGAATGGATAGTCTTCAATCTATATAAACTAGAATCTAAAATCTTACCCATTGGTATTTTTAATCCAAACCTCTCCTTATTCCAATTCCATTTCATCCAAATATAATTTCCATTGAACACATGGAATAAAGGTAAGAGGTTTCACTAGAAGTGTATGTTATCCAAACTAAGTACACTGGAACTTGTTGAAAAAAAGATCGAATCCCTCTTGTTTCTCTTGCACTCTGTGATATAAAAAGACCAAGAACCCCATCCATGTATTGAATCCACAAACCTGATATAGAAAAAACTTTCAATAATAGAAAAATCAAGTGAAACACACTCACATGCAATGAAAACACAAGAGATAACATGGGTATAGACTTAACTCATTCTATAGGGAAAACACTGTTTCTTTTATTAGAAACTAATGATGAATAAAAATCCATTTCAATTGAAAGTTCCCTAAACATCAGGACATTGACTATGTAAAAAAATGGTGAAAAATACCAAAGATAAACCTTTTATAAATGACAACACCCTACTATTTATATTTGAGCCATACTAATTGTCCAAGTTTCACCACCATCCCAAAAGTGTGCTCTACCTTATGCATCCTTGGAGATGAAAATTAAAAAAATGTTATCTGAACTAGCCACCAGTATATTTTGGTCAATATTGATTCCTTTTTATAACCACATCCTTATGAAATTTTAAATATTGAATCTGATACATTCCCTTTTTACTGATTTACACTACTAGTATCCTTCTAGTTATATATCCCATGATCCATAATATCTCCTTCAAAATGAAACATTATATAAGCAAGAAAATTTTCTCCAAAAAATCACGCCTAATATCTCCCACTATAACCTTCATTATTCTCAAATAATAAACTTTGTTAGTAGAAAATTCAGTGGGTGTATCTATTGATAGATAAGGGGGAAATAGTGTAGCTTTCCATATCCCAACATCAATAATAATAAATTTACCTTTAAATTTGAAATAAAAAGGGGTAACACTAGCTAATAGGGGTTCCCTGAAAATAATTAGAGTAAAACCCCCTAAACTAATGGATAAACAAATGGGGATACAATAGGCATATTTTTCAAAAAAAATATAGTTAAGCAGGATATGAGAAGAGTATTAGGGTAAAACAACATTGTTATCTTCCATTCCATTCAACTTCTTCCTATCTATGCCTCCTTCATTATATTTTCATTATCAACCTAAGGACAAGTGGACTTGAAAAAAAATTACAAATTAAAATTTGATATTGGATTTAGAATGCATAGGTTTAAATAATCAATCAACTCCACCCACAAGTCAGCCAAATTTGTTTACTAAAAACTGAGGGAATGACTATCTTTATAAAAATTCATACAAACATCTAATGCTTTATATAAATAATAACATCATAGACCTATGAAAAGAACCCTATTTGATTATAGATGGTTTAAAAAAATAACCTAATTCTAAAATAGAAGAAAAATACCAATATAATGAAGCCACATGGTCGCTATTTTCTATCCATCTAGTTATATAAATACATTATCTATCCAAATAGGTTGAAATAAATATTATACTGGGGGATAGATTTTAGTGAACAATCATGGATAAAATTATCTTTCAAAAGTAGATGCACACTAAAATAAAATATTTTCAAAATAACAACTACCATGGGGGAAAATCCTAAGATAAATTGATATATTTTCTAAAAATATCAATAGAAAAAATTATCAAATCTAGATTTAGTATCCAACCACCAAGAATACAGGTAGGATAAAACATGAAATTTGAAAGGAGTTAAGGAAAGGGCTGGTGAATTATTTATGAACAATGATGCATTTTAAGAGAGAAATAGGAAATGGATGTATCAAATGGATATCTAATAATATAATGAGAAAGGTAAGATAATTTCTGTGTAGATCTGAACTTATGTTTGATTGACATACTTCAGACATGGTAGAAACTGTTGTTGTTACCTTTTTAGCCACCTCAGTAGTCACCTCTCTTTCCCCGCACAATTCCCTCCCCCCTATAAGAAGAGAAATGAGGGTTAAACCCATACCTCATGGGTACCAATTTAATTATCTAAATTTTACTATTCATAACGTCTTCAATTCTAAATGACAGTAATCACACATTGAACAACATTCTAGTGATCTATAATGTGGGGAAAAAATTATGCATGGGTAGAAATAACAAATATAAGAGTTTCATGAGATAATATTTTTAATAAAATTAATTCAAAAAAGAAGAAAATGTAAAAAAATGTTTTATAAAAGGATTGTCGTAAACTAATTTACCCCCAAAAAATAAATAGTCATTAGTTATATAAAGGTAAATAACGAATTTCATGTTTCAGTTGACATAGATAGTTGGAATTGTATTGTATATAAAAGGAAGGTAATTATTTAGGAGGACATTTTTGTAACATACAATACAATTTGTATTCTTTTAACTTTATATTAAGTCTTTAAATGATGTATTTTTGAATATTTTGTTCAAACTTGAGGATTTTAGAATGGATTTTGTATGTAAATTTACTATGAAGGAACATAGATATTTCTAAGTAATACTATCTACTATGTACATGATAGATTCCAATGGGAACATCATATCACAAGAGACATGGAATTATTTCATTTCCTGATGTGATGTAAAGTGTATTTAGGTAAATTGTAAGAAATGTTAATTTTTTTACAGGAAATTTCTTGAGTATTCATTTTCATAGATATTACTTTATAAAAAAGGATTATATATAACAAGAAATGTTAAAAAAAACCCTCCAAACTCATAATGCGATCCAAGGATGAGGCATTTTTTCACTTGACACCCAATTGATACATACTATAAATTTATAACACTACTGGAATTATACCCATTACCAATGGTTCTGAAGCAATCGTAAAGGCCTGGAAACCGTTGGTATATTATATACCAGCAGTTCTCCAAACTAAGGCCAAGTAAGCTGTGGGTAAAGGCTTATACCAATGGTTCTGTGTAAACCGTTGGTATATGATTTAAAGTAAGAGATATACCAAGGGTTTCACAAACCGTTTCTATTTGTTACCCTTATACCAACGATTCGAAACCATTGGTATATAGTGTACAATATACATCCAGAGCATATACCAACGGTTTTTAAAACCATTGGTAGAAGTTTATACCAACAGTTATAACAAAACTGTTGGTATAATATACATCAAAAGGCTATAACAATGGTTTTGAAAACTATTGGTATACATATGTTGCAGCTCTATAGCAGCTAGCAGCCCCCTCCAACTTGCAACTCTCCATGACCTGCAAGAACACATACACAACCAGAATCAAAAAGCCTACATGGGATATTTAAAATTCATCCAGAATTCATAAATTTAGACATTTAAAATTCATTCCCCAATCAAACCACAACATAAGAGAAAAATCCAGAATCCAATACATCCATAATCCAATACATCCAGAATTGAAATGCAATAACACCCATAACACCAATACAAAAGTAAATTCCAATACATCCAGAATCAAATACACATAACAGTATTCAGAATTTAGAATTCATTACCAATACATCCAGAATCCAATACATCCAGAATTTAGAAATTTAGAATTGAAACGCAATAACACCCATAACGGTATTCAAAATTTATAATTCACTCTTTACTCAAACCACAACACCAATACACGTAAGAGAAAAATCCTACATGTTATAGTAAGTACATGGGATGTTTACTCATGGTCTTGGGTTTAATATCTTAAAACCAATAGAAAAACTTGTGTGTAGTGGACAAGGATCATCATACCCATAATATAGACAATGGTAGTGGTCATGTTCTTAGACCTAAGATGAGTTATAAGAAAAACATCAGATGTCTATATTCCTCTAATGACTATGTATCGATGTATAAATTGTTACTGATGTGTTAGTGGGAAACATTTTCCAATCTCGACATATGAGATGGGTTACAAGAATAGCCTACAAATTTTTCATAGACTTTTCATTTGGAATTAGGGGGTATGTGGCTAATTTTAATTTGGTCTCCTAGGTGTGATGTGATATGAATCCACATTTTGGGTAGCGGGTATGAATATTCAATTATTTATTTGGTATTGGGTTCCCAAAGGGACTTTGGTTTAGTCCTAGAACCCACTGTTTGAGGATAGGATTGGCGTATAAAATTTCATGTGTTTTAGAATAGGGGTAGGAGTTCCTCACATGAGAAGTGGATTGAGTGATGCTGGACCATGGATCCTTTTGGTAATGTATAAACATAATATGAATATGTTTGGTCAATTTTCTGTATGCAAGTTGTTCTTTTCACTTAAAATCTTGTCCATTTCAAATAAAAGTGAAACAATTTGAGTGGTACCGGCCACACCATTCCTCGGATTGAGGCGGGGTTGACTCGTACATGTCACAAATGAACCATGTATAATTTTCCTAAAGTATAAACTGAATCTGAATGCGTTTGGTCTATTTTTCATATGCTAGTTATTGTTTTCACATAAAAATGTTGTCCATTTCACATAAAAGTGAGACACTTTGAGTGTTACCAGCCACACCATCCCTCATATTGAGATGGGGTTGACTCGTACATGTCACAAATGACCCATGGATCCTTTTTCTAAAGTATCAACACAATCAGAATACATTTTGTCATTTTTCCGAATGTCTATTGTTTTTACTTAAAACAGAGTCCATTTTAAACAAAATAGAGAAGCCTTGAGGGATACAGACCACACTGTGCCTTGGATTGAGTCAGGGTTGACTCATACATGTCAATAATGACCCATGGATCGTTTTTCTGAAGTATCAATACAATCAGAAATCATTTGGTCAGTTTTCCGTATGCAAGTTGTTGTTTTCAATTAAAATCCTGTCCATTTCTAATAAAAGTGAGATAGTTTGAGTGGTACCGGACACACCATGCCTCAGATTGAGGCAAAGTTGACTCTTACACATCAAAAATGACACATGGATTGTTTTTAGAAAGTATCAACAGAATCCTAATTTTTTTGGTTAGTTTTATGTTAGAAAGTTGTTATTTTCACTTAAAATGTCATCCATTTCAAATAAAATTGAGACAATTTGAGTGGTAACAGCCACATTGTCCCTCATATTGAGAGGGGGTTGACTCGTACACATCACTAATAATCCATGGATCCTTTTTATAAAGTATCAACACAATTAGAATACGTTTGGTATGTTTTCTGAATGTCTGTTTTTTTTACTTAAAATAGTGTCAATTTTAAACAAAAGAGAGACACTTTGAGTGATACCGGCCACACTGTGCCTCGGATTGAGGCGGGGTTGACTAGTACACATCACAAATGACCCATGGATCATTTTCCTGAAGTATCAATATAATCAGAAAGTGTTAGGTTGGTTTTCCGTATGCAAGTTGTTTTTTTCACTTAAAATCTTGTCCATTTCAAATAAAAGTGAGTCAGTTTGAGTGGTACCAGCCACACAATGCCCCGGATTGAGGTGGGTTGACTCTTACACATCACAAATGACTCATGGATTGTTTTTATAAAGTATCAATAGAATCAAAATGTGTGTTGTTGGTTTTCTATATGCAAGTTATTGTTTTCACTTAAAATCTTGTCCATTTCAAATAAATGTGAGACAATTTGAGTGGTACCGGCCACACCGTGCCTCATATTGAGGTGAGGTTGACTTTTACATGTCAAAAATGACCCATGGATCGTTTTACTAATGTATCAATAGAATCTGTATTCATTTGGTTGGTTTCATGTATGCCAGTGGTTGTTTTCACTTAAAATGTTTTCCAATTCAAATAAAACTGAGACACTTTGAGTGATACCGGCCACACCATTCCCTATATTGAGGTGATTTTGACTCATACATTTCAAAAATTACACATGGATCATTTTCCTGATGTATCAATACAATCAAAAAGTGTTTGGTCAGTTTTCCATATGCAAGTTGTTGTTTTCACTTAAAATCTGGTCGATTTCAAATAAAAGTGAGACAGTTTGAGTGGTACCGGTCACACCGTGCCTTGGATTGAGGTGGCGTTGACTCTTACATGTTCCAAATAACCCATTGTTTTTAGTCATAAAGTATTAATAGAATACAAATGCATTTGGTTAGTTTTCTGTATGTAAGTTGTTGATTTCACATAAAATGTTGTCCATTTCAAATAAAAGTGAGACACTTTGAGTGTTAATGGCTACACCATCCCTCATATTGAGTAAAGGTTGACTCGTACATGTCATAAATGACCCATGGATCCTTGTGCTAAAGTATCAACACAATCATAATACGTTTGGTCCGTTTTCTGACTGTCTATTGTTTTTACATAAAACAATTTCCATTTTAATCAAAAGAGAGAGACTTTGAGTGATACCGACCACACCATGCCTCAGATTGATGTGGGGTTGAGTCATACACAACACAAATGACCCATGGATCATTTTCCTAAAGTATCAATATAATCAGAAGGCATTTGTCAGTTTTACAAATGTCTGTTGTTTTTACATAAAATACTCTCCTTGCTACCTCTTTTCGATTAGGGTTTTCACTCTTCTCTCATCTTCTTCTGAATCTCTAAAACCCTCTTTTCTATTGGGATTTAGATTGAATCTTGAAGAGAGCTTATATTGGGATCTGAGATGCCAAATTAAGAGTGAGATTGTCTCTGGAATCAAGGTAGGTGGTCAGTTCTTGGTACTGAAGTAATTGTAAGGGAATTTTAATTAGATTGGGATTTAGGGTGAATCTTGAAGTGAGCTTAGATTGGGCTCAGTGACCTTATGATGTAGTGATTTGTGTGATGATGTTGGTGATACACAATTGTGTGAGGTACCAAGTGAAGGATGATGATATATGTGGAAGGGTTATGCATGGTAGGAGGTGGGTGGGTGGGGGGTTGTTCAGGGTCCATGAAGGAGGGGGTTGTCCGGGGTTCAGGAAGGAGGGTGGGGGGCTATCCAAGGGGTTGTCCATAGTCCAGGGAGGAGGTTGGGGGGTTGTTCGGGGGGTTTTTGGGGTGGAGGGGGTGCCATCCGGGGGGCTGTCTGGGGTCCAGGGAGGAGGGTGGGGGTTGTCTAGGGGGGCTATTCGGGGGGTTTTTCGGGGACCATGGAGGAGGAGGGGGATTCCCGGGGTCCAGGAAGGTCGGGGGGCTGTCCGAGAGACTATCTAGGGGCTGTTCGGGGTCCAGGAAGGATGGTGGGGGCTGTCCTAAGTTCATGGGATGGTATTTACATATTTTCTGAGCAACTTCATTCAAGGTTAAAAAAATAATTTCATTATATCAACTTCTAATCAGACCACCAATTTTCTAAATTCCACTAAAAAATTTTAATTTCATTAAAATAGGGGGATTTCATAGAAAATCATCAAATAAAGTTTTATTATTTATAGATAAAAAAATAAAGATAATGTGACCCACCTAATCACACATATATTCATCCACAATAAATCAATAAACATCAAAGGTCAGTAATATCAGTAAAAAATGTAGCGGATCAATCTGTCCCTCATCACCATCACTATCATAACCATCATCTTCACCCTCACCCTCGTCCTTGTCATTCTCTCCATCATCATCCCTACCCTCCTCCCCGCCCTTCTACTCAGCCTCATCCTCCTCATCGCCCTCCTCCTCCACCTCGACCTCCTCCTTTCCATCATCTCAACCACCACTAGAACTGCCACATGGTGCACTATATATAGAATGCATCGATGAAATATATTCCTCACAAGTAATGATAACCTCTGGTGGAAGTGTTGGACGTAAAGCTTCCATCAGTTTCATAAATGTAGTGTTTTCCATAACAGAATGTGCTCCCATCACTCTGGCCCTTTTTTCAGCCTATTCTGCCTATTCCTTAACCTTCTACAACTTGGTGGCACTACAACTCATACCTGAGGAGGGCCAATACCTCATCGCAACTATACTCTTCCTAGGCCAACAGCGTACTCTACCGGGTTTCTCATCTCCCAACACCTGATGTAAGTGATCATTTGGCCCAAAATTGTCAGCTTCTTGGGAATCAAGGGCCTCTAAAGCAGCCTGTTACAAATATAAATAGATTATTAATTTACAAAATAGAGATTAAAATTTTAAATCTACAATGTAAAACATACAATCTGCTGTTGAGTCGGTTCATAAACTGCACTTCCATCTTTCTTCTTTCTACTCAATAAAAATAGTTTTTCTCAAGGCACACATCCTTCTATATTCAATTTATGCCTATAAAATGACATTGAATATAGGAAACCATAATTAAAAATAGGATACCAAAAAAATAGTAATTTCATAACTAAAATTATATTACAACTTTAGCAATCGAATACATTACAGAGGAAGCAACAAACAGTGCAAGTTGTGAAGAAAGATTATAAAATGTCATACCAGCTATCTCTCATGATCCGGCATCGTAGTACATCCCAATGTGTGAACGTATTTCATATAATTAATGTTTTTTTATTTCCTCCAGATGCATCCTAAATAAAATTCAATAATTAGTATTAATGAAAAACATGAAAATGTTCATTTAAATACTTATTATTTGACTAATACGATAAATTAGATAGTTTACCAATTAGTAATCATCTATCAGTACTCTTCTAATGGAAAATAATCCACAATAGGGACCACCTCTAACTCTGTGCCCACTCTATCATGCCATCCAATGTACAAACTCATGCTTATAAGATCTCCAAATCTCGCCTAAATCCTTTAGCCATGCAGGTCGTTCTCCCTCACCATCGGGGAAATTAAACTGCAACTAAAACTTAAATATTAATTCATATAAATAAAAAAATTAATATATTTCATTAAATAAAACATATTTTTTACCCATATCTCTACCCAGGATCTATCCTTGACTTCATTTGGTAGCTATCTCCATGAGAGTGGGATGACAGGAATGATGTCGAAGTATTTGGCAAGCATCACATAAAAATTCAAACATTACTGGCCTGATTTTTCAATCATCTGACTATCTTCATTGTAGTCCACCATCAACTGTGTATGATGATTCCACACTGAATGCATGCGTGTACACCCTCTCCCCCACATCCTATCAGTAGATGTATCTGTTATGAAAGAAAAACAAATATTTTATCAATACATATTATAATGAAAATAAATAATGGTGTAACAATTTGTTAAGGTTGTAGAAGTATATATATGGTAGTCTGATCATTGAGCACCGCTGCATTGGTAGAAACTAAAGGAACACCCTGTACAAATGGAGTGGGTCTCAATTTATGCTCCACAAGGACAGACTCTAGCAGAGTAGTAGTCAAAGAAGATGGAATATAAAATCCCAGAGATAAGGAAGAAGAATTAAAAGAAGATGACAAGGATGGCTAGCCTGATGCCGGATGGGGAGTGGTAATCATCATCAGATATGGTACAGACGGGTGAGGAGGCTTAGATGTAAAGGGTGGTGAAAACATGGGAGGTCTAAATATCTTGTGTGTCCATAATGGCACACCGGGATAAGAATGTGGGATTGTTGGTATGTTAGTGGGTGGGTTAGGGTCTATTATGGTATTCCAACCAGATCGTCTAGCTCTCATACCATGCCCCCTCATACGAACACCCCAAGTATGGGGACATCTACTAGGCTGCTCATTAAATAAATGTCACCTAATAGATGGATCCTTAAAAAATGTTAAAAAAATTAATCAGAGGATATTTTATATTATTTAAATAAATATATTTGAATTAAAGTACTCACTGCAGGAACTAGTGGTGGAATGCCTAGCTCAACCATGCGACGACTGTTGTCTCTAATATGCTTTCGTCTCCTCTCTTCAATTGGTTTCATTTTCCTACATTTGAAAACAAATTTGTAAGTAAATAGAAAAGGATAACTAATGTTCAACCCAAAAAACAAAATAAATGAGAGGGAAAATAATAATTTTTAGTATGATGATTATTTACTAAATGTCATTAGTCTATTAAAATCATTTAACATTGATTCTACCAGATTCATAAGTGCTGAGATAGTTGTCAAAATTATGGAAAATTTTAATTTCTTTAGCTCAGGTAGATGATGCAGGTTTCAATACATTTTTTGTAGAAGAATACAAACCATCATGTTCATTACCTGTTAAAATGTTAAAGAGAGGTCTTAGAGTCATAAAACTTTTATGCAAATCACACTTGAAGCATTGAAATATTCCCCAAGTTATAATTATTGGTTTCATAGGTTTAAATACAATTCAATTCCAAATTACAAAATGCAATTCATATAAAAATTCCAACCAATAAACATTCAACATGAACATAACGGTCAAATCCGACACAACATATTTGTAATCAATTTGAATAGTACCAACCATAACAACCTAACTCAAGGTAAACCAAAATAATTGAGAACATGAATGGATGATTGTATATATTTCCCACCACAACATCAGGTTCACAGTCAACTCGGACAATTGATCAATTTGAATCATCAAATGAAATAAATGGATTGGTTCCAATGGAAATAGGAAAGGTGTCAATTCCATCATCACCATCATCAAAAATATGTCTTAGAATTATTTCCACTATGAAACCAAATTCAGGTCGAAGTTGGTCTTTGACATAAAAAACATGTTTAGACATTGATTCAAATACATATGGTTCTTCAGTAGCAAGAGTATGAGTCATATTAATTACTCAAAATCCACAATCATTAATAAATGTTCCATTTCTCATCATCGAATCAAACCAATGGCATTTTATCATCATGACTCATCCATGAGAGTAATAATCCAATATTTTTATTTTTTAATGACTCCATAATAACCCACATTTTCAAATCTTAGTCTATTATCTAATGCACTGGCATAACAATCTGTTGTGGTAGTAACTATAACACCATCATGTTGTGTTCTCATGTTTTTTTCTTATTCAATGACAATAATTTTGTACCCATTGATAACAATTTATTTACAGTCATGAACCACGATATTAGGAACAAAAGACAAAGCTCTTATTTCCGCAGAGACAGAGTCAGCAGGGAAACACAATACCTTAAATATAAATGAATATTAAATTTAATTAAATATTGATTTAATTATTTTAAATATTAATATATTTACCTTCAATTTTAACCAAGTAGATTACACTTTTCTATGAAAAGACTCCATCCTTCTCAAAGATAAAGAATGATGCTTTCTATTTATAATTGTTTTACGTTCCCTATAGATAAAAAATATGAATATATTAATATATATATATATGTAAGATATATATATTCAATTTAGTTACCTGGTGTAGTCATCGAACAAATCATAGTTGAAGAAAACTGTGTGATGTTCTATCTCCTGCTCTTTAAATATTAATGTATTCAATGTATATGATCCAGGAATTCCTCTTCTTTGAGGAAGTGATTGAAAACTGGGTTCAATTTTCTCATACTGTTCTTCTTCATTTTTCATTGGTTTATTCATTCTTGTAGTAATATCAGACAAATACATTGATCATAAATCCATACATTATTGAGCCATGTAAGTGTTCACGATAGAACCATTGGGATGATTCATGTTTCAGACATAATACTTTAATGTGTACATATTTCTTTCAGTTGGATACATCCAATGAAAGGAAACAGGTCCTCTAAGAAGTATTTCAGTGGGAATATGGACAGTCAGATGCAGCATGCATGTGAAAAATGATGGAGGAAATATTTTCTCCAAATCACACAAAATTAATGGGGGAATCGGTCAGCTTTTTTTGTAAAACATACTTGGAAAACTTCTTAACAAAAAGATATCTAAAAAAATGGAACAACCCTATAACATTCACCCTTACATTATTGGACAAAAGATGACGAAATGATATTGGAATCAACTCATGAAAAAGAATATGATAATCACAAATCTTCAATGATTTTAGCTTCAACTCTCTTTTGTTGACCCGTTTAGATATCTTGCCTTAATAGCCATCAGGAACTCTAATAGTCTCTAATACTTCCAAATATTGTTTTTTCCCATAGGTGTCATCTCATAAGAAGCACATGAAACTTTCCATTTATTTTCACTGATACACACAGGATGCAATTCTAGTCTGATTCCCCAATCCACCAAGTCATGTCGAGACCATAAATCATATTTTTTCTTTCCCTTAACATTTATAAGTATTGAAATCCACATTTCACATATATTCTTTTCAATGTGAATTATGTCTATACAATGACCTAAAAAATTGTTTGACCAATAAGGAAAATAAAAAATATATTCATATTCCTCCAATTGTAACAAGTTTCATTGGAAACATTCTATCTCTTTCCAGATTTCAGTTGACCCTTCCTGAATGAAAAACTAAAATCTTTCAATTCATTAAGCACACCAGTTCCAAACCTACACTGGCGTGGATAATTGATCTCTATGGTATTATCAAATCTTCAATGATTATTTCTATATAGATGGTCCTTCGTGCATCGTATGTGCACACACACACATCCCAAATAATTTTCAACTCTATTATTAAAGGTTGCATGTATACATCAATATCAATGCCAGGATTAGAAGGTCTAGATATGAGTATACTCATGAAAGTGAAAGGTTTTTTCATACACAACCAGGGGGGAGATAATAAACGTTTATAAAAACTGGAAATGTGTTGTGCAAAGTAAGCATCTGCCCAAACGGATTAAAATCGTTACATGAAAGACCCAGCCTCACATTAGGCACATCAGATGAAAAATCAAGATATCGAGCATCAAATATCTACCATGAAAATAAATCTGTAGGGTGAACCAACTCATCATTAGTCTTCCTTCTCTCAGCATCATTCCATCTCATTTTTATTGACATTTCATCAGATGTAATTAAAAATATTATAGAGTCCGGGGATCAATAGAAGGTGCCACATTACTTTTTGTGGCACGTGGGATGGTGTTCCATCAGATTTTGACTTCTAGTAGGATGTTCCACAATTTATACAATTATTTAGTTCAGAGGTTTCCTCCCATAAAAAACTACAATCTTTCAGGTTAGCATGAATTTTGTTTCTCAAAATGCAAGTTCCTCAACTAACTTCTAGGAAATATAGTGGTTTGAGAGAATATCTGCATCATCTAGAAGTAAATCCTTTGAGAAGGTAAGCATGTAATCGATTGCTGTATTAGAAATCCCATACATAGTTTTCCCATGAAACAATCAGATTAAAAATTCAAACTTTTTAATTTTATCACATTGTCGATATACTAGATTCACGGCATACTCATTCAATTTTTCCCCCTGACAACATCGTCATTTTTATTAGATGCATCATGTGTTCTCATATAGAAGTCTTATTGGGGCGAAATCCTTTCTTTTTCATGATGAGGAATAAACGGAAACCGGCCACACAAAAAATTATCCACTCTAGTCCTCTCATTTAGATCATCAAAAATTTGAGATTTTATTTTATCTCCATTGTGATACCACACATAGTAGTTTGCCTGAATAACATATTTAGTTATTTGGTAGTTGACTTATTTACGTCTCAACCAAGCTCTGCAAACACAAATGAAACATGGGCCGTCTATGCAACCACTATCTGAAGCATTGTGAAATGAAAAATCTAAAAATATCTCCAAATTGTATTGAAAGTTTCTTGAGATCTGATCAGTTTCATACATCCAACATCTATCCATTCTGTAAAAAAAATTACTGCTATAAGTCATTTCATCAAAAGAAATTTAAAAATATTGAAGTTTCATGGAAAATATATTTATGTAAATGAGAATTGTTAACTTTATATGAAACCATAACTGACACACTACTCTATATGAGAATCATAATATAAAAGCCAAAAAAATACTATATTTATAACAAAATATCTTTGAATAACTATGAATGAGTGTGCAAGACAATATACACTTGTGGATGAGAATTATTCAGAAGTTGACTAAATTTTAGATCGAAGAAATTTTATATTTTAGTAGATAATTTGAGTATTCACATACATTTCCCAAGGGGGTGGGAGTTTCAGTGGGGGTACGGGGTGTCCAGGGGGGTGGCGGGGCCATCCAGGGGGGTTAGAGGTGTCCAGGGGATGGGGGGATGTATAGTGGGGTTGGGGTGTCTAGGTGGCGGGTTGTCCATGGGGGTGGTTGGGCTGTCTTGGGGGTAGGGGGTGTCCAGGGGGTGGGAGAGATTTCCAAGGGGGTGAGCGGGGTGTACAAGGGGTGGGTGGGGCTATCCATGGGTTACAGGGTGTCTAGGGGGGTGTATGGGCTACCCATGGGGGTGGCAGGGTTATCTAGAGGGGGTATAGGGTGTCCAAGGGGGTGGGCGGGCTGTCCACGTGGGGGGGGGGGGGGGTATCCACGGGGGTGGTCGGGCTATCCATGGGGTTAGGGTGTCAAGTGGGTGGGGGTGTTCCAGGGGGTTGGGGAATCCAGGGGATGGGGGGTGTCTGGGGGGGGGGGTGGACGCGTGTCCGGGGGGTCTGTCCACAAGGGTGGGGGGCTGTCCATGGGGTGGGCGGGTTGTCCATGGGGGTGGTGGGGCAGTCCAAGGGGGTCGGGGGTGTCCAGGGTGTGGGGGGATTTCCAAGGGGTGAGGAGAGTTGTCTAGGGGTACGAGGTGTCTAGGGGGTGGGAGGGATGTCTAGGGGTGGGGGGGATTGCAGGGCTATCCAGGGGTGTACGAGGTGTCCAGGGGGTGGGAGGGCTCTTCAAGGGGGTTGGGGGTTGTCTACGGGGGGAGGGGTGTCTAGGGGTGGGTGGGGATGTCCAGAGGTACGGGGTGTCTAGGGGGTGGGTGGGTGTCCAGAGGGGTGGGGGCTATCTAGGGGGTACAGGGTCTCCAGGGGGTGGGAAAGCTGTCCACGGGGATGGCGAGGCTGTCTGGGGGGGTCAAGGGGTCCAAGGGGGGCTTTCTAGGAGTTGCGGGTTGTCCAGGGGGTATGAGGTGTCCAGGACAACCCACCCCCAACCCCTTGGACATCCCACACCCCCCACCTAGACAGCCCACCCCCCACTAAACAAAGAACATAAAACAAACCCTTTACCCCATAAACTAAACAAACCCCACTAAATAGACCATTTACGATGTATGAAGTGTATAACAAAAAAACATAAAACAAACAAAGGGTTTGGTACTCTAACCACAATAACTCTAATTTAACCGAAATCAAAACATCAAACATAAAATAAAAAGAGGAAGAACTTAAAAACTAAGACAACACTAAGTAATTTGAAGTGTAGAAATAAAAATTTGTTTCATTGAAGAAGGATCTTTGGGTGGAAGGTGTTTCATGGCCGAGAATACGTTGGGAGGAGGTCTGGATTAGGTCTGCAATCAGTCTTACTGGGATCTAGGGCGCTAGGTATTAGGGGTAAAAATTTCCAAATTAAATCACACCCCCTGGGTGGATAAATTTTAGGATTATATACTAATAGGTTGTTCATGGATCGTAAAGAGGTTTAATTTCATAAAGTATAGATAGAAACATTTATTTTTAAATTTGAGATTAATAATAAAGTACGTCAATGATACTATACAAATCATAAAGAACACAAAACAGTGATACTTTTAAGGGATAGTTTATAAACCAAGTTCTATATACTCACATACATATACCAATCATGTATTAGTCATTTATTCAATATCAAATAGTGTGAATCAAAAAAATTTACAAAATCACAAGAAATAGGGAATAATGACGTGATCTTTCTAGATAGTGAAATAAATGGAGAAATCGGGGGAAGAGGGCCTCTATGTCTGTATTTGGGAAGAGGTTTAAGGAGTCTAACCTGGATGGGGGAGTTGCAGCCAATCGGATGGAAGACCTCAGGTAAGGGTTCACCTATGCAGGGGCTTCTGGAAAATGGGGGAAATGAGTTATGTGTTTCTGTGTAATCGAGGGCGGGTTTACTGTATTTGGGGGGACCTTTCCCAATGGTTTTTAAAAACCGTTGGGAAAATCATGGCCTTTACCAACAGTTTGCAAAAACTATTGGAAAAGCGGTGAAAATGTTGTGGATTTCTTAATGGTTTCATCAAACTATTACGAAATCATTCACTAAACCAACCTTTACCAACAGTTTGAATAAACCATTGGTAAAGGACCCCTATACCAACGGTTCTGCAGAGCTGTTGGTATAAAAGCATTGGGAAAACCAAATATCCCAGTAGTGTAATAAAATATTTAATGCTCAAAATGATTAGTTTAATAGGGTTAAAATATAAATTACTTAATTACATCCCCCACCACCTTAATCTCGCATCATGTGGTTTTGAATGAGGCACATGTTAATAAGTAGGTACAACTTATAGGTAAAAACATTAACAATAATGGGATGAATGGGTAAATAATAAAGTGACATTTATTATTATTTTATATTTTAAAACCTAGTGAAATGTATTATGTTTTTATTTATCTAGTTTAAAGACTAAATTTTCCATTTTTGAGAGGTGAAAATGATTATTTTTAGTAGTTTTTCATCCTCCAAAGTAGTGTGGAAGGGATGGAATTGTGAGTTATGGAGTTAGATCGAGATAATGAAAAAAAAGGAAAATCATAAAACCTTGTTGAATAAGAATACAAGGAGTTAAGAAAATATTCAAACATAAAAAAATGTTATGTTAGAAAAAATTGAATTAATCATGAAATTTAATAAGATATTAACATAGAAACAATACTCGTTTAACTAACCACCACTACCAAAGAAGCACACCGTAGGTTTTGATGGTAATTTCCCCCATCAATAGTCAAACATACCATAGGTACTCATAATTTCATATTTTATTCAAATATTTATATTTAAAACATGTATTGATTGTTTGTCTCTTTAGAAATATTTCAATAATGGGTTACTTGTGACTTATATTTATTAGCACCCATGTAGAAAATAATGGCTAGAGGCATAGTGTAAAATATTGAAGATGATACCTTTTATAATACACTATTAATGGAAGATCATATGAGTGTAGAGATTCTAGTAAGTAATGATCCAAGATCTATGCCACCTATTACCATTGATTATGTTCAAATTTGAATTTCCAAACAAACTATTATAACATCTGTAGAAGGAACAATCAATCTTACTAATTCACATGATAAGAACATAGTATTTCATTTAAAACTTATATTAGACTCAATATCATTAATGATGAATAGAAAATTAAACTTATACATATTAATGTTTCCAGAAAGATGTCACACCACCAAGGGGGTTGAATTAGTGGTTATTTTTATAATTTTTCATTATTTTAACATTGAAATCTATTAACCTGTTAGAATCTGATCCAATCTTCCAATTTATTGACCTCTCCTGAATTTAGAAAAAATAAATATCATAGAAAAACAATATTTTTGCAAAGTTCATTCTCAAAGTGAGATACTCATTATAGTGAATGGTTAGCACCCCAATTATATATTCTTCACTACAATCACATGAATTTAAAACATATAATTCTTAAAAAAAATAGAATCATGTAATGATTTCCAGAGTCCCCCTAAAAAAACAGCTTCATAATCAGCTGGTAACTTCCACCTTCACGTGTCCAAAAAAAGATTCACATGATCTTTTCATAAACATTACATATGTGTTTTGTGTGACAAAGCACTTTCAATTGGTTCCTTCATGTGAAATATTTTTTCCATGGGTAATCTCTAAAAAATCCCTTCACAAAATATATAGGTGATTTAATGGATGTACTTTTTATTTGTATTTATAAATGACTCATGATGGATTATTTTAATTCATGTGCACAAATCATGTGAGTGATCTACATTCATGAGATCTCTGAAGAATTTTCAGCAACAGAACTCTTAGTTGAGCCTTGATTTATATAGTAATATCTCCTACAATTTTCATGATATTTTTAAGAATTATTAAACACCTTATGATATTAGAATTTATCATGTATTTTCAATCTCTAAAACTCTCATCCTCATCACAAAATGCTGAAGTGATCATCTTTTATATAAATAAAGAAATATTCCCCATTAAATAACACAAATATTTGGGTGATTATTCAGGAATTATTTAAAAATACATTCTTCAATAAATATGCACTTCCCATAGTGTAAACAATATACTTTAAAATATAAACTTCTACATAAAGATATTTAAGAAATCGACTACATTCTTTTCATTTCAATGCTCATACATATCAATCTGTTACATGAAAAAATTACATAGAAAAATGTCCATGGGGATTCCTTACATCATTCAACTATATAATATATTTGGGTACATAAATTTTTTTCCCATGTTTCTCTTTATTAAAAATAGCTATGTGCTTTGACTCATATATATTTAAAATCAGCTACGTGAAATCCTTACGTAAAAAAATGCCTATGTAATCTGATTTACAATTCAACTATGTAAACACTCACATCTCACAATTGGTTACATGGGTCAGTAAAATATATGGTTCCTTGTCAAAATGAATACATAGAGACGTTGTGTACATGATTTCATGTAGTTCACTTTAGAAAACTGATATGTAAATAAACATGTACATGAATTCTTACTTTCAATAGAAATATAGAAGACCTATTCTCCTGAAATTATTATCCTATATGTAAGTGTTACTATATTAATTTTAAATCTCGGCCTCACTGGTGCATCATGTATAGAATTATCACTAAAAAACCTATAGTCTAAGCTTTTGAAACTCATTCCTAACAGTCCATATGTGAATGAATCATAGAAATTACTTAAGTTATGATTTTCATCTATAAACTAATCTTTGAGTAATGATTGTCATCATGGGATAATAGTTCAACCATTTAATTCTCAAATTCAAATCTAGTGCATATATTCATACAAAAATATTATATTCTAATATTATTTTTTGGTCATCCTCATTTTTCTTCATGCAATTACATTTTTCCGGTCCTCTCTTAACGTGTTGTAATATTAATAAACATAAAATTTATCCTTCAGAACATGTATTTGACATTAAAATTTCATTTCAATCAATCATCACACTATAAAAATTGATAATTGTACAATAATTAAATTCAATTCCATTACATGAATCTGTAACAGTTTTCCAAGAATAACCACTTCATCTACCAAAACATATTGACTTGTTGAAAACAAATGAAACCTAAGATCAATGATCCCCCCTTATATTTTTTTATTAATATACTCAGATATAAATCTTGTCAATATGTGGTGTTAACTATCTACGCCATATTTTCAATAAAATGCAAAGGGAATGTGGGGTCTACTATGCTCAACTTTCTTCTCAAAATCACATTCTCCACCATTTGAAAATTATTTCTTGAAGAATTTTGAGAGTGTCATGATATCCCATTGTTCGATTTATAGAGATCCTTTAGCTAATAAATTTATAGTTTAAATGTTCTAACCCATTATAGAAAACAAGTGATATATAACCATGTATGTCTATGTTGACTATAAACTACCATGATTGTAAAATATTACTCAATAGTTCACAGATCTCCCTATAGGGATTAGATTTATCAATGAAATGATAAATCATACACACACATAAAAAAACACATCAAAAATGTTCAATTATATAATATATATTTTCCCATTTTTCTCATCCTCGTCTCCTAAAATCTCCCCCTCAAGGGATACACTCATTTTTATCATCATGGAACTTAATGAAATCCAAGTTGAAAAATGGTTCTCCTTAAATTACTTGAATAATATCTCATTAAAAATAAAATGATATGGAATAAGGAGAAAACTTTTATAAGCCTTCTTGTGATATGAGAAGGATGAATGTGAAGTTTCAACCCAATTTTCAAAAACCTTTCTATTGGCATAGCTGTGGTGAAATGGTCTAGAACATGATCTTTTATAGAAATGTATTATAAATTGATATCTTCAAATCCTACCTTTTCTTTGATAAAGTGATATCTTATATGAATATGATTGTATCTTGAATGTTTTACTAGGATTTTAGACAATCCTATAGCAGTTTCTTAATCACATTAAATTTTTAGTGGTTTCTCAGTTTCAATATTAAAATATTCTAACTTCACTTTCACCAAAATAATCTATGTACGTGAATATTTTTCTACTACATATTCTACCTCAGTCATGCTAAATGTAACTATATTTTATTTTTTTTATACCAACTAACAACCCTCGCCAATAGAAATAGTTCCTCCTAAAGTTGATCTTCTTTCTTTACAATCATCTTCCCCGTCTACATTAGTAAAACCCAATACATTCAAATATATAGTGTCTGTATATAATTCCATAATTTAAAAATTCATTAAGTTTTTTAGAACACTCTTAGAATTCAACAAGTGATAATACATAGGATTAATCTGAAATCAATCATAAAGAGTCACTATATAAGTTATATTTGGACTTGATATTGTTAAATAGAGAAAAATTCCAGTTATTCTTCTGAATTATTTCACTTTAACACTTCTTCCAACTTCATCTTGAAACAATTTGGTTCCAACTGAATTAGTAGTTGAAACTTATTTTTAATTTTCCATTCCAAACTTTTTCATCAATTACCAAGAAATATTTTATAGGTATTGAAATATGTAATTTATTTTTTTCACAATTTGAAATCCTAGAAAGTATGCCATCTGACCAAGCATGGACATCAAAAAAGTAACTTTTCATCTTCTCTGCAAAATCTTTACAAAAGAATTCATTCTCCCCTTCAAATATGATGCTATCTACATACGCAATGACTATGAGAGAACATTTGGACATCTCTCTCACATAAAGGTTACTGTCAACATTACCTTTTATAAATTTCTTATCCCTTGAAGAACCATCTAATTTGGGTTACTAGGATCAAGGGGTCTATTTAAAACCATATAAATATTTCTTTAATCTACATACCATGTTTCCATAATTTTATAAAACAAAAAAATCATGTTGTTTAATATAGACTTATTCTTTAAGGTCACAATTTGTAATTTCAGATTTTATATCCGTTTTATAAAGTTTATAATGTCTGCGTATGGTCACAACCATGAGCATTATAGTAGCTTCTAGTCTTTCCACTATTGAAATTTTTTCTTCAAAATCAATTCCTTCCATTTGATAATATTCTATAAACACCTACATAGTTTTTTTACTTGATAAATCACCTTTATCATTCATGTTATTTTTGAAAACCCACTTGGTTCCAATAACATTTTTATTTTTAGGTCTTTATATAAGATCCTATATGAAGTTCTTACCAATATGAGAAAGTTCCTAATTGATAGCAATTATACACTCCTCATGGTCAACTACTTATGCCACAGTACAATATTAAATTTGAGAAATAAGTGCAGTTTGTTTTTAAATCTCAATCTACTTCTAGTTTTAACTATATCCCATTGACTTCCAATGATATGTTTAGTTTCAACAAGTTTCTTCAATTTTTTGTACCATTTCTATTATTTCCAACAACCTCATCTTCATCACTAGTTTTTTTATAATAAATATTATAAATTTTTGAATCCTTCTCAATTACTTTATCATTCATAAGTTTAATTTTCATACCATTTTCTACAAAATCTTCTAAATCTGCATCAACAGAGATATATAATTTATTATTAATTCCAATAATTTTTTCATCACTATAGTCAACTAGCTAATGTATCCATTTTTCCAACATCTATAGCCACATCCATTTGATAGAAATTCTATGAAAATACATTCCTTGGTATTTTTTAAAACATTTCCCAGATTAATGTTCTTGATATTTATAATGAATGGACTTCCAAAAATTATGATGCATTTATTAGTTAGATTTTTCTTGTACCACATTTAATATGTTTATTTTTTTATTTTAACAGTATACACTTGCATTCTATTTCTGGAGAGAAGTTATATGTAAACTTCTTACCAACTCTACTAAAATTGTATTCCTTCTTTTAGCTACCCCTTTTTCTGTGGAGTATATGATGTTATATATTGATTCTTGGTTCAGTGCCTAGATATATAACTTTACAAATCATCGTAAATAAATTCATTATAATTGTATAATATCAGTATACTGATCTAGATACTCATCTCTTTCCTAGCTTTTCTTGTGAAAATTTTAAACATTTTAATTACCTTAGACTTGGGTTTAATAAACATCACATCAGTCAACTGAGTATAATTATTAAAAAATGTAATGAAATATAGATATCCTCTAGAAAAATTATTTGTCATTATACAACATAATATAGTATGAATATGTTCATGTGGTCTAGAAGATAAAATGTCCACAACTTTGTGTGATCCTTGAGTTTAATTTCATTTTTCAATAGGTTTAAAAAAATTCATCAATGAATATATTTATCTTAGTTAGATCCCGCACAATATTAGGCTTCAAAATATTATTTATATTATATTGAAAAATATGTTCATGAATTGTATTTCGTAATTCATTTTCTAATTTTCAACTCTCGTAACATGAATTAGAAGAATCACCAGTTCGAAATCGATTCCCATCAGTTCATTTACCATGAGTGATAATTATTCCTTTCATTGTACTTTTGATGATGCTTTAATCATTTTTAATAACATCTCATGTACCTCATCACAATGTTTTATGAAACATAGAAAATTTTTATTTATCCCTTCAATAAATAACAAATTATTATAATTTATATTTTAGGCTTCGATCTCAAATTTTCCATCTCCATTAATTTTTAGAGAAAAACAATTTCCAAAGGTTACTCCTCCACTTTCATGATTTATAATATTTGTCAGAATTTTTGTGTCACCAGTAATTTGTGATGAATATACACTATCGATAGTCCATGACTTGGTTCTTCTACTAGATTTACTATAAAAATTAGCGAAATTTGATTTTTCTCTAATCATTTTTAGAACACCCATTCCTTTCTCAACATTGGATGTTTTTTCGAGAAGATTACTCATGAACATTTTTGTAATATTTCTTTGCTGATCAAATCTTCTATATATTTATTCTAAATAAAAAATTTGTTTTATTCTTGAGGATATGTTGAATTCCTAGTAACTACTTTCTTACTTTAAAATTTTTTTCTTCTTTTTTCAATATAGATCCCCCTTGGTTCTTGAATCATAAATTGTAGGCACATGTTATATCATCATGAGGGTGATTTTTTCCTAATAACTACACAACACGAGCATTTTCCTCTGAATCTTGATCTTCCCAAATGACAATATACTTATATTGAATATTTTTTATATTTTCTTTCCATATATTGATATTGTATATGCTCTATAAGAACAAATATTCATTGGGAATCTCATTATTTATTTGAACTACTATAGGATTTGTTAATAGTATTCATTCTCCATACATGCCTAGAATTTATTTTTGGACCTTCACTATTAGAGATAACATATTTATTTTTAAATTAAAAGGGTGGTAAATTAACCTTCTTCTTTGAACAAATTTTTTCACCAAATTATGATAATTCTTCCTTGATATCAACAGTCTTTTTTAAATATTCTCTAATACTTTTCAATCTATTCATTGCTTCAAGACATTTATATGGAGTATTGGACTATTTTTCTTCTTTGAGAGGAATTTTTTCATCAGGTTCTTCAACTATATATTCCATTTCATCCACCTTTAGTATGTGTCTTTTTATTTCTACAATTTAGAGAATATATTTCTTTACACGTTATCTCTTTCCCTATGATATATTTTCTTTTCCTTTCATTATGATTCTTCTTCCTTATTGATATTTTTTTTCACAAGTCAAGCTTCTAATTCATTCTATATCATGTGCTCAAACCACATTATCTACCACATGATATTTTCAATGTTGGTACGTAGGGTTCATGTCAGGAATAAGTAGGTTATAGCTTCCTCTTCTATGTGTCTAGAAATGATTCATGTGATCTATTCGCTACCTTTTCACATGTTCTTAATGTTAAACAAGCAATGTCTTCTAGTTCTATCTCATGACACAAGTTATCTGTAGGTAACCTGTCAAAATTGCATTCACTTAACCGAGAGGTGATATACCATATGACCCTCTTATTTATATTTATAAATGTATCATGGGGGATTATTTTCCTTCATCTGAATGAATCACTTGAGTAATCTGTTTTCAAGATACTTTTCAATATTTCTTAACAACTAAACTCTCATTCAAGCCTCAATTTATATAGGTATCTATCGTATTATTTTCATGCCATTATGTAGACTTATTTAATACTCAATGATCATAGTGTATCTAAAATATTTTGAATCTTTTGAAATCTTATTCTCATCACATGATACTTAGAAGATCATCTTTTAAATACATTTAATGATCTAAACTTTTAAATATCATGAAGACTCTGGTATTTATTCACACATTATTTAAAATCCCATTACTCTTGTATATCCACACTTCACGCATCATAAAAAATTAAATAAAAATTATAAATGGCTAGGTGAAAATCCTTAGAAAATAAAATACATACTTTTCATCTAAAAACGTATGTGTAGAAATAGAATACGTGTAACCATTACATTGAAAAACAGCTATAGGGATTCCTTACAACATTTGGCTATGTGAGATATTTTGGTTTGTAAAACATTATTCAATGTCACTCCTTACTGAATAAAACTACATATATGTGAGTGAATCAGGTATGTGGCACACTTCATAAAATAGATACATAGAAGAAATCATACATAGATTCTTACATTAATCAGAAATTTAGAAAACACATTCCCATCAAATAATTTTCTTTTATACATGTATAACAATATATATTTGATATATCAACCTCGCCTGTTCATTAAATTCATCATTATTAGTGAAAAAACTCCCGGTTGAAGCTATTGAATTTCATTCACAGAAGTCTATGCATGCATGAATCTCTGATATTCCTTGGTGCATGATTCTAATCCATAGATTCATCTTTGATAAATATTTTAACCATGGGATAATTGTTCAACCAAGAAATTATCAAATGATAATAGAATAAAAATATTCATATAAAAATGTTATGTTCTAATATTATTTTATAGACATCCTTAAATTATATTATAAAATTACATTTTTCATGGCCTCCTTTAACTTTTTGTCAACATTGGGAAAAACAAAAAAGCTCATTCTTCACATGTCATTGACATTAAAATATCATTTCTATCTATTATCACACTATAAGATACTATATTTTTAAATACGTGATATCCAATTCCAATACATGAATTCATAATAAGTTTCCAAGCACCACCACATCATAAAATAACACAAATTAACTAATTGAAAACAAAAGAAATATAAGATCAACATTTGTAATAAAAAATGAAAATAGAAAAAAAATTCAAGGATGCCAAAGGGATTGGAGGCTGTAACACCAAAAGAGTTTTTGGAATATTCATTCAAATTAATTTAATATTTTCAATATTCAGTATTTCATGAAACACTAAATATAGCTTGTGTTTTCTTAAATCACATAGTTTGGATTGTGTTTCACGGAACACTAAGTTAATATTTCATGACATAAAACACATGGATTATATTTTGGTCAATTGAACACAATGTTTTTCATGTATTAGACATGATTCCGAGTTACTTTCATATCTTGCATGGTTTTCTATCATAAAAGATTTCCAGATTTAAGATATCATCCCTTGTGGTTAACAAAACCTCCTCAACTAGAGTAGTGGACATATCAACATCCACAAGGATTCTTGCATAGTGGCTGAAGGTTGGGTTATCTGTTTGCTTGCTAAGTCAATGGGGTTACCAACAGAGGAGGCAATGTCCCATAGAATTTGGGGATGCCATTACAAACTACAATATATTATTAATATTGTTATTAAAATATAATTATAGTTGTCACCTAGCCGTTAGAATAAAATTTATGAGTATGATTAAAGAAAGTGTGAAAATATTACTTAGACATGTATATAAAATGAGTCCTTTAGTGATAAATTAGTCAGAAATTAATGTAATAACTGTTTGAAAATTATGAATTTCATTTATTAATAAAATTAACTCTCAATGAACAAACATCATTCTATCTCAATAAATTAAGAAAACCAATTTTGATGAATGTTTTTAATAAATTTATATATCCAATATTCAAACAATTTTTTTACACTCATCCAACATATTTGATATGTTTAATATAACAATAAATCCAATTATATGAATAAAAATATGTTTTTTCAATAAATGTTTTTTTATCACCTTTTAATAGAGAAACCATTTTAAATAATATTTTTTAAGCATTTATGATATTTATTTGAAAAAATAAAATTCCTTTTTTAAAGGAAAATTATAAAATTTACTTTTCATTATTTTTTTTCATTTTTTTGAGAAGTTTCATTTTTTTAATTAATAGTGAAAAACACATAATTTTAATTAAAAACTACTTTTTCATCTAATTTATTTATATAGTTAAATTATATTTCATACCAGTTTTAATGTATATTTTAATAAATTTTATATTAATTAATCCAATTTAGGATATTGGAATCAATTACACATGGAAATTGGGTAAAAAACCAATTCAAACTTTTTAATATTTTCATTTCAAAACCCATTGTTTTGTCCCATATGCGAGATTATTTTTAAAATAATTTTTGTTATTCATGTGATTATAACTAAAAAAAGAAATTCTATTTTTGGAATAATAATAATTTATAATTTATAATAATTTAAACTTAGTTTTTTTCCAAAATTATTAGTGAAATTAAATTAAATTAATTATAGTGATTAAGGTATAAACGGGTTTACTAAGATTTTAAAAATTAACTTAAGGGGTCAAATACCCTAGAAACATGTATAGAAGACATTGGATGTATATATGTCTACTATACACTATATTTTATATAAAATTTAAAACTATTTTACGCTATTGATGTGAGGGAGAACTGTCAATAGTGTTTACCATTTTATATTTACAAGAATGTTACTCCTCCTCCACTATAAAGGGGTAACCCCCCCCCCCCCCCCCACTTCTTCAAATTTATAAAGACATTTTAATTTCAAAAAAATCCAATGTAATCTCCCAAAATCTATCCTATGATCATATAATCCCCAGTTTTAGAAAAAAATCATCCAAGGAATCCATTTGATGCAAACAAAAAAGAGTTGCCTAAAAAAGAGGTAACGTTCTTCAATATGCATTTCTGTTTTTTTTATTTCTCTACCCATTAAGTTATTCATATTACAAGATTAGATGATAAAACAATAATACTCTATATAATTTTATATTTTTATTTTAATGTTTTGACCTACACCTATACACACTTCCATCAAATGGGTAATGAACATTCCTTTCATGTGTATGGCGAACCACCGTCTTCGGAACTGATATCACTTGTTCTTCCATTTTCATATTTCATGGTTTTATGTAATGGTGATGTTTCAATTTTTATATGATATATATTATATTTATTATGTATTTATTCTTATGTAAATATTATATAACATTTATTTTCTTTCATTCCATTTTTTTAAATATGATAACATCGTTTGTGGATGTGTGGACTACCACCTCCTAAAAGCGATGTGATTCGTTCACACTTAACATGGAAGTTATTAGAGATTTTTTTAGTGAATATATATGATATATATGAAATAATATATCAACTTTAATTATAATGTATGTATTTTTTGCTTTCTCTCTTTTAGTACAACAAGAAAATTGAACCAACGTTCATGCGCACACATGACCTACCATCTCCAAAAACGATGTATTCCATTTTCTATTTCTATATTTTTTAGATTATTATGAATAAATTTATACTGAACATATATAATATTTATGTAATTTGTATCATTTTTTATATTATTAAATCATGATAAAATTAGGAGGACAAAAAATATAACAAATCAAAACACAAGGGAAAAACAAAGCATTTATTACCTAAAACATAACATTAACATGGAATTGTTAATTAGCAGGTAATATAATGTCATAATAAAATCATATATGGTTTTATATATAACAATATGGGTATTATTAATATTTATAATCAACATATATTTATTATAAATTATTTTTTAATATGTATGAATAAAGTAAAGACTTAAGAAAATAATTTTCTCATCTCGCTTTTATTTCTGTGAGATATATGCTATATTCATCACATATTATTGTTGTGTGTAAATAAACTTAACTATTAAATGTTTTTTCATGATTTAATTTATTTCATGATATTAAAAGTTTAAATTTATTTTAATATTTCATTTATCTCATGATTCAAAAGTTACTCAAGTAGTAAGGGGATTTCTAGTCTCACTTTTAGTTCTATGAGACTTACGCATTATTTACCGATCGTTTCTTTTGGGTGGTGTATATACTTCCCATAAATTTAATATATGACCCATATAATTAAACTTATTGGTATTTACACATCCATTTTTTGATCTCTATTTCATGGGGTTTTACAGTTCAAAATTTACCAAATTAGTAAGGTAATTTTTGTTGAATTTTACTTATTTGAGACACATGTTTTGTTATGCACTTATATTATTTTTCAAGTTGTATATAATGAAATTATAAATTTTATATAATTAATATACCTCATTAATTTATAGTTTAATCCTTATATAATTTCATATTTTTACAGGTGGAGTTTGATTTAATGTTAGCAAAGTGGTAAGAGTTTATTACAATAATCTCATTGTTTTTCGTAATTGTTTATGATTATGCGTCGATTAATGAAATATTATAATCCAGATCTCTAGAAAATTCATGAATTTTATTATCCTATAGTTTTTAAATATATATATTAATGTTTTAGTACCATTTTTATTCTCTTTTTTAATTAATATAATTAAGAAAATTTTTATAAGAAAACAAGACATTATTTCTCTTTCCTATGAGAAATCTATTTTATTCCAAAGATCATGTTTTAAAAAATGTAGTCAAAAGTATTTTTAGAGTGATATATTAAGGTCATTTTCAAGTAAAAATGATTTTAATTTTTTTGGGATTTCATGTCTGACTTTATTTGTTTGAAAATCTATTTCCAAAGTAAAAGGATTTCAAACATATTTTTTGTTTTAAAATGTCTTTATAGGATTATATTATATGTTTTATGGGTTATCCTAAAATAAAAAGGTTTTCAAATTTTTCATGATATAAATAGAATTTTTTAAAGAATAAAGTTTATTTTCTTGACGAAATGTTTTAAATTATTTCAAAATATTATTCTACAGGTATTTAAAATGATTTTGAGAGAAATGGATTTTGAAAAAGTTTTATTCTTTAAAAAGTGATTTTTATTGAAAGGTTATTTTACTTAATAAATGATGAAATTTTTCTTTTAAAATACTTCTCAATATAATATGAAATATTTTAATATAGCTTATTATTTACTAAATATATTACCTAAATACACCATTCTATTTCTTTTTCTGAATGGTTTGTGTTTAAGATTTCTAGTTGTTTATGAAACTCATTTTCTTATATGGGTTACACCACGACAAATCTCTTATGATACCTATTTCTTTTTTCAAGGATTATTCTACGATATAATGATTATGAAACATTTATCTTTTCCATAGGTTATAATATGATTAAATATTTAATATACCCATTTCATTTCCTGGGTTATGATATGATGTTAATGAAACTCATATCTTTTTATGGGTCAGCATATGATCAATGTCTTACTAGCTTGTGGCACATGTATGAAAAATTTAATTTTGTAATGGGTTGAACCTATATCTACCTCCAATAAATTAGGTAATTATAAATGGTATATGTGTAATGCCCCGACCCGAGTTACCCAGAGTCGGTGCATTATTTTAATACATTGGCATGATTACAAGGAATCAAGTCCCGAAGGACCGATCAGTTTAGCAGTCTTGGAAAATATATTACATACATGAATGTTACATTGCATTTTAAGACATACAAAACAACATAAATAATATTTATGAATGCCATTATTCCCTTGGCTTAACCCGTCATATCAATCCCAATACACTTCTTGGAATCCTAGGAAAAATAAAACATAGAAAGGGGTGAGCGCAGATGCTCAGTAAGGGTATGCAATACAGCGGAAGCTTTCAAAAATAAGCATAAACAGTTAAGGCAATGTCTAACTAAAACAAAATCCTTTTAAACATGAACTTCAGAATAATATGGAAAAAATGAAATGAAATAATTCCATTTACATATTCACATGGATATTCTACTAGTTCAATAATCACATGCAATATCAATAACCACTTTCATAATGAAGGAAATTCATAATGCCGAACTATAATTTTAGTGTCACGGCCTCGTGCGAAGACCTAAGGGATAACTGTAACCAGAACCCAACTCAGAGAGCCTCTGTAACCAGACTCCATCCCGGAGAGCCTCTGTAACCATACTCCAACCCGTAGTGCTTCAAATAATTGGACACCAACTCAGAGTGGCTCTATTAACCGGACACCAAACTAGAGTGCCTCTAATAACCGGACACCAACACGAAGTGCCTCTAATAACCGGACACCAACCCGAAGTGCCTCAAATAACCAGACACCAACCCGGAGGGTCTATTGTAACCGGACCCCAACCCGGAACTTACTAGTCCAACACATTCATCTTAAGAAGAGGATGAAATATAACATAAAAATTCATATTAAAACTAACATGCCAAAACATTAATCATAAACCATTAACGGTATAAAAATAACTCATCCATATTCAAACATATCACAAAACATTAAATACAATATGGATGATTCTTATCATAATAAATCAACTTCAACCAAGTGTAAAATTTATCAAAGGATGTTGACATAGATGAAATCAAAACTATTTGAGAGAAATATCTCTTTTTTTGAAATCATTTAAAAGTCACATAATTATAAAAAAACATTTACTTTTAAAATATTATTATAAGCTTATAAGGGAATCTTAAAATATTTTATAGTGGTGGAAAATAGCCGCACCCGCTGTATAAGTTAAAAAAAGACATTCTTACCTTAATTCTTTCGAAGAGGTTAAAAAGGACCTTGTTTGGAAAATGACGAAAAGATTCCTTTATAAACTTCTAATAAAAATTAAAATAGGGGTATAAATGAATTTAAACCATATTCTATAAAATATTAAGAATGTTTTGAAATACATTTTTAAGAAATATGGATGTGGATGACAAAGAGGTCCTAGTAGATAATTACGTATAAACAACCTCCCATAATGAAGAGATTGTGAAATAAACCCTTACCAATTTGGTAACTTACGAAATATAAAACCCATGAAAGAGGTATCATACAATGAATATGTAAATACACATAAATTAATGTGTATTACACAAAGAATACAATTATGGGAAGTACATACACCACACAAAAGGTAATAGTGGAAATATAGCATGAATCTCACGGGAATAAAGAGTGAGATGAAAAACCCCTGACCTTGTACTTTTCCTTGTTTGAGGGTAGGATAACCTCTTGTATAATGGTGAAATAATTTTTATTAAATTATACAAGAATTATATACATTAATATGATATCATATATGATCTTTTAACATTCCTTTTTTAATAATATCTTAGTATTATTGTCGTTTCGGGTGTTAACTTACTCATTTTCTTTTATTTGTTTTGTTACATACGCCATGTTTGTTATGGATAGGTTGTATCTTATTCATATCCAGAATGATATCAAGTCCTTAAAAATTATTTTTAATTATCAAATGAGAATCATACTTGAATGGATACGATGGGGAATGAATCTCATCACGTTCGTTGAGACGGAAGTCCGTACGTACGCACGAGCGACAATATCACTATTTTGATATTAAAATAATATATAATTGGATATTATATCATATATAAAGAATCATTATCATGTTATATTTATTATTTACATGAATTAAACATCATTATTATACCCATCCAAATAATAATGTTTTGAATAATAATTACACCACGACGTGGAGACGGTAAGCCGTTCGTACGCACGTATGGTGACATGTCATTCAAAGGATGGATAGAATACTGAATATGGTTGTAACATATTTATAATAACATCACAGTATATATAGGATACTGGGTTTATTATTTTAGAATGGTAATAACAAAGAACGAGGAAGTTGAAAAAGAAAAGAACTTGAAAGAGGGTTGTGAAAACATTACCTCTTCTTTGGGTTCTTCCTTTTGATTTGATCAAAAAGGCTCCTTAGGTAGGCTTTGTAATCAAACTAAGGCATATAGGTTGAAGTTAGAAGAAGTTTAGAGAGTATTTGGGCAGGTTTTGGCCAAACCAAAAGCCTTTAAAAGTGTGAATAATTGGTTATAAGTGGTGTCCTTTTATAAAGGGGAGGAGGGGCACCTTAGAAAAATCTAGAAATATTATTTTATAATAAATTAATATTAGGTTTATAATGGCTCCAAAGTAGATTATTTAAATTTTATGGTGGGGATGGGTCGAAAACCACTCAAACAATAGAATTTTGACAGGTTTCGGTCATTATATTAACCTTATATTTTAGTTTTAACTCTTGCTTAATTAGTTTGACACTTACCATGTCACTTTGTTTTTTTATATTATATAGTTAATAAACTTACTATAAACCTCCAAAAGACCCCCAAGTGGTACATTAATGATACAAATATCATGATATAAGTCTCTTGTCTGAACCATAGATTTTTAGGAATAGAATATAAATTAATAATATAATATTTTTTAAAAAAACTCATTTATGTCAATTTTGAAACTACTCAATAATTGATTTTTTTTAAAGTCATAAAAACTTTATTAATTAGAATAAAATTCTTTTAAGAAATAATAAGATGTCATATTAACCAATAAAATTAGTTTATGTCATCAAAACTTCCAAATTATATTTATTTTAAAATTTATAACACCAATTATTTGATTCTTTCATTAATAAGGAAAATACTGCATCATTATTGTGTCATATATATTTTTACATTTTCAATGTCTAAAAATTATAAATAAAATAAAATTATGTAGGAAATAGTTTTATATTTCTAATAAATATTTATAATCTAAAATATAACATATATAACCCTACATAAAAATTGTTTTTCTAAAAGATATACGCTTATTTCATTTTTGTATTTACTTTAACTTAATTAATATAAAGTGTCCCTATCACATAAAAGTGGCTCCAAGGGGTCCCAAAATCGACCCAAATATTCCCATGGTCGCACATTTATCCACTAGTAAGGTTAGGACACGTTTTATGGTAATTTATTATTATTATTATTATATTATTTGTTTACCCTTATTTACCGGATTTACCCTTTAACCATGGTAAATAAAATATTTACAGAAGTAATTATTCAAAATATCTAAAAATAAAAGATATCTATTTACACAATTTGGAAATCCAAATTCCAAATAGGGAATCCATTTTTCCACATTCAAAACATAGAAGTGTTAGAAATTAATTTAAAATTATTTCCCGCTGTCAAAACAAAAAGCGTGTTTTTAAGATATAATAATTATCAAAAGATTGACACTTGTTTATGTCCGGTTTAATTGTGAAATTATGTCCAATGACCAAAGTTTTATTAAATGGTAAATATATATTATAAATATACATTAAAAGCACTTAAATTCATAATTTATCACTATTAAGAATTTTGATTGAAAAAGATGTTTTTAATTAAAATTTAGGAATTTTCACTATTTATCAAAATATAAAAGTTATCCGAAAAGTACCAAAATTTCACCGTAAGATAAATTAGATATTAAGAATCCAAAAATGAATTCCATTTTTTGAGATAAAATTATATAAATTTCAAAATTTAGTTAATTCTACTCATAACCTCTTTTGAACGGCTTGTTTGGTAAGTCATGGTGCGCTTGAACTCGGTGTTGCGTGTATTGCAAGTAATTGATTTATTTTGAAGAAGTAACACACTATGAAATCTTGGGGTGTTAAAATATGAGATATAATGGAAAATGGGTTATATATTAATCCTAAAAAGAAGAGGTTTCATGGGTTTTAGCCCAAGATTGAAAATAAGATGGTACAAGGGTTGTAACTGAAGCTCAAAAACAAGAGGGTAAACGAGTTGCATACCACAATAAATAAAATAATATGGTACTTGTTTTGTAGACCAAGACCTATAATAAGATGGTACACATGATTTAGACCAAGTCTAAAAATAATAGGGTATATGAGTTTTCATCCCATGACCAAAGATGAAACATGGGTGATTATCCCAAGCCTAATATGTTATGAAGATCCAGTTAGGTATCCTTAACATAATATTTTTTTATGTTTATGTGTATGCCATAAATTCTATTTTTCATTCCTTTTTTATTCTATCATGCTTAATGCTCTTGATTAACTTATGATTGACATCTTATGAAATTAAAATATTTGTTCCATGACTCATGTGTATGATATTTGATATATAGGTTAAGATATTCAATTATTATTCTAATGTTCTCATACCTTTATACTCATGTTATACATATGTATCTCTTTTATTTACCCTTATTGGGAATCGAAGCCCACCCTATATTAGGTTTCCTATCCCTAGGTTATGATGAATTGTTTTAAGTATAAGAACTAAAGGGGTGATATTTGTGGGAAACATTGAACAAATTTCACCTAGTTAAAATATTTTGTTCAATGCTTCCAAAGAAACTAAACTATTATAGTCCTTGGGCATGTTATTTTTTAATTTACTGAATATTCATCCAAAATGATGTAATATACATGTATATAATTCTTGGGTTGCTATATTGGGTATTAGATGAAAGTTTTAGTCATCCTTCGGAAACTAGGATGAGAAACCATTAGTTACACCACTAGGGATATTTATAATTATATATATATAAATATCTCTAAGGAAAATATTATGGTTTTATATATGAAAGAGGGTGTAATAATTTTTTAATCCTATAAGTGATTTTTTCTTGATTATGTGGTTTTCTGCTATGTTAATTGTTTCTCACATTATAATTTATAGTTTTACTCAGTGGAAGGAACAATAAAGACTATGGTTAACATTGAATGTTTAAGATATAGAAAATATGGGCATTATGAAAATTGATTTCCTAAGAAGAAATATCAAAAAGAGAACCAGGAAGGTGGTATGACTATTGGATTTACTACTAAAGATAAAGGGGCCTCAAACAACCTGTGAAAGGTATAGGATGTTATTACTTTATAGTTTACATTAAACTTAATAATCATGATTATATTTACAATGAGGATCCTTATTAAATTATTCATATTTCATATTCTTTGAAAGGGGTATTAAGGAATAATATGATGATTTCTGAGTAATGATTTAAGAATAAAGTTATTTGATTTAATTGTATATGTTTTGGAATTAAAATATTATGTTTTAAGAATCTTAAAATATATAAATATTTTTAGCATAAGTTTTTATTAAGGATTGAAAAGGACATGTTGAATGGTGTTGAAGACTTCAAATAGTGATTTAATGGAAAGATGATATTTTGTTAAAGGGAAGGAAACCCTTAATGTGTTCCTAATATTGAAAAATTTGTGTCTATCTTGGATAAATAGATGATTAATTTGGAGAAAGTGAGATGGATGGTACTGATTACCATGGAAGTGATTATTGATTTTTTGAAAAAAAATTCTGTTTTTAGGGATCAAGATTACATTTTTTGGAGTTATAGAATATATACAATAATTTATGTTTTATATAAATAATGAAGAAGCATGTATGTTTTCAATAAGGATTAAGGGTAATTTATTTTATTACCATGTTTTAAGAGAATAAATGATGAACATATTCACATGTTTGTATGTGATCACCCAGATCTACTTTATGATATACGGGGGATCAATGTTAAGTTAATTTTGATAAATTTAGTGACATTATATCTATTGTTAGGGATGTTTATATTTTGTAATGGTTTCAAGGTTATCCATTTATTGAAAGATTAAGAGAAACTTCAAATGAGGTTTTTGAGATTAAAGTATTATATCAACATATGAGGATTCATGTATGTTGAATAACTTGTTCTTAACATATTTCTATGATGTTAACTAAAGATAGATGCAATGACTTATCAGTCTACCTCATGATCTGTTATTACTTTAGGAATGAAAAAAATCACCTTCATTTCTTGGAGAAATAGATTAAGTGTAGATCAAGAAAGTTACAACCAAAGGGTGAGATTATGATTATAAAATGGAATTAAAACAAGTAAGTATATTTCATTATGTTCATAGATTGTAAAATAATTCTTAATCTCTAGGAAAAGGATATTGAAATGGATTTATCCTAATAAATTCATTTTTATTGAACCTATATTCAAATAAATCACCAATTTTTTATAGTTTTGAGTCACTTAACATCCCATTAATCATTTACTCACTAGTTATCAATGATATTTATCACTCTCTATAATTATTTATGCTTTCATTCTATGTATAGTATACACTCCCAACGTATGTTCTTTTATGTGGAAACATAGTTATGTTTTAAGTTGGGTAACTATTATTATTCCAAATTTTTTTAAAGTAATTTTTCGTATTCATTTTTATGATGTGGGTTTCTGTGATAGGAACATTCAATTATTAAACCTTTCATGACCTAGATGAATTTTGATGGATATTTTAATTTTAAGTGGGGTAGAATGTAACACCTTCATATTTATTAAAATATTTTTTGGAATTAATTTTTTGATTTCAATATTCTACATTACTCACAACCCTGAATATAGATTGTGTTATATGAAATCACGGAGATTGGACTGCATTTTACACAACTCCATGTTAATCATTCACTCCATGCAACAATTATATTATCTTGTGATACAATCAACACTATGTTTTTCTTTTGTTACACACAAATCAGAGTTCCTTCAATAAATTTAATTACATGCAAGACAAATTTATACCAAGCTACAAAAAAATATTAATGTTATTATTAAAATATTATTACCCGAACATTACATTTTTATTGATTTGTAAAAAAAATATACAATGCCAAATTGAACCAAAAGTAATGTAGGAAAATAAAAATTTCAAAATTCAAAACACTGCCAGATTCATGTCACTATCCATCATTAGTAACACCACTGATCTCATCACCATAGTAAAAACACCATCATCATCGCAATCCTCATGCTTCCCCAGATCAGTGGAGTTATCTATTCATCTGAGTTCACTTTCACCACTGTAAACCAGACCACTAGCACAGAGAATCCAATCACATCAGAATGACACCTAAAATATCTCATCACAATCATAGATCAGAAAAAACCACCACCAAAACCAAAAATTAACATCACCCTTCAAAATACAAAACAAATACGGAAAACTAGAAGAATAACCATAAGTGAAGGAAATTCCAACATTATATGTCTCCATCGTTGAAGGACTCGCTCCAGGAACAAAGGCCACCGAACAACACTTCCCAAAAACCTCATGGTTACCTCTACTCCAGGTATGACTTGGAGAGAAGAAGAGGAACTTGGGCTTAGAGTATGGGATAAATGTGTCTAGGGTTCCACATTAAGACATCTAAGAAGATCCCAAAAACCATTAAGAATAAAACGATAGAGTGTCGACTCAGTTATAGCCTTTCAACATGTTGATTGCCAAACCAAAAATCCCAAAACCCATATGTTACATATGATCCATATCTTACATAGAGAGGCATAGAGTAATGCAAAAATTTTATTTAAACATTTATAAAAATTTATTCCTTTGGTTATCTTTATTTATAAATGAAAGTAATAACTATTTTAAAATAATGAAATTTCTCTTCCAAGAAAACTATCCCTTTATGTACAAAATCCATTTTATCTCAATAAATTAAAAATGAAATTAACTAACATTTATAGTAAAATTTATATATTACATATTCAATAAAAGTTTTTTTTGACACTCATCCAATTCATTTTATAGGCGTAATATAAGAATAAATCCATTTTTATGAGTAAAAGGTGTATTTTTTAAAAAAGTAATTTTATAGCCTTTTAATGGAGAACACATTTTAAATATAAATTTTGAAACATTTATAATTTTTATTTGAAAAAATAAAATTTATTTTTTAAATTGAAATATAAAATTTTAATTTGGTAAAATTTTGGGTATTTTGTTGAGAAGTTTCCTTTTATAATGAATAGTATAAATCAGTGAATTTTAATTGAAATTTCCTTTTTCAGCTAATTTATTTATATAGTTAAATTATATATTAAATTGTTATTAAATTAATTTTAGATCAATTTTATATAAATTCATCCAGTTTATATAATTTTAATCAATTTCAATTTTAATTTTTTTTAAGAACAATTTGAACTTCTGAATATTTTATCATAAAAAACAAGTTTTTTGATACCCTCTCCAGGATTATTTTTTAAATTAATTACTAAATATTATGTAATTATAATTTGAAAAAATGGATTCCATATTTTTAATAATAATAATTTTTAATTTTTAATAATTTTAACATATATTTTTACAAAAAATATTAGTGAAGTTAATTAAATTAATTACAGTGATTAAGGTAAAAACAAGATTACATAGTGGTTAAACATTAACTTAAGGGGATAAATAACTTATAAACATGTAAAAAATCCATTATATGTCCATATTTACACCATATACAAAATTTTATCTATATATAATTTTATTGGAGGCACATGATGGAAGGGAGACCACTCAATAGTGTTTACATTTTTATATTTATAATAAGGCCACTCCTCCACAATAAAAGGACATCCACCCCTCGTTACTTCACACCTATAAAGCCATTGTATGGTGAAAACCAGAATAAATAATATAAAAACATCCTTATCCTCATCATAATATCCTCACGTATGGAATCACTCCAACCAAGTAAGACCATAGGATAAATCCAAAATGAGTTACCGGAAAAAGAGGTAATATCCTTTAACGTGAATTTCTATTTTAGTTCTTTCTCGACCCATTTAGTTATAAATATTCAAAGATTATATAATAACATCATTATCCTAAATGTAATTAGATATATTTATTCTAAGGGTTAATCCTGAATCTACAAACACTTTAATCAAATGGATAACAATCATACAGTTTTTGTGTATCGCAAACTACCACCTCGCGAACCGATGTCGGTCATTATTTCACTTACAACTTTTGGGCTTGGAAATAATGATTCTATTTCTATATTAATATGATATTTTTTTTATTTAGGATGTATTTATTCTTCTTTTATTATTATATAACACGTAATTCAATTCTTTTCATTTTGTGGAAATATGATAACTTCATTTGTGGACATGTGGATTACCGCCACCTCAAAGAGATGTGATTCATTCACAATTTTCATGAAATGTATTACAGATGAATTTAGTGATCTAATATTATTTATTTTAAATAATAATTAAACTATAATTATAATATATTTATCATTTACTTTAACTCTTTCAGTATAATTATAAAAAGAAAACAATGTTCTCACATACGTACGACCTACCATCTTTATGAAAAATATATTCCATTTTCTATTTCTATATTTTACAAATTACTTTCAATAAATTTATAATAAAAATATATGATATTAATTTCATCTTAATAATTATTGAGATTATAAAATCATGATATAATTATGATAAAAACATATAACAAATCTAAACATGTGTGAAAAACAAACCGGTTATTAACCGAAACGTAACATTAACATGGAATTGTTAATAAATGGGTCATATAAAGTCATAATAAAAACATAAATGGTATTAGAAATAATAATATGGATATATGGTATATTTATTATAAACTTATATTTATTATATAGTATTTTTTTATATGTTAAAATAAATTCAATACTTAATGTAATGGTTTTCTCATCTCATTTTTATTTCTGTGAGATATATACTATATTCACCACTAAATATTATTTAGTGGTGTATATAATTTTCTATTACATGTTATATAATTAATATAGTTTAATTAATGATATTAAAGGTTTCAATATAGGTTATTATTTCATTTATCTCATGATTTAAAAGTTACTCAAGTATTAAAGGGATTTGTAGCCTCACTTTTATTACTGCGAGACTTATGCATTATTCACCAGTTGTTTATTTTTTGGGGTATATCTACTACATTTGAATATACTATATATTTATTATCATTAAATTTATTCTCATTTATATACCCATTTTATGATCTCTATTTTATGGGGTTTTACATTTCATAATATATCAAATAATTAAGGCTGTTTTTTCTCAATTTTCCTTCTTTAGAACACATGTTTTGTTATGCATCTATATTATTTTATGAGGTCTGAATAATGTTATTTGACTTGTTACCTAATGGATATCCTTATTATCATGATAATTAAATCTTTATGTATTTTCATTTTCTTACATGGTGAGTTTGATTCAAACTGACCATGTGGTAAAAGTTTATTGTAATAATCTCATTGACTGTTAGAATTGATTATAATGATGTTTCCATTAAGGAAATAATATGATCCATATATGAAGAACACTTGTGAATTTTCTACTCCTATAGTTATTCAAGATACTGTCATGTGTTAGTACCATTTTCAACTCTTTGGTACTTAAGATAATTAATAAAATGTTTTTATGAAAATATGACCTTATTAATGATGAGTCAATAAGGTTTCCTTATAAATTTTCCATTCCTCTATGTTTTTCAAATCACAAACACATTATCTTAAGGAAAATTATATTTCCGTAAGGATTATTTTCTTAATGAAAATTTCCTTTATTTAATGAAATATTTAACCTTACTTTGGTTTTCATTGACTCTTTTTATAACCTTGGAAGTAGAATTATCTGAAATTTAAGCTCTGAATTCTCTAAAATTCAGAATATGAATTCTCTGAAATCTAGACTCCAAATTATCAAAAATTCAGACTCTGAATTCTCTGAAATTCAGACTCTGAATTCTTTTAAATTTAGACTCAAAATTATTTGAATTTCATACTCCAATTTCTCTGAAATTTAGATACTAAATTATATGAAATTTAGACTCCGAATTGTCTGAAATTCAGACTCTAAATTACTCATAATTCAGACTCCAAATTACTCATAATTCATAATCCAAATTCCTCAAAATTTAGACTATGAATTTCTCACAATATGGACTCCAAATTAGGAAGAATTTAGACATTAAATTCCTAATAATTAAGACTCTGAATTCCTCATAATTGAGACTCCAAATTCATTAGAATTCAGGCTCTAGAATCTTTTGAATTTAGATTCCAAATTATTTGAAAAACAAAATCATAATATCTATGTTTTCTAGAATCCAGTTGTTTTTTTCTTTATATTCCAAATTATATTTTTCCTTAGATTTTAGATATTCAAAATTAGTTAAGCTAATTCATTTTTCCTTACACATGCTTTTGTAAGTATGAAATGATGTTGTACAATTTTTTTCTAACTAATTGTTGGTTGAGTGACACATGTACAGGTCCCTCTAAAATTCAATGAAAAATATTACTATTGGAGGATGGAGCCGACCATTGATGTTTTCCCTATAAATAAGAGATAATTTGAATGATATCATCATATCTCTATTTATCGGTCTAGATATTACATGTTGTGATGCTATAAGGAGATTTCTAGAGAGATAAATACTCTCATGCTTTGTGTGTTTCATGAACATCTTGTTGATCCCTGAACATCTTTTTTATCTTTCTTTATGCAACTCTAATTGTTGCTATGTACAATCGAGGGATTCTGGGGATAGGAAGACTGAGGTGCTGACTAGTTTAATGTTTAAGGGGTTTAGGGGATATAAATATGGACTCCAATTTTCATATTGAGTTCCTGGTGTGGGTAAGACAAGATTTCATGAAAGTATAAATCAAGAGACCTTTATCCAAGTTTGTTGGATACCCTACTCTTTGGGTTAAAATATTTCCTACTTGTTGCTTGTTATTGTTTCAAGTTTTATTTTCAATTTATTTTGATAAGGGAAGAAATTATAACTTTCTTATACTTTCTTGGACTTTATTTACTCTAATAATTAAGATTCTATAAGCTTTATGGTAGAATCTTTCTCTAAGAAATTTGTTCTTGAGTATCTTCTCGGGATTCATATTTCTGGAACGTAAGAAAGTTTATTTCATCGTTTAGAACATAAATAGGATTTGTGAATTTACCTTGTTTAACTTTGTTAAACATAGTTTTCCTTAAGGTTAAAAATGAATTTTTTTTAAACTTAAAAATCACCCCCTCTTATAATTGAGCATCTACATACACTATTTTGATCCTACAATTGGTATCAAAGGAATGTATCTGAAATAATTATACTTAAATATTTGTTTTCTTGCTAATTATTTATTCTAATTGTAAAATTTCATTCTTAACTTTTCTTATTCATGTTTTTCATAAAGATTTCAGTCTTTTCATATAAAAATTTACTATTAACAAGTATTTTTGGAAAATATATTTTCCTTATAGAATGACATGTATGAATATCAGTTCCTTTGATAACCTTAATCCTATCATACCACCAAAATTTTATGGTAATGATTATGAGTACTGGAGGGAGAGAATGATGAATTTTTTTAACACTGGTGTAGATAATTTTGAAATGAACACTAGGGACTACAAAATTCCAGACAAAGAATTCAAAACCGTCACCAAACAGAAAAAATAATAATGTCAACTAAATTACAAGGTACACAATACTTTATTGTGTTCTATGACCTGAAATATATATATTCATATATCTTCTTGGGAACCTGAAAACTGCATCTGGAAGAAACTTGATGTTAAACATTTAGGGACTTCTAATGTGATAGAAACTAAAAGGGCAATGTTAAGAGTAAAATATCAGGTATTTTTCCCCTATGGAGAACCAGTTTGAAAAGTGAAAAGGAGATTAATGAACATTATAAATAGTCTTCAATATATGGAAGAAAAAGGTTTATATGATTAAATTCTTATGGAAAAGATTATTGATATGATTCCCAATTAGTGGGAATCAAAAAGGACAAATATTGATGAGAATAGGAAAGTTTCCAAAATTTATCTTGATGAACTTTTTGGAACTCTTCTTCAACAGGAGACAATAATGAAAAGAGATGATGATATGAATAAAAATAATAATGGAAATGGAAGTGTATCATTTACTACTACTACAGTCAATACTCCAGAAAGGGTTACAAGATCTATGTCTAAGAAATTCATTATTCTACTTGAGTCTAGTTAAAGTGATCATTCTAAAAATGAGTTAACTAATCTAGCTCAAAGGATGAACAAGATAGTGGGAAAGAAATATTTTTAGTATAGATATAATAAGAAAGAATGAAAATACAATAAATTCTTGGAAGTCACTTGCTATGAATGCAAAGGAGCCACACACATCAGGACAGATTATCCTGTGTTTAAAAGAAAAGATAGAAAATAAAATCATTTAAAGAGGAATAGAAAGAAGTATTAAAAATCAAAATCCAAGAATGTCTTGAAGGCTAATGATATATGGAGTTCTAGTGGTTGTGACTCATCTGATGAATTTTTATAGTATGAATCTTGTAGAAAGAAGAATCTTGGTCTACTAGCCAAACTAACAATTGAAAATCATTATCTAATGGCCAAGGTATAAAATGATGAATCTATCACTAATGTTTCTTTGAATGTAAATTATACCAATGATAAATATTATAAGTTTTCAGATTAGGAATCTTATTTTAAGGAATATTACTCTTTACCTTCATGTGAATAAGTGTATAGGTTTCCAAAACCTCATGAAAATGAAAATTATAAGACAAAAAAGATGTTAGAGATGGAAAATTCTATAAGATAGTTATACTCTCCTTAATAAACAAAATGCAGCAAAAAAACTAGAAACAATACAAGTAACAAGTAATAAATCATTTAACCCAAAGATTAGGGTATCCAACAACCTTGGATAAAGGTCCCTTGATTTATACTTTCAAGAAAGTATATCTTACCCACACCAGGGTAAGACCTTGATAAAAATATCAGAGTCTGTATGGATATCCATGTAAGCCTTTGAACTTTAAGGTAGTCTGCACCTCTTTTTTCTTTACCAAGGAAGTTTAGTATGCACAAAGCATGAGAGTCTCTCTCTAGAAATCACTTCAGCTGCATGTAATCTCTAGAGTTGTAGAATAGTCATCAAAATTTGTGAGCTCATTCAGATGAGCTCTTATTTATATACATTTTCCCAATGGTCAACTCCCTCCTCCAATGATCATATTTTTCCTTGAATCTCAGAGAGAAATGTACACGTGTCACTCAAACAACAGTTGGTTAGAAATAGAATGCACGACATCATTTCATAACATTAAAAAGTATAAGTAAAATATGGTTTCTCAACCAAATTTATTATTTAGAGTCTAAGGAAAAATAAAGTTTGGAGTCTAAGAGGAAAACATTCAAAGTCTCTATTAAATGAGCATTCGGATTCTGTTTTCCACGAAATTTGTAATCAAAATTCTGTATACTTCAGAGTCCGAATTCTGAGGAATTCGGAGACTGAATTCTAAGGAATTCAGAGTTAGAATTTTAAGGAATTCGTAGTCTGAATTCTAAGGAATTCGAGTCTGAATTATAAGGAATTCAAAGTATGAATATTAAGGAATTCATATTCTGAATTATAAGGAATTCGGAGTCTGAATTATAAGGAATTTAGAGTCTAAATTCTAAGTAATTCAGAGTGTGAATTCTAAGGAATTATAAGTTTCAATTTTAAGAAATTATAAAAATAAATTTTAAGGAATTAAGATTCTGAATTCTAAGGAATTCGGAACCTGAATTTCAGAGAATTTGAAGTATGAATTTAAGAGAATTCGAAGTCTGGATTTCATAGAATTCAGATTCTAAATTTTAGAGAATTTTAGCATATGAATTTGGATCCTGAAAATAAAATACTATATATCCTAGTATTTATAAAATTATGAGATTTAGATGTGAAATTAAATTTTACACTTAAGAATAAAAAGATTTAGACTTAGAGAGACTAAAATATGAACATTGAAAAACAGGTAAGGATAAATTTCCTTGGGTTGGAAAATTATCTTTATTAAGAAAAAACATTAGGGAAATAAAAAATTTCTTATGATTGAGTGACTGTGATATTCAAAATATAGAGGAATGGAAAATTCATAAGGAAACCGTATTAACTCAAAAATCTCCCCCGTTTTGGAAAGCACAAACATCTTTACTAAAAAGAATATAAGGACTTTTAAAATTTTATGATATTAAAAAAAATTATCCCCATTTACTTATGGATCATAATTAATACGAGTAACTCCCCCTTAGGCTGTTAAATCCCCAAGGATCGTATTCTTGATTTCTTGAATGGGATTTTACATTTTCTTGAATACAAAAATAATCATGATAAATACTCCCCCTTGGATGAACTCCCCTTAGGGAAATTTCTTTTTACATAGTATTATTTTTGACATTCCTTCCTCCCCCTTTGTGATTTTCAAAATAGAAAAAGGGGAATGGAAAAAAATATGGTACCTAAAATATTAGTACTAAATAACCAAAAATAAAAAGTGAAAAAATAATTTTATTAATATTGAAAGAATTTGTATAAAAAAATACAACAAAATCTCAGATTTTGAATTAAATTATCCCTTCTATTCTTTTGGTTTCAGCTTCTTCACAAGTCTTAAGCTTCTTGAGTTCTTTGTGATCATCTTCCATGTTCTTGAGTAGCTGATCTTGATCTTTTCTTTTCTTTTCTAAGGCCTTAATTTTTTCTTCCTAAGCCTTAAGCATATCAATTTGAGTCTTCAAGGCTTTTTTTTGTTTCGCAATTTTGTCCTCAAACTCAATTCTAAGATCCCTTTCCCTCTTCCAACTATGAGAAACTGAATACCATTTCCCATTCAGATCTTTCACTTCTTGCTTCTGAGTAATTTCTTCAAGAGATAGCTTTTCTTCGAAATAATTAGTGAGATCTTTGAAAATAACATCCTCGGTTTCAAAATAATCCTTGACATTATCTTGAAACTCATTGAAAATTCTCATCTCTTCAACATTTTCCTTCACCAACTAATCAAATTCCTGCAAGTTCCTTTAAGGGCTTCAAAATTAATGAAAAAAGTTTTGAAATAGGCCATAAGTTTGACATAATTATCCATCACCACACTACTGGAAATTAGATCTTTCCCAATGCTTCTATACCAACGGTTTGCAAAAACCGTTGGTATAGGTCCCATTTCCCAACAGTTTGGCCAAACCATTGGGAAAGGCCCCCAAATTGGCCACTTTTCGCAACGGTTTGGCCAAACCGTTGGGAAAGGCCCCCCAAATTGGCCACCTTTCCCAACAGTTTGGCCAAACCGTTGGGAAAGGTAGACCTATCCCAATGGTTTGGCCGAACCGTTGGGAAAAGTGGGCGAAAATTCAACATCCTCCACAGAATGAAAATCACAACCAAATACCTATACCAACAGTTGTTAAAACCGTTGGTATAGGTACTTTAATTTTTTATCGGACCTTCGTACCGAGAACATTATATAAATCAAAATTTAAAATATTTATGAGAATACATATATATATTTATGTAATTATGATGACAAAAGTCATGTTAGGTTAGTGGTTGAGTCGTTCAATGATAAAAGAGGGGTCCTGGGATCAAATCCCAGCAGATGTTTTATTTTTGGAATTTATATACCAACGGTTCCATTACCGTTGGTATAGATTTCATATTACCTATACCAACGGTTTTTGGAAAACCGTTGGTATAGACCTATCCCAACGGCTTACTTGGCTACGGTTCTCCAAACTGTTGGTATAGGCTATACCAATGGTTTGGAGGCCTATACCAACGGTTTCAAACCGTTGGTAAAGGATAGTTTTCCAATAGTGGCATGGATACAGAATATATTTTATGATTTGTGCAATGATGAAGCATTTGGGACCTTGAATATGTTGTAGGAAATATTGGAATAGTACCAACTGGCTTCTTCAAAGACTGAACAACAAATTCATGGCCAAGAGAAGGTGATTATGAATTCGAATGGTTTTATGAATTAGATTCTTTATCAAGCACATAAACTTTCCTCTTTGATGAAGCAACAACAACTTTATTACAAACCAAAGACCCTCAGCCATCTCCTGCTTACCCATATCTTTTTTTTAATGATCTGATAATTTTTTGGTGATTCATGATCATTGTCTGATAGCTCAACAATTTTATCTTCTTCAAAATTTTCCTTCCCACCTTCTGCCTAGGGTTCTATTTGATGAATAATATCATCATTACTACTTTCTTCCTCGAATTGCTTATTGACTTCTTGCTGATCCTTAGCACCCTTTCTAGTTTTAGAAATATTAGAATATTCATCTTCAGATGTTCGGATGGAAAACTTCTCATAAGGACTTTCATTATCCTGGTAATCTTCCATTTGTTCGTATTATGTCATCAGTGTCACAACTTCATTCTTCTTCTTATTCTACTTATTCCTCAACTTCCTCTTCTACTTTTATTTCTACTTCTTCTACTTCTTCTTCTTCTTTATATGGTTATGGAATCACCAAATTCTTCCCCAGATTCTCTGGAAGTAATACTTTGAAAAATTATTTTGGTACCAGAATATTCTCGGAGGCTTTTTTAGGATCCTTAAGAAGAGATTGAATGATTTCAGCTCTAGAAAATTTCTTTTTCTCCTTCTTCTCTTTTTCTTGTTTCTCGGGATCTTCAGCAACTTTCATATTCAAGTATTTTTCCTCAGTGGGATTCAAGACGAACTTATGATACCCTTCTTTGTAGTTTTTCATGTCTTCTCTCCACATAGCCACTACTTTATCGGGATATGGTTTTTGCTTGTTTGTATTTGGAGGTGCAAACTGAATTTCCATGGCAATAGAAACTTTTTCTATCTATTTAATTTCCTTCACTTTCCTCTACCTTCCACCTTACTTGGAGGTTTCTTCTAAGACATATTTCTTTAATAAATATTCAACTTCTTCATTTGATAAATCATAAAACTCTCTGAATTCACTAGAATATGCAATTTTTATTCTCCATAGAGTTTCATCACTTAGCAAAATTACGCAAAAATTTCTTGAAATTGATTCGCAGAAAATTTTCATTAATTCTATACAAGAAACAATGATCTTTGATAATATTTTCATATACATGATATTTTGGGACTTCTGATTCCCATTCTTGATATTCACATTCGTAACTAAAATATGCTTTAACCAGATTCAACTTCTGGTGGTTCACTAATAAATAAAAAAAATATATATCACTTTTCTTCAGATTATCTTTAGCTCATTTAGTTGGAATGATAAAGCCTTGATGCCAAAGTTCTAGAATCTAGAAATTCATATAAAGATGAATAATCTTAGGGGGATTAACTCCAACCAAACCTAGGCACTCTATGAGCTTTTCCTTATCAGAACTTCTTTAATCATCTGGTATCTTATGGAAAAATAATCCAGCTTCTACTTTATAATGTATTCCAGTCAAACTATATCCCTTAGAATAAGAAAGAGAATAAGTCTTACCATAACATATGAAATAAAATTTTTATTTGCCTCCTTGATTGAAAAAAGAAACATATTTATAAAACTCCACTAGAAACTCTAGAATCATTGGATCCTCTGCCTTGGCTTTAAATATAGCTATTCTCTCCCAGCCATCTAACTTGATGTTCTTTGAGATGATTGAATCGTACTTACTAAATAAGTCTGAGTCTACCAACCTTTCACGATAAATCAATCATTCAGAGATTTACTTTATGGTTGACATTTATTTTCTAAGGAGAGGCTTCTTTAGATATTGGGAACTAAGGAAGACCTAAGAAATTTGGAATGGTCTTAAGTTGAAAGGGGAGAGAATCAGCACACAAGAGCTTGGGGTTTGACGTGGGACAACCATTGGGGGTCCTTTATATAGGCAATTGAGGTGATGGTTCATCTTCCCTGATGGATCCAATGGTTGAAATCTTTTTGAGAAGATCTGATGGTAGATATGATAGCCAAGGAATAATTTTGATAGATTTTGATCTTTTGAGGTTTTTAAGAAAAACATTCAGATTTAAGGAAAAGTTAATCCAAAAAAATTAAACAAGAAGAAAATACCAACAAGTAAAAGAAGATTACTAAAATTTAGGAATGGAAACATACCTTTCAGATTTCTGGGAAGATTATTCTTAATGAGGAAAAATTCTTTTTGAATAACATCATATTCTGAAATTTTGATTACGAAAAAAATTTGAGTATGAAAATTTTGATTACGAAAATTTTGAAGACAAAAAATTTTAAATTTTTTTTACTAATAAGAAAATTTACCCCCTATGATAATGAGTTTATTAGTGTAAAGAGATAGGTTTAAAGAAGAAGTTAATATAGAATATTATATTATGGTTATCATTCCTAATTTCAGTTTCATGTATTCAGATCTATCGGAGGGTAACGATTTTTGTGAAATTATCCACAAGTTGATCTTGTGTTCCGATAAATTGATGAATGATATATCTTTTTTCTGTGTTATCCCTAAGAAATTTATTCCAAATATCTATGTGTTTATCATGAGAGTGACGTGTAGGTATTTTTCATAATGCAATGTCACTAGTATTATCACAAAAAATTTGTGTTTTGGTAAAACTCATACCATAGTCCGTGAGTGTGTGTTGCATCCACAATACTTGAGCACAACAACTTCTAGCTTCTACATATTCATTTTCGGTAGTGGAATGTACTAATGAGTGTTTCTTTTTTCATGACCAAGAAACTAATGAGTCTCTTAAGAAATGACAAGTTCCCGATGTACTTTTCCTATCCATTCTTCATCCACCAAAGTCAGCATCCAAAAATCCTTTAAAAACAAAATCATTTCTAGAAGTATAAAATACTCCTAGATCCATGGTTCCCTTTAAGTAGAAAAAAATAATTTTCCCTATCTTTAAATGAGATTCCTCCAGATTGGATTGATATCTTGCACATAAGCATACTGAAAACATTATGTCTGGATGACTAGCTGTAATGTAAAGTATACTTCCTATCATACCTCTAAAAGATGTTTGATCTACTGGTTTCCCAACTTCATTAAGATCAAGTGAAATTAAGGAACCAATGAAAGTACTTATACTCTTAGTGTTATCATATCCATACTTTTTAAGAAGATATTTAATATATTTATGTTGGGATATATAGACTCCTTCTGGTTTTCGAGAAATTTGAAAACCAAAGAAAAATGTTAACTCACCCATCATACTCAATTCGAACTCATATTTTATTAGATCCACTAAGTAATTTGTTAAAGATAGCTGAGTTGAACAAAATTTAATGTCATCAACATAAATTCAAACAATAAAAACACTTTTCTTATCTTTCTTTATAAAATGGGTTGGATCAGAATTTCCCTTAACATAATTGTTTTGAAGAAAAAATCATGTAAGTCAATCATACCAGGCTCTTGGGGATTGTTTAAGTCTATATAAAACTTTGGGAAGTTTAAAAACATATTTAGGATGTTTTGTATCTTCAAAACTAGGAGTTTGTTCAACAAAAACTTCTTCTTGAACATAACCATTAAGTAAAGCACATTTAACATCCATTTGAAAAAGTTTGAAATTAAAGAATATTTCAAAGGAAAGTAAAATAAAAATAGATTTATGTATGGTTACTAGAGAATAGGTTTCTTTATAGTATATTCCTTCTTGTTGATTATATACTTTAAAACTAATCTTGTTGTATTTCATACTATGATTCCATTTTCATCACACTTATTTCTGAAGACCCATTTTACTCCAATAACAGAAGTTTCCTTAGGTCTTTCAACGAAGGTCCAGAATTTATTCCTTTCAAATTTATTAATCGCATATTGCATAGATTTTATCCTATCATCATCACCTATTGTTTCATAAGTTCTTTTTGGTTCTAATTAGGAAAGGAAAGCTATATGTTCTATTTCATTTCATAAGAAACTTCTAGTCCTTATAGGTTGATTTAAATCACCAATGATACTAAAACTAGGGTGATTCTTAAGAAACAACTAATTTGGGTTTTGTAAAATGTGTTCATCAAATTATGGTAGGAAGTCATCAGGGGTAAATACTTTAGAAACATTTTCTTGAACATTTTCCTTATCATAAGGATCTTCTATCAATGGTTGATAATCATTTTTTGAAAACACATCGGAAGATGTAGGTTGAAGATTTTTAAAAACAAAAGGATCAGTTTCATCGAATTTAACATGTACTATTTCTTCAATAGTACAACTATTTTTTTTAAACACTATAAGCCTTAAAAGTTATAGATTAGCCTAAGAAAATACCTTCATTGTATTTTGGTGTGAATTTGTATATATTATCTTTAGTATTCAAAATGAATACCTTGCAACCAAAAACCATGAAGTAGGAAAGTCTAGATTTTCTACCATTCCATAACTCATAAAGATTTTTATTGAGAAAAGGTCTAATCAATAGACGATTTATAGTATAGAAATAAGTAGTTAATACTTTAGTCCAAAAAAGTTTGGCTACCGAATTTTCACTCAACATGGTTATTGTTATATCTTGAAGAATTCTATTTCTTCTTTCAACAACACCATTCTGTTGAGGTGTTGTTGGTGCTGAGAAGTTATGAGTAATGCATTTTCAACTACAAAACGTTTCAAAATCATAATTTGGAAATTATCCTCCATGATCAAAATGAATAGTCATCAATGGAAGGTTTTTCTCATTTTTAACTTGGGCCCTAAAAATTTTGAAATTAGAAAAAGATTCATATTTCTTTGCTAGAAAATAGACCAAATGTAAATCTACTGTAATCATCAAAAAAAGAATATATAATATTTTCTTCTAATGCTTACAATTTGGGTTGGACCAAAAAGATCTATTTAAACCAACTGTAATACATCAGTGGTTGATACTTCACCGACTGATTTAAAACTTGATTTATGTTTCTTGCCATATTGACAAGGATCACAAACATTTAAAGAATCAAATCTAAGCTCTGTTAGATCCTTAAGTAGTCTTTTATTCGAGATTTTTCATAGGTTACTAAGTTTATAGTGTCCTAACCTTATATGAAATAACTAAGAATGATCTTCCATTTCACTAAGACATGTTAGATCTAGGCTCCTAAGGTCTTTTATGTTTGGTGTGTAAACATTCATTTTCATATGGGTAGAAAGAATAAAACCTTCCATGGAATTGTGAACTAAACACTTTTCATTCCTAAAATTCACAATGTAACCTTAATCACATAGTTGCCTTATACTAATAAGGTTGTGATTAAGGACCTTAATGAATAACACATTTGAAATCAATGTTTTTTCAAGAAGAACTATGTTACCTATACCAATAATTTCTCCCTGAGTATTATCTTCGAAAGTTACTTTTCCTCCTTTTGTTATGATAATCTTTTCAAAGAAGTTTTTTTTACCAGTCATATGTTGGGAAAATCCACTATCCATGTACCATGTATTTTTGTTGGCACTTTCTTTAATTTCTTTAAAATAAGAGTGTTATACTTTTATAACCCAATCTTTCTTGGATTTGGGAACTTCAGAAAGAAAATTTTTAGGAATCCACATTTTCTTTAAGAAATAAGATTTATGAAAACCTAAAGACTGAGTTCTGTTTAAGGAACATTTTTTCCCAATGCCCACCACACTGAATTTTAGTGTATAATAGAGAACTTTGAGTAAAAAATTAATTGTTACTAAAAACGGTTTTGAATGAGTATAACGAAATCCAGAATTATCCCTTAGATGTTAAATTTGGGAACACATCTAATCAAAGTTTTCCTTAACTAAGGTAAAGTTTGAAAAACACATCCTTAAGGAAAATATTTCTGAATTTATCTTAATAACTGAGTTTTTATCCTAAAAAATTAGTTTTAGCACTAGTTTTAGTCTAGAAAACATTTTTCTCAGAAATTATTTTTCTAGATCCTTAGAAAGTTTATCCTTCTCAAAATTAACTTCCTAAAGGGTTCTTTTAATACTTTAAAAATCATAAATTTTCTTATCAATATCTTTAGAAATATATGATACTTCTTTAGTATGAATAGAAATCCTAGAATTTCTTTTTTCAATCATTTTCTTGAATTTATAATTTCCATTCTCAAGGAGCTTAGAAAACCTAGAGATTTTTTCATAAGTAGGTAAATTTTTATCTTCATCAGAAGAGGATTCTTCATCTGAGGATTCATAATATTTACTATCACTATAATTAGCATTCAAGGATACATTGGTTACAGATTCAACATTGTGTACCTTATCCATTAAACAATGATTTTCAATAGGTAGCTTGGCTAATAGACCAAGATTCTACTAACCAGAAGATTCATAATTTGAGGTTTCATTAGAAGTGTCACCACCACTGGTACTCCAGGTGTCATTGTCTTTCAATAATTTCATAGATATAGCCTTGTAGTACTTATTTATATTCCTCTTAGAATGCTTTTACTTTCTATCTATTCTCTTAAGAATAAGACAATCTGGCCTTATAAGACATGTTCTTTTTCATTCATAATAAGTGACTCTTGATCCTTTCTTGTCCTTTCAATCTTTCTTCTTGTATTTAGAATGAAAGTTATTTTTTCCAACAATCTTGTTCATCCTTCATGCAAGATTGGCTAACTCATTTTCTGAAGATTCACTTCCACTATATTTGGATTGAATAATAGTCTTCCTAGATTTGGATCTTATAACTCTCTCAGGAGTCCTGACATTCATATGATTTGAAGTGGTTGTAAAAGAAACACTTCCATTTCCATTATTCTTATTATTTATATGAGTATCTCTTTTCATTCTTGTCTCATGTTAAAGAAGAGTTCCAAAAATCTCATCAAGGGAAATCTGGGTAACTTTCTTATTTTCATCTATAGATGTCCTCTTCGATTCCCATTCATTAGGCATGATATCTATAATCTTGTCGACAAGTGCCTCATCATCTAAACCTTTTTCACCCATTGATTGTAAACTATCAACAATGTTCATAAACCCTTGTGATACCTTGCACACTGGTTCTCTATAAGGAAAGAAGAAACCATGATACTCAACTCTAAGCATAGCTCTTCTAGTTTCGATAACTTTGGAAGTTCCAAAGTGTGTTACATCAAGCATCTTCCAAATAAAATTTCATCTTAATAGAAAGAAATTTGGCTATATATATTCATGGTCATGGAACACAACAAAGTATTTCGTACCTTATAGTTAAGTTGATATTCTAACATTTATTGATTAGTAAAAGTTTTGACTTCCTTGTCTGGAATCTTGTAATCTCCAGTAAGCATTACAATGTTTTACACTCCATTATTAATAACAAAAGTCTTTATACGATCTATCCAATATTCATAATCATTACCATCAAATATAAGTGGTCTAGTAAGATTAAGATGGTCAATCTAACCAACATTCATTCCTGTCATCTCAAAGAAAATATCTTTCCATAGAATCTTGTTAGTAATAAAAGTTTGTAAACAAGGGTAAAATTTCTAAGCAAGGAAAAATATAGAATAATGAAAACTGACTAAGAAAAATTATATGTGAATATAAGTATTTTAGATACCTCCTCTGATACTAATAGTAGGATCGAAATAAAGATGTATATGCTCAATATAGGAGAGTGGGTGAATTGTATACCTTAAAAAATCCAATGGAACTTTTAAATTTGGTTAAAAATTCTTATTTTTTAACAAAGTTAATAAAGGTAAATTCACAAGACCTTTTAGTTATACAAACTTTCTAGATTCTGGAAATATTGTTCCGGAAATGAAACTTTAGAAAAGTTTATAAGGAAAAAGATTCTACCTTAAAGCGTATAGAATCTTACTAATCAGAGTATACAAGTATAAGATAGTTATACATTCCTTAATAAACAAAATGCAGTAGAAAAAAACTTGAAACTATACAAGTAACAAGTAAGAAATATTTTAACCCAAAGAGTAGGGTATCCAAAAACCTTTGATAAAGGTCCCTTAATTTATAATTTCAAGAAATTATGTCCTACCCACATAAGGTTAAGACCTCAATAAGAATATCAGAGTCGGTCTTCCTATCCCTACAAGCCCTCAAACTTTAAGATAGTAGGAACCTCTATCTTCTTAATCAAGGAAGTCCTAGAAATATAAGATATTCGGCACCTCTATCTTCCTATCCCCAAAAGCCCTCGATTGTACACAGCAACAATCAGAGTCGCACGAAACAATCTGAACAAGATGTTTAGTACACATAAAGCATGATAGTCTCTCTCTATAAATCACTTAAACAGTATGTAATCTCTAGAGTTGTAGAACAATCATCAAAAGCTATGAGCTAATTCAAATGAGATCTTATTTATAGGAATTTTCCCAATGGTCGGCTCCCTCCTCCAAGGGTCATATATTTTCTTGAATACCAGAGGGACATGTACACATGTCACTCAAACAACGGTTGGTTCTAAACAAAATGCCCGACATCATTTCATAACTTTAACAAGTATAAGTAAAATATGGTTTCTCAAACAAATTTATTTTTCAGAGCCTAAGGAAAAATAAAGTTCACGGTCTAAGAGGAAAACATTCAAAGTCTATATTACAAGGATATTCAGATTCAGTTTTCCAAGGAATTCAGAATCTGAATTCTGTATACTTCGGAGTCTGAATTCATGAGGAATTTAGAGTCTCAATTATAAGGAATTTGGAGTCTGAATTTTAAGGATTTAAGAGTCTGAATTCTAAGGAATTCGGAGTCTGAATTATAAAGAATTCAGAATCTGAATTCTATGGAATTTTGAGTCTAAATTCTAATTAATTCATAGTCTAAATTCTAAGGAATTTGGAGTCTAATTTTGAAGAAATTTGGAACCTAAATTCTAAGGAATTAGGAACCTAGATTCTAAGGAATTCTTAACCGGAATTTCAGAGAATTCACAGTCTGAATTTCAGAGAATTTAGAGTCTAAATTTCAGAGAATTCAGAATCTGAATTCAGATCCTGAAAATAGAATACTCTATATATAATTATTTATAGAATTCTGAGGTTTTATATATGAAACTGAATTTCAAACTTAGGAATAAAACGAGTTATATTTATAGATACTAAAATAAAAACAATGAAAAATAGGTAAGGATAAATTTCCTTGGGTAAGGAAAAATTTCCTTATTAAGGAAAAACATCAGGGAAATAAAACATTCCTTAAGATAGAATGATTGTGATTTTCAAAACATAGAGGAATGGAAAAGTCATAACAAAACCTTATTGAATCAACATTTATTATTTCTGCCCATAGGCACAAGAATGTATACACAATAAACTTATATGACCTTAGGATCCAAGATCTACCTTGACTTACTACAATAGAAGATTAATCTTGGTTATGACATAAAAGGTTAAGACAATTTAATCTTAGGAATCTATGCAAAATCTCAGAGAAAATAATTTTTAAGGATCTAATAGAGCTTATATTTGATTATTCAAAAAAAAATTTCCTTGTCAATGTGGAAAAAAAATATAAATCATGTTTTAAATCAATTGTTGAAGTCTCAACTTCTGATGCATTACAGTTAGTGCATATGGATCTTTTTCGTCCAACACAAACTAGTAGTATTGGAGGAAAATATAATGTATTTTTTTAGTTGACGATTACAATAGATTTATGTGGGTTTATTTTCTAGAAAATAAATCTGAATATTTTTTTATTTAAAATCTTTTAGATCCCTAGTTAAAAATGATAAAAATCATTAGTTGATAACTATTCATAGTGATCGGGGAGGAGAATTTCAATATTTAGATTTTGAAACCTTTTGGTGAAAGAAAGGGATTACTCATAACTTCAAAAATCCAATAACTTTTCAATGGATTGGTCTTTTTGAAAGAATAAATTGAATTATTCAAGAGATAACTAGAACTATGTTGAGTGAATATTCTATTTCTAAAAAAATTTGGGCCGAAGCTGTTAGTACTAGTTATTATACTATTAATCGATTTTTTAATCAGATGTTTTCTTAACAAAACACCTTATGAATTGTAGACTGTATGAAAACCTATAATTTTGTACTTCAAAGTATTTTTTTGTAATGTATTCGTTCTAAAAACTAAATATAACTTAATTAAATTGGAACCCAAATATGATGATGGAATTTTCCTAGAATAATCCACTACTTCTAAGGCTTATAGAGTTTCTAATCAAAATACTTGTACTGTGGGATAAAAAGTGCATGTAAAATTCGATGAAACTGATCCTTTGAATTTCAAACAACCCAAACATACATCCTCAGATGTATTTTAAAAACCTGATTATCATCCTTTGATAGAAGACCCTTCTAGTAAAGAAAATTTTCAAGAAAACATTTCTAAATCATTTACCCTAGAATGTTTTCAAAAATGTATTGATGAATAGGTTTTAAAAACTCCAAATCAGTTGTTTCCTAAGAATCATCATAGTGATACTATAATTAGTGATGTAAATCAACCTGCAAGGACTAGAAGTTTCTTAAGAAATATAGTAGAAAATCTAGAATTACATTCCCAATTAAAACCACAAAATCATTGATGAATATTTAGGTGATGATGATTTGATTAAATCCATGAAAGATGAGATAAATGAATTAGAAAGGAACAAAGTATGGACCTCAGATTAAAGACCAAAGGAAAATTCTTTAATTGGAGTAAAAAAGGTCTTTTGAAATAAATGTGATGAAAATGTAATCATAGTAAGAAATAAATCTAGATTTGTTGCTAAAGTCGATAATCAACAAGAAGTAATATAATATGAAGAAACCTATATTCCAGTATCTAAACTTGAATCTGTTCACATTTTACTTTCCTTTGCAACATTCATTAACATAAAATGTTTTCAAATGGATGTGAAGAGTGCTTTCCTTAATGGATATGTTCAAGAGGAATCTTATATTGAACAACCTTCTAGTTTCTATGGAAAAAAACAACCAGAACTTGTTTTCAATATTACGAAAGAATTATATGGAATTAAACAGGCCCCTGGATCTTGGTATGATAGACTTTCTAGATTTTTGATACAAAACTATTTTTAAGGGAACTACAGATCTAACTATTTTTAGAAATAAAGTCAAGGAAAATGTTTTTATTGTTCAAATATATGTTGATGACATTATATTTTGATCAAATCATCAATCATTTACTTATTCATTTGATAATCTAATGAAATCTGATTTTGAAATGAGTATGATGGGTAAGTTATCATTTTTCTTAGGTTTTCAAATTTCTCAAAAACCAGAAGGAACTTATATATCACAATATAAGTATATTAAATATCTTTTTAAAAATTATGTATGTGACAATACTATAAGTGTAATAACTCTAATTGGTACCGCAAATTCTCTTGATCTAGATGAAGCTGAGAAACTAATAGATTAAACATCATTTAGAGGTGTGATATGAAGTTTATTATACTTGACAACGAGTCGTCCGTACATAATGCTTTTATTGTGCTTATGTTAAATAAATCAATTCAATCTGAATGAATCTCATTTAAAATTAGTGAAAAGAAATTTTTTCTATTTAATGGTAACCATGGATTTAAGACTTTTCTATACTTTTGGAAATGATTTTTTGTAAAAAATATTTTCAAATGATGATTTTTCTAGATGTATAATGGATAGAAAAAAGTATACATGAAACTCTTCATTTCTTATGAGATTTTTTAGTTTTTTGGTAAAGTAAGAAGAAACACTCAGTTTCAGTTTCCACTACTGAAGCTAAATATGTAGTAGCTGGAACTTATTGTTCCCAGTTGTTGGGGATGAAATGCATAGTCATAGATTATGTCATGAGTTTCACTGAAACAATGATATTATGTGATAACACCAATGCCAGTTCCCTAAGAGAAAACCTTGATCATCACTCCCTTGAAAAACACTTAGATATTAAACATTTGTTTCTTTGGGATCACCAAATTAAAGGAGATATCTTTCTTCAGTTTATCAGAATGCAAGATCGACTTGCTGAAATTTTTAAAAACTATTTACCCTCCGATAGATTTGAATGCATTAATCAAAATTTTCGAATGATAACTGTTTGGTAATCTTCCATGTTAAATTGTTTTTGAAACCTATCTCCTTATATTAACTAAATATTTTTCATAGGGGGAGTACATTTTCTTGTTAACCAAATTTTTTTCCTTAATAAATTTTTTTTCGAAACCAAATTTATTTTCCCTTAATCAAATTTTTTTCGAAACCAAATTTTTTCCCCTTAATAAATTTTTTTTAATCAATTTTTTTTTCTTTAATCAAAATTTTTCGTAACCAATTTGTTTCGGAACTCAAAATTCATGAACTCAAATTTTCTTTTACTGAATAATATTTTCCAGAATCTAATGTTCTTTAAAAAAATATGTTCTATCCATTACTGATTTTTTTTAAGAAATACGAAAGGTATGTTTCCTTACTTAAATTTTGATAATTGAGTTTTTTCTACCTTTTGGTTTTATGATTCTAATTTAAGAGAACTCTATTTGATTCACTTTCCTTGAATTTGATTTTTCCATAAAACCTCAAAATATCAGAACCTACCAAATATTTATTTGTAATTCATCTTAACTGTCAGATAAGATCTATCCAATTTCAACCATTGTACCATTTTTTAGATTCAATCTGTCACTTAGTTGTCAAAATAAAGGCCCCCTATTTCTTGTCCCACATCAGTTTTCAAGGATTTATGTGTCAAAGATCTTCCTCTCTTCAAAAATCTTGTTCTGTTTTTTCCAAGTTTGTATAGACTCTGGATGTCTCTAGAAGTCTCCATGTAGAAATATATGTCTTCAACTAAGAATATCCAGGATTGGAAAATCTAGAGGGATTTTTTGGTTGACCCAAAGTTCTTCGCTGAGTATAATTCCTTGATTATGAAAAATATTAAGTTGAATGGTTGGGAGACTTTTTTCATAGCCAATCCAAAATGTCATAATCTCGTTTGTCCTATCTTACTTATAGAATTATATAAAATTGTATGTTTTTATAAGGAATGTGGAAGGATGATGTTTTCCTTCAAAATAATTTGGAAAATATATTATCTATCCTTAAACATAGCAGTAAATATTCTTGGAGTTCCATATGAAGGTGAAGCAAATTTCTATTATCACAAGCTTATAGATCAGTCAAGAAGTTTTGAGAAGGAAAAGGCAATAGAGTGCATTGGAATAAAAGGAGTAAAATCACTGAAGATTAATAATCTCTCAAAAACAACATATTGTTAGCATTATGGGTATGATGGTTTCTCATTCCGAGAAAATGAGACAAGGAAGCCTAAAAGAAAAGTGACATCTTTATTTTGGAGTTTTTGGTCAACCTAAGGAAGATAAATCTTATAAAGTATATCCTTTTGGAAATTACCAACATCAATAATGGAACTCCAAAATCTCAGATCATCATGAATCCAACCATTTTGTCTAAGATCATAGTGATATGAATATAATCATTCAAAATTCCTTATAGTTCAAAACCAAGAGATTTCAATATCTTGTTACTATGTGATTATTCCTTAAAGAGAATGATAGTTGGTTTCAATAACAAGTATAGAGAATTTTATGATCTTTCTGAAAGTGAGGTTGAAGCTCAATCTAAGAAAGTTGAAGTAGGAGAGACTTCCAAGAAAGCTCAGAAGAAGAGAAAGAAATAAAGAACATGAAACCAAAGAGAAGCCTATAGTTTCGAAAAATCAGCCATCTCAATGAAAGATAAAAAAGAAAAAGACTTTTCCTGATGAAGTGGTAAAAAAGTGTAGGGAACATAAGAAGAATAAGAAAGAAGAAGATCCTAGTTTAGGCCTAGATCATGCTAAGGAAAATTCCTTGAAAACTCATGAAAATGAATAGCTTGAAATAAAACAAAAAGAAAATAAGATCAAAAAAATGTATGAAGCTCTGTTAGATCAAGAACTTCTAAATGATACTGGGAAAGCCTATGAATAATTCCAGGTACCGAATACATTTCTCCAACAACTAGTACCAATAGAAACTTCAAGAAATAAATTTACAATTCTAGAACCTGAAGTGGATTAAGAAATAGTTCAGGAAAAAGAAATTGAATAAGAAGAATAATAATAGGAATAAGAAGATTAGAGTGATTATTTTTTAAAGCAAGTGGAAGAATATCCTGAGAATAAAATTCCTTCTAACAAGATATCGATCTGGACTTTCCAAGTCAATTTAACTAATAAAATTTCTCAAGGAAAAGAGGATAAGGGAAATGAAGTGGTTAACAAATGTACTGATGATGAAAGTAGCAATCATGACTTCATCCAACCTGAAGATATTAATGGTGATGATTAGAAAGAAGAGGTTGATAACGATAAAATTTTTAATCTTTCAGATATTGAGAATGAATCAATGAAGGCTGAGGAGACTACTTAAAATGTAGATAAAGGAAAACTAGTGGTTGGTAATACACCTAAGAAGGATGTGTTGGTTAAGAAGGATGTTGGTGGTTCATAAAAGAGGAAATCTAAAGATCCAGATGAAGAAACTTCTCCTACAAGAGAATCAGATTCCAAATCATCTTCTATCGGTCGGGATTTTATTGTTCATTCTTTGAAGATGTTAGTAAATACCATAACATTATTTCCGATAATTTATTTTCAGTTCCAGTTTCTTCAATAGTCTTTCAATCCGAAAATGGATTCAGTAAGAATCCTCATGGAAAAATTTATTAAGCTTGAGGATATTTTTCCAATCATTTCTTTTTGGTTTTGATACTCATATGATATCATGTTAGGAAATTACTTAGTGGTCTAACAGAAAAATTAATGACTTGATAATTCTTTATGACTTCCAAGATTTTGTGAAAGATTATTTTTTAAGTTAGATGATATAACCCCAAAACATACAACAAGTTTTACATAGAATTTAACCCTTGAGAAAGTATCCTAGAAGCAAGAAGATAATGATCTGAATGGGATGTTAAATTCAGTTTCTTTAAATATGAAAAGAGAAATGGAACTCAGGAAAGAGTTGTAAGAAAAGTTCAACCATTAATAAGAATTTGTGAAGTCTCAGGTAGAAATAATTAATTCTCAAGATGAAAAAATCAAGGCTCTGGAATAGAAAAATCGAGATCAGGAATAGTTGATCAAGCGGTTTGAGCGAGATCATAAGGAGCTCAAGTAGTAGAAGGATACCTTGAGTAAGATCATATCGACAGAAAATAAGGTTGTTTGATTTGAATTTCATTCTGGTATTTTATTAAATTTTACCCTATATGAATTTTTCCAGTCATTGTCCAATTTTTTTGTCCTTCGTTTTTATTTGTTTTGTATAGTTCAAATCTTTCAGGGACCTTTGTTTTCATTCTCTATATTTATTTTTTAATATAACAAGGGGGAGACAATATTGATAAAAAGAATACTAATCATTAAATAAGATAATTCCCTATGTAAGTGGGGTTTAAGTAAGGGGAGTATACTTAAAGAACACTTTCTTATGAAATAAAAAGTAAAATCTCTCTAAGGAAGTCAAGAATACAATCCTTAGGGATTACCAAACTTAAGGGGGAGTTAGTCGTATTCATCGTGATTCATAAGTAAAGAGATATACGTTTTTCTTTTTATGTTTATAAATAAAATTCTTATTTCATATATTCTTTTAATAAAAGTAGTTTGTGAATTACAAAAAGGGGGAGATTGTCGATTCAATAATGATTCATTATGACTATTTCATTCCTCTATATTTGGAAAATCACAAACACATTATCTAAAGGAAAATTATCTTTCCCTAACTATTAGTTTCCTAAGGAAAATTTCCCATTTCTAATGAAATTTTTGTCCTTATTTTGGTATTAATTACCTCTTTTTATCACCTTAGATATAGATTTCTCTAAAATTTAGACTCTGAATTCTCTTAAATTTAGACTCTAAATTCGTTGAAATTCAGAATCTGAATTCTCTAAAATTCAAACTCATAATTCCTTAAAATTTATACTCCATGTTCTTTGAAATTATGAATCTGAATTCTTTAAAATTCAGACTCTGAATTATCTAAAATTAAAAAACGAAATTCTCTTATATTCAAACTCTGAATTCTCTGAAATTCAGACTCCAAATTCCTTATAATTCAGACTCTGAATTCCTCATAATCCTGACTCCAAATTCTTCATAATTCGGACTAAAAAATTCCTCAAAATTCAGACTCTGAATTCCTAAGAATTCAGACTTCAAATTTATTGAGAATTTAGACTCTGAATTCCTTATAATTCAGACTCCAAATTCATTAAATTTCAGACTCTGGTATATAAATAATTCAGAATCCAAATTCATTAAAAAACAAAGTCTGAATATCCATGTCTTCCAGACTCATAATGTCTGTTTGTTTAGATTTTGAATTCTATATTCCTTAGATTCGGAATATTCAAAATTGGTTAACATAATTTATTTTTCCTTATACATGATTTTGTATGTATGAAATGTTGTCGTACAATTTGTTTCTATCTAACTGTTGTTTGAGTGATACATGTATAGGTCTGTTAGGGCCAATAGGGGCCTATATACCCTGAGAGGGGGGGGTGAATCAGGGTATGGATATTCTTTTTCAAAGTTCTTCCTACCCCACTGGATCTTGACCTCTTTATTACAAGGGTCAATTTTTTTTCTTGTGTGTAAATTATGATCACTTCATTACTTATTTATCTAATGATGATGCTTTGAATGCAATGTTGGGAAGAAAACAGGCAGGCACAGTGATTTTTACTTGGTTCACCCTCACTGGGCTACGTCCAAGGAGCATACACCAACAAGTTGCTGGTCGTACTAAATTCTATTATTCTTCACTAGATGTGGATACAAAGTTCGGGTACAGTCACTCTGTCCTAGGCTCAATGCCTTTACAAGATTTAGGGTCAGCTCACTACTTTCCCAAGGGTCACTCCCTATTTCACTCTCTCTGGCTCACTGCCAGTGGAGAGGATCACCTTTTTCCTCTTCCTATGCTCACTGCACTTGGAAGGGATCCACTCACAGTTTATAGACCTGTAGGTCTCTTCATTATCACTAATGAATGCATCCTGCACTATATGTAGATGCTCTAATGAAGTCCAAATTTCATCCACTGATGACTACCCCTTTTCCACTGACCAATGGGAAATTCTTTTGGAATGTACCTTCGCAAAGAACCCTACTTCGTGAAGCTCCCAATTTCACAAAACTCGAACAAGCCTTCGCGAAGCTCCTTCCTTTTCGTGAAGCTTACAATTTCGCAGAGCGCGGACCGTCGCAAAGTTCAAGACTTCGCAATGCTTAGGCCATCGCGAAGCTCAAGTCATCACAAAGAGACTTCCCTCACGAAGCTCACTGAGCCAATGCGGAGCACACAACTTTCGCGAAGCTAGAATAGCTTCCGCGAAGCTCCTCTTTCACGAATCACACTGCCTTCACGAACTTCCTTCACGAACCGAGAGCAATGTATTTTCTCTGAAAAATTTTCTCTACTTCTCTCGAGGGGGTCGGCCTCTATTTATAGGCGATTCCACCGACCCTCTAACTTTCCGTGTGAAGTCAATGCCACGTCATCTCAAATCGCGAAGCTCCAAAGTTTCCACCAGAATTCTATCTAAATCACGAATCACCGTGGAAATTTTCGGATCGCGGAGCTTGTCGTAATCGCGGAGCATCACCATCAACATTCCTTCGCATATTTGCCGCGAACCTCCCTCACAATTCCCTTTACCGCCGCGATGCGCTTCAACTCTGTCGTTCACGAAGCATTGACGTAATCGTGAAGCATCATCGCCTCCATTTTTCTGGTCTTCGCGAAATCCAATCCATGTATCCCATCTTCGCAAAACTCATGCCTTTTCCATATAAAAAATATGATCTTAATGGAAATCCAATTTTCGCAACGCTCACCAAACTCCAAATTTTGGACCCCAAAAATTTGGAAAACCCCGGGAAACGGCGCCACCTTGTACTGCTCTTTTGTACCGGCTCCAGATCATCCATTCATTTGTTATCTTTCTTTGTCAACATGGATTGTCAAAAACATCTCGGGAACTCGAAAATTCTCCATGGAAACCTGCTTTGTCAACAAACACAATCAACCCAGAAATACTACAATGTTACCTTGAGGGATTTTTTTCCCAACAATCTCCCCCTTTGGGTTTGTTGACAACTCATCATAACTCTTCTCAGAATGATTTCTTGCACGTTGATACATCATTGTGTCTTCTTCTAGCAGATACCACCATTCGCCACTTGTGATTCTGATAGCATTCAAGGATTCACTTAACACGTACTCTAAGCCCACATGAGCAATGCTCGGCGTGAGAAACAAAAGTAGTATGAAAAGTTAATCAATGAATCACTTCATGTCAAACACCAATTGTCGATTCCAACCTGATACCAATTCTTAAATTGATTCCAATTGTTGAACCACACTAATCCCAATTGGTGATAGTTGGACACCTTCTCACACCATTCCAACACCACTATTCTAATTTTATCACGATCCTCAGATGTCGTGATATCTATTCTTTGATCGATCACTTCTAGCATCGTCAGATTTAAAAATCTCCCCCTATCTCATTGCTCTCCCCTATCTCGCTGCTCCACCTGTCAGCTTCTCCCCGTGTCATTGACATAGACATTTTCTCCCTTTATTAGCCACAGTTTCTCCCCCTTGAGGGGTCACTATTTCTCCCCCTTTATCAACGAACCCAAAGGGCACTCCTCTGTGGTCTGAGACATTAGTAATAAAACACATTAGCACAGTAGAGAAAAACACATCATACCTCGGGGAGAGGGGGAGGCCCACATCCACACTTTTTCAAGTGCGGGGAGTCGACTAGACTCCCATATCCAATCGATACCTTTCAAATTCTTCTTTGGGTAAGGCCTTTGTCAAAATGTCTACAACCTGTAGTTCTCTAGGCACATACTCCAACTTCACAATTCCCTGCTCAACTTTCTCCTTGATAAAATGATACTTTATCTTAATGTGATTTGTCCTCGAGTGATGGACATGATTTTTGCTGAGATTTATAGCACTTGAGTTATAACACTGGATTCCGATCGGAGACTTCACTTCAACTCCCATATCTTCACGCTACTGCTTCATCCACAATAATTGTGTGCATTCTTGAGTGGCCTCAATATACTCATCTTTTGCGGTGCTCAATGAAATGAAATCTTTCTTCTTGCTAAGCCAAGAAATAAACAATCCACCAAGATAAAATGCACCACCTGACATTGATTTTCTATCATCTACTGAACCGGCCCAGTCTGCATCAGTATATCCCAATAACTCTGTCTGAGATTTGTCAGCATATGTCAAGCCGAAATCCACTGTTCCCTGGATATATTAAATTATTATTTTCACTGTAAGAATGTGGATTTATTTGGGATTACATTGATATCTCGCTTCTTGGCATGTGGCGAATATAATGTCAGGCCTTGTGGCAGTCAAGTATAACAAACTGCCAATAATTTGCCTGTATTCTGTGATATTAACTGCCTTGCCATCCTCATCTTTTGATAACTTCATCCGGGTAGCAACCAGAGTCTTAATCTCCTTGGAATTCTCCATTCCAAACCTTCTAATAACCTCCTTGGCATATTTAGATTGCGAAATAAATGTTCCATTTCTTCCTTGTCTCACCTATAGACCAAGGAAAAATGTTAGCTCTCCAATCATCGACATTTGAAACTCATTTTTCATGAATTCGGAAAAATGTCTGCACTGAGCTTCATCTGATCTGCCAAAAATTATGTCATCAACATACACCAGAACCATCATCCTTTGATTACTATCATTGTTGAAATAGGGATTGTAATCAACTCCCCCATGCTGGAAACCAAGCTTCTTCAAGTACTGATCAAGCCTTGAGTACCATGCCCTTTGTGCTTGTTTCAGCCCATACAACGCCTTCTTCATCCTGAAAACGTTATTCTCATCCTCATGAATGAGAAAACCATCTGGCTACTCAATATACACCTCCTCTTCCAGAACCCCATTTAGAAATGCAGATTTGACGTCCATCTGGAACACTTTGACCTTTCTTTGCACTACTATGGCCAAAAATAATTTGATTGTCTCCTACCTTGCAATCAGTGCAAATGTCTCATCAGCATCTATTCCCTCTATCTGGGAGTCTCCTTTGCACATCAGTCATGCTTTGTTCCGAATAACTATTCCATATTCATTCATATTGTCTTAATAGACCCATTTAGTCCTAATGACGTTTTTATCTTCTGGCCTCGAAACAATCTACCACGTCTGATTCGTCTCAATTCTGATCTTTCTCTTCATTCATGGCCTGAACATAGTTTTCATATTCAGCGGAATCAGCAAAGCATATCAGCTCAACCTGAGATAGAAAATATGTCTACTGTAGTGATTTCATTTTCCTTGTATGAACTGAAGCCGACTGATCACCAATGATATTCTGTCTATCAATTTCAGCTCAGCTCTTTGGATTTCTTATAGACACAGACTTGACACTTTCTTGTTCATCATTAGTGTCTTCTTCCAAATCAATGGAATCCTCTTCTTCTATCCCTATGTTGCTTTCTTCCTCAACACTTCCATCATGAAGTTGTTCACTGACTCATTTTTCAGTGGATTCATTTCTTTCAGCTACTTTTCTCTGTGTCACTTTTCAATGACTTCATTTATTTGAACATCTTCTCTCAGATTTTTGTTGAAACACCTTTGATTCTCTCGTAGCTTCTTGTTATCCTAAAACCAGTCAATAGATACCACATTGTTATAGAAATATAAATAATCATGAAATGCAAGGTTATTGCTACTTCTCCATGTGCTTCTTTCTTCCCCCAATAGGCAACACTTGAGACGGGTCATCCAATTATTGCATTGATGGATCATGTATCTTATTTTGTTATTAAATGCTCCCCCTATGTTGTGAAACACTTCCTGGGGTTAGTCCCACTGTTTAGACTCATAACCACTCTTCTTCTCCTTCATCACCTATTCTCATCTTCCACTTGGAATTGAGCCATTAACAAAATATCTAATCCAACTGAGTTGGAACTCATTGTAGGAAACAAGAGATAAAGTTAATAACCCAATCACTTCTTATTGTTCTCTGATGCTCCCTTTCTTCTTCAACTCTGGTACCTGATCTGAGTCACTTTAATCTCTGGAGCATATCACCTCTCCACTTTGCATCTTTAGATACCACTTCCCCTTGGATCGTATCTCCATAAAACCTGAAACACATTAATCATTAGTTAATATCATTTATATACATAGGGAGAGGGGAACTTCTGGAATCCTCAAGATGAGGATGGTGGTTGATCCCGATGGGTCAACCCTTTGATTCTTTCTTGTAGAGCATCACACTCTTTCTTTGCTTCTTCTAACTGCCTTGCCAACTTCAATTGCTCTGGCCATATGACTAAGAATTCATTACTCACATGCTGAGTCTTTTTCTGATATGAAGATTCTACAGGCCTGGAATTTTTAACAATATGGGGTATAAACCCACTTTTACACACTTCTGTCTTTGATGTACTACCAATATTCCATTTCCCTTGATTATTACTCTGAGAAGGAATATCATTTCTTTCCGTCTTCCCTTGCTTCTTCCACCATTACAAGGATCTTGCACCTTTCTCCACTTTTCTTTGTAGAACAAAACATGCAAATTTTTCATTACATTCTTTGTTCATATTTCTTTGATCAGATTTCTGAGTCACCACACTCTTTTTCAATGGTGGTGAGTCCTCCATTGAATGTTCATTATTCTTTATCACACCTGGAGTATATTTCCCCTTAATCTTCTAGTTTTGTTCACATTCTCTTCTTGAGAGAAGTTGTGAGTATGACAGAGGAGGTGACTGATACACCTTTCGTTCAGCTCCATGTGATTCCCCTGAGGCTCCAATCCTATTCTCCAACTTTCCACATTGTCTCCCAATGTATGATTTCTCTTTATACATCACTGGAGTCAAGAATCTCTTTCTGGGATCCTTTTCCTTTCCTGCTTTCTTCTAACTGCATTGTCTTGGAAAATTCCCATAATGGGAACATACGAAACATTTTCCATCAAAGGTATCCCTCGTTTCATCATTTCTATGTTGAGATGCTGATACACCTTGAGTTCTTCTTCTCACACGAGGATCTTGAGATTCTTGACACAAACTCATGGTGTGTCCCATTCTTCCACAGTAATAGCATCTAACAGATGCTTTCCTCTGAGAGACTCTTCTCTCTGATTTTCATGATGCTTCTTCTTATTCTCAAATTTGGTAATGTTTTTGTTTTCACAACCTGAAATGTATTCCAGAGCTGTTGAACAGAAGCTTGATGTGTGGCCATGAATCCCACAGAAAAAGCACATGTCATCACTTCTTTTTGTAACTGTCCTCTTAGGCCTATCTCCAGCACCTATAGGGTTTTGTTCACATCTGGAACTATTCACAGCTCTCTTTCTATCATGCATGGGAGGTGATTCATCAAATCCAATACCAGTTTTTCCCAAACTGTATGGTCTTTGAGATGGGAGAATTTGTTCTTTCCTCTTTTATGAAATAGAAAATTTTCTTTTCATTTCATTATCACCTGCCGAAGGATAATCAAATAGTAAGTGCAAGGCATCCTTGATTTTATGCTTTCCTCTAGCATTGGATTTCTCTATTTCCTTCTCCACTGGTTCTAGCTATTCTTTCAGCTTCTGAATCTTTAATTCACTTGATTCAAGTTGAGCATCAAGTTCTCTCTTGAGAGAATTTCCTCTACTCATCTCAACTTTCAATTATCGTGTATGCTTTTCCACCACTTCACTTTGCTCCTTTACCTTAAATTTTTCTTGAGCAACAGAATCTGAGCAACATGCATTCTCTTTTTGCAGCCTTTGATTTATCTGAACTAGTTTAGAAAGTTTTGCCACAAGATCATCGTTTTTAGATTTCATGTTTTGAATCTCGTCTGTCTTCAGATTCTTCCCCTTGACATCAGCGATTGATTTTTCTACCTTTGCAGATCTCTTTCGCAATTCTTCATCTTGATAATAATTTTTCTCCCCCAGATCAGTAGCTACGTCAATAAGCCTTTGATTCAAACTTCTTATCTTGTTTATCTCAGTTTCTAGTGTTTGGATCTGAATATCTTTAGATTTAATTTCATCAGTGTTTCTAACATCACGTGGAATATCGGGTTCCTCGATACACTTGACTTGATCTTTCACTTTTCTATTCAAGTCATCGATCTCCCTTTTCAGTTCTTCAATCTTAATATTATACTCACTAATTGATTCTGAGTTCTCTCGTGTTGATAACTTGAGTTTCTCAATTTAGTCCATCAAGTAATACTTCTCTTCTTCTTGCTGCTGCATATAGAGTTTGGCATCATGAACAAATTTGTTATATTTCTTTGTTTTACCTCTCCAAACATTTATCTCCTCAAGAGAAGCCTCTAACTCACCTCACATATCTATTTTTCCTTCAATTTCTTCTTCTTTTTCAGTATCACTCTGATGCTCGTGTACTTCACTCATTCCAGCATCATGATTGAGTGACTCAATATTTTCCCTATCAGATTCATCCAGGCCTTCTTTCAGCAAGCTGTTTGATTCTTTTAATTGAATCACACTTTTTCAATACACACTTCCACACTGAGGAATACTATCTGACTCTTGACTCTTCTTTGATGTTTTTCCCTTTGCCATGGAACACCAAAATAAGAGCAGTCTGATTCTTTAACAACACAGATCGACTACACAAAGTCGAAGAAAACAAATCTGATAAAAGAAAGCACCCCTCTGATACCAATTTTTAGGGCCAATAGGGGCCTATATACCCTGAGAGGGGGGTGAATCAGGGTATGGATATTTTTTTCAAAGATCTTCCTACCCCACTGGATCTTGACTTTTTTCTTACAAGGGTCACTTTTTTTTCTCTTGTGTGTAAAGTATGATCACTTCTTTACTTCTTCAACTAATGATGATGCTTTGAATGCAATTCAGGGAAGAAAATAGGCAGACACAAATATTTTTACTTGGTTCACCCTCAATGGGAAACTTCCAAGGAGCATACGCCGACAAGTTGCTGGTCGCACCAAATTCCACTATTCTTCACTAGATGTAGATACAAAGTTTGGGTACAGTCACTCTATCCCAGGATCACTGCCTTTACAAGATTTAGGGTCAGCTCACTGCTTTCCCAAGGGTCACTCCCTATTTCTCTCTCTCTGGCTCACTGCTGGGGGAGAGGATCACCTTTTTCCTCTTCCTATGCTGACTGCACTTGGAAGGGATCCACTCACAGTTTATAGACCTGTAGGTCTCTTCATTATCACTAATGAATGCATCCTCCACTGTATTTAGATGCTCTAATGAAGTCCAAATTTCATCCACTGATGAATACCCCTTTTCCACTAACCAATGGGTAATTCCTTTGGAATTTACCTTCGAAAAGCACCCTACTTCTCGAAGCTCCCAATTTCGCGAAGCTCAAACAAGCCTTCACGAAGCTCCTTCCTTTTCGCGAAGCTCACAATTTTGCGGAGCTGGGACCATTGCAAAGCTCAATCCTTCGCAATTCTTAGGTCTTCACGAATCTCAAGTCGTCGCAAAGAGACTTCCCTCGTGAAGATCACTGAGCCAACATGGAGCACACGACTTTCGCTGAGGTGGAATAGTCGTCGCGAAGCTCTTCTTTTGCGAATCACACTTCCTTCGAGAACTTCCTTCGCGAACCGAGAGCAAAGTATTTTATATGAAAAATTCTCTCTACTTCTCTCGAGGGGGTTGGCCTCTATTTATAGGTGATTCCACCGACCCTTGAACTTTCTGCGCGAAGTAAATGCCATGTCATCTAAAATCACGAAGCTCCAATGTTTCCACCGGAATTCTGTCTAAATCGCGAATCACCATGGCAATTTTCGGATCGCGGAGCTCGTCGTAATTGCAGAGCATCGCTGTCAACATTCCATCACGCCTTCGCCGCGAAGCTCCCTCACAAATCCCTTCACCACCGCGATGCACTTCAACTCTGTCGTTCGTGAAGCGTTGATGTAATCACGAAGCATTACCACCTCCATTTTTCTGGTCTTTGCGAAATCCAATGAATGCATCCCATCTTCGCGAAACTCATGCCTTTCCCATATAAAAAATATGATCTTCATGGAAATCCTATTTTCGCGATGCTCACAAAACTCCAAATTTTAGACCCCAAATATTTGGCAAACACTGGGAAACGGCACCACCTTGTACTGCTCTTTTGTACCGCCTCTAGACCATCCATTCCTTTGACATCGTTCATTGTCAACATGGATTTTCAACAACTACTGGGGAACTCGACAATTCTCCATGGGAACCTGCTTTGTCAACAAACACAATCAACCCAAAAATACTGAAAAGTTACCTTGAGGGATTTTTTTCCCAACAAGGTCCCTCCAAAATTCAAGGAAAAATATGACCGTTGGAGGAGGGAGCCGGCCGTTGAAGTTTTTCTTATAAATAGGAACCCATTTAAACAATATTATCTTCTATATATTGATTGATATGTAGATTAAATGTTGTGATGTTGTGAAGATATTTCAAGAGAGAGAAATTCTCTCATACTTTGTGTGTTTCATGAACATTTTGTTCATCTCGGAACATCTTGTTCAGCATGATTCGTTCGACTCCAATTATTGCTGAGCACAATCAAGGGATTCTAGGAATAAGAAGACAAAGGTACAAACTACCTTAAAATTTGAGGTCTTATAGGGATAGAAATACATACTCTGATGTTCCAATTGATGGATTACCCTAGTGTTGGTAAGACATACTTTCTTGAAATTATAAATCAAGAGACCTTTATTATGGGTTATTTCATACCCTACTCGTTGGGTTAAAAGATTTCCTACTTGTAACTTATTTTTGTTTCAATTTTTTTTTCTGCTGTATTTTCACAAAGGAATAATTTATAACTTTCTTAGAGTTTCTTGTACTTAACTTACTCTGATAATTAAGATTCTATATGATTTAAGGTAGAATTTTTCTCTAAAAAAATTTTTCTTAAGTATCTTATCCAGATTCATATTTATGTACCCTAAGCAAGTTTATTTCATAGTTATTAACTTAAAGAGGCTTTGTGAATTTACATTGTTTAACATTGTTAAACATAGTTTTCCTTAAGGTTAAAAACAAAAGTTTTTAAACTTACAATTCAGCCTCTCTGGTAATTGAGCATCTACATAAACTATTTTGATCCTACAATTAATCCCTATGCTAGGAAATATGTTTTATTCAAAAAATAATGTTTTTAAAAATATTGTTAAATTTTTTTTTTAAAATAATCTCTTAAGATCGTTTACAAATAAAACTGATTTTTAAAATGATTTAATGGTTTTTAAATCATTTTATATAAGTTTTTAACTCTATTTTCAATTAAAAAGTAGTTCAAAAATGATTTATGTTTTAAAAAGAGTTTAAAATGGTTTTCAAGGCATCCATTATAAGTTTTCAAGTCCATTATCAAAGAAAACGTTTTTAAATTTTTTTATTATTTAAAAAAAAATTAATGTAGAAAGTATATTCTCTTCAAGAAATGTTTTAAATTATTTTTAAATCTTATTTTACACATTTTCAAAGTGGTTTTGAAAGAAAATTATTTTTAAAATGTTTTATTTCTTAAAAAGTGAATTTAAATAAAATCTTATTTTCTATAAGAAGTTATCCAATTTAACATTCAATATCCTTCTCCATAAAAGATGAAATCATTTGATATAGTTTATGATTTACTAGGGATATAATCTAAGGACACCATTCTCATTATTTTTTGGATGGGTTATATTTATGATCTCATGTTTTTTATGAAACTCATTTCTTTGACAGGGGTTATATCATGATAAAACTTTTATGAAACCCATTTCTTTTCATAGTATATTTGATGATTAGGTAATTAATAAAACTTTATCTTTTCCATAGGTTATAATATTAGGAAATTTTTATGATACACATTTTATTCGTGGGTTTTGATATGATGTTTATGAAACCCATATATTTTTATGGTTCATAATATTATTAATGTTTTAATATATTGTAGAACACATATATATGGTTTCTTTATGTGAAAGGTGGGGATTATATCTTCCTACAATGCATTGGGAAATGATAAATGGTATAAAAGATCAAAGGGTAAATGAGTTATAGCTGAAGCCTGAAAATAAAAGGGTACAAGGGTTGTACCCCAAGACGGAAAAGAAGAGGGTACACAGGTTGTAGCCTAATCCCAGAAATATTTGGTTACACGGGTTGTAGCCGAAGGTCGAAAATAAGAGGGTATAAAGGTTGTATCCTAAGCTTTAAAATGCGTAGGAATGGGTTATAGCCCAAGCCTGAAACTAATAGGGTTCAAGGGTTTTATGCACAATCTTGAATCTGATAAACATGTGATTAGCCCAATCCTAACATGTTATGAAGGTCTTCTTATATAACCTTGACATAAGATTTTCTATGATTATGTGTATGACCCTAATTCTATGTATTATTCCTAAATAATGCTCTCATTCTATATGCTCTTGATTCCCTTATAAATAATGTATTATGAACATCCAATATTTATTCTATGACTCGTGTATATGACCTTTGATATACAGGGTATGATCATTAAATGTTCTTCCCAAGTTCTCATACCCTTATTCTTATGTTATGATTATATATTTCTTTTATTTACCCTTATTAAGCATCTGAGATCACTATTTCTTATATTTCTTTCCCCAGGTTATAAATAAAGGTTTTAAGTAGAAGTAATAAATATAAGGATATTTGTGGGAAATAGTGAAGATCTTTCTTTGAGTTATAATATTGTGTTCTATGTTTCCAAAGACACTAAACTATTAGGGTCCTTGGGTATGTGAGTTTTTAATGTAATGAATATTCATTTAAAATGATGTAATATCAATGTAGGTTAATCCTAGGTCACTATAGTTGTTTTATCATGGATGAAAACTCTAAACCCTAATTTTACTCCACTATAGACATTGAAACAATTAATGAATATAAAGGATATTGAAAATGAAGGGTATCATAGGGATTCATATCATCTAAACATAGTGTAAGAACACTCAAAAACATAATTATACCCAACACTTATTTATATATTTGGAATATATATATAAAAATAAAAATTGTGTACCTTTTACTTTATCGATATATCTAATTAAATATTTTCACAAGTGTTTGATCGAGATCATAATGATGCAACTAAAAGACTCTTTCCCCTTGAGGGGTCCATGGATCATGAGGATCACCCAACACTTGGGTAGGATATCCCTCTATTCATAATAGAATATAATATTTCATTTAAATATTATTGAGAAATTATATCTTGATAATCATCTCAGATTGAGGATTTCTAAGGGGATTGTATATATCAAAACAATAAAAAACTCTATAAGTGATAAAATAATATATATAAGCCTATATGAACCAAACATTAGACCATATATTGATTCACCATTATATTATATTTTTATACATTTCCACTCTTAAATATTGTAGTTTAATCACAATATTAAATTTTTAACTTTTAAGCCTTCATGCTATGATTTAAAACTCATTAAAAACATTATCATATGATAAAAAACCCAATATCATAAAATTTAGATATGGTTCTAGTTGATTCCGGCAAGATATCACAAAATAAGATAATCCTATGTAAGAACCACAATGACATAGTGTATCATATTATATTGTGTCACGCTCAGTGGGAAACCATGATGTGGTCTAAACCACCACTTCATGGTTGTTTTTTTAGTGATGAAACCCTCAATATCTTAGTTGGATAAAATCCCCATGGACTAATACACTTTCAACTTATGATGCATTACATGTAACAACTTGTGAAACCATATCTGAAAATACTTTTGAATATTTCTCAAACTCCTTTTTTGTAAAATCTATCACTAATTAATCATGTATCACATCATATGAAACATCTTGTGAATATTTACCCAAAAATTCTTCAAGATAACCTTTAAAACACTTTTAGGGAAGCTCTCAAAATTTCATAAACTTGATCATCATTCACATGAACAAAAATCATAACCCCACAATCCATTAAAACATTGAAATTTTTTATTAATTATCAAATCCATAAATGTATTCAAGTAGAAGAATCTAAAAAATAATCGATACTACTAAATCTATAAAAGGTTCTATCATGATTTCAATCAAAAACATGTTTCCCTAAACCTTTTTTTCCAACTATATTATATATATGTTTTTATTTTTATATGATCCTTTTGTTGAAGACATTGAACGGATAAGGGGTATAGAGTATGTCAATCCCAAATATCCTATTGATATATTAACAATCCTTTAATTATAAAAAAACTATTTTGATGAATACATCACATGTCATTAAACATAAGTGGATGAACGCATAATAATCCCCACTTCCAAATAGATAAGAACATCATTTGTATTATTGTAATATGGATGCAAAATTCCTTGGACTATCTCAATTGAGGGATAAAATGTAATACTCATCATACAATAAGAAAAATCCCTTATTTTTGAATCTCTAACCAATGACATGATCAACAATATTCCTAGACATACTCAGATAAGCCTTGAGGATTTCATAAGAAATGTGTCAAAGTATGATAGTTCCTATACTATGTTTCTCACCAACCATAGGTATTACATATAAAAAATTCACCCCTATGAAATTAAATAAATAGTATATGAAACTGCTTGTGGTATGATTTATAGTTCATTCACCACACAAAACTAATTTTATTCCTTATTAAAATATTATATATCCCAATAAAAGGATCATAATCACACTAACATTAATATTTTTTCATAGCCTATAATACATCCTGATGAACATTAGTTAGGGATAACTCAGTTTCATACATTGAGAGGTCAATTATAATTTCACTTCATGATATATATATATATGGACAATATGAAATAATAATAACTTTTGTTTTCAATATAGAACTATTTCTAGTATCATCATCATCATCATCATCATTTGAACCTTTCCATCAATAATTTTCCTTCAGATCATTTTGGTAACAATTATAAGTATTTATATTTTCCATTATCATCATAACCTAAAATCTTTTAAGATACTGAGTAATGTTAACTTTGAAAATTTGGATGGAATAATCGACTATTTTCTATAATTTAAAATTTTCTAAGTCCAAACACAATCCCATGAATTTTATGGACACTATATTCTCTTTATACTATTATGTAAACATATAAAAACACATTTGTATTCAAGAAATTAAAAATATTTAATTTGGTGGTAATATTGAAAAAATAAAATATTATATCCATATCGTATATGATATTTGGTGTATTTAGATAAATAGTCTGACGAGAATATTTTTTTTAACATATACCATTGTAAGGTGGTGGGATAATATCCCACATATTTTAAAAAAATTCTTGGATAAAATCCATCATTCTAAATAAAATAATTTTTTATCATTTTATTTTAACAAATGTTATATAATCTAATGAATCAAAAAACATGTGTGTCAAGATCACCATCTTAAATTTTTCATGATAAATAATTGTTAAAAATAACTTATCCTATCATGTAATAAAAATACGATGAAAATTAACATATTTTATTCAAAATTAGTTGATCATGGAAGACTCCTTTAAACTCCAAACATTCATAGTGGAAACCTTTTCCACTTAATTTGAACACAAAATATAAAATCTTCAAAATATTACACTATTTTTGAGGTTTTGTATACTCAAAAAAATTTAATCATACAATTCGAATCATACACCTTTCAAATACAAATAATTGATCCTACAACATTGATAAATAGCATGGAATTTACATTGAGTTTCTCAAACCCTTTCAGGTATTGTGGTAAATTAACATCCAATGGAAGAATTTCCCCTCCTTCCTTACACAACATTTATGTTTAAATATATAAGGATAACTATTGTAAAATTACAATAATGTTTCTAATCCAACTCAAAACTTTACTATCCTATACTATCAACACAACACTAGAGAGTAAACATCACAAGTTAAAATTATTTGTCCTCAACACTTTGAAAAAAATTGTAATCTTTTATCTAACTCATTATCATTGTAAAAAAATTTACAATGATTTTTATAAATAAAATTAAATATCTAGATCAAACCTTAAAGAATATATTTAGCCTCACCAAGTCAAGTCACACTCAATCCTGTTGAGTATATGAGTGGATGTTAAAGTTCCTCAAGTCATTTTGAAACCAATTCCATTGAAACATTGAGTGAATCCCATTATTATTCTCATAAGAATATATATTCCCTTGTTAAATAAAATAAATATTAGGTTAATTAGAAATGTATTAATATAACAAATAAAATTTCATTCTTACTTAATAAAATCACTTAAGTTTTACAGCAGTTTATGAATTTTCTTACATTAAGATTATTCTTTTCCAAATATTAATCTCAAATAATTATTTGATGATGATGATGTTATTTATCTATAAAATAATCTTTTATTAGATGTGTGTTATTTTTTTCTATCGTTAAATTAGTAATTTTATTATATGTGTTCCCACTAAAATGGTGTTCCCTTTATAAAATCCATCAAATCTCTTAATAGGAAAAGATTATTATTTCATCATAACTTATACAGGATAATCATGTAAATAAGTTGTGACTATATTTTTTAGATAATAATATCTATCATATCATATATTAATCTTACATTGTTGAGGGGAAACCTTTTTTCCAAATCCATCATATGGATTATCTCAAATCGATTCCCCAGGTGTCCTAAAAGTTAGGGTTTCATGAAAAGAAATAACCTATTGAATATATCAATAATGAGGCATTTAATGGTTAGGTTTATCTACTTAATTTCTTTCTTTACAAAAATAAGCTATGAAAACCAAATAGTTAGGGTCACCCATACTAAATGATTGATGTTTTTACAAGTTCCTCATTGAGAAGATTCTTACACTTAGTATTTCTAATGGGATTCAATCTCTACATGTTTTCTCATGTCATTCCCATTACATGTATGCATCATTTTCATGATTTAGCTTTGAATCCTATTCCATTTAAAAAATAAATATTTTCAAACCATATGGATGTATAAATTTTTACAAAACTTATAACTTGTGTTACTCACCCAAACTAAAATTTAACTACATTCATGCATATCCAAATGTATCATATGAAAAATTTACATCAAACCTTTTTAGGTAAATGATTATAATTATATGAAACTAATAATCCCCTTAAGATTAAACATAGAGTTTTAGATATACAACACCTAATTTTCAAGATAAGGAAAAAGCCTTTAGGATAGTGAGTAATTGGACCCAAAGTCCCTCAACCCAATGGTAATTTACAAAATAGATATTTAAATCACATCATGATTTTAAAACCTAATAGATATAAACTATTATAATATTATTAATAAAATCTCATAACTGAATACCGGACAAAGTAATGGTAGAAAAAATCAATTACCATACGTATCATATAAATCCTCAGACGCATGTATAAAAATTTATAACTAGATTAACAATTTAAACTAAATCATACATCATAATTTATAATATGACACTTCATTACTATTAATAATTATGTGAATGACTAAATAAATGGATAATTCATATATTTTATATGAGATAAATAATTTATGAAAAAAATTTACAAAATAAAAGTATAATCACTTTTTAATTCGAGCATGGATAAACTCGACTAGATTAATGGAATCTAATATGAGCATTTAATATTATCATTTAAAAGGTATTAATATGAACTCCTTTTTATTAAAATTATAAAATATTTATTAACTTCTTCTTATTGATAAATAACTTTTAATATTTATGAAAACAGTTTACATAAACTATATATCACAAATTTGTTGTTTATTTTAAACCATTGATCATATCAAAATAAAAACCTTTTTTTGGAATGGATTGAGTAACGTTTTAAAATAATTCCTTAATATTAACATTTTATATTTATATTTATAAACAATTTAGAAATTAATATTAATATTTTTATATTTTACCTTATTTTATAATTTATACACTTTAAAAAATTTACATTGTAAATAAACATTAAACCCTTGTCCAGTATACTCAATTTTTTGGTCCTCATTAAATCCCATCATAGATTCAGCATGGGTTTAGAGAGACTAAGTTGAAAAATGTTTTTGGGAATTAAAAAAATTATTTACTATAAAATTTGAACCAAAATACCTTACACCATGGTGTGATCTATATCATAAATAAAACTCTTAGAAAGACATGACTTTTTTTGTGCCCCTTTTGGCTATATAGGGCATTTTTAGCATGGTGTTTTAGGATATAAGTTCACCTAGTCATACTATTTTTTGTTGGTGTTTTAGTAAACTTGGCCATTTTTTATGATGGATTTAAATTTTTTACTAGGTTGTGGTGGTACTCATGTTGAAGAACACTAAATCCCATAGAGCACTTGACAATGACCTAGAGTGTCATCCTAGGATGATTTATTAATTATTTCATTACAATTCAAAAAATGACCATTTTATTGGGAGCAATCCGTCATTTTTTAAAATCAAGAATACAAATTCCAATTTTTAGTGGAAATATATAACTATATTTTATTATCAAGATTGTAAATAATCATTTTGGATTTGGTTATGCTAGGAAATCTAGAAAAACTTTTTTCCTATATTATTAATTAATTTAGAATTTAAATAAAATGTAGATCGAATAATAGTGTACTTTTCAACTTACTAATCTAGCCTATTAAATCTTTTCACAAGTATTTGTTTAGAATCACTAATAAGATTATAGAAAAATGCTTATTAATAAGGTATCCATGGATCTTGTGAAACACCAGATGTTTAAGTATGATCTCCCTATATTCACATTTTTTTAAAACCATCATGTAAACAACATAGAGAAATGGGATCATGATAATCATCTTGGTTTGAGTAGTTATATTAGGATTGATGGATCTCAAAACCAAAGGATACTCTATGAGTATTGAACTAATTTATATAGGTTTCCAACCGCCAAATGTTTGGAAATATATATTTTTTATAAATTCATAAACGTTATAAATATTTCAAATGTTTATACATTTGGTTTAATCCCTGAAATAAATGTTTAAAGTTTAAACACTCATGATATATATTTAAACTTCTCACAATCATCTTCATATGATGAAAGACCAAATATGATACCATTTGGAGATGAGTTAGGTTGATTCTCACATGATATCATAGAATGGGATAATCCCACATAAAAACTGCTAAAACATAGTGTCTCACAATATTAAAAGGTGAAATCAAGTAAAGATCACGATGTGGTCTAAACCACTATGTCATGGTGGCCTTTTTAGTGCACAAATAGCTCTGTAAATTCATAATTTAAATAAGGGAATACTTAAGAATTTGTTTTTAGAGAAGGCATACATGATGGAGAGTTAAATGAATTGATTGGTATTCTTATTGTAATTAATGTTTTTAATCTATATATGTTATGATCTATGATAAAAAGTATATTTAGGATGTACATTGTTGATATTTTTATTTATAATTATTGATTTACTATTTATATCATAATTATAATGGTGTTATTTTTATTCAAGATATTTATTGTACTATTATGTATTTATTAGAAAATTTGATCATATTATTTGGCCTTATAAGTCACTATATTAATTATATAAAATAAATAAAAAAGTATGAAGTTGAAATTATAATAAAATAAAGAAAATTTACAAGGGTCATTGAAGTAATGTCAATAGATAATAAGGTATTTTTAATACCTACCATCAAAGGGTATTATTATAAACATTTATTGTTATTATGATACTTTTTTTATTAATATATTGTACTTGTAATTATTTAAATTATTCCATGGTTTCACTTAATCCTACTTTTGGTATTTGAATTAATCTAATTTTATATTTTATTCACCTAATATTGTGATATCTGAAAATCAAGTCACACATGATGTCCATTTTCAACTAGTAAACACTATAATTTTAACATTTTATGGTATATAAATTATATGTGTTAAATTTAAAATTCTATTTGACAGTCTGGTGTTAATCTATCAATCAACAAAAAGCTGAAGAAAAATGAGAAAAAATAAACAACATATGGATTACTATAGATGGAAATATATTCATAAATATATAATAATATTTTAGTGATGGAACATATGTCATAAAATATATCTTATAATTTTCAATGTTCTTAGAGTTTCTAAAATAACCAAATGGCCATGACTAAAATTACTATAGTTATAAATTAATTTAGTATATCATATCCAATATAAAAAGTCAAATACGCATAAAATAATTTATTTTATGTGTTTCTTTTTTGTATTCATACACTTTTAGTAGAAATATTTATTAGCTATTTCTTTATATATACGTTTTAAGTGTTATTCACGAAGTGATTTTAATTTACTTAAAAATGATGAAATAGATGCATCTATGGAAGAAATGGGAATGTTATTCTATATCTAAATATCTATAAAATTCATGAAAATATATTTATCTACAACTTATTTATTTAATTTTTTTTATCTAACAACATACATAATATTTGAGTACAAAAGGAATATTTAAAAATTAGTATTACTAAATATTAGAGTCAAATTTAAGTAAAGAACCTATATTTTTGTTCTATGTGATGAAATATTTCATTAACTTATCCCTTGATTTTGGGATTTACAGTGGATTTTCATCAAAATATTTTTATTAAATTCTAAAAGTTAGGGAAAGGGATATATGTAATTACAATATTGTCATATTATGGTTATTCTTTCATATCTAAATCTCATATTTTGATGATATTTAGTTCGAACTATGTGATGAAAGTGTGTATTTTTTTTATTTACAAGTGATATTTTATATCAAAATGCATGTCACATGCCCACAAATTAGTATACGAGTAATGACTGTTGTGAAAATAATATATAATGATCAATAATTCATTTATAGCCTATAAGAATGAACCACATATCATTAAAACAATTTTTGTGGTCAGAATGACTAAAAGGTTGTGCCTTGGATTTAAAAGGTATATTTTGTTAAAAACTAACAAGCTCAAGACTTAGTAAATATTATATTATTATCATGAAAAATTAAGAAAACAATCATGGATTTAATTTCGGATTAATGGAATAAACTAAAATTTATTTCAATTCTCGGTGATATAAAATCTCTGCTCGACTGACCACTAAACTAGAAGAAAGATAGGTGGGTCACATGGCCTAAGTTGCACCTCCCTATATGCTCTAGGCTACTAACTAGAATTGAGGGTCTGTGAAGGTGATAGCAGGGAGACTATACCCTTATGATCTGAGTATCACAACGATATATCAGAAAATAAGAAATAGGCAACAATGAAATCAGTGATAAATAAGAGAGATTAGTGGAAGAATAACATTACATGAATACAAATTACTTTCAATAACAATATAAAAGGATAAATTCATTTCTTAGTGGTGATAAATAACTAAAACAACATACATAAAATAGGAAATTGATACAAGAAATTAAATAAATAAATAAAATAATTGCAATCCCCAAGCACGATCACTAGGAGAATCATGGATCATGCTCAATCTGATGCTCTTAACTTCTGGGTACAAGAACAATAACATAATAAATAATCTATGGTCTTGCAAACATGATATCTTCTCAATTACACCAGTATAATGGTGGCCCAAGCAGGCTTTGAGATATTATTTCTATTAGGCTACCACTTATAAGGGATATTCCTAAATTCAGTACATGAAGAGAAATTAAAGTAGTGTGCATGTATAAATAATAATAACAAAACTGAATGAATAAACAATATTTAGGAAATAAATCAATAACGGTCAAATCACATTCCAAAAGTACCCCAGGTAGACTCTAACTACTTCAACTCATAGTCGGAATGATTGTAGGATTAGTTATTATATATATAATTAATAATTTATATATATAGTATAGTTATATATTTCATCCACTTATATGAACCATGTTTGTGCCAACCTAAGTGGCCATATACCTGAAATTCTAGGGGATAGATGGTCCAGGGCATAACTCAGTAATCCAAAACTAGTTTTATCGAGGCTATAAGCTCGTGAAATAGAGTACATTCCCTTTATCTCATAATGAGTGGGATAAATCATTCTTATCATTCTAGATTATTAGTGTAACATCAATTCAACACTTGATACGACGTGTGAGCCATCATTACAACACTCACAAAAGGAGATCTGGAGTGTCATTACCACTATCCAAATTATATCATTTGTGGAATACATCATGCTCAAAACCTGATGTAAGTGAGCATGATTATACGATTATTAATATAACCCTTTCAATAATTCCACATCTTATGTGTAAGATTTAATCATATCAGGATAATAATAACACTGAATTACCTCATAAAGAAATCTCTAATACCTATATAAATAATGGCATCATGTTTTAATTATATCATGTACTAAGCATGCAATGATCAGTGGGGGAATTACACCCTTTATAATTAATTCCATTCAAGTCATTTAATTCAATTCACATAAGACATGCTTATTCAATTATAACAGAAGTTATCGATGTACCACCTAATTCACTTCCTTCTCAAATAAACAAATTAATACATATAAGGGAATCAATCCTCCATAAGCAATCTAATCAAATTAATACATTCCATTTAAATCATTCAAGGAAGTAAATCCATCATGTCAATCTATCCCATTTGTTTCATTCTATTTAATCCATTTGAAACAATTAAATTCATCAAACAATGCTAAAAGTGGTAAATAAAAGGTACGCTGGTCTAATTATAAAATTTACTACATTGGTAATACCATTTATAAATAATGCTAAGCACTTAAGATATGCATGGTTTAATAGTGACCTAAATAAGTGGGCCAAGTCATCCACTTAGGAGTTTTATTAATTTAGACAAGATTTTACATGAACGAGGGACATTACATTTTATAAAATCAACAAAGTCCATTCAAGATTTAAATCAATAATCATCACTTTGTAATTTTCAAGACAATGCAACTAATCTGGGGGGTTTTATTATAAAAACATGACATTTCTTATCAAAAAATTCATTTAATAAAAACTAAAAATACACTAAAAATAATAATTCAATTTATAAAAGAACTATTTCAATAATATATCATTCATTGAAAAATAATTATAAGGTTATACATGGAACTTATGAGGTTTGTTTATCAATTGGGATTTTTATCACATGAGAAAACCCATTTAAAATATGAGTTGAATTCATAAAAGGAATTATGAGGATTTTAAAACCAACTATAATGGGGAAACACTCCCCAACACACCCTATGGGTTTCCATGATTGATTTTTTACATCCTCAAACTAAATAAACAATGATAGTAATACTAAGTGTGTAATACAATTTATATTGAAGAAGAAAAATTTATGAAAACACATGAAAAAGTTCAGTTTGTGGCGAAAACTTCTATTTATGAAACAATGAAAACTTAATTATAAAGTCATAAACCACCAACCTCATAACATGGATGCCTCACTCATCCAATGACAAGGTAATATTTGGTTTGGTTTGAAATAAATCTATGAAACAGAAAACTAGCCTGAATATAGGGAAAATGATCTTTCACCCTAATAACTCTATTGAGATGATATTCAATACAGAAATATTCAAAAGGAATTGATAGATTATTGAGGTGAATCCAGAGAGATAGATGGTGTTTGATAGAGTCACTAGATAGAGGATTCATCTACATTCCTAGATTGGAGAGGAGGAGGGATTACTAAGGGATAAGGGAGTGCTTATACGGCTAGAAAATGTGAATAAATAAAGGAAAAAAGATACCTAAACTAATTTGGGTAGTTTTTATAATTTCACCCTCAAAACTAGGTCTCATAATTTTTCCAAATTATGTACCAATTGTATGGAACCCAGTGCAAAGGAAACCCAACTCACAAGATTTTATTTCACGGTTTCCCTAAAATTATGATAAATAGGGCATAACTACTACTTAAGTGTCATTAACCATGAAAAAAGGAGTAGGGTTTGGGTAAACTATGCATAGCCTGTGGAGGGAACTTCAGCTCCTTTTTGTTATTGTATGGTTTTATTTTGGGGGCTGTAAAGATTTAGATAAATTGTATTATATGCTTAGACCACGTAAACTTGTGTTTTTTAGGAACTGGCACTATCAAAACACAACAATACACCGGAGGTACCCCTCGGGCCTTTAACCAAGTCTAAAAACAAACATATTGAAGTGTTCCAACTCTTGGAATTATATTTTGAAGCTCAATTAAAAGAACAAACCATCCACCAAATGTTAAAAATTCAAATTACCTTTGAAGTTTTTTCTTGGATTAAAAACAGGACTTTATAGTGTTACTGAAATGTTTTGAAGTTTATGTTTTTATTATGATTGTAAAAGAAGTTAAAAATGATGTTCATGTGATCAAAATCAATAAAACAAGTTATTATTTTTTTGAAAATCCTTGATAATTATTGATGATTAATTTATAACCCTTGGTAATAAATTTAAAACCATTCTAACACATGGAACAATTAAAATTACTAAAATTGTGTATTTTCAATTTAAATGTGATATCTTAGTTAAAAACATAGGGCACATGCTCAAAACTACGAAAATGATCTCACATTACCACGAATCTATATGGAATTTATTATTTATTATTTTATAACACTATGAATAAATCTCTTGTAATTATTATATATTGTGTGGTCCAAATGAAATAAAATGCATTATTCAATTATAACTGTTGAAGAAGTTAAAAACACAAATTTTAAGCCAAATCCAAGAAAATGAGTTATAATTTTTGTGAAACTATATGATAATGATCAATGATTTAATTTATTTACCTTTATTACTGAATTTTACACCATTATGACATGAGGTGGGGTTGAAATGATTGAAAGTGTGTGTTTAGTTAATAGTGATATTTTAGTTCAAAACATGTGTTTGCGTTCTCAAAAACTAGAAAATGATCTTGAATTATCATGAAACATGATGTGACCCACGTATCACTTTCATAAATTTTACATCATTTTATATGAATATTCATTCTATTTTATAATAATTCATACTCTATAACTATAACGGTTAAGTGTATTTTGTGATAAGATACACAATCGGTTTATTTCAAGAAAGACCTTCACCATCTCCAATAGATTTCTTGGCACATTGTATTCTTCATAGACTATTTTTACTTAAAACATTCTTCATAACCTGGTAAATATAGACATAAGAAAGGGTGATCCCAAATACTTAGTGTGGGTTAAACATGAGAGATACCAATTTATGATTATAAGTGAGCATAATATAAGTTTAAGGGTATGAGAAAATGATCACAACTTACAAGATCGTACCCAAATAGTTGTAAACCATAAAGCATGAGTAATGGAATAAGGAATATTTAAAATAATATACACTTAAGAGTAAAAAATCATCAAAAATCAATAATTATATATGATATCATATCAAAATAATAATATATATGTTTTTGGTATTATAGTTTTTCATAAAAATAAGCATATAAAATCATTTCATTAGTAAAGTCTCACTTCAATGACTATTATAGTGTAAAGCATGAAATTGTCAATTAGGTTCACTCCCCATTCTCATAATCATATAAATAATTCTTCCGAGCTACCCACCATAAAATTCATCACATAATAGTCTATAGATAACAACCCATATATCTTCTTGGGCTTGGTCCAACCACCTATGTACCCTCATATGCATGAGCTAATCACTTTTGTACCCTCTTGCGATAAGGAAATCCAATCATTTACCCATCAAGGTTCATGTGATAAAATCATTACATAATTCATTGGAGAGATATAATATGCCTACCCATAACAAAATAACAATCCATTCATATATATATATATATATATACCATAATAAGTTAAGATTATTCATCATTCCTTCATAGTTTAATTAACCTATGAGAAAGAAATAGGATTTATGAAACATAATTAAAAAACCATTATCCTAATTCAGAAAGATAATGGAATTTAATGTCATCATAATATAATATTCTTGAGAATTATATAAATATTTCAATTATGTTAACATATATGAAAAATACGTTTATTAAAGGGTTAGAAAAATTATCTGTAAAACAATAGAAAATATCATTTTATTTTGGAAACATTAAAATTTATAAATTCCTTGAAAATGGAAATATTATACTCTTTGAAAAAACTTTTAAATTTATAATAAAATATTCATGATTAATATAGTAATTTATGGTGGTAAAATCCATTCATTTCTTAAGCGTTTAAAAATTTATTTTCTTACTTTTTAAAAAGTTGAAAATGAGTCGTATGAAAAACCCTTAAAAAGAATATTTATAAAAATTTGTAAATAAACAAAAAAAAATTTATAAATAAAAAAATTATATAATTTAAAAAAAGATAATAACTTTCATAAAACAATTTTTAATAACATGGATATGGATGAAAGGATTCTTGATTAAAAAAATAGAAATTGGTTTGGATTTTCTAAAAATCATCCTTTCGATATTTGTGAGTACTAAAAACTCAAAAATGGTACTAATACAAAAAAACCAAAGAAATAAAAAGTGGAAAACAAACTATATGGTGTTTAATATGGTAGGAACATATAATTTCCAAAAATTTAAATTAAAACATAAATAATCCAGATAAAAAGTGAGATTGTAATATAAACCCTTACCTCAAGTATCCAATATCTTTGCACAAGTTCTAAAATCATGTATAATTAATTTATACACGTTAAAAAACAATAGAAAACCCATATTCAGAATTATATTTCTATATATCATTACCTTGTATTTTTTAATCACCTATTTATTAACAATTCTTCATTATAATCAATATTCATGTATCGATGGTACTTTATTACACATATGTTTTGATTTAGCGATTCTTGTCCTTGAACTTTGATCATGGATTAATAATCTCTATAATTTTAATTATGTTATAAATATCATATTTATTAATTATATTAATTTTTATAATCTTTCATTTAAGGTAATGATAAATTATTAATTACATCACTTCATGGAGATAGTAGTTTGTACGTACACATGAGTGTTGTTTTAATTTTTCAATAGATTTAAGGAAAGGAATGTAAATAATAATTTATCTTAAAAGAACCAAAATTATGTTATATATATTATATATATTTCTTAAATTAATCTATATAACCATCCTTGAGATGTGGTGATAAAAAATAGAAACACACGACTTCATTGAAATAGTAGACAATATGTATTCATGTGAAACAATTTAATCTTTCATTGGATGTAAATGAGAAAGAAAATGGTTGTAAAATTGACAGAAAAAAAATAATTTTATTAAATAAACTTATTTCATTTTTTTTAATATGGTTATGGAATATTTTTATAAGGTTTAATAATAAATAAACTTGTGAAAGATCGGTATAAACATATACCTCTTCCTCAGATATTCTCTATTAAAAAACACCTTAATGAATTCTAAATTGTTGTTTTGGGAATAATGAAACATATAGGATATAGGGGGTTTGGAATGTATTTTTATATATCCTGTTCAATCTATATTTCTCATGTGGTGTGGATATGTAAGAATAATACGTTCCCTTTTATAAATGAGGGGACTAGAACCCTTATATATAGTAATAACACTAAAATATAATAAAGTCACTCTCCTGAGAAAGTGGCTACAAAGCGTATAATTTTCATATATAAAGTTATATAGTTAAAAATAAACAAAACCAATGAAATTAAATATAATTGATAGACATATATATAAGCCTTATCTTTTTATTTTAATCATTTTAACTAATCTTTACCTTTACCACTGTAACATGATTTTAACCAAAGTAACTTGATTTGATGATAAAAATTGAAAAGGAACTTATAAAAAAACTACATATGATCATTCTATTTATGGAATTAATTTTATAAAATTCAATTTCAAAATTTAGTTTAAATTAATTCTAATATCTTTTCCCAAGACCAATAAAAACCATTTTTAGATTAAATGTATTTTTGATCCAAACAAATATTTTATTGTCATTAATTTCGTAGAAATAACTGTTAGATGATTGTTAATATATTTTTTCATTTATATTAACTACACATTTCATTAAAATAATTCATCAATAATGATTAATATAATTAATTAACATAAAAAACATTACGTTCATAACAAATAGTTTTCAAACAAATATTTATTTATACCTTCAAATAATTTTATATTTTTTTAAACCATTTTAGAATCTTTGTATGAATGATTATTTATTTTTAACATGTATAAATAATAATTTCTTATAAAATTATTATTTTTAATAGAATAAATAAACTTTTAAAAAAATAGTAAAATAATGTTTGTAAAAAACATTTCCGTTTAGCCAATAATTTATAAACTAGAATTAATTTTTACTTATTAATCAATTAATGGATGTAATTAATTGATTTTTTTACATTAATTTGATAAATTTAATTTAAATTTATATTAATTTATTTCATTTTATATATTTTAAAGCATTATTCACTTAAGTTCATTTTTGTGTGCCTCATAAGCTCTTGAACACATTGAAATTATTAAAGAGAAATATATTTCTAAATCTCAAGGTGTTACAACACTCTAAAAAAATAATCATTGATTCATTTGTAACTTCTATTAATGAACCCCGCATCATCCCAAATCATGGTGTGGTTTTAATGACCAATGTTTTTAATATAAGTGTTATTGAAATTTAAAATGTGTTCCACATTCTCAAGATTAATAAAAAAAATTGAATTTTTTTGTAACTCTAGTAAAATGGTCACTGATTCACTTTTGAAAAATAGGAATAAAATAAACATTATTTTGATGTGTTATGTGGTTAAAATATTTGAAATATTATATTTTCAATTTAAAAGTTATATTTTAGTAAAAAAAAGTATCAAATTGTCAAAATTGAGAAAATGATATTGGATTTACATGAAGTTATTTAAAATATATCATTGAATAATTTTTAACCTATAATAATGAACCATATTTCATTCTAACTTTTATTATATAAGGTATGATTAAAAGGGCATGTTTTTTATTTAAAAGTGATATTTCATTTCAAAATGTTTTTAATATGCTCTAAAAGCTACAAAATGAGCTCAGATTATGATTAAAGTGTAATAAAAATAACTTCTGTTCATTTTTTACTAGTAGTAATGAATAAAAAAATATTCTAACATATATTTTTCTAGAATAACATAATATTTATTTTTTCATTATAAGTTTTAAAGAAGTGAAAAAAATGCATCATATGATCAAAATTGAGAAAACAAGTTAATATGTTTGTGAAACTCTATATAAATTGATATTTATTCATTTATGACATATAAAAATGAATATGAAATCATTTATATGTGTGGTGTGGTAAATTATATTTAATGAGAATGTTTACATTTTAAATGTAACATTTTAGTATAAAATGTGCATTACATTCTCAAAACCATGTAAAAATATCAAAATGTCATGAAACTCTATGAAAATGGTGATTGTTTTATTTTGGATCTATATGAATAAACCACACATCATCTCAATGAAAATTTATTCCATAGTTATCGCAAGTTTATTTTTACATTTTTTAAATTTAAGAACCTCAACACATCATAACCTCAAAACTAAGAAAATGTGTTTGGATGGTCATTAAACTATAAGAAAATGATGATTGGATAATTTATAAGATGTAAGAATAAACATTGCATCATTCCATTGTGTGATGATATTATAATTTCCAAAGATCTATCTTTTTATAAGTAATTATTTTAAATTTGATAAGTATTATTGATAAAATAAATACTATTTATTATTATTTATATATTATGTCTTCAATTATCAGAACATGTCTTTTTTATGTGAAAAGTAAAAGTGTTTTTTATTCTATAATAAAATTTTATAACTATATTAAATCATTTAAATTCCCTATTTATAATTTTAGTAACAATAACTTATAGTTTCAATGTACAATTATTTTGTTAAATAATTAAACTTAAGTAGTAATTATATTTTATAGATTCTAGTTTGTTTCTTGTTGGTTCAGGTGATAATTTTACTATATATAAATATATTATTTATATTTGGGATACTCTAACACTAAAAATTGATTTTAATAGTTTATAGGATCCTTTATCAATAATAAAATAGAATTTAGAAAGTCCCCACATTTATCAGGACCAATATTATCAGCACTTTTTATGTTATGAAAAATCTTTTTTTATTGTTGAGATAGGGGGATTTCTTTTTCTATGAAAACACATTCTTAACATGCTTGATGAATTGTAATCCAATAGATCAGATATTAAGAATACAATGAAATATTGTTATTGAATTACATGTTATGGTTATTCCATAATTTGTGAATAAATAATTTTTTTTGATATCTTTCATTTTGTGGATAAAAAATGTCCAATGTTACAACCCATATTTTATAATGAAAGTAACTTTAAAATTTCCTATGAATTACATAACATGATCAACATGAAATAAATATATAAATTAAAAATGTATTATTTTATTAAGTTAGAATTTTAAAATATAAATAAGCATTAATACTAAAAAATATATATATGCAGCATAACTATGGAAAATATAAGTGGATTATAAACACAAGTAATTAAAAAGACTTCAATATTGATGTATTCTTCATTAAGGTCTCCCACATAAATCATATTTCAAATTATAAAATAGTAATAATGGAATAAATTTAAAATATAATTAAAAATTTTAAATGATCAGATTAATAATTTCTAAATAAGTATGTAAGGATATATATAGGAATGGAAAAGGTAATGTGATTGTTATATATTCATTGGTTATACTTATATAGTCACTCGGTATAATTACTCGATGTTGTTATGGAAATTTTATAATTAGAATATAACCTTTCTATATTAGTGAATAATTTATTAACATTTTATATTATAGAGTTCAAAAATAATATTTAACCTCTATGAAATAATTAATGAATGATAATAACTAAAAATATAATCATTCACTATATAAGAAATTTTTCTATTTTTAAAAATAATGTTTATATGTATTATATATTTAATTTAAAATGAACTTTCTCATATTTATAGTTAAAATGTCATAAAATTTATTTAATATTTGTAATCAGTATTATAAAATTATATAAGAAGGTAAATTTCATTTTTTGGTTAAAAAATAATATATCGGGGTGAATAAAGAAATGCCTCGGTAAATTGTAAACGAAGTAAAATACTGTATTATGTAATAATAGATTGTATAAATATGAAAATAATAATATATATCTAAATAATCATTCATATCATGACCCATATTCCTTTATGGTCTAATTTCTTCTCAAAATGACATTACTCAACCATTAAGGAATGAGTATTTGAAAATATTCTCCTAAAACTCATCAATAAAAGGATTAATTCTTATCCCAATTTAAACCACACTTATTCTTTGGTTTCCTATATATATATATATATATATATCCTACCGTATATGACCATATCTCATTTTGGAGTCTCTAATCAGAATAAGGTGTTTCAACCATTCATTATAAAGGAGGTCATTATGAGAATAAGTGGTTTTGAGAAAGATTGTAACGAGTTATTCTCTATAATTTTCATTTTTATTCTCATACTCATTATTATTAAATATAGTTAACCAAGGTAATTACTTATAATTAAAATCATTATACTTCTATAAAAATGATATTATAATAATATAACTACATATTTTCAGTCATTCATTCATTACTACATGTACCTATTTGTGTCGTTTTAACCACCTATATGAACTATGCTTCAATATTTTCATAATTTTTATCATATATGATTATGAAAAAATAAATATAGCTAAGATATTATATTAATGATAAATTTATGTTATGTTTATTATTCTTGAATGATGATATTAAAATTAAACCCATCCTTATAATTATAATGTATGGTTAAAAAAATAATCAAAAATGAGTAAATTATTAAAAAAAATTAACAAATTTTTCCACTAAAATTCATTTAATAAATGTAATAATTTATTTTTTAACTGATAATGAATTTTCCTATGCTTGTATTTCGATGATTATTTTATTTTCATTTTATTTTTTATCACTGATTTTAATTAAATGAGGTCCTCTGGTGGTTTAGTTAAATGCCGCTGGTTGTTTTTTGAGGACCATTAATTTTTTTGTTAAAATTGAAAAAATAGTAACTCTATCCTTCACAAATTTCATATTAAGAAATTGAATTCATTTTTGTTTCTAGAATAAGGTGTTTCATTTGTTATAGTTAATAGGTAATTTTTTATTATCGTTTTAAATTTTATTATCGATGGAAATATTTTGATTAAATAGAATAAAATATTATATATATATATATATATATTTAACTAAAAGTATTATATAAATTCATCGTTAGATTAATTAACATAGAGATAGGGATAAATGATTCTCTCAACATGGAATCAGTGATGAACAAGAATTGTTTTTTGATCTGATGTCTCCCTTTTTATGGGTATAATGTTATTCTTATCCGACTCTTGGTTCTTCCCCTATTAATTGAGTTATGTCATGAAATTAATATATGGATAAGAATAAAAAATTATGAACATACTGAAATTAGAATTAAATGAATTCAAGTTACATATTAAGGTTATTCATAGAGATAAGTTTAAATATCCAAATTTTATATCTAAAATTTAGATGTTGAAACCTAAAATTTACGATGAAATGATTTAATAATTTGATTCAATGTCTCAAAAAATATAATTACATAATGTTTTTTAATTTTGGTTTTATGATTTTAAAGATATTTCGATAGATGTTTTGATGAATTTTCTAATATTTTTGTTATTATCCTAACTCATTAATGAGTCTTATTTAAATTGGTATAATGTTATTTAGAATATGATGATATGAACCTGAAAAACACAAGAAAGGGATGATATAATTTATAGATTGTAAGTTATTGAAGGAATAATTTTCTATCATTTTCAAATTATCTATAACTTTACGTGGTATTAATATTTTATTTATGGATTAAATGTTTTACTTTTATAATCCTCACAATGAGTTTTAGCTACCGTTGAAATTTGGTGGCTATCAAAGATTTTATCACTCTTGGTTTTGGGTCATAGGTAGTGGTGTACAATGATGATAGTGGTAACTATAAAGGGGTGATAAAATAACATTAAAATCATTAGATCTTTGATTGGATGGATAAATAAGGTACACATAGACCCTTCCCTTTAGCTACAGTGTGGTGCTAATGGGGGGGAGACAAGGTTGTATGATATGCATGATTGTATAGCTAATCGATAATGATGGATATAGATTAGATTTGTGTGGATTCTCAAAACATGTCATATCTGATCCATGGACCTTGAAAAATGGATGAATGAGTTGGGGGATGCATGCAGTCACATAAGTGGTCTGAGAGGTTCATGGGGGTGAAAATGGAACCACTAATTCAAATAGATTAGGGTCCACATGTAGGGTCATGTGGTTGTTCAATATATTATAGTGAAAATTGTATGGGACTCCTATAGACATTATGGACATAATGAAATATTATTTGGATCATTTTTGAAAAGTTAAATAAAAAAAATTAGTCAGTTATCATTAAAGATGATTCGCGTGTTTGTGTTGATTATAGTTTGTACAAACCATGCATGAATACTTCTATTATTGTTTTAATTATGTTTTAATAATGGATTTTACTCCAAGTTAAAATAAATTAGACTTTTCACTTTTTAACTTGATATAGATGATAATTATGAATGTTATTATTATTAAAATAATATTATTATTATTACTTGTTGATATATATTTGATAATATTATTATTATTTGAATATTATTATCATTAGAGGGGCCAGCATAAAATATATTTTATTTTTGATTAAATTAAGAGTAATATAGATTAATTTTCTTCATTTATATAAATTTTATTGAAGTAAATATGAAAGATATTTAAATCATTGGTTGGTTTTATTTTAGATATTTTTTATTTTAAGATAAATCATACACTATTGAAAATTGATTTGTACAGAAAGAAATGAAATCAAAAATAATATATTTTTTAGTAAAAATGAGTATTATAACAAATATTTATTTTTTGGGTACTAATTTTTATGTTTTTAAATTTATTTTTATCAAAAAACATTTATGTTAATATAAATCATTGAATATCAACAAATATTTTTCTAATAGTTTAATTTTGTATTACTTTATAATAATGTAGGAAATTTTCTTACTTTCACAAGAAGTTGTTATCAATAATTTTTATTAGAAATAAATATTTTTCCTCAAAAAAATGATGTAATCAATTTTTCAAAAAAAAATCTTATTAATGATTGAATAAATTATTATTACTATTTTTTTATCAATGAAATATCTAACATTGGAAATATATAATTTTTTTTATAATTAAAATATTAATATTTTAATAATATTAAAATTAAATATTATATATGAAGGAGAAATATGGTCAATCAACCCACTCCCATAGAACCCTAAGTGGTATCAGATATCCCCTCATCTCTAGATTCCTCCCATGAAAGAAAAACTGCCTCCCATATAAGATTCCACACCAACACCTCCTAACCCCCCTCTCCGTCCATACACACCCCATTAATAATGTATTCTATGTCTATCTAGAAACGCACCCATACTAACATAATCGAAGTCAACCCCGGCTACCCATCATGTGTGAAATACCATATATCTTGTTCAAATAAGGAAATGATTGTTTTCTTCAAGTCCTTTGAGTTTTTTATTTGATCCATTTTGGGTAAATAATTTTGGATTCAAGAAGCTTAAATGTGGGTTTGGTGACTTTTTTTAAAAATAGGCTACACCACGTTGTAGTGGATGTGGTTGTTCCGTAGTTGTGTAATGGAATTAAAGACATGCCTCATAGAAAGTGGTTTCACTAAGTTGATGTTTTTTATTAGGGTTTTCACCATAGAAATCTACATTGAGGGTTTTTGTAAGAGGATTCAAAATGGTTATTTTAATCACGTCTTAAAACCTTCTCTATGTTAGTTATAGATATCGGGTTCAACTATTTGGTCTTCAGGAGTTATGGGTTTAAATGAACTATTTTAGTCTTAACATGGGATTGTTGTTTCAAAATTAAAGTGGATTTAAAAGGGGTATTCCAAGTGACTGAGGCCTCAAAAATATCGATTTTCATCCATATTTTTGAAATCTTCCTAAGTTCTAAATATTCGTATAGATGAAACCATGATGAAGTTCTCTCTTCTCACTATAATGGTTTGAGTTTCTGTTTGTTTCTATGACAAATATATATTTCTGTACTATAGAGGGTTACTTCTAGTACCCTCTGAACTAAAAAAAATCATCATTGACTATAGTGGTCTCTTCTAGGGAACCCATGTGCCGTGTTGGATCACTGTTCATTTTGGTGGTTGATTCTATCATAACTCTATACTGTAATGCCCTGGATACACCACAAAGACATCTAGGGATCCTTTTTCTTTAATTTCCATTCTGGGAGTGAAATTATTTTCAATTCCAACTATAATTAAATTCTTACATTCATTGTAAACAAATTTGGGTTCTTTTGGTGTTAAATAAATTTAAGTTGTTCTATGAGCCATATTCGTGTGATGACACCCTTGATGAACCTTGACACTAACCTTGAAAACCTTTAGGTAGGAATTTAATTAACATTTTTGGCTCTCATATACACTTGTTTCCATGTTTTTATTCATGTGTTCTCATGGTTGTGTTTTTTATTGATGGTAATTTATTTTGGGTGTGTGTTTTGACATGTTTCCCATATGTGATCCTTGTTTTCTTGAGAATTTCTGGATTAGATGTTACCATGTTTGATGTTCATTCATATTTTTTTAAATGATGCTACTATATTTTCTCATGATTCAATGTTATGTTTTTTTATTATGATTTACCTTTTTTTGTATTATATCTCCTTTGAAGGCATGGTGCTTGGTACACCTAATAGGTGTACATCATGGTATCGCTTCCCCTTAGTGGGGTAGTGAACATGATGTGTGATGATGACAATGGAAGTGCATGATATACTTATTCCATGGAAATTTCAAGGAATGTTCCACCACACATTGACATATGGATAATGAGTAGCATGTCAACTTGATGCCATGTGTTTACTGAGTAGCATGTACACTCGGTACCTTGAGGATACCGAGTGACATGTAGATATCTTTGAAGATAGTACTGATTTACTAAAATTTCCATTATCCATCATAAATAGAACCAATGAAGGTACAACTTGGGATATATGGAATCTAGGTTAGAGGATGACCACTTGGTATGTGAATTTATACTTTTTTATTCTTGTTAATGGTTTTATTTTTATCATTAAATAGACATATTATATATTTTAACATTTATTAAGGATGCATTATTGGTAGCCTACTATGTTTTATTACCCAAACCTAGTATTTCTATTTCGGTGCACATGTACACTTCATGTATATGGATCCAAGAAAGGTAATGGTCCCATGGTAGATAGTTTATCCAATAGAAATGGAGATGGGAGAAGAACTAGGATAGACTCTAGAACATTACCATAATTTTATTCTTTATTTTTTACCTCCCATACTTTTACCCCGTACTGGATTTCCACATTGGGATCCCATTTAATTATTTCACATGAGGTCATTGAGAACTCCATTTTGAACTCAGTGGTTCATGTTGGGGCATTAAATAATGTTATCAGGGGACCAATTTCCTTTTTTTCTTTTTATACTAACTTAGGACATAGTAGAAAATAGATAGAAATGTGGGACTCAGGTAGGAGAGTGTCCATGTGCATGGACATCTCATGTTTAAAGGAAATCCACATTACCTTTGAATCGAATACTGTTATAGTTTTATGAGATTTTGGGTGTGTTCATCCATCATGAATTTTTAAATAGGATCACATGGAATATATATATATATATATATAATTTACTACCTAGTAGTTATTTAATTTAATGCTTTGAATTGTTATATCTACTTGGGATAGATTCTCTATTGTGTGAAATATCTTTCTTTTCATTGATTATTTGATCTGAGCATGTTGTTATGTTTTAGTATATAAATGATGACTATAACCAATGTGTAGACCTAAAACTATGGTTAGTACTAGGAGGGTTATACATTGGGTTATGTGTAGACTCCTAGGCAAACCTTTGTGTGATCCCTTGAACTAGGTAGAATATAACAAAATATTTTCAAATTATTACCTTCATGATATAGAAGATTATGCCTCATTCAATACTTGGGGGAAAACTTTTTATGCATGAGGGTATTGCAGAGCATGCTCCCACACCTGATCTAGTAGTTCTGGTAAAGGGACCACTTTAGGCAAGAGTATTCTACCTATTTCCAATCTAAGGTGGGGGACTCCCCAAAACTATGACCAACTATTCTTGAGGCTTTTAGCTCCAAAATCCACCATATTTATGTGGAAATAAAGGCCCATAGAATTTTGATGACTAGATTTTGATTTTCTATAAATCATACACACAGTAGAGATCCCCGAGGATCAGAAAGATAATATAGTGAACATTATGCTTTAAGGAACTGATTGGAACTTGTAGGATGTTATGCTTTAGGCTGGAAGATGTGAAGGACTCGTATGGGAAACATTAAAGGACATATTATTCTTATATTTTTTCCCTAGTGTGACAAAACTTTATTGAGAAACAAAATTATGCATTATCATTATGAAATGATGATAGTATCTTATTATTAAGCACACTTTATAGATAATCATTGATTTACTCCCCTATTAGCTAGGGATGAATCATAGAAAGATGGAAATTTTTTGATCATGATTAGATAAGAGTTGATATTCTAGGCCAAGATATTTGATTTGAAAATTATTCCCAAATTATTTGTATTGATAATGATTAATGAATGGGAGATAGAAGTAGAAATAGTTAGTCCAGAACTAAGCTATCTTGGGATGATCATGATGTAGATTATGGACTTTGATATTTTTTCAAGATAATTAATACCCCCTCCTCTTTTCCTTTAGTCATGTATCTCTATTAGTATGTCTTTATGGAATACTTCAAATTAATTTCACCTTTATAGAGGTACTAACTTTGATATAGAGCTCATGATGGGTGCCTAACCCATTTAGATAACCCCTTATCATATGGTGCTTAGGATCTCAAGGTGAATATCAAGAACATAGAGTGGGATTGATTTATCAGAGAGTGTACTTCACCATGGTTGAACCTATCTTATTTCCCAATAAGGAGGCAGGTTGTCTTTTACTCTACATTCATTACAAAAATATGAACTAGGTGATAGGGAAGAAAAAATATCATTTTTTGAGGATCAATGATCGTTTCGATAAGTTATGGGGAGCTCGGTGGTTTTTCACGATTGATATTTAGTTGAGATATCAATATCTATAGGTTAGAGGGGAGGAAATCCTAATGACAGAGTTTTGGAGTAGGTATGAGATAAACAAGTACTTTTTAATTATTTTTGTATTGGTGAATGAACCATCCATGTTCATTGATCTCCTAAATAATATCTTCCACCTATACCTATATAAATTAATCAGGGTTTTCTTTAATTAATTCCTTATATACTCACCAACCCTAAAGAATTATTACAAAAAAAATTGGTATAGTCCTGATAATGGTTCAAGAACATCATCTTTATTCCAGGTTATCAAATTGTAACTTTTGGATTCATGTGGTGAGATTTTTGGGAAATGTGGTTTTTGAGATAGTTATATCAATGGAATTAGAGAATGTGGAGGAAATGATGTCCAAGACATGTACTTAAAACGTGTTTGATATTAGTATCTTCCATTGTTTAGTATGATATTACCAATATTTTATCTAGGAAATATCTCATTTTATCTACCCTTATGACTACACTAATGAAGAATGTAGTAAAGTTCCAATTGTTAGAACACTCTGAAGAGGGATTTCTTAAACTAATGAAGAGGTTAACAGTAGCTCCAGTTCAGATACTTCTTGAGCCTAGAATCAGTTATGTTTTATACTATGAAACACTAAGAATTCGATAGAGAGTAATAATAATGTAAAAGGAGTAGGTAGTAGTTTATGGGTCATGTCAGTTGTAACCACATAAGTGGTATGACACAACCCATGATTTAGAAATGGTAGTATTAGTCCATGATTGGAATTTTTTTCAACGGTATCTTATTTGAAAAAGATTAATTTTCTTCACAAACTACAATATCCTTCTTTATATTTTCACACAATAATTACTAAATTTGAGGCATAGGATCTGGGTAGAGCATATATAGATGATCATCCTTGAGATGGCCTTAACAATAGGGAACAATAATTTCATTGTAGATGATCTCTTTCACAATATATCTGTGGAGCTGGAGATTATTGACCAGCCTTCTGAGGAGTAGTGGAATATGATGATATTTTTGGATGAGTGGAGGATGGATTCTTCATATGATAAAGGATCGATGACCCATGCCCCTTTTATGATCTCGTATTCTTTTTTTGGTCTGGGTGTAGGTCAGCCAGGAATTCAACCTTAAGTTTATTGTGATGATAGAACAACGTTTTGGTGGTGACCCATTACCTGGGTGGTCATTGGATAACAATGAAGTTGTCTTAGTGCATCAAAGAGTTATCGTTCCAACTAACATAAGTTAATATCTAATGAGATAATTTTTCATCTTTAGATGGAAATTACTTTTTAGTGGGACAAATATGTATCTCAACTTCTAGGGATAGTTCTGGTGGCGAGGGATGAAGAAGGAAATCACAAGTTTTGTTTCTCGATGCATTACCTACCAGAGGGTAAAGGAAGAGAAACAACATCCTTGTGGGTTTCTCGAGAAACTTCCAAAACCCATATGTATGTTAGACCATGTCACAATAGAAATTTTTAAATTATTTCCCAAGACCCCAAAGGTTCGTGACATCATCTGGGTGATTTTTGATAGGTGTAAAAAAATTCTCACTTCTTAAAAAAATGGGAGAATCAAATATTAAATTGGTTGTGAAAATTAATTTCTATGAGATAATATTATTCCATAATGTTTCCTTGAGCACTGTATCTGAAAATTTTGTTTTCATCATGTAACAATTTTTAATGGGTTTCTAGAAGTCATTTGGGACTCAACTAAATTTGAGCACATTGTACCACCCACGGACTAATAGATAGTTCAACCAAATGATTCACCTATAGTAGGATATTCTTTGATAATATGTTATATACTTTTATGGAGTTTGGGATGAGAACCTAGAATTGGTTGAGTTCATGTACAACAATAATAAATATGATTCAATTCAAATGGAACCATTTGGAGCTCTCTATGGATGGTCATGTTTCTCACCATTATATTAGAATGATGTAGGCGAGGCTATAGTTGTTGGGACTAGTATGGTGTAGGAGACAATAGAGTGGGTAAAATTTATTTGTAATTGGTTACTGGAAACTTATAGTAGGAAACGATCGTATCAAAATTGTAGGTTATGCCTTTTGGTGTTTTATCTTGGTGGCTATATTTTCTTTTGAGTATCACCTCGGTTAGAGAATCTCTATTTAAAGAACCTTGGGAAGTTTTCCATACATTATGTTGGAACCATAAAAATATCCAAGTGGGTTAGGATACTGTGATATTTTTGGATATTCTATAGTGACTTGGGTTTTTACCTGTAGGACTTTGAAATATTTTTAAGAATACATTCAAAGATATGCGCTCAGCCGATATGGAATTTCAGGGCCCAGAGATCCTCTGCATGGTCATATTAAAACTATTAAATAATTTTTTTCAATTGAGCACAATTTATTTTTGAAATTTTGATTAAATACTTAGTAGAGCCTTGAATCAGATATATGAAAATGTGGTTGAGTTCTAAAAATATTTTTTACCCTTGGTGTGACATAAACATTTTTAGAAATGGGTGTTATATTGAAGTCATGTTGATGAGACATACGTTGGTGGGGAGTTAATTGGGGGTTATTGATTTTTTTAAAATCAATATACCTTATCCCCAAACCCCTTGGTGATCATGAAAAAGAGGATCTAAACCCACTCCCCTCTTTTTGGACTGATGAATGAACCATGGCAAGGAGGTGCCACACAATCTTATTTTTGACTCTGATGATTTCTAGACCAATAATAAAAATGTTCCACAGCTGAAGCTTTAACATTTCTCCATTTACTAGGTGGATTTTAATTTTAAGTCATGATCCCTTTATTTATGAATAATTTTATCGTTTCAGAGCCCTTTTAGGATTTTTAGGGACCCCGTGAGGATCGATCTAGAGGTTTAAGTGGAGACCGAGGTGAATTGGTAAGCTTGTTGGAGATTCTCGTTCATAATTCTCATCTACATGCCATGTAATGAAGTGGAAAATTTTGTATGTTCTTCCCATTCTAGAAAAATGAATTTTTGGGACAACACAGTGTGTATTGGGGTTAGATGCTATATTATGACCCCATGTTGTTTGACTTTAAGACATGGCTAGGGAGACTGTGTGAATGTATGATACCATGTGACAGAAGAAATCTAGAGTACACAAGAACGAGGTTCCAGGAATGGAAATGGGAATATGGCATGGTTGGGGGTCATGTAGTAAGGACATGGAATGTTCCAAGGGGGTACATACCGTGTGTGAGACACTGATGGCCATGTTTTCTGAAGGGAAGACATGATTAGGGGGACGGGGTGAGGCAATACACACTATATACCACTGGTAATTTTTGAGTAATCTCACATGGCCAGAGAAACAGTGTAGAAGAGTACATGGAACAGTGTTTTTGTGGAGTCACATGTTGTTTTAACCCATGAAGTTTTTTTTAGAGGATATTATTCCTTTCATATCTATTTTAAAAGGGCTCAGATTTTTGTATGTGAGTATCCTACCATGAGATATTTTATACATAGAATTTGGTGATGGTTATGGTATAGGACTTGGAGATATGATTTGAGGCAATGGTGTGATTCACTTCAGTTTGTGATTTTTGGACCACCTGCGGTTGAGTGATTCGCTTTGCCTTTTCCCTATGATGGTACAATGTGTAATTACGTCATCAGTATAGGATTATGATCTACTTGATTATATTATCATAGATAGATTTTTTGTATCCATCTAGAGAGGATAGTGTGATATCCTCTATTATATCTTTAGAGTTTTTGTTTTCCTACAGAGTGGCCAGGGTGGGATCTTATAACATATCATTTTACCTTTAATGGGTTCTTGGTATCATAGTGACAATAACAAAAAGAGTATTGATCCCCTATCAAGCATGATAGATCCATTGGGTTTTTGGAATCATTGGTTATATGATCCCCTATGTACTGAGCAGCATCATTGGGGTTGGGGAATTGTTTGATATATGATCCCCTTCTCAGTATAAGTTTTTAGTAGGGTTTGTGGTATAGTAATCTATATGATTCCATATGTCATTAGAAGTATGAGGTGGGGTTTGTGGAATCGGAATGACCAACATAACATGGGAGATGATCCCCTTTCTGATCGATTTGATCTCAGGGGTGTCAGATTGGATTGCTGTGTCACCCAATAGAACCGGTTCTGATCCCCTTTTCATGAGATATTGTGTTATCGGAATGGGTTTTTGGTGTCCCCCAGCTGATCATGGGGTTATCCCTTATCTACGGATATTCTGTCTTTAGTATTCCATGCTGGGTATGTAGTGTCCCATAGTGGATCCAAGGAGTGATCCCCTTTCTGAGGGATGAGACGTCATTTTGTTCTAGTAGGGTTTTTACCATCCCACATCAGGGATGGGTGATATCCCCTATCTATGTATTAAGATCAACTAGATTCCATCATCACTTTCCACATGGTGAGATCTAATGAGTGTGGTCTCTCATATAAATCCCCCTAAGAGTCTATAGGTGTTTCATCATTTTGTGTTACCCAATGGAGTGGTATCTCTTGGTTGTTTTATTTATGGTGTCTGAGTTACCCCCAATGGATTGGTACCTCTTAGAAGTGAAATCTATGAAGGACAATATTTTTGTAGAGTTAATCTATTTGAAAAGTGTCATCTGAAATGATGGATCTAGTGGAGTGTGTTCTCTAGGACTAGTGTGTACCTTTAAAGCCTCAAGAAGAATCTTGTAGCTAATTATTAGGTAAGTACCTCATGATAATAGGAGTCTAAGATGAGTATATCTTGGGGATTATTGGTGTCCTCACAGTATTTTTCATGACTTGTTTGACAAACCTTGTGGACTAAGCTGAACAATCATATAAATTAGAGGATGGTTTGAGATAGAGTTTCTCTATCATGTTTCTTTCTTCTAATTCGGTATAGTAGGCTGATTCCATTCATTTTACCTTTTTTTGTTTTTTGGGTACCTAATGAGTGTTTCAATACTCACCCATGAACAGGGTTTTTCCACACTTGTTGTGTCTTGTGCAGATCACAAGCCTTTTGATGGGGTTCCTGGAGGACCTATATTAGGTGGATCTTAGGGATCTATAATGACTAGCATGTGGCCCCAGATATTTCAGGCAGGTGCCTTTGTCAGTGATCCCCTCCTTCTGAGTAGGATAAATGATATTACAATTTTCTTTTGGGGAGATTTTATTTTACCTTTTTGTACTTCTGATGTACTATGATTTGGAAGATGTATACATGCATTTTAGTTTCATTGTTTTTATATATCTCTCTACAATTTCATGTAGGTGTATATGGGTATGTTCATAAAGGTTCTCTAGGATAAGGCCTCCCATGTGTGTGATAATCCTACTCGGTGCTAGAAGCTTACCCCTCGACTATGGAGGAAGGATTTGGGAGTCGTGAATCGAGCCTCATTGGGTTGGGTCTTGATATCTTCCTCACCACTATTGTGGTATGCATGTTGTGTTTCATGTGTCTCAGATTTAGTGGTATATTCTAGATCATGCAGATGTTATGGACTATGAGGATGTTTAGTGGGAGCATGATTGATAATATTAAGAGAGATAAGTGTAGATAGTATACTCAAGAGATAAATTCCTTCAAGAGAATATGATACCACTTCTCTAGATATTTTGGTGACATGGGATAATATAGGAGGACACATAAGATATGGAGGGTGACTTTTATATTGAATGGCTTGAGTTTTTTGAAGAAGGAACCCTAGAGATTACTTATTTGGAATGAGAATTACTTATATGAGAATATTTTAAAGCCATGGATATTTTATTCAAATATGGTGAGGCTTGTTTCCTTCTTATCCTTTGAGTTTTTGAGTTGATCCATTTTGTGTAAAGTCTTATGACTTTGTGATGTGGAAAATTGTATTTCATGAATTTTCTACTAAAAATAGGATACTATATATCATAGTAGAGGTGTTTGTGCCACATTTGTCTAGTGGAATTATGGCCACATCATAGTGCAATGGGTTTCGCCATGGTCATTATGTTTCTCTAGGACTTCACTATAGCCTTCACCGTTGAGGAATATTCAAGGAGGCTATTACAAGGTGATTTAAACCATGATGCATAGAATTCTATGAATCAGTTATAGAAAGTTGGTCCATCTGTATGGTATATAGGATTTATGGGTTTAAATGATCCATTTTGGTCTTAACTTGGGGTAGTCAATTCACAATTAAATAGGTTTTAATGGGGGGTTTTCTATGATGTTGATCCCTTCAAAAATACTGATTTTACATCATCACTTTGGAATATTTACAGGGTTATGAAGGAATATACAGATGAATCTACCCTGAAGTGATGTCCTTACACTATAGTGGTTCAATATTTTTTTTGTTTCTTTGTTTTAGTTCTCTTTATAGATCAGAGCGGTCTACGTCTAGTACCCTTTATTCCAAAATCATTCATCCTTTTCCATGGTGGTCTTTTCCAGCACCCCCTAATCCATAGTGGGTAACTCTACATTATTGTGGTTGTTTTCAGAACACATCCACACTAAAATTCCCTACAAAAACTGTGGTTCCTTCCAAGTATCATTGTTTCTTAATAAGCATTTTTAGAGCAGCATTGTTTTATCTTCTAACTGGGATTGGATATTTTCATTGCTATAGATAGACTTTGGGAGTTTTTTTAGTGCGTGAGACATTTTGGTTGGTTTTCAGTGAGATTCGAGTGATGAACCTATTGAAAACCCATGATGATGACATTTAAAACCTTGAGTTAGGACATTCCATGCCATTTGGGGTTCTCATATACACAGGTTTCCATAGTGTGATTCATGTGTTTTCTTGGTTGTGTTATTTATTGATGGAAATTGGTTATGGGTGTGTTTGTTGATGGGTTACTCATATGTGATCCTTGTTTCGATTATAATTTTTAGATTAGTTGTTGCAATTTTTCATATCTATTCACATGTAATTAAATGAGGCTTCTATATTTTATCACGATGTCATATCATGTCTATTTATCATGATTTATATTAGTGTGTATTATCTTTCAATTGAAGCTCTGGTGCTTGGTAGATGTGAAAGGTGACAGTTATGGTTTCCCCTTAGTGGGGGGTGTGATGTGATACAATGAAAATAGTGGTGCATGATAGCATTGTGGCCCAAAAAAAACATGGTTTCATAAAGGTTTTAAGGAATGGGTCGACACTCGATGCCTTGTGGATATTGAGTAGCATGTCAACTTGATTCCTTTTGGATATCGAGTATCATGTACACTTGCTACCTTGAGGATGTAGACTATCATGTAGACAAAATTATGGATGGTATTGATTTTCTAACATATTCATTGTTCATATGGCATGGATATGAAGCATTCATGGCTTGGGGTTTGTGGAGGCTTGGTTAGTGCATGGCAGCTCAGCACATGATTGCAAAATTTTTTATAGTTATTGAATCTTTTATTATTATCATAAAATACACATGTTATATATGTGTACATTTATTACGTATGAATTGGTAGTTTCTTATTGAGTTTTATTTATAATATTGGAATATTTTAGAAAAACTCTATTTTTGATATCTCATACAACACACAACACTAAGCTTAAAAGAATAATGAAATGTAATTATTTAAATTTTATAGTTATAACCTAGTTGCTAAATTAGAGGTTACGAATAAAATTAACCATATTATGATATATATATAATGCTTAAAATAAATTAAAATATATTGATAAATGATTATTAAATAATCAATCAAATTTTAGTAAAGTCATTTTATTCTTTAAAAATATATTTTCTTCAAAAATGGGTTTTATTGGTTTTATTTAAGAAAATATTATAATTAATTTATAGAAAATTTATTTGATAAAATTAAATTAATTTTTAAATTCAATATATCAAAATTATTATAGGTTGTAATTTTTTTTTATGAAAATATTGATTTTTTCAATGAATAGTAAAAAAAACTTTGATTTTCATAAAATTGTAATTTTTTTTCATTAAAAAGTATTGTTATGATTTCAATTTTAACTCAATGTAACATATTAATTCTATAATTATATATAATCTATTAATATATATTTTAATAATCAGTATACGTGGTTTTGTTAGAAGTTCATTTTTGGGTTACGAAAACACATTTATCTAAAAATAGTTTTTGGCAGCATTTTACGCATTTATATTAAAATTTATTTCTGAAAATTATCTTAATTAAATATTATAAAAATTATTAACTATTTTTAATTAGGGGTTCTAAATTTTATAAGTAATTACTTTTTCTTTTTGATAATTATGAATAGTAACCATAGTGAATATTTAACACCTCAGTTAGTGTGAAACTCGTAATTAAGATTAAAAATAATATGATAAGAACATGAAATAACCCCAAAAATGGCCTTTAATATATTTTATGAGTATTTTTTAACCAGAAAAATCTAAGATTCTAATTTAGAGAAATTTTTTACCATTTTTTTTAAAATGACATATATCATTTTAAGTAAATATAAAGTCAAAAATATCACTCGCTTGCTTTCAATATCCATAAAATATTATGAATGGGATATAAACCACTTATATTCAGTTATAAATGGTTAATTGAAATAACAATTATTTTTTAATCCTGGAAACTTATTTTTAAATTTTATTTGTGGAATAATTACCTTAAATTCTTACACAATACTGACACAGTATTTGTGAAGGGAGTAAAAAAATAAAGTAAATTTTTCTAATACACTAAAAGAGATTTTTTTGAGTGATTTATAGTGTCCCAAAAATATTTAATATATACATAATATATTAGATATTTTTTAAAGAATAATATTATAATTCATTTTGTTTCATTTTGTTTCCAAATTCAATTATGTGAATGGTTCATAAAATGACATTAATAGTATATTATGGTAAATATATTTAATAAAATTATTTAAAAACATTTAAATATTTAAATAGGACAATTAGGATTTTAAATGGTCTAAAATATCATTCATTTTCTATTTATGTGATAATTTTTATCTTATAAGTAAAAATATTACCAGTTAATATTGAAAAATTATTTGTCGTGGTTAAGGTAAAAATTTGTTAACCAAGGGACTAAACCAAAATATAGGGTTTAAAATGAAAGAAAAAATTTTATAAATTATTTTGGATGATTATATTAGTTATATATCCTACTTTTATAATAATTTTTTTGAAACCATTTTACATTATTGATAAAAATATTTTATTATAATATATCATGTATTTCCAAAAACGACATTAATGATATTTTATAGTACAAAATTTTTAATTAAAAGATTTAAAATTATTAAAGTATTATTTTATTCCAAGTGAATTGGATATGGTTGATAATATCAAACGAGATCCATTTTTTGGGTCACTTTTCCTCTTACAATAGCTTTATTTACCCCTAAAAAGTAAAACACATTGATATTGTCGTAATTGTCAAAAGTGTTAATATGGGTGAAAACAAATATATAAGGATAAATAAATAATGTGAAATTGTTAAAAAAATATTTTATGATAATATTATATACCATAATAATATTTTATTCTAATTATATCAATTTTATCCATTTTAATATGAAAATTAATTTAAATTTTGTTAATTACTTTAAGAAATTTTAAGAATTCCTCTTCTGTTACTTATAAAAGGGAACCTTTTGTAATCTTTTATTTACACTTAGTGAACCAATTGGTTTATACAATCCATGAAAAAATCAATTATAAATATTACTAAAAACATTCTTTAGGTCTTTTTTTGGGAATAATACCAACCGTATAGGTGTTATGATGTAAAGAAAATGAGGTTTTCTAAATAAGATGTATAGATTTTAATTGAATGTTTTAGTCTTATTTCTTCTTATACCTCCACAAAATATTATTAAACCATAAATAAATAATAAAATAATTATCATTTATATAATTATAAATTATTATTTTATTTACATAACTTATAACCATCCACTCTTCCATCAAATGCGTAATTAAAAAATCATATGTGTGTATGTGTGTATTACCACCTTCACAGAGAAATGTGTTTTTTTCCATCACCACTTCTAAAAATTGTTATAATTATAGATTTAAGGTATATATGTGTTATTAATGACCTATTAATCATTTATTAAAAGTAATATATCCATTTTTTTTATTAATTTAATACTCATTGAAAAATTATTACATCATTTGTGCGTACATGTGGATCCCCAACTCCGCGAAGAGATGTGATTCATTTTTCATCACCGCATTACATGGTTTGTATATATAACTATATTTGAATAAAAAATATGAAATATATGATATAATTATTATTTTATAAATATAAATTTATCATTACCTTCTTTCTATTAATATTTTTGAAAAATGAAAATGTTACTCATGTGTATATATGGCCTATCATCTCCATTATTGTAATGTAGTTCATGTCTCCTAATCATATTTTATGGATGGTTTTAAAAGTATAATTAATTTTTATAAAATATAATTATTCCATTTTTATTCTATATGTGATTAAATAATAACCTCATTATCCATATTCATCCTACCGAATTCTTTTGGGATACACGAGTCGAATATCATAAATAACAGTAGGTTTGAACTTAATTGATAGCATAATTGAATATAATGTGGTATTAAATAAAACAAAAGGAATAATGAACATAAAAAAATTCATAAATCAAGGAAATAATTACCATATGTTTATTATTTAAAAATATATATAATTTACTTGACGTTTTAGACTCAATGTAAGAGATACTTTACCTCGAAAACCCCGTTATAAATTTTTTTAAATATTTAATTTCTAAATATTAAAATTTGATGTAAATATTATTAAAATTGTTAATTTTAAAGGAAAAATTTTCATTTCTTATTAAATTTTTTAAAATTATTGTTTTTATTAAATGTCTGTAATTTATTTACAAAATACAAAAGGAATGTTATATTTCAATGTATACAGTTTCATTATATTTTTCCACCACTATAAACATTAATTTATGTTTATATTCCTTTATAATATTCCATGTTTTCTTCAAAAAAACATCCATCTATTTATTTTAGTTATTTTTTGAAAATAACTTTTTAAAGGGATAGTTTTTTTTATCGAAAGTGTTTTTCATATGGTTTTAAAGAGTTTCTCAACATATTTATGATGGAAAAGTACTAGATTAAAATATCTTATTCATGATTTTTTACTTAGAAATATTTTTATGGTGATGGGTGCAACTAATAAACCTCATAATGATTTTTTATCCTGATATAGTTCTCCAATACATTGGATAATGATTTTGTTCTCTGAAAAATTATGTCAGAAGTTGGCCAAAATATTTTTTTCAAGTGTAACGGTTCTTGTAAGGGTTATATAAATATGATTTCTTAGGGCCTATACATGATATTTTCGATGAAATCTAATGATTTTTCATGGTATTTTTTTATTTTAAAAGTAATGATAATGATATTTTATTTAAAGAAATTCGTATTCCCTTTTACGCTAAAATGGTTTGTTTTTATGAAAATATTTTTCATAGTTCTCAATTTTTCTTAGAAACCCTCAGGATTATGAATTTTCCTTAATGTTTTCATATAAATTATTTTATTCAAAAAATGGGTAGTAAAATTGACTTCATGTGTAAGTAAATGATTAATTAATCTCAAAGTTTATTATCCAAAATTCAAACTCACTTTTATGATCTCATGGTTTTAAAATTTAATAACAACATTATTATTATTTTTATGTACCTTACTATTAATTTGGTGATTATCCCATCATTTAAATTATATTTCAAAGAGTCTATGAATTATTAATAAAATATAATAAGTCAATTTAAAGTCTTGAATATTTACCATCAAAAGAAAACATGTTTCATTTTTTAAAATATCTACATTGTTTAAAAAATAGATAGTGAGTAAAAGTGTCTAATTTGTAATATAGTATTTTATATGTAAGTGTTATGAAATAATTATATAAAACAATATATAGTATGGATAATAAAAATGTAATAAATTGTATTCTGGAATAAAAACACAAGATTTTGTAATGTTTTAAGGTCTAGTACTTACATTATTACTCACACTGTGGGGGGGAATTTCAATATGTGTAGACTTCATGTATAGGGATCTGAGAAAGGGAATAGGTCCCATGATTGATGGTTGGGAAAATAAGTATAGATATGGGAGCTATATCTGGATAAACTCGGGAGGATTACCATAGTTTTGTTATTTATTTATTTATTTATTGTTATACTTTTAACCTAGTTCGGGTTTCCCCTTTAGGAGATTATTTATTTATATGACTGATATGTCGTCCGCTTATATTAGTCATGTTACTTAGATTTTTGTTTATTTTTTTAATCATTTTTATTATTATTTTATAAATAACATGATATTGGTGGTATAATCTCCACACTAATGGTCATAGACACTTGATTCTAGTTGGAAGCCTCTTCTATATGGGGAGGTTCATATGAGGTAACATATAAATCCAAAATTAGTCCCAATGGTTTGGGATGGGTAATTATATTATGCTTATACAAAAACACTTTATTCTTCTCCTCCTACTCTTTAACTCCCTCTCCTTTAATCCTTAACATTCATCCCTTATAATTCAACTAGTGTATCATCCTCATCACTACCATTATTTCCATTCCACTTCCACACATTATCTCTTAAAGGTTAGGGCATCATTTGTAAAACTCTAACCCTTCTTGGAGGTATGTAACTTGATAATTTTTTTAAGAACATGTGTCTTTTTCTTGGTTATGAGGTTTCTAGGGGTTGAGACTACCCTGAGTGTACCTCAAGGAGTAACATATAAATCTATAGCTGAAGGTCGTATACTACATCACTTTCAAGGCATGACATCTTATGTCATGCCATGAGTTTTCATAAAATTAGTAAGGATATCACAATCTCAAATGGTTCATGACATGAATGAATAGTTTATGTCTAAAAAGGGTTGATGTTTATTTTTTAAGGTTTTGAGGTAATTAGTTAATTATATAGGTTTATAAAAAGTGGGATCTCTCGATTTTCAAAAACCCTCTTTGAACGCCTCCTCCAATTGGTATCAACCTCTTTATTGGGTGGATATCCCTCATTTCTCCACTAAATCAAACATCATTAGTTGAATGACTAATTAGAATACCTTAGGTGATCCCACAGGGTTCATTAGTGTTTTATAATTACTTTTAACACCTTGGATTAACATAGAGGGTTTAATATTTATTCTTGTTGATATATTATGGATAATGATATTCAGATTAGGCCGAAGTAGTTAATGTCAATCAGGTGTGACACTCTTTAATGATGGTATTAATAATGGTTTTATTTACTTATTTTGTGACTTTAATTATTCTTCGTATTATTATATACTTTATTTCTCTGAATAGATATACAAACATATGTTGTTTTGGTGGCCTATTAAGTCGTTATCACACCCTTATCAGGCTGATGTTGGATACCCAAGAATACTTCATGTAATAGTACAGGATAAGGAAAATCTCCCTATGACAAATTCTTGTTTTAGACTACTAGAATAGATCATGTGATTTTGGTACAAGGTTATGATTCATGACCACTTTTGGTGGATTGTTTTTTTAGTTTTGACTTTATTCTGTTAGTTTTGGTATGTTTAAACTTCTACCAATGTATGAATTATTTATATGTATTGTATAGAATCGTTCTGATATAAAATAGATTATATTTGATTATTCATTGACACGTTCATGGATATATGTTACAACTTTATTTATCTGGATGTGTCTAATTATCATTATATCTAAAGTATTTTTACATTGATATGTGGGTATAGTTGTAATAACCTTATATTTTATCTTATATTTTCATTTAAATAAAAATTATGTCTGATAATGTACATTACACGAAACCTCGATCATAAACTAACAGTGAGATAATATTATTTAAATATAACTATTATAATCTAACCCTTGGGTTGACTGGTATGAATAAGAATTACCAAATAATGAAATATATGTAACAGAAGTTCTTCATAATAATAATAAATAAATAAATAAATAATTTTAACTTTAATTTAATTTTTCTACTTGGAAATGAATAAAAATAAATTTAATTTACGCATTTAAAAAAATTTATACTAAAAATGGTTTTTAGTAATTTTATACACGGGTAATTAGAATTAATTTTTTATAATATAGAAGTTAAATTTTAAAAATTTACATTAATATTTAAATAATCATTTAAAAAATATCTTATAGTGAATTTTTTTATTTTTTTCATAAAATATTGATTTTAAATGAATATTCGAAAATATCGATTTAGCAAAAACTGTCATTTATTTTTCATTTAATTACAAAATTATAATATATTTTATTTTGTATTATAATTCATATAAGTATAATTGTATTGAAATTATTCTAATTAATTCCAAGAGAATCAAAATTATACTTGATTTTGGTGTAAAATCATTTTTCTCTTTTAAAATGGTATTTTTCCAAAAATTGTTTTCGATGCATTTTAGGTATTTAGATAAAATTTAATTTTTGAAACAATTGGGAATTAAATATTTAAAAATTGATTAAATATTTTTAATAATAATAATAAATATAAAATTAAAATTTCAACTTAATTTTTTTTGTTCATAATGAATAGTAACATGGCAAAAACTTAACCCCTCAAAAAAGGGTAAAATGGGTTAAATATTGTTAAAATTAGGGGATAAGGAATCAAAGTCACCTAATTAATCTCATTGGTTTGTTTATTTCTTAAATAATCATCAAAAATCCAAATTAAATATCAATTATTTTCTATTTACTTATGATTACGACTTTTATGTTATTTGAATTAATGAATAATTAAAAAATGTCACTCTTTTTATTTGAATTACTCTAATATGTTTTTATAAGAATGAAAAGTTCATATTAACGGTTATAAATTGATATATTTAATATAAAAAATTATTTAAAATAAATTAACTTTCTGTTAATTTTTATTAATGCTATAATTACTTAAAACACTTATGCAACCCTGATATAGCGCTTGTGCAAGGTGTGAAAACAATGTAATAGTATTAAAATTTTAAGTGGTGTATTTTGGATAATTTAAAGTGTTGAATGATTTTTATGGATAAAAATTAAATATAAATGTCTTTTGAAATATTCAAATTCTAACTCCATATTAATATTGATATCTTAAATTAAAAATATGTAAATAGTCTCAAAAATGACTGTAAAGATATTTAATGTTAAAAAATATTTTATTAATAATTTTAAAAAACCTAAAAATATTATATTTTGTATTTTTAATTGTAAATGGTTGAAAAAATAAAACATTTTCTACTTATGATCTGCATAAACATTATCAATTCCATTATTGGCCCTTAAAGACTGTATTTTTTTTACCATGGTTAAGTTAAAAAGGGTTAACAAGGGAGTTAACCAAAATATATGGTTTAAAATGAATCATAATCGTTTATAAATATTATATTCAGAATTTATTTCAACCTTTACCATACTATATTCTATTTATTTACATTTTATCCTTTTTACATGAGTTCTAAAAAAATTATATATTAATTTTTCATGTATTTATAAGAATGCCACCAACCTCAGTAATAAAATGGAACTACCTATCCTCTCTTATTAAAACATATTTATCAACTTATCTTGGAAAAAAACCAAAAAACTTCTAAAATTACTTTTTCACGTTATATAGGTGTTTTTATTCTTAAAATACTAACCCAAGTGTCTTTAAAAAGAGATACAATGGAGGTTTCTCAAAGAAGAGGTAACAATTTTCAGCTAATCCTTATAAGTTTATTTTTATTCTACCTCATATAAATTTTATTTAACCATATTAGCTTAGTGATATTAGTAACATTATGTTAAACAATTGTTATTATTTTTATATAATAAAAATATATTTTTATCAGCCATCCCATTGAAAAATGAAAATGTTGTCGTGAGTACATACGAACTAGCTTTTCTAGGACGGGAAAATTTTATTTTTCATCACTAATTATCAGGATTTATTATATTTATTAATTTAATTATTATGAATTATCATGATTATTTAAAAATAAAATAATATCTACCATCTAAACCTACCATTCGTTGTAATATGATAATGTTTCTTGTGTGTACATATGGACTACCACCTCTACGAAGTGATGTGATTCATTTTCCATTTATACTTATCTTGGTTGTTCATAAGGATAAATTTAATTAATATATATGATATAAATTATATAATTATGATTCTAGAAAGTTGAATTACTATTTTCCTTTCTTTTTGTTCATCCATCAAAAAGTGAAAACATCAATTGTGTGTACGTATAGACTATCATCTCCACAAAGTGTTGTAATTAATTTCTCATCACCACATTATATAAATGGATCTAAATATATATATAATTGATAAATATTATATCTATATCATTAATAGGATTAATTATATTATAGAATCATGACTACTGAAACAAAACATATCAGAAAAACGAAACAATTAACAATTGGGGTGACGATGTTAATAAATAATTGGTGATAAATTGGTGATAGAATGTCATAAGTGAATCATATATGGTGTGATAAATGTTAATATATTTATGTTACATATTTATAATAAATATAAATTTATTATATGTTAGTTTAGTAATTCATATGAAGAAATTTGGACTTGAGGTAAGGTTTTATTCATCTCAATTCCACTCTATTGAGGTATATTTTATATTATACACCTAATTTTATTTGTATGGTGTATGTACTTCCCATTTGACATTTTATATCATGAATCCTTATTTATTAATTTTATTTAGTGTTTTATTTATAAATTTATCTTTTAAAGGGGTTTTTATTTAAAAGGTATTAAATCTAAAAGGGATTTATATTACAATCTCATTTTATTTTAGAAGTATTTATGTTCACATTTCATTTAGAGGAAATTTTAAGGTCTTAATATTTAACACCATATATTTTTTTATACTCTAGATATGTTTTTTATTTATAAGAATATTATCCATTTCGTTACTTTTTTGTTCAAGATTCAACAAGTAATTTACATGTATTGGATACCGACCTTATATCTTCTTTTTGATTGAGAATCTTTTCCTCTATACTCCTGTTCTTCATATTGTTTAAAGAATGTTATTATTTACACTCCAAATATTATTTGAAGTCATTTTAAAATACCTTTGAATTTATTCACAAATTTTTAATAAGTAATCTTCTAATGGTTTTTCAAAAAGATATATTTTCACTTTCTTTACAAAAGTATGAAAGGAAGGTTTTTTCAACGCACATGTCATGAATATATTTTTAGGTCTCAATGTCCATTATTATCTATTTATCTTACTCTAAAAATATTTCATTATTTATAGAAAATAATTTTCTATGAGTTTTTGATCGAAAACAAATGGGTATTTCTGTCATAAATGAGTGAAATGAATTTTGATGGGGAATTATATCTTCGTTATTACACAAAGTTACAAATTTGTTTTTTTGTTGTTGTGATGATATTTTATTTTATATTTATGAGATGATTGTTTTTAATACAAAACATTAAATTATGAGGAATTTATGGTCTTATTTTACCATTTATTAATTAATGGATTTATGTTCACTAACTTTCTCATGATCACATTCCCAGTCCCCCCCATAATTTCATCGGACATTATTTTCTCCTCAATGTCCTTATATTAAGTTTCATAGATTTATACAATATGATTTATGCCACTTTTATGTTTTCTTTACCATGTACCGTTTCTATATTTGGTATCAGTTTAAGGAAGCTTATTAAGAATGTTATTTTATTTATTTGGCAATTATTGATGTTTTATATTATTAATTCGATAAAAATAATTATCGATTAATGTGGAATATTGATTATTTATTATATTTTTGATAAAATATATGATGAATTTACTAGAAACATGTAAGTTATAGGAGGGTAACAGTTATTGATATCCACTTAATGCATTGATTGGTCACTTAAGAAAAAGGAGGTTGCCTCCTTAGTTGGGTATTTGGTTTATACATACCCATACAATTAAAGAGTATTGTAAAAGGGATTTATGGTAAGATTCCGGATGTCTTGGACAAGGAATTCATGATAAGATCCTGAATTTCCAACTATATGAATTTTCATCATTTAGTATCCATTTATTATTATCCATGTGATTTTTTAGTTGATATTATCCATGGATTTATTTTATGCCCAGGTTTTTAATTTTATATAATGTGTTTTTATTATCCACTAAACCATATTGTTTATACCTTATTTACCCAAGTCATATTATGTTATACATAACCCTTATTGTAAAGTGGATCTCACCCTTTATTTTTTTCCCTTTTACAATGATATGAAGAAGGGATCTTTTAGTGAAATTCTTAGATGCAAGAAATATTTTCAAGTTATGTTTCTACCTTTTATTATAAAGTGGAAGTCAAGTAAATATCTATATTTATAAGACTGTTAAATTGATAAATCATTCACATAGAGATCCCGTGTATATTTTACCAATCTAATAAAGTAGACATTGAATTTGGGTTACTGGTGTCGGGGCTGCAATAGTTTGTATCAAAGGAAGTTTAACAGGAACTATAGGAATTATATTTTACCTTAATATATCTAGCATGAGTATTATGACAGTCTCTTAGAATAGTTGATAAAATTTTATTGGTTGTTATTTCATTGATCAATATTCATCATGATTTTGGGCTAATCTAGTTTTTAAAAAAAATTACATGAAACATAGAGAAGGGGAGGGAATAAATACTCATGGTCAATGTATAGATTACCATGATAATAATGAAAAAATAATGAGTGTTGGAGATGAGAAGATCATGGGAATTTCAGGTAAACTAATTGGTGTTATGATTAATATCCTTACCCATATATAGAAACCAAATATAAGTGAATCCAAAATAAATAGTATTATAATTATTCTTAACCATCTATATTTAGTTATGGTTTATAACATGAATACATATGAACTTCCAAACATATGAAATAATAGAAAAATATATTCTAATGTATGATTAGGTGATAATGACCCTAGAAAGAAAAATATTCAACATTTTTTTATAACAAATTTGGGAAGAGAAACTTGGGTAAATGATTAAATTAAATGGGATTTTATTATATATGTGGAGAAAAGGGAGATCATTCTCATAATTATAAAGGAAAAAAATAATCTAATAATGTATACTTTAACAATAATTAGATGGGGTATTATAAAAATCAATCCCCCAAGCATCAAATATATCCTTGATAAATTTTTTGTCGATGCTATCTTAAAAATAAACTAAATAATATGAATATCATGAGAATAACATGAGAATAATTATTGAGTAATTTAGAGGAAAATGTGTTGTATGAGAAATTTTACAAGTGTGAATATTGATTTCTCTTTGTTTATTTTCTTGAAAATATTTTCTACATTGATGGAATATTTTTTTAATATTTCTAAGAATATTTTAATCAAATAATATCCCATGTGGATGAATGTAACCTTTAGGGATTTAAACTCTGGGTAATTATTGTTAATTTGGATAATATATTATTATGATATAGTGGTATGTAATTTTTGAATAAGGATTATGAGTAAACATTAAATTATTATTGTAATAATATTTTATTTTATGAAAAATTTATAAAAATGTATTTTTTTTGAAACATATGTTTAATGGTATTAATCACCCTGAAAAGTGATTTTGATGACAATGTGATATTTTTGGAATAATGATTTGATGACCTTTAAATTAGTTGTTTGACAAAAAAAAAATTCTCCTTGCAATGGTTTAATATATTTTTTTGTAGTTTATATCTTGGTGATTCATGTTACATGGGATTTTTTTTCAATATGTAATTAAGACATATACATATTTGAGTATGTGACTATATAAGTGATAAAGATTATTTGAGGGAAAGTGAAGAATATGTGATAAAAACATTATAATTTTTAGGATCAAATTTAATCAGGCATATTTGAGGAGTTTTAATGTTTATCTTTGGTAATTATTGAGATTATAGAAATTAATTTTTTTAGGGTTTATCAATATTGGTTATTATTTTATCTTAATATAATAATTTCAATTTTAAACGGATGGAATTAATTTCCATAAATAGGAATATCTTATGGTTGATTAAAAGTTTATTTTAGTGTTACAGGAAGAAAAAATTCATGAAAACCATGATTATTATCATCGAATGATGAAATAATTCTTATATAATGTTAATAAATCATGTAGTTAAATTTTATCATTTTTTCTATCCCAATGTAAAAGGATTTTCTCAAACTCAGGAAAACTGAATAAAAATAAACCAAAATTTATATGGAATGTAACACTCATCCACCAAGGCACTTTTTAAAAAGCCCATTTATTGGTATTAGTCTTATAAAGTTACATTCATAATAATTTTCATGGTCAAAACCTAGAGATAATGTTCATTATTCAATCTAAATTCTAATTAAGTGTTATATTATGGTATATTCAATTTAAAAAAGATTAATTAAAATTTTGAAGATGAAATATATGTAAAGAGGGGGGAATATAACATCCAATTGTTTTAGTTTATATTTTATTTTAAAATAACACTATGTTTGATTGCATACACAAAACATAACTCTGGACTTAAAAAACCATGAAGTAATATTATTTAAATATGAATCATATAACTTAATGGTTTGGTTGGTGGGTATAGATAGGAATAACCACACAATGAAACATATGTAAGATTAGTTTTATATTAATTTAAATAAAGAATTAAATAATGAAAATTAACATCCATATTATTATTGTTATTAGGAAAATAATAAAAATAGTTTTTTTCATAAAAAATGTTTTTTTCTAGAAATGGTTTTTAGTGATTTTATATGCTGGTAATTAGAAATAATATCTACAAATATTACACAATTTACATGAAAAAAAATTATCATTATTTATTAAATCCCCATTTCAAAATTACCTTATGTTTAATTTTTGAAACTTTTTTGAAAATATTTATTTTTAGGCAAATAGTGAAAACTAAGGATTTTAGAAAAAAATTAAATTATTTTCATTAATTTATAATGTTAAATTCTATTTAATATTATATTATAGGTCACATAAGTATATTTGTATTAAACATAATATAATTTATTCTATTTGAATTAACATTATACTTTATTTTGGTTAAAAAACATTTTTATGTTTAAAAAGGCTATTTTTCTGAAAACTGTTTTTGATGCATTTTCCATACATGTATTAAAATTAATTTCTACAAAATATAGTAATTTAATCATTTAAAATATATTCCATATTTTTTATAATCATAATTAATCTTTTTTTAATAATTTCAAGATAATTTTTTGTCATAATTAATGTAACATCTCGCCCCTCCTCATTGGCCTGAGTTAAGGAAGAGATGTTATTTGGCCTTAGGTGACATGCCCAAGGCGCCAAAGGTTGGAAATAAACGAAAAATTGATTAATAAAAAATTGGTCGAAGATTTTACTTCTTAAATTAAAACAACTAAAATTGACATAACTCAACCGGACAACCACCAAAAGATTCCTGAAATTTATATAAGACAACTCAATGAAAAACAAATAAAACTATATATATTAGAGTACCGAGAAAAAACAATGATCAAAATTGACTAAAAAGTGGAATACAAAACCGAAAAATCTCAAAGAATCCAAAAACCCAACATAAGAACACTTAAAAAGATCCTATATTCACCACCACAATCAATTCCCAAGTATCATGAAGCACCACTAAATACATGTGATGTCTTGCCTTTACGTGTGCCCAGATAAACAATATCAACAATCACACAAAAGCTCCCAAATAGGGGGTGAGTAATGGAACTCACTAGGTTTTACCTAAATTAATTTCCTACTCACACCACTATTATATAAAATGTTTTCAATTTTTTATAAAAAAATTCTATATAAACCCATCTAAAACATTTTATATAAAAATATTAAACAAATTTCATACCAAAACAGTTTTCACAAACCAAAATCATATCTAAGGAAAGAAACCAAAAAGGAAATTTAACCATTTCTCACTTTCCATATTGTAATGACCCATTCCATTTCCCATAACCACACTCACACACACATAACCACAAATCGCAGTGTTTGCCATTGATGGTGTAACTTCACATCCATACTATGTTCCTTTGATGGAGGTACTTCATGACCTATATCCACCTCATTCAAATATTTATTAACCATTTAATCCAAAATACATTTCAAAAAAAATTATCCAAACCATTTCAATATAAATATATTTTATTGAAAAACATTTTTATTCAACAAACCCAAATAACCATTTTAAAATATTGATACTATTTTCCCTTTCCACCAAAAAAAACCAATTTTTAAAAATTTCATAAACTATCACCAAAGATGGTTTCTGTCAATAATTGCACGAAAAATCAAAATAAATTTCAATAAAAATTATAAATTCGAAATCAATCTTTAATTTTCTAATAAAAGGAGTCAAGAGTTAATCCACATACCTCATAAATTATAGAGAAAATGAAGAATGACATAAATTCTTCAACAAATCCATTTTGAATCTCTATGAACCCACCTTATATCTTATTCCCTAATATACAAAAAGAAATATATCATCATTTATATAATAAAAAATAATATATATATCCCCAATAGGCTAGATCTAGGAATCCAAGGGAGGAAAGAAGAATAGATTTAAGGAAAACCACTCAGAATGAAGACTTGTTATGTAATCCCATAATCAACGCACAAGGATTTTACAAAAGATCACTCTATGATTGAATGGGAAATTCTTTACAGCCTTTGGGAGGATAGAAAATAGAGTTATGGTAAAACTAGATGGAAAATATAGGTTTAGTATCAAAACCAATAGAGATCCACTTTTTAGGATCTAATGTTTAACTGTTCGTGGTTCGCTCGCACTGTTAAGAAAACCTTATAAAAATAGTGAGCCAACCCCTACCTCCTAACAAAATTTTTGTGGTTGGGTCACATGGTTAGAAAAATTTCGGAAACACCTTTTTACCTATATTACAAAAAAAACATTGTTACTAATAGGCGGCCACACGATTTCTCCAAACCATATGCCTAACCGTGTGCCTATCCAATAGCCTCTATTTCAATTTGAATGGTTTCCTGTAGAAGTTTCATGGTTTATACTAATCATTCTCAAACTGTTCACCTAAATAAAAACCCATAGAACATTTTAAAATCCCTCTAAACCCTCCTAAACTTCACCTAAACACATTAAATACTTGAAAACATAAAGAAGTGGTTATTTACTTGAAACCAGGGGTGCTATATTCTCCTCACCAATGGCCCTTACATCCATGGAAATTAGAATACCATTACTTCACAAAAATATTTTTGGTCATTAATCAACCATTTCTTTATCGAATTCTTAAGTTTCATATTGAATCTGACTATGTTTCCAAAAAACCAAAACTAGACAGATGCTTTTCCAATGCAAGACTTTATCATTCCTATCCACAATCTTCACTGGCATATTCACCATCAAAGCATCTGGCTCTAGGTCAATGTCATCCAATCTAATAAAATGTTTGGGATCAGGATGATATTTATTAAACTAATATATATGAATTTCATTATGCACTACATAGAAATGTGTTGGTAAATCCAACCCATGTTCCACCTCACCAACCAATTCAAGTATCTCAAAAGGGACTGTGTATCGAGGATAAAACTTTAATTGCTTTCCAAAATGACAACACCCAAGCCTTCGAGAGATTCCCATGAACACAATATCACTCACCTTGAACAACAATAGAAATCAGTGATTATCTGTATATGATTTTTTATGATTCTGATCTATCTCTATCATTTTCCGGATCAACTGAATGTTCTCCATTGTCCCTGGCACAAGTCTCGGTCCAACTAATGATGTCTCACATATTTCCACCCAATATATTAGAGAATGACAAGGACACTGATGCAATGCTTCAAAAGGATCCATATCTATTTCGTTCTGAAAACTATTGTTATATTAGAACTCCACTAATGGTATGTACTGCTCCCATGAGCCACCAAATTCCATTACACAAGCCCAAATCATGTCTTATAATGTTTTTTTCTTCCTTTCATATTTTCCATAAATATGAGGATGACACCCCATACTCATATTCAACTGAGTTACAAGGGATTGATTTAAGGATTTTGATAAGTGATACATAAACCTCAAATCATGGTACTACATTATCAAAACTTGTACGCCATTCCTCTTTACCACTTCTTGGATATAGATTTTAGAAATGTTATCACTTGCATGAGATTCACAAATAGGGATAAAATGATCCAAATATTTGAGATGATCCAGTATCACCCATATGTGATCATGTTTCTAAACCATCCTTAGGAGACATCCTACAAAATCCACGGCAATCTTCTCCTATTTACAAATAAGAAGAGGTAAAGAATGCACTATACCTGTTGGTCGTTGATGCTATACTTTAACCTTCTAAAAATTTTTCCATCTTGAAACAAACTTAGAGGCTTTCCATTCATACCAACCCACCAATAATATTATTTAAATTCCATATACATATTACTTATTATAGGATGAATAGTCTGTGTCGAATGGTGGTAATCATGAAGAAGTTTTTTTTGACAATCCATTGGTATGACCATCCAATTTTGAAACCACAAAACTGAACTCTCATACAGTTTCCACCCCTCAATGTTCTACCCAACACTGATTTTTTACATCTTAGAAACACATTATGAAGCATATTTTTGTGCCTCTTTAATTTGCACAAAAAAAAGTCAAAAATATAAACTAGAAAGAAAACCACAACATCACCTCAGTCTTCACATTCCAAGTGCATGTTGAATATCACCGATATCAAAAAAACCCTAATTTAAATCTTATTTTCCCAAAAGATCATAATAATTTCTACTTAATTCTTTTACAACCATATTTCCTTTACCTGGTGTATAAATTAAGTCAATGTAATACATTTTGAAATCCTACATCCATTTTCTTTGTCTCATATTCAAATCCCATTCTGAGAAAATATGTTTCAATATCTTATGATCTGTGAACACTATAAATTTCACACTAAAGAGGTGATGATGCCAAGTCTTTAAATCATGGATTATAGTAGTTAACTTCAAATCATGTGTTGGGTAGATCTTCCAATGAAACGTTCAATATAATGATCCATAAGAAACAACATGATATCCCTACATGAAAATATATCCCAAACCAGATCATGAAGCATCACAATATACCACGTACCCTAGTCCAGATTCTAGAAAAATCCAAATTGGTGCTGATTTAAGGGGAAACTTGATCTCTTCAAAAGAAATATGACATTCTTCAATCCATTTAAGTGGATTAATTTACCTTTTCAAATATATCATGGGTTATTCTTGTCATGTAAATCACCAATAAAATTTCAGAAATAATCAGCTAGACCTTGGAAACAATGTACCTCAAATAAATTATTTGGAAATTTCCAAGAGATAATAGCCACTTTCTCTGTGTGTTTCTCTTACTCAGTCCTTTTCCTTGAATACACCAATATGTCATCCAAAAAACACCACAAAATAATCCATATATCTTTAATATATCTAATTCATCAATTATATAATTACTAATTGTGAAATCATGAAACTTAAAGGAATAACTACACCCTCATTATTTCTATATTTACTCCAAAAAATTGTTTTTAGAATATCATCCTTATGAACCCAGAGTTATTGATAAAATGATAGAAATTAAATTTTTGAGAACAACTGGGATCCCCTCAATTTATTGAATTGAAAAAAAATGAATTTAATTGGATAAAAATTATTTAACATAACTTGTTTGTGTTTATAATAATCCATATTCAACCAAATAGTCACTTCAAAATTTTTTAAAAACAATAATCGTACTTCCCACAATGATGTTCTAGGACAAATGAACCCTTTTCTTTCCAACTCTTATAACTGGAATTTTAACTCCATTATTTCTATTGGTAAAATTTAATAAGACAGGAGTGATAAATGACTGGTCCCTAGAAGGAAATCAATTGTAAAATCCACTTCTCTTTTAGGTGAAAACCATGAGAAATTTTTAGTAAAAGCATCCATAAGCTAATCAAGAAATTATGAAAAAACCACTATTATTGATATGTTTTATAGATAATAAGTCAATTCTTCAAACTAGTAAAAGACCATTCCTACTTCTGGGGCCAAAAAATTTGTTTCGCCTACTTTTACATTCTAGTCCCCGTTAAATACATTTTTTATTCCATCAACTGTTATAAAACTAACCCTTCAGTTATAACAGTCGATATGAGACTTGATAATTTACAACCAATCCATACTTCAGATTATTTCATATAAATAAATATCAAGCACATATAAATACCATATAAACTCAACTCCATTAATAGTTACAGATCTTGTTTTACACAAAAATTCTTATCATTCTCTCTGAGCAAGAGGAGTTGAATTTTCAATAAAGAAGGCATTATCTAAGAATGAAAACCCAACAAATAAAAAACAAAATAAGTAAAAAGGGAATGGAGTGAAATTGTATCACACAAATATTTAATTAGGTTATAATTAACGATAATCATACCTCCCACCATAGATGGTCCAAATTTATCATTGAGAACCACTTTCTTAGCCCCATATAGCTTATTACTCCCTACACTTTTTTATTTATTGTTGTGTTGAGATTTCCATTTTTGAGGAGTCATGGTATTCCTAGAATCCCCATGGATAGATAGGTTCTACTAATGGGAGGTATTTTCATTCCCTCTTCCCCTAGAATCAAACAACATCTGTGACACATGATATGTGTCTCAAACACTTGACCTCGGAGCATTGTGACAATAGCATAGAATATACCCCATATGGTTGAAATTGTAAAATGCTCTAGGTAGTTCTATAAAATCATGCTTCATCTGGTCTAGAGAACCACATTGGAAACATCCTAGTTTGATAATAGATTTTAGAGGTAGATTCATCATTCCATCCATATGATTCAGATTCATTTGTAACGTCCCGGTTCCAGAAGCCACCTAGAGGCACCCTGTACCTGGTTGGTCACATAACCTCAAAGGTATTTCCCCAAATGCCAGAGGCTACCGACTAGTAGTGAGGGACATGTGTGTGATAATGGGGAAACTACGCCCTCATTGGTAGAGTAACATAGTGGAAAAGAAACCAATATACAATAGCAGAAGCAGTAAATATCCAACAATAGTAAACTGTAGAAGACTGAAATAATAAAAAACTGGAGCAAATATATATATATATATATATATAGTCATGCATGATACATATGTCTCAGAAAATAGCCAAACAAGTCACAATTCTGAATAAAAATAGTATTAAACCCAAGTACAAAAGAAATATATAATATCTCCTCAGCATATCAAGCCTAAGCTTGGTCCCATGCACTCCAGCTCCACAACACTTCAAGTGCCTGAAGTAGAAGGGAGCTTTCCCAATTCTATACCTGCAGCAATATAATCAGTTTGGGCCCAAAATCATGGTCCAAATAGGGTGTGAGACTAAATCCCAGTAGGTAACCACCGCGAGATCTGTTCCTAAAAGCCAGTGAATCTATGGCAGGTAAAATTACAGAAAGTAGTAAAAAGGAAAGTACTCAACAGTAAAAAATCCACATTTTCAATATCAAGCAACAGATATCCGAGCGGATAAACACAAATAGGTAACCCTCTTGGATGTACCCATATCTTATCCCCTCTAGTCATACCTAGCAACACAAGCATGCAGCTAACAAACAAGTAACCCTATGGGAAGTGCCCACAGCCTATCCCCTCTGGTCCTACCTATCAAGTACAAGAAACCCTATGGGCAATACACAGGGTCTAAACCCACTGGTTCAGCTTAAGCATAGACTCCCTGAAGAAGCATTCACCACCAATTCCCCCTATAGTCTCGTATCATATCTAAAGGTTCCCTAGGGAAGCACTTACATCATATTCCATATGTGGCCCATGTCGACGAACTACAGACTCTCTAGGAAAGCACTCAATGTCAATCCCCCCTGTGGTCTCGCATCGTAAACTATAAGACACTCTGGAGAAGCCCTTAAATCCATTATCCTTATGGTCTACCACACTAGGTTCTCACGACCCTATGTAAGTAAAACAAGTCTAACAACTCCTATCGGCCCATGTAAACCTCAAGAAATACTTGGATAGTAGTCTACAACATATCATCATGTCAGATAAACAAGATCACTCCATCCTACAATACTAGGCATGGGAAACAAACAAAGTAGACTAACAGGCTAAGCCAAACCAATCAGTCATAAATGGAACATGCATGGGAAACACCTCCAAAGCATAAAGATCAACCCTATTCACATAAAAATAACCTCCACTCGCACACACCAACAAAGAAGGAAATTAATAGGGTTAAAAATGGTAAACACACAATACCCCATTCATGGGTATTGGCGATTTCTCACATACAATTCAAAGACCTTCAACTGAAAGTAACAAACCACCTACCTCGTAGGCTTCTGACGAAGTCGATCCACAAGCTACCACACCTCCACAAATCCGGATAAGGCACCACCAAAAACGCTCTAAATACCCTTACCTAACATTCACAAGTCTTAAATTCAACACCCAAGGAAACCACAACCCTATATCTACACACAAAAGGTATAGATATAGAAATCCAATAGAGAGAGAGATATTTAGATCTTGAGCAAAACCCAAAGAAACCAAGAGGAGAGACTTACTTGAGGAGAACCGCCTTTGATCCACCAAGAAACCCCTTCGATTTGCCTCCAAAATGAGGCAAGGAGCTCCCCCAACCACTGGAAATCGTCACTCCCACGTGAGCCACGAGTGGGATGAAGAATAGTGGAGGAATGGGAAATCCTAAGAGTCCCAAAACATAAAAACCATAACATTTAGTGGCTACATTGTTACACTGCATGGTTTGGAAAACCATGCACTAACCATAAATTTTCCACTGTCTCACCCAGGGACATCACACGGCTTTCTCACAGGGTATGACATACCGTGCGCATCCCGTGTAGAGACCACAGTCAAGGGTGCACGGTTTCTTGGCCTGGACACATGGTTTGTTCATATAGTGCGCCAACTGTGCGCCCCTGCACAACCTCCCAAAAAACCTCTTTTTCTCAAAAATGACTAGAAAAGGAAGACATACATAAAAAGAAAGTCTGAGTTCTTACAAACTTCCCCCCTTAAATAAATTTTTCCCCAAATTTTTCTACTATGGTGCAGAAGAAGAAACCCCGAACAGCTTCGGCCACTGAGCTCGTACATCGGCCTCCCTCTCCATGTCTCATCCTGTACTCACCCATGCTACCATATCACTCGTACCAAAGGAACAGACCGACCATGTAGAACCTTTGTACTGCGATCAAAAATTTAGATAGGATGATCCTCAAATGATTCATCCACCTCGAGCTCAACCTCCTCAGGTTTAAAGACATGAGATGGGTCTGAAAAGTAACGTAGAAGTTGTGAAACCTGGAAATCCTCATGTATATCCCAGTATCTATGAGGTAACTGTAACCAATAGGTAGCTGGACCAACTCTCTCCAACACCTCAAACGGCCCGACGTACCTCTGTGAAAGATTACCCTGTCTCCTGATCCTTCTATTCCCCAACCTTAGTGTGACATGTAGAAAAACGTGATCCCCGACCTCGAACTCCAGAGGACGTCTTCGCTGATCAGCATAAGACTTCTATCGAGGCTGTGCAGAAGCTATCCTCTTCCAAATCAACTCTATCAGTTCTATGGTCTCTTGAACAAGACGAGGTCCCAGAAAAGCTTCCTCTCCTACCTCTAGCCAACATAAGGGTGATCGGCATGGCCTACCATACAAAGCCTCATAAGGTGTCATCTATATAGTTGATTGAAAACTATTATTGTAGACAAATTCCACAATAGGTATATGCTTCTCCCAAGAACCTCCGAAATCCTTAATACTTGCTCGGAGCATGTCCTCAAGCACCTAAATCGTACGCTCGGACTGGCCATCTGTCTGGGGGTGGTAAGTTGTGCTCGAAATTACCTTTTTACCCCAGGATTTCGGAAGCCCCTTCCAAACCCGAGAAGTAAAACAAGCATCCCTGTCTGAAACAATGGAATGCCGAACTCCATGCAGACATACAATCTCACAAATGTACAACTGTCCCAGCTCATCAACCTTGAAGGTCTCCTTGATTGGAAAGAACTGAGAAAACTTCATAAGCTTGTCAATGACAACCCATAATGAATCATTCCCTTGGGGTGACTTCGGCAAACCAGTCATGAAATCCATCACGACGTTGTTCCACTTCCACTCAGAAATGGATAACTGCTGCAAAAGTCATATTGGTCATTGGTGGTCCACCTTCACCTGCTGATAGGTGGAACACCTCATGACGAAACCAGCAACGCCTCTCTTCATACCAAGCCACCAATACTGATGGTGTAGATTACGATACATCTTTGTGATGCCAGGATGAACTACCCAAACTAAGGAATAAAAGTACGTCATCTTCTCCCCATGTATATCTACTGGAACCCTTACATGCCACTGGAAACACAATATCTCATCCTTTCCTATGTTCCATCCAGAAATAGGGTCCTCTCCGGACACGCTCTCCCTTAGGACTAAGCCTTTATAATCTGATAGCTGCCTCATTTGCACTCGATCAAGAAGAGTAGAGGTAACAGATAAAGATGATATAAAAGTATGCCCATGTCTGTCATACTCTTCTAATTGCATTTCAGAGAATAGACCAATAAGCTGCCACTCATTACTGACCACCTAAACTGCATGTATCTGAGTCCTCTTTCTCAACGCATCAGCCACTGTGTTGCCTTTCCCATGGGTGTAGGCAATCTCAAAGTCAAAAGACTGAAGGTACTCAACCCTCCTTCACTGTCTCAAATTCAGATCATGCTGGCAGAAGATGTACTGGATACTTTTATGGTTAGGGAAAACTATAAATTGGTCTCCCAGAAGATAATGTCTCCAAAAACATAGCACATGAAAAATAACTGCCTTATCCAGATCGTGCATCAGGTAATTCCTCTCATGTGGCCTCAACTACCGAGACCTGTACGCAATGACTCTATCTCCCTACAAAAGAAAATCTCCCTACCCGATCCATGATGCATCATAGTGAATAGTATAGATCCTTTACAGCTCTATCAAGGCTAGTATCGGTGCTGAATTCAACCTCCCTTTCAGCTTCTAAAAGGCTGACTCACAAGAATCTGACCATAAGAACTTCACACCCTTCTTAGTTAGACCAGTCAGTGGTGGTACTGAGCATGAGAAGTCTTATATGAAATTCTTGTAGTATCCATCCATCCCTAGAAAACTCCTCACCTAAAATAAGTTCTTCAGCTGCTCCCAGGAAACTACTACCCTCACTTTCTCTAGGTCTACTAATACTTTTACCTCTAAGATAACATGACCTAGAAAGTGAATCTAATTAATCCCAAAGTGGAATTTTGAGATATGATCACATAACTGATGCTCTATAATTGTACTCAAAATTATCTCACGATGGGTAGTGTGGTCGTGTAGAGTGTGAGAGTACACCAAGATATCGTCCATGAAAACAACCACGAAGGAATCCAAGTATGGATAGAAAACTCGGTTCATCAGTGCTAGGAAAACTACAAGCGCATTCATGAGACCGAATGGCATAACATATACTCGTATAGACCATAACTACTATAGAAGGATGTAATAGGTATATCAGATGATCTAACATGCAACTGGTGATAACCGGATCTCAAGTAAATCTTTGAGAACATCTGGGCTCCTCGAAGATGATCAAAGATATCATAAATCCTCTTCAAGGGATACCGGTTCTTGACCATCAACTAGTTCAACGTCCGATAGTCCACACAAAGCCCTGGGGGTGTCGTCTACCCTTTTCAAAAATAGGACAGGTGAAACCTAAGGGGAAGTACTGTGTCAGATGAAACCCTTTGCCTGGAACTCCTCTAACTGCTTCTTGAGCTCCTGTAACTTTGGTGTAGCCATCCTATAAGGAGGAATGGACACTAGTGCTACTCCTGGAACAAGATCAATATGAAAGTATATATCAAGTTCCAGAGAAAAACCATAAAATTCCTCTAGAAATACATCTCTGAAATGATCCACCACTGAAGGAAAGTCTAACTGTGAAGTCCTCTAGTCATCCAGATATAGACTAGCAATATGCGCTTTAACTCCTCCTAACCCATGTTGTTCTGGACCCGCTCTCCTCACCTGGACATCCCATTCACCCCTCTGAAGAAACGATCCGCCCTCTGGTGATATGAAACTCACCCTACAGTGATAGAAATCGATTAATGTCTGGAAGGGAACTAACCAATCCATTCTGAGAATAAAATCATAGCCTTTCATGTATAGGACATAGAGGTCCCATAAAAAGTGACACATGCCAACCTCTAGAGGGAACTCCTTACTCTGACACACACTAGATGTTATCATCCCCAACAGAGTGTCTAGCATCAAGATATTGGCAAAAGAAAAGATGCATAGCCCAAGTCTCTTCACAATAGAAACAGAGATAAAGCTATGGGAATCCACTGTGTCGAAAACAACTGAAGATAAAACTGATGCTACTAAGATTGTAACACAAACTATAGAGGGTCTGGGATCCTTCTCCTGCTGGGTCTTCTCCACTGCAAAAGTCTGGCCTATGCCACAAACTTATGACCCTTCTTGACTGATCGAAGCTGATCCACCCCGCTATCGCTCGTAGCCTGGTGACTGACCATCGCGTCCGTGCCCTCCACCTCAGCCTGAGCGGCCGGAAGGAATCCAATTCCCAGACTGGTGAGAAACTGGTGGAGCTGCTCTTGTATGAGGAGTCATAGATGAACCCCAGTTACCAGCTGCTGGTGAAAAGATCTGATAGATTCACTGAAGGTGACCCATCTTCCCATATGATCGGCACTCGACTCGGTCTATGGGCCAATCTGGCCTTGTATGTCCTCTCTTCCCACACTGGTAGCACACCACCTGGAAACCAAAAGTAGTGTCTCACCACCTTGAATCACAATGCGGGAGACTCCCTGTGGTGCTTCCTACTATCAGTAAGAGGGATGATAACTCTAGATGTTGAGCTGCCTTGGCTCACAACTCCGGAATACCTCAAATTCTGCTTCGTGATCAGTGTCTGGTTAACGATAGAAGTGATAGAAGTCAACCGGGAGATGTTCACCAATGATCGAATGTGGTGCCTTAGACCATCCTCAAACTTTCTTACCATGAATAACTGATCACCTCTTGGAATAGGCGCGAAGAACTACAGCACGGTAAAGTAAGAGGAATACTCAATAATAGAAAGAGTACCCTGCTCCAGACTAATAAACTCTCAGGCTCGATTATCCCCCAAGGCCTCTAGATTGATGAAGTCAAAGAAGATGCGCTGAAACTCATCCAACGCCATGAACTACTGGCATCCTGCCTATGAGATCACATCCCACCACCACTTGACGGAGTCCCAAAGAATATAGGTAGTGAGCCTGAACCACATCTCTGGAGGCATATCTAGATGCTCGAAGATCATTATCATGGATTCAATGCATGAATCTGTAGCCTGGGGTCCCCCATCCCCTGAGAAAGTGGGAGGATTCTGCTGTTGAAAGACCCAAGTCAAATCTACCATCGTCGGGTTAGGAGGCGGTGCTCCCTGAATGGTCGACATCGTCCTCATAAAGCATTCCCTGAACTATGCATCAACAGCTGGGTCAGGTATTACTGTTGGTGCCAAGACAGGAATAGTAAGAGGATCTGCAGGAAGTCCCTGATCAGCTATATCCGGTTTCGGATCACCACCTTGTGGCTGGCGTACAACCGGAGGATGTCTTGGTGGCATGACTCTGCCAGGTCAAACACACACCTTAGATCAATATTAACAAGGAATGAAACATAGGATTCCACGTTCCTTACAGAGAAAGATTGTTTCTTCCCAAACAGAAGAACATAGGTCGTGTTGTTAAAACTACACGATGTGCATTCTGGGTTTTTTCAAAGATTAAGCCTCAGAAACTACTCCAGAACCTAGAGAAACACTAAAAAGAACATTGAAAGTGCCACCTTCCGATCTGTGGGGGCCCATACTCCCCAAGAATCAATTCTTGGTATCTTACACATATTATAACAAGGCAAACAAAGCAATGATCCACCAAATTCCAGTCCATGAGGGCCCATAACACCACAAGAAAAAAAGTTTGGCATTCATTCAAGAAAAACATTACACAACAAAACCCTATCAAAACAGCAGGTATTCTTATCAAGGAATCTGTCACAATAGAATACATATTCTACGCAACATCTATCACAACAACATCCAATTGCTAATGCATCTTAGATGGCATAGAAATAATGAATGACATGTGAATTCTAGAAAGTGCCTATATGTTGCATGAGATGGCTAACCCTCATCTAATCGGGTTGCGAAAAAAATAGAACCTCAATAATATTAATGATAACAGCACAATACATGTGAGTCATCTAAGAGTAAAAATAAAATCAATTGTAAAATCGCAAACCAGAAAAATTGCAATAAACGAGGTAGATTGGATTTTCCCAATACACGGGTTTGCTACTCGAGGGCACAACTTATTACCAAGTTCCTATTCCTTTCTATCCCTAGATAAAGGCTTCAAATGGTAAGTCAAGAGAAAAGAGACCCTCTGATTCCACTTTGTAACATCCCAATTCTGGAAGCCACCCAGAGGCGCCCCGTACCCGATTGGTCACATGGCCTCAGGTACATTTCCCCGAACACTAGAGGCTGTTGACTAGCAGCGAGGGCCTTGGGTGTGATAGTGGGGAAACTATGCACTCATTGGCAGAGTAACACGGCAGAAAAGAAACAAATATACAATAGCAGAGGTAGTAAATATTCAACAGCGGCCAACAACATAAGAATGAAATAATAAACAACAAGAGAACATATATATATATATATAATGATGCATGATACATATATCTCAGAAAACAACCAAACATGTCACAATGTTGAATAAAAATAGTACTAAACCCAAGTAAAAAAGAAATAGATAATATCTCATCAGCATCTGAAGCCTAAGCTTGGTCATATGCTCACCGGCTCCACCACACGTTAAGTACATGAAGTAAAAGGGCGCTTTCCCTTGTAAATACCTATAGCAATATAATCTGTTTGGGCCCAAAATCAAGGTCCAAATAGGGTGTGAGACTAAATCCAAGTAGGAAACTACCACGAGATCTGTGCCTAACAGTCAGTAAATATCTGGTAGGTAAAAGTACAGAAAGAAGTAAAAAAGGAAAGTACTCAATAGTAAACAATCCACTATTTCAATATCAAGCAACAACAATCCAAGAAGATAAACAAAAATAGGTAACTCTCTGGGTAGTGCCCACATCCTATCCCCTCTGGTCATACCTAGCAACAAAAGCAAGAAGCTAACGAACAGGTAACCCTCTAGGAAGTTCCCACAGCCTATCCCCTCTGGTCCTACCTATCAAGTACAAGCAACCCTCTGGGCTGTATACACGTTCTAACCCCTCTGGTTCAGCTTAATCATAGACTCTCTAACGAAGCATTCACCATAAATTCAACCTATAGTCTCGTGTTGTATCTAATGGCACTCTATGGAAGCACTTACATCACATTCCCTATGTGGCCCATGTCAAGAAACTATAGACTATCTGGGGAAGCACTCAATGTCAATTCTCCCTATCATCTTGCATTGTAAATTATAAGACACTATGGAGAAGCCCTTACATCCATTCTCCCTATGGTCTACTACACCAGGTTCTTATGGACCTGTGTAAGTAAAAAAAGTATAGAAATGCGTTTCGGCTCAAGTAAACGTCAAGAACTTCTTTGGTAGTAGTCTACAACATATCAGCATTTCAGATAAACAAGATCACTCCATCCTAGAATAATTGGCATGGGAAACAAACAAAGAAGCCTAAAATGCTAAGTAGAACCAATCAGATATAAACAGAACATGCATGGGAAACACCTCCAATTCCTAGCAGTCAACCCTATTCACATACAAATAACCTCTACTCACACACACCAGCAATGTAGGCAATTAACAGGGTTAAAAATGGTAAATACACAATACCCCATTCATGGGTATTGGTGATTTTTCACACAAAATTCAAAGACCTTAAACCAAAAGGCACAAACCACCTACCTCTTAGGGTTCCAAAGAAGTCGATCCACAAGCTACCACACCTCCTGAAATCCGGAGAATGCACCACCTAAAATGCTCTAAATCCCCTTCCCTAACATCCACATGTCTTAAAATCAACACACAAGACAAACACAACCCTAGATCTACACACAACAGGAGTAGATTTAGAAACCCGAGAGAGAGATAGATTTAGATCTAGAGGAAAACCCAAAGAAACCAAGAGGAGAGACTTACTCGAGGAGAACCGCCTTCAACCCACCAAGAAACATGTATCGCCCCGACCCTAGATACCCAGAGTCGGAGCATTATTACATAACTTTGGCATGATCACAAAGGATCAAGTATCAAAATACTGATTAGTTTAGTAGTCTTGGAAACCCTAGATATATTCATAAGTCTTACATTACATCATAAGGTAAAAAAAACTAAAACAACATCTTGTCTTCATATCCCCTCATACTATCCTTGAAAGTCATTCATAAATTACATCTTCTCATCCTAGGAAAAATAAAACACTGAAAGGGGTGAGCTCAGATTCTCAGTAAGGATAACAATATAGCAGAAGCTTTCATAGATAAGCATAAACACTTAAATAAATTTATAACTAAAACATAAGCCTTTTAAACTTGAACTTCAGCATAATATGGAAAAGATAAAATGAAATCATGTCATTTACTTATTCACATGGATATTCTACTAGTCGAACAATCACATGAAATATCAATAACCACTTTCATAAGGATGGAATGCATAATGCCAGACTATCATAACCACATAGCCAAGGCCTCGTGCCAAGACTACAAATAAGATTTTTCCAAGGCCTTGGCTATGTGGTTATGATAGTCTGGCATTATGAATTCCATCCTTATGAAAGTGGTTATTGATATTACATGTGATTTTTCGACTAGTAGAATATCAATGTGAATAAGTAAATGGAATTATTTCATTTTATCTTTGCCATATTATGCTGAAGTTCAAGTTTAAAAAAAATTTGTTTTAGTTATAAATTTATTTAAGTGTTTATGCTTATCTATGAAAGATTCTTCTATATTTTTATCCTTACTGAGCATCTGAGCTCACCCCATTTAGTGTTTTATTTTTTCCAGGATGAGAAGAAGTAATTTATGAATGACCTGCAAGGATAGTATGAGGGTATTTGAAGACAAGATGTTGTTTTAGTTTTTTTTTACATTATGATGTAATGTAAGACTTATGAATATATCTAGTGTTTCCAAGACTACTAAACTAATTGGTCTTTTGAGACTTGATCCTTTGTGATCATGCCAATGTTATCTAATAATGCACCGACTCTTGGTATCTAGGGTAGGGGCATTACAGTTGGTATCAGAGGAAGTTTAGTATAAACCTTGGAAGCTAGATTTACATAAACTCTGATTAGAGCATGTATACCTAAGATGAACTTTGAGGATTATTATGGAATAACTTCCTAGAATTTTGTTATTGTAGAGATTTTGTGAGTTTTTCGAGCAATACATCCCTGTCTGGATACGAGCAGGTAGAGGAGGCTCTGGCACAGATGTACCTAGGGGTAAAACCCGAAAACACCTCTTTGAGATAGACTCGAACGGGAACTGGTGCACGACAATGGGCCTTGTTGCACTCTTGGATACGACACTCCCGGGGGATATGCTTAGGATAATTTACATTTTATTTAAAAACAAATTTGAAGTAATATATATATATAAGATGAGAGTAAATGACCATGGTTAATCCTAATATGTTTCAAATTGAGAATATGGTGACATGTTAATCTCTAAATGATTTTATGACTACTGTTACTCACACAATGCTTTCTAGTTTTAGTCAATGGCTAGATTCCAAGGAAGTCATAGTGACTTTGAGAATGATGTACAAGGTGGGAACGATGGTGGCAATGAGCAAGAAAATGGAATGTTGATAGGCGTAAAATATGTCGTCTTTATTCCAAATCAATTTTCCAAAAATATGATCAACAATATATATATTAACCAATTCCCTAACTCAAAAAAGAAGAGAAAGTTGATGAATGATAAGAGCTCCAGCAGTGGAGACCATGGAGAAAGGAATCCTAAATTTCCATCATGTAGGAAATGTGGAAGAAGACACCCAAGAAAGTGTCCCAATGGGACAAAGAAATTATTTATATGCGGGAAGGAAGGACATAAAGTGAAGAATTGCCGAAGAAAAATGAAGAGTACTGTGGAAGAAGATTAAAATGGTCCCAAGAGTCCATTTACAGTCATTTTCAGTAAATGTAGGGGACCTGGCCATTACCCAAGTGAATTCCCTATTATATAGGATATTTTCTTGGTTAAAGAAGAAGCTATGTGGAAATAAATGGTTGGAGAAATGTTTAAAAAGTTTTAGTGCTCCTTGTTGATGGGTTTACTTTGGAATAATTTCCTCTTGTATTTTTAACCCTACATTTTTTCATGTGAGAATGATATTTGAGGAATAATTATCTTTTCTCTTGTGGATATAGTAATGAATAACCATTTGGTTTTATATGATCATTGGGTTTGAGGAAATTATAAGTTATTATAATTTGGGATGAAAATGAAAGGTATGACATACCATTTGTGGTTAAATTATGTTATGGTTATTTTGAGGAATTTATCTCATTTTGATAATGTAGTTTTTAAAAAGGGACAACATGCAGACCGTGTGACAACCCGTCGCGTCATACAAAGCTGTGGGAATCAAACCCACAACCAAAGTGCGATTGGGATTTATCGCCTACCATTGGACTACGTGAAGTCCCTGATTAGTGTTACTATTATTTTTAGATAAATGATTTTATTGATCAATCCTAAGTTGATTTGGGTTCTTATGTCTTATCAAATGAATACCCTTGGTATAGGAAAATGATTTGGTGATTAAGTGATAAATGTTATTTTGGAAGATGTTCGCTTTGTTGGGAACACTATATGCCCAAGGAAAATAGAATACTATGGGATTTCATTTGAGGAGTAATGGTGGATTTTTATCTATGTTTTTATTTTGGATTTATAGTGATTTGGGTTGATTATGGAAATTATTAGGTTAATTACTTTTAAGCGTGCAACTTTAAAAGTAATTAATGTCATTTGGAGATACAATTTAACCTGGAAGACTACATTCTTATAAGTTTTGGGTTTCAATATTAGTTTGGATTATATTGAAGTATTTTAAGGACAATTGAGTATTGAATGGTATTTATATAACTTTGGGGTATTATTGGTTAAATTTTAGAAATTAAGATTAGTGTTTATTTCTCTCAAGGAATATTCTTTTGGGGGATCATTAGATCTTGTACTATCCATTTTGGTTTTGATTAATCTCTAAATACAATGTAAATATATATTTTATCCTACATGGATCATGTGATTCTATAGAAGTTTATTCTAGCTCCTCCAGTGTGACCAAGTCTTCTTGAATACTCATCGTTTAAAAAAATGAGTTAGTGGTGGAAATTTATTAAATAATGAAAATATACTTAAAAATTAAGTATATATCTTTATATTCATAGTCAATATCATAAAGAAATTCCTCATCCTTATGTAATGTAACTTAAAACAAGAAATGTTGTCTGTTTACTTTTCCTACTAGGAGACTAATGATCGTTTGTCCCAACACAAGTTGGTGGTTTTCTTATTGTTAACTTTCTCCTGATCATGATTTCTATCCCTCTCCATCAAAACTTGACACTTAGTTTATCATCCACATCCATATTTTTCTACCTGGAATCCTAGTAGGGGTTATCTTGGGTGACCTTTTGACCTCTCTTTATTTCTTTTAAAGTGATAGTTTTATTGACTCTTTTTCCGATGTGGGACTTTCCATTCTCAGGCCCAATTTTTAAAATTTCGAGGATGTAATTTATTGAAGGAGGGGTGAATTTAACACCCCAATCTTCCACAGTACACTTCTCTTTGAATAATACAATAGCGTGTGTTGTACGCAACACTGAGTTCAAGTACACCACGACTTACCAAACTAGCCGTTCAAAAGAGGTTATGAATAGTATTAACTAAATTTTAAATATTATATTATCCTTATAATTTTAATCCATATTATGAGTTTCTAAGACAAGATTTATGAACAAATTCATTTTTTCAAATAAAAGAAGTATTTTTCAAAAAATGAAATTTTTCCGCCTTTTAATGGCAAATCCTTTTTAAAACCAATATTTGAAACTTTTATATATTCAATTTGACAAAATTAAATTCTTCTTTAGAATCGGGAAAAAATAATTTAGTATCAACAATGTTTTGGTGTCTTTCTGATAACTTTCATATTTGGGTGAATAGTGAAAATACTATATTTTAACTGAAAACAACTTTTTTTAATCAAAATAATTAATATTGTTAAAATATAAATTTTATTGGTTTGGAAGTATAAATAGATTATATTTTTACTATTTCATCCAATGATGATCATTTTAAGTAATTTCACATTGAAATTCGACATAATTAAGTGTCAAACTTTTGGTAGTTATTATTTCTTAAAAATACGCCTTTTGGTTTCGAAAGCGGGAATCAATTTTAAATTAATAAATGAAACTTTTATGTTTTGAATTTGGTAAAATAGACCACATTTTTGGATTCGTAATAACTAAATTAACCTAGGGTGAAATTTTGGTACTTTTCGGATATCTTTTATATTTTGATGAATAGTAAAAATTACTAAATTTTAATTAAAAACAACTTTTTTAATCGAAATAATTAATAGTGAAAAATTATTAATTTGAGTGGTTTTAAATTATATTTAAAATATATTTTTACCATGTAATACAATGTTCATCATTGAACATAATTTCACATTTAAACCGAACATAAACAACTGTCAATCTTTTGATAGTTATTATTTCTTAAAAACACACTTTTTGTTTTAACAACGGGAATTAATTTTAAATTAATTTCTGCCACTTCTGTGTATTGAATTTTGAAAAATGGATTCAATATTGGGAATCAGGATGTCCAAATTGTGTAAATAGTTAACTTTTATTTTTAGACATTTTGAATAATTACTTCGGTAAATATTTTATTTACCACGGTTAAAAGGCAAATCCGGTAAATAAGGGTTAAAAAAATAATATTATAATAATAAAAAATTACCCTAAAACATTTCCTAACCTTATTGGTTGATACATTTCCGACAATGGGCATCTTTGGGTCCATTTTGGGACCCCATGGTGCCACTTGTAAGTGATAGGGACACTTTATTTTAATTAAGTTAAAATGAATACAAAAATGAAACAAGCATATATCCTTTAGAAAATCAATTTTTACATAGGGTTATATATGTTGTATTTTCGACTAAAAATATTCATTAGAAAGCTAAAAAATATTTCCTACATAATGGTATTTTATGTATAATTCTTAGACATTAGATAAATTAATTTATTTATGACACAATGATGATGCATTAATTACCATAATAGTGAAAAATTAAAGTAATTGATATTATAAATACCCAAATAAATATAATTTGAGACTTTTAATGAATTACACTAATTTTATAGGTTAATATGACATGTTAGTAATGATTTAATTAACTTTTTTAGAAGTAATAATTCTGTTATGAGCTTTAAAAAAATCAACTATTGAATAGTGTCAAAATTGACAGAAAAGAGTTTTTAAAACAAATATTATATTATTAATTGATATTGAATTCTTAAAAATATAAGGTTCGTCCAAGAGACTTTAATCATGATATTTGTATCATTAATGGACCACTTGGGGGTCTCTTTGATGTATATAGTATGTTTATTAACTATATAATATAAAAATACATAGTGACATGGTAAATGTCAAACTAATTAAATAAGAGTTAAAACTAAAAGACAAGGTTAATATAATGACCCAAACCTATCTAAATTCTATTGGTTGAATTTTTTTCGACCTATCCCCACATTAAACTTTTAATATTAAACTTTGGAGCCATTATAAACCTAATATGAATGTATTATAAATTAATATTTCTAGCTTTTCCAAAGGTGCCCCTCACCCCTCTTATAAAAGGGCACTCCTCCTTCTCATTTCTTCACACCTTAAAAGCCTTTTGGATCAGACAACCCCTGCCCAAATACTCTCTCAACATCCCTCACTACAACCTAGAGGCCTTATTTTGATCATAAAGACAACCTAAGGAGCCCTTTTGATCAAATCAAAAGAAAGAACCTGATGAAGAGGTAATGTTTTCACCACCCCTTTTCAAGTTCCTTTCTTCTTCCACTTCTTATTTATTTGTTATTACCATTATAAAATAATAACTCAATTATCTTATACATACTATGATTTTATTATAAATATGGTACAACCATATTCAGTATTCTACCCACCTTTTGAATAACATGTCACCATACGTGCGTACGTACGGCTTACCGTCTCCACGTCGTGGTGTAATTGTTATTCAATATATTATTATTTGGGTGGGTATAATAATGATGTGTAACTCATTTAAATAATAAATATAACATGATAATGATTCTGTATATATGATATACCATCCAATTATATATTATTTTAATATCAAAAGAATGATATTGTCGCTCGTGCGTACGTACGGACTACCGTCTCCACGAACACGATGAGATTCATTCTCCATCATATCCATTCAAGTATAATTATCATTTGATGATTTAAAAATAAGGTTTAAGAACTTTATTTAATTCTCTATATGAATAAGATACAACCTATCCTTGAAAAACATGGCTTACGTAACAAAACATATAAAAGAAAACAAGTAAGTTAACACCCGAAACGACGATAATTCTAAGATATTATTAACAAAGCAATGTTAAAAGATCATATATGATATCATATTAATGTATATTATTCATGAATAATTTAATAACAATTATTTAAGAATTATACAGGAGGTTAACCTACCCCCAACCAAGGAATAGTACAAGGTAAGGGGTTTCTTATCTCATTCTTAATTTCGTGAGAATTCTATTGTTCACCACATATTTATTGCATGTGGTGTATGTGTACTACCCGTAATTGTATTAATTGTGTATTATACTTTAATTAATGTGTATTTACATCATCATTGCATGATTCTTATTTCATGGTTGTATGTTTCGTATGTTACCTAATCGATAAGGGAATTCGAAATTTCAATTTCCACTCATTTGGATTTACGAATATTTCATTGATTATATTACTCCACGGTTATGTGTGGAATCACTATTCATTTGATTATGTCATAATTTCCACTCCCCTTTCTGTGGATATACTATTTATACACATAATAACTCCATTGATAAATTCTCAAGTCATCGGTATGAACTTGATAAGAGTAATTTTTACTCAATCTCAATTTGTTGAGACAAACAGCCAATTCATTGGTGTTGTTTTTACTAGAATATGGGTGAATTTCCTTTGATTGTTTTACACTGAATATACAATCATATATAGTGTATTTATATTTTTCACACATAATTATGTTGTTTATTTATCTTTAACCTAAGGATACATCCTTTATGAGAGATTTCATCTCAATTTACATTCAATTGAGACTTCTTTGTTGTTATACACCAAATCCCTTTATGTGGTGTATATAATGTACTTTGACATAGTATATCATGAATCCCTTTATTCTCATGATATTATAAAGTTTTGATTACCTCAATTATTTTTATTTAAGTGTCTACATTTTGGTTATAAACTCTAACTAAAATACATTTTAAGTGTTTTGAATACTTATTCATCTAAATCTTGCTCATTAATGTCCTTGTTTTAAAAATGGTTTTAAGAATTTATTTATATGGACAATAAAATTTTAAAATTAAAACTCCTTTTAAAAGGTTCAAAGTGGTATGGGACACTTTGATTCAAAAATCTATTTTTAAATGGCTTCTTTACAAATAGTGTGACTTTTAAATGTTTTCAAGAAAAGAGGGATATTTCTCTAAACAGTTTGATGATTATTTTAATATCAATATCCTTCATTATTCTTGATTGAGGATAATTTGATACAATAAAATCTTCCATATTGTATCGAATGAGTTATGTTTGACTGTGGATGTGCTATTTTTATACCATTCATGGTTTGTGGTTAAAGTATTGACATTTTGTATGCTAGTTTTAATACGAATGTTTATGTTATGTTTAAACCTATTCATATGAGGATTGCATTGGACTTAATAAGTGACAGGTGGAGCCCGCTATAGCTCCTCGATGCATCGGTAGGTCTCATGAGACCAACTAGTGTCTTGGAACAAGGCCTTGACAAAATCTTATTTGTAGTCATGGCACGAGGCCTTGGCCATGTAGTTATGATAGTCTGGCATTATGCATTCAATCATTATGAAAGTGGTTATTGATATTGCATGTGATTTTATGACTAGTAGAATATCCATGTGAATAAGTAAATGGAATTATTTCATTTTATCTTTGCCATATTATGCTGAAGTTCAAGTTTAAAAGGCTTTTGTTTTAGTTATAAATTTCTTTAAGTTTTTATGCTTATCTATGAAAGCTTCTTCTATATTGTTATCCTTACTGAACATCTGAGCTCACCCCTTTCAGTGTTTTATTTTTCCCAGGATGAGAAGAAGTAATTTATGAATGACCTGCAAGGATAGTATGAGGGGATATGAAGACAAGATGTTCTTTTAGTTTTTTTGCCTTATGATGTAATGTAAGACATACCTGAAAATAAGGATAGTATGAGGGGATATGAAGACAAGATGTTCTTTGGTAAATGGTTTTTTCAGACAGTGCGCCAACCGTGCGCCCCTACAAAACCTCCCAACAAAACCTCTTTTTCTCAAAAACAACCATAAAAGGAATACATACTTGAAAATAAGGTCTGGGTTCTTACATCATTCCACTAATTTGGAAATATGTTTCCCACTTCCATTTGTTCCTATCATTAGAGTTCCCTCCATTTACCAAAGGTATCAACACGCTTCCTTCACTTATACCTCCTGAGATGTCCCCTTATTCCATGTATATCTATTTACTATCTTTGTATAATATGTTATATAGATAATAACAATCTTCGAGTGAATATCTAGCCTCATCCTTGATTCAAAAATCTGTTCCTTCAAGGATGAATTTGTCACAACTTCATGTTCAAAATGAACTAAAATCATAAATTTATCCATGTACTCTCTCACTGATAGATTTTCCTACTTCAATATGAAAATGTCCATAGTTATTTCAACCATGAATGTATGTGGATAGAATTTATTGTTGAAAATTTCATAAAATTCATCCCACGTAATTCCTTAGTCTAATTTAGCATGAACTACTAAATCACACCATTTGCGTGCAATATCATCCACCATATAGGTCTCTAACTTGAATTTAATCTTTAATAGTGTGCTTAGTAAATAAAAGATTTAGTGCATCCAATTCATCCACACCTCTCCTTCTCTAGTTCATAATCACTTTGAAAGATGTGTGCATTCAATTTCTGGAACTAAACGCAATGATCCACTTAACTTGGATCATTCCATAGGTTCCCTATATCCAGACACTAAAAAATATTGGACTATACTTTGAACTAGCTATTGGTCCACTTGTGTCTTAGGGGTAACAAGATTCTCAGTATCCTCGTCTATTTGGTTTCTATGACGCCTACCAGGTGTCATTTTCTATATCCAAAAAAATCTATAATTCTCACTCTCTGGAAACATATGGCTAAGTAATTCAAATTTACCTCAACAAATCTATCATAACAAGTATTTCTAAAAATTCCACACTTTCCATTTTCAACACATTTTTGAAAAATCCACTATGCTTTCGAAAATGAAACCATTTTCAAAATACCACTACAATTTCCATTTAGATCTCACATTTGTACAAAATTTCAACATTTTTCAAAAATCAACATGTTTTCATCATACCATAAATAATTACTCAAAATGAAATGCGTACTCCTGATGGGAAGTCATTTATAAGAAGCATGTCATGCTATTATCATTGGATAAACCCATGAAAATGATATTACAACTCATATAAGTGTCTCCAAAATACGTATGTACACAATTCCCTGGTGATGTTCAATATAAATATGTTTTCTATGCCTTTTGTAATCTAAATTTCATTTTCTGACAACCCAAATCCTTTATACTAACCCAACAAATGGAATAAACCAGAATAATTTTCAACTCCAAGACTTACAGAACTGATACCCAAGGATCAAAAAAACTAATACCATTTTTTCCAAATGATTTAGACCTACCAAGAATGATGCAATTTGAAACATCTTAACCCTCCTCATTTTCTTGATTCGAGGGAAAAATGTAAATTGTCCTTAGGTGACTTCCCCAAGACAGCAAAGGATGGCAATAAATTCATTGGTATTCATAAGAAATTGTGGGATGATTTTCCCTTTGAAAGTAAAACAACCAAAAAAAGAATACCTCAACAAAAAAACCACTAAATGATGTATGATAGTAATTTAAGACAACTCAATTTAATACATATCAAACCATCTATATCAGAGTACCAAGCTGAAACTAAGATTAAAACTGACTAAAAATCAATCGATAAAACCAACTAAGCTCAAAGACTCCAAATACACAAACTTAGAAACTCCCAACAAGCTCTAAGATAAACATCTACAATCCATTCCCAAGTATCATGAAGCACCACTAAATAAATGTGATATTATTAATTTACCTATGTCTAGATAAACAATATATGCAAATGCACCAAAGTTCCTAAATAGGGAGTGAGTAAGGAAACTTAGAATCTTTTTTCAAAATGACTTCCCACAGCACTAATGTAACACCCGAGACTTTTATGTTATATGAATCATCAAAGGAATTTTATTCTACACAACACTTTCTTGGATTTCTTTACTCGCAATCACGACCTTCCTCGATAGCTTGCGTCGTACGCAATACCGAGTTTCACTAAACAACAATATGCTATTAAAACTAGCCGTTATGAATAGTAATAACCACTTTTTGAAATTTTATGAATTTTATTTTTTCAAAATGGACTTCATTTTTGGACTCAGAATATAGAAATTAGCCTAGGGTGAAATTTTGATATTTTTCTGAAAACATTCAATTTTTTGATGAATAGTGAAACCACTAAGTGGTAAGTTAAAAACTGAATTTTGCATAAAACATAATTTTACCGCATCTGTGAATGGAATTTCGAAAATCCGATAGACACGGTTGATATCAGTAAGTAAAATGTGGTTCAATGAGATAAAAATAATTTTTTGGTGAATAGTAACTTTTTACTTTTTTTACCGCGGTTAATAGTAAATAGGGTAACTAAGGGTAAATATGATATTACTATTACCCTAACACATGTCCTAATTCTATTGGACAAGTGTAATTCGACCAAAAACAAACTTAGGAATAAAATATGACCATTTAGGCCCACTTGGATTAGATTAGGACATTTATTATTAATTTATTTAAAGAAGGGTTAAAATAGTTAAAATCAAAGTTTAATAAGTAAATCATTTTTAATATGGGGTTATACATAAGATAAATTCGACTATAAATATTCATTAGAAAGATAAAAAGATTTCCTACATAATGGTATTTTATTTGTAATTTTTAGACATTAAATAATTTAATTATGACACAATGATGATGCAGTAATTATCTTATTAATGAAATATTGACATAATTGATGTTATAAACACAAAAATAAATGTAATTTGAGACTCTTTATGAATTAAAATAATTTTTTAGGTTACTATGATATATTAATGTTGATTTAATCAACTTGGTTCGAACATATAATTCTGTTATGACTTTCACAAAAATCATATATCAAATAGTGTCAAAATTGACACAAAATAGTTTTTAAATCAAATATTGTATTATTAATTGTTATTTTATTCCTAAAAATCTAAGGTTCGGCCAAATAACTTAGATAAGGATATATATATTAATAATAAACAATTTGTGGTTCGTTTGGCATGTTATAGTAAGTGTATTGACCATATAGTGAAAGAAAACAAAAAGACACGGTAAAAGTTAAATTAATTAACTTAGAGTTAAATCTAACTGATAAGGATAAATTAGTACCCTAAACTTGTCTAAATCCTATTGGTTGATAGGATTTCGACCCATCCCAACTTTATCTTCGAAATAAGACCCTTTGGAACCATTATAAACCGATTTTGACTTTAATATAAAATAATATTTTGAGATATTCCTAAGGTGCCCCTCTCCTCCCTTATAAAAGGGCACCTCCTCCCCCTCCTCCTCACACCAATTTGAGCACTCAAGCTCGGCCAAAACCTTCCGTTTTCTCCTCTCCACTTCCCTATAATATTCCTAGAGGTCCTGGTCTTCTTCAAAGACCAATATTAGTTCCCTAAGTGGAGGATTCAAAGAGGCGTTCCAAAGAAGAGGTAATATCCATTACCGATCTTTTCAATTTCTTTCTTCTTCAACTTCTTATTCTTTAGTTGTTTCATGATAAAGTAATAACATCAGTATTACTTACATACTGATATGTTATTATAAATATGAAACAACCCTAATTCGCCTTCTATCCATCCCACGGAAAAATGAAATCACCGCGCGTGCGTACGTACGGAATACCGTCTCCACGTCGTGGTGTAATCTATTTTTCCACCATCACTTTAAAAGGATGGGTATAATGGTGTAATGAGTAACTATTTATGATTATTATAAAGTAATATTGATAATGAAATAATATATATATACTCCAATAGAGTTCCACGATCATAGGAACGATATCATCACTCGTGCGTACGTACGGAATACCGTCTCCACGATGTGATGCGACTCGTTCTACATGATCATCATTACATAGTAATTATATAAAAGAATTGAATGAATAAATATGATATATGTTACAATAAAACCATTCTGGATATAAGGTATCTATAACCTTAAAAGAAGAATAAGAATGTATTAGGCAAAACACGCATAAGAACAAAAGGCAATAAAGACCCGAGTAACAAGTAACAATGAAATATTACTATCAAGAAGCTAAGAATATGACCATATATGATATCATATCAATATGTATGATTCTGTAATAAGTCAATAACATTATTTAAACCATTATACAGGAGCTTCGGACACGTACAAAGCAAATTGGATCTAAGGTAAAGGAAATATCACAATCTCATTTTTATCCGAGATTGTTTATTCGTAAGTATTTATTGTGGTGTATTTTATCATCCACATCCATGTTTCATCAAAATGAAATATTATTTCCATCCACCTACAATAGTTTAAATCCAATTTTACCCTTCGGTGAGTTTTTAGTAAAGAATGTGAAAGGAATCTTTTGTCGCTTTTTCGTACGATGTACTTTTTGACTTTTCCGACAAAAGTACGAAGAATGTTTTTTTTAAATTATACGGCATGAATGGATTTTTAAAACATTATTTCCAAGAAGCTTCCTTTAAAAGTTTTCAAGTTTATTTTTAATCAACTTATTTTATTTTAAAGTCGTATGACATGTTATGAAAGGAAAAATGTTTTTAAAGTAGAAAGGATATTTTCCTCAAGAATGGAGTTCAAGTATTTTATCAAAATTATTTTCCATCTAAGATAATAAAAGGGTTCTGTTTTTATCCCTATTATTACATGGATTTGATTATGTTGTGATGGAAACATTTTTATGAATTCCTTTATCTTATATGAATTGTTTTATGATGTCATGTTGTTTAAGAATCCCATTTTTATTACATGGGTTACACTATGATGTATGGTTTATGATTATGTGGCACACATAAGAAAGGATTCATTATAAGATGGGTGGGACCTATATCTCCCTCCAATGCATTGGGTAAAGATTTTATATCTCATGAGATAGACATGGCTGGAATGGTAGGTTATACCGGTTCAGTGAAACAGGACTGGAACGAGGGTGACTCGGTTCAGAAAGGGACTTTGTCCACTAAGATAGTCTTGGCAATGAGTCATGACTAACAAGAAATGATTTTCCATGATTATGTGTGCATGCCACAAAGTTTCAAGTTTTATGTTATGATTATGGGGATCTCATTTTAACTTCTATGATTTATTCCATGATAAGATATTATGATCTCTTTTGCAGGTTTTGATTTTCAAAAAGATATGATATGATTTTTATTTCCTTTATTTGCCCTTGCTGAGAATTTGAGCTCACCCTTTTATGTTTTCTTTTCCCCAGGTCAGGAAGATGGATATTAAGTAGAATATGCTAAAAGGGACCCTAGATATGATGAAATAAATGGGAGACACTGTAGAAGATTTATGAACCAGTTGTTTATGTTTCCCAGTTTCTAAAGACACTATACCTATACGGTCCTTTGTGGTCTTGTCATATGTTGTAATAAGTGTGCTTCAATTTTGAAGTATTAACAATGTATGTAAATTATGGGTCGTTATAGTTGGTATCAGAGGCAAAGGAGGTAGGAATGTATCCGATCCTTGGGAACTCTCACATGTGAGCGTTGGACGAAGCATGGCTCTCCGCCCAAGGGCTTCATGAGGAAATGGCTGCCACTGGGGATGGTGGTGTGTCCCACCCAGAGAGTGTAGCCGCCCATGGAGTGCCCTGATAGGTATCAATTGTAGTCCACTGGATGTAATTCCAGACCGTTATAGTTGGTATCAGAGGAAAGTTATCGTCAACCTTTGGAAACTAGGATGTGAAAGCCTTAGTAAGAACCCTAAGGATAAGTCTAAGAATAGAACACAATCTTAGTGTTTTAGAAATGTCCTTGAATAACCTAGGATAAGACCTTAAGCATGAAAATTTTATTCTTGAATTATGTGGTTTTCCTATTATAATTATTGTTGCTCACACTATTCTTCTTGGTTTTAGTCAATGGCTGGAACCCGAAGGAACCGTGTTAATGCGGAATGCGATGGGCAATGCAATGATTGTCCCCCTGAGAAACCAAACGACATGGGAGCTGAAATGAAAAATCTTGTAGCCATGCTCACACAACTTTCTCAAGCTATGAATCATGCAGGACTTCCAAACGAGCAAAGGAAGGAGAAACATTCTGTTGAATCCTTCATGAGGCAGCGTCCACCTTCTTTCAGCGGGTCTACTGATCCATTAGTTGCTGAACAATGGATTAGTACTACTGAAAAGATATTTTCAGTTCTTCAATGTTCTGAGCATGATAAAGTCATCCTATCAGTGTATCGTTTGGAAGGAGATGCTGATCAATGGTGGAATCTTATTAAGAATACGAGGCAAAGAGATGAAATTGAGTCTATGGAATGGGACGAGTTCAAAAACTTATTTTTCAATAAGTACTTCCCTCATATTCTCCGAACAAAGATGGAGAAAGAGTTCCTTGAACTGAAGCAAAGGGATGATGAATCTTTTAGTACCTATGAAGCAAATTTTACAAGACTTGCAGGGTACGCTTCTGGTATTATTATCCAACCTGAGATTAAGATCGATCGATTCTTTAGTGGCTTAAAACGAAGTCTTCGAAGGGTGTTATCCATAAGGGACTTCAATAGCTACGAGGAAATCGTTCGATGTGCTCTCAAAGTCGAGATGGAGATTGGAGTAACCCATCAGTCACATGGGTTTGATAAGAAGAGGAAGATGGAATTCAAAGAAAAATCTAAAGAGCACACGGAAAAGAAGATGATATTTTCCTTATGCTCAAAGTGTGGAAAGAAACATGGAGGGAGTTGTCTTAAAAGGACAAGTAAATGTTTTAAATGTGGAAAAGAAGGTCATCGGGCATTTGAATGCTGTGATAATGGGAAGAAGATGTCTAATGACGCAAACAAAGGAAGGGATACACAGAATGAACCTACTACACTTCAATGTTTCAAGTGAAAGGAGATGGGGCATTATTCCAATCAATGCCCAAATCCAAGGGTTGATGATGATGGTCGATGTCAACAAAATCTTAAGGCTAAAGACAAAGGAAAGTCACATGCAATTTCTATCTGCGATGTGGAGTACGATAACGAAGTGGTGAAAGGTACACTTACCGTCCACTCTAAAGTAGCAAATGTTTTATTTGATTCTGGATCCACCCACTCTTTTATTTCTAAAGAATTTTCTAAGGGTATATTCGTATTACCTCAACAATTAGATGTTGAGTTAGCTGTGACAACACCTAATGGCACAACAGTCGCATCAAAAGTTTATAATTCTTCTCCGATCGAAGTTTGTGGGAAAGTGCTTCCTGCAAATCTTGTGATCCTTCCTTTAGTGGAATTTGATGTGATTCAAGGCATGGATTGGCTTTCTCTACATGGAGATCATATCAATTTCCAAAGAAGGGAAGTCACATTTCATATTCCAGATCAATCTATGATCATATACCAATGCAAGGATGAACATAACCTTCCAGTGGAAATTTCTTCCATCTTATGGGTATTGATTCCACTAAATGAAGGTTATTTATCTCAAATGGTTGGTGAGAAACTCGCGATTAAGAATATGCCCATTGTAAGGGAGTTTGATGATGTCTTTCTGGAGGAATTACCGGGTCTTCCACCAAATCGTGAAGTTGAGTTTTCAATAGAACTCGTACCGGGTGCTTTGCCTATTTCAAAGACACCTTATAGAATGGCCCCAATTGAGTTGCAGGAATTGAAGAAGCAACTCCAAGAGAATCTTGATAAGGGATTCATACACCCTAGTGCGTCACCTTGGGGAGCACCTGTTCTATTTGTTAAGAAGAAAGATGGATCAATGAGACTCTGCATTGATTATCGAGAACTTAACAAGATCACTATCAAGAACAAATATCCTCTCCCACGCATTGATGACTTATTTGACCAACTACGCGGAACTCAATACCTTTCCAAGATTGATCTTTGTTCAGGGTATCATCAATTAAGGGTCAAAAGGGAGGATATACCAAATACGGCTTTCCGTATAAGGTATGGACACTATGAATTTTTAGTGATGCCATTTGGTCTTACTAATGCCCCTGCTATCTTCATGGATCTAATGAATAGAGTCTTTAGAGACTATCTTGATCAATTTGTGGTAGTCTTTATAGACGATATTCTTGTCTATTCAAAGAGCAAGGAAGAGCATGAAGATCACTTGAGAATTATATTGAAGACCCTGAGAAAGGAGAAGCTTTATGCCAAATTTACCAAGTGTGAATTTTGGCTTCAAAAAGTTGCATTTTTTGGGTCACATAATCTCAAAAGAGGGAATATCTGTGGATCCAGCAAAAACAGAGGATATCGAAAGATGGTCGAGACCAACAAAAGTAACTGAGATTCGATGTTTTCTTGGTTTGGCTGGATATTATCGACGTTTTGTAAAAGATTTTTCACGATTATCTAATCCACTCACCAAGTTGACTCGGAAAGGAGTTAAGTTTGTCTGGACAGAGGAATGTGAAGAGAATTTCAAGGAGTTGAAAAGAAGGTTATCCAGTGCACCTGTGCTCACACTGCCTTATAGTGGAGAAAGGTTTGTGATATACAGTGATGCATCCAAGAAGGGATTGGGGTGTGTTCTTATGCAAAATGATATGGTGATAGCTTATGCCTCACGACAGTTGAAAATCCATGAGCAAAATTACCCAACACATGATTTGGAGTTGGCTGCGGTAATCTTTGCATTAAAAATTTGGAGGCATTACCTTTATGGTGAAAGGTGTGATATTTATACTGATCATAAAAGTTTAATGTATATTTTCACACAAAAGGAGCTGAATATGCGCTAAAGAAGATGGTTGGAGCTGATTAAGGATTATGACTGCTCAATCCATTACCACCCTGGGAAAGCAAACAAGGTGGCAGATGCATTAAGTCAACAAGACCATGCTAGTTTATCCATGATGAGGATCACAAAAGATCCAATATTTATGTATTTACAAAGGATGGATCTTGGAATTATAATGGAAGGGGAAAAATCTTATTTTTCTCAAATGAATGTTCAACCATCTATACATGTGAATATTAAAGAGGCACAGAAAGAAGATGTCGAGTTACAAAAGAAGGTGAGAAATGTTCCTGAGTTCAACCTTGATTGTGATGGGATAATAAAGTTCAGGAATCGGGTTTGTGTTCCTTCCATCCCCGAATTAAAGAAGGGGCTGCTGGATGAGGCTCATAGTTCTTCATTCTCTATTCGTCCTGGAAGCACGAAGATGTATAGGGACCTGAAAGAGTACTTCTGGTGGGATGGCATGAAAAGAGATGTTGCTGAATATGTCTCTCGATGCTTGGTTTTTCAACAAGTTAAAACTGAGAGACAAAAGTCTAAGGGGATGTTACAACCACTACCCATACCCGAATGGAAATGGGAAAACATCACTATGGACTTTGTCACAGGACTTCCTAAAACATCAAAAGGAAATAATGCTATCTGGGTCATAGATGATCGTCTTACAAAGTCTGCACACTTCATTGCTATTAGAGAGGATTTCTCTCTAGATCAGCTTGCCAGGATATATGTAAAGGAAGTGGTAAGATTGCATGGAGTACCACTTTCTATTATATCTGATCGCGATCCGAGATTTACCTCGAAGTTCTGGCGAAGTCTTCAGCATACTCTGGATACAGAGTTGAGTTTCAGCACTGCTTATCATCCCCAGACAGACGGTCAGTCTGAGAGAACAATTCAAACCCTAGAAGATATGTTGAGAGCTTGCTCTATGGATTTCAAAGGAGGTTGGGATCAACGCCTACCTTTGGTGGAATTTTCTTATAATAATAGCTTTCACTCCAGTATTCAGATGGCTCCTTATGAAGCTCTCTATGGAATGAAATGCAGGACTCCAACTTGCTGGGATGAAGTTGGGGAAAGAAAGCTATTAGGACCTGATCTCGTTGATGAAATGGAAGAAAAGGTCAGATCTATTCAACAACACATAAGAGCAGCTCAGAGTCGACAGAAAAGTTATGCCGACAACCGAAGAAAAGACCTAGAGTTTGAAGTGGGTGATAAAGTGTTCTTACGAATATCTCCCTGGAAGAGGGTTATGAGATTTGGAAAGAAGGGGAAGTTGAGCCCTAGATATATCGGTCCTTTCGAAATACTGGATCGTGTTGGGAAGGTAGCTTACCGATTGGCGCTTCCACCGAATCTCTCTCAAGTTCACGATGTGTTCCATGTATCTCTCCTGAGAAAGTACATACCAGATCCTTCACATGTACTCAGCTCAGAAGTTGTACCACTGGAGCAAGATCTTTCTTATGAAGAACAGCCAATAGAGATTCTGGATCGTAGCGAAAAATTCCTACGAAACAAGACCACTCGATTGGTGAAAGTTTTATGTAGGAACCACCAACTTGAAGAAGCTACATGGGAGCTTGAGGATATGATGAGGGAGAAGTATCCTCATCTGTTTGTTACAAAGTGATGAATTTCGAGGGCGAAATTATTTTTAAGGGGGGTAGAATGTAACACCCGAGACTTTAATATTATATGAATCATCAAAGGAATCTTTTTCTACACAACACTTTCTTGGCTTGCTTTACACGCAATCACGACCTTCCTCGATAGCTTGCATCGTACGCAATACCGAGTTTCACTAAACAACAGTATGCTATTAAAACTAGCTGTTATGAATAGTAATAACCACTTTTTGAAATTTTATAAATTTTATTTTTCAAAATGGACTTCATTTTTGGACTCAGAATATCGAAATTAGCCTAGGGTGAAATTTTCGTATTTTTCTGAAAACTTTCAATTTTTTGATGAATAGTGAAACCACTAAGTGGTAGGTTAAAAACTGAATTTTGCATAAAACTTAATTTTACCGCTTCTATGAATGGAATTTCGAAAATCCGACAGACACGGTTGATATCAGTAAGTAAAATGTGGTTCAATGAGATAAAAATAATTTTTTGGTGAATAGTAACTTTTTACTTTTTTTACCGCGGTTAATAGTAAATAGGGTAACTAAGGGTAAATATGATATTACTATTACCCTAACACATGTCCTAATTCTATTGGACAAGTGAAATTCGACCAAAAACAAACTTAGGAATAAAATATGACCATTTAGGCCCACATGGATTAGATTAGGACATTTATTATTAATTTATTTAAAGAAGGGTTAAAATAGTTAAAATCAAAGTTTAATAAGTAAATAATTTTTAATATGGGGTTATACATAAGATAAATTCGACTATAAATATTCATTAGAAAGCTAAAAAGATTTCCTACATAATGGTATTTTATTTGTAAATTTTAGACATTAAATAATTTAATTATGACACAATGGTGATGCAGTAATTATCTTATTAATGAAATATTGACATAATTGATGTTATAAACACCAAAATAAATGTAATTTGAGACTCTTTATGAATTCCAATAATTTTCTAGGTTACTATGATATATTAATTTTGATTTAATCAACTTGGTTCGAACATATAATTCTGTTATGACTTTCACAAAAATCATATATCAAATAGTGTCAAAATTGACACAAAATAGTTTTTAAATCAAATATTATATTATTAATTGTTATTTTATTCCTAAAAATCTAAGGTTCGGCCAAATAACTTAGATAAGGATATGTATATTAATAATAAATAATTTGGGGTTCGTTTGGCATGTTATAGTAAATGTATTAACCATATAGTGAAAGAAAACAAAAAGACACGGTAAAAGTTAAATTAATTAACTTAGAGTTAAATCTAATTGATAAGGTTAAAATAATACCCTAAACTTGTCTAAATCCTATTGGTTGATAGGATTTCGACCCATCCCCACTTTATCTTCTAAATAGGACCCTTTGGAACCATTATAAACCGATTTTGACTTTGATATAAAATAATATTTTGAGATATTCCTAAGGTGCCCCTCTCCTCCCTTATAAAAGGGCACCTCCTCCCCCTCCTCCTCAAACCAATTTGAGCACTCAAGCTCGGAAAACCCCTGCCATTTTCTCCTCTCAACTTCCCTAGAATAATCCTAGAGGTCCTAGTCTTCTTCAAAGAACAATATTAGTTCCCTAAGTGGAGGATTCAAAGAGGCGTTCCAAAGAAGAGGTAATATCCATTACCGATCTTTTCAATTTCTTTCTTCTTCAACTTCTTCTTCTTTAGTTGTTTCATGATAAAGTAATAACATCAGTATTACTTACATACTGATATGTTATTATAAATATGAAACAACCCTAATTCACCTTCTATCCATCCCACGGAAAAATGAAATCACCGCGCGTGCGTACGTACGGAATACCGTCTCCACGCCGTGGTGTAATCTATTTTTCCACCATCCCTTTACAAGGATGAGTATAATGGTGTAATGAGTAACTATTTATGATTATTATAAAGTAATATTGATACTGAAATAATATATATATACTCCAATACAGTTCCACGATCATAGGAACGATATCATCACTCGTGCGTACGTATGGAATACCGTCTCCACGATGTGATGCGACTCGTTCTACATGATCATCATTACATAGTAATTATATAAATGAATTGAATGAATAAATATAATATATGTTACACTAATACCATTCTGGATATAAGGTATCTATAACCTTAAAAGAAGAATAAGAATGTATTTGGAAAAACACGAATAAGAACAAAAGGCAATAAAGACCCGAGTAACAAGTAACAATGAAATATTACTATCAAGAAGCTAAGAATATGACCATATATGATTTCATATCAATATGTATGATTCTGGAGTAAGTCAATAACATTATTTAAACCATTATACAGGAGCTTCGGACATGTACAAAGCAAATTGGACCTAAGGTAAGGGAAATATCACAATCTCATTTTTATCCGAGATTGTTTATTCGTAAGTATTTATTGGGGTGTATTTTATCATCCACATCCATGTTTCATCAAAATGTAATATTATTTCCATCCACCTACAATATTTTAAATCCAATTTTACCCTTCGGTGAGTTTTTAGTAAAGAATGTGAAAGGAATCTTTTGTCGCTTTTTCGTACGAGGTACTTTTTGACTTTTCCGACAAAAGTACGAAGAATGTTTTTTTAACTTATACGGCATGAATGGATTTTTAAAACATTATTTCCAATAATATTCCTTTAAAAGTTTTCAAGTTTATTTTTAATCAACTTATTTTATTTTAAAGTCGTATGACATGTTATGAAAGGAAAAATGTTTTTAAAGTAGAAAGGATATTTTCCTCAAGAATGGAGTTCAAGTATTTTATCAAAATTATTTTCCATCTAAGATAATAAAAGGGTTCTGTTTTTATCTCTATTATTACATGGATTTGATTATGTTGTGATGGAAACATTTTTATGAATTCCTTTATCTTATATGAATTGTTTTATGATGTCATGTTGTTTAAGAATCCCATTTTTATTACATGGGTTACACTATGATGTATGGTTTATGATTATGTGGCACACATAAGAAAGGATTCATTATAAGATGGGTGGTACCTATATCTCCCTCCAATGCATTGGGTAAATATTTTATATCTCATGAGATAGACATGGCTGGAACAGTAGGTTATACCGGTTCAGTGAAACAGGACTGGAACGAGGGTGACTCGGTTCAGAAAGGGACTTTGTCCACTAAGATAGTCTTGGAAATGAGTCATGACTAACAAGAAATGATTTTCCATGATTATGTGTGCATGCCACAAAGTTTCAAGTTTTATGTTATGATTATGGGGATCTCATTTTCACTTCTATGATTTATTCCATGATAAGATATTATGATCTCTTTTGCAGGTTTTGATTTTCAAAAAGATATGATATGATTTTTATTTCCTTTATTTGCCGTTGCTGAGCATTTGAGCTCACCCTTTTATGTTTTCTTTTCCCCAGGTTAGGAAGATGGATATTAAGTAGAATATGCTAAAAGGGACCCAAGATATGATGAAATAAATGGGAGACACTGTAGAAGATTTATGAACCAGTTGTTTATGTTTTCCAGTTTCTAAAGACATTATACCTATACGGTCCTTTGTGGTTTTGTCATATGTTGTAATAAGTGTGCTTCAATTTTGAAGTATTAACAATGTATGTAAAGTATGGGTCGTTATAACTAAAATAGAACATTTTATCACATTTAAATAAAAAAATTTATATAGAACCATTTAAAATATTTTATATCATAATATAAAACAAATTCCATACCAAAAAAATTCCAAATCCAAGACCATAACCAAAGAAAGAAACAAAACTGGTAATTCAACCATTTTTCAATTTCCATATCAGCATAACTCATTCCATTTCTCATAACAACACATATAGACTCAATCAAACGAGTTTTTTGTTTAACATTGACAGTGGAATTTCACACCCATACTCTTTCCCTTTGAGGGTGGTACTTCACCACCAATATCTAACCCATTCAACTCATGCATAACCATTTAATCCAACAACCGTTTCAACAAAATATTTTTAAAACATTTCATTAAAACAATCCAATAATTTAAAACAATTTTCTATACTTTAAAACCAAACAACCAATTTAAAATTTTCATTTTAAAATCATGTTACCACTTTCACATTCCACTAAAACAACACATTTTTTTAAATTAAATATATTGTCACCAAATAGGGTTTCCATAAAGAATTTCACAACAATTTCATAGTCAGTTTCAAGAAAAATAATAAAGTTTAAACCAAATCCCATTTTTTTATAAGAGGACTTAAGGGTGAATCCACCTACCGCATAAAATATGGGAAAACAATGAATAAAACAAATTCTCCAACAAAATCGGGATGAATCTCTAAAAACCTACCTTAGATATTCTTCTTTAATATCGACACATATATAACAGTTAAAACTAGTTGTATGGATGGTTTTCCCAAACTCTGCACCTAACCATGTGCCTACCCAGTATCCTCTGTTTCACTTTGCATAGTTTCATATAGGGGTTTTATGGTTTCTTCTAACCATGATCAAACTGTGAAACTCTATAAAAGCTCCAAAAACATTTAAAAATTCTTATAAATCCACACAAAATTCCCCCAAACACTTTACATACATAAAATACAAAATGAAACGGTTACTTTAAACAAGGGTTTCAATAATGAATAGTTACCATGGTAAAAAGTTTACACATCGGTAAAGTGAAAAATGGATTAAACGGGGTCAAAATTTTGGGTTAAGTCTTAAAAATCTCTAAAAAACTCTACATAATATAATTGGATTCATTTATTTATTTCATCATTATCTTAACATTAAAAATATTTAAATTTCTTTGCATTTATTTATGATTATGTAATTTATATTATTTTAAGTAAAGAATAAGTACAAAATGTCACTCTCTTTAATTTAATAACTCTAATATGTTTTCAGAAGAATTAAAAGTTATTTTGAATGATTATAAATTATTTTTTTAATATTAAAAAATTATATTTATGATAGTAATTTATTTTTAATTTTTTTGATAAAGTTATAATTACCTAAAATGCTTAAACATCATTACTATAGTGCTTGTAAAAATGGGTGAAAGTCAATGTAAATATTTTTAAAATACTAAAAGTGACGTTCTTTGGATAAGATAAAGTGTTAAAAGATTTTTGTGGGTCAACATGAATGTTAATTAAGGTTTAAATATTTAAAATCTAACTTTATGGTAATATTTATATTTTTAAATTCAAATTATATGATTAGTTTGGAAAATGACTTGAATGATATTTTACGTTAAACAATATTTAATAAATATTTTTAAAAATTATAAAAATATTATCTTTTATAAAGTTAATGTTAAATGTTCTATCATATCAACCATTTTCGACTTATGGTAGACTTTCCCTTTATTAATGGAATTATTGACACTTAAATACTATGTATATATTTTACTATAGTTATGAATAAAAGGTATAAAGAGGTTAATAAACAAAATTATATTTTTTTAAATGCCACTTAAACTTATATATATGTTATTTTTTGAATTTATTTACACCTTTTATATCTAATTTTAGTTTTATATCACTGTAGTTGTAACACCATGAGTTTTTTTCAAATTAAACACTATGTTTGATAATGTACAAGATACAAAATGCCAACCTTAAATGAACAAGTAATTATTTCTACTATTATACTATTATAACCTAGCCCTTAAATTTTTATAAATAAATAGAATTGAATTAATTTTGAAATATAAAATGTTCCTAATTATTAATAGTTATTAATTAAAAACAAAAAAATTAATCACTTAATTTCAGTAAAGTCATTTTATTCTTCAGTAATACAGTTTCTTTACAAATAAGTTTTCTTTATTTTTATGAATGAATATTATATTTAATTTCTATAAATTTTAGAAAATTTATTTTAAGAAATAAATTTTATTTTATAAACCATAATATTAAAATTATCTAATGGTGAAATTTTGAAAATATTATCAGAATGTTAAATTTTTAGTGGATAAAAAAACTAATTTTTTTATAAAATACGGTATGTTTTTTGATATCGTCAAGACATAATTATGATATAACAATTTATTAAACTTATTTTATGAATAATGTATGATATTATAATATAAATAAAAATGAAAAATAATTCATAACCTGTAATTATATCTTATTTCTTGATAAATATGAAAATTGTATCCAGTGTCGACATAGTGCCTCCAAAGCATTGGAAAATAAAAATTCAGTGCCTTATAAATAATAATTGAGAGATAAAAAGTTTTTAAATGAATTTCATATTAAATATTGTGTATAAATTATTATTTTTAAAAATAATTTATAATTTTATATTAATATAACATGAATCTTATCCAAATTAGTGTGCAATGCTTGTGTAAGGCAAGAAAAGTCAAATTAATAAATTAAATAAGTTGTTTAGACATGAATATGAGTAAATATACATAATGAATAAATAGAAATATTATCATAATCCTAATTAATTAATTTTTATGATATGAATTTAGTTCTAATTTTTATATATGAAATTATTACCTTCAGTGTTTATGCAACACATACGCAATGCTTATGTAAGTAGAAGAAAAATCAATTAAATGGTTTTTATTGTAATCATAAGAACAAGTAATTTTTCCAAAACATGACTAAATATTTTTGGTTGAGTATATTTTCTCCATAATGATTAAATTTTCTAATTCATGACCATTTGGAGACACTAGGATGGGATAACGACTTTTATAATATTTTATTTGTTGAAAAGTAAAACATATCACAATCTTTTTTTTTAATATGTGTGATATTTTTAATATGATATTATCTAGAATATATCTTAGAATATAAATATTATTTTAAATTATGAAATATTTATCTTCATCATGGTAAATTATTTTTAATTTTTATAGAATAAATAATTACCTTATATGTGTTCAAAATATTGAAAGTGTAATTATTTAACTAATGAAAAAATCAAATTAATTATATTAAAAATTATAAAATAAATATAATTTGAGATATATAATGTTATCGAAGAATTATCTAGAATAAATTTTAATCTTATAGATTTAATATTTTTTTTAATTTTACATGTTTTCTTGATGTCTTAATGTCAAATTAATGAATAGTTCCAAAATTTACAATAGTGAAATTTTGTCAAATTAATATATTATTAAATTATTTGAAAATTATAAAAATATTTTAAAAATAAAAATTTATTATGATTTGGTTTAAAATTTCCTAAATTTTCTATTTATGATCTAATAGACATCTTATCAGTAAAAATTACAGCCATTTAATGTTTAAAAATTTTGTTACCATTGTTAATATTAAAATCGGTAAACTTCAGGTTAATCAAAATGATAAGGTTTAAAATTACACCATTCAAAATATATTGGATGATTGGATTAAAACCCTATCCAGCCTTATATTTTCATACCCTACCATTTCCATGAATCTCGAGTTAAATATTAATTTATAAAAAATTTAATATTTTGAGAAATTCCAAAAGTGCATATCCCTATTCTTATAAAAGGGCACCAATTGTTCACAATCATTTAATCATTAAATCTATCTTTATTCTGAAAATATCTACCCAAATAATTTTCTTAGAATCCATCTAATAATTATATAGCACTTATTTTTTGTATAACACAAACCTTCATAGTCATAAGGTCTTAAGAAAATAGATTTTTTGAAGAAGGGGAGGAAAAAGGACATGTATGAAAAATCAGACTTGAGGTTAGGGAAAAATTTTATTTGTTATATAAAGCCTATATTTTTTAGAACTATTTTAATGGTTTATTATTCAGTAACATATCTTATTTTATGTTTTAAAATTATATTTAATGCAAATCATTTTCTTTTTAATTAAAAAATTTTAATAATAAAAAATGTTGCTTTGTTATATTTTAAACCCTTGTTTTAAATAAAAATTGATTTTAAAAAAATTTACTATGTAATTTATAATGATAAAATCAACCATTTTATCTTAAAATTGTTCTTCATTTCTGTAAATATCATTTATAATATTAGACATATTTGTTATCAATAATTGTTATTGAAATTTCAGGCATTTTAATACAATATTTTTTTTAAATATAATAGCATTTAAAATATTTTTTTAAATGTAAGTAATTATTTTTGAAATATGGATTTTTAAAATTGATTTTATGAAATTTTATTTATCAAATTATATAAGTTATAAAATTATTTTCTTTGAAAATAATTTTAGTACAACTTGAAATGTTTTAATGGGTTATGAATGAGAAAGAAATATATTATAAAAATGTTTTCATAAAATAAATATTAGAACTTGGGAATCGAATGATACGATGAGGAATGTGGTGTGAAACCATGAAATCAATGGGACACTTCTTGAAAAGTGATACTACTATTGATCACACTGTTTTCATAATTTTTTTCAAGTATAATTTTAGTCCATAATATTATTATTATTTTTAAAAGGTTTTTAAGGAGATATCCAAGTATATATCAAAGGGACTTTCGAAATAGATTTTCAAATTGACAAGTATTTTTAAAAGGTTTTGAAAAGAATTTTTTTATGAAATTTTCTAAAAACCCTATCTTATTATTTTGGAATGTTATGTATAATATCAAATATAATGTGTTTGATATAAAATGTTATCAATGGAATTTAAAATTATTTTTAACTAATTTTTAATACCCCTTACTGGGTAATTTTATTCTCAACCCATGTTTTAAAATATTTTTTTCCCAATTATCTTAGAATTTATAAATTAAATGGATTTTTTCAAGTAGGTAGATAACGTGAAACTAATTTACTAATTTATAATTATTTTTTTGTAAAATTTGATCTTTTAAGGTATTTTTTCCAAATTCTACAGAACCTACACCAGAAAAAATCCTTGGTTGAATAATAGATTGTATATTTTTCAGTTATTTTTAAATAAACAATACCTAGCATTTTTTTCAATTATATAAATTTTATTTTGGGATATCACATTTGGTATCAGTGGAAAGGCAGAGAAAACTTTGGAGATTATGCATTTTAGTTTGAGGAAAAATCAAACAGATAGAATTTTCTTCGAAACTAATAGATAATTAAGTTCCGTTAAGAATATAAAAGTCCAACCATTCCTATTTTTCTAATTCTAAAAATTGTAATTCAAAACATTCATATGTATGATGAAAAAATTTGTGTGGGATAAATTTTTTTAACTTTTAGAGAAAGTAACATCATTATATTTTTTTTTAAAATGAAACACTATATTCGATAACGTTCAAGATATACAACACTAAGCTTAAAAGAACAACTAAATATTATTATTATATGACTATTATAACCTAACCATTAAATTGGGGGAATAAATAGTATTAAAATTATTATTAATTATAAAATTTGAATTCTCATTAATAATGTATTAATAATTATTATAAAATTAATCACTTAATTTTAGTAAAGTCGTTTTATTCTTTAGGAATATAGTTTCTTCCAAAAAAAGTTTTCCCTATTTTTATGAATGAATATTCTAATTAATTTTGGGAAATTATAGAAAATTTATTTGAAAAAATGAATTTAATTTTTAAAATCATCATAATAAAATTATCCTATAGTGAAATTTTGATAATTTTCTGAAAAAAAATAAATTTTTAATGAATAGTAATAAATAAAGTTTTTAATAAAACATGTTATCTTTTTTTTATATTATTAAGAAATAATTATGATATAAAAAAATAATTAAAACTATGTAATGACTTGTTCAAGATATTATATTATAAATATCAGAAAATAATTAATCATAACATGTAAAATACAATTTATTTCATTATAAATATAAAAACATTTTCAATGCCAACATATTGCCTACACAGTATTGAAAAAGTAAACTTTGTTGTTTTATAGATAATAATTGATATCTAAAAAGTATTTTGATTAATTTTTTATTTAATATTATGTATAAATGATGATTTTTATTGATATTTTCAAATTTTATAGTTATATTAAATAAATCTTATCCAAATGATCATGCAATGCTTGTATATGGCAAGAAAAGTTAAATTAACAAATTAAATAAGTTTTCTGAACATGGATGTGATTAAATTTAAATAATTAAAGAATAAAAAATATTATAGTAAGAATAATGAATTAATATTTTTTATTAATTTATTTTTAATTTTTTTACATTAAATGATTTCCTTTAATGCTTATGCAACACCGATGCGATGCATGTGCAAGTAGAAGAAAAACCAATAAAATGGTTTTTATTGAAATGATAAGAACCATTAAATGACCATAAAAATTAATTAATATTATTTATTGAGAATATATCCACCATAATCATCCATGCTTTTAATTTATGACCATTTAAAGAATCATTAATAATATTATAACATTTATAGTATTTTATTTAATGAAAAGACAAAGATGAAATACTCTTGTTTTTAATATGTGTGATATTTTTAATGTGGTGTTATCTAAGAAATATTATCAAATATAAATAGAATTTTTAAATATAAAATATTTATCATTATTATTGAAATTTATTTTAAAACATTAGTGTATAATTAATAACCTTAAATTCTCTAGAAATGTAGATGTAGTAATTATTTAATTAATGGAAAAATCAAATAAATTATATTTAGATTATTAAAAAATATATAATTTGAGATATTTCATATTATCAATGAATTCTCTAGACTACCTTGAAATTTTATAGATATAATAATGTAGTTTTTCCGAATTTGATAATATTTCTATATTTTTTTAATGTTAAAGTAACGAATAGTTTCAAAATTGACACAAATGATATTTTTTCAAATTAATATTTTATTAAATTATTTAATAAATAAAATATTTTAAAAAATATAAATTAATTTTTATTTTGTAGAATTTATTATAAATTATCAATTTACGGTTTAATTAACATCTTATAAGTAAAAATGAAAACCTTTTAATATTGAAAAAATTTATTACCATTGTTAAAAGTAAAATAGGTTAACTAAGTGTTAATCAAAATGATAAGGTCTAAAATTATACTAAACCATGAATAAAATAAATTATTTTATTTTATTATGAACATATACTACAATATATTCTTATCACCTCCAATTTGGATGTATTTTTAGATAGATATTAATTTATATAAATTTAGTATTTTGAGAAAATTACAAGAGTGCCCCTCCCCTCTCTTATAAAAGGGAACCTCTTCTTCAAAATATATCAAAATTAAAAACCCTTTTTTATACCAAGATCTTCCCAAATATTTTATTATAATCCCACCTCTAATTTTATAGTTCTTGTTCACATAACAACACCAACCTTAGTGGTCATAAGGTGTTAAGAAAATGGATTGTCCGAAGAAGGGGAAGATAATGGACATTTGTGACAAATCAGAATTGTGGTAAGGGGAAAATTGTATTTGTGTTATAAAGACTATATTTTCAAAACTATTTAAAGAGTTTATTATACAAAAAAATAGTTGATTTTATCTTTTAAAATTATTTTATTTATTTTAAGAAAAACAAAATTTAAACCATTATAAAACATTGTTTTGTTGTTTAATTTTTAAACCCTTGTTTTAAAGGGAAATTTATTTTATTAAAATATATATATAATTTTTGCTGATAAAATATATAATTTTTTATGTAAAATTTTATTTAGTTTTTATATATTTAATTCATAATATTATATAGTTCGACCATCTATTAATTTTATTGAAATTTCATGCATTTTAATAAACATTTTCGTTTTAATTTTAATGAGTTATGAATATATTTTTTAGAAATTAATTAATTATTTTTGGAAACATGAATTTATCATATTTATTTTATAAAAAGTGATTTATGAAAGAATATAAGTTATAAAATTATATTCTTTTAAGATAATTGAAGTAAATTTTGAATGTTTTTTAATGGTTTATAAATGAGAACGGAAGATCTGCAAAAAAAACGTTTTCACAAAATAAATTTTGGCACTTGGGTATCGAATGATATGATGAGGAATGGCGAGTGAACCAATGAACTCAATGGGATTTTGTATTAAGAGTTACACTACTAGTGTACACATGTTTTTCTTCATATTTTCCATGTTACATTTTAATCCTTAATTATATTATTATTTTCAAACGAGTTTTGAAGAGAAATCCAAATATTTATCAAAGGGTGATTTTGAAATGGTTTTTTAAAATTAAAAATATTTTTAAAAGGTTTTGAATCTTATTTTCTTAGTAAAACATATAAAAACCTTTAAATATTATTGTTTAAAGTTATATAAAATAAAAAATATTATGTTTTTATACAAAATGTTTTCAATGGAATTTCAATGTATTTTCAATGGTTTTTTATACCCCTTACTGGGAAATTTTATTCTCAAGTCATGTTTTAAAATATTTTTTATAGGTATCTTATAAGATCCAAATTAGATTTATTTTTTAAGCAGTTATAACACATGAATTAAATAATTTATTTTTTTGTTATTTTTTTGTAAACTCAGATTTTTTGTAAGTTATTTTTCTCCTAATCCTTCACAATCTAGACTAGAAAAGATCCATGTTTGTATAATTGACTTTGTGTTTTCTAGTTATTCTTTAATAAAAAATACACAAAATGTTTTTAGTACCAAATCTGGAATTTTTGTTTAAGTTTATCAAATTGGATCCTTTTTATAAGAGTTATACCCATATATTATATTAATATTTCATGTATTTTTAAGATTGTCACCCATGTCACTTATAAAATAAAACCACCTATCCTCTTCTATTAACAATCCATGAGCCTATTTAATCTACAAAAACCTATCCAAAAATATTATTAAAATGTTTATACACATTGTAGAGGTTTCATTATTCTTAAAATACCAACCCAAGGGTCTTTAAGAAGAGATCCAAAGGGTGTTTCTCGAAGAAGAGGAAATCATCTTCACCAAATCATTTTAATTATATTTCTTCTTCCACCTCCAAAAAATATTCTATAACCATATCATCATAATGACATAAATAATATTAAATTAGTAAAAAAATTGAATAAACATTATCTTTTTTATCATCCATCCTAATTAAAAATGAAAATGTCATCGTGTGTACGTACGAAAAACCATCTCCATGATCGATGTATTTTAATTTTCATTACTACCTCTCATGTTCGGTTATATATATTAATTTAATTATTATATATTATTTTTATAATATTATTATTTTTCTTTAAAGATAAAATATTATATAACTATTGAACCTCTAATCTATTCTGTGATAATAATATTGTCCATGCATATGCGTGGACTACCACCTCCACGAATCGAAGTGATTCCCATTCAATTTTTGATTTTTATAGATTTTCATAAGGATAGATTTAATAAATTTATATAAAATATATGATATAATTAATATTTTTTAAATATGATTTACTATTTAACTTTCTTTAATTAAATTTATCAAGATGTGAAAACATCCATCGTGTGTTCGTACATACTATCATCTCCAAGAAGTGTTGCAAATAATTTATCATCTATAACTTATATTAATGGTTATAAATGTATATATAATTAATAAATATTATATTTATATCATGAATTCTATTATTTATATGATAAAATCATTACTAATAAACAAGGACCAAAACAACAGAACAAAAACATACATGAGAAACAGAATTGTTAACACCAAGGATGATGGTGCTAATTAAGAATTGATAATTAAATGGTGATAAAATATTTTAATTGAATCATATATGGTATTTTTAATATTAATATGGTTATATTATAGAATTATAATAAATCTAACAATTTTATATAGAATTTTATGTGTGAATATGAAGTAAGTTAGACTTAAGGTTGGGGGGTTTTTCCACCCAATTAAACTCCAAGGAGAGATATTTTATATGATGAAAATGATTTAATTTATATGATCCATATAATATAAATTTTAAATTTTATTTCATTAATAATTCTTTATTCATGTAATTTAAAATTTAATTTCAATTTTTATCTTTTAAAGGAGTTTTGATTCAAAAGTTATTAAAGCGGTATGGGATTTATGATACAATCACATTTTATTTATGGAATATTTATGTTTATATTTTCTTTGGGAGAAATTATATGACCTTAATATATAAAACACCAAATATTTTATTCTATGTTAGTTATTTTTGGGAATTACATTCTTATTTTCCATATATATTCTCTTATTGGTTCAAAAGTTAATAAGTAAGTTACATGTGCGAGACACTGACCTTATCTCTTCTTTTTTGTTAAGAATATTTTCCATAATATATATATTCTTCATATTATTTTCAAGAATTTTCTTCTTTACACTCCTATTATTATTTTAAGTAACATTCAAATAACTTTTAATTTATTCACAAAGGTTCAATAGGGAATATTCTAATTATTTTTTAAAAAGGTTATTTTTTACTTTCTTTACAAATCTGTGAAAGGAATGTTTTTTAATGTATACAGTGTAAATGGATTTTCACATCCCAATGAATATTTTTAATTACTTATATTATTCTACACATTTCTATATTTGTTTAAAGAAAATAATTTTCTTTCAATATTTAATTGAAAGTAATAATGTCTTATTTTATTAAATGAATGAAAAGAATTTTGACAGTTATTTATTACATCAAACTTATGAAAAATTTCAAGGAAGTTATTTTTTATGTTTTGCTTCCATTTTTTTACTTCTAAATGTATGGGTTTTACTAAAAAACATTAATTTATGATTAATTTTTTGTCTTACTTCAACCTATTCAGATTTAAGGTCTAATGGTCATTAAATTTCCCATAACTATATTCCTTATCACTCACCATCCTTTCACAGGACATTCTTTATCTCTTATGCCAATATTTTAAGTATCATAGATTTATATAGTATCATTTACAAGACACTAATTTTGTCTTAATCATATAACATTTTTATAGATGGTATCAATTAAAGGAATTTTATTAAGTAATTTCTTTTATTTACTGGGGAAATATTAATTTTTCATATTCTTGATTCAATATAGATATTTATTGATTGATAAATCATATTGATTATATATTATACTGTTGATTTCATATATGATGAATTAATTGGACACATGTATGTGTGGGGTGGGTCTGGGTTATAGATATCCCTTAATGCATTGATAGGACTCCTGAGACAAAACATGTATCCACATTAGGTGGGTATTTTTTGTATACATTCACATATAATTAAAGTTTATTCAATAAGGTCTTGATAGTAATATGCATGATTCCTTGACTGAGGACTTGATCGTAAGATCATCAATATATGACATTATAAATTTTCTTCAAGGATAATTTAATTATTATTATATATGTGATTATATAGTTTATATTATCCATGAATTTCTTTTAAGTGGAATTTGTTGATTAAAAGAAATTTTTTTATTATCCACTATATAAAAATGTTAATGCCTTATTTAATCATTATAGATTCTATTTTATGTAACACATACTAAGAATTAGAGAACACCCTTTTTTCTTTCTCTAAGATATTAAGAAGGGATCTTTGAATGAAATTCATGGATACATGAAATTTTTTCTTTTTATATTTTTATATTCTAATATATTGTGGAATTCATGTATATATATAGTATTTGAAGATTGTTAACCAGATTAATCCTTCATGGTGTTATCCCTTGTATCTTTTAATGATGTAGAAAATCATACACAGACTCTAGGAAACTATATTTGTTAATCCTACAATAGTTCCCCATAGTACCACCATAGGCATGCAATTCTAGTCAATAGCCTATGGTGTACATGGGGATGTTCTTGTGGTCAAATGGGGAAATCAGTAGAGACAATGATTAGTAGTCTCTAGTTTGGTGGATGACACAAACTGGTGTCAGAGTTATTTCTTTTCTCTGATTATTTAGGTAAGGTAGACATGAGTTAATGAATTTTCAAAAAATAGACTAGAACTTTTTATTTATGTATGGGTTTTTATATCAATGATGTAATAGAAAAAGAATTTGTGTTGATGCATCGTAATAGGTATGTAATATTCATGTGATATTTTTATGATTGCATGTGGTTGGTTACCTTGATTGGGATATGGGTCATTTATTTAATGTGTTTGTAGCCATTTACATTGTCTTTTCTCATAGAAGTGTGTGGTTCAATATTACTTAATTGGTATGATAACTGGATAAAAGTGTGTTAGGTAATCCCTTGTCTTGATTTTTATGTGGCATCATCAAAATAAAATGTCCACTACAACTTATAATGTATTTTCCTCTTTAACTTGTAATTGGAATTTTATTTAACTAGGCGTCAAATGTTAAAATTAATAGTTAAAGTAAAAGTTTTAAACTACATTGCATGAAAAAATATCTTTATTATTATTTGGTTTCAGGTAAAGAATATTATAATAAAAACATATAATGTGTTTTCCTCTATAGCTTGTAATTTACATTTCATTTAACTAATCCCATTTTTATGAAAATTCTTATCAAACTAAAAATTGAAACATATGATATTGTGAGTCATACATATATATGATATGGAAATTATGTGTATATGACTTTTATCCAATATATGGGTAGTTGGGGATAGTTATAATTCATTATTTATGGTATTCATGTGGTACAAGATATAGAGAATAGTGGGGTGTAATACCAGTTATCACTTACTTAAACAATAATTATGAAAAATTAAATATAATTTTATCCTAATATTGGTCATGGTGGGATATAACTAATATTTATATTGGGTAAATGGGGATAAAGAGATGTCCCAGGTTGTGTGACCTTTATGATGTTAGGTGTATGGGATAGTTGGATTTTGGGCCCATTATGGCTTTGGTTTGAACTGTGACATTGACAATTGTGATTTCTTGTGAATTTGTATTTCCCTTATCAGATTATACATCATCCAAAGTGGGTAGTATAGATTATAATTTAACATGTGTGAAACAACCTTATATTATAGGTCTTTATCAGACTAGTGAGGCATGTTTTCTGCCACTATTTTTCCACCTATGGTGTGAGAAAACGATTTTAGGAAAACTAGGGGGTGGGGAAATGTTTTTAGTATTATATATGTCTGCGTTTTCATGAGAAACATATAGTTGGAGTTATGGTCTATTAGTTTCCTTACGATGTTGAGATGTGGATAAGGAAACTTCTAAGCTAAGCGCTATAACTGATTATCATGGTATTTTCTGGTTGTTGGTGGAGATAAATGTTATATAAGTGGGTAACCTAAGAGAGGGGTTATCTAGACTTTGTGATAACTTAGAGATTATAATCATGGTATATTCTTTACAATTATGTTTTTTATGGGAGTTATATAAAATTCTTAGATAATCATTTAGGTTCCTTTTATGTTACTGATGTATATGCATAGACTTGAAGTTGTGGGTTGTTTTTTGGATTTTGAATGGAAGGATTGGTTGGATTCATGGACCTTTTATTGAAGAGATACTATATGGATAAATATATAATGGGTGTAGTGAGAGTAGATGATTTAGGTTTTGTGGAGACACCTGATATGGATAATGATCATGTGGTTGGTCTTATAAATGAGTGAAGTTCCCTTGGATTATTATAACAAAGAACTGAGTGAGATTATTTTAGCTAGATAAGGTTGACATGTAGTGATATTGGTTAAATTGGTTATTATTCATGTAAAATTAGGACTTATGGGATATAACTCAAGATGGTTTATTTAGATAATACAATAAAGTGACATCGGGATGCATGCTTATTGGGTATGTCTGGTTGGAAACATGAGTTGTTGAGCACCGTTGTTAAAGGCTAAACAAGGTACTCCTTTACCATGTGAATATTGATTGTGTTTATATTTAACCAACATGGAAGGTGGGTTTTTCAAACCTAATATTATCATAATGAAGTTAGGATTAGTGTTTGAATTTAATTCTCTAGTTTTGAATGGAGTGTGAGATTTCATGATGATTATTTTTTAAGAAATATCTAAGATATGAAGTTTGAGTTGGAATGTTATGTGACACCTAAAGTGAGGTTATGATAATGGATGAAAATTATTGTCTATTTCATGTTATGATTCTAGAATGTGGATATACTATTTTGAGATGTATATATTTTCTCTATAGAGACATGTTGGGTGTTCAAACCATATAAGTTGCCAGTTTTTTTAGGTGGGGTCTATGATCCCTTAATTTTTCTCAACCTTATAGAGTGAGTTCATGGGTATCTAATGGGATTGGTGGATGATACACTACGAAATAACTCTATAAAGGTATTATATACCTTGGTCAAGAAATAAAATTAAGAGAATGTAGTCTCATTGTGTTTTGATGTATGATGGTCAGTGCAGGATCCACTTGAGAGTATGAAAATGTGTGGATTATTCAAGAAAGTGAATAAATCTGTGTGTGGTTATGGATGGCATGAGGTCTCTATAAGTGATGATGAATTGAACAAGGTGTCATGGGGACCTTTTTAAGTGGATATGGTTGACTTATATTGAGTATGAGTTTTTACCTCTTGTGAAAAGTGAGTTATAGTATGATGATCAATGGGTATAATGGAACACTAAGTAACTCAGGGTGTTGGTGAAAGAATAATAGTGTGGCTCAGCTTTGGTGAGTTAGTAATTGAGGTGGTTATAATTTTTTAGTAGGTCTAGTTAGGTCCCATAGTGGAATTAAATTTCAGTCACTTGATGACGAGAAAGGTCATGCACCTTGATCTAGATCCATCAAGACTGGGTGTACAATGGGGGATTGTCTATAAGGATGAAAAGTTGTTGGGTGATGATTGAAAATGTTAATAAGACTCAAGAATATTTTGATTAGAGTTATTTTTATAGTGATACATGTGGGTATTAAGTTTATCAATGTTTATATGATGTTGGATATTGAGTGTGATCATGCTTTCAAACCGGTAATAAGGATGTCCTATAGTGGGGAGGACACAAAGGATTGTTTGAGCACATTGTACTCATTTTGAGTATATTTTAGTAAACTTTATAAGTTCCAAATTAATAAACCAAAATCAAATGTTGTTATTGTATTGTGACATATCTTGGGTGAATTTAGCTGATTTTGGTTTATAAAATGGAAGGTACCTAGGTATGGGTATTTTTTGATAAAAATTTTGATCGACTTGGTTAAAATAATTAACACCACAATACATGGGTTAATGTGTTTTTTGAGAAGTTTGATTGTTTTGGGTGTGGTATTTACATAAATATAAATAGATATAGGAACATATTCTAGTTCTTACATCATTTCATCTTGACCATGACGGTTCATGAGAGATACATGTGGTAACATAGGAAGGTCTTGTAGGAAATTCTTGGTATGAAAGTTCTTTTGAGCACTACATATTATCTATATAATGAGAGATAATCCAAGCACACTTTTCTGGTCTCATAAGAAATTTTGAAAGCATGCACCCTGGGATCTATTAGTTCTTGGGTGAACCGATTATATTTATTTTCATTCACCAATGTGTTGGTTGGAGGCTGGTGAGATGTGACGATTGGGTTGATTCATATACATGAGATGTGAGGTAATGTTCATTTGATATGTAAATGGATGGTATCCTCCCTAAGTAAGAATAGGTCACATCCAGAATTCCATTTCATCACAAGATTCATGGTTTAAACCCATTTCATCTCTTGTTTCAGGGTTTAAACACCATTTGTTACTAGATTCAAGGCATGAACATGTTTCATCTCTTGATTCATTGGGTAAAAACTTATCTCTCTTCATGATATAGGGGTGAATTGTGTGATTAACCCCTATTAAGGTGTCATTTTGGTGAGTCAACATTTAAAAAGAAAGAAAAATTGTTTTGTGGCTCATGGTTATGAGTGGGTTCAAGTATGTTGCGTCATTAATACATTTTTTGTCTTGATGATAACATGTCCCTTAATGAGAATCCAGTTTTTAATAGATGATTGTAGTGAAATAGGCTCTCCATTATCAGATAAATTTTTTGGTGCCTATGCACCGGTAGCATGGTCATATCCACCAAGAGACATAGGAGTGGTAGATGAGTGTATGGTCCCAATTGATAGAGTTTTTTTCACCTAGAACTAATTTTGGTTGAGAGAGAAGCTTGAGGAAAAAGTGGTTTAAGGCGGTGAGGTAGTAAAACATTGAACATCTTTAAAACAATAAAACCAAAAAAAATCTAGAACACATGTATTTTCTTAGATTTTAGGGTTTAAGTGGTTGGTTGTGGCTTGGGAGGACCCTAGGGAGAAATAGGAAAGCCCAAAGCTAAAGGTTGTTGACTACATCACTTTCATGGAATGATAGATTGTGTCATGATGTGATGTTTTTTGTAACCATGGAAAATATTCCTTTCCAGACTGGTTCACCTATTGAATTAATATTTCAATCCATGATTGTTTTCTTTGGTTTTTTATTAATTTTTTAAGTCAATTAATAAATTAAATAGGGTTAAAAATAAACTAGGGACACTCCCTTTGCTAAAAACATGGATGAATGCCTCCCCCTTGGTCGCCTCCTCTTTAAAGGGTGGATCACCCTCATTTTTACACCGAACCAAATAATGTTAGTTTAGTTTTAATGTTCAGGTAAGTCTTTGAGTATGTATACTCCTTTCTTAGTTTCTTTCTTTTTATATTTATCTTCCACCATTTATGTGTGTTTTCACCATTTCCAGTACATTATATTTATTTTATGATTTCTACCAGTTTAACTCAAATCAAAGTCATATATTTGATGATTATGTGGGTATTAGTTTTATGGTTTTTAATATTTCTCTTAATTTATATCCATTATATTTATATGTTTAATGTGTGGTCATTCCAAATTTACTGTGTGTTCAACCAGAAAATTAAATTAAATTTTTTTATCCATAAATCATGAAATGGAACCTCTCCACGGTCCACTAATAGCCTAGTGGAAAGAATTGCATAACCTTTTCCACCCATGGGGTTTTTATGACTTAGGAAAGTGAATTTTAAAATTAAATTGGAATCTATAAGGGTGACTTATACATAATATATTTCCATGTGTACGTGTGACTGGTATTTAGCCACCCATTGGGTGCACTTGACATGAGAATAAATTAGATAATTAAACACGAATCCTTTATGGTGGATAGATCTTGATATATGACCATAGGTGTTTGAATAGGGGTGCCTATAAATTGATCTATGATCTAGTGTCTATGTTTATCTTTTTACACCCCACTTAATTTTATAAGCTCAATCCTATGGATGTTGTGACATAATTATTTGTTTAGTTATGTGGATGGGGATTCCTAGGAAATCCTCCCTGACCATGGATATTTTTTCATTATTCAAATACTAATGTTTTTTAAATTAAATGAATTTATTAATGAGATTATTTTGTTCTTAAAGTATGATAAATGTTTGTAATGACTTGGGGAAATACTCTTGGGATCGGCGATGACACAGGTTGCATTAGAACACCATGGGGTGAATCCCCTAGGGTTTGGTGATGATTATTGAAACATTAGAAAGATATTGGTAATTATTGATGAGTTCAAAGATGATTCCTGATAATTAAGAACACCTTAGGGTAATTCCATTTAGGTTTTGTAATTAAACCTCATGATTTAGAATTCCATGGTGTGATGACCCTTTGGTTTGGTAATGGATTTTGAAAATTCTAAATGCCTTGGTGTGATTCCCTTCAGGGTTTCCATTGGTTATTGATTACTTAGAAAACCTTGAGTGATACCTTTGGATTCTAAAATATTTCCTAATTACATTAACCACCTAGGGTTAACCATGATGGGTCAATTTTTACACCAATTAACATATTATGGATATAAAAATATGGATTAGGTTGAAGTAGGTATGGTTGATCTTAAGTGTCACTTTGGAACCTAAGGATGGATAGTGGTTTTGTTTATTTATATTAAGCCTTTATTTATTATAAACATTAGTAGGCACTTTATTACACATATAGGATATACTAATAGGTTTCATTGGGGGTGGCCTATAGAGTCACACTCACACCCTTGCCCTGTCCTTCATTGGGTAACTAAGAAGAACACATGGTTTCTAGATAGGATATGGAAAAGCACCCTATTACTGATGCTTGATTCAAACTACATGTATTGATCATGGGATTTTTGGACCGGCCTTGGATTTGAGATCACTTTTTTATTATTTTTATTAATTTATTATATCTTATTTTGGGTATATATGACCTAATTTGGATGTATGACTTCCTAGCCTATATTGGATAGACTCATATTGATATGGAATGGGTTTTGTTTGATTATTCATCTACACTTTCTTAGATGACTATTATTACTTTATTTATCTAGACAAATTTGATTTTCATTATTTTTTAAATATTTTACTCTGATATGGTAGTATAGTCTCCCCATTATATGACCATAGACTCCTGATACTAGTTATTAGCCTCTAACGTATGTGGAGGCATGCTAGAGGTCAATTGGTTCCATCATCTGGGACATCGATTAGTGGTCTACAGTCAGTGGATGTCCAATAAACTATCAAAAATTTATATATATTGCTAATTTGACACAGTTTGTACTTTTAATTCAATCCCCAATACTAATACAATTTAATTAAATCAAAAATATTTTTGGATGAATATCATTTTTAAATTGATGTTTAAGATGATATTATATTATTATCAATTAGTAGTGTTATGATAATTTTCCTCTAATAATTGATTCAAAACTTCAACACATGATGTAATGGGAGAGTCAGTATTTTTTAATACTTATATATTGATATTTTTTATCAATTTATTTAATTTTATATTTAAATTTTGAAAATAAATATCATGTTAGGAATTAATCTTTAAATGGAAAGGAGGCTGGGTATAGGATGAGATCATTATAGTTTTTATATTTCTTGATTCTTGTATCTCTATATTATCATTAATTAGGGTGTGGGAGGACACATTATGTGTATATTATGTTCTTATAACACAAATATATACATTAAAAACTAAATTATTTTAATATTAGTTTTCTTAACAGAAACCAAAGAAATATTATAAGATTCTAAAATCATGCACTAAAATAATTCCGATAGTTTCACATTTGAGTAATATATTTAAGATTCATTCTCATTAAGGTTTTTTTAATAGTACATCCATAGTATTTGTAACACCCAAGATTTTTATGAGAAATATTTTGTTATCATCAAAGGAATCTTTCACTACACACAATACTAGCTTTTCTTGCTTTACACGCAATCACGACCTTCCTCGATAGCTTACGTTGTACGCAATACCGAGTTTCACTAAACAATGATATGATATTAAAATATTATTAAAACTAACTGTTATGAATATTAATACCCACTTTTTGAAATTTTATAAATTTTATCTTTCAAAATGGACTTCATTTTTGGATTCGGAATATCGAAATTAGCCTAGGGTTAATTTTTGGTATTTTTCTGAAAACATTCAATTTTTGATGAATATTAAAAACACTCGGTTACTATTTAAAAACCAACTATATATTTAAATAATTATTTATTTTATTTAAATTTATTTTAGGTCAAAATTGAGACATATTACCAATATAAGTTCAATGTAATTCATTGGAGTCATTTTATAATAATTTTAGATATATAAAAATTTTATTGAACTTTTCACCGTGTTTTACCCACCTCCTAGGAGAGTTTGAAAATTTACATAAAACTTAATTTTACCGCTCTAGTGAGTAGAATTTCAAAAATCCGAGAGACACGGTTAACATCAAGGAGTAAAATGTTGTTCAATAAGATAAAAATAATTTTTGGTGAATAGTAACTTTTTACTTTTATTTACCATGGTTAAAAGTAAATAGGGTAATTAATGGTAAAAATTGTATTATTATTACCCTAACACATATCCTAATTCTATTGGATAAGTTTAATTCGACCAAAAACAACCTTAGGTATAAAATATGACCATTTATGTCCACTTGGATTAGATTAAGACACTTATTATTATTTTATTTAAAGAAGTGTTAAAGTAGTTAAAATCAAAGTTAAATAACTAAAAATATTTTTAATGTAGGGTAATACATAAGATAAATTAGACTATAAATATTATTTAGAAATATAAAATTATTTCCTACCTAATGGTATTTTATTTATAATTTTTAGAAATAAAATAATTTATTTTATTTTTGACACAATGATGATGAAGTCATTACCTTATTAATGAAATATTAACATAATCGATGTTATAAATACCCAAATAAATGTAATTTGAGACTTTTTATGAATTACACAAATTTTATAGGTTAATATGAAATATTAGTATTTATTTAATTAACCTTTTTCGAACTAATCATGCTGTTATGATTTTCACAAAAATCAATTACCAAATAGTGTCAAAATTGACATAAAATAGTTTTTAAAACAAATATTATATTATTAATTGATATTTTATTTATAAAAGTCTAAGGTTCGGTCAAATTACTTAGATAAGGTTATATATATTTATAATGAACCACTTTAGGTTCGTTTGGCTTGTTATAGTAAGTTTATTAACCATATATTGTAAGAAAACAAGAAGACACGGTAAAAGTAAAATTATTTAACTTAAAGTTAAAATTAAATGATAAGGTTAAAATAGTAACCTAAACTTTTATAAAATATCTTTGTTGAGAGGATTTAGACCCATACCCACCTTAGATTCAAAATAAATCAATTTGGAGCTATTAAAAACTGAATATGACTTTATAATAAAATAATATTTTAAGTTTTTCTTAAAGTGCCCCTCTCCTCCCTTATAAAAGGGCACCTCCTCCCTCTCCTCCTCACACCACTTTGAGATTTCATGCTCGGCCAACCCCTGCCAAGTTCTCTTATCCACTTCCCTAGAAACATCCTAGAGGTACTGGTCTTCTTCAAATACCATCTTTAGTTCCCTAAGAGGAGGTTAAGATGAGGCGCTTCAAAGAAGAGGTAATGCCCGTTACAGATTATTTCAAATTTATTTCTTCTTCTAATTCCTCTTATATAGTTGTTTCATTATAAATTAATAACATTATTATAACTCATATACTGATATGTTATTATAAATATGAAACAACCCAATTTAAACTTCTATCCATCCTACAGAAAATGAAATCACTGCGCGTGCGTACGTACGGAATATCGTCTCCACGCCGTGGTGTAATTTGTTTTCCACCACCACCTTACATGGATGGTTATAATGGTGTAAATAAAAACTATATATGATTATTCTAAAGTTATATTTATTCTTAAATAGTATACATACACTTCAATACAATTCCACAATCATCGGAATGATATCATCGGTTGTGCGTACGTATGGCATACAGTCTCCATGATGTGATGTGACTCGTTCTACATGATCTGCAATGAATAATGATTATATAAATGAATTTAATGAATAAATATGATATATGTTACAATAATGACATTCTGTAAATTATATATCTATAACCTAAAAATAATAATAAGAATTTATTTGACAAAACACGCATAAGAACAAAAAGCAATAAACACCCGAATAACAAGTAGCAATGAAATATTACAAATACGAAGCTAAGAATATGAACATATATGATATCATAACAATGATTATGATTCTTTAATAAGTAAATAACATTATTTAAATCATTATACAAGAGGTTCAGACACGTACGAAGAAAATTGGACCTAAGGTAATGGAAAATCTCGCAATCTCATTTTTATCCGAGATTATTTATACTTCAGAATTTACTGGGGAATATTTATCATCCACATCCATGTTTCCTCAATATTTAATATTATTTATATCCTCCTATAATTTTTTAAATCCAATTTTACCCTTCCGTGAATTTTTAGTAAAAGATATGAAAGGAATATTTTGTCGTTTTTAGTACGAGGTACTTTTTTGACTTTTCCTGCCAAAGTACGAGAAGAATGTTTTTCTTTAACTTATACGGCATGAATGGATTTTTAGAAAATTATTTCCATGAAGATTACTTTAAAAATTATCAAGTTTATTTTTAATCAACTTCTTTTAGTTTAAAATTGTATGACATGTTAAGAAAGGAAAATTGTTTTTGAACTAGAAAGGATATTTTCCACAAGAATGGAGTTCAAGAATTTTATCAAAATAATTTTCCATCTAAGATAATATAGGGTTCTATTTAAATCCCTAATTTTACTTTGATTTTATTATGTTATGATGGAATTATTTTTATGATGTCCTTTTATCTTATAAATCTTATGTTATGACGGCATGTTTTTTAAGAATCCCATTTTTATTACATGGGTTATGCTAGGATTTATGATCTTGTGGCACACATAAGAATGGTATCATTATGAAATGGGTGGGACCTATATATCCATCCAATGCATTGGGTAATGATTTATATCTCATGAGATAGACATGGCTGGAACAGCAGATTAATCTGGTTTAGTGATACAGGACTGAAACGAGGAGTGAACTCGGTTCAGAAATGGACTTTGTCCGCTAAGATAGTCTTGGCAATGAGTCTTGACTACTAAGAAATGATTCTCTATGATTATGTGTGTATGCCAAAAAGTTTCATGTTTAATGTTATTATTATTGGGATTACATTTCACTACTATGATTTATCTCATGTTATGAAATTGTGATTTCTTTTTCAGGTTAAGATTTCCAAAATGATAGGTTCTTATGAATATGATGTGATTGATATTTATTTTGTTTACCCTTACTGAGCATTTGAGCTCACCCTTTTTTATGTTTTATATTCCCTAGGTCAGGAAAAAGGGTATTAAGTAAGATATTCCAAAAGGGATTCTAGATATGATAAAATTAAAGGGTGATAGTGTAGATGATTTATGAACTAGTTGTTTATGCTTCCCAGTTTCTAAAGACACCATACCTATAAGGTCCTTTCATGGTTTTTTTATATGTTGTAATAAGTATACTTCAATTCTGAAGTAATAATAATGTATGTAATGTATGTGTTGTTATTTGGTATCAGAGGAAAGGTATAGTCAACCTTTGAAAACTAGGATGCGAAATCCTTAGTAAGAACCCTAAGGATATGTCTAAGCATAGGAAAAAATCTTAGTGTTTTAGAAATGGCCATGAATAACCTATGATAAGACCTTAAGTGTGATATTTATTCTTGATTATGTGGTTTTCCTATTATAATTAGTGTTTCTCACACTATTCTTCTTGGTTTTAGTCAATGTCTAGAACCCAAAGGAACCATGTTAATGTGGAATACGACGAGAAATGCAATGATTATCCCCCTGAGAAACCAAACATTATGGGAGCTGGAATGAAAAATCTTGTAGCCATGCTCACACAACTTTCTCAAGCTACAAATCATATAGGACTTCCAAACGAGCAAAGGATGGAGCAACATTATATTGAATCCTTCATGAGGTAGCATCCAGCCTCTTTCAGCGGGTCTACTGATCCATTAGTGGATGAACAATGGATCGGTACCACTGAAAATATATATTCAGTTCTTCAATGATCTGAACATGATAAATTCATCTTAGAAGTATATCGTTTGGAAGGTGAATCTGATCAATGGTGGAATCTTATCAAGAATACAAGGCCAATAGATGAAATTGAGTCCATGCAATGGTACGAGTTCAAGAACTTATTTTTCAATAAGTACTTCCCTCGTATTCTTCAAACAAAGATGGAGAAGGAGTTTCTTGAACTGAAGCAAAAGGATGATGAATCTGTTGGTACCTACGAAGAAAATTTTACAAGACTTGCAAGGTACGCTTTTGGGATTATTATCCAACCTGAGAGTAAGATCAATCGATTCTTTAGTGGCTTAAAACTAATTCTTCAAAGGGCATTAGCCATAAGGGACTTCAATAGCTACGAGGAAATCATTCGATGTGATCTCAAGGTTGAGATGGAGATTGGAGTAACCCATCTGTCATATGCGTTTGATAAGAAGGGGGAAATGGAATTCAAAGGGAAATCTAAAGAGAACACTGAAAAGAAGATGAGTTTTCCCTTATACCCAAAGTGTGGAAGGAAACAAGGAGGGAGTTTTCTTAAAGGGACAAGTAAATGTTTCAAATGTGGAAAGGAATGTCATCGGTCATTTGAATTCCGCAATGATGGGAAGAATATCTCTAGTGATGCGAACAAAAAAGGCTACAAAGAGTGAACCTCCTACACTTCAATGTTACAAGTGCAAGGAAATGGGGAATTATGCCAATCAATGCCCTAATCCAAGGGTTGATGATGATGATTGACGTCAACAAACTCTTAAGGATAAAGAAAAAGGAAAGTCACATGAAATTTCTATCAGTGATGTGGAGTATGATAACGAAGTGGTGAAAGGTAAACTTACCATCCACTCTAAAGTAGTAAATGTTTTATTTGATTCTGGATCCACCCACTCTTTTATTTATGAAGAATTTTCTAAGGGTATCATTGTATTACCTCAGCAATTAGATATTGGGTTAGCTTTGACAACCCCTAATGGCACAACAGTCGCATCAAAAGTTTAAAATTGTTCTCCGATTGAAGATTGCAGGAAAGTGCTTCCTAAAAATCTTGTGATCCTTCATATAGTGGAATTTGATGTGATTATTGGCATGGATTGGGTTTCTTTATATGGAGCTCATATCAATTTCCAAATAAGGAAAGTCACATTTCATATTCCAGATCTATCTATGATCGTCTATCGATGCAAGGATGAACATAACCTTCCAATGGAAATTTCAACCATCCTATGGGTCTTGATTCCACTAAATGAAGGTTATTTATCTCAAATGGTTAGAGAGAAACTCATGATTAAGAATATGCCCATTTTATGGGAGTTTGATGATGTCTTTATAGAGGAATTATTGGGTCTTCCACCAAATCGTGAAGTTGAGTTTTCAATTGAACTCATATCGGGTGCTATGCCCATTTCAAAGACACCTTATAGAATGGCCCCAATTGAGTTATAGGAATTGAAGAAGAAACTCCAAGAGAATCTTGATAAGGGATTCATACACCCTAGTGCATCACCTTGGGGAGCAGCTATTCTGTTTGTTAAAAAGAAAGATGGACCAATAAGACTCTACATTGATTATCGAGAACTTAACAATATCACTATCAAGAAAAAATATCAACTCCCACACTTTGATGACTTATTTGACCAACTACGCGGAGCCCAATAATTTTCCAAGATTGATCTTCGTTCAGGGTATCATCAATTAAGGGAAAAAGGAGAGGATATACCAAAGACGGATTTCCATACAAGGTATGAACACTATGAATTTATAGTGATTCCATTTTTCCTTATTAATGCCTCTGCTATCTTCATGGTTCTAATGAATAGAGTCTTTAGAGACTATCTTGATCAGTTTGTTGTAGTCTTTATAGACGATATTCTTGTCTATTCAAAGAGGAAAGAATAACATGAAGATCACTTGAGAATTGTATTGAAGACCCTAAGAATGGATATGCTTTATGCCAAATTTACCAAGTGTGAAATTTGGCTTCAAAAAGTTGCTTTTTTGGATCACATAGTCTCAAAAGAGGGGATATCTGTGGATCTAGCAAAAACAGAGGTTATCGAAAGATGGTCGAGACCAACAACAGTAACTGAGATCCAAAGTTTTCTTGGTTTGGCTGGATATTATCGACGTTTTGAGAATGATTTTTCACGATTATCTAATACACTCACCAGGTTGACTTGAAAAGGAGTTAAGTTCATTTGGACAGAGGAGTGTGAAGAGAATTTCAAGGAGGTAAAAAGAAGGTTATCCAGTGCACCTGTGCTCACACTGCCTTGTAGTGGAGAATGGTTTGTGATCTACAGTGATGCATCCATGAAGGGATTGGGTTGTGTTCTCATGCCAAACGATATGGTGATAGCTTATGCCTCACGACAGTTGAAAATCCATGATCAAAGTTACACAACTCATGATTTGGAGTTAGCTGCGGTAATCTTTGCATTAAAAATATGGAGGCATTATCTTTATGGTGAAAGGCGTGATATTTATACTGATCATAAAGGTTTAAAGTGTATTTTCACACAAAAGGAGCTGAATATGCGCCAAAGGAGATGGTTGGAGCTGATTAAGGATTACGACTGCTCAATTCAATATCACCCTAGGAAACCAAACAAAGTGGAAGACGCATTAAGTTGACAAGACCACGCTATCTTATCCATGATGAGGATCACAAAAGATCCAATATTTATGGATTTACAAAGGATGGATCTTGGAATTATAGTGGAAGGGGAAAAATCTTATCTTTCTCAAATGAATGTTCAACCATCTATACATGTGAAGATTAAAGAGTCATAGAAAGAAGATGTAGAGTTACAAAATAAGGTGGGAAATGTTCCTGAATTTCACTTTGATTGTGATGAAATAATAAGGTTTAGGAATCAGGTTTGTGTTCCTCCCATCCCAGAATTAAAGAAGGAGCTACTGGATGAGGCTTATAGTTCTTCATTCTCTATTCATCCTGGATGCACGAAGATGTATAGGGACCTGATAGAGTACTTATGGTGGGATGGCATAAAAAGAGATGTTGCTGAATATGTATCTCGATGCTTGGTTTGTCAGTAAGTTAAAGCTGAGAGACAGAAGTCTAAGGGGATGTTACAACCATTACCCATACCCGAATGGAAATGGTAAAACATCACTATGGAATTTGTCACCGGACTTCCTAAAACATACAAAGGCAATAATGTTATCTAGGTCATAGTTGATAGTCTTACAAATTCGGCACACTTCATTGCTATTAGAGAGGATTTCTCTCTTGATCAGCTTTCCAGGATATATGTAAAGAAAGTGGTAAGATTGCATGGAGTATAACTTTACATTATATCTGATTGGGATCCGGGGTTTACCTCAACGTTTTGGAGAAGTCTTCAGCATACTCTGGATACAGTGTTGAGTTTCAGAACTACTTATCGTCCTCAGACTGACGGTCAATCTGAGAGAACAATTCAAACTCTAGAAGATATGTTAAGAGCTTGCTCTATAGATTTCAAAGGTGGTTGGTATCAACACCTACCTTTGGTGGAATTTTCTAATAATAATAACTTTCACTCCAATATTCTGATGGCACCTTATGAATCTCTCTATGGAAAGAAATGCCAAACTCCAACTTTTTGGGATGAAGTTGGGGAAAGAAGGCTATTAGGACCTGATCTTGTTGATGAGATGGCAGAAAAGTTTTGATCTATTCAACAACACATAAGAGTAGCTCAGAGTTGACAAAAAAGTTATACTGATAACCAAAGAAAAGACCTATAGTTTGAAGTGGGTGATAAAGTGTTCTTACGAATATCTCCTTGGAAGAGAGTAATGAGATTTGGAAAGAAGGGAAAGCTGAGCCCTAGGTATATCAGTCCTTTCGAAATACTGGATCATGTTGGGAAGGTAGCTTACCGATTGGAACTTCCACCGAATCTCTCTCAAGTTCACGATGTGTTCCATATATCTCTCCTGAGAAGGTACATACCCGATCCTTCACATGACTCAGCTTAGAAGTTCTACTGCTGGAGCAAGATCTTCCTTATGAAGAACAACCGATAGAGATTCTGGATTGTAGTGAAAAAGTCCTACGGAACAAGACCACTCTCTTGGTGAATGTTTTATGGAGTAACCACCAATTAGAAGAAGCTACGTGGGAGCTTGAAGATATGATGAGGGAGAGGTATCCTCATCTGTTTGTTACAAAGTCACGAATTTCAAGGGAAATTTTCATTTTAAGAGGGGTAGAATGCAACACCTGAGATTTTTATGAGAAATATTTTGTTATCATTGAATAATCATTCACTACACACAACACTATCTTGGCTTTCTTTACACTCAATCGCGACCTTCCTCGATATCTTGCATTGTACACATTACCGAGTTTCACTAAACAATGATATGCTATTAAAATATTTTTAAAACTAGGCGTTATGAATAGTAATACCCACTTTTTAAAATTTTACAAGTATTATCTTTCAATATGGACTTCATTTTTGGATTCGGAATATCGAAATTAGCCTAGGGTGATTTTTTGGTATTTTTCTGAAAACTTTCAATTTTTGATGAATAGTGAAAACACTAGGTTACTGTTTAAAAACTAACTTTTTATTTTAATAATTATTTACTTTATATAAATTTATTTTAGGTCAAAATTGATACATAATACCAATATAAGTTCAATTTAAATAATTGGAGTCATTTTATAATAATTTTAGATATATAAAAATTTTATTGAACTTCTCACAGTCTTTTACCCACCTCCTAGGAGAATTTGAAAATTTATATAAAAATTCATTTTACCGCTTCTGTGAGTGGAATTTTGAAAATCTGAGAGTCACGGTTAACATCATGGAGTAATATTTGGTTCAATAAGATAATGTTTTTGGGTGAATAGTAACTTTTTACTTTTATTTACCATGGTTAAAAGTAAATAGGGTTATTTAGGGTAAAAATGATATTATTATTACCCTAACACATGTCCTAATTATATTGGATAAGATTAATTCGACCAAAACAACCTTAGGAATAAAATATGACCATTTAGGTCCACTTGGATTAGATTAGGACACTTATTAGTATTTTATTTAAAGAAGTGTTAAAATAGTTAAAATCAAAGTTCAATAATAATAAAAATTAATGTAGGGTTATACATAAGATAAATTCGACTATAAATATTCATTAGAAATCTAAAAAAAATTCCTACCTAATGATATTTTATTTATAATTTTTAGATATTAAATAATTTAATTTATTTTTGACACAATGATTATGAAGTAATTAACTTATTTATGAAATATTAACATAATTGATGTTATAAATACCCAAATAAATGTAATTTCAGACTTTTTATGAATTACACATATTTTATAGGTTAATATGACATATTAGTATTGATTTAATTAACTATTTCCCAACTAATCATGCTGTTATGATTTCCACAAAAATCAATTACCAAATAGTGTCAAAATTGACATAAAATAGTTTTTAAAACAAATATTATATTATTAATTGTTATATTATTCCTAAAAATATATGGTTCAGCCAAATTACTTATATAGGGTTATATATATTTATAATGAACCACTTGGGGTTCTTTTGTCTTGTTATAGTAAGTTTATTAACCATATAGTGTAAGAAAACAAGAAGACACGGTAAAATTAAAATTATTTAACTTAAAGTTAAATCTAAATGATAAGGTTAAAATAGTAACCTAAACTTGTCTAAAATCTATTATTTGAGAGGATTTAGACCCATCACTACCTTAGCTTTAAAATAAATCAATTTGGAGCAATTAAAAACCGAATATGACTTTTTAATAAAATAATATTTTATTTTTTTCTTAAATTGCCCCTCTCCTCCCTTATAAAAGGGCGCATCCTCTCTCTCCTCCTCACACCACTTTGAGCCTTCAATCTCGGCCATCCCCTACCAATTTATTTTCTCCACTTCCCTAGAAACATCATATAGGTACTTGTCTGCTTCAAATACCATCTTTAGTGCCCAAGATGAGGTTAAGAAGAGGTGCTTCAAAGAAGAGGTAATGTCTGTTACCGATTCTTTCAACTTTATTTCTTCTTTTAATTCATATTCATTATTTGTTTCATTATAAAGTCATAACATCAGTATAACTCATATAATGATATGTTATTATAAATTTGAAACAACCCTATTTAACCTTCTATCCATCCAACGGAAAATGAAATCAATGTGTGTGCGTACGTACGGAATACTGTCTCTACGCCATGGTGTAATCTGTTTTCCACCACCACCTTACTAGGATGGGTATAATGGTGTAAATAATAACTATATATGATTATTTTAAAGTGATATTTATTCTGAAATGGTATACATACACTTCAATACAATTCCACGATCATGGGAATGATATCATCGCTCGTGCGTACGTATGGCCTACCGTCTCCACGATGTGATGTGACTCTTCTACATGACCTTCAATGCATAAGGTTTATATAAATGAATTGAATTAATAAATATGATATATATTACGCTAATAAAATTATGTAAATGAGTTATCTATAACCTAAAAATAAGAATAAGAATTTATTCAACAAAACACGCATAAGAACAAAAATTAAAAAACACCCGAATAACAAGTAACAATGAAATATTACTAAAATGATGCTAAGAATATGACCATATATGATATCATAACAATTAGTATGATTCTGGAATAATTCAATAACATTATTTAAATCATTATACAGGAGGTTCGGGCACGTACGATGCGAATCAGACCTAAGGTAAGGGAAAATCTCGCAATCTCAATTGTTTCCGAGATTGTTTATACTTCAAAATTTACTGGGGAATATTCATCATTCACATCCATGTTTCCTCAATATTTAATATTATATTTATCCTCCTACGGTTTTTTAAATCCAATTTTACCCTTCGGTGAGTTATTAGTAAAATATATGAAAGGAATCTTTTGTCATTTTTAGTATGATGTACTTTTTTGACTTTTCCAGCCAAAGTACGAGAAGAATGTTTTTCTTTAACTTATACGGCATGAATGGATTTTTAGAAAATTATTTCCATGAAGATTCCTTTACAAGTTTTCATGTTTATTTTTAATCAACTTCTTTTTGTTTAAAATTTTATGACATGTTAAGAAAGGAAAAATATTTTTGAAGTAGAATGGATATTTTCCTCAAGAATGGAGTTCAAGCATTTTATCAAAATTATTTTCCATCTAAGATAATATTGGGTTCTGTTTCTATCCCTAGTTTTACATTGATTTTATTATGTTATGTTGGAATTTTTTTATGATTTCCTTTTATCTTATAAGGATTATGTTATGATGGCATGATTTTTAAGAATCCCATTTTTATTACATGGGTTATGATATGATTTATGATCTTATGGTACACATAAGAATGGTATCATTTTGAAATGGTTGGGACATATATCTCCCTCCAATGCATTGGGTAAAGATTTATATCTCATGAGATAGACATGGCTGGAACATCAGATTAATCCGGTTTAGTGATACAGGACTGAAACGAGGAGTGAACTCGGTTTAGAAATGGACTTTGTCCGCTAAGATAGTCTTGGAAATGAGTCTTGACTACAAAGAAATGATTCTCTATGATTATGTGTGTATGCCACAATGTTTCATTTTTTATGTTATGATTATTATGATTACATTTCACTAGTATGATTTATCTCATGTTATAAACTTATGATCTCTTTTGCAGGTTAAGATTTCCAAAATGATATGTTCTTATGAATATGATGTGATTGATATTTATTTTGTTTACCCTTACTAAGCATTTGAGCTCACCCTTTCGTATGTTTTCTTTTCCCCAGGTCAAGAAGAACGGTATTAAGTAAGATATGCCGAAAGGGGCTCTAGATATGATAAAATAAAAGGGAGATAGTGTAGATGATTTACGAACCAGTTGTTTATGTTTCCCAGTTTCTAAAGACACTATACCTATACGGTCCTTTCATGGTTTTGTTATATGTTGTAATAAGTTTGCTTTAATTATGAACTAATAACAATTTATGTAAAGTATGGGTCGTTATAGTACTATCACATGAATATTTTGTAATTAAATCTTGAGATATACTCCAATATTGGTTTTACACGTCTCTTTGAATATTAGTCACTATGTTTTATCCTAATCATGGTTGATGGTTTTACATTGAATTATTCCAAGAAACCATTGCATCATCTTCTATATATAAGATAATTAAATTTTCTCTATTTAAAATGAATTTTAACTAAAAATTATATTGATAATATTTGGTTTATCTTAATAAATTCCATAGTTATTTAATTATTTTAAAATAATATAATCCATGTGGTTTAATTATAAATCATTTTATTTGGGAAATTTTTTTCTAATATAACTTAGGTTTTGTCCATATATTTCATATAATGATAATATAAATAAATTGTTTTTGTATATAAATAAATTTTTAAGTATATAAATTTATTCTTTGTAAATATTTTAGTAAAACATTAAAAGAACTTTTTGTGATGTATTATTCATAAAAAATCCAATAAATAAGTAAGAAGTAATCTCAATAACATTCTATTTTCATTATATCCTAATCAAAACCAAACTGTTTACATAAAATTTTATGCAGACACCCCTTGGCATATTTCATATAAATGGATGAGGCCTTAATATTTGTGATCCTTCCTTTAGATTATTTTTTATCCAACTCGCTATCAAATGTTGAGAATAGGTGACAATATATATCCTATGAAGGAAATTTCACATCATGCCTCGTGGTTATTAGGATATATATCACATCCTCATGAAAATCTCCTCTAAACACTTGTATGGATTCATCTATAATCACTATAATAAATTAATTTTTTACACATCTATTACCATGGATTGTATCTCAGTTAACCTTAGGGAAGTTTCACAACATTAGCATATATCCTTTAGACTAATTTGATGGATATTTTAGGAGAACATGGATAAGAATAATTTTTTGATAACCTATCCCATGGGTTTCCCTTTCATTAATGGACCTTTACATGGATGATAATACCTAAATTTTCAATTGGTTTTATATGGGTTCCCTACATAGGGGCGGACTGTGTGAATGAAATGACACTACTCACACTACTGTATTACTGGCATGCTCCCTCAAGACATCAACCAAAAGATGACATGGCATCTCAAATCATCACTTAAGGCCATACAAATCTCACTAAAATTCAATAATTTTATTTTATTTGAGTTGTGATTGTGGAAAACAAATGATAACATGAAACAAGACTAAAAATGGTTCATATGTATCCTATCAAAAGGGAATAGAGACAACATGTATTGTGGATTGAGAATTTCCTCTATCTGTCACCTGAAAAGAATCAAATGTTTACTCTTTATTTAGTATTATAAGATTTATGATATAAAAAATATATATTTGTAATCAAGTAAATGAGTATTAAATACCTTTATAAACTCCTATTAGTATTTTTCAAAGATTTGTTTTCATCACGCCTAGCTATCAATAAAAAATATTGATGTTGGTGTGGTGATTTTATTCTAATTATGACATTTTCAATAGTTTTATAATATTATTATTGTCTAATTTTGAAATTTAGATGAGGTAACTATCTATATTATAATCTTTCCCTAATTCATATGGTTTTTTCATAATATAGATTTTCTATAGATTTCATTTCCTTATAGACTCTTTTCCTAAAACATTCTTTTATATCCTTCCAATTTTCTGAAATGGAAGTTGAACATGGAGAGGTGTGTAATGTACGGTAGAAATACCAAAAAAACTCACATATGGGTTTTTTAATTATTTAAAACCTAATTTTGGAATGCTAATATGGTTATTATATTATTAGAGGGGACATGAGAGTTTCTTTTAGGTAAACCTACCAGTGAAAGGTGTGTTTCATTTTCTTTTTCATGACTTGGAAGGGTTAATATATACCCAAGACCAGTGGACATGGTTTTTAAAAAAACAAATTATTCTAAAATTACGATCTTTATGGATTGACTATAAATAAGGAAGAGTTGAGAGGATATTGATTTTTTTCAAGCTTCCTATTTGAAACTACTTTTTGGAATGGAAAAATTATAGGACAAGATTTCTAGAATTATTAAAAATATATTTAGTATGGATGGTTTTACTACCACTAAGACAGGTACCAATTATGTTCTAGTGTCTATTGTGGTATCTACTAAATTATGTTTTATAACAACCTTGATCTTTTATTACACAATTAAACATAATTTATTACATAACCTTCACTTGATACAACATAGAATATCCAGAGGTCTAGTGTATTTGGGGCTTAAGATCATTACATAACCACATAAAACATGGAATACAATATATTTATTGAAAAAATATTTTACATGAACACTACATTCCCTTGTACTTATCATTGCATGGGATAACTGGGGGACATGCATAAGAAAAGGATGGTCTATAAAGCCTAGTAAGGGAATAATAATTAAATAACATGAGGAATACAATGCATGTTATAAAATATTCATATTAATATAGTACAAGAGAATCATAATCATAAAGGCATGATAAACCATGATAATCATAACATGGAAATGTGGCAACAACACCTAACCTGGAATTAGCATGAGCCAAGGATCATTGCACATGGAGCATTAGTAAATCCTCATTGCACATGAAGCATGATTAAAACCTCATTAAACATGAATTAGAATGATCCAACACCCATTTCACATGACATATCATTATACTATACTTTACCGAATTCATTGGAGCCCAATAAGGGTGCACCCTTCTTAAACCTTTCATTTCATGCATAAGTGTTCCACATGGATCATATAACATGGATTCATAAAACTTCATCATTTATTCCACGATAAAGGAATATGGAATTAATACATGAAACTTTATAGTCTATAATTAAATTTCCATGAAGGTGAATACCCTTGATAGTGAAATGGACATGTTATTCACTACACAATGGCATTGGCTTAGAAAATCGGTGCAACTTTGGCAGTGTAACGGTGTGACGTATGAATTCATAAAAATGGTTGATGAGAGATAAAGAGTTGTCTTATCATATTTACATGACATGGATAGTAGGGGGTTCATATAGATACATGTTCCAACAAATGTAATGGAATTTAGATTCATGATAAAAAATAATTGCTTGAATGTAAATGAGGAGAGAGAAATTTCTTTCGGAATTTTGGCATTGTAACGGGTCTGCATGGGAGGCATTTAATGAGAGATAAAGGGGCCTCCCATCATTCAAATATAAAAAAGGGAAGAATGTGGGAGGTACGACCCCATACCTAAACATTTATAATTGAAATTAAAAGGGAATAAAAATTTAAAGAAAATTGGACAAAAATGAGAAAAGAAGAAAAACCCTTACTTGGAAGAATTCTTCCAAAGGCTTGAGAGAGGATTAAGAGAGGCTTCTTGGGAGATTATGGCACCTTTAGAGGAATCTAGAGAGAATAGGGATGAGGTTTGATTAACTAAAAAGTCTTTTAGTGAGGAGGAAGTAAGATATTGGTTGGGTTTATATAGGAAATGTGAGGGAATTCTTTATTATTTAGGTTTGGTACCCTCACATTAAACTAATCCAAACCACAAACTAGTCCATGGTTTTTGCCCATAGTTTTTGTAAAATGGAAGTGGAAAATAATATTTTATAATTCCAAAGTCCTAACTTCTTAAAATAATTGGGTTGCTTAGGTGGAGGTGAGGCACACTCCCAAGGAAAACAATTTAAAAAGACAAGATGTTTAATAAGTCTTGAAGGGTCCATTAATGATTTTTAAAATAATTAAAACAAACCTAAAATCACATTATTTTAATGGAAAGACATATATTGTATGAAAATAAAGCTTATAGTGTTTTATTACATCACTATTGGTTCATTATGATGGCATAAAACACATTATATATTTAAATGGTATTTAAGTTTTACCCAAAATTTTGACTATCTCAGAAAATTATGAAAAATTCACCGTTGGATAATTTTGACATCCTAATTCCAGAAATAATATTTATTTTATCTAAATAATTTTCTAAATATCTTAATTTTCACTTTTAAAATAAAAACCGACATATATCGAAAATTCATGGGTTTTGACAAAAAAGGCTTTCGAACATTAATAAAAATTACAATTACATTCATAAAATTATAAGATCATTTAGATTAAATAAAAAATAATTTAATAATAATAATATTTTAGTAAAATATTACTTAATTAAAATCCATTAATTCATCAAAATATATTTCTTAGTTGAACATTAACTAAAAATACTATTTGTATTTTAAAAAAACTATTTACTAAGTAACAATAATAAAATGAAAGTATATTCATTATTTTATAAAAAATAATGTAAATAACAATAATACTAGGTATTTTTTACATAACCCCTTAAAATAGCTGCATTAGACCAAAGGGTAAGGTGCGCAATGGTGACAGACTCTTGGGGTGGCTCGAATAACATTGCACGCGTGGGGATCTCTATCAACTTCCACTTCTCCCATAGACAGTTCCATTTGAGCTTGACATGATGAAGCTTATCTTGGGCTTGTTCAAGATAGATGCCCAATTACGCCACCTCTTTTTCGTGCTCTTACAAGTGGGCTTCGTATGGGGCACATCTACTGGATGTGTCCATCGCTTCCTTTATGTGAGTAAATTTGGATTTTTTAAAACCTTATATTTATACTAATCATGTGATCACTGTTCAACGACTATATTAGAAACAGTCACAATTCTAAAAATAAAACGAATGAAGTTGAAATTTTATATAAAAATTTTACCTGAAGTTACATTTTTGTAAATTAAGAGGGATTTCCATTAATAAAACCTTGGGTCGTTACAATCTTCCCCCCTTAAGAAATTTCACCCTCTAAATTTCCTTTTCCCACACTAAAACAGATGTGGGTAACTCTACTTCATCATTTTCTCTGATTCCCACATCGCTTCTTCAAACTTATGGTTTTTTCACAACACCTTGACGAGGGGCATTGTATTATTTCATAAAACTTTTTCTCTACGATCTAAGATCTTCACTAGTTGCTCCTCATATGAAAGATCATCCTCTAACTCTGTCACCTCTGAAGAGAGTACATGTGAAGGGTCCGGTATGTACTTCCATAAGAGGGATACATGAAAGGCATCATGTACTTTGGCCATTGTAGGTGGAAGTGCTAGTCGATAGGCCATAGCCCCGACACGATAAAGAATCTTGAAGGGGATGATCTACATTGGACTTAGATTCTCTTTCTTTCCAAACTTCATGACCATATTCCATAGAGATATGCATAGAAATACCATGTCTCTAACTTTAAACTCAAGGTCACGTCGATGGTTATATGCATAACTCTTCTGTCGACTCTGGGCTGCCTTGATATGTTGCTGAATGGTTTTCACCTTCTCTACCATTTCTTCGACCATTTTTAGTCGAAGCAGCTTATGCTCACCGACCTCATCCCAACATGCTGGTGTTCTGCCCATTTTCCCATAAAGGGCTTCAAATGGTGTCATTTGGATGCTCTAGTGGAAACTGTTATTATAAGAGAACTCAACCAGATAAAGATGTTGATCCCATCCTCTTTTAGGGTCCATTGAGAACGCTCTCAACATGTCCTCAAGTGTTTGGATAGTCTACTCGGATTGCCCATCAGTTTGAGGCTGATTCGCAATACTGAAGTTCAGTTCAGTATTTAGAGCATGTTGAAGACTCTTCTAAATCTTAGAGGTGAATCTTGGATCTCAATCGGACACAATAGATAGTGGCACTCCATGAAGCCTTACTACTTCCATGATATATATTTTTGCCAGTTGATCCAATGAGAAATCCTCCCAAATAGTAATGAAGTGTGCATCCATTGTAAGATGATCCACAACAACCCATATTGCATTAATTCCTTTGGATGTCTTCGGAAGTCCAGTGACAAAGCCCATGGTGATGTTATCTCATTTCCATTCTGGTATGAGCAATGGTTGCATCATCCCCTTAGACTTCTTCCTCCCTGCCTTCACATGCCGACACACCAGGAACTTTGATGTATATTTAGCGATCTCCTTTCTCATATTATCCCACCAATAATTCTCTCGGAGATCTTGATACATCTTTTTGTTTCCTGGTTGAATAGGGAAATTTGAACTATGTGCATCATCCAAAAGTTCCTTCTTCAGCTCCAGACATGATAGAACACATCATATTTTCCCAAGTCTCACAATTTGTTCTTTATTAACATTAAACTCTGATGATTTCCCTTTTCCAATAGCTTCCACTTTTTCCTGAATTCCCACATCATCCTTTTGAGCGTCCTTTAACTATTCCAAAAGTGATGGTTGAGAAATCCTTTGTGAAATGACTGATGATGTTCCTTTATTTATGATTCTCATTTCCATCTTCATCAAATCTAAGAAGATTGGATCCTTTTCAATTCTCATCAATGATTGAATTGTTGGTTCGTTTCTACTTATGGAATTTTCCACCTTGTTCGCTTTCCTAGGGTGGTAATGGATTGAGCAGTCATAGTATCTGATCATCTCTAATCATCTTCGTTGGCACACGTTCAACTCTTTCGGTGTGAATATATACTTGAGTATTTTTTGGTCCGTATATATTTCACACTTCTCCCCAAAGAGATAACGTTGCCAAATTTTCAAAGTGAAGATCACTGCAGCCAACTCGAGGTCATGTGTTGGATAGTTTGGTTCATGAAATTTCAATTGCCCTAAAGTATAGGCAATGACTTTGTCATTTTTCATCAACACACGTCCCATACCCTTCTTCAAAGAATCACTGAATACCACAAAAAGTTATCCACTTGTTGGTAAAGTGAGCACACTCCCAGTTATAATCCTCCTTTTCATCCCCTTTAATCTTTCTTTGCACTCATCACTCCAAGAAAACTTTACCCCCTTCCGAGTTAGCTTGGTAAGAGGGTTGGAAAATCCTAAGAAATTTCTCACAAATCATTGATAATATCCAGCTAACCCCAAGAAGCTATGGATATCTGTTACCGATGTTGGACTCAACCATCCCTCAATTGCATCTGTTTTGCAAGGATCTATATATATCCAATTACTTGGGATGATATGGCCCAAGAATGAGACCTTCTTCAACTAGAACTCACACTTTTTTTACTTTGCATATAGTTTCTCCTTCTGCAAGGTCTCTAGTACAGTTCTTAAATGATCCTCATGATCCTCCTTGGTTTTGTAGTATATTAGAATATCCTTTATAAATACTACCAAAAATTGGTCTAGGTAATATCTAAAGACTCTATTCATCAAGTCCATGAAGATTACTACAGCATTGGTGAGTCTTAAAGGCATTACTATGAATTCATAATGCCCGTATCTTGTACGAAAAGCAATCTTGGGGATATCTTCCTTCTTCACCCTAACATGATAATATCATGATCGCAAATCCACCTTGGATAATTATTGTGATCCATGCAGCTGATTGAACAAGTCATCAATTTGTGGGAGAGGATACTTGTTCTTTATCGTGATTTTGTTAAGCTCGCGATAATTGATGCAAAGGCGCATGGACCCACCCTTCTTCTTGATGAAGAGGACTGGTGAACCCCATTGTGAAGCACTTGGGTGTATAAACCCTTTTTCCAGATTCACCTGTAGTTGTTTATTTAGCTCCTCAATATCCACAACATTCATTCTATATGGAGTCTTGGATATTATCAATGCCCCAGGTATAAGATCAATTGAGAATTCAACACCTCTTCTAGGAGGAAGACCAGGTAATTCCACAAGAAACACTTCAGCGAATTCCCTCAAAATAGGCATGTATTCTAGGATGGTTGCCTCCATAGACTCAATCATATGTGCTAGATACGCATGCCCATTGGGCAGCAATATCCATGCTTGAGATGATGGAACTAAAGAAGATTAATCTTCCTCTTTGTACTTGTAAGAAATATGAGGTCGATTCTCTATATGGAGAGTTATTTCCCTCTCACAGCAATCTATTTTGGCTATATATATGGAAAGAAAATCCATGATAAGAATGGAATCAAATACCACCAGAGAGACTATGAAAAGGTTCTTCGGGAAGTTTAATCCATAGATTATGATAGTGGAGGAGTTATATTCATGGGACGCAATGATTTACCCATTTTTTTACTCACCGACATCTTCACTTCCATGATTTTTTGGTGGTGCTGGGATTATTCTACTAAACATTAGAGATATAAAATAATGAGTAGAACTCAAATCAAAAGTACATTCACCATTATTGAATGAATAAATTGTGTACCAGTCACCACTTCGTTGTCAGGGTTCACTTCAGCAGTAGTGATGGGAAAATCTCTCCCTTGCTGCCTTGGAGGTTTTTGGTTGCCTCCGAAAACCCTTAGCTTAGGGAACTGATTTTCAAGATGCCATGGTTCATTGTAGTTGTAGCAATGAACCACACGTTGATGTTCTAATAGAGATTTATTATCCTTTTCACAGCCACGGGACTTTCTTGCCGATATTTAACAGCTAGGTGCCTTTATCTTCCACACCTAAAGCATTTCCTCGTCCCCTTCAGGCAATTTCTGGGGCTTCTTCCCACACCTTTGGAAAGTGGGGTGGTGGATCTTCTTAGCACCGTTGGATTTATCCATTGGACCACCAGCATTGAATTCCACCTTATGCTTCTTATCTCCATGATACCCCTGAGATTATTTGATCCCCATTTCAACCTTGAAGTCACATCGGACAATTTTGTCATACCTGTCAAAGTCATGGATCGCCAGCGCTTTCTGAAGTCTAGGTTTTATCCCACCAAAGAAGTGGTCATCCATTCATTCTAGGGTAACGACTAAGACGGACGCGTATCAAGAAATCCTTTTGAATTTTTCCTCATACACTCCAACAGATTCGTCATCTTTTTTCATGAGGGCAAGGAAGTCATTTTCCATCTTAAGCTGGAGGGTGCGCATAAAATATTTATCGAAAAACATCTTCCAAAAATCCTTCCATTCCAATGCATCGTTCTCCTCATCAATCTTCATCTTTTTTATCAACGTACACCATTGATCAGCCTCACCCTCCATACGATAAGCAGCCAGAAGAACCTTCTCTTGTTAAATACATTGAAGGATGCAGAAGATCTTTTCAATGGAGTTGATCCATTGTTCAGAGATTGAGGGATTGGATGATCCATTAAAAGTAGGAGGCCTTTATCTCATAAATCTCTTGATAACGACTTGTTTTTTCTTAGGGGGGATGAACATTCCTTCGGACCCATGTTTCTATTAAAATCTTGATTTATCTCAGATATAAGCGTGACGAAGTTGTGATTCCCTCTCCGATTGGATTGGGAATCTCATTAGTATATTCATCACATTGATCTTCACATCGGTTGTTATCTTGAGTCCTCCTATTACTCGCCATTGGCTAGAATAAAAGGAAAGTTAGAGGTAACACATAAAGGGTAATCCAAGGACAAAACTAATGAATTATAAATAAATTTTATTTCCTTAACATATAAATCTATTGGCTTCAGTCTATGTTATCCATTATCTACTTTCTAACATATATTCTTATGGAATTTCTTTTGTCCCTTAATAATGGTTCATACTAAGCTTGTGAATTTACCAAAGAATATCCCCTAGGAGTGTCGTAACTAAGAGTGCAGTAAGGCCCTTTGTCGTGCACCAGTTCCCATTTGAGTCTAGATCAAAGCGGTCTTTTCATGTTTTACCCCTAGGTTGCATCTATGCAAGAGCCACCTCTGCCTGCTCATATCCGGACAAGGATGTATTTTCTTGATAAACAACATACTCAATACTCACCAAAATTGATGGATGTTTTTATTATACTTAGTCTTGTCTCTAAGGCTTTACTATGGTTTTCTAATCCTAATCCCAAAAATATCTAAACCTATCCTATGATACCAACTATGAAAACCTTGATCTTTTATTACACAATTAAACATAATTTATTACAAAAAATTCACTTGATACAACATAGAATATCAAGAGGTCTAGCATCTTTGGGTCTTAGGATCATTACAAAACCACTTAAAACATGAAAAAAACATCTTTATTGAAAACTTCCTTTATATGACCACTACATTCCCCCATACTTATCATTGCATGGGATAACCTAAGGACACGCATAAGAAAAGGGTGACCTATAAAGCCTAGTAAGGTAATAATCATGGAATAACATGAGAAATACAATAAATTTTATACAATAGGCATATCAATAGATCAAAAGAGAAGCATGAACATAAAGGCATGATAAACCATGATAATCATAACATGGAAATGTGGCAACAACACTTAACATGGAATTAGCATAAGCCAAGGTTCATTACACATGGAGCATGAGTAAATCCACATTGCACATGAAGCACGAGTAAAACCTCTTTTAACTTGAATTATAATGAGTCAACACCCATTTCACATGACTTATCAAGATACTATTCTTTACCCAATGCATTGGAGCTCTATAAGGGTGCACCCTTCTTAAACCTTTCATTTCATGAATAAGTGTGCCAAATGGATCATATAACATGGATTCATAAAACATCATCATTTATTCCATGATAAAGGAATGTGGAATTCATACATTAATCTTTATAATCAATAAGTAAATTATTATAAAGTTTAATACCCTTTATAGAGAAATAGTCATGGTATTCACTACACAATGGCATTGGCTTGGAAAATCAGTGCAATTTTGGCAGCATAACGGTGTGACGTAAGAATTCATAAAAATGGTAGATGAGAGAGAAAGGGGTTTCTCATCATATTTACATGACATTGAAAGTATGGGGGTCATATATATATAAATTTCCCAAAAAAATTAATGGAAGTTAGATTCATGATACAAAATAATTGTAGGAATATAAATGAGGAGAGAGAAATTCCTTTCAGAATTTCAGCATAGTAATGGGTGTACATGGGAGGCATTTAATGATATAGAAAGGGGTATCCCAATATTAAAACATAAATAGGGTAGTATGGGGGAGGTTTGAAACCTTACCCAAACATTTATAATTGTAATTAAATTGGCATAACAATTTAATGAATATTGGACAAAAATGAGAAGGAAGAAAAACCCTTGGAAGTATGCTTCCAAAGGATTGAGAGAGGCTTGAGAGAGGATTCTTGGGAGCCTGGTTAACCTTGGGAGAATTCTAGAGAGGGTAGGGTAGAGGTTGCATGAACTCTAAAGTCTTTTAGTGAGGAGTTAGTGGGAGCTTGGGTGCGTTTATATAGGAAATGTGGGGAAATTCTTTATTATTTAGGTTTGGGACCCTCACATTAAACTAATCCAAACCACAAACCAGCCCAGGGTTTTTGCCCATGGTTTTTAGAAAAGGGAAGTGGAAAATAATATTTTATAATTCCAAAGTCTTATCTTCTTAAAATAATCGGGTTTCTTATGTAGAGGTGAGTCACACTCCTAAGGAAAACAATTTAAAAAGACAAGATGTTTAATAAGTCTTGAAGGGTCCATTAATGCTTTGTAAAATAAGTCAAACAAACCCAAAATAACATTATTTTAATGTTAAAACATATATTGGCCGAAAATAAAGTTTATAGTACTTTATTACATCACTATTGTGTCATTATTATGTCTTAAAACACATTTTATATTTAAACGGTATTTAATTTTTACCCAAAAATTTGACTGTCTCAAAAAATTATGAAAAATTCACCATTGGATAATTTTGGAATCCTGATTCCAGAAATAATATTTATTTTATCTAAATAATTTTATAAATATGGTAATTTTCACTTTTAAAATAAAAACCGACATTTATCGAAAATTTAGGGGTTTTGACAAAAAATGCTTTCGAACCTTAATAAAAATTACAATTGCATTCATAAAATTATATGATCATTTATATTTAATAAAAAAATAATTTAATAATAATAAAAATATTTTGTTAAAATATTATTTAATTATAAAATCCATTAATTCTTAAAAATAAATTTCTTAGTTTAACATTAACTGAAAATACTACTTGTGCTTTAAAAAACTACTTACAAGGTAATAATAATAAAATGAAAGTATATTCATTATTATATAAGAAAAATAATGTACATAACCATAGTACTGGAGATTTGTTAAATAGCCCTTTAAAACAACTGCATAAGACCTAAGGGTAAGGTGCGCGATGGTGACAGACTCTTGGGGTGGCTCGGATAACATTGCCCATGTGGTGATCTCTATCAACTTCCACTTCTCCCGTAGACGGTTACATTCAAGATTGACATGATGAATCTCAGCTTGGGCTTGGTCAAGAGAAAATCCCAATGATGTCACCTATTTTCCAAGCTCTGACAAATGATCTTTGTATGGGGCACATCTACTGGATGAGGCCATCGCTTCCTTTGTCTGAGTAAATTTTAATTTTCCTAAAAACCCTATATTTATACTAATCATGTGATCATTGTTCAATGGTTAAATTAGAAACAGTCAAAATTCTTAAAATAAAACCAAAGAATTTAACATTTTATATAAAACTTTTACATAAAGAGACATTTATGTAAATCAAGAGGGATTTCCAATAATGAAAGTTTGTGTCGTTACGTGCTTCCCTAGTCCCAACATGAATATATACCCAAATAGACCATTATTTTATAAAATCATATTATATTATTGAGATCCCCATTTTCCTATTCTTTTAATTTTTTTCAAAATAAATTCACCAAGTTCACAAGTTCCCGACTAATAAAAATCCCACTACTCAAAAATGGAAGACCATTTCTCAATCCAAGGTTCCATCCCCCTAAAGAATTTCCATATCCTTTATATTCTATATGGGTCCTTCCTTTTCACAAATATAGGTTACAAATAACACTTTTTATATTCCTTCCCTACCTCCCTTGGTTAATCCTTGTTCCTCTCTAGAATGATGTTTATGTGGTCAATCATATTAATAGAGTACAACTATTTTAGGTGTTATGATATTTGGACATTTATATAAGGAATTTTTTATGTCCATGATTTTCTAGAGTACATTTTTTGGATTTTTTTAATTTTATTAGGGCCAGGTAGGGTTTGTATTTAGAAATCCATTCAACAGGTGATTGAATTTAAAATATTTTTAGTTTTTTAAATTATTACTTACCATGTAAATTTAAATAGTATTGAAATGGTTTTGATGTTCAAATATGAAATATTTTTATGGTAACTAACTTATGACTCAACTTAATCTCCTTGAATTTATAGCCATTAACATTCAGTTTATAGTTTCTACTTGTATTATTTATCTTATATGTTAGTGATGAACTATGCACATTGAGTACATATTACTCAATCATTTTTTGGTTGTGATAAAGGACTAGCTAGTTCAGTTTTCTTTAAGAAGGAAATGTGGGTTCAGTTTCCCCTAATTGATTTTTTATATTGATGCACAAGCTTTATGGACATCCTTAGACAGTTTACAAAATATATTTAAAAAATAAATTTATTTTTTTACAATTAATACATCTGAATAATGAAAGTAATTATTTTCAACATTCAATATGTTTTATTTAAATTATTAACTAAATAATAGTAGATAAATTATTGTAATATTTATGGTGATGAATTATACAAGTAAATAGGATCTGTTGAAATGTAGTGGAATTAATGGAATTACCAAAAAGATTAAGATAATTCCTTTTTACTTGAGATTCTAAAAACATAATAAATATTATAATGTGATGTTATTTAGTGAATGTAAGTGGTGAAGATTTTGGATTGAGCATGAATAGAGTATATATATTAATTAATACTATTAAAAGGTGATTTTTAATTGGTCGTATGAAAATATTATAGTTAATGAAGGAAATGAATAAAATATGGAAATTAAATTAATTATTATGGAATATTTTTTAATTTTAATGGTGCTACTAAGATCTAAATCGAGAGAGTTGTCTTATTAACATATATATGTGTGTGTGTGTGGGTGGGTGTGTTTGTTTGTTATATATATAAATAAGTAATGTTAATTTTGAAAAGATGGAGTTAAACATGAGAATATTATATAAACATGTGAATATTACAAAAACATATATAAACATTGTTATTTAGTGAGTTTGAGGAAAGTGGGTTATGGGTGTCCTCATAATAATTACTTATAGTTGAAAAATATATTCACAAAAGTCTTTTACATTTGATGTGTAGTTGGTCATATCATATGTGATGATATGAGATATCATATGGTATGATATTCATTCATTCAACATGCCATTTGTGCATATCATTCCTTGTGATACAAAGATATTGTAAGGAACGATTTCCTTGGATAATCGTACTAAATGATATATAGATATAGTCCTGTGTGTTCATAGTATTCTATGGTTAACATGGAATCCTATAATTTTAAGGAATATTGAATACTAAATACTAGGATTTGGTCTCTCATCTACACAATATATCATTTATTAACAAATTTAAAAAATTTAAACATTTGGGATAGATGGTTTGGATGAAGGGTTACAAGCTATTAAGAAATGAAAGATTTACTCAAACTTTTCATAACATTCAATAAAATGATATAGATACATTGTGATCATCCCCATGGACTATATAAAGTATCCAATGTTCATGGATATTTCTTGATTCGTTCTATGGATTCTCCTCCAAAGATCTTTACCTCATTCTCCCTTTACTATGAGCGATACTAGAATATCATGGGAATTAGTGCCCCACTCAAGAATCTGGTGATTCATATATCCCATGGATGCACCATGGATTATGGATTATGATAGTTTCTTTTCAGTTATCTTGATAAAGTATGTGATTGATTATGAGGGATAAACCATATATGGTGTACGGTATATAATATTCTTCATTTTTAGTATCATGGTATTGGATAATATTTAAGGTGATTGAGGAATTTTAGGTTTCTAAGATCGTCTTCCATCTTGTATGAGTGTAGTTCAATCCTTAGAAACCCATTAGTGGTATTAGAGCTTCACCATGCTTCGTGATTCATAAAATCATATTTAAAAATGAAGAAATCTATATATCATATTGTTTTAATTTTCTTTTTCATCAAATATGATTATAAATTTGTGTTGTGGTTGGTTATAGGATATAAAATATCTTAACCTAAGATTCGGTAATTTTATAAGAAATGGCCTAACATATGCTATGATCTAGTATTAATTCTTTAGTTTTTGAAATATCATAGCATATGATATGGGAAATCATACAATAAAATAGCATTATTTTATGTGATGAAAATAGTGAATCATATAATTGTTACGATATAAGAGATATCCAAAAACTCGACTCCTAGGCATTGAGGGTTACTCTTACATAGGCAGTATCCATGTGTTGATTTGATCTCACAAAGGATTCTACGTGTCGTATTAATGTTATGCAGACCAATCGTATGTCGTGATTTCTATGTATCGCATGAGTTATTTTTATGAAAGTCTCCCGATAATGGGTTTTATTACACAAACAATATTTTCAGTCATAATTTGTGATTGATAATTCTAAAATTTGTTTGTGTGTCACGACTTATTTATCATTTATTACAATTTCCATGTATTGTTAAAATTTATAAACATAGAAAAATTAATTCTCCAAATTTTCAATTATTAATTGATTATTATATTTTATATATTGATTATAAATCATGGGAATAGGGTTTATGGGATATTTATTTAATTGATAATTTTTTTTAAAATGTATTGATTATAAAATATTTATAATTAATTAATTAAATCTCATTCAAACATTTATAAAATAGATATCCATATTATTAGGTGTTAATATTATATAACATTTTAAATTATATAGAATAACATATAATTTAGATATTTAATTTCTATTTATAAGTTTTATTTACAATTTATAAAGTGTTTTTAAATTATTAAATAGAGGAAAATATAAAGGTTTTTGTGTTTAAAATTATGAATTACTCAAATTTAAAAATTTAAACTTGTCAAATAAAAATTCCTTATTTGAGGAATTTTTTAAACCATATCAAAAGGAGTTTTAATAATTGAAATGATCAAGTTATAAAAAAATATTAATTATGTGATATTTAGTTTAAGTAAATTTTTTATATATTATAGTTGGAATATAATTTCATTATATTTCATTTAATATCATGTATTTAAGTAAAATACCATAAAAAAGATAATATAGAGGATTTCATATTTTATATAAGTATAAATTGTTTATATTTATATAATTATTGAATATATATAATGCATTTCAAAATTATAAAATATTTATAATTGATACATTTTTTAATTTTTAGTCCATTGTTTATATAGTTTTTAAATATATTAATTTTTCATTTAATTATTTTATTATATTTTTTATTCATGAATATAATTGTTATATTATGAATTGAAGTATTGTTTAGTTTAATGTGGTAAACAAAATCTATACATTGTCACACATGTATCCAAGGAGATTCATTCTAGGTGTGATAATTGATTCAGTTTTATTTAATATTGCAATTGACTAGTAATTGGTAATTAAGAAGTTAAATACAATTTAAAAATATTAGGAAGTAGATTTATAATTGAATTAATGTATCTATTAAGTAAAGTATCCTTAGATAGAGAGACTTTGTGTTAGACTTCTCACTAATAGAAATAATCATGTCTTGTCTAGAAAGTGGGAGTTAGTCATATCTTTCTCCAAGATTTTCCTTATGATGATTATAGATTTCATATGATTCTAAGAAATTTAATGTCACAAACCAACCCAAGTCACCCCTGAAGTAGAAACTCGATCTAGCCCACAAATGGCCCAAAGGGCATCATTGGTCTCTAATGGCTGGAGACAACCACCTGAGAGTGAAGAACTATCTTTAGGAATAATTTTTCCCATAATAAACCAAATAATAAATTTAGGACATATATAAAAGAAACAAAACTATTTTAGTACAATTTCATACAACAAAAATCAAAGGGTTCAAGGCAATACATGTTCTAAAAATCAAAAAATATAAACCAAAGTAGTTGAGACGAATTAAAAATCATATCCATGTGATATGAGAACCAATATCTCACCATGTCACCATTAAACTTATACACCCTACTAACAAGGATACCCACCAACTCTATGATCCTCATTTTCTTTACATAAATTACTTAAAACAATAACTATACACACCCAAAGGTATGTGTAGGGTATGAGCTAATTAAGTTCACTAGGATCCGACCAAGTGTTTCATATGTGTCCATTAATAAAAAACCAATTATTATCATTTAATGAATAAACATTCATGAAATATAGATTAAAATAGTTTTCAATAAATCGTGGAAATCCTCCTTTTTAGAAACAGTTTATTGAGAATGAATAAACAAACCATTTACAAAGAATTTCAAAATAAACCATTTATCAAAGAATTTATAAATCACCAATAAAAAAGGGGAACTATGGAAACTACTTCTAGGGTAACTTAGGTCATAGTAATCTATGATTTTCAAACATCCATGTCTAAATGAATAAGTATGCAAAAATAAATAGAACATGGGCTTAGGGATTACAGAACACCTTGATAAGTTAACCCCCTATCATAACAAAGTTTTGTTAGTGTCGTAACATAAATCCATTCTAGGTTTCATAAAACCACCCAAGCATGATTTTCCAAATTATACCCCCACCTAAGTACACTAGGTTACCATTTTTATTATCTTGAAATTATAGGATTTTATGATCAAAAAAACCTACACACTGAGGCTATCAATTTTTTAAATTTTTCACACACTAAGAGTTTTAATTTTACAAACATCCCATAATTTTGTGATTTTATTTTCGTATATTAAATCACTCAATGGTAATTTTACTCATAAATAATAAAATTGACCATATAACACATCAAAATTTGTTTTTAAATACATTTTCAACAACAACACTAATGAAGAAATCAATTTTATAATAGAATCCCAAACTTATAGTTTTCATTAATCCTAAATCATGCCACTAAAAATTTAGAAAATAAATTTAAAATTATCATGAAAGTGTGGTTCATAAAAAAAAGGCTTTTCCTGAAACCACATACCTTACAAAATTTGAATTTTCAACAACTGAATGGATACACAAGGCAAAGATAAATAGGAATCTTAGATATAAATATAAGATCCTAATCTATGAAACTCGTATCAAGAAACATGGATTCAATAATACCAACATCAATGCAGCCAAGAGAAACCACCTACCATGAAAATTCCAAAATAAATTAACAATGATATAGGTAATTCCTTTCTTTCCCACAAAACATCAGTACAAAACCCCATTTATTCATAATAAAACCCATATATATGGCCATAATAACTCCAAACTATAGTTTATTTCAAAATAAATAGATAAAATTGATAAAAACAATGTAACACTACAGAAAATGGGATCTTACCTTGAGTTCTCTAGATCTAACACATCGTGATCCATAATAATTTCTCTCTCGAAGGTTGGTATCTCCAAATTTTCTAATAGGAATCCCAAGGTCCAAGATCCAAGTCTATAAGAGGAATAATGAGGTAAACCTAAGGCATTTTAGTTTCAAAAAATAATTTTTTATTAATTAATTTCAATAAAACATTTTGGAAAACCATGCACCAACCATGTTTCTATGTCTGTGCAATGCGAAAAAACTATAGGGTTTTGCTATATTGTTTGACTACTTATGCACCAAACATTAGAATCTCTTTTTTGCCAAACCATAAAAAGTTTCATTGTTTCTTAGGAATTCCACACGGTTTGGTCTAATAATGCTCCATCAAGTGCATTCCTATAAAACTTCATAATTTCCCCAAAATCACCCAGAATAATATGGAAAGGAATCAAAATAAAATAAATTCAAAAACTGAATATACATATATAAAAGTGACATCATGGTGGAAAATTATCCCAACTATATCTATTTTTTCCCTTATAAATTCAATCCATAATACACTAGTCAAAGAAAATATGAGGCCAATTCTCCCTCATCAACGATTAAAATTCACATGTCTCATGGGAATCAATTTTATGATGCCACAACACCAGGACCAATAGAATAGGCATACCATTTAGAATATCGTCCTAAGAATCAAGAAACTAGATTGGCCATTTGACTAATAACATATTTGATTAGAAAATAAGATCTTCTCAATTCAAAACATGAGAGGGATTATGATGATACTAATATAAGATAATAAATAAAGGAAACATCATAAATAAAATTAAAATGAGATTGAACATTTTACTAATAATCCAATTTTCTATTCTTTTTATCATTCTCAAATGGTCTATTATATCTCAGAGGAAATTTACTTATCATCCTAAGCTGATGGTGGCACAACCATGGTGAAACATTCTAGTACACTTCATCACCCACAAAAAATTACATAAAATGGAACTAATGATCCACATAAAATTAATGTTGACTCTGAGCCATCCCCACTCATTGAAAAATAATTTGAATTATTATTGATATATCATGAAAAATTCTTGGTCCCACAAGAGAAATTTTACTCACCTCATACCAATAAAGAAGTGATTTACATGGTCATTCATACAAAGCCTCAAAGGGATATGTTATGATGGAAAAATAAAACTATTTTTATATGAAAACTCTACCAATCCCAAATATTTATCCCAATAGCTTCCAAATTCCATGAAGAAAGAATAGATAACATCCTCCAAAATATGAATTGTTCAATTTTTTTGTTCACCAATCTAAGGATGGTAAGTCATTCTCTATTTAACATTATATCTCATCATTATCTGGAGTAATTTCTAATAAAGATAGGTAATATAAGGGAACCTATCTAAAACAATAGAAAAATGAACCATAGGAAATATCATGATCTCTTGAACATACAACTTTCCAAAATCCTCATGTTTGTCGGTGTCTTGAATCATAATTAAATGATCTAGCATGGTTAGTTAATCAATCACCACACATATGGAATTATTTAATCACAGACTCCAACATAATCTAATTATGAAATCTATAGATACCTCATCCAATTTCTATATAGGCACTAAGAGTGTTTAAAATAAACCAATGGTATTTTGGTGTTCAGCCTTAATCTGATGATAGCTATAAAAATGAGACAGAAAGTTAGCTATTTTTCATTTCAAACAAGGCCACCAAAGACATAATACCATTGTCTCATTTAAAAAAATTAACTCAAGAAGATATGAATTAAATTTATCACTATCTAGAACAATAAAAAAATTATTACACTATCACAACTAGGAACATCTGAGAAAAGAGTCCCATGTTATTCCATTCATCTTTCAATCACATCACAACTTGAGAAGGAAATGTTCTACTTAGAGTGTCAAAAATAATGTTCCCCTTTTATGGGTTATAGGTGATGTCAAAATCGAATGAACGAAGATACTAAATCTATAACCACTACATAAGTATTATGTATTTCTCAGAAAATGTGATACGTAAACTCTTAAATCCAGAATTGACAGTGAACCATTCCCTAAAGTGGCAATATCACAAAATCTTGAGAATATACACAACTGCTATAAGTTCTAAATCATGGATGTGGTAATTATTATTGTAACATCCCAATTAAGTAATGAATAATAGATATTTTCATCTATGTCTATTAATGAATTAGATAGTGTTTTAGAGGCTTAAAATGAAAATAAATCCAATCTTAACCATGGAATACACTAATATTTTTTTAAAGGAATGTTTTACTTCCTTTTGATGGCAAACCATTTTTAAATATATCTTTTCACAATTTTATAGGCTATTTTTTTCAAAATAAACTTATTATTTATGATTGGGACATCAAAATTTACTTTGTGTGATTTTTTGGTATTTTTCTGACAATGTTCATTTTTTTATGAATAGTGAAAGATACTGTATTTTACATCAAAACTGCTTTTTAATCTAATTTATTTATATGATTAGATTATATTTTGAATTTGTTTTAAAGTTAAATTAGAATATATTTTTACCATTTAATCCAATGGTGTTCATTAGGATTAATTTCACTTTGGAATTGGGCATAAACTAATGCCAAACTTTTCATAGATATTGTTTCAAAAAAACCCGCTATTTGTTTTGACAACGGGAATTATTTTTAAATCAATTATTTCAATTTATGTGTTTGGAATTTGGTAAAATGGATTACATATTTGGAATCAGAAGTTCCAAATTATGTTATCAAGACTCTTTTGTTTTTTGACATTATGAATAGTAACGACGATAATTATCTTTAATTATCTTGATTAATGAGTAATCAGGTAGTTAAGGATAATAAAATGATATAATAATAATACAAAAAGACCACAACATGTGTCCTAAGGCTACTAGTTGTCTCATGGACGACCATGGGATTCCTTGTGATAAACTTGGGGGCCCCATGGAATCACTTTTGTTAGAAAGTGACTTTTTATCTTTTTATTTTTAAAGAATGTTAAATGTGACAAAGAATGTATCACCTAAGTAAAGTATTTTTAATTTTGTATAAATAAATGATCTTTTGGATTATAAATATTCATTAGAAATCTAAATATCTTTCCTACATCATGATTTTTTTATTATAATTTTTAGACATTAAATTTATTAAATTATTTATGACATAATGATGATGCAGTGATTACCTCATTAATAAAGGATTTAAATTAAATGGAAAGATAATGTAAAATATAAGACCTACACATGTCCAAAACCTATTGGATGGGTGTATTTCTAACCCTTATCACCTTACCCTATAATTATATCAATGTGGGACCTTTTGAATCCGAAAATCATTTTCAAATAAAGTAACATTTCTTTACTTTCCAAGAGTGCCCCTCCTCTCCTCTTATAAAAGGCCCCCACCTCTACCTCCTTAAACACACTTCCAAAGCCTTTGGATCGGCCAACCCCTGCCCATTTGGTCTCTCCACATACCTCTCTTACTCCTTGAAGCCTCACCTTGGGCAGAAGTCTTCCCAAGGAAGCCTTTGAGCTCAAACCAAAGGGAGTTACCCGATTTTAAGGTAATGTCTTCACTTGAGTCCTTTTGTTTTATTTTGCTTTTCCAACCCCCTAAACTCTTTTTATTTATTTCTTTTGTAACAAATCCAGTATATTAAATATACTAGTATGTTTTTATAAGAATTATTCGGGCTACACCTACACACACCTACATCTAATGGTTAAAGGACATACTGTTTCCATGGATGGTGAATTTATGCCTCCCGAAACGATGATTGTTCAACATTATTTTATCACCTTCAAAGGTGGACATTAAGATTTCACTATATTTATATATGATATATAATATGTTTGTGTTTTCCTTAAGCTTCTGTATTTTTCATTTTGGGCATACCTTTATGGTTTCCATTATGGATAAACGCGATATCTTCATTTAAGGAAGTGCGGACTACCGCCCCCTCAAAGTGATTTGATTCGTTAAATAACATATGTGGGAAGTATAAAGGATGGAGTTATGATATTATATATGATATTATACTGGAATCATAATATACCTTTATATCATTATGATTCCATTCTATAAAATATGAAATAGAAATGAAAGTAGCATTCATGCGTACGTACGGCTTACCGTCTCCATGAACGATGCATTTCATTTCTTACCTCTAAATGTTATATAATATTAAAAATGCATGAATGTACTGGATATATATGATATCTATGATATCTACATCATGAATACCACTCTGGATATAATGAATACATGAACAACTTTTAATTATAAAGGGTTTACTTTTTACTCAAGTACCAATGATCGTTAAAACGACCATTATTAACTTAAATAATTACATAGTGTTCAAGACATAGAAATAAGTGATATAAAAGGAATAATTAACTTGAAAAAGGTTCATAAACAAGTATAAATTAACTCAAGTTTATTATTCAGGATATTTAAGAACGACCGAGTCAAGTCGGACCCAAGGTATGGGACTTCGTCTCAATCTCCTTTCATTGAGGCATATTTTTTTTATACACAACCTACTTTTGTACGGTGTATAAACCCCTTTGACTTTTACGTTTATTCAAAAGAAATCTTTTTTATATGAAGTGTTTACTAAACGACAAAAAGGGAATGTTTTTTTGTCGTACGTATGCGGCGACAACGACTTCTCTGCCGCCGTGACCATTATTTGAGTTTCGGCTTCCTCTACAAGCCATACCTTTTTTTTAAAAAGAAAAATAAATACCATGTCTTAATTTTCTTTTATTTTGGTATTGAAAATGGTTTAAATAATGTTTTTATATAAATGTGTTGTATTGATATATTGTGATTGAAATGTGGAAATGTTATGTTTTTTTATGCATGTTTTATGTGATACGATTATGTTGAGGTTCTTGGGCATTATTATGAAGACGGGTGGTTCCGTGATAAACTAACGGTGGGTGAGCCCGATATAGCTCTCCAATGCATTGGGTAACGCGAAGGAGTGAAACATTAAGGTTTCTCCAAATATATTTAGGTAATATACTGTGGTGGGTATTCCAAACGTAACCAAGAGGGTTACTCCCAACGTAAGAATGTTATGAATGCCTCAAGTTACCTTTATGTCTTATGATTTCTATGATTTATTCATGATTTGATGTGGTATGTTAAAGTGCCTATGTTTTATGGGTAAAGTATGATTTCATTCTTATGTATATATGAACTTATGTTTCCTTTCCATATTTTTATAACCCAAACTGAGCTTTTTATGCTCATCCCAAGTTTTTTTGAAATGTTTTTCACAGGTCAAGGGAAAGGTACATGATATGATGATAGTGTCCAGGAAGTGTCAAGAATGAATCCATGTTTTATTTTAAATATGTTTCCGTTGATGGGAAAAATGAATACTATCTTTATGTAACCACTTTGTTTATATGTGGAATGTAATGCATGTTTTATGATCTAATTCTCTAAAACTCTAAACCCGAAAAGATCCTCAATGTGTAATCTTATAATAACTCAAGATTAAGTAAGGTTAAAGGTTAGGGCCTTGTAGTTGGTATCACAGGTCGGTTTAGATAACTTTAGGAGTTAGAATTCTATTAAATTATTATCCAAATATATTTTTTTTATGGTCAAATTGAAGTGATATAGCATTTGAAGATTACCATGTTGCTTCATCTAAGACATGTTTGTTCAGAATGGTTTTCCGCAAAGGAAATAGGAAAGCAGTGCTAGGAAGGAATACAGAAGGAAATAACCTTCCGAATCAGCATCCTAAGATGGTCGGAATTGGAACTGAATAGTTTGTTGCAGTAATGGCGCAGTTGACTCAAGCGATAAATGGTGGTGGTATCCATGCACGAGATCAGCCAGATCAACCGCAGAGGAACATGTCAGTGGTGGAACATTTCATGAGGCAACATCCCCCATCATTTAGAGGATCATCTGACCCTGTGTTAGATGAAGGGTGGATTAAAGCACTGGAGAAAATTTTCGATGTCATGGGGTGTTCAGACAATCAAAAGGTTAGTCATGCTATTTACTGTTTGGAGGGTGAAGCCGATCAGTGGTGGTCGATGGTTAAAAATATCAGGGACGCCAATGAGATTAATGCTCTTGAATGGGATGAATTCAAAGGTATGTTTCTTGAGAAGTATTTTCCTAAGGTTGTTCGACTTAGGATGGAAAATCAATTCTTGGAATTGAGGCAAGAGGAAGACTCAGTGGCTACCTATGAAGAAAGGTTCACTCGATTAGCAAGGTATGCTCCAAATTTTATCTAATACCTTGATAGTAAAATCAATCGTTTTTACTCAGGATTAAAGCCAAAATATCGAAGGGCATTAGCTTCTCGTGAGTTTAAAAGTTATGAAAAGCTTGTTCGATGTGATGAGAAGGTGGAAATGGAGTTTTCAGATGATCAAGTGTTCTATAACAACCAGCAGAAGAAGAGACCAAGGTGGCAGGAGAAAGGGAAGAGTTCTTCAAAAAAGTCTGATGGTAAGAAATCTAAGTTTTCAGTTTGTGATAAATGTGGCAAAAGGCATGCTGGGGAATGTCTTCTGAATTCTGTAAAGTGCTACCGATGTGGTAATATGGGACATAAGGCTCGTGATTGCACTGAAAAAGATCAAGGTGAAGGTAAGACCAAATTTGATTTAAAGTTAGTGAAATGTTTTAAGTTCAATAAGATGGGTCACTATGAAAACGAGTGTCGGACAAGGAGCTTGAGTGATGGGAAGCAGTTAGACTACAAGCAGAAAGGGGTGGTGAAATATTTTGCAACTACTTCAGTAGATGTCGGGCCATCAAATGAAGTTGTATCAGGTACTTTGTTTGTTTTTTTAGATTATGCCAGTGTGTTGTTTGATTCGGGGTCTACACATTCTTTCATCTCTGAAAACTTTTCTAGTAAAATGGGAATACCATCTCAAGAAATGACTCTTGAACTTTTGGTAAAAACAGCTGGGGGAAATTTTGAGGAAAAAAGAATTTATAAGAATCTTCCTATCCTTATCTGTGGAAAGAACCTACTTCAAAACCTTATTGTTCTACCTCTAGTAGAGTTTGATGTTATCCTAGGTATGGATTGGCTCTCTATTTACCATGCTAAGATTGACTGTAGAGATAAATAAGTTTCTTTTCAGAAAGACTTTCATTTTGTTTACAAGAATGAACCCTTACTGTTGATAACTTATCAAGAGGCCAATAAACTTGTAAAAGATGGAAATGAATGTTACGTTGCACACATCGTTGAAAACAAAGGAACTATTCAGATTAATGATGTTCCAGTGGTAAATGAGTCTCCTGATGTTTTTCCTGATGAGTTGCCTAGAATAATACCAGATCGGGAAGTTGAGTTTACTGTTGACTTAGTTCCTGATGCTAAGCCAATTTCAAAACCCCCTTATCGAATGGCTCAAATTGAACTTTTAGAGTTGAAGGAGTAATTGAAATATTTATTAGAGAAAGTTTTCATTCGACCTAGCACATCACCATGGGGTGCTCTTGTTTTATTTGTTAAAAAGAAATATGGTTCTATGAGACTTTGCATTGATTATAGAGCCTTGAATAACATCACTATTAAGAACAAATATCTTTTTCCTCATATCGATGATTTGTTTGATCAACTCTAGGGAGCTCAGTATTTTTCAACGATTGACTTGAGATCGGGGTACCATCAGCTGAAGGTAAAGGAAGCAGATGTTCCGAAGACCGCGTTCCGTACAAGATATGGCCATTATGAATTTGTAGTAATGCCTTTTGGGCTAACCAATTCACCTGCTGTATTCATGGACTTAATGAATAGAATTTTCCATGAGTTCTTGGATAAGTTTGTGGTGGTTTTCATTGATGATATTTTGGTGTTTTCTAAAATTAAATAGGAGTATGAAAGACATTTAAGGGTTATCCTGCAAACCTTAAAAGAAAATAAACTGTATGGAAAATTCAGCAAGTGTGAGTTTTGGTTGTAACAAATTTCTTTCCTTGGTCACATTGTTTCTAAAGATGGGATAACTGTTGATCCTGGAAAAACAAAAGTTGTGGAAGACTGGACAAGACCCACAAATGTAACTGAGATTCGTAGCATCCTTGGTTTGGTAGGCTATTACCGAAGGTTTGTTAGAAATGTTTCACGGTTATCTAGTCCAATGACTAAGATAACTAGGAAGGGTGTTAAGTTCATCTGGAAAAAAGAATGTGATGATTGTTTTCAAGAGTTGAAAAGAAGATTGGTGAATTCTCCAGTTTTGGAACTACCTTCTAGAAATGGTAAGTTTGTTATCTACAGTGATGCTTCATTGAAAGGAATTGGTTGTGTCCTAATTTAGAATGATCAGTTAATTGTTTATGCTTCATGATAGTTGAAAACTCATGAGGCAAATTACCCTACACATGATTTGGAATTAGCTGTTGTTGTTTTCGCTTTAAAAATTTGGAGGCATAATTTGTATGGAGTAGAGTGTGAAATATATACTGATCACAAAAGTTTAAAGTATATATTCACTCAGAAATAGTTAAACATGAGACAGAGGAGATGGCTGGAATTAATCAAGGATTATTATTGTACAATTCATTACCATCCGGGAAAAGAAAATAAAGTGGTTGATGCTTTGAGTCAAAAAAGTAATGCTTCATTAGCAATATTGAGTTTGGAACGTGATCCTTTGGTTAAGGATTTGATGAACTTTGGCATAGAAGTTGTTGGTACAGGAAGTTCTTCTGTTTTGTTTCAGGTATCAGTGAGATCATCTCTATCAGACAGAATCAAGCAATCACAGAAGCAAGACAGTGAGTTGCAGAAAAAGGTAGAGCTTGTTCAGAAAGGTAATTTTCCTGAATTCAACATTGATAATGATTGCATTTTGAGATTTGGGAAGATATTGTGTGTTCCTTGTGATTCAAAGTTGAAGAGAGATGTGTTATGTGAAGCTCATAGATCTCCATTTTCAGTTCATCCTGGCAGTACTAAGATGTATAGAGATCTGTGGGAGTATTACTGGTGGGATGGAATGAAAAGAGATATTGTTGATTTTACTGTGAAGTGTTTGACTTGCCAACAGGTTAAAGCAGAGCGGCAGTTACCGAAAGGGATGCTTCAGCCTTTACCAGTGACAGAGTGGAAATGGGAGAATATATCCATGGACTTTGTTGTGGGATTACCGAAGACATCTCGAGATAATAATGAAATATGGGTTATTGTTGATCGCTTGACTAAATCTGCTCATTTCCTTGCTATACGAGATACTTTTTCCCTAGATCAACTTTCCCGTTTGTATCTTAAAGAGATAGTCAGGTTACATGGAGTTCCTCTCTCCATTGTATCCGATTGTGATCCCAGGTTCACTTCTAACTTTTGGAAAGGCCTTCTGAAGTCGTTGGGTACTGAATTAAATTTTAGTACAGCATTTCATCCTCAATCAGATGGGCAGTCAGAACGAACAATTCAGACCATGGAGGATATGCTACGATCTTGTTCGATGGATTATCATGGAAGTTGGGACCAAAATCTTTCTTTGGTTTAATTTTCATATAATTACAGTTTTCATTCCAGTATACAGATGGCACCATTTGAGGCGTTATATGGGAAGCGGTGTGGAACTCCAGCTTTCTGGGATGAAGTGGGTGAAAGGAATTTTATGGGACTAGAATTGGTAGAAGAGATGGCAGAAAAAGTTCAGCTAATACAAAAATACATGAGAACAGCTCAGAGTAGGCAGAAGAGTTATGCAGACAACAGGAGGAAGGATCTAACTTTTGAGGTAGGTGATCATGTTTTTCTCAAAGTCTCACCATGGAAAAGTGTGATGTGATTTGGTAAGAAAGGAAAGCTGAGTCCAAGGTTTATTGGACCATATGAAATTCTGGAGAGAGTTGGATCAGTTGCATACTGGGTGGCTTTACCTCCGAGTTTATCTCAGGTACACAATGTTTTTCACGTTTCGATGTTGAGAAAGTATATGCCAGATCCATCTCATGTTTTGAGTCCAGAGGTAGTTCAGCTAGAAGAGAACCTATCTTATGAGAAACAACCGGTCCAGATTCTTGACCACAGGGAGCAAGTGTTATGAAATAAGGTGATTAATCAGGTAAAGGTTTTGTGGAAAAACCACATGATGTAAGATACAACATGGGAATCTGAAAATGCAATGAGGGATAAGTACCCACATTTATTCGATAAGTAAATAAATTGCGGGGACGCAATTTTATAAAGGGGGAAAGGATGTAACATACCAAGTAAGTAATGGATAATAGATATTTTTATCTATGTCTATTAATGAATTAGATAGTGTTTTAGAGGCTTAAAATGAAAATAAATCCAATCTTAAGCATGGAATACACTAATATTTTTTTAAAGGAATGTTTTACTGCCTTTTGATGGAAAACCATTTTTAAATCTAACTTTTCACAATTTTATAAGCTATGTTTGTCAAAATAAACTTATTCTTTATCATTGGGACATCAAAATTTACTTTGTGTGAATTTTTGGTGTTTTTCTGACAATGTTCATTTTTTTATGAATAGTGAAAAATACTGTATTTTACATCAAAACTTCTATTTAATCTACCTTACTTATATGATTAGATTATCTTTTGAATTTTTTTTAAAGTTAAATTATAATATATTTTTACCATTTAATCCAATGGTGGTCATTAGTATTAATTTCACTTTGGAATTGGGCATAAACTAATGCCAAACTTTTCATAGATATTGTTTCAAAAAAGCCCGCTATTTGTTTTGACAACATGAGTTATTTTTAAGTCAGTTATTGCAATTTCTGTGTTTGGAATTTGGTAAAATGGATTAAATATTTGGAATCATAAGGTACAGATTATGTAATCAAGACTCTTCTGTTTTTGGACATTATGAATAGTAATGACGGTAATTATCATTAATTATCTTGATTAATGAGTAATCGGGTAGTTAAGGATAATAAAATGATATCATAATAATACAAAAATACCACAACATGTGTCCTAAGGCTACTGGTTGTCTCATGTATGACCATGGGATGCCTTGTTCCAAACTTGGGGGCCCCATGGAATCACGTTTGTTAGAAAGTGACTTTTTGTCTTTTTATTTTTAAAGAATGTTAAATGTGACAAAGAATGTATCACCTAAGTAAGGTATTTTTAATTTTGTCTAAATAAATGATATTTTGGACTATAAATATTAATTAGAAAGATAAAAAGATTTCCTACATCATGATATTTTTTTATAATTTTTATACATTAAATTTATTAAATTATTTATGACATCATGATGATGCAGCGATTACCTCATTAATAAAGGATTTAAATTAAATGGAAAGATAATGTAAAATCTAAGACCTACACATGTCCAAAACATATTTTATGGGTGGATTTAGAACCCTTATCACCTTACCCTCTAATTATATAAATGTGGATCCTTTTGAATCCGAAAATCATTTTCAAATAAAGTAACATTTCTTTACTTTCCAAGAGTGCCCCTCCTCTCCTCTTATAAAAGGCCCCCACCTCTACCTCCTTACCCACACTTCCAAAGCCTTTGGATCGGCCAACCCCTGACCATTTTGTCTCTCCAAATCCCTCTCTTACTCCTTGAAGCCTCAATTTTGGCATAAGTCTTCCCAAGGAAGCCTTTGAGCTCAAACCAAAGGAAGTTGCCCGATTTTAAGATAATGTCTTCACTTGAGTCCTTTTGTTTTATTTTGCTTCTCCAACCCCCTAAACTCTTTTTATTCATTTCTTTTGTAACAACTACAGTATCTTCAATATACTAGGATGTTTTTATAAGAAGGATTCGAGCTACACTTACACACACCTACATCTAATGGTTAAAGGACATACTGTTTCCGTGGATGGTGAATTTATGCCTCCCGAAACGATGATTGTTCAGCATTCCTTTATCACCTTCAAAGGTGGCCATTAAGATGTCACTATATTTATATATGATATATAATATGTTTATTTTTTCTTTAATCTTCTGTATTTTTCATTTTGGGCATACCTTTATGGTTTCCATTATGGGTAAACGCGATATCTTCATTTAAGGAAGTGCGGACTACCGCCCCCTCAAAGTGATTTGATTCGTTAAATACCATATGTGGGATGCATAAAAGGATGGAGTTATGATATTATATATGATATTATACTGGAATTATAATATACCTCTATGTCATTATGATTCCATTCTATAAAATACGAAATAGAAATGAAATTAGCGTTCATGCGTACGTACGTCTTACCGTCTCCATGAACGGTGCATTTCATTTCTTACCTCTAAATGTTATATAATATTATAAATGCATGAATGTACTGGATATATATGATATCTATGATATCTACATCATGAATACCATTCTGGATATAATGTATACATGAAAAAAATTTAATTATAAAGGGTTTATTTTTTACTCAAGTACCAATGATCGTTAAAACGACCGTTATTAACTTAAATAATTACATAGTGTTCATGAAATGGCAATAAGTGATATAAAAGGAATAATGAACTTGAAAAAGTTTCTTAAACAAGTAGAAATTAACTCAAGTTTATTATTCAGGAGATTAAAGAAAGACTGAGTCAAGTCGGACCTGAGGTATGGGACTTCGTCTCAATCTCCTTTCATTGAGGCATATTTTGTTTTATACACAACCTACTTTTGTACGATGTATAAACCCCTTTGACTTTTACGTTTATTCAAAAGGAATCTTTTTTATATGAAGCTTTTACTAAAAGAAAAAAATAGAATGTTTTTTGGTCGTACGTATGCAGCGACAACGACTTCTCCGCCGCCGTGACCATTATTTGAGTTTCGGCTTCCTCTACAAGCCATAACTTTTTTAAAAAAGAATAATAAATACCAAGTTTTAATTTTCTTTTATTTTGGTATTGAAAATGGTTTTCATAATGTTTTTATATAATTGTGTTGTATTGATATCTTGTGATTGAAAGGTGGAAATGTTATGTTTTTTTTATGCATGTTTTATGTGATACGATTATGTTGAGGTTCTTGGGCATTATTATGAAGACGGGTGGTTCCGTGATAAACTAAGGGCGGGTGAGCCCGATATAGCTCTCCAATGCATTGGGTAACGCGAAGGAGTGAAAAGTTAAGGTTTCTCCAAAGAGATTTAGGGAATATACTGTGATGGGTATTCCAAACGTAACCAAGAGGGTTACTCCCAACGTAAGAATGTTATGAATGCCTCAAGTTACCTTTATGTCTTATGATTTCTATGATTTATTCATGATTTGATGTGATATGTTAAAGTGCCTATGTTTTATGGGTAAGGTATGATTTCATTCTTATGTATATATGAACTTATGTTTCCTTTCCATATTTTTATAACCCATACTGAGCTTTTTATGCTCATCCCATGTTTTTTTGAAATGTTTTTCACAGGTCAAGGGAAAGGTACATGATATGATGATAGTGTCCATGAAGTGTCAAGAATGAATCCATGTTTTATTTTAAATATGTTTCCATTGATGGGAAAAATGAATACTATCTTTATATAACCACTTTGTTTATATGTGGAATGTAATGCATGTTTTATGATCTAATTCTCTAAAACTCTATACCCGAAAAGATCCTCAATGTGTAATCTTGTAATAACTCAAGATTAAGTAAGGTTTAAGGCTGAGGCCTTATAATTTTTGTGTGTCTAATTTTAATGATATATGTATTCCACTATATTTCCTTATTTCATAGAAAAACATCTAAAAATAGAACCTTATTCATAACAAAACACCACATATCCCTTTCCTAATTCTAATAAAATCAAAATTAATTTTGATGTTAAACGTCGCTTCAATTGATTAAAGGAAGTCTGAAACTTATAATCCAGACAAATTTTACTTATTTCCTAGTAAGATAAGTCAAAAAAGATGCAATATTTGATAATTACTTCACAAACCATTGATAACATCTTGCCAAACCCAAGAATCATCGAATCTCGGAGACGTTATGTTGATATTCCCAGGACAATAAAACTTTTAACTTCCCTAGATCAACTGAGATCTCTATTTTGAAACTACATGTCTAAATAAAATAACACAAAAACTCCAGAAGTGACATTTTAATAAATTTTCATAATGGTGGTTATCCCTCTAGTTTCTTAAAATGGACTTTTGGTGATGATCATGCTCTTCTTCAATACCAAAGTAAACCATAGTTTCATCTACAACTACATTGACAAATATAACGACCAAGAACTCTATTAAAAAAATTTACCTTCTCATATTTATTTCACACACTATACATCACATATAATCAGTTAAATAACAATATAAAAACATTATAAAAGGATAATTAATGAAATAATAGGTATTTATAGAAGTTAAGGAACTTATACCGATTAAATGGTGACTTAACCATAGGAATAGTAATATGACCCTTATGAATAATCAATCATCTAAATGAATATTAACCTCGCATATGTTTCTATAAATAAAATTTTGGAATAATATAAAATAAATATGATATAATTATATCATATTATAGGTAAATTAATATTTTAAAAATAATTAATTAAGTGTTGGTATTTTTGTGAGAAATAAATATTTAACTACAGTTCTTAATTAATTAAATTATCTAAATGAAAATTCATTTTCAGTAAATGTATTAATATATTAATATTCTATTGTCTTATGATTTTAGGATAATTTTATGTGACCTTAATTTGTTTTTGAAAGTGTTATAAAATCAATTATAGATTTAAAATTGGTATTTTCGAGTAAATGATGGTTTTAATTAAAAATTAAATTTATTATATTTATGAAATTACTTTAATAAAATGGATTTCATATTTTAATTATATGTGTTTAAAAATTATTAGTTATAGTTATTGGTATTTTTTTAAAATACGTGAATTTTTGTGAATAGTAAAATATGATGATTTTTTATAAATGAAAAATTACTGATTTATTGAGTCATATGTGAAGTTTGGATGATTTAATCACCATTGGTTCAAAATAAAATGAAATTATTATTTTATTTTTTTACAATATTCAACATTATTTATTATCTTGAGCATAATAATAAAATTATGAATAAAATAATGTGAAATCACCCATCTCCTCTATAAATACCACCCCGTATCCTCACAACTTCTAAGAGTTGAGCCTTGTGAAATTTCAACCCAATATTATCCCCAAGACACTCCCTCATGTCCAAGATCACGTTTTCTCATCAAAAGACCAAAATTGATCCCCTTAAGGAGTTTCTCAAGGAGTATACAAGAGGTGAAATCCTATTCATTTTCCCTCTAATTTCTTTTCAAGTTCATTTCTTTTAGTATTATATCATCGCTTCCTCTATCCAAATGATCATAATAACTCTATTATTATATATATAATAGAATTATGTCATTTTAATTTATTATCCTTCATCAAAATCATTTCTATCTCTCTTTTATTTTGAAGACGAAATCATTGTTTGTGAGGTACCAATTTACAAACTTCGTGGACGACGGTTTTTTGTTCTTCAATTTATCCTTAAAGGATGGTAATGAAACCATTTTTATTATTAAACTGGAATATAATATATTTTTTATAACCTTTATTATTATCTATAAGTAACATATTTACATAATACTAAATGATAAAACAAAATGAATTTGTTATGATCAATAACCGTCATAATAATGTAAATGATTATCACTAGATGTATTATCTAATGATTCATCCTCATACCATATAACATAATGACACATATAACAATTTATTAATTTTTATATTCATTAATATCATATAAATTCAATTCTAGTGAATTATACCCATTCCACATGAACTTATATACTCATATACAAGTATATTGATCATGAAAACCAAGGAAACGAACGCTACCGAGAAATAAAATTATATCTTATAATTCTTCAAAAAGGAAATAAATGAACATAATAATATTATAATAATAAATATATGCATATAAGGTTCTTAATTAACTAATTAACGAATGAAATTTTATTACCCCAGATATTAAGGTCAAGTGTAGAACTCATTCGGACATAAGGTAAGGGATTCTACCCAAACCATCATTTTTCCTTCAGGTTATTCTTTCACTATATTTACCCCAATGTAAATATTATTTATTTATTTTTAATTATTATATATTATATTTATATGTTAAAAATTTATAAAACTACATTATTTCATCTTTATTTTATCAGTAATAATCTTTTTTACAAGGTTACCCTTTCAATTCTTCTATATATATAAGCCCGATTTAAGGGAATGACTTGAATTATTACCTATTTTCAAGTGTATTAAATAATTTGATTTAAGACAAATATATTTTCCAAAAATCACTCATCTTATTATGTAAAAACTAACTTATTTCACTTCTTTATTTACACAAAAAAAAATTAAAAATAACTCTTCTTTGCAAAATAAAAGAGTATTTCTCTCAAAATTCCTCGATGATTTTAGAAGAGTATTTTCATCTATTTCTACTCCCTTTTTGGTTCTTTTGTTTAATTAGGATTAATATTTTATGATATAAACTACCATATTTTATTTAATGGTTCATGATTATATTGATAGTGGATATTCTGTCTTGATACCATTCATCATATTACTCCAAATGGTTAGTGACTGTGTTTTCTAATTGGGGAAAGTTAATTACATTTCATATGTTCATTTCAATATGAATGTATATATTGATTATGTTTCACCCCTTTCATATGAAGAATTCATTGGAATTATTAAGTGTCGGTCGGGGCCCTCTATATCCACTCGGTGCATTGGTATATATCATGAGACATACTAGTTTGGTTTTTTACCCATTTTTTGTATGGTTATGGTACGAGGCCCTAATAGCATGGTTAAGAAATCTGGAATTATGAATTCCCTCATTATGAAACTACTAATTGAAAGTACATGTGATTATTCTACTAGTAGAATATCCAGGGTGAATTATTTTCATGGAAATATTTAATCAGTTTATATTTCTTTCTTATTATGATCAAGTTTACTTTTAATGGAATGTATTTTCAGTCATTCACTATACCTTATTGCTTATTTATTCTTATATTATTTTTATTACCCTTACTAAGGATCTGGTTTCCCCATTTATTATGTTTTATTTTTCCCTAGGATGCAAATATGTGTATTATTAATGACCTATTGGGAAAACCTAGGAGTTTATGTGTGATTCAAAAGAAGTTAATATATTGTATTTCATTTCATGTTGTAATGTAAAGTTCATAAATGTAATATGGTATTCCAAAACTACTAAACTATTCAGTCCTTAGGGATGTGTCATACTTTTTTATTATTCCAATATAATTAAGTAATGCACCGGCTCCAAGAAACTGGGGTTAAGATTATTACAGTTGGTATTAGAAGAAGTTTAGTAAAAACCTTAGAAAATATATTTAGAAAACATATATTAGGGAACAAACCCTAGGAAACACTTTGATAATATGAATATAATAACATCCTAGATTATTTATAATGTAGAGATCATATGGAACTTCCTAGCAATAAATCTATGCATTTATACTACAAGTGGATGTGGTTCTCACACATATGTACCTAGGGGTGAAAAATCTGAAAAGGTGTCTCAGGACTAACTCTAGGTAACCTAGTACACAACAATGAGACTTACTTCTCACCTGGTTTGACACCCCTAGGTAATATTTAAGGTAAGTAACATTTTCTTTAAAAACCATTATGATAGATTTCAAAGTCAATATGTCTCAAAAGAAACCATGTTTATGATTATGAGAATAACTATGCATAAAAAATCAATTTATGTTATGTGTTTTTATAGATTCATATTATACATTATGATTCAAAACATAATCAAGTGTACGCCATTATATTTAAATAGTGCCTAATGAAAGGAATGGAAACCATATCAATTCACATATCTCATGTAGAGATTTCACTCTTATGAAAGAAAATGATTCCAGTATTGGATCTGCAACTGGCGTTGAGAAACTTATACCTATACTGGGAAATTTTACTTAGGTTATTAACAATGACCATACCCATATGGATCATCCTGAAACACAACAAGGAGGAGAAATGTTACACCACATTATACGACAACAGCCTTTATCATTCAATGGTAATACAAACCCATTTGTAGTAGATCAATGGATAAGTTCATTAGAGAATATATTTCTCTCTTGGGGAACTAACGAAAGGGATAAGGTTTTCATGGAAGTTAACATCTCTCGGTATATGTGGATCAATGGTAGTCACTATGTTAAACCATAAAGGAGGAGGAATAAATCAAAAATATGGAAGTAACTGATTTTAAAAAAAACCTAGAAATACATTTCCCTTTCAAATAGAAACCTGATATGGAGAGGAAATTCATGATTCTAAGATATAAAGAGGATGAAAATGTTAAAAATTATGAAGTCAACCTTGCAAGGTTACAAAGTCATCTCATAGACTATATAAATAATCCAAGGATTAATATTGATAAATTATTTGATGGTTTAAAACAATTCCTCGGAAGGGCACTGGTATCCAAAAATTTCTCATCATATAAAGATATAGTTTAATGTGTTATGAAGATAGAAAACAAATCTTCTAAGTCATGTGATGTCAAAATATTAAAAACAACACGAAGTGGGATACTCAACACCCAGGAAAAGGAAATAGGTAAAAGGGTAAGAAGGGAAGAGTTTACTTTTTACAATATAGTAATTGTGGGAAGAAACACCCTGAAACTTGTCTAAATGGAATAAGAGTCTGTTACAAGTGTGGAGAAAAAGGCCACAAAGCCCGTGATTGAATTGGAAAGAAATAATATGCCAATGTTCAATGATACAATTTCAAATAGACTTGACATTATTCACATGAATTTCCTAAACGTGAAGCAAACATTCCCCAAATAATTCCATGGGAGAAAGGTTATGCTTATGTGGTCATGATTACTGAGTTTGAAGTTACTAATAATTTTGTTGGAAAGTACATTAATCATTTCCTTAAACATATACAATGATTTATATGATTTCAAATCATCACATTCTGTTATGTATTTCTAGTTTTATATGAAAATTAGACATTTTGAATTTGATTTACTAAAGGATTTATCAGTATAAACTCCTAAGGGAAGTATCATTACAATAAAGATGTGTCAATCAGTCCCCTTTATGAAACATAAACATCCATTAGTTTCTAAAATTATCATCATACCTATGATTAACATTAATATAATTCTTGGTATGGATTGGATTTCAAATTATTATGTGAAAATCTATTGCATGAAGAAGGATGTTACAATTTTTAAGAATAATGTAGAGTCCCCTATATTTATAGAAGAAACTTCTTCATCTGATTATTATATATATATCAACCCCTATTAGCTCTTTTGAGTGTAATTCATGAGGTGTAATAGAAAACAATATCTATGGATGGGGAAAGAAATTTTTCAATTTATGATGTATGTATTGTGAAATAATACATTGATTTAATTATATAATATTTACCTTAACATCCTCTAGAGTGGGAAATTGAGTTTTTTATTTATTTAATCTCGTGAAAGTCCTATATCAATAATGATCTATGTAATTTCCATAGAAAAATTAGTTGAAATAAAGAAACAAATAGATTAATTTAGTGATAAAGTATTTATTTGTCTTAGTGTTTCTCCAAGGGGATCCCATTCTCTCTTTGCTGGGAAGAAATATGGATCCATGAGGTTGTGTGTTGACTATATGGAAATCAATGTTGTTATGATAAAGAACAATTATCCCCTTCCTCACATTGATGATTTATTTGATAAACTTCACAGATATCAATTATTTTTAAAGATTGACCTTTGATTTGGATATCATCAATTGCATGTGATGAAAGAGGATATTATAAAGAAATCATTTCAAACTAGATATGGGCATTATGAGTTTATAGTAATGCCTTTTGGACTAACTAATGCATCCTCTGTTTTCATGGGGATAATGAATTGAGTTTCAAGGAATATCTTGATGACATTGTTGTTGTATTTACTGATGATATCTTGGTATACTCTAAAAGCTATGAAGATAATGAGAATCAATTGCACATTATTCTGAAGACTCTTAGAAGAAACGAGTAATATGGGGAGTTTAGAAAGTGTGAATTATGTAATCAAAAAGTTAATTTGCAATCCATTTTTTTCCTAAGGATGGAATCTTAGTTGATCCTTTGAAGACAAAGGTGGTTCAGGAATGGCCAACAATTATGAACATAACTGAGGTATATAGTTTTATTGATTTATCATGTTATTATCGGTGTTTTGTTCATAACTTCACCTAATTAGCTAACCTGTTAACCAAGATTACTCATTAAGGTGTAAAGTTTATATAGATAAAAGAATGTGAATAATTTTTGTTCAGAATTAAAGAAAATATTAGTGAATGCTCTAATCCTGACTCTACCACCATTAAATGTTTTGTTTGTGATTTATAGCAAGCATCAAAGAAAGGACATGGTTGTGTCGTTATATATAATGAAAGAGTTTTTTCTTATGCATCAAGGTAGTTAAAAACTAATGAATAGAACTATTTAACTCATGATACTGATTTAGTAGCTATAATCCTTTATTGGAAGATATGGATACCATATATCTATTGTAAATTATGTGAGATATATAAAAATCACAAGAGTTTGAAATATATATTCTCACAAAAGGAACTCAGTGTGAGGAAAATGAGATGGATTGAGCTACACAAGGATTAATATTGTTCAATACACTACCACCTAGGGATGGAAAATAAGGTATAATATGCTTTGAGTATGTAGGATCATGAAGTTATGAATTAAATGAAGATTGAAAAAGATCTTATGTATATGTATCTATAAAATATGGAAAAGGGAATCATCAAGGAAGTTGAAAAATCATTAATTTTTCAAATTTTCTCCCAACTATATTTATTAGAAATAATTAAATGTTCTCAGTGTAATTGTGAGAATCTTCAAAAGAAAATTAATGCTATGAATGATGGGAAGTTTCCAAACATCATGTGTGAGGATGGAGTTCTAAAATTTTGGAGGAGTCTATGTGTTCCCTATATACCTGAGATAAAAAGGGAGTTATTAGATGTTTTCCATAGATTAAATTTCTATATACACCCTAAAAACATTAAGATGTATATATATTTGAAATAACATTTCTAGTGGCATAATGTGATGTGGGAAATTACTGATTATTTATCAAGATGTTTAGTATATCAATAGGTGAAGGATGAAAGAAAAAAACCTAGAGGTGTCATGCAACCCCTTCCTATTACTACATAAAGATGGGATGATAACTATGGATTTTTTTACTAGATTACTGAAAACCCCAATAAATAATGATTCAATATGGGTGATTATTTATCGAATTACCAAATCTGCACATTTCCTCACTATATGGGGGGATTTTCCACTAGATCACCTTGAACGGATCTATATTAATGAAGTTGTAAGACTTCATGGAGATACTCTATCAATTATGTCTAATAATGATCCATCATTTACATCAAAAGTATGGTAAAGTCTCCAAAAATATTTGGAAACTGAGCTTCGTTTGAGTACAGCTTATCACTCTCTAACAGATGAACAGTCAGAAAGAATGATCCAAACATTGAAGACATGTTGAGATCATGCTCACTTGACTTTGAAGGTATGTGGGACTAGTATTTACCTCTAGTTGAGTTTTCATACAATAATAGTTTCCATTATAGTATTCTAATGGCGCAATATGAATAATTTTATGGAACGATATGTCACACACCAACTTTTTGGGATGAATTTTCTGAAAGGAAACTAGTGGGCCCACATATTATGGGGGAAACAACATAAAAGGTAAATACTATTAAAACCCATATCATGGTATCTCAAATTAGGAAAAAGTGCTATATCGATAATCAAATGATGGATTTTTAATTTCAAGTGTAATATCACATTTTCTTGAAAGTATATCCTTGGAAGGGAGTTATAAGATTTTTAAAGAAAGGGAAAATGAGCCCCAGGTACATTGTTCCTTTTGAAATTCTGGAGATAATTGGAGTTGTTTCATATCATTTAGAAATGATACATAGCCTTTCTTAGTACATAATTTGTTCCACATCTCATTATTCAGTCCATGCTAGTCCCAACTCATGTACTCACTTCTAAAGGAAAAGAATTATAGCCTGACTTATCTTACTTTGAAGATCTTATCCAGAATATGGACACTAAAGAATATATGTTAATGAATTGGATGACTTGGATAATAAGGTTACACATAAAAAACCATAAACATTATAACTTCAGTGTCATCTATATACTTGAATGATATAATTTTAATGGAATATCTTATATCAAAATCCTTTCTTTCTCTCTCTCTTGTTTTAAAATGAAATCATCATCTATGAGGTACCAATTTATAACCTTTGTGGAAGATAGATTTTAGTTTTCAACTTCTCCTTCAAGAATGGTTGTGAAACTATTTTTATAGTTAAAATTTATTTTTTTCTAGAAGTAATATATTTACTTGATACTAAATGATAAAACAAAATTAGTTTGTTACGATCAATAACTGTCGTATTAATGCAAATGATTATCGCTAAATGTCTTATCTACTGATTCATCCTCATACCATATAACCAAATTATATATATAACCATTTACACTTATCTATGTTCATTAATATCATATAAATTAAATTCTAGGGAATTATACCCATTCATCATGAGATTCCATACTCATATACAAGTATATCACTCATGAAAACCATAGAAAAAAATGCACTTGAACAATAAAATTGTATCTTATAACTCATTAAAAAGTCCATAAATGAACATAATAAAATTATACTAAATAAAAAACATGTAGATAGGGGTATTAATTAATTTATTAATGGATTTAATTTGATTATACATGACATTAAGGTCATGTTTCGAACACATTCGGACAAAACTTATGGGATTCTACCTAGACCTTCATTTTTTCGTTCAGGTTATTCTTTCACTATCTTTTCCCCAATGCAATGAATATTACTTTTTTTGTAATTATTCTATATCATATTAATATGTTACAAACTCATATATCCATATTAGTGAATCTTTAGTTTATGGTTAATACTAGTTTTTACAAGGTTCCCTTTTCAATTCTTCCTGATATACAAGCTCGATTTGAGAGAATAACCCGAATTATTAACTATATTCATGTGAACTGTATAATCTGTTTTAAACCACCATTATGTTCCTAAAGCTGCTAATTTTTTAATGGAAATAATATCATAGTTCACTTCTGGTTTTAAACAAATAATTTTCCAAAGTAACTCTTCTTTTCAAAATAAAATATTATTTCTCTCAAGAATTCCTCGATGATTTCACAAGAATATTTTCATCTATTTCAACAGCCTATTTGATTCCTGTGTTTAATTGGGATTAATAGTTTATAAGATCATGTACTATATTATATTGAATGGTTTATGATTATTTTGACTATGTATGTGCTATCATGAGACCATCCACCATATTAATCTGAATGGTTAGTGATTATGTTCACTGATTAAGGAAAGTTATTTACATTTCATATGATAGTTTAATTTGAATGTATATGGTGATTATGTTTTACCCCTTTAATATAAGTATTTCATTGGACTTAATAAGTGTCGATTGGGGTCTGATATTTCCCCTCGGTGCATCAGTAGGTCTCATGATACAAACTAGTTTCGGTTTTTCCCACTTATGTATGGTCTTGGCATGAGGCGTTGATATTTTGGTTATGATATCCAGAATTATGAATTCCATCATTATAAACTTGTTATTTATAGTTTGTGTGATTCTTCGACTAGTAGAATATCCAGGATTAAGTATTTTTATGGCATTATTTTATAAGTTTATATTTTTACCATATTATGGTAAAGTTTACTTCTAATGGCATGAGTTTTCCATCATTCACCATTACTTATTGTTTATTTATTCTTTCAATGTATTTCTTACCCATACTAAGCATCTAATCTCACCTTGAACTTATGTTTTATTTTTCCTTGGGATATAAAGATGTGTATTATGAATAACCTTCATGGATTATCTATGAGTTTATATGTGATTCAAAAGAAGTTGAAATGTCATATTTTATTTCATGTTATAATGTAAAGTTCATATATGTAATCTAGTTTTCTAAAACTAGTAAACTATTCGGTTATTTGGGATGTATCTTCCTTCTAATCATACCATTATAATAATGTAATGAACCAGCTACGAGATACTAGGGTCGGGACCTTTACTACAAATAGTTCAAGGTACCATTGAAAAATATAATTCATCGAGGCCATGAAAATTGTAGGATTATTAGTGATAAAAATCAAAATCAAAATATATTCAATGTTTCCACACCTACTCTAGAAGGTGGTCTTTAAAAACTCAAACTCCTTAACTATGAGATAATGATATTTAGATCGAGGTTAAATTTTCAAGAACTAATTTTCACTATTTAATTAATCAAACAAGTCATAAATATGAGATAAAGGATACTTATTATTAATTTTTACCGAGTTAGGATTCTTGTAATTGGTCCATAAATGAATAGTTCCATCAGCTTGATTATAAAAAATCATTGGGGCTACCCCTGGTGATACACTCAAGTGAGTGAATCCATTAGCCTTAAAATCATCCAATTGGATCCTTTTCTATTTTAAAATAGTTTAATTTGATGTAAATTAATGGAAATTTACAATTTTTGGACACTAAATTGATAGAAAACTCAACTTCCCTTCCTAAAGGTGGGCTAAAAAATCAGTTGGAAATTTTTAAGGAAATCCACTAGCAACTAGTGTAAAATCACCACTTGAGAGATTATCTTCAAGTTTAACTATGAAATAACATATCAAAACCCATGTTTCGGTAAATGGGGTCTTGCTCGAATAGATCTTACATCCCATTCTCTTTGAAATATCATAGATATCCCATCGAAGTCAATAAAGAACACCCATTTATGATAGAAACTAATATCTGATTTATGGAAAACTATCCAATCTATCCCATAGATATCATCAAAGATATCTATATAAAGATCCATAAAATCCCAAACTATATCATCATCTAATATCAAAATAGAACATTGTAGACTTTATAGACCCTACTCCTTCTTCTTTCGGAGTTGTGTTGTCAATTCCTTGACAAAATATATGAGTCCCGTTATATGTTTTATAATATTCACAAAATCGGTTTATATAAATGAATGATAAGGATTGGCATATAATAAATTGGTTGTTAAAGAAAAATAAATGAAGAAAATTCACTCACACTTGTAGATCCCACATCAAATTCCATTGAAGACTCTTCTACTACTTGCAACAAAATCATTACATAGGGACTAATACTAGAACCCTACTATCCTTAAAGCATCAAATTTTACCACAGATCCACTATGTTCCAAAGAGCCTATACAATAAGATAGAGTAGAGAGATCATAAAATAATATCCACAAGTGACCTTAAAATACACAAGAGTTGTATATTTTTGGAGGTATGGGTAATTTATATCTCATGTTCCTTATCTTTCAAAACTAGTAATAAGAAAATGGTCCATTCCATTCTATTATCGGATGTGTGGTGTAAGTACATGATTAAACACCACTACTAACACCTTTATTAATCTCATTAAACTTATTATTATTTCCATGGGATTAATTTAAACGAACACTAGGTGGAAGATGAATTCCATCCAAACCTGAATTTAGTGAATATCAATTTCATCCATTAGGGCTCTCTCAACCATTTCAGTATAGAAGTTAAGATTCAATATGAAATCCCAAGAATGAATATTGGATTTAAATCCTATTCAAAACTTCTATGGCTTGAACTTATCATTCAATACCATTTTAGGAGAAAAATAGACAAAATCATATAAGCACATGGAAAAATATATCATAGAACAATCACTTTCACAAAAGATAAGTAAATCCATGGATTTATCCATCTTCAATGATTTAGGAAAAACTATTTGAAAAATATGTTCTTGAACTATTTCCACTATAAAAATTCAACTTTTTATACTTGAACCACTGTGAAAAAACATCACATTTTAGGTACTTACATATTAAATGTATCACATTTCACCTTAATGGAATCTGGGGTTTCTTTAAAATAAAAAATCCAATCAATCTTCCCCAAATAGTCCTACACTTGAGGGGGAATATTTTTTTCTGATGAAGGATAGTGGTCTCTGGATGAGAAACTCTTAGGCTTGATCTTTATCTCCTCTAGTCCATAGTTACACATCCCTTCCCTAAGTCAGGGTGGAGAAAATTCCTTGTCTATTAGAATATACCATTCTCAATAATTCTTCAATAAGATTAGATTTTACTAGAGGTTTTCCTCACAGAACATAATCTACAACACCATCTTAAGGAACTCTAGGAATCCATCAGAGGGGGAGGCATGGTACATCATAAAATAAAGATTGGAGACCTCTATAAAATTGATAAATCTCATTTTGAATCAAGATTACATAAGAAAATAAATTATATTATATCAAAACTCAACATGAGAGAAATAATTCCCAAATTCTCAGGTAAATTATGGCTCGTTAGGATGAGATCTAGTCATGAACTCACTCATAACCAACCCTTTTAGTAATGAAAATATTATCTATAATATACCAGAACAACCTAAGAAATGTATACCATGTATAAACCCTCCATTTGATTCCATATTTTCACTAACCAACCTTATTCATCTTTAAAAAAAACACTTGATCCGGCATGTGTCAAGGGTCAAAGGGTGTTCCCAATCTCTATGGGATAGGACAAGCACCTAAGAATCAAGAACTATATTTCAGAATGATTTCTTCCATAATAAACCAAATAATCAATAAATTAAATATATAAAAGAAATAAAACATGACAATAAAATTCCATATAGTGAAAGTCAAATAGTAGGGAGCAATACAAGTTCAAAAAAACTAATAGATAAACTAAAGTAGCTAAAAGTAATAATAAATCATATCTATGTGATATTCGGGGAAAATCAAATTATGTAAGTACCAACCTCCGGAACCCTTCTAACATGGATATCCTCTACCTCTATGAGGCACATTTACTTTTTCTATATCAAATAAAACAAGATCTACTCACACCCAAAGGTACGTGATGCGTTTTAGCTAAAAAATCCCTGAAGGAACCCACTAAGTGTTTCACAAGTATCCTTTAACAAATAAACCAATTTTTATCATTTAATGAAAAATAAGGCATGAAATATATATTTACCCATTTTTAAATAAATCTTGTAAATACACCATTTTTAGAATAGTTTTTAAAGAATGAATAAACATACCATTTTCAAATCATTTATAAATAAAACATTTTTCAAAGAATATATAAATCACCAATCTAGAAGATCTCCATGTAAATGAGTCCTTCTATAGATTATTTCTAGATTATCTAAGATCCTCACATCTTTGTGATCAAATGACTAAGTGTGCACAGAACCCAAAAATGTAGACATTTAAAAAAGATAATACCTTGATAATTAAACTCCCTATCATAAAAAAATTAGTTAAATATTTAGAATAAATTAAGGATAATTATCTGTAAACCATAATTGAATTATTTCCCCAAATACACCACACAAAAAGTACCCTAGGTTCCATTGTTCAATTACCCATACATGGAGGATTTCAAGTCCATAAACATCCTACCCTTGGAGGATTTAAATTTTACAAATAGATCACACTTAGAGGATTTAAATTTTATTAAAAATCCATAGTTTAAGGATTTAATTTTAATAGAGTAAATAATTCAAATAAAATTTCACACATAAATAATCAATTAAAATTTATAACGCAAAAAAACATTCCTTGAAATCTATTTTCACAAACAACTCCAAAGTGCAAATCCATTTTCCAAAAGAAGGACAAAATTTCAAATTTCAAGAATCATAAATCATGCCCTTAAACAATTTGAAAAACCATTTTAAAATGACAAATAAATAATGTTTTAAAAAACAAGGGCTTATCAAAAAATCACCTACCTCAAACACTCGAAGTTTCTAATACCCGAATGAGGTCCTCAATCCAAAGAGAAATATGTCTCTTAGATAATAAGAAAAGACCCAAAACCATGAGGCCCATAGTAAGAAACACAAATTCAAAAAACCCAATATCAATGGATCCAATATAAATAATGACATAACTGAAAGATTTGTCAATAACATCCCCAATATGTGGTTCCATTTAAGTGAATGAAAGAAGATATAGAAAAATGATGATGGAAAATGAAGAAAGGTCTCTTATGTTGACTTTCATATATCCAACACCTCAAGATCAATCATAAATGATTGATTAAATGATTAGGAGATCAAAAATATCAAAAATTAATCCTCAGGTTTGAGAACCATAAATGTATGATGAAGAATGATAGAAACATTATTCATTTTATGTTTAAAAATTAATTTTTTGAATTAGTTAATTTATGTTGCATGTTTCGAACACATGGTTTGGAAAACCATGCACTTTCTTATATGAAATGGGAAATATCCACATATTTTGGATGTATTATTTGACTAACCATCTAAAAACCTTATGAAATTTTATTTCCACAAACCACCACATGTCACACAATTCCCTGGGAAAGTTTCCCGGTTTGTTATAACCATGCGGCAATGGTTCAGTTGCGCATAAAACTCTATATTTTAAAAAAATAACCAAAATAACCGAAGAAATGTTTAAAAAATGGTAAAAATGAAAATATATAGATAAAATAGAAATTAGGGTGAGAAATTTTATGAAAGGGTTTTATATACCTTATTCATTAGATTCTTTTTTATGTGCATAAATACAGTTGGTATTTAGTTTGGGTTCGTAACTCAATTTATTAGTTGTGTAAGAGTTACACATCAATATGGTTTCAACATATTGATTTGGTGGAAGGAATTGGATTCTGAATTAAATCATTATATTAATACATACATTTAAATGGACTACATGATATATTCACATGAGCCTTAACTCGGTTGGTAAGGACTCTGTAAGTGCATCCGGGAGACCTGGGATCAAATCTTGGAAAAGACAATAATTCCAAGGTACTGTAGTAATACTGTAGCAGCACTGTAGCAGGTACTGTAGCGGGAACAATGTAGTAATGTAGCAGGTACTATATCGGGACTATAGTAGGTACTCTTTGGCACAGTAGGATCTGGGAATATGCCCATGTTTTGGCCTTTGGGCCACCGATTTGGTCCAGGAGTCCTTTAAGGCCTTCAGGCCACCCAGGCCTTTGGGTGAGTAACGCCTTGGAGACACATCAAGGCCTTCGGGACACCTTATGTTCATATTCAAACCAGACGACCTACAAAAAACAAGCTCTACAAGGAGGATGAGCAAGGATCTTTCACCATAGTAGAAGCTAAACGGATTGCAAGAATGAGAGGGTATGACACCTGCCATCGGGACAAGCCTGTGCATGCACGGGAATGCCTAGCCGAAAATCCATGTGAAGGTGGAGAGTTTATTTCACGATGATGATTCTGGGGAGGTGCAGTTCCAAGTAGTTAGTCTGGGTTGTTTGTAATGTTTGAAGCCTATGGGAAAACTAATTCTTCTAAGGCCTACTGGCCATGTATTACTTATGCCTACGGGCCTTGTAAGGGTTCCACCTCACCTCTTGGAAGGTGGATTATCAAAATCAATATAAAATGAAGTCCTTTGGGCCATTGGAGGTAAATACATGAGATATTATGGTGAGCTTAAATCCCATTAATTTTTATATTCCTTCTATAAAAACACTATTCAAGACCTCGATCATCTTATCATTTCGGTTATTCCAAAGTTAGGTGATCCTAGATTATCTTGTATAATGAAATCAAGTAATAGGAGACCCTAATATGATTAGGTTCATATTATTGGAATTTTATTTGGGTTACACATAACTATGATATCCTAACAGGATTAGGTTACCATGGGAATGGAGTTCCTTTTATCAATGTTTTATATTTTCTATATAATAGATTGGTCAACTATCCAAGAGTCAAATATTGTATGATTGAGATGATTCCCAACCTAAAGAGATATATAGTGAGATTAAATCCATATGGGACTCATTTATTAGTGAAGTATGGTTTCTTCCACTAATGGATATGATTAATTCAAGAAGGGGTCATCATTTTAGTTAGAGAAAATTTAATAAAATACCTTATTAAATAGATATAAAATAAGATAATAATACAATAGAGGCTTCTATTTTAGAGAAACTATTTCATCATCATTCAAAATTACTTTGAGATTAATCCAATAGAAATAATAATATCAATGTAAGAAACACCTCATACTGGTGAAAAAATCATGAATCATTCTTGATTAATAGAAAAAAGACAATGTGTTAAGGTAGCACCTTATTGAGTGAAAAATTGTTTAATTTATTCAACACATGAATATATATTCTTATGAGAATAAAATGATGATTCACTTGATACTTTAATTAAGGTTTATTTTGATAATGTAATTCATTCTCGAGTCATTGATATAAAATTTTCATTAATGTAAATGAGTTTCAATAAAAGTTTACTTGATTTACTCCAGGTGTTGAGGATAGATGATCATGAACATGTCATGTCCATGATCAGATGTTTTTATAATATGAAAAAATCATAATGGTTTAATATAGAAGTAAAAAATTGGATCATTTAATTTTTATCCTTATTCACTAAAACCTTGAGAGTGGTGTTATGAAGGAACGGCATTGTTTTCATATAATGGAATTTTCAAGGATACATGAACATGTTTGGTAAACTCTATGGAAATTACAAGGCATTTATTATTTATATAGTAATATATTTTTGAATTTTAAGGGTATAATATACTAAAGGTATACTTTATAAGTGTTATAAATATACAGGAGTTCAAAATTAAGTTAAGTATCGATAGGTCTTTTAGTTCTTATTCAAATGATGAAGAAAAAATTCTCCAATACATAGCATTGAATACAAATGAATATATCAAACGTGAATGAATCTATATAAAGGATGTGTATTTTAATCTCAATTATATTATATGATAATAGAAAATTATTTATTAACTAGGAGTTATTGTGAACAATATGAGGTGATGATTTTGATACATATGGATTATGATTCATCAGATTCTAAAACATGTTTTAAAAATAAGATGAGGATAAAAATGATTTATTTGTGATAAAAGATTTTATCTAGATGTTTTTAAAAATATTATTGAAGTTATCCCACCCCCCATTACTGTTATATTTTAGATAATAAAATATTTTTTTTTCAAAGACATAGAATTCCATATAGGATTTCATGGTCGATAGTTTATTTATTATATATTCAATCTAAAAGAAATATGAGTTACTTTTTAAACATATAAGAGTTTGTGTATCTTAAGATTATATTATGAATAGAATATAGTGTCTAAAAGGCTAGTGGAATCTTGTTTAGACTTATATAATTTTAATTAAAACAAATAAATGTTTATTCCAGTCATAATTCCCAAGTAAATATCACTTAATATCCTAAAAGAATATAATATATATTGGTAAAATATTTTCGTAAAAAGGTACATTAGGTACCAAACAATTTCAAGGAAAAATATTAATGTAATGTAATCCAAGAATGATGACGATGATGAACATAGAAATAGTTTTAAGTCAAAAACATAAGTTATTAACATAGAAATTTCTATTGTTGTTATGTTAAAGAGTTTAGATACTATGTTTAAATATTTGAACATTATTAATGTGACTCATAATTCTCACCATTATTAAAACATGATTTATTCATATATTCTACTCGCTAATGAGTTTAGTGGGTGCTTTTTTTAGATGGTCATATAGATATGTGGCATGAATTACATAGAAGATGCAACGAGTTTAACAAAAACCTAAAATTATCATAAACCTAAGGATGATATAGAAGTATATCATATATGATATGATAATAAATACATTTAAAATTTATCATGTTATATAAAAGGAAATCTTGAATTTTTTAATCTTACAATTTTTGATGCATATACTCAGGAAGAGAAATGATAATTGACCTCTCAAAGTAAAACTTTGATTTATCCCTAATTCTTATCCATCATGGAGTATTATAAGTTAGGATAAATAGTTATGGTTATCATGAGTAAAATTATTATATCAGGATACTAAATATGCTCATAATCTATAAAATAACATTTTCACACTGGATGACCCATGACGGGGAATCCTGGTCACCTATGCTTCTAAAAAATATACTAGAAGAAGGATCCTCGATCCTCCAAATGTTCAATGTAGTGCATGATATAAAAATCTATAGAACAACCTTTTTTAACTCATTATACTAAAATTAGTGAGAATTTTTACCCTATTCACCACAAAAATTAATCCTTTTATAAAAATCTAGCAATATTAAAAACATTCAAGGTATTTTAAATACAAACAACATAAGTATAGAAAATAGGAAACAACATAAGATATCAATGTGTTTCAGATAATGTGTCTTATGTCCTTGGGAGAAACATTTTTTCCTTTATTTATATTTACTATTAGATATAACATAAAATAATATATAAAATAGATTACTAAATATAAGTAATTTATATAAACTCTTCGTAATAAATATGCCTCTAAATCTTCCTATCTTAATATCTTCTTCAATAATACATTACATAGATTTCTGGTATCACATAATTATATACTAAGGGCATCTAGTAAATAAGTTAAACCTTCTCCCATGAAATCCTAGATGACACAAATTGACCACCATAGTTGGTATATCAAATATATCACCCTTCCGGGTCACCAAACATCCATACCTCCTCATCATTATTAGAAAAAACGAACTTCTAGTCATCCTACTACCCATTTATAGATATAATTTTTATTGTCTATACACCAATCCAAGAACCTACCAATAACCAATGTTTTTCTTATGAAATTCCAGTGAACATAACTCCAGGTGATCTAAAACCTAGCTTCACAACCCCACAATATCCCACTTGAAGTCTTTTTTTAGGAAACCTATGAAAACTATCCATATTTTTTATATAATGAAATGTTCCATATTTTTTATTTCCATTCAACAAAGTACAACTAGGGTACAATGTTACATAATACTCTCTATAACTATTTCCTAAGTGAACATGTTTTTCAGACATTGGTCCCTAGTTATCTTCTATATCTCTAACACTTTGTCCTATAAAAATTTTACGATGAAGTGGTTCTTCAGGTCAATATTTTTTGTTTGAACAGAGAACACAGTATTTTTATCCTTGTGGAATACACATTCAATGTCATAGAAAATAACTCCCCATTTCTTATTTTTCCCAAGTTCCTTCAAAAATTTCTTCAAGAAACCCATTTACTTCCTAGGTTATGTTGTAGCCACATACACTTCTTCTATTGTATTCAAAGTAAAGATTCATCATAGTTGTCACATCAAACTAATTTCTTTTCTTACATAAGTAAAAAAAAATCATTTATGTTATTTTTGGTGAATAAATATCTAGAAAAATTATAATAATCATATCCACATAAAGAATTATTTTTTACCACAACACAAGGTTTCATCTTCCATTCCCTTCAACTATTGAAGGATCCATTTGAAAACCTCTAAGTGTAAATTTCACTGATTCAACATGAAAAAAATTATGGATCCTACTAAAAATTAAATTTTCAATAATGTGGAAATCACTCCATATATTAAACTTATAACTACTTATTTATAAGGAACTTTTTTCCATATTATATACTTCAGCTTCTGTTTTGTGTGATTGATCCTGGGCTAGTTTGAAGTGCCCATCCAATGGATCAAAGAATAACTTTAATTTGTACATCCCAAATCATTCAATGACCTTCCAAATATAATCCTTCTAAGATACCACAAAGGTTCTCATTCCCTTATATCTCCCACTTTTCATCCTCAAAATATTCTTCGCATTCCCTAGGGCCTTCATTTTGAATCTTCGAGCTTAGTCTCATTTCAACTTCTAGATCCATCCCTCATATAATCCAACTCATAATATTTCATCCATATAGAAAATAAAATTTATGGATGTCACATCGTTCCATTGCTTCAATTAATAAAAATGATATACATTGTACCTTCTAAAACCTTCTTCCAAAATTAATGTCTCAAACCATGGATTCCATTATCATGGTGCTTTCTAGATACAAAAAATACTTTTTCCATAATTTATAAACCATGTTAAGGTTTTTATATTCTCAGAATCCTTGTAGTTTCTTTATGCAAATTTTTTCCTCTAACTAACCATTATTGAAGGATTTATTGACATCCATATAATAAAAATGTAGATCTTATGATACGTCCATAATTAACACTATCATGATTCTTTCATTCTTAACTACTTGTGAGAATATTTATGACAAATAAACCCTTTCCTTTTATCGAAATAAATTTCCACTATATATGCCTTATGCCTTTTCTTTCCATTAGGTAATTATTTCAATCAAAACACCACTTATTTTATAGTGCCTTATTTTCTTCAGGTAAGTCAATCTTATTCAAATTATTGTTGGATTACAATGAATTCATATCTTCATTCATCACATACTTACACTATTTTCATCACTATGTGTGTTTAATTCTTCCCAACTCTTTGTTGAACCTATATCTTTAAAAAACAATTTCATCCACAAACCTATAAAATGAGTTTATATTCCTAGTTAGTCTCCAAAACTATGTTTTCTACACTGTAATTATCATCTCATATCTTTATTCTTATACATGTATGTTTGGTACATTTACTTCTAGATTCCTAACTTTCATTGATCCCACTTGATCTTCAATAGTATCTAAAATATCTCTAGCATATATTCCACTATTATCACCTCTAGAATTTTAGTGATTTCCTCTGAGTCCTTTAGAACTTTATCTTTTTTTGGTATTATTACACAGATCAACTTTGACTTTTTTAGTTTATATTTTTACCCTTGATTTATTTCTTTTCGATGTTCTGGTCCTTCCATATAACTATTTCATTAAGGTGACCATCTCTATTCTGGAATAATTGTCTCTTTTATTCATCCCACAACCAGTGGTTGAAGTACTCATCACCATACCCAATTAAAAAACAATCCTTTGATATTTTATTAATAATTTTCTTGTCCCTAATGTTTATAAGAATGTATTCGAAGCTTTTAAAGAGTATATGGCAGCTAACTTCTAATATTTTATCAAACCATTGCTTTAGAATTTCTTGCTCACCCTATAATAGATAAGAATGTATACCAAGATTCCAATGAAATTGAGGTTGGTAACTTTGAGTATTTTCTCAGACCATAGATCCTCCAAAATTTCTAACCCAACTTTTGTTGTTGGACTTCTCTTGAAAATGTGTGTTGTGGTGTTAAGTTCCTCCACACAAATTCCCTTGTACATTCTATAGTGTAACAACATACTCTAAACCTTTTTAGATAGCATATAATTTATTCTTTTTCCCACTCTATTATGTGGTGGATTTCTATGAACTATCATCTTATGTGTTATCCCAATCTTTTCAAAGAAGTTTAAGAAGTTTTATTTAGTTTAATCATTACTATGTTTGGAATGTAGTCATTTTAATTTTTTACCATACTATATTTCCACCCAAAAATTTCACTGATGAAACCCAAAAACACAATAGATTTATGATTATAAAGTGAATCCAAAAATTTTCTTGTATAATCATCAATAAATGTTACAAAGTAAAGTAAATATTTGAGATATTGATTAAGGGAAAGTCCCCATACATTTGGGTGAACTAGATATAACTATCAAACATTAGGCTTCAGTTCATTTAAATTAAAGGAAAAAATTCTAGTTTTCCCTAAAATACATATCACATGTGTTTTTATGTCCATGTGAGGAATATTTAGCGTTCATTTACTAGTTTAAACTTTCATATTTCTATTACTAAGATGGCCAATCCTATAATTATGAACTGACAGATCTTCTGATAATGGAAATTTTGAAATACAATAATATTTGTTCTTTTTTTCAAATACATCTTTATGTTATTTACTAATTTTTTAACCACTATGGATACTATAGAAACATCCCATACTCCATTATAAAATATAGTCCTCTAGACTACTTCATCAAGCTATCCAATTAAAATTAGGTTCTCTCATAGCCTTAAGATAAATCTAATTTCCTTCAGCATGATGACAACCCTATTTATAATCTAGATAATAATATTTCTTTCCCTGTTATCTTTAGAGACTCATCATCCACCAAATATAATTTAACAAAACTTTTAGAAACATAATATTCAATACTTCTCTACTCGCGTATAGAAAGGAATGATTCACCTGATTCAACAACTTAGGATCATTTCAGAATGTTGAAACTGAACAATATTTCACTACCTTCTTAAATATTACCCATCGAATATGGTGTTCTAGAATTTGATATTATTATAATGTATTCTTTGTGAATTTTATATTTCTTATTTATATGTCCTCTTTTCCCACTACTCTAACTTTTTGGGTTAGGACCAAATAACTTTTCTAAACTATTCTCCCATAGATTAAATTTTGATGTTTCCTTTTGTTATACATTCCATTGAGAAAATTTTCTTTATACATCAATATTGAGTGCAGTACTAGATAGTTCTTGGACTTCGCTATAATTAATCTTTTATTGAGAATCAAATTTATAATTTTATATAGTTTTAAATCTATTTTTTCTAGAATTATTTAATGTAGTCCCCATCACATCCCAACTCTCCTGTAGTGATGATAATTGTATGAGTTCCCACACATCATCCATAAATATAACCTTCACTGATTTAAGCTATACACATATCATATTAAAATCATTCACATGATCTTCCATAGATATTCCTTTGAATATATTAAATATAAATAACCATTTAATCATGAGCAATTTTTTTAACTCCATACGTTTCTGATACATATTCTCCTGTGCCTTCATCACATCTACGCTTGTATTTACTTCATAAATGTTAAAGGCAACATTCCTTATTAAATACATCCTCACAACGTCCTATGATTTTCTATCCATTTTTTTAAATTTCAACTATTCCATCTACTCTAAAAAAACCCAAAAGTAGAGAATCTATGTCCTAATAAATCAGATGGCCCTCTATTTTCATTCTCCAAAATCCAAAATCCATTCTATCAAGCTTGTCTTCCTCAACCTTTCCGTCATCTAAATCTATAACTTAAAATGAACATATCTCCCATTAAAATCAATATGTTATTAAGACAATATTAAGAGAATAAACCTGAGATTCGTGAACTAGCAATCAAAATACACATGTAATTATCATACACTAGAATGAGAACCCACTTTGATACCACTTTTTGAGGAAGCCTAACTACCTATTCTTTCCATTAATCCATTAAAAGAAGGATCCTCAATCCACAAGAATTTTGGTCCAGTGTGTAGTGGAAAAACCTCAAGAACATCCTCTTGTGATTAGGTGTACGAAAAGTAAGAAGACTTCGCACCCTACTCATCACAAAAATTCATCTTTTTATAAAACTCTACAAGATCACACAAATTAAAGGTAATGGAAATACAAATAGTGGAACACTACGAGAAAAATTCCATTTTGCGGAGGGAATATATCCCATCATAATTTTTTTGTCAAAAAGATTATTTGTGATGGGGAAATCAAACGATCACAAATAATTAGCTATTTGCTATGAAAAAATGGGTCCTGTCGCAAATGGTTTGGTATGGTTTGGGCGCTTAACCATTGGAAGGGTATTTTCGATGGGGGGTGTGTAGAGACCCAAAGCTTGACGTACATGGATATTATATTACTTTTTTGTAATACTTAATACATAAAAAAACGGACACACAAGGACCGTAATAGTTTAGTGTCTTTGGAAACTCGGAACGTAATCTTCTAATCATGGTGAAAGATCTTCAACATCTCTCAAAAAGATCTTCCCTTTTTGTTTTCTTACCTAAAACCTTTCTTTATATCCTAGGGAAAAGAAAACATATAAATGGTGATCTAAAATGCTCAGTAAGCGTAAGCATGGATAAAATAAAACAAATCATAAACATTTGAACTTAAAAACATGAACATAATGTTTAAACAACAAAATATTGAGAAATGACATAAAACATGGAAGAACATAAGGAATAGATCATAAAGAAACATTAATCATGATAAAATATCATGGGAATAAAACATGTGATTGTGGAAACCATTAAGCACATGATATGATTTCCATAGTAGCCAAGGCATTGCTGCCAAGACCATCTTAGTGGACAAAGTCCCTTTCTGAATCGAGTTCACTCCTCGTTCTAGTCATGTATTACTGAACCGGATTAACGTACCATTCCATCCATGTATATCTCATGAGATATAAATCATTACCCAATTAATTAGAGGGAGATATAGGTCCCACCCATCTCATAATGAAATCATTCTTACTTGTGCCACAAAAGAAACATACATCATTCATAATAACCCAACAAATGAAATGGGTTTCAAAAACATCATCCCATCATCACGGAATCCATATAAAATTAATGGATATCATTTCATAATAAGAAAATTGAAACCATGTAAATCATAGAGACATTATACTTGAAATATACACATATAAAATAATGTCATCTTATAAGAAAAAATGGTTTTGATAAAATACTTGAAATGAATTCTTGAGGAAAATATCCTTTCTTCTTCAAAATCATTTTCTTTTCACAAAATTACAAGAAATTTTAAAAGAAAAATATTTTTATGAAAATAGTAATAAAATATTATAGAGTAAGCTTCATGAAAATGAGGTGTTATGAAACCGTAAAAATATGTTCACGCCGTAAAAGTTGAATATAAAATTCTTCTCGTACTTTGGTCGGAAAGGTCAAAAACTTCCCCGTGTGGTAAACAAAAGTAAGATTCCATTCATAACATGTGGTAAATTCCAAAAATGGGTAAAAAGGACTTTAAAAATACATGAATTTTTTTTTAGAAAACATAGGCATGGATGAAAACAATAACCCCAGTAAATACTTACGAATAACAATCTCGGATAAGAACGAGATTGGAATAGTTATCCCTTACCTTAGGTCTGCTATGCTTCGTACGTATCCGAACCTCCTGTATAATGATTAAAATAATGTCATTGACTTATTACAGAATAATATTAATTTTTATGATATCATATATGTTTCACTTATGACTTTATATTACCCATTCTTTTGTAAATTCCATGTTAAAGTAGTGTTTTGGGTAAAATCATTTCATTTATCGTATGTGTTTCGACTTTTCGTTCTTGATATTAAAACTTATATCCTGATTTACATAATTCCAGAATGTAAAACATGATTTATATATAATATATATTCATCATATACATATATATATTATAGACCGATAAAAGAAATGAAATACACCATTCATGGAGACGGTAGGCCGTACGTACGCGAACGTTGTTTTCGTTTCCTTATTGAATTGAATGAAACTAAATAGATTACATATATATATATATACATAAATCTAGTAGCATTCATATATTTCATTATTATTCATTATATAAACATTATGATCATTCATGTATGGTTAACATGGAGAATGAATATCATCGCATCGTGGAGACGGTAGTCCCTACGTAGGTACGAGCGATGATATCGTTCACATAATTATTGAATAGAATTGGAGTGGATGGTATAATATATCAGAATCAGTATTATTTTATAAAAACCATATATAGTTATTCTTTACACCATTATACCCATCCATGTAAGGTGTTGGTGGAAAAACAGATTTCACCACGGCGTGGAGACGGTATTCAGTACATACACACGCGTGGTGATTTCATTTTTCGTAGGATAGATAGATGGTTAAATAGGTTTGTATGATACTTATAATAACATATCAGTATATGAGTGATACTGATGCTATTACTTAATAATGAAACAAATAAAGAAGAAGATGTGGAAGAAGAAATAAAGTTAAAAGAATCGGTAACGGACATTACCTCTTCTTTGAAGCGCCTCTTTGAGACCGCCTCTTAGGGCACTAAAATTGGTCTTTGAAGAAGACCAGAACCTCTAGGATGTTTCTAGGGAAGTTTAGAAGATAATTTGTCAGGGTTTGGCCGATCTTGAAGGCTCAAAGTGGTCTGAGGAAGAGAGGGAGGAGGTGCCCTTTTATAAGGGAGGAGAGGGGAACCTTTGGAAAAACTATAAATATTATTTTATTATAAAGCCATATTCGGTTTCAAATAGCTCCAAATTGATTTATTTCTAAGATAAGGTGGTTATGGGTCAAAATCATCTCATCCAATAGAATTTGGACAAGTTTAGTTTACTATTTTAACATTATCATTTAGATTTAACTTTACGTTGGATAATTTTACTTTTACCGTGTCTTTTTGTGTTCTTACACTATAAGGTTAATAAACTTACTATAACAAGCCAAAAGAACTCCAAGTTGTTTATTATTAATATATATAACCTTATCTAAGTAATTTGGCAAAACCTTAGATTTTTAGGAATAAAATAACAATTAATAATATAATATTTGTTTTAAAACTATTTTATGTCAATTTTGACACTATTTAGTAATTGATTTTTATAAAAAACATAACAGAATGATTAGTTAGAACAAAGTTAATTAAATAAATAATAACATGTCATATTAACCTATAAAATTAGTTGAGTTCATAAAAAGTGTAAAATAACATTTATTTTGGTATTTATAACATCAATTATGTCAATATTTCATTAGTGTGATAATTACTGCATCATCTTTGTGTCATACATAAATTAAATTATTTAATGTTAAAAAATTATAAATAAAATACAATTATTTAGGAAATAGTTTTATCTTTCTAATTAATATTTATATTTGAATTTATCTTATATATAACCCTATATTAAAAATGATTTACATATTAAACTTTGATTTTAACTATTTTTACCCTTCTTTAAATAAATTAATTTTAAATGTCCTAATCTAATCCAAGTGGGCCTAAATGGTCATATTTTATTCCTAAGGTTGTTTTTGGTCTAATTACACTTATCCAATAGAATTAGGACTTGTGTTAGGGTAATAATAATATCTTTTTTACCCTTAATTACCCTATTTACTTTTAACTGTGGTAAATAAAAGTAAAAAGTTACTATTCACCAAAAATTATTTTCATCTCATTGAACCAAATTTTACTTACTGACATCAACTATGTCTCTCAGATTTTTGAAATTCCACTCACAGAAGCGGTAAAATTAAGTTTAATTTAAATTTGCAAATTCTCCTAGGAGGTGGGTAAAAGACGGTCAAAAGTTCAATAAAATTTTTATATATCTAAAATTATTATGAAATGACTCCAATGAATTACATTGAACTTATATAAGTATTATGTGTCAATTTTTACCTAAAATAAATTTAAATAAAATAAATAATTATTTAAATAAAAAGCCGGTTTTTAAATAGTAACCCATTGTTTTCACTATTCGTCAAAAATTGAATGTTTTCAGAAAAATACCAAAATTTCAACCTAGGCTGATTTTAATATTCTAAATCCAAAAATGAAGTCCATTTTCAAAGATGAAATTTACAAAATTTCAAAAAGTGGTTATTACTATTCATAACGGCTAGTTTTAATAATATTTTAATAGCATATCGTTATTTAGTGAAACTCGGTATTGCTTACAACACACACTATCGAGGAAGGTCATGATTGCATGTAATGCAGCCAAGTTACGATGTGTGTTGTGCAATAATCCTTTTTTGTAACGTACAACACAAGACATCAATAAAATTAAAAAGAATATTTTTTCATAAAATCTCAGGGTGTTACATTCTACCCCCCTTAAAATGAATTTCGCCCTCGAAATTCGTCGGGGTTATAAATGGTTTACTACTCAAAAGTTTCTTTAATAGAAACCCACATCGTAAAAAGGAATACCAAAACCAATCTTTAAAAACTAAATTTTGAAACATAACAGTTACCCAAATTAACTAATCAATGGGTTTCCACATAGGAGAACATATGTGAAAATATGGATATGGAAGAGAAACCTAACCATCATGTTCTGATGGAGAGTGGTAGAGAACATGGCTATGAAAAAGCCAACAATCACAAAGTTATAGATTTTTGTTGATCTAAGGTACCATCTGATTCATCGGATATAAGGGAACTAGGACAACATTTTTGGTTTTCATGATCATTTCCGTAAAGTTGATGAATTAAAATAAATAATTACATGATTTTGGTACAATCTCACTGTTGTTCGCGAATTGAACAATTTCCAATTCATCCCTTAAAGAAATGAATTTGAATTTGTTATTTGTGATGTGTTAGCAGATCATGTGATAGAATGATGGGTCATTCCATCTGCTTCAAACAAAAGGTTAGCAAAAGTTATAAGTCCATCTTATGGTTAGATTAATTGTATATGGTTCCAAAAATGAACTTATACTTCATATATCATACCGCTTAATAAAATAAAACTATTTTCTACTAACCAGGGACTTCTTGTTGGCCAGTGGTATGCGATAAAGGTCAGTCGCACTTCGGTTGTGGGTTCGATTCCCACAGCCTTGTCCGATGCGATGGGCGGTTTCCCATCTTGCAGGTTGTCCTTTTTCTAAAACTACATTACTATAACATCCCATCAAAAATATCGAAAAAACTTATATCCTTAAACAATACTAACTTATGTCCCACATAATCCATTCCAATATTTAGGCTTATCCATAATACTACAGTCCACTTTCATAATATAGTGAAAACGATTACCAGAGATTTCATATAACAAGCATGTTAATACCTTCGTTGATCCCCATATATCATAAGATATGTCTTGTTGGTCACATTCCAAACATTCTAAGGCCTTAATCATGTATTCTCTTGAAAAAATGAATACCCATTGAACCTTAGTGAAAACATGAATGCAGTTAAAAGTTAACACTTTCCACATACCAAAATCCTCAAAATTCTATATACTCAAACCATGATATCACTTAGTCCTTATATCAATCATGAGCTCATGAATACAATCAAACATCTCATTATTTTCTTATACCTTCATTATGCGCATATCATCTACTTTCCAAAAATATATGAATAACCTTCCATGGTTACTGGTACCATTCAACATATACTTTCAAATACTTTAGGAAAAACAATTGTGTAACAATCCTTAGATGATTCTTTATTCCATAGTACCATTAACTATACAACATAACTCTCAATAAACATACAATCATTCCACTACCTTCTAAAACAACTAACTAAGCTTCAACACTTCTTTCAGCTCATATATCATTTGTAGTCTCCTCATCATCATCCACATAAATACTGCCCATATGACCATGCTGATTCTCTTCATGAGATTTTCCCTTAGGGCATTGGTTTTCATAATGCCCGTACATTTAACATTTAAAACATCTAATCATTGTTGATGTCGTAGCAATACCATTATTCTTGTCCATGGTGTTAACTGAACCTTTTCCTTTGCACTTACTAGCTTTATGTCCTTCTTTTCCACACCCAAATCATCTTCTAGTTCCTTTGAAACAATCTCCCGGATTCCTCTTCCCACATGATTTACATGAGGGAAATTGAACTTTATTTCTTATATGATCATCATGAAACTCCATCTTTCTCTTATTATCTGAGTTGGGAAACTTACCAAAGTTGATATTATTGATCATATTATGAGATTTCTGATTAGGCATAATAACAATGTTTGGACCTCCAAATCCCGTTTCATTTGGTTTCTCATGAAGAATATCATTCCATTGTCTGTCATATCCTCCATTATCGTGGATCTTCCTGTTTCCAGCCATTTTCTAAAACCCAAAAAGAATAGTCTGAGAGGAAAAAATCATGCTTGGGAAAACAACATAGTAAAGGGGGAGTTCCCTCAATATCTAACATCTTAGGTTAAATTCTAAGATCGTTACCATAGTTCTAAAAATATATCCTATACGTATACTTATCCTTAGGGACCTCCCTAGACATACCTCATAAATATCTCTAGGGATCTCACTAACGTTTTCGCATCCTAGTTTCCAAAGGTTGACTAAATCTTTCCTCTGATACCAACTGTAGAGACCCAAAGCTTGATGTACATGGATATTACATTACTTTTTCAGAATACTTAATACATAACAAAAACAGACACACAAGGACCGTAATAGTTTAGTGTCGTTGGAAACTCGGAACGTAATCTTCTAATCGTGGTGAAAGATCTTCAACATCTCCCATAAAGATCTTCCCCTTTTTTTTCTTACCTAAAACCTTTCTTTATATCATAGGGAAAATAAAACATATAAAGGGTGAGCTCAAATTCTCAGTAAGGGTAAGCATGGATAAAATAAAACAAATCATAAACATTTGAACTTAAAAACATGAACATAATGTTTAAACAACAAAATCTTTAGCAATGAAATAAAACATGGAAGAACATAAGGCATAGATCATAAAGAAACATTAATCATGATAAAATAGCATGGGAATAAAACATGTGATTGTGGCAACCATTAAGCACATGATATGATTTCCATAGTAGCCAAGGCATTACTTCCAAGACCATCTTAGTGGACAAAGTCCCTTTCTGAATCAATTTCACTCCCCGTTCCAGTCCTGTATTACTGAACCGGATTAAATTACCATTCCAGGCATGTCTATGTCATGAGAGATAAATCTTTACCTAATGCATTGGAGGGAGATATAGGTCCCACCCATCTCATAATGAAATCATTCTTACTTGTGCCACAAAATAAACATACATCATTCATAATAACCCAACGAATTAAATGGGTTTCAAAAACATCATCCCATCATCACATAATCCATATAAAATAAATGGATGTCATTTCATAATAAGAAAATTGAATCCATGTAAATCATAGAGACATTATACTTGAAATATACACATAAAATAATTTCATCTTAGATGGAAAAATGGTTTTGATAAAACACTTGAAATAAATTCTTGAGGAAAATATCCTTTCTTCTTCAAAATCATTTTATTTTCACAAAATTCCATGAAATTTTAAAATAAAAGTATTTTGATGAAAATAGTCATAAAATATTGTAGAGTAAGCTTCATTAAAATAAGGCGTTATGAAACCGTAAAAATCTATTCACGCCTTATAAGTTGAAAATAACATTCTTCTCAAACTTTTGTCAGAAAAGTCAAAAAGTTCCCCATGTGGTAAACAAAAGTAAGATTCCGTTAATAACATGTGTTAAATTCCAAAAATGGGTAAAAAGGACTTTAAAAATACATGAAAACATTTTTAGAAAACATGGGCATGGATGAAAACAATAACCCCAGTAAATACTTACGAATAACAATCTCGGATAAGAACGAGATTGGAATAGGTATCCCTTACCTTTGGTCTGATATAATTCGTACATATCTGAACCTCCTGTATAATGATTTAAATAATTTCATTGACTTATTACAAAATAATATTCATTGTTATGATATCATATATGTTTAACTTATGACTTTATATTACCCGTTCTTTTGTAAATTCCATGATAAAGTAGCGTTTTGGGTAAACTCATTTCATTTATCGTCTGTGTTTCGACTTGTCGTTCTTGGTATTAATACTTATATCCTAATTTACATAATTCCAGAATGTAAAACATGATTTATATATAATATATATTCATCATATACATATATATATTATAGGTCGATAAAAGGAATGAAATACACCGTTCATGGAGACGGTAGGTCGTACGTACGCATGGAAGATGTTTTTGTTTCCTTATTGAATTGAAAGAAAATAAATAGATGAAATAAATATATATATAAATAAATCCATTAGAATTAATATATTTCATTATTATTCATTATATAAACTTTATCATCATTCATGTATGGTTAAAATGGAGAATGAATCTCATCGCGTCGTGAAGACAGTAGTCCGTACGTACGCGCGAGCGATGATATCGTTCCCATAATTATTGAATAGAATTGCAGTGGATGGTATAATATATCAGAATCAGTATGATTTTATAATAACCATATATAGTTATTCTTTACACCATTATACCCATCCATGTAAGGTGTTGGTGGAAAAACATATTTCACCACAGTGTGGAGACGGTATTCCGTATTTACACACGCGTGGTGATTTCATTTTTCGTAGGATGGATAGATGGTGAAATAGGTTTGTTTCATAATTATAATAACATATAATTATATGAGTGATAATGATGTTATTACTTCATAATGAAACAACTAAATAAGAATATGTGGAAGAAGAAATAAAGTTGAAAGAATCGGTAACGGACATTACCTCTTCTTTGAAGCGCCTCTTTGAGACCTCCTCTTAGGGCACTAAAATTGGTCTTTGAAGAAGACCAGAACCTCTAGGATGTTTCTAGAGAAGTTTATAAGAGAATTTTTCAGGGTTTTTCCGAGATTGAAGGCTCAAAGTGGTGTGAGGAAGAGAGGGAGGAGGTGCCCTTTTATAAGGGAGGAGAGGGGCACCTTTGGAAAAACTAAACATATTATTTTATTATAAAGCCATATTCGGTTCTAAATAGCTCCAAATTGATTTATTTAGAAGCTAAGGTGGGTATGGGTTGAAATAATCTCATCCAATAGAATTTGGACAAGTTTAGTTTACTATTTTAACCTTATCATTTAGATTTAACTTTAATTTAGATAATTTTACTTTTACCGTGTCTTTTTGTGTTATTACACTATAAGGTTAATAAACATACTATAACAAGCCAAAAGAACTTCATGTTGTTTATTATTAATATATATAACCTAATCTAAGTCATTTGTCCGAACTTTAGATTTTTATGAATAAAATAACAATTAATAATATAATATTTGTTTTAAAAACTATTTTATGTCAATTTTGACACTATTTAGTAATTCATTTGTTAAAAAATTATAACATAATTATTAGTTCTAAAAAACTGAATTAAATAAATATTAGCATGTCATATTAACCTAGAAAATTAGTGGAATTCCTAAAAATTCTCAAATTACATTTATTTGGGTATTTATAACATCAATTATGTCAATATTTCATTAATAAGATAATTACTGCATCATCTTTGTGTCATATATAAATTAAATTATTTAATGTCTAAAAATTATAAATAAAATACCCATATTTAGGAAATAGTTTTATCTTTTTAAGGAATATTTATAGTCGAATTTATCTTATGTATAACCCTATATGAAAAATTATTTACTTATTAAACTTTGATTTTAACTATTTTAACCCTTCTTTAAATAAATTAATATTAAATGTCCTAATCTAATCCAAGTGGGCCTAATTGGTCATATATTATTCCTAAGGTTGTTTTTGGTCAAATTAAACTTATCCAATAGAATTAGGACATGTGTTAGGGTAATAATAATATCGTTTTTACCCTTAATTACCCTATTTACTTTTAACCGTGGTAAATAAAAGTAAAAAGTTACTATTCATCAAAAAAAAATTCTTCTCATTGAACCACATTTTACTTACTAATATCACCCGTGTCTCTTGGATTTTTGAAATTCCAATCACAGAAGCGGTAAAATTATGTTTTATGTAAATTTGTAAATTCTCCTAGGAGGTGGGTAAAAGACGGTCAAAAGTTCAATAAAATTTTTATATATCTAAAATTATTATAAAATGACTCGAATGAATTACATTGAACTTATATAGGTATTATGTGTCAATTTTGACCTAAAATATATTTAAATAAAATAAATAATTATTTAAATAAAAAGTCGGTCTTTAAATAGTAACCTAGTGTTTTCACTATTCATGAAAAATTCAAAGTTTTCAGAAAAATACCAAAATTTCACCCTAGGCTAATTTCGATATTCCGATTCCAAAAATGAAGTCCATTTTGAAAGATGAAATTTACAAAATTTAAAAAAGTGGTTATTACTATTCATGACGACTAGTTTTAATAATATATTAATATCATATCGTTGTTTAGTGAAACTCGGTATTGCGTACAACACACGCTATCGAGGAAGGTCGCGATTGTGTGTAATGCAGCCAAGTCAGGGTTGTGTGTTGTGCAAGACTCCTTTGTTGTAACGTACAATACAAGACATCAATAAAATTAAAAAGAATATTTTTTCATAAAATCTCGGGGTGTTACAGGGTGCCTCTCCATTGCAAATACTCGACGATGGTAAATACTATTTGCAACGGTGTGGCACCCCCCATTGAAAATACCCCGTGGCGGTAAATATTATTTGCAACGGGATATGCCCCCATTGCAAATAGTGTGTCGACAGATCATTATTTGTGACGGGTCCCATCACAAATACCCTTTTAACCACTGAGAGTAATTAATGTGGCTGAAGGTATTTCTGATGTGTCCCATAGCAAATAGTCAAATCACAAATAATCTAACCTATATATACCCCCATTTTTTTCTTCTTATTCCTCTTTATTCATAATTTCTCTCTCTCCCACTCTAAACTCTATTTTTAGAGTTAAAATTTCTCTGAGTTAAATTTTTTTACAAATAGATTTTGAAGTCATCTACACCTATAAGAAATCAAGTTTAATGGTATTTATGTTTTATTTAATTTAATATTTATTTCATTTTTTTATATTAATTTTACTTATTGGTAATTAGTTGTAATTAAATTAGATTTAGATTGTTTCGTTATCAGTGTTTATTTGTAGTAATAAATTTAAATTTATAGTGTTAATTATTTATAATTAGTGGTAATAAGGAATTATTAATGGTAATTATTAATGAGAATAAATAATTAGCAGTAATTAGTAATTAGTCATAGTAATTAGCAGTAATTAATAGTAATTAGCGGTAAATAGTAATAATCAGGAATAAATAGAAATGATTAGTAAAAAAAATTAATAAATACTATTAATTAGTAATAATTACTAAAAATTACTAATAATTAATAATAATTAGAAGTAATTAGTAAAAATTACTAATAATTAGAAATAATTACTAATAATTAGAAATAATTACTAATAATTACTAATAATTACTAATAATTAGTAATAATTACTAATAAATATTAATAATTACTAATAATTAGTAAGAAATAGTAAAAACTGGAAAAAATAGTAACAAATACTAATAATTAGTAACAAGTGCTCAGAATTAGTAACAAATCGTAATAATTAGTGATAATTAATAATAAATACTAATAAATACTAATAATTAGAAATAATTATTTATAATTAGAGATAATATGTAATAATTAGCAATAATTAGTAATAATTAGAAATAAATAAAAATAATTAGCAATAGATAGTAATAATTAGCAACAAAAAGTAATATTTAGTAACAAATAGTAGCAATAAGCAACAAATAGTAATAATTAGCAACAAATACAAATAATTAGAAACAAATACTAATAATTAGTAACAAATAGTACTAATAAGTAACAAATAGTAATAATTAGTAAAAATCACTTATAAATAGTAATAAATACTAATAATTAGTAATAATTAGAAATAATTAGTAAAAATTAGCAATTATTAGAAATAATTAGCAATAAATAGTAATAGTTAGTGATAAATAGTAATAATTAGTACTAAATAGTAATAATTAGCAATAAATAGTAATAATTAGCAATAAATAGTAATAATTCGCAATAAATAGTAATCATTAGCAATAAATAGTATTAATTATAAATAAATGGTAATAATTAGGAAAAGTTGTAATGATTAGGAAAAATAATTATAAATACTAATAATTAGTAATAAATACTAATAATTAATAATAAATACTAATAAATACTAATAAATACTAATAATTTGTAACAAATACTAATAATTAGTGATAATTCTTATTAATTTATATTAATTAGTATTAATTAGTCTTAATTAGTGTTAATTAGTATTAATTAGTAATAAATAGTAGTAATTATTAATAATTAGTAATAATTAGTAATAAATTCTAATAATTAGTAATAAATAGTAATAAATACTAATAATTAGTATTAAATGGTATTAATTTGTAAAAAATAGTAATAATTTGTAAAAATAGTAATAATTTGTAAAAAAAAGTAATGATCAGCAGCAGGAGGAGGAACGCTGACGATAGCAGCAGAAATATGAGGATCAAATGTGTTGATTTTAGCAGACACATCACAAACAGATAGAGTACATGCAGCATCTAACCCATAGTTTACGGATATAGTTTCAACCACCATCTCCTTCGGCTCCTCTAGAAGGCCATTCCCCCCCCCCTAATGATTTTTTTGTCATGTTAAAAACATTTCAATTCAAATTTTGTTGTAATATTAACTATTTACAGTTTCTTTCTTTTATATTGATGCGAATATTACATAATTCAATTTTTTTTATTTTTTTATTTTATTATTTATTATTAATATAATTTTTTTAATGTTTTTTATTTTAATAATAATAATAATAATAATTTTTATTTTCTGTGAATATTGAGAATTTTAATTTTTTATAATTTTTTTAAATTTTAATAATATTAATATTATATTTGCATAAATATTAATAATAATAATAACATTATTATATTATTATTATTATATTGTTATTAATATTATAATAAAATGATTTTTTTATATTATTAATATTATTAATATTATTATATTATATTAGATTATTTATATTATTATTATTATTATTATCATTATTTTCTAAAATTAATTTATCATAATTTTATTGAATATTTTTTTATTTTATTAAGTATTTTTGATGGGGATTATTGCAACGGGTTCCTATCGCAATGAGTTTATATATTTTTTAAATAACTATTTATGATGGGAAAACGGAACCTTCTCAAATACTTTTTTGCAACTAGCCCATCGCAAAAAGGTTTTTTACATAAAACATAGAACTATTTGATATGGGAATTCATCCCGTCGTATATAGTATTTGTTATGACGGGTTGGTAAAAAAATACTATTTGCAATGTCGTTTTCTGCAAAGGGTTATTTACGAAGGGACCCCATTGAAAAAGTTCATTTGCAACAAGCTCTCGTCGCATATATCTCAAATTCTAGTAGTGGATGTTTAGAAAATAAGAAATAACATAAGAGATTAACTTTATTTGTAAAATTATTTTGATATGAATGGAAGAAAAATTTCTATATTTATCTATGTTTCCTAAATGAAACAAGACCTTGCATGTGATTTTGATCATGTGAGAACCCAGACCATTATAAAACATGTTTTTTTAGGTAATTTTAATTTTCAATTGGGTGGTTGGTTCATTTTGACAACCTAAAGGTGGAGTGCTATTCTAAGAGTATGAAATCATTAAAAGGCTATCTTTGGGTATGAATTGTAGATCGAATGGTGGCTGAGAGTATTGAGAGAGCACCTGAGGAAGTCGATTTTTTAAGATTGTAGCTTGCAGCCACCGGCTAGCTAGTTGGGTACACTGACAAGCCAATGGAATTTAAAGGGGGAAATTTACATTTTCCCCCCTTATGTTTTCAGAGGGGAAACCCCATTTATCATTTCATCATCCTCATGTGGAATAGGGATGTATTCCCATTTCCACCCCACTTTCCTTGATGTGGGTATTAGGATGTGGTGATTTTTGTGATGATTTAAGGTGAGACTCAAACTATGTTAGCCTTTTTCTCCTCCTCTTCATTTTTCAATAAGTTTTGTTGTTACTAGGTTAGGTTTCATAGATGATTCCACCTGATCATGGTAGAATCATCCTTATATAAAGGGGACTTTACCATCCTAACTTGTGGACATCTCAAGATAACTTTTTCTCATCATATGATGTTGTTTCAGTGAGGTATTCCTCTATGGTGAATATTATAAGTTTTTTACATAAAATTGATTAAAATTAAATGTTTTAGGATTTGTATGTGAGGTATTTTACCTATTTTAGAGATATGTGTATGTAATGAGCCTTCCAGGTGCCGTAAAATTTTGTTTTGATTTTATAGGAGCACTATATAATAATTTAAGCATTACGACTCTTTTGAATAGATTATTTAAAATAATTATAATTTTATTATAATTAATTGGTTAGAAATTATTGGGTTGGCTTAGGGATATATATGGGTATATGATGGTTGTATGAGACAAGAGATAATTAGATGGTCTTGTCAATTCTAGTCAGATATTCTTGGATGTAGAATTAATATGCTTTGGATTCCTTTAAGGTAAGTGATTCATGTAATAGCCCTTTGGGTGTATGTATTTACTTATATGCTTCGGATGTGTAGTCTCATTATGTTCAAGTAGTCAACCACTATAATAAATGAATTTTTCATGGATTAAATGATTTATATGATATGTTTAATCGAATTATCAATAAAATTTTAACCTAATTAAAATTAATTTCCTGAAATTGGAATTCATAAGGAAATTAGGGCCACCATGGATCCATATACTCAAAATCGATTCCCAACCACTGATGGCCATGTAACCCTCAAAAACCTTTTAGAGATGTGTCTAAATTATTATAAAACAGTTTCTTTAGTTTAGGTACCCTTATTAACATTCCTATATATGTTCTTATTGATTTGGAGTGAATGTGCCAATGTTTATGGATGTTTGATCCTTAGAAAAACCATAGATCCCTCGATAGGTTGAGTTGACATTAGGGTGATTCATCCTCTCCCATTAAAATATGTTCATCCTTTGTGGATAAACCATAGGTAGGATGGAATTGAGTCGGGTGAGTATAGTGACCTAGCCAGACCCTATATACATTTATATGGGCCATATGTCATCTATGTGTACTATTAAAAGTATGTTTTACCCTATAAGGATTTTGAGGTTGTACCATTTAGGTCACTACCAGAGGATGCACTTCAATATTTTGATGGTTGATAACCCAATAATTTATTAAAATCAAGGACCCAAAGTGAGTGTCCCCTTCTTTAGTTATGACCAAAAAGACCCAGTTTGGGTGACTTGATGTTCTTTCATAGGGGATCCCCGTGAGTTCCCCTTGAGAGATAGACCCTGGGTGAGGACATGTGGTAAATGGTGGGTTATTGTGGGTTCCATTTTAGATCTTTTATTAAATTTATTTGACTTGGGTTCTTATGGCTCCATAGTTGTTGATGAGTTTGGTTTAGGTGCCCCGCCCACAAATATATCATTGATGTATACAAATATTTTTTATATAAATGTTGTTATTCACCTATGTATATATTTATATTCTTGGTTGGGGATACCATATATTTGGATCCTTGATTATATCATTTGGGATTTCTTGGGTTTTATACCTAGATTCCTGAGAATACTCTTCTGGGATACCATAGTTTTAGAGCTCAAACTATATTATTTGGTCTACCAGGGGTTACGCACCAAAATTCATGAGGATATATGTTCACGGATTCCATAGATTTGGAGCTTAGTTTATACTATTACGGTTTTCATGAGTTATATTCCTAGATTCATGAGGATACTATATAGGGCATCAATGGATTTAGATCTCAAATTGTACTTATTGGAATGTCATTGGTTATGTCCCCGAAGTCGTGAGGATATCGGTTTGGGTATGCCAGGGATTTAGATTTTAAGTTATAGTGTTGGTCTATTTTTATCTTTGTCCCCAAAGTCATAAGGATTTATATCTAGTAACTCCATGGATTTTAGATCCTGGGTGATATTGGTTCACACAATCATCATGACATGCTTAGAGACACTCTTAAACGAGTCAAAAAACTGTATAATCTATCGAGGTCACAGACTTGATGATAAATGATGTTTATTTATTTATTTTCTTGTAGTTATTCATATTTTATTCAGTTAAAGTCACATGAACATAACACTATATTTACTGTAAATTTGTGGGGCCACTTTGGTGGTTCCCTACTGAGTTTTGTTTCTCCTACCCTACTTGAGCGATTATTGTTCCAGGGTACCCGAGTATATCTCACATGGTTTCATGTTCCATATGGATAATGTCACAGTGTTTCATGTTCTGGTTGGAGCAGCTTGAGTGGGATGTGGATATTGGAGGATAGGATTAAGTTATAGTTGTGGAGACTCTTGTCTTTTATTTCTTTAATATTTTTATTTATTTTATATTTACCAAGTGGGAGACTTATCTTGTATGGTTGTATGTATGCTTCCACATCATTCATTATTATTGGTTGGAATGTCTCATTTATTTCAAAATAAAATGATGCATGTATACTATTATGAATATTCATGGTGATTTTGTTCACCAAATACTATCATATAGGGGGTATATCCTCCTCACAATACCACCATTTACCATTTATGATTTCATTATCCTCCAATGTATGAGGAGGCATAGATGGGGTCATGCAACACCATTCGTCTGAATACTATTCATAACGAATTGAAAGAGGATGTTATGAAATGTTATTAAATATATTTTTTATTTTATCATAATATTTTTATAAATAGTTTAAATGAGATATATGAATGTATTATAACTTGTGACGGAACCCAGATTGTTGCATCATGAACATCTTTCATGGTGAAAGACTTGGTTATCGTGGGTATGAGATTCGTGTTGTTGGCTATCATTTTTATGTTTAATTCAAATGTAACCTCTTGTGATCCATATAATGTTTGTATTTATGAGTTTTAAGGATTCTAACTCTTGGAACATTGGCAAGATCCTAGTTATTAGACTTTGGATCTTACCATGGTGGTGAGAGGAATCTATAAATGAATTAATCTTATTATGTATGGATTTACATGGTAGATATTTGATTGTTTTTTTCAATGAAAATGATATTATATCAATTTAAAGTTTCAATAATGACTCATGTAGTGTTTTCTTATATATGTTCCTAGATGAATTATACTCATTTGGACCATGACGTATACACATTTTTCATTGATAGCAGGTCATGTGGATTTATAGTGGGATGCTTGTTGATGAGGATGAGGGTGATGATGTATTCCCTCTTTCACTGGAGGTTTGGTGACCCTAGTAGGACTTCCTACAAATTATATTTCCATTTAATAGGCCCCTTTGGGGGTGTTTCATCTATATGATTTGTTATTTAAAGTGTAAGTAACAACCTATATGGTATTTTCTCATACAGATTGGAACAAAATTCTATATAACAGATCCATTGGTTTTGTTTACCTAAATACAAATCATCTAGGATGATTTTGTAATATATATATATATATATAAATATATATATATATATATGTGAGTCATTTTATATGAGAACGTGATTCTGAAGGGGGTGACACCCATCTATAGAGGCTCGGTGAAGATTTATTTAATAGGCCCCTTTGGGGGTCATTCCCTATATAGGACCTCGTATAAGGAATATAGAGTGTTAAATGTAATGTGATATTTAAGTAAGAAGCATGTTTGGCATTTTTTGTTTTGTGGATTATGTGAGATTGGACATATGGGATAGGTGGGACACTACAAAAAATGGGCAATAGAGGTATTTTTTGTGTAATGGTGACAGTTTAAACTACTTCCATATAATATAGGACCTCATATAAGGAATATAGAGTGTTAAATGTGATGTGATATTTAAGTAAGAAGCATGTTTGGCATTTTTTGTTTTGTGGATTATGTGATATTGGACATATGGGATAGGTGGGACACTACAAAAAATGGGAAATAGAGGTATTTTTTTTATGTAATGGTGACAGTTTAAACTACTTCCATATAATATAAAATCATTTATTAAAACCTCAATTTATTTCATATCCTCTAGTCTTTTAGTATTGGTTTATTTAATTTCATAGAAGTTTTTTTATGTGTCATTTTTTGGAGCATTTAGTGGTGCTTTCTAGTTTATTTAGTGGTAGTTTTTTTATAAAAAATATATATGGGGGGATATAAATAAAATGAAACTAAACACTGCTGAACATATTAGTGGTGGTTTGTTTTAGTGATATTTAATTGAAACCACTGCCAAAACATATGTTAATTTATGTACCTAGCCACGGTTACTAACAACTACTGCTAAATCTGATTCTTTTTGAAAACAATGAAACAAAAAACTCTATATACAAAAAAAATACATGAAATAAACTAAAACATGAATGTATGAAAAACCCATCATACATATGTCATACAATCATAGTCATATGTACAAATATCCAGAGTCATCATTATGTCATTCTCAGTCAACCCATACATCATTCAACCAATACCTCGGTCATTAACATATACATATAAAATATATCAAACAAATCCATGACCAATATACAACCACATCATTAACTCCACTAGATCCTTCTGCATGCACATCATCTCATCAAAAAAACTTACCATTTTATCTCCTCAATTGTAAAAAAATAAAAAAAATAAAACTAAACATTATAAATCAAAATTATAGTAGAATAATTAAAAAAAATTAATATTCCATGGAATATAAGAACCATAAAGACTACCTTCTGATGAATATCGTGGATCAGAATGGTCAACCTCTTTCCTACTTCTAGCATCTTCCACCTCCAATGAAAACTAGAACATTTACAAAAAAATTTGAAAGTGAAAAAACATAGAATATATTTATAATTCCACATATAAAATTTGTTATTTTGTTTATCAAATAGAATATATTTTAACATAAAAAAATAATATATAATGGAAAACACATTGAAAACCTAAACTAGTCTATTTAAGATATGATTCAACACTTGAAACTAAAATGGGATAAGTAAATATTCTTATTAATTTTTAAATCGACATGTGGTGTTCTTGAAATTTACAAAATAAAAAAAAATTAATGATTTTGATATTGTAACATGTCATATATTTCAAAAACAACTGATTGGTGATTGTATCATGATCCCATGTCAATATGAGGTCATTTTCAATGGTTTTGATTGTTCCATGAACATTTCAGTATTCTAAAGCACTAAAACGCAATTAAGTCCATCCTTATAATAACGTAATTTATAATGACATGATGTCGGTTCTTATATTTCATAATTAAATCTATGATCATTTTCTGCAATTTCAAGGTAATATGACATGATTTTCTTGGTTTTGACCCTGAAACACTTGTTTTCAAAGTCTTTTATACCTTTAAGAAGTGTTTACCAAGTCATTATGATGACACCAAATATTAGATAGACAAGTTTTTTTCACATGCACATCAAAAATAAATCAACATTGTTTTTACCAGTATTTCACATAAATTTGAGTTTTTTTCTATCGTTTTGACCATTCCACGCAAATCATAGTGTTTTAAAACATTAAAAAACTATTTTTGTACATCTTGGGAAAACCATAATTTAGAATGGAATTATATTGGTTCCTAAATTCCAATATTAAATCTACAGTAATTGTACTCTGATTTTTGGGAAATATGACATCGTTTTACTGGTTTTAAACCCCTGACACTTTTTTAAAAGCTTTAATACCTTTAAGAAGTTTTTACAAATCTTTTTCAACCACACTGCCCAACAAATTCACATATTCTATATGCATACAAATAAAAAAATATCCCATATGTTGTTTTCCCAATATTTTACATAAATATTACACCATTTTCTATGTTTTTATCGTTCCATGCTTGTTTTAGGGTTTTGAAACACAAAAAATGAGTTTACAGCCTTCTCAGAAAAATAGTAAATAAAAATGACATGTGTTCAATTCCTACATTTCACAATTCAATCTATATTCATTTTCCCTTGATTTCAAGGAAACCATTCATTATTTTCATTATTTTGAGTCCACCCACCAACACTTATTTTCAAAAGGCTTTTACACCTTTAAGAAGTGTTTATCGAGTAATTCTGACCACACTGCACATCAAATTGACATGATTTATGAGTGCACAAAAAAATAAATTTGTAATGGGTTTCCCTATATTTAATATCATTATGAAGTTTTTTTCTATGGTTTTGACCATTCCATGCATGTTTTAGTGTTTTAAAACACTAAAAATGTATTTATAGCCATCCTAGAAAAATATTAATTCATACTAATGTGTCGTCTGTTCCTATATTTCAAAATTAAAGATAAGGTCATTTTTCTATGATTTTAAGGAAATCCAACATCATTTTAATAGTTTTGAATCGCTGACACTTGTTTTTAAAGAACTTTGTACCTAAAAAAAGTTTTTACAATGACCATTGCACACATCTTATTCACATGTTGTTACCATATACACATCAAAAACAAATTTGTGGTGGTTTCATAATGATTTGATATCAATATGAGGTCATTTTTTATGTATTTGGCCATTCCATGCATGTTTTAGTGTTTTAAAAATCTAAAAATTTGTTAAAGTAAATCCCAATAAAATTGTAATTCTAAATGATGTCTCTTATATTATTACATTTAGAAATTAAAACTATGGTTGTTTTCACATGATTTGAAAGAAACTCGACATTGTTTTTCTGGTTTTGACCCCACAACACCTATTTTTAAAGGCCTTTATACCATTAATAAGTGTTTACCAAGTCATTCTAACCTCACTAAACATTTGATTAACATTTTTTCTATGTGTGAACATAAAAAATAAATCATTTGGGGTTTTCAAATAATTTCACAACAATCTGAGGTTGTTTTATATGGCGTTGATTGTTCCACGATTGTTTTAATGTTTTAAAACACTAAAAACACATTTACAGCCATCTTGGGAAAATTGTAATTTTGAATCACATATCATAGGTTCCTACATTTCAAAATTTTATCTATGGTCATTGTCACCTGATTTCAAGGATAGTCAGCATAATTGTCTTAGTTTTGACCCCATGAAAATTGTTTTTAAAGGCTTTTATACCTTTAAGAATTGTTTATTGAGTCATTCTAACCACACTGCATGTCATATTGATTTTTTTTCTATACGTATATATAAAAAATAACTTAAAACTTGGTTTCCCACGATTTCACTTCTATATGGGGTCTTTTTCTATGTTTTTGACCGTTATAAGAATGTTTTAGTGTGTTAAAACACTAACAATGTATTTACGGCCATCTCGGGATGACAGTAAATCATATTGACATGTCATTGGTTAATAAATTTTAAAAAACTATATATGGTAATTGTTTCAAAATTTTAAGACATCCTGACATCATTCGTCTAGTTTTGATTCCACAACACTAGTTTTTAAAGGCTTTTATACCTTTAAAAAGTGTTTAGTGAGTAATTCTAAACACAATACACATCGAACTGATGTTTTTTTTGTAAGTATATGTTAAAAATAACTCATCAGTGGTTTTACCGTTATTTAATGTCAAATTGTGATGTTTTCTATGGTTCTTACCATTCCACACAAGTTTTAGAGTTTTAGAACAATAGAAAAATTCTGGTCATCCTAGGAAAGACATAATTTTTAATGGCATTCTTTCAGTTCCTATATTTCAAAATAAAAACTACTATCATTTCCCATGATTTTAAAGTAATCTGACATCATTTTACTAGTTTTTACCCCATGACATTTGTTTTCAGAGGCTTTTGTACCTTTAAGAGGTGTTTATTGAGTCATTTTGACCACACCGCAAGTCATATTGATTTTTTGACAACATGTACACCTCAAAAATAACTCAATGGTAGTTTTTACATGATTTCATATAAATATGAGAATGTTTTTTATGGTTTTACCATTCCATGAATGATTTAGTATTTAAAACACTAAAATTGTATTTATGGGCATCCCGGGAAACCCATAATTTGGAATGATGTACCATCAGTTCCTACATTTCAAAATTCAATATTCAATCATTGTACCCAGATTTTAGGGAAATAAAACATATTATTTTTAGTTTAAAATAGGCCAGTTTTCCTTTTTATTAAAATTGGGGTCAATTTTAAATAAAAATATGCACTTGGAGTCATACTGGTCACGCTGCGAATCAGATTGAGGTTCTGCTAATTCCTATACATCCCAAATAATTTACTGATAATTTTCCTAAATTCCCAAAATAATCGAATGTGTTTTATTGGTTTTGAGTATGTCACATTTCTCATTTACTAAAACTTAATTTTAAACTGTAAACACACACTTTTACTCATACCAATCGCATTGTCTATTATTTTGACATGAGATCAATTCTGGCACATTAAAAATTATTCATTAATCTATGTCCTAAATTATTAAGAAAATCCAGTCATGTTTTCTCAGTTTTCAATGAGTGACATTTTTGAACTCAAATATTGATTTTAAAATGAAAAATGATACTTTGAGTCTTATTAGGAACATTGAGTATCGGATTGAGGTGTGGCAGATTCATACATATCACAAATAAATTATGGATCATTTTCAAAAAGTATCAAAATAATATGAATATTTTGCTCATTTTTGAGTAATTCAGCTTTCATTTGAAAAAATTAATGTCAATTTTAAATTAAAAGAAGCACTTGGATTCATACTAGTCACACCCTATGTCATATTGAGATGTGGATTATTTTTACACATCCCAAAATGTAACAAAATCCAAACTTCGAATGTTATTAATATTAACACTGTCTTTCTTTGACGAAATACCATCACTACATATTGATTCGATGTTCTTAGCTGAAAAACCATTCTCATTGTTGAAAGGTAGAATAGTAGAGGAAGTGCAAGTGCCCATTATATCATGATAAGTCACCATAATAGGGAACATGAGCTTCTGTTACTCTTTTGTCTTTTGACAATGATAATTTTTTTCGACTAAGAACATTGACTCAATATGTAGTGTTGTATTTTCAAGAAATAAAGAAAATGGAAATCATGGTAACATTGGTAGAAAGGAACATTTTATCTATTTTTTCTTGTTTCAGAAAGTTGAAAGGGAAATATGACTTCCCAAAAGATCTATGAAAAAAACTAAACAAGTATTAGATAAAAATTATTAGGAAATTAACTTAAATATAATAGATAAAATTTTAAACTGAAGTTTTTTTTAATCTATTAAAATCTTGGACATTGTATTTTGAAAAACCAAATGTTTCATTTAACAAATTGTGAATATAGTTCTCCCCTACCAAGTCACTTTATATTTCATTGAAGGTATTGTAACTGTTTTTACATTCCTTAACATCTAATTCGCCATTCCATATCCAAAATACATATTGATCAAGAAAATTTTTCAATATAAAATAATCATATACTTCATTTTTATTCATCATTTTCATGAATTTACAATCAGAAAAGAGACATTTTATTCTACAATTCACTGATCAGTTTGAAATTACATGATCTAAAAATTCTTCCAAACCCTAAGCATACCTATATGTATTTTGAGGTAAATTAATACAACCTTTATCCATAGGTATAGGATTGTATTATCATTGTACATTTATATATAAAGACATAAATTATTAATCAAACAAGTACAACCAAAATTAAATATCACCCAACTGTTTTATTGACACTTTCATAACAACTATAAAGGAAAATGGGATGTACTAAATAATGAACATTTTCTTACTAAACATATGATTTAAAAACATGAATCAAATATTTTATTATTTCTCATAAATATAGATAAATAACAACATAAATTAGATAAACACACTATTTTTATCATATAACATGGATTCAATGATAAATTATATAACAGTCTTGATCAAAGACATAGCGATATTTTTTCATGAAATAGATATCCACCTCATTTTATAATTCAATAGGGGTCACTATAATAATTGAAAATGATGATTTTCTAACTAGAAAAGAGGTGAAATTATGTGACATAAATAACCTACCATTTAATTTCATCCACGATGGATAAATAAACAAGTTATTTAACCTCTGTATGAAAACTTCCAAGGAGGGATAATGGCATAAAAAATAACATTTCATGGAATAATTAAACCTCTATGCTATCCAACATGAGAATAATTTAAAAAACTATCATAATTTATCATGTAAATATAATTACAAACAAAAATATATAACAAAAAATAAATTTAAATCATAATAAATTAATAATAAAATAAAAACTAAATCATGAGCTTCAAAAAAGAGAATAAAAAATTAATTAAATGGCCCTAAAATCACATAAATTTAATTTAAATAAAAAGAGTACATTAAAACAAAATTCATATCAAAACAAGGGATAATATTATATCAATAATTCAAAAAATGGGTAGTAAAAGAGTGTTTTAGAGTCACACAACCATAGGGGGGTTAGGATCATTTTGGTCACTGAAAGGGGGGATCAGAATCATGGTAGTTACAAGTTGGGGGTCTTGGTCATAGATGTCATTGATAAAAAAGTTGGGGCCATGAAAGTAGATGACATGGTGTTTTGGCATCACAGAATGTGTTTTCAGAGAGATTTAGTGTCATAGTGTTCACTAGAAAGTGGTATTGGGCTCATGATAGTTTCTAGTAAAGGTTTCAGGTGACGGAAGTCACTGGCAAGGGAGTCAAGAAAATGGTGGTCTCCAATAGAAGGTTCTCTATGGATGATGGGAGAGTGAATGGGAGGTCAGAGTGGATTTGGGTTTCCTGTAAAGGGGGATCTCAGAAGATGGAGGATGGTGGGGGGTCATGGTTCAAAACTGAGGTGGTGTATGGGGTCAATATCATCACCGAATAGAGGATATGAGCCAGAGGGAGGGAGGTAAAAGGGGGTTCATAGGTCACTGCCAAGGTGGGGGGGTCAGGGTCATCGTTGAGAATGGAAGAGGTAGGACATGGGGGGATGTGGGTCACTGAGGTGGTGTCGGGGTCGAGGTCTCCACTGGGGTGTGGAGAGGAGGAGGTTTGGGAGGCGGGGATCGAGGTTGGGTTCGTGTAAAGGGATCAGGGGATGGGGAGTAATTTAGGGATTTTGTATAACTTTTAGCTCCAGTTTAGTTGAAACCACCCCTAATTGTTAAAATAAAAAAATAGTGGTAGTTTGATTAAACACCTGCTATATTATATTTTTTAATAATATTTATTTAAAATTGGTTATTAGAATCGTTTCTAATTAAAAACCACTAGGAAGATCTTTTTTGTAGTGGGATACCTAGTGACCCTGAAGATGTGACTCTAAGCTCAAGTATTTTGTTCCTAATTATGGTCAGAAGTAACCCATGAGAAGATTTATCCATGATTATGAGTTCCATAAAGGTGTAAATTCATAGGTAGATGCCTTGGATTTCAGATCAATTCAGGAAAGTTGTTATTGAGGTTACAACATAGTAAAGGTGGAACATTATAGGATCTTGAAATTGAAATCACCTTGAGTACCATTGCATTTTATCGAGGTTGTAAATCAAGTGTAGGACTGTTTGAGTTCCTAGACCTGTTGAGTTTCGAGAAGAGTCTAACAAAATAGTTACAGTGTGGATAGATGCTTACAGTTTTGGAATGAAGAGGGTTTTTTCATAGTCGTGTGATAGACCTTGGACCATGTGATGTGGGTTATTTTTAAAAGGAACATCGAGTGTGATCCTGACTAGATGAAACTGAAAAAATGGGTAGCATGGCCAATGGTTGAAATGTGTCGGACTAGTTTTGGGGTGTTGTGACTCATGGGAGCATAAATTGTGTTTTGTGACTAGGTAGTACAAGATAAAACACCCATTTTTTAATGGTATTAGGTAGTAAATGTTGGGTATGCATGGTTTCTTTGAATTATAAATTGATGAGGATCCACATGTGAGTGGAGGGATGAAGAAGTTATAGTAGTACATGTGGGATTAGGTGTCTAATGTTTGATGATAGAGATAAATTTCCATCTATGGTATAGAAGATATAAAACAATGTGTCAAATTTCATTGGATAGTCAACCTGAGTGTATACATTGACAAAAATTATCAAGGAGGTATGTTGTCAGATGTTGAAAATGGATGTATGTGGCTCTAAATGAGAGGAAAATGTGTAGTCTTGAAATCCAAGTTTGTAATGCTTGAGTAGTGATATAAGGTAATACATATGGTGGGGAGTGCACTATTTTAAAATTTCAACCATTTCTGGATATGTTGCATGCTACTTTTGAAGTATTATTTTACCATTTTTTTGATAAACTTTTATTGGGATATTGTTTGAAGTTTTTTTGGGTGAAATTGAAGAAGTTTCGAAGCCCAAGGGTATGTGAACGATTAGAGCATGGATAGGGGAGTTGTATATCTTGTCCAAGGAAAATGTGTGCCATATTTTACTGAGATAGTAGGTGGAACATGTTTAGTGCACATTTTGGAAAATCCATTTAGCTACCCTCCAAAACTGTATACCCTGAAGCAGTTGGGGTTTGAATAGTTGGAGAAAAAATTATCAAACTATGCACAACTTATGAGAAATTGTGCTCCCCCATAAAATAGGCTCTTGATTAAGAGGCGGGGTTTTCTAAACTGTACACCCCAGCCTTAAAAATAATGTGCACGTGGTTTATTTCTTTGAAAATATTATTTTAAATTTAGAACCCCTGGTTATTATCCCTAAATATCGTCTTTCTACCTAACACAATTCTTATTATTTTGGTGTCTCTTGGATGGTTTCCAGGGATCCACGTATCCTTTTCTTCAAAAATAAAAGACCTGGTTGAATTATCGACTCCTTGTTGGTAAGAGTTTTCATCCACATTTGATTTTTTATCCCTTTCATATCTCTTTATTGATAAAGATAGATGATTTTTCCTCCATTGGATATGTTATAGATCTAGGTTTTGATATATCTTAATCATTTTTATCTCAATATTTAGTTTAGTTTTAGATTTGCCACGCCCTTGTGATTTCTTTTGTTTTACTTCAATTTGATATATTTTGGCTTGACAAATGTATGTCATCATCCTTGAGGTAGGTGGTCTAATTTTCAATTCCAATAGTATTGATTATATTTTCATGTAAGTAATTATGGAATTTTAATTTCAAAATTTGGAAATTTATTCTTGAATGTAATTAATTTATTGGATAATTAATTAATGGGGTTATATAATTAGGTGAAAATTGGAATTAAAGGGTTGTTTTTCCTAACCTTTAAAGGTTAATGGGTTATGAATTAATTTTGATAAATGGATTAATGGTGAAATTTTCATATTATTCCATTTGATTAAAGTGATGAACAATAAATTTTTTGATAAATTGAAATGGTTTACTATGATGTTAATAATTTATAAGAGGGTTAATGATGATCAAACTTGATAAATTTAATATAAGTGATATATGTGATATATGTGATTGATTGATAAAAGAGGTGTGGGAGAAGGATTGACACTCCAAATACGCATAGGGTTCCAAACTAATGCTCTAGGACCCCAATTTATGCAAGTGAATATTAGTGTAAAGGATATAGACTTTTGATTCAAATACCCATGAGGTGTGGTACAAGGACCGATGCTCTAAATACCCAAGGGATGCTAGACATGACATTATAGGCCCATGATAATAGCATTGGAATGGAGTTCCAGGTGTCTGTGATATGAAATTGGAATTAAATTCCTAATGAAAATCATGAAATAATGGAATGTAATTCCCCATGAAATATGGTTCAGACTCCAACACAAGTCAAAGTAGGTATTGTTTGTTTGGGTGTCTTTTTGAACCTGAGTACTTATGTGATTAATTATAGAATAATTTTAAATGTGAAAATGGTTGAATTATCTTTTTTAATTTTTTATTTATACAAAAACATACACTATAATTTACTCGATATTATTTTAGACACCATTGGTGGTTGCCTACTTAGTTGTACTCACACCCTACTCGGGCTACCCAATCGGTTCTGGAATAGACTTCATGTTTTTCGGATAGGACAGGGGCCTGATCCTGATGTTAAATGTATGTGTTGGGATGAAGCCTGGATGAAGGAACCATACATGATGTCAGGACTTACTTGGGAGTTATCAGTGTATTTATTTTTGGTTATTCACTTGAGACTTGATACATATAGGGCATGGAATATCTACAGTTTTGGTTTGGATATTGTTTCTTGTGACATTTTATCATGTGATAATGGTTTGTACTAGTTATTTCATTATTCTGGTAATTGGTTATTATCATTTGGATATTATTTATTTATATCTTATTTTGTGCTTCTTCTATTGTAGCCTTTTTCGTATGGGGAGGCATGATTGAGGTCATTTAATGGACTTGCTTGGGAAAACAAGTTGTTGCAGGTATGTCGGGATGTTACAAAGTTGAATCAAAGGGGTTTTCTTTCATTTTGTTTTGTATTAATATTTGATAATGTTATAATAAATATTAAAAAAAGTTGGGCCTTATTTATGAGCTCATGCATGGGATTATCTAACCCGTGTACGGGGAAAAACCCAAGTACCGAGAGTGGGATTGATGTTCTTGATGTTTGTTGTTATAGTTGGATATTATTTCACCATGGGTGATTCACTTGTTATATAATGCTATTATTTTTCTGATATTTTTTTCCTAGAATGGTATAGCATGAGATTTGTGTATACATGAATCACTCTCGTCACTCATGATTTATTTTGACATGTATAATTTTATTCTTGCATGAAAAATAATGTTTTGGGGTGATTTTTTTAAATGAAAATTATGTTCTTTACTTCTATAATAAAAATGAAAAGGTTTCTAATATGGAATAGAAAATTGTAAATTATGAAAAATATGGTAAATTAAAAGGATAAAATGGGTTTCCAATGAAAATATTTGTGATATTAAATTCTTTACACTATATTATTTTTAACCAATATGAGGGGTGTTTAAGGGAAATTTTAGTGCCCTATTTTTGACTGTTAGGCATGGTATGGAGGTTTCTTGTTACAGAATTATAAAAATACATTTTAAATAATAGTGATGATGTTGTGTAATGCGTCTTAAGTAATATGTTTGTAATTGTACATATATGCATCCATGATGAGTCTTGTTGATAGGATGATAGGAGGAAATGGTTAGAAATGTTCCTCCAGTAGTGGAAACTAAGGACTCGACAGTTCCAGGTTAGGGAGATGAAGAGCAGTTATGGGATAACTTTTCTTTCTTTTTTCAGTTTATGGAAAGATACCTAGGGTTTGAGTATAATATGTTACACTTCACACAAGAGTTCCAATTGTAACACCCTCTAAAATTCACTTAATAGGGTGGATCTAAAGAATTTTATCTCTGGATTGAGCCCATCCAGATGATTCTTAAGCAATTAGAGACTCCTAGTGAGAATAGAGTGAGATGTAAACTTATATATTATGTGGTGAATTGAATATTTGTGGGGATATCTATACTCAGAATGAAAATCTGGATAATATGGAGTGGAAAGACTTTTTGGAGAAGTTCCCAGAGCACTATAACCCTGATACACTCTAAAATGAGTGGTAAGTAGAGTTAATGAGTTTGATCCAAGGGAGTATGTTTGTTATGGACTATGTTGATCACTTTAATAATTTACAAATATTTATCTCAATTTTTTTTGGAGATGAGGAAACTACATTGAAATAATTTTAAAGTGGAATTAAATGTGAAATGAAGCCTCATGTTAACATATTTAGGGAAAATATGTTTTCTAAGGTGGTGAATTAGGCTCTCATATCTGAGGGGAACCTAAAATAGGATTATAGTGGAGGAAATGTTTTTTTGGTTGTATGAATAGTAATTACATATTTAGATATTAGGAAAAATAACTTTGAAAATGTTAAATAGGGATATAGTTGTAAGAGTGGATAGGGGTAAGGATCAGTTACTCAAGAAATCACTCAAGTCCTCTTCACCAGTGCGGTAGGTTGGGTAACTTTCTTAGATAACTCCCCTGAACACCATCAGATTTTTTTGCTTGTGAAAATATGGTAAAACTATAATGGTCTTCAGGAACACATGATATGTGGGTAATGGCAGAGGTTCTAAGAAGGATTTGTGTGACGGAAGGGGGTAGTCAACCAATATTATTCATGAAGTTAGAGTTATTATGGCCATGAATGTTAAGGCAGTGGATATGGTATGCCAAGGCAAGATCGCCCATATCATTAGAGTGGTCTACCTTATGATACTCAAACTACAGAATAGGTAAGAGGGGTAGGGTAGTTGCATGCAGTTCAACCAGCACTTGTGTATAGTGAGGTTGGTCCATTGATAGTTATAGGTACTATTATTATAGCATCTACACTTTTTATTTCTTTATTTGTTACATGATCCTATTATTCTACTATTTTTTATCAACTTGAAAATGGGTTTAGTCTGAATGTGGAGTTTGTGAGCGGGGTTCTGACGATCTATGCACCATTATGAGTGCGGTAAATTGACATCTATTTATGAAATGGGTATTATATTAAGATTGGTGAGTATCATTTTCTATTGGAACTTCACATCCTTGAAATGATAGGTTTAGAATTCATTTAGGTAATGGAATGGTCAGTAGTGTACTAAGAATATACTTATTTTTACCAAAGGAGAGTGACCATTACATCTCAAGATGGTGATAGTTATGTTAATCATGGTGAGTGGGACATCCATAAAGGTCATGCATGGATAGAATGTCTACAACTAGGGGAGGACACTACCTAGATTTTAATTATTTTACTCGATGATGAGCATGTAGAGCATGATGTATTTACAAATGTGGTGGACTAGTCTTAGGACATATTTCTTGAAGACATATCAGGGATTTAACCTGAGAGAGATGTTGATTTTTCTATTGACCTCGTGACTATAAATGAGCTAGTTTCTATTCCACCATATAGAATGACACTAATAGAGATTTAAGAGCTCAATATTTAGCTGGAAGAATTGATGGATAAGGGATTTATCTATCTGAGTACATATCATTGGGGTTCTAAAGTCTTGTTTTCCAAGAAGGCTAATGGAACCTTATGTTTAGGTTTTGATTAATAGAAGTTGAACTAGATGACAGTGAAGAACTGTTATCCTCTTCTATGCATCAATGATCTCTTTGTCTAATTGATAGGAGGTTTTGTTTTATACAAGATTGATTTTAGATCGAGGAATGATCTGTTGAGAGTTTGACCTTATGATATACCATTGATGATTTTTAGAAGTAGGTATGGTCTATATAAGTTCATCAAAATTCTGTTTGGATAGATAAATTATGTTCTAGTGTTTATGGAGTTAATGTACTGAATCTTCCACCCATAGTTAGATGAGTTTGTGGAGGTGTTTAATGATGGAATATTTGTGTACTCAAATACTCATGATGATCATGCCCAATATCTTAACATCATCCTGATTACACTAAGATGGCATCATATATACTCCAAGCTATATAAGTTTTAATTCAAGATCAACCAGGTATATTTATTGGGTTGCATAATCTCAGAATAAGGTGTATAAATAGACCCAGATAAAGTACTGCTAGTGGTTTCTGGGGAGTTTCACAATAATGTTTTCGATATATAAACATTTTGTTCTTAGATAATTATTATCAAACATTCATACAAGAATTTTCCTGCTTGGAAGCACCTATTTAGGTCCTGACCAATAAAGGAATTAGGTTTTCATGTTTGGGGGAATATGAGAATTATTTGCAAGAGATGATGAAATGTTTGACTATAACACCAATTTTGATCCTACCTAAGCCAGTTGAGGATTATATGGTATTTTTTATGCATTTTGGATTGAACATGGATTAATTTAGATGCATGGGGATCAATTTTTATTATATAATTCATGGTAGTTGAGGTCTCAATAATGAAATTACCCAACACATGATCTTGAGTTGGTTGCAGTGATTTATGCCTTAATGTGTTGGCTACATTATCTGTTTGGAGATAATTTCATAGTGTATAGTGATAATAAGAGTTTAAAGTTCATATTTTGTATAGATATTTGAATCTCCGATAGAGGAGATGATTTGAGTATAGGTACTCATTTTATTTTGATATTGATATATCTTGGGTAAGGGAAATAGTGTTTTTTGAAGATTTGGGTAGTAAAACATGGAATCTAGCTGTTTAGGAGTCTAGTTTAGAGTGGAAGATGATATCCTCACTGGCTGATATGCATACTGTTATTTGGGAGGGATAGGTGAAAATGAACATCTTATCAGTGTCAGTGGAGTCCATATTTTAGAGCTAGATCAGGGAGAGAAAATATGAGGATATTAAGTGATTTACCTTGAAGGGAATCTTTGAAGGTGGGGAGTCACCTTTATATTAGACCATATATGGCGATGAGATAATCAATGTTAGGAATCGTGTTGTTATTCCAATGAGTATACATGAGGATCTAATTTGTGAGCTTCATGCCTCAAAGTGGGTGGTGCATCCGGGTTTGACCAAAATGCACCGTGATATACATTGGAAATATTGGTGGTCGGTCATGAAAAGGGAGATTGCATGGTTTTTGAAATGATGCTACACCTATCAATAGTTGAAGTTTGTGAATCAAATAAATTGTGGTTTACAACAGTAGTTTCCCATTCTAGAATGGAAGTGAGAAGACGTTACCATGTACTTCATGGTATGTATTATGAGGATTCCTTATAATAATGATTCTATTTGGGTGGTTGTAGACTGATTGACAAAACTATCACATTTATTACCTATCAGAGAGACATTCATAGTGGATCAGTTGGTGGGGATGCATGTTTGTGAAATAGTATATCTGTATAGGGTTCCACATAGAATAATTTCACACCATGACTCACATTTTACATCACTCTTCTTAAAAGGATTATGGAAGCTTCTTGACTTGAAAGTATTTCTGAGTATGGATTTCTACCCATAGACAAAAGGGATATTTGAAAGTACTATTCATATTTTAGAGGATATGTTTTGGGTGTGTGACATAGACCTTACTGGTTCTTGGGTGAATCACTTAGAACTTATTGAGTTAATCTATAAAAAAACTAATCAACAAACTATTTAGATGGAACCGTCTATGGCACTTTATGGTAGTAAAATTAGATTACATCTAAATTTGATGGAGGAAGGTCAGTTAGAGTTGTTGGTACTGAGTCTCAAGTGGGATAAGTTTGAGAATTTATTGTTTTTTAAAAATATATGGTCATAGCTCAAATTAGGCAGAACTCATATACCTATTGATGAAAAATACTCATTGAGTTTATAGTGTGTAATCATGTGTTCCTTTGGGTGACTTATATATTGGGTCACTATAGGATATAGAGGTAGGGAAAGTTGGAACCCGAGTTTGTTGGACATTTTGAGATTGTGGAAAGAATTGGGATAGTGGTGTATCGATTGGCTCTTCCATAAGGGTATAATTATATTCATGATGTGTTTTATATGTCACATATTTAGTAGTATCACTCCAACACATCTCATATGATTGATGTTGATGATGTTGATCTTGAGGCTGAGGCATTCTTTTTAGAGGATCTAATTTGTGTTGTGGATCATAGTGAGAAAGTATTGTGGGGAAAGATTTTTCCAACATTTTGAGTATTGTAGAAAGATGGCATTGTTTATTAGGAAACACGAGAGAGGGAACAGTTATGGGGGCATAGTGGCCAGAACTTTTTACCTATTAATCTTACAGATGCTTTTGAGTACAACTCATGGATGAGATATTATAATGTGGGTTAATTTTAAGATATCAACCTTTTTTGGAGATGTCTCAAGATCATTTTTAGGTACTATTTTACCTTTATTTTTGTTTTCCTTGGTTGGGATTTGTGGGAATTGTTTTATGTGAAATTAAACAATTTTGGAATCCCAAGGGGTTGTAAATTTATGGTGAATGTTTAGGGAAAACTATGCAGCTTGGACCAAAAAAATTTGTGCCCTATTTTTGAGAGGCAGGAGGTGGCACATGGTTGGTTCACGATTTATCCAAACCATGGAACCACTATCCCAAACTTTGTACCTTGGATGTGTGTGGATTTTCAAGTTTGGTGAACATTTTATCAAATCATGTGCCACTTAGGAGAAACCGATTTTCCCCTTATATGAGGCACACAGTTATGTTTACCAGTTTTGAAAACCCTGCACCCCATCCTATGAATCCTTGCATGCATGATTTATTTCTATGAAAATAATATTTTAAAATCCCAAAACCCCGTTTATTATCCCTAAAAACCATATTTAGGACTAACACAAATTTTTATGATTTTGGAGGCTCCCTAGATGATTCAAAGGCTCCTTGAACCCTTTTCTATAAAAATCGAAGATCCGGTCGGAGGATCGACTCCTCATAGGTATGCATTTTCTTCCCCCTTTTATTTCCTCTCTCTACTGTCTCTCTTTCATAATTAAGAGTAATGAGTTATCCTCCATTTTAGGTGGTTTAGATCTATATCTAAATAGATCATAATCATTTTGATCTCGATAATAGGTTTGTTTTCAGATCTTCTACTCCATTGTGATTTCTACCATTCTACTTCAATTTGTGGGATTCTGGTATGGAAAACATCCTTCAACAACATTGAGGTAGGTGTTCTAATTTTCAATTATTATAGTATTGATTATATTTTCATGTATTTGTTTATGGAATTTCAACTTCCAAATTTAAAAATTACTTCTTGAATTGAATTAATTAATTAGTTAAATAATTAATGGGAATATAGAAGTGTGTGATAATGGGAATTAAAGGGTTGTTTAGCCTAACCATGATGGGTTAATGGGTTATAAATAAATATTGATTAATGGATTAACGGTGAAATGTTCATATTATTTCATGTGATTAATGTGATAAACCATGATTGTTTCGATAAATAGAAATTATTCCCTATGATGTGAATTAATGATAAGAGGGTTTATTATGATTGACCTTGATAAATATTATATATGTGATATATGTGATATATGTGACTGATTGATAAATGAGGTGTGGGATATGAACATAAGCTCAAAACAAACACTGGTTTATAGACTAATGACCTAGGACCCTTATGTATGAATGTGAATATTAATGTACAGAAACAGAGACTCATGCCCCAAATACCAATGAAGTGTGGAATAGGTACGGATGCTTCAAATACCCATAAGGTTCCAAACATGATCTTCTTGGCCCAGGATTGTGGCATTGGACTAGAGTTCAAAGTGTATATAATAATAAATTGTAATTAAATTCAAAATAAAAACCATGAAAAAATGGAATGTGATTCTCTATGATATATGGTTCAGAATCTGGCATGAGTTGAAACAGATATTATTGGTTGGGGTGTCTTCATGAACTAGTGTACTTGTTTGGTTAATTACAGAATATTTATAAATGTGAAAAAAATTTACTTATCTTTTGTGATTTATTCTTTACACAACTTCACACACTATTATAGACTGGATATTATTTAAGACATCATTGGTGGTGTCCTACTAAGTTATACTCTCAACCTACTCAAAATTTCTAATTAGTACCTGACAAGACTTCATGTTTTTAGGATATGATAAGGGTAATAACGTTATGTTAGATGTATGTATTGGGATGGATCATGGATGAGGGAACCACACAAGATGTTAGGACCTTCTTGGGAGTTGTTAGTGTCTTTATTTTTCTTTAATTTTACACTTGACAGATATATGGAATGAAATATCTACTATTTGGGTCTGGATATTGCTTCCTATTTTGGTTTATCATGTTATACTGATATGTATTGATTATGGTATTATTGTGGTTATTGGTTATTATCATTTAGTTATTGTTCATTTAATTATTTTTTCATTCTTTGATAAAGAATATATAGTATCCCCTAGTTATATATATTACACCCACACTTCTTGTCAGCAACCTCTACTATATGGGGAGACATTCTTTGGGTTATAAAAATGACAGGCTTAGGGAATTGGTGTGTGGAACTCAAGTCTAGACATTAAAACCATTTATCATTTGATTATTTAACCATTTTTATGATTGGTAATTTTTTACAAGTATCATGGATGGTGTTCTCATCAGTATAGAATGGGTAGAGAATGATATTTCATGATAGTGCTCAGGTGTGACCTGGGAAGTCATTTCCAACCATTATTTTCAAAAAATGATGGATCATAGACTATGGTGAAAAAAAATTTGGTTCATTATAGAGATGGGGGATGTACTCCCTTGTTGGGGAGTATCATATAGATCATTTTCATGTGACACACAAATAATAAGGATCATGGATGTGTGAGACTAGTCGATTGATGGTCGACATAGATCGGGATATCTATGTATGGGTAAATTGAATCTAATTTGTTCTAATTCCAAATTAGATATAGGGTGTGAGTTTTAGATGAAATGCTGGATAGAGTCTGAGAATTGGTATCAGTATTTATTTTAATTTGAGGTTATCTAAGTGTAACTTAGTTCAATGGTGTGTTGGTGGTCAAAGTGCAACACAACAATAGACATAGTTGATTGATGGTTGACTAGGGAATTACAAAAATGATCGATTTTTTACCACAATGTCCATGTCTGGGAGATCGTGGTATATATCTTGGATTTAAAGTGCCATGATTGGGTTAGTGGATAGCACATCAATGACTGAGGTTGTGTGTTTTTGGGGAAAGTCATCCAGTGGAGTTATGACTAGTTCATTTCCATTTAATTGGATGTAGTGGGTTGAAAACTGCATCGAGCATGTCCTTGGGATACTAATAATTTGTTTTTATATGAGATCATAATGGTGGGGGTTTTATGGGTCATAATAGGACTTTATCAGTTGAGTTCTATATTGGGGAGTGACATGAACCAGATGATGGTTCGTTGGTGATATTGTGATTCCTTGAAATGGATGGGTGTGGTTGGTAATTGTCCTAGTAGTTTACTGATAGAGGATGGTTGTTTTTTGGTTTTTTTATTGTGATCTAAGTGCATAGAGTTTCACTATGGAATCTTATTTGATGTTTGTAGCTTGAGTGCAAGTAGTTTAAGGGGAACTGATCACCAGGAAAGGTCTAGAAGTATGTTTTGATGATCATTAAGGATTCTTGATGATGATAAGTGTTAAGTTTAGTAGGTAGTAATAGCTCACATCCATATGGGTTTAGTTTTTCTGAGGAAATTTGAATTTTCGATCTGGTGGCTGGTATATTTTGAGAACTATAACTTGGAGTGATATTATGAGAATTTGAACAACTTAAAAGGATATATTGGTCATAGAGTGAGGTTTAAATTCTATTTAGGAGAATCATAAGAGCATCAGAGTATGGTTAGAGGATTGTACTATAATTAGAAGCCATCAGTGAGTCATTATCTATCTAATGGATGGATAGTGGGATATCCTATTACCTCTCTAGCAAGAAGGGTGCACCAATTAATAGATGGAATTTGAAGGGGTTAAATTCTCCCTCCCTACTATTTATAGGGTTAACCCTCATTCCTACCTTTCTCTTTCTAGTACAAACTAGGGGAGGATTCAACTTCCTCCCCTACTTTCTCTTGAGGCAGATATGATTTTTTGGGGATTTTTACAATGATTTAAGGTGATCCTAGACCTTTTTGTCCTCATTTATTCTCCTCCTTCCTTTTTCTATAATTTTGGTTGTGTCTAAATTAGGTTTCATGTATAATTCTATTAGATTATATTGAATTTTTTCAGATATGAAGGCGATTTCATGTAGCTGATATTTAAGACGTCCCAAGATAATGGTTTCTCTTCTTCGAACTCTATTTAGGAGATGTTTGTAATTGTGTTTAAGTTTCTAATATTTTTTCTTAAAAATTGAATTATATTGAATGATTTTTGACATCATGTTATGGGAATGTTTCTCACTTCAGGGTTAGTGGTTGTGATAATAATTTATAGTGTTGTTATGAATAATTTCGATGCAACAGGAGCACCATGTGAACATTTAAGAATTATGAATATTTTGAATATATAGTTCAAAATAATTATAATTTTATTATAATTAATTGGATAGATATTAATAGAAAAATTTAAGCCCTTATATTGGTAGAAAAGGGTTGGTTGACCTAATATGAGACTTGGATGGGCTTAGAAAGCCTAAGAAGCGTTTTTGAGCTATGAAATTGAATTGATTTGTCTTCATTTAAGTTAGGTGGTTACAATACTATCCCCTTGGGTATAGGATTTTGATTATTCTAATGGGATATCGGCCCTTCTACCTTTAGGAGTTCGACCACCAAATTAAATGAATGGTTCTTTTCTAATTAAGTAAGTTGTTTCATGAAATCATAAATGTGATTATTAATCTAATTTAAATTAAATGCATGTAATTGGATAGAAAATGGTACCTAGGGCCACTATAGACCCTTGTACATTGACTAGATTCCCATCCATCAATGACTAGGGGTTTGAATAATTATATAATTCCTTGTAACCCTTTGAACCCCCCTATAGGGGTCTTTCCAGGCTATGAGAACACTGTCACATTAGTTTAGGTGCCCTTAGTGACCTCTCTATAGGTATTCTTAGTGACTTCAATTTTATGGCTATAAATTAGGCCATTTTTGAGACTTTGGAAAACCTTAGAGCCTTTGGGAAGGTAGATTTGAATCTAGGTTGATTGATCCTCCCACATAAAAATATATTTATCTTAGGTGGACAGACTATAGACATGGTGGACTTGAGTTGGGTGAGTGGGACAACATAGCTAAACCTTGAAGGCATTGATATGGTCCATGATCCATATCTCTAGAGTGTTACTAGTATTCTTTAACTAGTGGGGCTTATGAGGTTCTACCTTATTTGACACATTTGAAGGATTTGATTCCCTCTTGTGATGGGTGATGACCCAAAACTTGATTGAGAACAAGTAACCAAAATGAGGTTCCTCAACGTCTATTATGACCTAAATAGGCTACGTAGGGTTACCAAGATGTGTTTCTTATGGGAATCTAGTTGTATATCCTTGATAGATAGACCTTGAGTGGGGAAATGTTGTAAGGGGTAGGTGATTGAAGGTGAAAATTTAGAAACTAAATCAATATTGGAACCTTGAGGTGGCTAAGGTACCATGGCATTAGATGAGTTTGGTTGGGATGCCCGACCCACTAATATGAGATTGTTATATATATATATATATCATTTTAACTGATTATGTTTTCTCCCCACATATATATATATATATATATATATTATTATATAATAGAAACCATGGTTTTTGATCTTTGGTTGTACTATTTGGGTTTTTGTGGGTTATATTCCTTGAGTCATAAGGATACTATTTAGGGATTCCATGGATTTGGAGCTTAGACTATACTCTTTGGTATATTGTGGGTATTTTCTCTAGAGTAGGGATGATATCTGTTTTGGGATTCCCTGTATTTAAATATTTTGTTATAATGTTTGGGCTACCATGGGTTCTTTCCAAAAAGTTGTGAGGATATTTTTTGGGGATTCTATGGATTTGGGACTCAGATGATACTATTTGGGTATTTTTGGGTTATGTACTAAGAGTAGTGATGATATATTTTTTGAGGATATAATGGATAAGGATATTGGGTTATACTATTTGGTTTGTTTTGGGTTTTATCCTTAAATTTATAAGGATTTATTTTTGTGGCTTCCATGGATTTGGAGTCTAGGTGATATTGGTTGGAACAGTCAACGTGCAATGCTCAAAGACACTCTAGCACTGGTCGATGATGGTATGGTTGACCGAGGTCAGTCACCTAAGGATCAATGGTGTTTATTTATTTATTTTCCTAAAGTTATTTATAAATTAATTAGAACATTTTATATGCACATATCTTTGCATTTACTAGATAACTTTGGGATCATGTTAGGTGTTATCTACAGAGTTTTGTACTCGTACTCTACATGGGAGAGCATTTCTCATGGGTAACTAAAATGAAATCACTTGGTTTTAGGTTCAAGTTGGATAGAGGGTTGGTGATATAAATTTGGTTTGGATCATCTCGAGTGGGATATGGAGATTACAGTAGAGTCTTGGGGTAAATTAGTAGAACCTCATGTCTCTAATCTCTTTTATATTTATCTAAAAATGTTATTGGACTAGTGGATGACCTATCTTGTATGATTTTATGTAATCTTCTGTGTTATTGGTTTTTATGTTTCATTTATTTCCACATACTTTGATGGATGTAAACTGTTATGATAATTCTTGGTGATTTTTTTTGTGTACTATGATATAGGGTTTATATTCTCCTCATTGTACCAGCCTAGACCTCAATGTCAGGTGGAAGCCTCTGGCATATGAGGAGGCCCACCTAGGATCACGTAGCACCACCATTTTGGTTATTATTCATAAAAATTCATTTGAGGTAGTTACAAATCAGATAATTAATAATAATTAATCAATAAAAACTATCAACTCTATGTAATAAATGAACCTCATGATCTTCATGTCCCAATATCCTATTTAATCAATAATTAATTATCTTGGAGGTCCCACACAGTTATATACTAATCTTCATTTAGTAAAAAAGTTAAACCCAATACCCTGGAATCCTAGATAACACAAATTGACTACCACATTTAGTATAAAAACCCAATAAACCTTATGCATCACTAAAAATTGATACCTCCTTAGATTTATTATAAGAAAGGTAATTCTGATCCTCTTTATACCCCCTTCTGATATTAAACTATCACAGTCTACATACTGATCAATGCACCTTCTATTGACCAATTTCTGATAAATTAAATTCTAATGAACTTAACTTCTAAATATATAAAACATGGATTTACATACTACAAACCCATGAAGTATAATATATGGATTATCATAAACAACACATTTGAATACTAAGGTTGTATGATTGATATTTGGATTCCCCCCTACCCGAGGTTAGCTTCTCATGTCATCGGTTAGAGTTAACCATGATGAGATTTTCAATCTCTTGGGAAAAATATGAAATCCAAGCCCCCGATTGAGATAGAATAAAGAAGTTTAAAATTATACCTAGATAATACATCTAATTTTATTATCTATAAGATGAGAGGAATGTGATATTATCATCCATAAGTTTTAATTACATTTAATGTATTCATTGACCATGTTAGTCTATACTTGGAGAATCGAGAATGTATAAGTTGTTATACAAGATTGAAATAAAATGTTTCTTGTGGTTAATTCGTCTATTGGATAAGTTATAAAATGATTTTTCATGATTACATATGATGAAGCCATTGGAAATTGGAACAGAGATAAATATGGTTGGTGGAGTTTTCACCAACTCCCTTTGTAGTTGGAGTAGCATTGATGGTTTCCTAGATGATACTCTCTGCTTACATATTTTGATTTAAGAATCCATATTTTTTTCAACATTTAAAAGTCTTGTGGGGTAACACATTGTGATTGGATGAATTTATAATGAGTTTTACATAGATATATTATCAAAAAAATTAGAGTTTATCCAAAAAGATTTTGTGAGGGATTTTCACAAGGTGTTTCATATGATGTGATATAAGGTGACATTTGAATATGGATTTAAAAAAAAGTGATTTGGAATATATATATATATATATATATATATAATTGGGGATTTATATATGGATTCATTAGTAATTTTATATGATACAAAATAAGGTTAAATGGTAAAAAGTTTATAGTGATTTTAGTGCAAGTGGGATATTAAAATATATATTCCCAAAAGTCTTATACATTTGAAGTGTACATAACGATATCATATGTTATGATATGATATATCATATGATATGATATCATTTCATAAAACATATTTTTTCTGTATATTATTTCTAACAATATAGAAAAATCATATGGCATCATCTCCTTGGATAATCATATTAAATTATATACTAATATCATGATGTGTGTTAATAATATTCTATAGTTAACACAACATCCTTTGATTTTATGGAAGAATGGATACTAAATTTCAGTATCTGGACTACCATCCACACAATATATTATTTATTAATTAATTTTATAAGATTAAATATTTAGTAGAATTGTTTTGGTGAAAGGGTAATGAACCATTTGTAACTAATAACATTACTTGAAAATTTCATAACATTTGAGTAAATACTGAAGAGACTTGAGAAATTTTCCCAAGGCCAATATAAATATTCCAAAGACCATAGATATAGTTTGATTAATTCTGTAGATCTCCTTAGAATCTATACTTCTCCATCTCCCTGTACTATGATAGATACTAACATATCATGGTGATCAAGTAGGGTCCCACCTGAGTGTTGGGTTGATCATTTAGCTCATGGATACACTATGGAGAAGGGAGTTTGATGGATTCCTTTGAGTGAGAGTTATTAATAAAGTGATATAATATGAATGATCTACCATCTAAGGTGTAAGGTATAAAATATTCTTCATTCTTTAATATCATAGTTTCAGACATCATGGTTGGTGAACTTTGGAATTTGAGGTTTCTAATTTATTTAACTAATTTTATTTAGTGTAATTAGATCCTCACAAACATATAAATAAATTTTTGATTAACATGTTGAGATGTTAGTTAGGTTTAAACATTTCTTATTGGTGATGTAAATATGTAATAGATGTTCATGGGTTATCTCACTATTTGTGAAGACCATATTGGGTATTATATATCACCTCTTCATGTGAATTTTTTCATTTTTTTACTATAATAACCAATTATATATGTGTATAAAAATGTTGGTTGACCCCAGATATTGGATATAGATAGCGGATGTGGTAATTAATGGAACAAAGTCTTTATTATGACATGCACATTTATGTTTTTCGTATTCAAGCTTACATAGGTTCGTGATTTTTTAATTATATATGGTGATTTATTTTATTATTATATATTATATTGTAAAGATACTTTTTGGGAAAAATGAGTATAATAAAATTTATTAGAAACATTATGAATGATTTAAATCCCTTTTCTAGGATCTCTCATGGATAAAATTTATGGCCTCTAAGCAGCGCCTTTCTTCCTTCCCGTGCTACTAGGGTTTCCTTGGCGTTTTCTTCTCCTCCCCTCCTCCAACGCTTCAATGTGTCTTGGCGTCGACAGACTATCCTACCTCGGAGTTGGCATCGCCAACTGATGAAGGATCGAGGCAGGCATTGGAGAGGTCAGATTCCAATTCTCAGCTCGGGGCATTAGTTTTCTGGATCTTGGTTAGATTCTAGCCTGGCTTGGTATTGGCGCAGTGTCGACACGGCTTGGCAATGGCTTCTGGATTTGGGATCTGGTCACCACTGGCCCTCGACATCAGGTGCATTCTGGTGTGACTCAGCGTTAACTCTGAAGTGGCTCAGGGGGGGGGGAGGATTCTCTAGTTTTTGGATGTCAAAGGTGGATTTCTGGATAAGATGTTTGTTGTTCGATTTCATTTCTAAATGTTTTTTGATTCTGCGATGTTGGTGTTGTTGAGGTGGTATCATTTCCAGAGTGTCTCTCTCGTTCCTCATTGTTCCCTTCTTCTTCTCGTGGCTCTTCCGACTTGTAATCCAGGGAGAGTTCTTTCGGGGCTTCCTTCTGATCAGCTCCAGCCCAAAGTGGCATTGCTATCCTAGATCATCTCGGTTCCCCTCAATAGCGATGTTTTATTGTCCAGTTGTTGATCTTCCAGTCCTGGGTGATGATGAATCAACTCCATGCTCCTTGGTTTGTCCTCCCCTTTGGGTTACTATAGATGTGGTTGAAGGGTGACTTGTGGTTTTGGAGGGGTTCATCTATTTTCTGTTCCTATGGCGCTTTTCAGCAGGGGAGTCCAGATTCTCGGCTTCACCCTTTAAGTTATATTTTGATGTGAATCTCTTTTGGTGTGGTTTGTTGGTCTTCAGAGTGTCGATTGGCTTGTGGTTGTGCTGTGGTGGATGCAGAGTGGGGTGTGGCGTATGGACGGCTTGACCTTCCTTATTCTAGTTTCTTCATCACACTTTTTGGATGAGCTCTTTGGGTTATCTCACATCGCTGGAGGGTTGGGAAAACTATGACTAGAGTTCGCCAACAGGTTTGTGGATTTGGGATACTATTGATGGTCTCACTGGTGGGCACTCAAGGAGAACAGTTTTGTGGTTTTCCTTGATTTTATAACATTTGGGTTACCTGATTCGTGGTACCTCAATCTTCCCTTGATGGTTTGGGCTCTAGATATGAATTTATGTTAGTTTGAATGCTTCGTTGGATTGTCCATCCATTGTGATTGAATTTTTTTTTGTTGTGAATCCTTGTATTTTTTTTTGTGGGGAAGTGAGGAAGTGGGGAAACAGTAAAGTGGTGAAATGGTGAAGTCGTGTATGGTTTCTCACTTTTTCCTCAAAATTTTCGGCATTTTAATAAAAGTTAATTTTTAGTCATTAGGATTTCTCGTGCATGAAATATTAATCCTGTGTAAAATTTAAATGAAGAACTACTATAAATATATTTTACCACACACTAAATATCATCTAAAACATCTTGATCACTAGAACATAGGATTTAGAGAGTTCCCTAAGGGTGGAAAAAATAAATCCTTTCTCTATGATTTATCTATAGGTTAAGATTGAATCATCCAATGTTCGAATGGTATTCATCCTCCTATCATAGTTCGTTATTGCCTCATTTGTAAAGAATGAGGAGGATAAAGATTTGGCTACCAAGTTGTTTTGACCAAGAATGATGAAATCACACACACATACATCTATTTCATGATAAATATATATAGGATATCAAATATAGTCTTCGACTGCTACTTTATTTAATCATTTTTTTTATAATGCATTAGAAAATACTATGGATTATACATGAATTCATCACATGAATAGTTATACTCCAAATTTTTCATTGAATGAAATAGTATAATAAATGATAGATTATGTGGATGACTGATCTAAATTGTAGGTATCTATAAATGATATACCCATAGTGCATGAAAATCAAAATTTTCATGAAAAAAACAATACAGCTTATATGTATATCATATACATATAAGGCTTTAAGGTATATCTTCTTCAATATACTATATTCACTAAAGCCAACAGAACTTTTTCCATTTATATTTATATTATAACATATACAGTATATCATGAAGTAAAATTCAATAATCTTTTGATTATCTTCCAAAACATTTTTTGAAAACTATCATTTCTTTCACCTTGTATAACATCATATATAATACCTTGTGAATACTCATCCAAAACACTTTTGGATTAAATCTAAATACATCTATAGTAACTCTATGAGTCAAAATCAAACACGTTAAATAAAAACTACAGTGTTTCCCCATGGTACATTATATAATTGACAATAAATATGAATCATTAGATCCATATATTTAAGAAAATAGAAACCTCTAGAAAAGAGTAAATGTTACTTTGTCGATAAAGGGATTTGATGTAATCTCAAATAAACACATGTAACTTTATACATCTTTCCTCATGTATGAATCATATGAAAACATATATTCTCATATTTTCCCTTTGATTAATACATCAAGTGACCATGGGATGTGAAGGATACCAATCTTGTGTAGCCAGCTCATACATTCTAAATTCTCAATGCATATACTGAACTGGATAGTGAATGTATCACAGGTCATTAACCCTTATAGATAAGTATATCACATGAAACTTATCTGAATATATAATCACATAATATGTATAATCTAGGTGAATTTTCACACTCCATAATTCTATCTCAATCAAGGTACAAGATGTCATACTTTTTATACAAGAGGAAAAATCCTATCTTGGTTGAACTCCAACCGACGATATGATCAACAACACACCCAAAAAACCTCATATTAACAATGTTAGTATATATAATTTCTTAAATAATTTTTCAAAGTATGAAAGTTATCATGCTAGGTATCTCGCCAACCTCAGGTAGTGGGGACTGAAACATCATAGATACACCCACGGTATACCAAAGACATTTTTATGGCACTATATATGGTATACTTAGTGGGTTATTTAGAACACATAAAGAATATATTTATTTTTTTGTGACTCATGAGAATATTTTGTATCTATAAACAATAATATTACTGAATCCGACCTTAAAATTTTTTCATAACCAATAATACTCAATGAAGAACACCAATCATGGATCTGTCAATGGCCTACTTTTAAAGGTAAATTATCGTTTTTACTTCATGAAATGTATATCAATATATAAATTTTTATAACCAACATGGAAGAATGAAAAAGTGTATATTAACTCTAATATGACATGTTTTAATATTTTTAAAACTCAGTTAATAAATTTTAGAAAACACAATATAAGATTCAATCTATCTTGTTATATATGAAATATTTTAATGTCATCCTTATGTATGCTGAACTTTCCTTGGTTTCATTAAATCATTATATTATGTGTAATTCCAACCACATATCTCTGTGAAAATATAATAAAATCCTCCCACTAACTCATTATAGAGAAACACCAGTGAAGTAAGATAGTTTGAATAACAGTGAGATTTAAGAATCATATTCTTCACTATTCAAGTCTTTGAGAATATTAAAACTTCTTAACTAAAAACATCTAATATCGTGATGTAAACTTCTATTTTATACTTATAATACCTTATAAGTTCGTATTCATCATCATTGAAACCTAATTCCATAAAATATTCCCTTCAACTAATGTAACTACTTATATTATTTTTTACCAGTACATCATAAACTCTTTTAGGATAATGTAACATTTACTTTATTGTGGTAACTAATTTAGGTCTTTATATTTTTCTTTACCTTCACACCCAAAAATCTTTTATGATAAAATTTTGTGTAATCTATCATTTATACTTGCAAAAAACCTATTAAAATAGTGATATTCACTTTTCATGATAACTCGATGTAACTCTTAAATTTTTTCTATATTATCACATATCCTAAAATATTTAGGATATGAAGTGAAAAAAAATAATATTAGACTATTATAATAATTTATCTGTTTTTTTAAGTTCTCTATGTCCAACCATACTCCCACTAATTTAGTAGTCACTATATTATTCTCATAATATCAGGATAAGAAACAACACAATCTCTTTTTTGTTTGGGAAAAAATACTTATTTCCTCTTAGAAAGAAAATATATCAAATTGAAAATTGTATCTTCATATATGGTATTATATGTGTTCAAAACATTTTCTATGAAAAGAATATAATTCTTTAAAATATTCCATTCTTGGGTGGTGGTATCACATTTCTTCATATTTTAAAAAACATTAGATAATATCTTTTACTTTTTTTTATTTTTAAGTATTTTATAGAATTTGATGAATCTTAATCCTTGTATAAAATCAATAATCTCACTTTTTATAAAAAAAATTCATATAGAACCACTTTTTTTATTATATAAAATAAATGAGACGAAGATACACATCATTTAATTATATTTATTTGAGATTGATAAAATCTTTTACATTCAAATTTGATATACCAAATCCATTCATCATAACATGAATGTAAGATACAAGCACAACCATTTATTCATTTATTTTTGAACTCCTGTATATTTTAATTCCTATAAAATATAAATTTGGTATCACATACCCCTAAAAATTGAAGAAACTATTTTTTTTAAAAATTACCTAACATTGTCATTCCATGGATTTTCCCAAACTCCTTCTGGTATTCATAAAAATTTCATTATATGGAATTATTACTCCTCCTTCCCAAAAACTTAGGTTTCAATGACATTGACTATATTATTCAAAAAAAATCTTTAAACTTTTCAATTAAAAAATATTCTTCTAGTTTGAGATTTTACACTCTAGCGCTATCAACAGAGCACTAGAATTTAGACATCATATTCCTAGTCTATAAATTGTCAAAACTTTTGGAATATTTAGTAAAATATACATGAATTCAATAAAGATTTGAGAGAATTTCTAAAAAAAATTGAAATATTCCCTAGCCAAAAAATACATTTTAGTCCCATTTAAAATCATGTTATAGAATTAAATAAATCATAAACTCTATATATTAAAAACACCCAAATTAATTTTTAAAATAAAAATTGTTTACATGCTTTTCTCAAGAGAAACATGAGATTCTATAAAATCTTGGAGAATCCAAATTATAATTGTAGAAACTTTTTTTCTCCATTAATTCAATATTCATTATTAAATTATTTTCTCTCCCTCACCTTATATATATTTACAACTGTTTTAAATCATATAATCTATATCATGTATCTATCAGAAAAATAAAATTGAAACATATACACAATAAATCTTTAAGAAAACATTTAGTCTCACCAAGTCATTAACATATTCAATCACTTTTAATATTATTTATCATAACAAATCATATTAGGTACATGAGATTAATATTATTTAAATTATTGGTATACCCAATTATATTTAGTACATACATGTAGACTAAGATTCCTTTTTCATTTTTCATCTAAGGATTTTGAAAACTTAAGTAAATCAAAATATGATTCCATAAGCATATAGATTCATGTGTTGAACAAATTTAACACTTTATATCTTGGGAATAGTCATTTATCTAACTAATATAATATTTCTTACACTTTAATAACTTTAAAAATTATAATAATAACATAATAAATTTTCTTAAATTACCCATTTTAAGAGTAGATTACATTAAGATTCCCCATAAGATGATTAATATCAATTTTTTTCATAATGATAAATTTTTTATCAATAACATAATATTTTATCAGATGAGTGGCTTGTTTTATAACCATTTAATAAGGACTATTATTAAATGAGATCCCACTAAAATAATGACTATAATTCCTCGAGGTTTTATGAACTTTTTTTCAAATAAATTAAATTTTTTTGATGTCTTTCAATGTATGATACACCAATTCAAACTTTTTTATACACTACACTAATTTAATAATGTGTTATACACAATATCTACTTAGCTTTCATTACTCACAACACTAAGTTTCTACGAATCAAAACTTTATTATTATAATTATTTAAACAATATAGTTATAACCTAGACACTAAAAATAGTTATTTCAATAGTAATAATTAATTTTTAATTATAATTTTTTCAAATACATAAAACATCATTATAGTGAATTATATTATTTTTTGTAAAGTCTCTATGTTTTGAAAAATAATTTTTTCTCAAAAGAAATTTTTTTATGTCCTTCGATGAACAAAAATAAAATAAATTTTAGTCAATTTCAAATATTAAATTTTTTTACAAAAAAAAAATTTTGAATTCAGAATTTTAAAATTATATTAAGATGAATTTTTTGGATTTTTTGAAAATATTTCATTTATGGATGAATAGTGGAAAATGTGGAATTTCAATTGAAAACTGTTTTTTTTAATTATTTATGTAGATAAATTACATATTAATTTGATTGAAAAGTATAATTATATCAATTATACATAAATTAATAAAATTTAGGTCATTAGAACCAATTTCAAAATGATATCGGATAAAAAAAAATCAATCTTTTGAGCTTTTTACTCTAAAAATGTGTGATATCATCCTGCCCGTGCTATTAATTTTAAAATTATTTATGGAACTTATGTGTTTTGAATTTATATAAATGGTTTTGGTATTAGTAATTGCATAAATTTGTAATTTTAATTAGTGTAAACATATATTTTTGACCAAAAATATTATTGGAAGTCGTTAAAATTAATTACAGTGATTAAGGTAAAAACAAGATTACTTAATGGTTTAGCTTTAATCCTAAAAGGATAAGTAACCTAGATACATCTCCAAAAGCCATTGGATGTCCATATCTCAACAATATACTCACTTGGATAAAATTTGGACTATTAGTGGAGGCACATTATGTAACACCCCCATATTTTATGGTATGTCTCCTCTTTAATAAATTCAATGTCTTCAATAGCTAATGTTGCATACAACACCCACCTAAAATGAACAAAAATATATTAATATTTTTATAACCTAAATGATAAATTGGTGGGAATGAATAGAATTAACCATATTATGAAATTTATATATTATATATTTAATCAAATTTGTTTACATTCATCCAAAAAAAATTATAGGCATATGATAAAAATGAATTAAATTTTATTTATAAAAAGACTATATATTTCTAATGAAAATTTTACCATCATTTAAGGATGTTCTTGTTTTAAAACTTAATTTAAACACTAATATAAATTATATTTAATATAATATACTTTATATTTTAAAATTGGAATGCTGAAACTAGCATAGGGTGAATTTTTTTTTATTTTTCTCATAAGTTACTTCTATTGATGAATAGTTAAACACAACTGCATTTTAATTGAAAATGGAATTTTCATATTAATAAATTGTAATGATAAATTATATTTTAAATTTTCCCTATGTAAAATTAGATAAATAATAAATTAATAAATCCGATTTAGATCATTAGAATCAATTTCACATTCAAATTGGACATAAAACATTTCAATCTTTTGAACATTTTTTACTTTAAAAACATTTTGTTTCATCCCGTCTGTGGGATTAATTTTAAATTAATTTTTACAAATCCTATAAATTGACTTTATATAAATTGATTCCATATTTAGAATCATAAATTTAATATTCATTAAACATTTATCTTTTATTTTTGTAAGAACCCGGATCTTCTTTTCAGGTATGTCTTTCCATTTTTCTGAAGTTTTTTTGAAAAGAGGAGTTTCTAGAAATTTTTGAAGTACACACCGTGTACTTTATGAGTACACGCCGTGTACTCCCATGCCACGCCAAGACATGTGATGGCCGTGCCTAGGCCACACACATGGTGTGTAGGGGTGATGTGGAGGCCGCTTAAAGCGGAGTATGGGAAAACAGAGTATACGCCATGTACCCCAGAAGAACACGCCGTGTATTTTCTTTTTTTCATTAAATGGATTGGGGTCACGTATAATCGCCAGAATGACCTTTTTCTAGGTTTGATTCAGCTGAGAACTCTCGTATGGCCGTGATCCTTCTCCAATCCCCCAAGCAGTTGTCCGGTCTCCGTTTCAGCCACCGTCCAATGCATTGGGATCGCCTTGGTAAGCTCTCTCTACTGCTTTATCCTTGTTTTATGATTCCTCCTTGTTTTCAAGTTATCGTGGGTTGAGCATTTTGGATGTTTTCTCAGATCTTCGGCGTTATAAGGAGAATCAATCATCGTGGTTCACTTATATCGATCTCCTAGCATCGAGGTAGGTGATTTGTTACCCTACGTTGAATGTCTTTGAGTTTTTGTGCAAAAAGTTCTAGATACCCATGTATCGGGTATCTCGGGTTAGGAATTTTGATTCCATTGTTTAATTTCCTTAGATTTCATGTTTGATTGAGTTTAATTGATAGTAATATATTCTTGGTTTCATGTTCGAGGATCACCCATGGGTGATTTCCCTTTCTTTGGCTGTTTATCATCGTTTGGCTTAGGTTGCCTATAAGGAAAACATTATAGCATTGTTTGTCTGTCTTGTTATAGCTAATTGCATGCATTGCCTGCTATTTATATGTTTTTGATGCATTTTAGATATTATCCAAGTAGTTGTTGAACTTACTTAGGGCTGCTGATAGTCGATTACGCATGACTAGACTGCTCAGGTTTGTGTGAACCTGGTGTAGTAGACTAAAGAGAGAATTGACAATTAAGGGCTACCCTAGAGAGTCTGTTATAGATTACTTTCATACGTAGGGCCTACAGGAATTGGAATTTGTGCTTCCCAAGAGTTTCTTTAGTTTATTCACATATCGAGACCACATGAGGAATTAGACTTAAGTGCTTCCTCGGAGAGTCTGTAGCTATCGTTGCAAGACCATAGGGGAATTGATGGTGAGAGCTTCCAAGAGTGTATGTGCTTGTATGATTATTTGACTAGAGGGGTCTGCCAGTAGGATCCACCCATAGAGTCAGTATTATTATTTGTTTAGTTGGTTGTGATGAGTCCACCAAACCAATGAACAAGTTTGGGTTCGTACTACTTGTTGTCTAGGTAGTCTGTTGAGAGACCCATTGTGTTACTTGCTGTGCCTTCAGAATATAGAGTTGTTTTCTAGATTCCTTGGTTGATAATTAAATGATTTTTTAAATTAATAAATAAATGTGAATGGATATTTTTATGATTTTTACCTTGGTGTACCTTTGTTTCTCTGCTGCATTTATTTCCTTTACTTTTGTTATTTTTCTCACTGATAGTAGGGCACCGATCTTGTGGTGATTGCCTACTGGGATTAGTCTCACACCATGTTTGGGTCCTGTTTTTCAGCCCAAACAGGTTATATGGTTGCAGGTTTGGATAGTGATTGTGGCCCTTCTACTTCAGGTACATGATTGTTGGTTGGATCTGGTGATCATAAGACCGAGCATAGGCTTTCGATGCTGCTGGAGTTGTTGTTACTTTTAGTATTTTGTTTTCAGTTGTATTTCAGCACGTTTTTGTGTTTGTTTCTTTTCTTAGATACTTGAATCTGCTGCATCATTATCATCATTATTATATATATTCATTGCTTCCGTTGTTTGGTTTCAGTTGTTGTATGTTGTTTACTGCTTCCGCTGTTGACTGTTATTTCTTTTCCCTTCTATACCTTACCAAATGAGGACATAGTTTCCCCAATAACTCACCAAGGCCCTCACTACTAGTTGGCAGCCTCTGGCGTTCAGGGAAATGCGCTTGAGGTTATGTAGCGAACCGAGCATGGGGCACCTGTTGAGTGGATCCAGATTTGGGTCGTTACAAAGTGGTATCAGAGGAGGTTCTTCCTTTTCAATCTGACTTACTATTTTGAGACATTAGACAGGGATAGGAAAAAATAGGTAAATGGTAAATAGTTGTGCCTGGGCGTTCTAGAACCCGTGTATAGGGAAAAATCCAGATTACCTCGAATGTTGTAATTTTCGAGTTCTGCAAATGTTACATTTTAATTGATTTCACCATTGGGTGATACACTTGTTTTGTGTTGTTACTATTTATATGATTTCGGTTCTATTTTGTTACAACCCGATGAGATGAGGGTATGTCATATCATGCACCATATAGGCACATGTTAGAAAATCACATCCCGTGTATTTTTTCATGCCATCTAGGTTGTATTAGAGATTGCATGTTTTTGTGATAGAATTTGTGATAGACAATGCATGTTATTATGATAGCTGTTGTGATAAAATACCTGCTAGGTGGATAGGGTATCGGTTGTTTAGAGATTCTTTATCACAAATGCCAAACTTTGGTCTTATAGGTGTTATGGGCCCTCGAGGATAGGAATTTGGTGGGTCGTGAGTTTGTTATACTATGGCATGTTATATGCATTGTTATGATGCGATGCTTTGATTCGCGGGGAGTATGGGTCCCCACGGATTGGAATTTGGCACCTTAACCTCCTTTTTCTATGTTTGTTGGGCTCCAATGCAGTTCTAAGGCTACTGTCCAGAAAAACCCAGAATACACGGTGTGTACTTTATAAATACGCGTCGTGTAGTTTTTGGCCGTGTCACTGACTGTGTGGACAAGGAAACGGGGCTGAAAAAGGGTCTTTAGGAACACGCCGTGTATGGTATGAAAACACCATGTAGTGTTAAACTGTGTAGTCGGTCATGTCACTAGCAACATGGGTTGGGAATGCTCTGGTAGTACACGCCGTGTTTGGTATGAACACGCCGTGTAGTCTTGTCCTAGGTACTCGGCCCTGTCACGAATGACACGGTCGGTGTTTTCTTCTCCTATACACGCTAGGTTTGTTCGGAACACGCTGTGTAAGGGTCAGTCGAGTATCCGGTCGTGTAATGAACCACACAGGTCATGGTTTTCCTTCAAGTGCACGTCGTGTCCCTTGGGAACACGTCGTGTAGTGTTGACCATGTGTCTGGTCGTGTCTCTAACAACACGGTCCAGGTAAGGCATGTCTAGTTCACGTCGTGTCTTCCTCAACACGCTGTGTAGTCTTCAGCTGGAACAGTCCATGTGACTTAGTCGTGTAGGAGTAACGGGGTAGGGAGAAAAGGGTCAGTACACGCCGTGTAGTTTGAGAACAGGCCGTGTAGTCGAGTTGTTTACACAGCCATGTATGGAAAGGGTACACGCCTAGGGTAAAATTTCTGGAAACATGCTGTGTAGTCATGTTTTTACCAATTTTAAAGGGTTTTCCCTCCTGTTACGTTTTACTCTCTTATGTTGAAACTATGTTCGTCGTTAATGAAGTTGCGTTTTGATCTTTCAGAGCTATGGCACCAAGACGTCCTCCTGTTGCACGACAGGAACCAGGTAGTGATCGTACGCCTGATGCGACCGATCAAGGACTACCAAAAGTTCCGCATATCATTCCGGACATGGCACCTACAGTGATTCTAGACACTCGTTCCAATGCTCAGTTCAGAGAGGGTTTCATGGGATTCATGCAGACCTTCCAGGGAGTTCAACATCCTGCCCCGACTATGGCAGAGCTGACGCGGGTTTTTCAGCAGCCGCATCCTCCCACGTTCACAGGGTATGGAGGACCGCAGGCTGTGGAGTCATGTCTAGAAGCCATGTTATCCATCTTCGACCATCTCGAGACACCCCCAAAAAGGAGGGTGAAGCTTGCGACATACATTCTGCGAGACTCCGCCAAAAGATGGTGGGACGTAGTTTCTCAGGCAGGGCGCCAACAGACTATGGCGTGGGATGAGATCCAGTGTACGTTCTACGACTAATTCTACCCAGGGATGTTGAGGGATGACATAGCTAGAGAGTTCATGAACTTACAGCATGGTACTCTTTTAGTTATGGATTATTCCTCTCGTTTCACAGAGTTACAGCATTTCGTTCCCGTTCTAGGGAATGACGAGCTGTTCTTAGCAAGGAAGTTTGAGGAGGGACTCAAACCAGAGATCAGATCGTAGGTGAATGTATTCTAGTTGACTTATATTAGTCTGATAGTCAACCAAGTGTTGATCACAGAAAGGAACATGAGGTATAATGGAGTTGTGGACTAGGGAGGTTCAACATCCAGTGCTGATTCTTTTAAAACATACATCAGGAAGCACCACCGAGAGTCTACCCAAGGCGACCCGAGGAAGCGAGGTATTCCTTCTAGTAGACGATATCTACCTTATGGAACCCAAGTGGTGTCTTATCAGTGTGGGAGGAGTAGTCATAAGAATCCCTGGTGCCTGAGAGACCCAGGGGAGTGCCGATCTTGTGTCAAGATGGGTCATCTTCAGCGTTTCTCCAAGATTCCCCTTCCAGCAGCTAGTGAAAGAGGATCTGTTTCGACCCCGCATACAAAAGCAAGGTTACCAGTTCCACAACAGACTGGGGGTTGGAGTTTTTCAGGTCTTCCAGGTCAGGGTAGAGGCCATGGACGCAGTGGTCAGCCTCAGAGAGGAGCAGCTCAAGGTTTTCAGGCTGCTACACAGGGTCACGGTACAGGCCAGACTTTTGGTGTAGAGCAGATTCATCAGTATCAGAATCCTGGACCCTCTACAATTCAAGTTACAATCTTAGTAGCCTCATTTTTATCTTTAACACTTTTCGATACTGGTCCTTCGCATAGCTTTATCTTTTTTGCTATCGTGGAGAGCCCTGGGCTCTATGTCTATTCGTCTGCTGACATATTGACTCTTGACACGCCCTTGGGAACAAGGACATCTAGCATATGCCAGTGCAAATAATGACCTCTAGAGGTTGCAGAGTATCAATTCTTATGGGACCTCTATGTCCTAGAGATTATAGGATGTGATGTCATTCTCAGGATGGACTGGTTGGTTCCCTTCTAGGCAGTCGTCGATTGCTATCACCGTAGGGTGAGTTTCGTATCACCAGACGATGGGTCCTTTCTTCATAAAGGCGAGTGGGATGTCCAGGCGGGTAGAGCTGGACCAGATCATCATAGGCTAGGAGGAGTTACGGGCCAGTTTTCTAGTCTTTATCTGGATGACCAGGGGACCTCACAGTTAGACTTTCCTCCAGTCGTGGATCGTTTCAGAGATGTCTTTCCAGAGGAATTTTTAGGTTTACCTCTGGAGTGTGAGGTAGAATTCTCGATTGAGCTCATGCCAAGAGTGACACCGATGTCTATTACACCTTATAGGATGGCTACACCTGAGTTGGAGGAGCTCAAGAAGCAGTTGGAGGAGTTTCAGGAAAATGGTTTCATCTGACCCAGTACTTCTTCTTGGGGTTCGCCTATCCTTTTTGTGAATAAGGTAGACGGTACCCTTAGGCTTTTCGTGGATTATCGGAAGTTGAACCAGTTGACAGTCAAGAACCGATATCCCTTGTCGCGGATCGATGATCTCTTTTATCAGCTTCGAGGAGCCAGAGTATTCTCGAAGATTGACTTGAGATCCGGCTATCATCAGTTGCATGTCAGACCATCTGATATACCCCTTACAGCCTACCAGAGCAGGTATGGTCTGTATGAGTACTTGGTTATGTCGTTCGGTCTCACGAATGCGCCGACAGTCTTTATGGCGCTGATGAACAGAGTGTTTCATCCATACTTGGATTCCTTCGTGGTTGTTTATGTGGAAGACATCTTGGTGTACTCTCACACTCGACACATCCATGCAACCCATCTTGAGATCATTTTGAGTACACTGAGGGACCATCAGTTATATACTAGGCTCTCAAAGTGAAACTTTTGGATGGATGAGATCCACTTCCTAGGTCATGTCATCTCAGAGACAGGGGTATCAGTAGACCCAGAGAAGGTGAGATCTATAGTTACCTGGGAGAAGCCGAAGAATGTCTTTGAGGTACGGAGTTTCTTGGGGCTGGATGGTTACTATAGGTGGTTTATACAGGACTTCTCACGCTTAGCAGCGCCATTAACAGGCTTGAATAAGAAGGGGGTAAAGTTTGTTTGGTCATAATCCTTTGATTCATCCTTTTAGAAGCTGAAGGGGAGGTTGACTTCAGCACTGATTCTAGTTTTTCCAAAGTCGGGCAGGAGTTATATAGTTTTCTGTGATGCATCTAGCATCGGGCTAGGAGCAATGCTTATGCAGGAGGATTGTGTGGTTGTGTATGGATCTCGGCAGTTGAGGCCACATGAGAGGAATTATCCTACGCACGACCCGGAGTTGGCTATATTTGTTCATGCTTTGCGTTGTTGAAGGAATTACCTTCTGGGAGAGAATTTTATCGTATATACTGACCACAAGAGTCTCAAGTACATATTCAAGCAGAGTGACCTGAATCTGAGACAGTGGAGGTGGGTCGAGTATCTCTAGTCCTTCGACTTCGAGATTGCCTATATGCCTGGGAAAGGCAAAGTAGTGGCCGATGCACTGAGTAGGATAACACAAATATAGGCAGTTCAGGAGGCCAGCAGTGAGTGGAAAATTATGACTCTATTATTTGAAATGAGTTTGGATGTGCACAACAGGCAGGGGCAGACATTCCTATCTTATGTAGTGGTTACCTCTACACCTCTTGACCGAGTTCGAATGAGGCATCTAGCAGATTATGAAGGCCTAGTTTTATGGGAAAGTGTACCAGGAGAGGACCCTCTTCTATGATAGACCGTTGGTGAGGATGAGATCTTGCATTTCCAGGGACATGTATGGGTTCCAGCAGATTTATGCGAGCAGCTGATGCGATACTTTCATTCCTCCATTTGGGAAGTTCATCCTGGCATCACCAAGATGTATCGTGATCTACACCGCTAGTACTGGTGGCTAGGTATGAAGAGATATGTGGTTAGTTTTATCATGAGATGTTCCACTTGTCAGCAGGAGAAGGCAGAACACTAGTGGCCAGCAGGGCTTTTGCAGCAGTAACCCTATCTCGAGTGGAAGTGGAATGATGTCGCAATGGACTTCGTGACAGGGTTACCGAGATTGTCAAGATGGAACGACATGGTATGGCTTGTTGTTGATAGTCCCACGAAGGTTGCTCACTTCTTTCCGATAAATGAAACATTTGGTGTCGATGAGCATGGACGGTTGTAAGTCCGTGAGATTGTGCCCTTGCATGGGGTTTTGATTACTATCGTTTCTGATAGGGACACCCAGTTTAATTCGCATTTCTGTCAAGCACTACAGAAAACTTTGGGAACACAGGTACTTATGAGTACATCTTACCATCCCCAGACAGATGGCTAGTCAGAGCGTAGGATCCAGGTGATTGAGGATATGCTCAGAGCTTGCATTCTGGACTTTGGCGGTTCTTGGGAAAATCATATTCCTCTTTTGGATTTTTCCTATAACAACAATCTTTAGGAGACTATTCAGATGGAACCTGACGAAGCTTTGTACAGTAGGACATATCGATCACCTTTGTGCTGGATGGAGGCAGGAGAGGCAGTTTTGCTGGGACCTCATCTTGTTCAAGAGACCTCAGAGCAGATAGAGTTGATTCGGAAGAGGATGGATATTGCACAGTCATGTCAAAAATCTTATGTTGATCAGTGGAGACGACCTCTGCAGTTCGAGGTCGGAGATCAGGTTTTCCTACGTGTTACACTGAGGTTGGGACCCAAGAGGATTAGGAGACAGGGAAATCTTTTGCCAAGATACGTTGGGTCGTTTGGGGTTCTGGAGAGAGTCGGGCTGGTTGCTTATAGGTTGCAGTTACCTCAGAGATATCAGGCTATGCACAGCGTCGTCCATGTTTCTCAACTTCGACGCTATTTCTCATACTCGTCTCATGCTTTTTTACCCAAGGAGATTGAGTTGGATCAGGATGCATCGTTCAAGGAGTGTCCTATCAGAATTGTTGATCGTAGCACAAAGGTACTATGTGGCCGGTCTGTTCCTATGGTACAGGTGTTATGGCAGCACAGTCGTGTGCAGGACGAGACTTGGGAGAGGGAGGCCGATATTTGATCACAGTGGCCAGAGTTGTTTGAGGTTTCTTCATCGCCACCTTTCTAGGGAAATTCAGGGACAAATTTCTTTAAGGGGGGAAGTTTGTAAGAACCCGGATCTTAGTTTCAGGTATGTCTTTCCTTTTTTCTGAATTTTTGGAGAAAAGATGAGTTTCTAGAAATTTTTGAAGTACACACCGTGTACTTTATGAGTACACGCTGTATACTCCCTTGCCGCACCAGTCCGTGTGTTGGCCGTGTCCGGGCCACACACACACGGTGTGTAGTGGTGATGTGGAGGCCTCTTAAAGCGGAGTATGGAAATATATTGTACACACTGTGTACCCCAGAAGTACACACTTTTTATTTTATTTTTTTTCATTAAATTGACCGGGGTCGGGCCTAATCACCAAAACGACCTTCTTCTAGGTTTCGTTCGGCCGAGAGATCTCGTACGGCGGCGATCCTTATCCGATCCCCCCGAGCTGTCGTCTGCTCTTCATTTCTGCATCCGTCGATTGCGTTGGGATTTCCTTAGTAATCTCCCTCTTATTCTTTAGCCTTGTTTCCTGATTCCTCCTCGTTAAGTTATCGTGGGTTGATCATTTTGGACATTTTCTTAGATCTTCAACATTCTAAGTAGAATCAGTCATCGTGGTTCACTTATATCGATCTCCTAGCATCGCGTTAGGTGGTTTGTTGCCCTACGTTGAATGTCTTTGAGTTTTTGTGCAAAAAGTGTCAGATACCCATGTATCAGGTATCCCGGGTTAGGGATTTGGATTCCATTGTTTAATTGCCTTAGATTTCATGTTTTCTTGAGGTTAATTGATAGAAATATATGCTTGGTTTCATGTTTGAGGATCACCCATGGGTGATTTCCCTTTCTTTGGTTGTTTATCTCTATTTCGCTTAGGTTTCCTGTAAAGCAAACTATGTAGCATTGTTTTTCTATCTTGTTATAGATGATTTCATGTATTGCCTGTGGTTTATATGATTTTGATGCATTGTGGGTATTATCCAAGTAGTTTTTTAACTTACTTAGGTCTGCTGACAGTCGATTACGCATGACTAGACTACTGAGGGCTGTGTGAAGCTGGTGCAGTAGACTAAAGAGGGGATTGACAATTAAGGGCTTCCATAGAGAGTATGTTATAAATTAGTTTCATACATAGGACCTACAGGAATTGGACATTTTTCTTCCCAAGTGTGTCCTTAGTTTATGAACATATAGAGACCACAGGAGGAATTAGATGTATGTGCTTCCTCAGAGAGTCTGTAGCTATCGTTGCAAGACCATAGGGGAATTGACGGTGAGAGCTTCCCAGAGTGTCTGTGTTTGTATAATTATTTGACTAGAGGGGTCTGCCATTAGGATCCACCCAGAGATTCGGTATTATTATTTGTTTGGTTGGTTTTGACGAGTCCACCAAGCCAAATAACAAGCTTGGGTTTGTACTTCTTGTTGTCTAGGTAGTCTGTTGAGATACTTGTTGTGTTACTTGCTATGCCTTGAGAATATAGAGTTTTTTGCTAGATTCCTTGGTTGATAATTAAATGATTGTATTAAATTATTAAATAAATGTGAAGGTAGATTTGTATGATTGTTACCTTGGTGTACCTTTGTTTCTCTACTGCATTTATTTCCTTTACTTTTTCTACTTTTCTCACTGATAGTAGGGCACAGATCTTGTGGTGATTGCCTACTGGGATTAGTCTCACACCCGGTTTGGGTCTTGCTTTTCAGCCCAAACAGGTTATATGGTTGCAGGTGTGGATAGGGATTATGGACCTTCTACCTCAGGTACATGATTGTTGGTTGGAGGTGGAGAGCATAGGACTGAGGTTAGGCTTGCAATGCTGCTGGAGTTGCTATTACTTTTAGTACTTTGTTTTCAGTTGTATTTCAGTAAGTTGTTGTGTTTTCTTCTTTCCTCAGATACTTGTACCTGCTGCAACATTATCTTCACTACTATATATATTAATTGCTTCCACTGTGAACCGTACACCCTGCATCGGTTTGTGAGGCAGTTCTGGTGCCTCCAGCGGCTGACCCGCAGGTCTACTGGGAGGTGCGTCACGAGGAGCACCTGTGTGTGATGAGGCAGCTGTGGCTCATGTTCACATGGAAAGATGGGAAGATGCGAATTGCATTGCCTCCATCCACCGCCGATTTCGGATTGGTGAGGGAGTATGCCATTAGTTGGGAGGCTTCCTACCCATGGGAGATGCTGAAGAAGCCAACTATTCGGTTTGGTGACAGTGGGCCTCCTCTATCTCGAGGTCGGGGTCGGAGGGCAGTAAGGGCCTCTCGCGGGGGCGGGGTTGCCATGGCGGCGAGACCCACACCGGCCGAGGGTGTGGCAGAAGCGTTGGATCCGGTGATTCCGGAAGAGCAGGGCCATCCGGAGGGGCGGCCACCAAGGGGATTTCGTAGGATATCCACTCAGGCTCCAGGGAAGCGGCTACATCATATCGACATGTCAGAAGATGTCGTCTTCCTGGAGGCCTGGTACATTTGGGATGTCAACCGGCAATTCCTTAGTCCACCCGAGATATGGGCACACTTGAATCACCTCGGGATGGAGTTACCGGGCATAGGCCTAGTTCGGGCTGGTTTCATGGCATCTCTGGCGGAGGTATAGAAATACTTGGATGAGCTTGAGGACTACGTTCATTCCAGTGGTTTCCCTCACCCAATGACAGACCGGGTGAGGGTACTGCTGGATCGAACGGTCCCCCCACAGTTGTCAGCCACCGATCTAAGGGAGCGCTTCTCCCTGCTAGAGGAATCAGAGGACTACTCTCGGGAGGATGAGGCTGGAGGAGGGATCCCATTGGAGGAGGGCGAGGTCGGAGATCAAAGCTCAGATTCCGACGATTTCGCAGAGACTCTCGAGGTAGCATTACGAACTTCTTTCCTTATAGTCCATTCTTGGGTCATTATGGACTTATCACCGATGTTTGAGCCATGCAGGAGGAACTTGTTCGCAGGACTCGTTCTCGCCCCTCGACGGGTGATGATGTAGGACCTTCAGAGCCCGCACCTATGGCTGCATCCAGTTCCACATCTGGTGGGACCAGAGCACCTGAGGTGGCTCCTCCGGAATCTCTAGACCTTCCAACAGTATATGGAGGGCCTCGCCTCGGGATCCCGTTAGTATCGGCTCAAGAGCAGCACCAGGAGGTCAATATTTGTAAGTTTCCTCTACCGGTCTCCTTTTCATCATATGTAGACTATGCCAACCAACGTTTATGTCCCTCTCTATCGTGCAGTTCTCTGACTGGCGTGGTTTTCTTTGGCAAGGCTAGTCGGGATGTCTGGTGGCATCCCTCCTAGGGGCATGCCGGTGATGGTGGCGATAGTCCCCCCATCTCCCCGAGCTGCAACACACATCATCACTGGCGGGACCAACAGCAGGGTCGTGCCCGAGGTCATTGAGGTGGACTCTGATGAAGAGGATCAACCAAACGGTCCCACTACTGCCGCACCTGCTTCGGCATAAGATGTCGCGCCGGATTCAACGCCAGATGCAGATCCTGCCGAGGACTTCCTATGGGTGTATCCTACGTACGAGCCTGCCAATCGTGCAGATTGGGATGAAACAGCCTCTGACAAGAAAGACAGCAACATAGTCCACCGCCGGTCATGGAAGCTAATCATGCGCTTCATCAAGGACACCCACCAAGCGCTATGGCTGGACGAAATGGACAGAAATCGCTCGCACCTGCGCGAACTGTGCGCTGGGGGATTGGATGCCCAACGTCCTTACGCGCTCGCCTGAGATCCTATGGCTGAGAAGATCCGGGAGCATGACCGTGGGCTCAGCGTGGGCTGGCAGCGGATGAAGGCAACAAACATCAAGAAGCTCCAGGAGGCTGAAAGCGAGGTCCAATAGCTTCAGACCCAAGTGGATGAGCACTCAGCCTCCCTCGATGCAAAATCCGAGCTGATATCACAGTTGAAGACCCAGCTGGCAGAGGCAGAGGAGCAGATGAGGCAAGATTCTGGAAAGATGGCTGCCATTCAGGCTGGGGTATAGAGGGTCGGAGCCAAGGCTGACAAATTGCGCCCCGACACTGCTGAGGAGGATCGGGAGCTGAGTCAGCGGTAGCAAGTCTTGGACGCCACAAGCCGAAGGGTGGCGGAGCTGCAACACACCTTTGACGGGGTCAACCCGTCCAGGGGGGGAGTCGACCCTCGGTTACTGTAACAAACTAAAAACCCTTTATTGGTACTTTCGCACTTCAATTTCTTCCTTTTTTTTGAATGTCGTAGAACGCACGATTTCCACTGTTTAAATCGGTTCGTTACATCACTACAATGTTTACGGGACGTTCGGCGCTAATTCCCCAAGCTCACGTGGGTCAAGCCCGATGTGAGAAACAGGAGATAGTTGCCTTCTCATTCCACCTAACATAGGAGTGGAGACCATGCTCCAGGCATCCGGGATTTGGATTACCAGTACGGATTTCCGAAAGATGGGAGAGTCTTGGCTGGAGAATGAACTTCTCAAAATAGCCGAATTACCATTTCTTCTGCGTGCCCTCATGCACGAACGGTGAAACACTAGGGGCACTGAAATTGGTCTGAACAGACGGAAACAGGAAGCGTGAATTACGATGCCCAAGATTCGGAGCACTATGGGGATGGTGTGACAATAAAGGACAGTCGTTAACCTTAGAGTAGAAGCGGAATCCTTACTGCGTTAGCCTGGAATGGGGACAAAAATGAGGGTCGACCGTTGAGCATGGTCAAAACACGGAACCATGTCACAAATGTTGTCGGTCAATCTTTCGGGATGTTGACCCAGGACAGTTGGCGGACCATAGGTTGAACATCCATACTATTAGGGGGTCCTTCCAAACATGACCAGTCTTTCGGAACGTTGGCCCGGGAGGGTAGGTGAGCCGATGCGGCATGAGACCAGGCCATTAGGGGTTCCCTTCAGACATGAAAGTGGACGAGGGTCCGAATAAGGGGCACGCAAAGCGTGGAATATGGAGTGATGTTTTGTCCGAACAGAATCTGAGACTTAGGTAGTTACACCACCATGGTGGGAGTATGCCATATGGGTGCGTTGGTTTGGTCATGGATCCTTCCTTCTTTGGGACAGGGCCTCTCTAGTGAGGGGTCCGACTAGGGTGATGGAAAGGGAAAGGATGGGATTGATGATTTCTATGGGCTGGACCCTAGTCAAAAAACCAGGGTGTCTCTACGTATCCCATGAGGATGGTAATAAATCCATACGTAGTTCTGGAAGCGTAGTTTAACGTCATGCGGGATGATGAGAAGCCTGGCCGTGTTGGTACACATCCTTGCAAAACTACTAAGCCCACATGAGTCATGCTCAGTGTGGGAAAAAAGTAGTGGTGGGACTTTCCCGACACAGAAAAGGGGAGGTTAGGGTGGAGAGACTCTTGGTGAATACCGGCCCCATGATACTAACATGCCCATGTGGCGCACTTATATGCGCGAAGAGATAGAGCCGAATATGTTGGAATTCCACTTGAACATGAGGAAGTGGAAATTTGTGAATCATGACGCTCGAGATTTGGATCACAATGACGGCGGCGTGATGATAGAGGATAACTGTTTACCGTGGCAGAAACGCAGCATCCATGTTGCGTTAGCCTAGAATGGGGGAAAACAAATGAGGGTTGACCGTTGACCATGTTCAAAACACGGGACCATGTCGCAAATGTTTTCAAAGATCCTTAGGGACGTTGGCCCAAAACGATTGGAGGGCCCTTAGGTCCAGCATCCATGGAGATCCCTGAAGCCTAGTATCCATGTCATCTGAGGGTCCTTTTGGATGTGGAAGAGGATGAGGATCCAAATAGCGAGCTCATGAAGCTTGGTCATGGGACGAGGGGAATGTCCCCATGAAAATCTCACACTTCGGGCTCCTTGTAAAAACACATCTGAATACAAAAACGAGACATATTAGATAGAGGGAGCAGAGTCCTTTTCAATAGGGAGATCTTAGTTTAGGGTCGTAGAATTCTTACCAAAGGGCGGGAGGAAACATGGGAGGCGCATGGTGGAGTAACTCAAACACCTAGCGTGAATGGGAATAGGGGTGTGTATGGTGTGGTGAACAACCCGACTTGAATGAGGACAAAATCCCATATTACACCGTACGACCCCCTTGGGAGAGGTTTTTAGGTCAAGGGACTGAAAACGAAAGTTAGGCTGGGCCCACGGGGAAGTGCCCAAGCACTCCTACGTATCTCATGAGGATGATAATCAAGCCATACGTAGTTCCTGAAAACATCTTCGTTTAAGGTCTTAGAGATTGGACCATGAGTGGGTAAGGGGATAAAGGGACACATGGAAAGGTGGTTACAAAACCTGACGTGAATGAGGATCTAAGCCCTACTTACCATGTGTTCTCTGGGGAAATGCTCGAGTCGAGGGACCGAACACGAAGGTTAGGCTAGGCCCGCGGGGAAGTGCCCGGGCGCTCCTACGTATCTCATGAGGATGAGAATCAAGACATACGTAGTTCTGCAAGGTGGCATGGTAAGGTACCAGTGCCAGGGAAAAAGGGGAGTGTGGGCGTGGCCCTTGCACAAAAACAAGCGGAATTTGATAAATCTTGTTTGTCCTTTAAGGTGAGTGGTTTTTTTGAAGCGATAGGCCTAGGGTAGTGGGCTGTGGTGTCTCCACAAGAATCAAGCCATGATAGGAGTTGACAAATGGCATGGAACGTGACCAATACCCAACGTGATGTCCTCTACAATGAGGTCATCACAATGCAGTGTCGTTTTTCGTCGTGCGGCCAGGATGATAGTGTCATAGTTTAGGGTCGTGTGAGAGGACCAAGCATGCATTTTAGCATCATATAGTGCAGATGTAGCAAAGGCGATGCTAAGCGGGGAATGTGCGCAGTGTCATGAAACACAATTGATGGATACATGATCCCACATCACACTTTATGCCACTCCGAGAGGGAGACCTTAGGTCGAGGGTCCTATATATAGGTAAGAGGTGAAAAGAAGAGGGAGAGACTAGCTCCCTAAATGGGCTGGACCCAAAGACAAGGCGTATGGGTGGTCCTACGTATCCCATAAGGATGGGAATCAAGATGAAAATAGTTCTGAGGATATCCTATTTTATGGTCTTAGAGCTCGGACCGTGAATGGCGAAAAATTCCCGAGTAAGCACAGATGTCAACCCGATCCCTAAGGCCACATGAGTTAAACTCGGTGTGGGAAAAAAGGGGGGGAATCCTTATCGTAATACTTGGGGCGTCCATCAAAGGGGAGTGGGCAGAGAGCCCTGAAGGACACCTTTGACATGGCTTGTTCCCCCAACGCACAGACGTGCATGGAGGAAAAAGTACCAAGAGTTCCGAGACTCTACTTGGACATGAGGAGACTGGAGAAGGATGTGAATCGTGTAACCGACATTTTGGGCTTAATGGGGTTGGCCTGGCGATAGAGGAAAACTGTTAACCATGGCGGAAAAAACAGTCTCTATATCACGTTAGCCTGAGGTGGGAACAACAAACGAGCATCGACCGCTGACCATATTCGCAACGCGGGATTTTATCGATTTTTTGTCTGCAACCCTCGGGGGCATTGGCCCGTAATGGTAGGAGAGCCCTTGGGCGTAGTATCCAGGACGTTCTTGGGGGTCCCTCCGGGTGTGAAAGATGATGGAATCCCTGATGTAGGGATACACAAAGCCTGGAAAGCGGGTGCGGACGTGTCTAAGTAAGCTTTGGCATTCCAGGTAATAAACCAGAGTACCCATAGGCACATTGGTGAACTGCTAAAAAGGGTCGATGGAACAGCTCAGGAGGGAGAGGTACATGGCGTGGTCATTACAGGACCAACGTGAATGAGGACATAATCTCATACCGTGCCATATACACCCCTCGTAGAGGAAGGGTAGTCCAAGGAGCCAAGGTGGGATGAAGATTCCCGAGAGATGGGGCTGGACCCGAAGCCTAGACATTCAGGTGATCCTAAGTATCGCATGAGGATGGGAACCAAGCCACCCGTAGTTCTCTAGATGCATTTTAACGTCATGAGGGATGAGGAGGGGAGTAATATACCCCCAAACAAGGGAGGTGTACGTTACAACGAATAAACCGACGTGAATGAGGACATAATCCCACACCACACCATACACTCCTATAAGATAGGACCTGGGCCGGCGGCCCGAAAAGGCCAAGGGGCCTGAGGCTAGGCCTCGGTGAGGGAGGCATGAGGCTGGGCCTCGGTTTGGACGGCCTGACTAACTTGCAGTTTAACATCTTGCAGCAAGAAAGGGGAAAGAGATAATTGTATTTTGTATGGGGATGTGTACGGCATGTCAAGTAACCTGACGTGAAAGAGGACGGAACCCTACACCACGTCGTACATTCCTTATAAGAGATTCGGGGATGTGGACCCGACCACTGGCACCACCCAGAGGGAAGTTTGTCGCTTCAGGATGGGGAAGAACGAGTTACTGCACTCGATGTTTGGGCCATCTCGGGATGGTCCTGAGGATCCAGGACACTGTTGACCATGTTTGAAACACAGTTTTCCTATGGTGACCTGATATGGGAGCAACAAATGAGTGTCGACCGCTGACAAAATTTGCAATGCAGGACTTGTATCGGCTTGTTGCTTGGAAACCCTTGGGGGCGTTGGCCCGTATCGGTAGGAGATCCCTTGGGTGTAGTATCCAGGCCGTTCTTGGGGGTCCCTCCGGGTGTGAAAAATGATGGAATCCCAGTCAAGGAGTGGGTGAAGCATAGTTGTATCCATCCACGAAAGAGGCAAACATCTCCAGGGGGGACGTGCAGCCGGGTTAAGGCTTTCTCGATGTGAGTTGGGGAAAAAGTGTTCACCCTGCCATATGTCTTGACCCAAGGTGAAGATTTTGGCTTTTGAGCTAGGCCAATGGATGAAATGTCCAGGCATTCCTACGTATCCCATTAAGATGGGAATCAAGCCACACGTATTTCTTGAAGGCCATGTAGTTTAACGTCATGCGGTGAGGACGTGGGAGGATAGAAGAACATGAGTGGGCACATGGTGCAACCCTTACAATCCTTGTATGAGTGGGGCTATATGAACGAGGCTAAGAAAGCCTACTCCTCTCTACACAAGGCCCCTCCAAGGAAACTATTCCCAGGGGGGATAGTGGAAGAGAAGAGCTTGGGGATGGGCTCAAGACGAGGCGTCTAAGCGATCCTATGTATCCCATTAAGATGGAAATCAAGCCACACATAGTTCTTGAGGTGCATTTTAGCATTGTTCTGGACAAGAAATGTGTCTCAACTGGGTATATGTATGGTACGGTGGGTAACCCAACGTGAATGAGGATGTAATCCCACACCACACCATACAATCCCATAAGAGAGTCCGAGTCGATGAAGGCCAAGGGGCCCGAGGATGCGCATTGGTCCGGAAGGCCTGACTGGCTTGCAGTTTAACATCTTGCAGTAAGGATGGGGGCCGGGGGCCTGATGAGTCCAAGGGGCCTGAAGTTGAGCCTCGGTCAGGAAGGCCTAACTGTCCTGCAGTTTAATGTCTTGCAGTATGGATGGGGGTCGGGGGCCCGAGGAGGCCAAGGGGCCTGAGGCTGAGCCTCATTTAGGAAGTTCTGACTGGCTTGCAGTTTAACGTCTTACAGTAAGGATGAGGGGAGATCTTAGTTTTAGGTCATAGAGCTCAGACCATTTTGCGGTTTATCGTCCTGTAGGACGGTGGTTTACAGTTTAAGGTCGTGTTGGACCATACATATTAAGGTCATGTTGGACTATCTAGGATCAGGAGAAGTACTGCTTGAGGAACCTGGCATTGGTGGGAGGAGTTACGCGCTCACCATCTGTGGTAACCAAGGTGTATTCCCCGTTGGGGTAAACCTTATGGATGATATAAGGCCCTTCCCATTTGGGTTCTATCTTGGCCGGTTTCCTACCGGGGATCATTGGCGCTCGAAGGGCCAGCACTAGGTCACCCTGTATAAAAGAACGGAGGAAAACTTTCTTGTTGAAGGCCCTCGCTATCTTATTCTGATGCCTTTCCAGATTGTGCAGGGCACGAAGCCGGTTCTCATCCAGTGCTTCTAATTCATCTAGACGGATTTCAGCCACCTCATCTGGCACCTGCTAGTCATATACTGCAGTGTGCAGTGATGGCAACTGGATCTCAATGGGTAGGATGGCCTCGGCCCCACACACCAGGGAATATGGGGTCACCTAGGTAGAGTTGTGAGTCATTGTACGATAATCCTAGAGGGCGTTGGGTAGCTTTTCCGGAAAACTTTTCTTGTTTTGAACAACCATCTTCTGCAGAATGTTAGAGAGGGTTTTGTTGAACGCCTCGATCTGTCTGTTTGCCTGCGCGTGATAGTGGGAGGTATGGTTCGAACGGATGTCATACTTGGCGTACAATTTCTTCAGCTCAGCCGCTCGGAAGTTGGTGTCGTTATCGGTGAGGACGGTGTGAGGGAACCCAAATCGGTGGATAATATTGGAGCTCACAAAGTTGACGATGGAACTGGCCTTGACCTCTTTGAGTGGAACTGCCTCTGCCCACTTGGAAAAGAAATCTAAAGCAGTCAGGATGAACCTACACTGGCGAGCCGTTGCTGGTTGATATGGTCCCACTACATCAAGTCCCCATACCGCAAATGGCCAAGAGTACTTGGTGGGGTGGAGGGGCTCTGGCGACCGATGAAGGAAGTTGGCGTGGACTTGGCAGGCGTGGAATCTCTTGGCATACCCAATACAGTCATGGATCATAGAGGGCCAGAAGTACCCCAACCTCCGGATTTGATGGGATAGCTTCGGCCCAGCTTGATGGGCACCACAGGAACCGGCGTGGACCTCTTGCATAACTTGAAGAATCTCTACCCCCTGAATGTAACGGAGGAGGACGCCATCGAAGCTCCGCTTATAAAGGATATGTTCAAGACTGGTGCCTCTCTGGATGGTAAATTGCAGCGCATGGCGTCAGATTCGCTCGCGCTCGGCCCGGTCATCCGGAAGCGACCATTTTGGAGATACTCGACAAAAGGGGCCCTCCAGTCGGGAGTGACTTCAACCACTATGTCTGACGAACCCGGGACCCCTGACATAGAGGGCCCGGCGGTGAGATGACTTACCCTCAAGCCATCATTGTCCTCTTGGGTGACAGGGGCAATGAATCTCTGGTGTGCCACATGTATGATCAAATCATCTTTATCGGGTTTTGCGAGCGGTGCAGCTAAGCCAGCCAAGGTGTCTGCTTGACCGTTCTGTGACCGTGGGACATGGGTAATATCTGGTCGAGAAGAGAATGGGGCCATTAGGCGGAGGGTGCACTCCAGCAATGGTACAAGATCCGGATTTTTGATGACATAGTCTCCATTGACATGTTTGATTACCAGCTCGGAATCTCCTTTAACATGTAGATGGGGCACGTCGATCTCAAGGGCTAGCTCGAGGCCGGTGATGAGAGCCTAGTACTCTACCTCGTTGTTGGTACAACCTTCTGACAATAGGAACGAGTATGGTAGGATGGCTTGCGCCGGGGTAATGAAGATGATACCCAGTCCCACTGTATTGAGCTTAGGATCATTGAGCCTCCTACCGATGGGACTCCGGGAGGCACCGTCGAAGTGCATTTTCCAACATGGGACAGCACGATCTACTGAGAGGATCGTCTCATCAGGAAAATCCAGGTCTAGGGATTGATCCGTGGAGGTTGGATGGGCAGCTAAAAAGTCTTCCAACTCCTATCCTTTAATGGCCTTCTGAGGTACAAACCTGATATCAAACTACTGGAGAATCACCGCCCACCATGCTAGTAGGCTAGTCAACATGGGGCGGTTCAGGATGTACTTCAGTGGGTCTACCTGGGAGACCAATTGTACCTCATGGTGCTGCAGGTAATGCCGCAACTTCTGTATGGAAAAGACGAGCACAAGGCAGCTCTTTTCAATAGGGGAGTATCTGACCTCTGTATCGAGAAGCATGTGGCTGAGATAGTAGAGACTATTCTCAGTACCCTCGTTATTCTTCTGGGCGAGCAGTGCACTGAGGGATCATTCCAGGGCGGTCATGTAAAGGACCAGCGGCTTTCCAGAGATGGGTGGCATCAAAACCGGAGGTTGGAGTAGATACTGCTTGATTTGCTCGAAAGTGGTTCGACACTCCTCATCCCATTCGTAGGTGGCGCCCTTCTTCAGGAGCCAGGAAAAGGGATTATACTTGTCGGCCAGATTCGCGATGAATCGGCGTATATAGGCTAAGTGGCCTTGGAGACCTCGAAGTTCCCGAATATTGCTCGGGGGAGGCATTTGGCTGATGGCATTGATCTTCTCTGGGTTGTTCTCAATACCTTGGTATCTAAAAACAAAGACAAGAAACTTCCCAGAGGTGACCCCGAAGGCACACTTCAACGGGTTCATCTTTAGGTGACAGGAATGGAGGAAACCGAACACTTTCTCAAGGTCTTTGAGATGGTCCTCACACTGGCATGATTTGACCACTAGGTCATCTACGTATCATTCCACCAACGTCCCGAGAATTGGCTTGAATATGTGATGCATGGCCCTCTGATAAGTGGAACCTGCATTTTTCAAGCCGAAGGGAATAACCTGGAAGAAAAAGGTACCTTGGGGAGCCCTGAAGGCATTGGAATCCTCGTCCTCGGGGGCCATCCGGATCTGGTTGTACCCGGAATACCCATCCATGAAAGAGAGAGCTTGGAACCCGGCCATGGCATCAATCAATAACTCAGTCACCGGGAGTGGGAAGTCATCCTTTGGGAAGTGGCGATTAAGGTCGCAGAAGTCGATGTAGACTCTGGTCTGCCCATTCTTCTTCCTAACTGGCACAATGTTGGCAAGCCACTTGGGGTACTGGACTTCCTTAATGAAGTTGGCTTTGATAAGTTTGTCAACTTTGACCTCAACCATAGCACCATGAGAAGGGTGCATCTTCCTGGGAGGCTGCTTAAACCCACGATGGTTTTCCAGGAGGCCTAGACGGTGAACGGCTACCTGGGGATCTAGTCCTGGCATCTCGTTGTAACTCCAGGCAAACACATCACGGTGTTGTTTGAGAAAGTCTATGTACTGCTTCTGCTCCTCGGGGGACATGGATGCACTGATTAATGTGGGTTTCGGATCTGCCTCACTACCAAGGTTCACCTGTACCAGTTCATCAACCGTGGTAGATACGCCTTCCTCAAAGGTGGGGGGAGCATTCTCTAGGTCTTCCTCTCCACCCGTGGGGGGATTTCCCGTGACGGGAGATACTTCTAGGATATCAAAACCTGGGGGGCAGCTGGTGCCGGCTTGGGCAGTAGTGGTCGTCAAATCAGGAGACTCACTCGCCATTAAGACCATAGCAATGAAGGCAGTCAACCCTATCCCATCTGGCCTTCGGCCAAAGGGGCCATGTTTGATGACATCAAAGTAGTGGTGATGTGTCGGCCTGAGTTGGTTGATTCCAGCCCGGCAAAAGAGACGTGTATGGAATATTGCCGTTGTCATAATCTTGACATTCCAGTACCGCACAGGGGTAGGAGGCTCCGGGATCACCTAAGCCTGGTTGGTGTAGGATTACGAGGTGATTTTCCACTGTCGCTTGGACATGGGAACATGCCTTCCTTTTATACTTGAAATAAAAAAACACTACCCCATGTCGGGGGTCGTGGCCTCCAATCGGTGGATCGGGAGGATGTAGTCATCATCCATGCTTGCCCAGGGATCACTCATGACCAGTGGTGGTTCATCCTCACTTACTAGGATTTGCTTATCCTTACTCTTGTAATAATCAGCATCCAGATAGCGGGCCTCACAAGAGGCAAAAGGAGACGCATCTCCTTGGAGCACGCCTACTCGGCCATTGAGGGAGTATTTGAGGCACTGGTGATACGATGAAGGGACTGCTTCATGTAGATGGATCCATGGACTACCCATAAACTTGTTGTATGCGGTGTCCGGAGAGACGACCATGAACTCGGTGTTGGAAATTAAGCCACCGAACTGAGTCTTTAGGCGGATCTTGCCGACTGGGGTTTGCTCGGTCCTATCGTATCCCTGGATTCTGAGGTCAGATGGAGTTAAATAATCTTCAGACAGACCCACCTTTCACAATGTCTGGGTTGGAATTAGGTTGATTCTGGAACCCGTGTCAATGAGGCAGCAGCGTACTTCCACGCCATTGAAGTGGCCAGTGATGTACAGCGGGTGAATATGCCCTTGTATAGGAGGGTCCTCATCTTCACCGGAGAACGAGATAACCGCTTGACATTAGGCATTCTCAATTGTCTCAGTGTTGAAGGCTTCTACAACTGCTACCTCTGTCTCAAACTAAAGGGGGATCTTTAGGGCCTCGGCAAGCGCTTCGCGCATTTTAGATGATAGGCGAAGGGACTCAAGGATAGAAAGCCTTTCTGGAATGACGGCTAGGTGTTTCAGAACATCATACTTTCGTGCCAAGCACGAACCTCTACTTACAGGAGGTCATTCGGGAGTTGGAGGCATAGCGGGTCCTACCGGTCGAACCGGCGGTTGGCTAGTGCTGGGTACATCCTGCTTCCTACTAGATGAAGCCTGGAGAGTAGTCGTCGGACTAGGATCGGACAACGGAGACTGGCCTGTAGCCGGGAAAGACTGATTGTGATACGAACGAGGTGGCTCTTCCTGATCTAGTAGCACAAACGGTGGTGGAGGTAGAGCTGAGGAAATCAGATGGGGTTGCGCGTGCTGAGCTCTGCGCTGAGCCTGCTGTCTGGCCTCAGTAGCATGAACAGCATGGCTGAAAGTGCCCGCTAATGTGCCTCGACGACCGGCTAGGTTGTGGTTCCGCTGACGTTGACGTGGGTTGGGGACGTTGGGGAGGCTCGCCTAACGTTCCCCTTCGTCAGGAGTCATATAAGGCTTTACCAGTTCCACGGTGTTAACCGAAGCGTTCCCATGGCTGTCACTCAACGATTCATCCACTACCAGGAGGATTCTGGGAGGAATCCCCATTTCAGGGGGCATAAAGTCACCAAGATTTCGGGATGACGACGACACTGGTGGAGCACGTTGTTTCTTCTTGCGTCGTCGCTACTTGCCCTTTTGGGAAGAGGTCGACTGTGAAGGTAATGTAGAGGTACCGGCTACTTCTTCTGAAGGTTTTGGCTGCTTCAGGCGTGCCCGGATGATACCATGGGCACGTACGACAGTTTTTCGATCCATCTAGTGTTCTTATCTCTGGGACCCACGGCTGGGAACCTACTTCCACTCGCCTTCGCAGTCGCTACCGATCTCTGACCCTGCAAAGACACCTGCTACTTGTGTTGGTGTCGGGCCTAACCTAAATTTGTTGTTGTTGACCTGGTCTTGAAGCCAGTCTTTAAACACATAGCATTGCTTGAGGGTGTTCCCCAGAATCCGATGATAAGGACAGTAGTTGGGGTGATCAGTGAGATTTGCCTTTGTCGGCCTTATGCACTCGGGCAGGCGCACAATCCCTTGCTCTAGAGCACTTCGGAAGTAGCCAGGGATATGATTTTCGTTGAACGAATAAGTCTGGTGCCTTCTTTCCGGATAGGGGGCCCTGGGGGCCTGGCCCTAACGAGGGGCCGGAGGGGCCTTCCAAGGAGGCGGCGCCCGATTGTCTCGCCTAGGTGGAGGTGGCGCATTGCGCGGGGGAACCTGTCGATTCTGAGGCGGTCGCTGCTGGGCAGGATCCTACGCTTGAGGTAGAGGACCTCTACGGGGTTGCGAGGATGGTTCCACTGGTAGTAATTCCAGTTGCATGGGGGCTTCTATTTGGTCCACCGCGGTGGTTTCGGCTCTGGAAGTCCTCCTGGCTGGGATCATAGGGGGCAACGAACGCGCCTGACTAGCCTGTTGCAGAGCCTCCTCAAGGCGCTGAGCCTTATCTGGGAAATCCCGGAACCATCCAGGGTAGTTCTGGGTAATCACGAAAGGTACCAGCTCCGTTTTAACGTTCCCTACACACATCTTCAGTAATTTCTCCTGAGTCTGTGGCATATTGAGGGAGTATGTAAGTCCCTTCCACAGGGCGATGAAATATGTGACTCACTCATCAGGCCTTTGCTTGCACTTGAAGAGGTCTTCAATGCTGGTCTTCTTCGTGGTGGAGCTGAACTCGTATAGGAACTGCTGGCGGAGATCCTCCCAACCGGTCACCAATACGATAGGGATCTGGTTGTACCAGACGAATGCGGGACCTTCCAATGTATGCACGAAACATCCGAGCTTGGCGGCTTCTTGCTGGGCCGGATTCCCCAGCATGAGGCCACACCTGGAGAAAAAATGGGCCAAGTGGTGCGACGAATCCCTTGTCCCATTGAAGGGCGGGAAAGTGGGGTTCCCAAAACCCGGGGGTGCGGGTATATCATCCACCCACGCGGGATATGGCTTTCCATCCGATGGGACTACCACCGGCCGTGTTTCCAATGCTTCGAGGTGGGCTATGAGTGTCGTTATAAGATCATCCGGGTGGGGGTCCCTGTCTTGACGGGGATCCCTAATCACAAGTGCGTTGACAGGTTCTTCGACACGATAGATGGCTTCGGCGGCTCATGGATCGACTGGCGGAACGGCCTGTGGGGCGACTGGGGGAACCCGGACCGAATTCTTCAGAGTACCTCCTTTTTCAGTGGGGTTTGGTGAGACGTATCGCGCCCTCTTGCCGTAAGTTTTGGCTTATGCCCTGTCTGTGGAAGTAGCATGATCAGGGTTTCCCGGAGGCATCTCACCGGGGGGAAATTGTTCCTGCCCCTGCTGCCCCAGCTTGGGATTACTATAGTCGGGTCGCCGCTCTGCAGCACGCTCGGCCAAGAGTTCTTCAACCAGCCTCTTCTGCTCAGCAAGCTGTTGGTGTAACGTAGCCTTCTCGGGATCTTTGTCAGTTTTCTGTACAGAGGCAGACGGGTCAGAGTGCTTGACAGTTTCGACGTGCTCCTTACCCTTACCGGCATTTCGACTAAGTACCAGCGACTCGGTGGGTACAGGGAGGCCTAGAAGGTTCCTCTGCTGATGGGTAACCCTCCCTGATGGGTCCAGAAGTGGCGGTACTCCCTCGGGGGGTAAGTCTCCATCGAGAAATTCAAACTCATCCTCATTGTCTGCTACGTCAGCCATGTGGACCGCAGCCCCTCTCGAGGGCATGGCCTCAATGTTGCATAATGAATCGGGCTGCTATTGGATAGGGATGAAGAGGAGAGTGACATAGTGTCCTAGGCCACGGACCTTCACATGGGGGGTAGCTTCTCTGATGACTCTGCGGAGTACTTTGAAACTCTGAACACATTTCCGTTGAAGGGTGCTCTGACGTCCTAGTGACTCGGGGTGCTGGGCCACAGGGAGTGCGGCGAAATCGATCAGGCGGCATTGCTCGCCAATTTCTTCAAAGCGCTCTCGACTTCTGGGGTACATCACCCGCTCGTAACGAAGGCGGAAGTGTGTCGCCCATAGGGTTAGGCAAAAGCAACCCACTTCTTCTGGGGTAAGGGACTCTGGTGCGCGAAAGTTCGGCACCGCCGTCAGCCAGAACTTCTCCGGGAAGTGATCCACTACGATAATGCTCTAGAAGATCCTGGGTTCGGACTCCGGGTCTGGCCCTGTATTGCCCCACTCGTCAACCGGGGGTGGCTGAGGGACCGGTAGCGATAACGAGGCGGACCTCTGGGATAGTAAACTTGGCGGCGGAGAATACGGCGAACGATCTGACTGGCCGCCGAATTTCGGGCCATCCTCTGAAGACTGAGCTGACCTGACCAAGATATCACGATATGATGGGCTGATAGCCACAGCTTTAGGCACAGGAGTCACGGTTTCTGGCGATAGTTCATGTCATTTATCTACCACCGTTGGTCCCCAAAGTAGCTCTCCGTGATCTATGGTAGAGGTAGAGGGCTCTTCTGGTGACAATGGTGGTGATTTCACGGTCGGGACCTGCAGAATTCCCAAGATTTCTTCCTCCTGGATGTACCTAAGGAGAGAGGTGGGAATCCGGTGGACCTCGCATTCCGGGAGAATGAGGCTGACACACCTGGTTCCTACCCCAGTCCTTGATGTGGAGGAGCGGGGAGAAGGTTCCATCGCTGAGTCGCATTCCGCTTCAGAATCTGAGAAATGAGCCGGTTTGATCTCCACCCGCTCCCCCGCAGGATTCTTCCTGTGGCGGCGACGACCCGCTCTTCTACCCTGGGGTGGCTCTTCGGGCCAGGGTTGATTCTCAATATATAGTCTCGGGGTGGCGCTGGCACCGTGGCGGAGAGGGCCCCCGCTCGAGGTGGCCGGGGTGCGAGGGTCACTTGGTCAAATGTCAAAGGGTACATGGGGAGGACCTCCATGGACGGTGCAGGCGGAGCGAGGCTGACCTTCACTCCCCAAGTTGCTGGGGCGAGGGGGACCTTCACCGGTTGCAGAGAGAACGTAGGGAGGACCCCCACATTGGAGAAGGACTGGATGGACAATGCCTTCAGATCGGAGGTCAGGGGTAGGTGGAGGGACTCCATACCCTGTATAGTGGGTGCGGGGGAGGTCTCTGCGCCGAGCATCACCGTCGCGGGGCGGGTCTTCCTTCGGGATGGGGGTAGCATGAGGCATACCTTCATGAAAAGCTTCAGAGCGAGGAAATACCACACTCTATGGAATGGTGGTATGGAGAGGACCTCTGTATGGAGTGACATTACCGCGGATTGGTTCACAGCAATCATCGCCCGGGCCTGCGACCTCGAGAGTCAACCCAGCCTGCCCGTGGGGTGGCTGAGGCCTCGATCCCGGTAGGGTGAAGGAGTGCCCCTGCTCAGTGTATGCAGGAACTCCATGATGCACATTTGCGGTGGCCTGGGCCACAGTATTTTTTGACATCGACGTATCTTGGCGAGAGTCATCAGCCCGGGGCCAGCGCTGACGTCGGTTTAGACGAGCTGGCACAGGTGGTGCAGGGGCATGGCCAACCTGCTCTTCCTGCGAAGCCGGATGACAGGGCTGACGTGGCTAAATGGGAGCCCTTTCCTGGAGCCCTTGAATCAGGACTCTGAGCGGGCCGAGCCGAGCATCACCCGCCTCATCAGCATAAGGCAAGGAGTCGTCCAGGCATTCCGGGTACAGGCTCCCGAAATGATTGAACATTGGGGTGGGGAGCAGGGGCTCCCTGCGCGGCCTGTTAGGGCAGCGTTGACAGCGGGGCCTGGATGCCTCCAGGTCCAGGCAGGCCATATCCCAAGTTGGGATGACCCCTTCCTCCTTGTACCTGCATACAAGGTTGTTGATCACCCTTCGTTGGATGATCTCTGACGGGGTGAGGGGACGTGGGGGCCCCGTATTCACAGATGTAGAGGTCGTCATGGTGGTAGCGAAGACATGTAGGGTGGTTTTTCCGGTGTTTCCCCTACCCCTGCATAGGCGATCAAGCGGTGATCGTGTATCCGTCACAGTAACCTGGTTCCTGGGAAATGAAGGGATCAACTTATCAGCACTGCGAGGAAAAGGATTGACAACCAGTGCCCCAGCGTCCTTCCATTCTCCACATCTGTAAGAAGGATCCATGCCAACACGTTGCAGAACGGAGTACCCCATGCTCCACTGCCCCAACTTCCGATGAGTTTCACGCCAGGCCCGCTATTTGCTTGGTGGGACCCGGCACCGGATATATGGATCCGGTGACAAGTCAATCTACTGGTGTCTCAAACGCTACTAATCTCCACATTGAGGAGAAGAATTTCACATCGGGTTCACCATTTCTGTTTCCGACGCTTTCGTTGGGGCGCGCGCATCTGTCCGTCTGTGGAGGAGGACGCACTGCATTGTTTCCCCGCATTCCTGCTTTTCAAAGGCGAGCGACATTCGCTCCTTATTCAGGGACATCTGCTCCTTGATCGAAACGGGATAATGGGATGTCGGTTCTTCCTTCTATGGATTCCTCCTCAGAACTCATCACCGAGTCCAGGTCTCCCTCATAGATTTAATACATTGTTCGTGAAACTCTTCCCAGTTCCATTTTTCCATGGACACCGGTTAATTACACTACTTCTGTCAGGACATTCCAAAGGGTCCGGTCAGGGCAGCAACCTGCAGTCGGAGGAGTAGTCACGTCGAGGAATCAGTAGCGTGTCTGGATGCTGGGGAACTAGCGTGTTTGTCTTTTATCCCTTGTCATGGTACTTCTCGAGGGTGTGGAAGCTCGAGGCATCCCACATCAAGCGTGGGGAATTATATGTCACAGACATATATCTGAGGTTTTACTCAGCTTCCTATGTTTAACACAGGGTATGTCGCAGGTCTAACGTCCAGTGGAGACGGTTACGCCAGAGGCGTACCATCCGAGGTTTTCCTCAGGCATCTCATGTTTATCACGAGGTATGTCGCCAGTTTAACATCCAGCGGAGACGGGCCAGCCTGATTAAAACACTAGCTGGAGTGAATCAAATTAACAAGGGATGCCGATATCGGGGCCAACCCATGGGCGGCTTCTTGAATGTTGTGAAGAGGAGCGGACCGACATGATCTCACTGGGATATGACGGTCTGGGTGAGAATTAGGTTGGATGATGGATGGATGAATGAACTGGAGGGGGAATGACAAGGGACCATCACAAGGGCGACTATGAAGTTGGGCTTCAGCCTTGAAGAGACCTCCTACGTATCCCCGTGGTAGGGAATCAAATTCCACATAGTTCGGGATGGTTCCGGTGAACTGACATGAAGGTGGACCTTGGTCCGATGGATGTCGCCAGCGAACCAACGTGAAGGAGAACCCAGGGATCCACTGGTGGTGGGATTGAACCTCATGAAGGCTTCTTACGTACCATTCCTTGACATGGATCAAAGAACTCGTAGTTCAAAGGTGCTTCGTCGGCGAACCGACATGAAGGTGGACCTTGGTCCAGATGGTGTAGGGCTTACGCACTAGGCTGCCCAGGTGCTGGTGACCTGACGGAAATAAGGTCGGGATGACCAACTGGTGGTGGGCTTGAACCTCTGGGAGGCCTCCTACGTACCATGCCTTGACATCGATCAAAGACCACGTAGTTCAGGTTGGTCACAACGACTTGCTGCTGGACCGGAATGCAGTTTAGCGTCGTGCGGGATAAAGATAAACCTTGACGTGAATGAACGACGGGTGGGCTTGAACCTCCTGGAGGCTTCCTACGTACCATGACTTGACATGGATCAAAGACCTCGTAGTTCAAATGGTGGAAGTCGTCAGCGAACCGACGTGAAGGGGGACCTTGGTCCAATGAGAGATGGACTTGAACCTCAGGGAGGCTTCCTACGTACCATACCTTGACATGGATCAAAGTCCTCGTAGTTCAAAGGGTTTCATCGGTGAACCGACGTGAAAGTAGACACAGGGGTCCACTAGTGGTGGTCTTGAACCTCGTGAAGTCTTCCTACGTACCATGCATTGACATGGATCAAAGCCCTCATAGTTCGGAGGGTGGGTTTCGGCGAACCGACGTGAGGAAGGAGGGACCTTGGTCCAAAGGGAGATGGGCTTGAACCTCAGGGAGGCTTCCTACGTACCATGCCTTGACATGGATCAATGTCCTCGTAGTTTGGGTTGGTCACAATGGATTTCCATCGGACTAAAATGCAGTTTAACATCATGTTGGACGTAGGTGAAACTCGACGTGAATAGATTACGGGTGGGCTTGAACATTGTGGAGGCTTCCTACGTACCATGCCTTGACATGGATCAAAGACCTCGTAGTTCAAATGGATGTGCAGTTTAATGTCATGCTGGACAAGGGCATACAGTTTAACGTCATCTTGGATGAGGGTATACAGTTTAACGTCATGCTGGATGAGGATATACAGTATAGCGTCATGCTGGACGAGGGTATATAGTTTAACGTCATGCTGGATGAGGGTATTGCCATGGATGATGCTTACTCTAAGCCCACGTGAGTCATGCTCGGTGTGAGAAACAAGAGGCAGCAAGGACCTAACGATCACATCGCGAAGGGTGCATCCGTGAGAAGCGAAGAGGGGCTTAGGCGTTAGGTGGCCCATGGTTCTGGGACTTTCTCCAGGATGGAGGCCCGAAGTGCGGCAAAGCGCGGTGAAAGAGGGATTTGGGACCAATGATGGGAGGTGCCTCGTTCCCTATCAAGCCCTCCACTGACCTTCGTAGTGGGGAAGTACAGAGATGCAGGGGTACAGCCTTCTGTAAGAGGGGCTAGGGATCTTACACCAAGGTGTTTTCCCTTCTCCCATGGACATACGCTACTCAGAGAAGGTGGATATCATCCCTTGTGGGGGGGAGTGATTCCACTCCTGGGGAGACGAGTGGCATAAAAAATGTCCGAGCTGGGGGGACCCTTCGTGCGAGGCATGAGGTCGGGTCACAGTTTAACGTCATGTGTTGAGGACATGGTTCTTGGTAGTTTAACATCCTACAGATCAAATGGGGTGGGTTCACTCCACACCCCTTGGACTTACATAACTGGTACCCTTTGCTCCTTGGGGGAGGGAAGGTACCAGTAAGGTAGTGTTCAAGGGGAGTCGTAGAGTGAACCATCGAGGGGTCCACGTTAGCGTGGCTATGTGAAGAAGCAATAGCCATTAGCGTGCCTATGCGAAGAAGCATTAGGCGAAGCAACGCTATGAGTGGTGTTGTCTGTGGGAATTTGAAATCACATCGTGCATACCTGGAGGGTCGCACGGGAAGGGGAATTGCCAAGAAAAGGAGTGTCCTTCGCGAAGCGGAGTGCCTTGTCCTTAGTATGGGGGGGAAGGTGTGAGTGGAGGGTGATTTGTGAAGTGGAATAATATTCGAGGAGCACTGCCTCGTGAAGAGGAGGTGCCTCGCGAACCAGGGTACTGGGAAGCAGTGTTCTTCGCGATGTGTAGCGATCCTGCCATAGCATGGGGATCGCTAGTACAGGAATTGTGTTTCGCGATGTGTAGCGATCCTGCCATAGCATGGGCATCGCTCTCGGAAGAGGGTCTCAAAACGATCCAAATAAAAGGTGTTACGCGAATTAGAAGTACCTTGCGGAGCTCATTATTCTCGGGGCAAAGGGTACTTTGCGATTCGGGAGTGGAGAAGCCGAAAGGTCGGATTGTCCGTCCCCTGGGCTCAGGGGGAACCCAGTATTTATAGGCAAGGGGCACCGCGAAGCAGAACTCCCGCGCCGCCTCCGGTGCTTCGCGGAGCGCTCGCGAACATCAGGCCGTTCGCGGAGAGCTACCGCCTCCGTTGCTTCACGGTGGACTCGCGAACGTCAGGCCTTTCGCGGAGAGGTACCGCCTTCGTTCCTTCACGGCGGGCTCGCGAACGTCAGGCTTTTCGCGGAGAGGTACCACCTCCGTTGCTTCGCGGAGGGCTCGCGAATGTCAGGCCGTTCGCGGAGAGGTACCGCCTCCGTTGCTTCGCGGGGCCGCGATGGTCGGGGGGTGCTTCGCGTCGGAGCTTTGCGAGGCAGTGTGCGGGGCTTCGTTTTTGTCCCTTCCATTCGTGCATTATTTTGGCACCAACAGATCCACTTTCCCATGAGAGTTAATTTATTATATTTTAACATTCTAAATATTTAAAAGTTTTACACCCACATAACTTATCAAAAGATACCCCCTATCTTATCTTATCCACAATTTTTTAGCCACTTAGCATGACTGTGACCTACCCAAATACCTTAAAAATTTTCTTTTTCTTTACCAAAAGGTTTTTTATTTCTCCAAATATCACTTCAATAATTATTAATGTGTGGGCCAAAGGAGGTCACCAAAAGAAAAGGTATATATTATTACTAAGATTTTTAAAGTTACATTCTTCCTAAAACACCTCAAAATATTTAAAAACAATATTAACATAATTACAAAATTATTTATACCATACTAAGATATTTTTATTTTAACGATATATCAATTTTCTATATCCTTTCTATTCTATGGAAAATTAATGCATAATTAATGTATACGAACGAACTACCATCTCCATGAGGCGATTTATATCATTTTTCATCCCTGGATCACTTGGGTGGTTATAATGGTGAAATTAACGAATTTATATGATATTTATGAAATGATTTTTTTTTAAATATAATATGGCATCTACCATTTTACCCACCCCTCCATTGGAAAATGATCATGTCGCTCATGTGTGCGTGTGGACTACCACCTCCACGAAGCGATGTGATTCTTTTTTCATTTCATATTTAAATGGTCAGTCATAAAGATATATTTAATAAAGAATTATGATAATTATTATATAAATATGATTCTTTAAAATTTATCATTATATAATATCCTTCATTCTTAACCGTTAGTAAAATAAATAAAATCATTATGTAAACATGCAGACTACCACATCCATGAACAATGTATTATATTTTTCAATTAACTCCTTGAATAAAGGATTACAAAATTGTATATAATTAATAAAAATTATTTTTATAAAGTTATTTAAATTAATTATTTTATTGAATCATTTCATAAAACCTTTAACTATAAGAAACATACAAACGTAATTTTGGAGAAATTGACCAAACAGCCTTAAGGGATCGATGTAACAAATATTAATTAAATAAATAGAAGTAAAATGATAACAGAAGGATCTTAGAAAATAGAATATGGAGGAAAATTTTTCCCATTCAATCATTTAATAAATTTCAAATTAATTATTAATGAGTATATAATATGTTTGACTATAAAGTAATCCAAGGTAAGGATTTTTTTTCAATTTTACTCTAATAAGATATATTTTATATTATGAACCTATTTAATTTTATATAGTGTATATACTAACCTTTTAAATATTATAGCATGAATTAATATTTATTTATGGTATTTAATGTTTATATTTAGTTATTCAATTTAAAACTGTTTCGATTCAAAAGTTATAAAGGTAGTAAGGTATCCCTATTAAAATCTCATTTTATTTTGGGAATTTTTATGTTAAAATTTACTTTAGAAAAATTATATAATCCTAATATATTAATTATAATATCTTTTCTTATACTATTATTATGATTGGGTTATTCTTTATTATTTCCCAATTATTATTCTATTTGATAAATAACAAACAAGTAAGTTATATTTAAGGGATACCAACCTTATCTCTTCTTTTAAGTCTGGTATATATTTATCCAATCCCATGTTCTTAAAATTGTGTTACGAAAGTTTTACATATAATTAATGTTTAATAAATTTATTTTTATAATAAATTTGACTCTCTCAAAAAAATTAAAAGGAATATTTTTAATTTCGTTCTAAATAGGCCATTCTATACTTTTTACAAAAGGTGTGAAGGGAATGTTCTTTTTAACGTGTTCGGTGTGAAAATATTTTCCCACCATTATGAACATTACTCATTATTTATCTTCTTATAAAGGTTTCCATGGTTTTAAAAGAAATTACCATTTCCATTATTTTATAAATAGTTGGTTTTTATATTAAAATAAATAGGAACCATTTTCTTAAATGTTGAAAATAATTTTAGAAAATAATTTTTAACATAACTTTTATAATACAGTTATAAAATATTTCATGAAATTTATTTTTATGGTTTCACTTCCATTTTTTACTCTAATTATAAAAAATGAAATGATTTATTTTAAAAACTAAATTTTGATTAAATGATGGTCTTATATTATCCTTTAATTATTTCTGAATTACACTTTATTTTGAGATCATTCACTTTCTTTTGAGGATGTTCTCTATCACCCTCCATTATATACTGGACATTATTTTTCTCCCCCATTTCCACATTTTTAGTATCATGGATATATTCAGTATAATTTATAATACTTATATATTTTCTTAAACATATACCATTCCAATATATGGTGTTATTTTAATGAGGTTTTTCAAGAAAACTATTTCATTTATTGGGTAAATATTGTTGTTCCATATCCTTGATACAATATGGATATTTATTAATTGATAAGGAATATTGATTATGTTTCTTATTTTTGATTTAATATATGAGGAATGAATTAGACATATGTAAGAGATAAGTGGGGTCCAGTTATAGATATCTCCTTTATGCATCAACAGGTCTCATGAGAAAAAAAATTTATCATGGTATATAAGACAAGGCAGTAAGTTCATGTCATAATTGTTTGGTATTTAGTGTATAACTTCCAATAAAATGAAAGTGTATTAGATAAGGCCTTGATTGTAGTATTCATGATGCCTTGGTTGAGGCCTTAACTGTAAGAACATGAATGACTAACATTATATGTTTCCTTCAATATAATTTTAGTGATTACTATCCATGTAATTATTATATTTTCAATTGATAAATTTTGAAGCACGATTAATAGATTAAATGAAAATTTTATTTATTATTAACTATGCCATACTGTTTATGCATTATGTATTCATGATAGCTTTAATTGTACACTTTAACTTACCAAGAATATGACCTCTCCCTTTATTATGTTTTCCTTTACCCAGGATATAAGGAAGGAAAATTTGAATGATATTAAAGGAGTAAATAATGTTTTCCTTGCTAGGTTTTATTTTTCCAATGTAATGTGGAATTCATACATGTATTAAGTCTACCAAGACCTCTAAACTAATAAATTATTCATTTTTTGATCCCCTGTATATTTTATTAATTCAAAAAATTAAAAACTATATTTGCGTTACTAGAGTCAAGGGAGTCAAGGATTGAGTGGTATCAGGTATTTGGAAACCCTTTATTGGGTTTCCACTTATTTATTTTTCTATTGATAAGTGTCTAGATCATTTTATTTCAAGTTGCGTGATGTTATTTTAGATTTATATGTCATTAATCATACCTTATATTGATCAATCAATAATTCATAATAAATATTCAATGTCTATTAGATTTTTATTGAGGGTAGAATGATTGATTACATATTACTTCATGTTTTTTATATGAATTTTTTTTCTATTATTATTCAATGATATTCTTGTATTTAATAATTACCCTGGGAATTTTTACTATTTATTTTTGAATATTTACATGAATTTTCCTTATAAATGTTTTAAAATAATATGGATTATCGTAATCAATAAAATAATATAAGGATTTCAAGAGAGTTTTCTAAAATTTGATATTTTTAAAGGATTGGATTCTCATTTTCCATAAATTATTTTTTATGTGTTTAAACCATTGAAAATTGATTTGAAAATGAAAATAGTCATTGTTATGAAACTTTTAAATGCAATAAAACTAAATGGTTTTTTTATTAATGGAAGTATTTGAAAACATATAGTTTTGAATTAAATGATTTGAATGTGTTTTAAAGTAATTTTTTTACTTTTAGAGTAGGATATTATATACTATAATATTATATAGAAAATTTTGTTTTCAATAAAAATTTCTTCAAAGGCATCTAATAATGTGTTTTTACTTTTTCTTTCATTGAATGTAATGTGTATTTCATTTGGTAGGTCTTGGACGGCCAAAAGTGAAGTGGGGACTAATTCAATTTAAAATGAAAAAAGATAATTACATAACCTTTCTTAAATAGTTATTACTATGATTACCTAATTTTTGAGAGGTTGAAATTTATTGTTATGGATTAGAGTGTTATTTGTATAATTATAAAGGACATAGAAAGTTGGAATAATTGTGTAATTGAGAAAGAATTCATAAAATTTTCATAGATTCTTTTTCAAATTATGAGTTTCTAGGAAATTTTTTTTATTAAAATCATGGTTGGTGGATAAAATTTGATATGGTTTTATTTTAAACCAAATCATTTCAAAGGACATTTTTTCTTGAAAAACTTGATTTTACTATAATTATTATTATATGATGAAATGTTAAATTTGGCCTTTGATAAATAGATTTTTATATTTAGTTACCTTTTTTAGTAACAATGTATTTTATGTTAAATGTATTTAATATCCATTTGAATAAAATATTATGTTTCCTTTATATATAATCATTAAAGGTAAAACATGAAATTAGTATTGAATTGATGTTAAAAAAATTTATGAATAAATTACTCAAAAATTTATTCTAATTGAATGAGTGGAATTTAACAATATTAATATGATTATAAAATTAAATTCATTAGTAATATGAGTTGTTTGAGAATTTTATATTCAATTAATGGTCATGTTTATAAATTGAAATTTAAATTTTTGTGTAGTGTTTAGTTTACTAAACCTCATGTATTTCGAAAAGAAAAACCAAAATATTATAAATGGTACTTATTTAAAATAATGATTTTTTTATTTTATATTTGGTATGAGTTTTATTTATCAGGAGAATATGATGTGATTTTTTTATTGGGGTCAATTAGTTTTCATTGAACTTGTCTATGTTAAGTGTTGTAACCCCATACCAGGTGACACTAGAACCAGTGCCGTGAGAAGAATCACCACATGACCTCAGGTGTGCCTACTCATATGCTAGTTGTTTCCAACTAGTAGTGTGTGTCTATTGTGATAAAATAGGGTGTATATAACCACTTATCATAGTAAAAAACAATGGAAATAAAATCAATAGATGTACCACCTAGTGTAAATGTAAAATGGAATAGAAAATGGAATGTTCCAACAATAACCCAAAGAGAGCATTATAAAATAATGATATGTATACTCTATATGTCGGGAAATCAGATAAATAAAACCACTAATACAAAAACCATAAAAAGATCTTGATCATTAACATTATTCCTAAACTGGTCAAAAAAACCATACTCCAACCCATCATCCCATGCATAAACCAACCACTTAGTTCTTATCCGAGACTTGTACCTGAAAAAAGTAACATCTACTAGGGTACCCAAATGCCATGGAGACCTGATCAGGGTGTGAGTAAAACTCATTTGGACACAACCAATGGTGTTTAATGAAATAACATGTCTATAAAATAGTGTATAAAGATATGTAAAGGATAATAAACAAGGCAATATTGTTTAATAGTATTCAATTTAACCACTTTTTGTCTCAGGGTCTAAGTGACACCCGAACCCATAAAACCTACTTTGGCTATGGTAGAGGTATGTATCACATGACAAGATGGTTAAAACTCTTTAATTAATAGGGTAATTAATTTCACAAAACAATATATCAACATACCTTAGAGCCTCAATCCATGTTATAATATCATGCTCATATATTAGGATCATAAATCCTCACTACGACATCCTAACCCACACAATACATCAATGGGTCCCAAAACATCAGTCTATCATGACCAGATGGTGAGGATCCTTAGTCCAACATTCTATTCAAATTATACATTTATGGGTCCTTGATCATTATTCTAGACAGACCCTTAGTATTAGAGCCTCAGTCCAATACCCCAATAATAACATTTACCTAAATGGGCATTATTCTTTAACTATTTATCAAATTTTACCACATTACCATCCCATTTTCCAATGCCTAGGGGACCCTTAAAATTAAATCCTAGAATAAATACAACCCTACCCTTTTTCTCAGGGTATAAAACAAAAAAACCAAATACACATTTAAAATGATCTTGAAGACACCATTTAAAACATGGGTCCTCTTATTTGAAAAACCAAACAATGCCATAAAACATTCATTTAAATTTCCAACCATTTTAAAAATCCATTATTTCATTTTAAAAAAAGGGACCATACCCTCATTTAAAATCATATTTTAAAATATAATAAGAAATACATTTTTCAAATAACTTTGGTTTCAAAACCTCCTTTTAAAACATTACCCATGCTCAAAACATCATTTTTAGTAAATTGAAAACCATAAAGAGATAAAAATAGAAAACACGACATTTAAACAATTTCAAATCCTCTTAGGCACTTCAAAAAATATAATATATAAACATATCAGTTACCCTATTAACCATTCCCATTTTTTAAGTATCAATACCTACCCATTGACACTTAAATTCTCCCTATATCAATGATTACTAGTTCATATCACCATTTTCAAGGTTTTGGCATACCCCATGGGTAGCCCTAGGTTAGGTCTCAAATCATTAATGGAACAAAAGGGGTCCATGAAGGGTCTCACACCTCTAATAAAATCCTAATTTAAATTCCTTAGTCAATGACATGAAAATTAAATAAGTAAACTCAAGGGAATAGTCACATAAATAAGGTAAATATCAATACTATATGAAAAAAAAATTAGAACACCTACCTCATGCTCATAGAAAACCTCTTATCCAACCTAAATCCTTGATTTGAACTAAATTGACATAAAATACCAAGGCTAAGAATCCCCTAGAAATAGGTTTCATGATATTTGAAAGGATAAGAAACAACAAACCAAGCCTCTTCCAAAAAATGATAGAAATTTGAGTCGAAGACAAGCCCAGAGATTAGATTCACACCAGAAGACACTCCAAACACCTAAAAATTAAGGGGGGGGGGAAACATTCATAGAGGAGGGAAGAGCATATAGTTATTCACCGATACTACAGGTGGTTGGGTGGGTGAAAAATCAAGGGATAAATTTTAAATCTTAAGAGGAAAAAATTGTAATTTCCCCATTTTTAAAGAGGTCAAGGGTTTGCCCATGTGATTGGCCAAACCATGCACCCATAATGTGGTTCCCTTTGTCCAAGAGGGGACTAAGCCACACTATCTCTCATTGTTACCCACATTGTTTGAAAACCCATGTGGAGATCAGGCTCCAACCTCTATCTAAGGTATCTTGTTAAACGCACAGTTTCCTAGCCATCCCACATGGTTAGTTCTAACCATGTCCAAACCATGATTCATACACAGAAAGCCCCCATTTTACAGTTTTTCTTTATATCAAACCCATGAGACACACTTGATACAATTTAAACTCCTAAAAAACAATCCATTAACCAAGAATTGAAATAGGAAATACCTTGTATTACGGTCAGGATAATAAATTCTCCTCACCTTATAATAGTTTATCCTTGATATTCATCCCCAAACATTACCAAGCCTCAAAGAAGAAAGTTCAGGACATAGGGCCCACCTATCAACTTTTATCTCTTAAGTTTCACCTAGAAATCATCTATTCCATAACAATATTCAAACCCAAATCATTGTTTTACCCCAAAACCTTCAATTTGTATTATCACAACATAAGTAAGATTCTCCTCAAGGGACGCATAAGCCTCAAGCCCATTATTACAAACATCAAACACAAAAGAAACATCTGATTAAAACCCCTAAAACTTCCACATAATAAAAGAATCAAGAAAATAAACATTCTATAATGGTAGATCTAATTGATACACCTCTGGCTCGATTCTATTTAAAAAATCAACTTCCCTGACATACCTGGAAATAACCTTCCCTATTCCTGAACTCGGCAGGGACCCAAACTAGGATTTTCCCATAGGAACATATGATAATCCAACAACATTCCCCAATCTATGTTAGTTTATAAATTAAGTCCCAATTACACCATTCCACATTTGAACACCCATGAAAAGAAGTGACATTTTCTCAAAGAAAGCGTGAATGTGTAATATAATGTAAAGGGAAAATGTAAAACAAATGGAAAGTGATAATAATAACCCAAAGAGAGTGTGATACAATAATGATATGTGTAATATATATGTTAGGTAGTCATATAAATAAAACTTCTAACATCAAAACCATAAAAAGATCCTAAACACATACCTGAATCCCAATATGGTTAAGAAAACCCATACCCCATCCTATAATCCCATGCATAAACCAACCACTAGGTTCATGTCCCAAACATTTACTTGAAAATAAGTGACATTTTCTCTAGTACCCAAGTGTCATGGAGTCCCAAGAAGGGTATTAGTACAATTTAACATGCTACCTACAATAGTGTCTAAACAAATAAACAATACATACAATAGTTTATGTGGTTAAATAAATAATAATAAACAATGTAGTAAGAAAAACATATCCTATTATTGAAAAGTATTCAATTTAACCACTTTTGGTCTTGGGTTCAAGTGACACTTGAACCCATCAAACCTACTTTGACTATTCATGAAGTCTGTATTTCATTCTAAGAGGGGTAAAACTCTATAACTGATAGAGGAATTCATTTCCAAAAATAATATATCAACTTTCCATAGAACCTCAATATAGGTAATCATATCTTTTCCAAATATAAGGAGCATAAAGCCCCAGTATGACATCTTAACCCCTGCAATACATTGATGGGTCCTAGAACATTGGTCTAGCCTAGCCCAAAAGTGAGGATCCTCACTCTAGTATTCTATTAATATATCATAGTGGTGTGTCCTAGAGCATCAATATAGCCCTACCCATGGGATTATATCCTGGTCCCAACACCCACATCCTACCATTTACCCATATAGACATGTTTCACTAACCGTTTATCACATCTACCCATATTATCATCCCATTTACTAAGGTCCCATCGGGACTTTAATATTAAATCATTCCATAAATAAAACCCAACCCTTTTTCTCATGGAATAAAATAATAAAACCAAATACCCATTTAAAATGATCTTGAAGCCACCCTTTAAAATATGGGTCATCCTCTTTGAAAAACTAAACCATTCCCCAAGGCATCCATTTCCATTTCTAAAAATTTTAAAGAACCATTAAGTCATTTTCACAAATAAAATGGGGGAACCACACCCTCAATTAAAATATTCATTTGATATCTAATAATAAACCCCTTATAAAATCACTTTGAATTCAACACCTCTTTTTTAAACATTAACCACATTCAAAATATCATTTTCATTCATTATAAACCATAACGAGATCAAAATCCAAACCCCATCATTAAAACTATTTCAAAGACACTTAGGCACTTCAAAAAAACTAACATATAAAAACTTTATTCCCCCTTTAAACATTACCATTTACTAAATATCAACCCCTACCCATTCACTCTCAAAGTATCCCTATCTCAATGATTACTAGTTCAACTCACCAATTTCAAGGGTTTGGAATACCCCATGGGTATCCCAAGATCTGGTCTCAAATTAGCAACATACCCAAATGGGTTTGTAAAGGGTCTTTCACCTCAACTACAAGACTAGTCCACTTTACTGATCAAAATATATGAAAGAGAAGTAAGAAAAATCAAGGGAACAACCACATACATATGGTAAATATCATGACCATGGGAAAAATCTTATTGAAAACCAACCTCATGCGTGTAGAAAACCACTCATCTAACCTCAATCCTTGATTCAAACAAAAATTACCTCAAACACCAAGGAGAATAACCCCATGTAAACAGGTTTCATGACCGTTAGAAGGAGAGGAAACAACATGCCATGCCTCTTCCAAAAAAATGGAAGGAAATAGAGTCGAAGACATACTCGGATCACAGATTTTCACCTAACGACGCTCCAAAATATTTATAATAAATAGAGAAACAACCATGTAGGAGGTATAATCTCTTGATTTGTCATAATTATTTTAGTGGGACGAATGGGGGTGAAAATTAGGGGAGACACCTTAATGCACAAGTGTGAAAAATAGAAATTCTTGTTTTTTTGAAGAGGCGGATGGTTTGGCCGCATGACTAGAAAAGCATCATGGAAACATTGTGGTTCTCTCTATAGAAGAGGGGACTAAGCCACATGGTATCTCAAAGTTACTATAATGGTTTAACATACCATAGAAATCCCTTGTGACAGCCTCTATCCAAGGGGTGTGGGCCGCACAGTTTTCTTTTCATCCCTCATGGTTTGTTCTAACCATGCTTAAACCTTGTTGTGTGCATAGAAAGAAACTATTTTCCACTTTTTACTTATCCCAAACCATTGTAACACCCACAAGACCATTTTAACTCACAAAAAATTACTCTATTAAACAAATTTCAAACCCAAATAGACCTTATCTAAGGGTAATTTTTATAGAAGTTTAATGATTGGGTTTTTCTATTTGAACCTTAAAACCTATTTTAAAGGAAAAAATTTCTTGTGGTTTCTCTAATATTAGATTTTTATCTTGAATGTTTCGATGTTGATTGAGGGGAATTTTATTGTGTATTCAAGTTATATACTTAAAAAAAATTCAAATATTTTGTTATTAAAATCTATTACTTATAAATATACTGGATCATTTAATTCAACAAATAAATGTTGTTTAACATGTAAAATAGTTTTTTATATTAAGGATCTAAGTAGTCGGTTTATTGAGTTAATTTATTAAAATTATTTTCAAGATAAAAGAATTATTTTTTTATTTAAAGAATTTCTTGGACTTGCTTAATATGATAAATTGTTTATATTTGTAGGTTTTTTGTTTATGTTTTCTTCAAAAGATTCATGGAGTTTGGTGGATAGAGATTTTATAATTGAAGTTCTTTGTTTATCGATATTTGGGGAGTTATTTTTAAATCTCAATACCCGATTTTAGGTATTCCCATTTTCCTTAAATGTTTTCCTCTTTAATTACTTGCATATTCGGACTCTAATGGATAGGGATAATTTTTGTGGGGAAATAACCAAAAGTTTGAGAATGTATATTTTTTTAAATTAATAGAGTCTGAGTATATATGTTTTAATGGTTTCCAAAGGTTATTTTCGAGTTTAGAGGATAACCGAGGTGTATTAGGTTTTTGTGTAAGAATCTATAGTTTCTATAGACTACAGGAGAAATACACATTGTGTAATAGAAGTACATGACATTTATGTTCCACAGGTTGATCGTTTAATAAAAAATGGTTTATTTTTATTAAAAAGATGATGTGTTTTAGAGAGTATGTGATCCTCATGGATTACATGAAATGTAGAGTGATTACACATCATGTAATTGTCTTCAGAAATGTTTTTAGGGTGTCTCTCACCTGAAATTTTATTTCATCCATTTGTAGCTCCTTCGGATCTTCACCTTGAAGACATCTCTAGTGATTTTGGAAGTCTTCATTTGATCTAAATTGATTCGTTCGATGTTGGATCATCATTTTGTTTGGTTTTCATCTCCCTAGGTGAGATACCCTTTCTAATTATTCATTGTTAAGGTCATTAGTATATCTTTTTCATTCTTCTATTAGATCTATTGACTCATGGTGATTTTTCTTCTTGTTTTTATCTAGACCTTTTTGATATTTTTTTGATACTCATTCCTTTATTGGTTGTGGTGTAGAAAGTATTCCTTATTGAGGTGTGTGTATATTACTATACTCCTACAACTCAATATGGTAATATAATCAATTAAAATATGTCTAGATTAGTTATATGGACACCTTTTTCATTGTTTAATTCTTCCATGCTGGGTTCTTTTGCAGGCATGTGTGACCCCAAGTTTTGAGATAGGTGCTTCCATATCTAGGATGTGTTTCTAAACTACATTTCTGTTATTTTATTAAATTTCTTTATTAAATAAAATTTCATGATATTATTAAATTTATTTTTTTGTGTGGAAATCTGTTTTTAAAAATTATGGTTTTCCCTTAATTTTTCTAAATGGAAAATGATTTTTTAAGCATTGTGAAATAATTTTTGAAATGGGTTTAAAATCATGATTTGATTTAAATATTTTGATGAATTGATTTGGAAAATAGATCACATGGTAAGAGTTTGATACTTAGGTAGAAGGTATAGTAATATTTATCATCCACTATCAGTGTATTTTCTCATGGGGCTTATCTCTGTTCCCTAAGCCTATAGTTCTAGGGACCTGTTACACCTATTGGGGAGTTCACTTTTGGGGGTGTTCCTATAATCCATTGACTTGACACATATGTATAGGGTCTTTATGTGTATGTGATTTTATATATTAGGTATTATTTTCCTAGATTTTCTGAACTATTATGAAACCTAGAATAATGTTACCTGTGCTACTTCTTGGCTGATTTGGGCTAGTTTTGTTTTTGTTATTTTTATTTTACTTCTATATAATTGATATGACAAATGACGCATGATTTGTTTATTTTTGACTTGATATATCAGATTTTATATACGGATATAAATTGCTTCGAAATTGATTTACCAGTTTATTTGGAAATGTAGGAAAATGAGAAATTAATCTGTTTGTTCATGCTTTAGATATAAAAACTATTAAACTATTGTCATGCCTTGTTCTATTTAAATTTGAGAATTCCTGGAATATTATTCAGAGAATTAATATAAAATATTTGTTTGAGATCCCATTGGTCCATTTATCTCCCACCCAATGTACCAGTTTAGTGCTATGTGGATAAGGTTATGTCTTTAGATGTAGGTAAAGGCAGGACAACACAGTGAGGTGGAAAGTTTTTTTATCAACTGAGATGGGTAGCTGAAGGTGAGACGGTGGGAGATTTCCCACACTATCATGTGGACTTGTTGTTTTTCCTATTTTGTTAGTCCCTTGTGGTTGGAATTGTACTTATAGATTTTTTTCAACTCCCAATTTGTTGTTTTTTCGGTTTGGTTTCTATTTTAGAATATATCAATATTTTCCATTGTTTTCTATGTTATATATATGTGTGTTGTGTTGTTTCTTTAGGTTAGAAGAAATCATCCCATATGGTTATTTTATGATGCCCAGGTGCTAGTTTCCTGCCCATAGTGATCTAGAATTATCTTTGGGTATGTGAAGACCTGAATTATGTGCCAGTTTGAGAGGGTATCTAGGTTGGGTTTGTCATATTTTTGTATCAGACGTGGTATGTAATCAAGATTCATTATCTTGGGAGGTATGGTATACTAGATATAGGATTTTTGGGACATCAACGGTATATTATAGTGAGTTCCTATTCATATCATATCATAATGATACACAATTTACCATGGGATTTTGGAATGTGTGTCTCATATTTTGAGTTTTTTGTGTTAATCTAAGATTTGTCTTAAGTTTTTTCTAGTTTGAACTGAGACTATTATATTTGTTAATAATTTAATTTGTTTTGGTGTGCAGAAGTATTCCTCTAAGATGTGTTCTATGAGTTCCTTAATAAGGTTCATCTGATTCTCTCTAATGTAACACTCTAATGGATCAAAACTTTATTGAGGCTGTTTTGTAAGTAGTTTTTTGGGTTTACCAGAATCTGCCACAAGTATAGAACATGGTTGTTGAGGTATATTCAAGTGATTTATGGGAAATAAATCAATCACATGACTTCTTTCATGAGAATCCATTATCCTTTAAAGGTAAAAATGAACCTCATGAGGTATAGGACTATATAAATATGATCGATCAAATCGTTGACTTAGAATCCTAGTATGAGGTATTGGGATTTTGTGGTATAGGATGATAGGAATGTGGTCTTATATTGGAAGTATTTAAGGAATCACTTTTTCCTGTGGTTTTCTTAGATTCTTAGATGAGGAAAATGTATCTGCAGTTCCTCTCTTTGAAGTAAGGAGAGTGTTTGGTGTTAGTGAGCACTAATCATCTTAATAAGGTTGTTATTTTTTCACTATAGGTTGAAAATAATGACCAACTAAAATCTGTGAAGTATCTGTATGGTTTATGATTAGATATAATATAGTACGTATTTATACTAAATCTTTAGACCTATACAGAGATGGTGGATATGGATATTATGGACGATATGAGTAGGGAAGGAAAAAATAGATATTATGCCCCTTCTCATCAACCTAGTGGAAGCTTCAGTGGCATTCTATGGAAAAAAGTGGAAGTGGAAAGATCATTACAAGAGTGGTGGAGGTCATTCTCAATAAAAGGCATCTTTGGTACCTCCAGTCAAAACTAGTGGTGTTCATCAAACATTCTATCAGTGTGCAAGACTAGACACACATGGTGTGCATGGCCTTCAACTACAAATATTTTTAATAATTGCAGACATTATGGATATCTATAATGTTATTTTCTCTCAGAATATGTTTTCTCCTCATTATGGGAAAGGATCATCAACCCCAAATGTTACTATGAAACAATATGATGCTGCAAATACTATAGGGCTCCAGCCACTGGCCTTAGGAGTGAAGCACCTTCTCGTAGTAGATGAGTTTCCAGTAAAGGTAGACACGGGTCCAGTAACAGTGAGTTGCAATATTTATTACATCCTCAGTAGAAATTTATTTATTTAATACTAATGCTTATTAATAGTTTATATCTATCAATTTCATTGATATTATTTACCTTTTGACGGATCCCAAGTTCTTTTTTAAGGATTTAGACACACCTCTTTGGAAGAAGAAAGAGTAGGGTTTTCAGTGTTCTTCTTATATGCTATCTATATTTAATGTGGAGTTATACTAAGATTTTCTTGTTCCAAATCAGTATCTATTAAAAATAATCATCAGGATGGGTTGAAATGTTTCTCTTCATGATGAGGTTGATTGTTACCATCAGCATGTATCATTTTTGGCGGTTGATGGGAGTTTAATGGTGTATTAGGAAGATTGGTATCCAAGGTTTCATCATGTAGGACCTCCCCACACAATTATCATGAGTTTTTTGTCTACTATTTTAGTTTATCTAGATGGTGTTGCTTCTTTTTTTGATCTTTCCAACATTTATCATGATTGAAATTATTTCATAAAATGTACTATTACATGGTAAAATTGTGAACACCATATAAAATACCCAATGGTCTTAATTTTATTTTCATATTTTATTTTCTGGTCTCCCATTCAATAAGGCACAATTCACCCTTCTGAATCACTCATGCATTCCCAATGTATGACCACCAAAGTAGGCCTTGAACCGAGTACATTTTTGGAGAAGTGAACTGAAAAGAAACCCAATAATATCACTATATCGGCCAAGTTCCATAGCCAATTATTATAAAAAATTAATTGTATGTTAAATAAACTATGGGGAAAATTTCAATAAATATTTTACCAAGATAATTAGGACGTTTTTATGGAGTTCTAGATGGTTTAATTTGAAGATGAAATTCTAGGTCAGATTCTTTATCCTTGAAAAAAATCCAACCAATATAATCATATCTCAAAACCCAAATTATATTTGGAGTAAAATTTTATATTATATCATGTTACATCCATATATTCATATTTGTCTTATATGGCCCACCCAATTTCATGCATCTAGATACCCATTTTTATACATCTGTGGGAGGCATGAAAGTTGGCTTGTATTTTTTGTCAAGGTAGGGAAATTACAATCTCCCTTAACATTCCAACCACCTAGGCCTCCCGTCATTAATTTAGGAGACTAAGACTATTTTTTTATAGACCATATTCTCTTAAAATTCCTATTTATTGTAGTGGTGGTGAAGGAGTTAAGGACCTCTTGTTCCTTTTTTCATTATAATGTTATTCTATTAATTTTTTTTTCTAACATTATTCTTTCAATTGTTGGTTGCTCGAATAAAATTATATTATTTATAAAACTTATTATACTTCTCATTTTTAGTTCCATCACACAACGGTGGAGTGTTCGTTGTTTTATAGTTTTTATATTTTTTTAATTCCTACCTCATGAGTCTACTTCTTATTTCAATTGATAAAATACCATCAATGGAGGGATAAAAACCTTATGGGTTGATCCAAAGGAGTATCAAAGGGATGTATTGTATTTTATTTCTTACTCAAAAATTAATTAATAGTTTCTTTTATTTCATTTTTTTATCCAATGATATTTTATCTTCCTCTTCTTTATTGAATTATATCGCCGTACATTTCATGTGATAATAATATCCTTTACCTAAGAGTGCTCATGAATATTATCCTCCAATTTTATAGGTTATTAACATGTGTATGTGAAGTTGTTAAATCATTAATTTATGAGGTTCCATTGATTTAATTGAATGAATATTTCTCGAGTTATTGAAATTTAAATATTCTAAAAAGGAATTCATATAATCCACCCCCAAGTGATAACCTCAGATCAACTCATTCTATTAATTTTAATTAACTTACATCTTTAGTTATCTATTAATCCATATAAATCAAATCCAATATTGGAAACTTCATAGAAAAAAAGAATCCATAAGATGTACATGTATGTAGGTTCTTTCTTAGGTCTCTGGGAATTTGAAAAACCAAGACACATTATAAGTGACCACTTAACCCTAAAAACATCGGTAAATTCATGTGAGATAAAATTTTGGTGTATTATCTAGGGACCTATGTAAGTTATATTAGACACTAGAATCATTTTTCCATCCTAATTATTTGTTATCAACCTGATATCATTCTCATGGATGGCCATTTTGAACAAACCCAAACCTGGGGAACCACTCCCTACTTTGATAACCCCATACTAAGTGTGATGTAAAATGACCATTCTAGTTTCTACTGGTGGTATAATTAACAAGAAATTGAGACAAAATGTTTTAACTCCTATGTTCCACAAATCATTCCATCCAATTATGAGTTCCAATCCCTACAAGGCTAATCTAGATATTTTCCTATGGAAATCCAAAAAAAACTTAATTATCCTCCTTTAATTAACTATTTATCTTACCCCCTTTCCTATCTAGATCCACAACCATTACTTGAGAAATCGTGTCAAAAAATGGATATAATAACATTTAAGGATACATACATGAGATTAGAAGTATAGAACATTCAAACTGTTATGGAACCCATTCCCACTCAGTTTTTTCATTCCTTATCATTGATAGAATAATATTATTACACACAAAAATCTCATGAAAATGTAGAAGAAGATTCCTTTTAATATAATAGACCTCTGAACATGAAGGAATTTTTAATGGTTATTTTTATCAAGAAGAAACTAATTTTCTTTTTCCACTAGAGGGAAATTTGTCACCATGGATTGAGTGTTTAGAATATTCCTCCATTAATGATGTTTTAGAACCAAAAATCACTAAACTGTTGGGAGAAATAAAAAACTTCGAGTCCATATCCATTACAAAAAACTAATATTTCCAATTGGGAGTTTGAATATTGTGTTCCAATGGAACCAGGTTTTTAGATATTTTGAAAATGAAATTGAGTTTGATTTAAATTCCCAAGTTTTGTTTTAATTTATTAGTTATCTTGAGATCAAATTCAAGGACCATACATCCTCACTCGAGTCTTCCTTTATTGGGGATAATCAAAAACATTATGTCATAATTTTATCCTCTCTTTATTATAATAAATATATAATTCCCCTTATTTTATTAAGAAATATTAGTAAATCAATTAGATAGACCTTTTTCGATATTCATGGGTTTAGAAAATACATTGGGAACTATATAGTTTTTCTTAACTCAAATAAAAAAGTTTCCTATCAACTCAATTTGAGAATCAATAATTATTTAATTAATATGGATAAAATTTTAATCTTAAAAATGATAAACGTTGGTGTTGGATAAGTTGGGGGGTCCAAGTCGAGCTAATGACTTTAAACTAAGTGCTTTCTAAGAGGCAACACAGCATAAATAGGTATTTATTTTATTTTCATTAATTTTTGTGATTTTTTAATTTTAAAATTTTGATTTCAAAAAAAATATTTTCAACTCTTTCTCCTATTTTACCCTTTTTCTTCTTCTTTATTTTCATTATTTTCAATTTTGAGTTCTTTTGTGTAATATACTTTTTATTTTATGTTTGTATATATGTATATATGTGTGTGTATGTGTGTCTATATATATATTTAAAAAAATTGGAAAAGAAAATAAAAATAGAAATTAATAAGATAGAATATATATATATATATATACATATATATATATGAGCCAAAGGACATACCGTAGATCCTCGAAACAATACTGTTGTGACTGGCGAATCTATAGGACTCAAACCTGTGACTGAACAAAAATAAGGGAGTAAGCCTACCACTGACCTATGGATTATAGTGATTCATTTTTCTATTTTCATTATATATATACTAATATTTTAAATTTATACACACACACACATAGATATATATATATATATATATATATAATTTTTTATTTTAATTTGTACGTATTCCTAGTATCGGTCTCTGGTATGCTAAAATAATTAGGTATGTTTTTTCATTTCATTTTGTCTTTGTTTGGTTTTATTTAAGGGAACCTCAAGGGGTTTCAATAGTGTTCTAATTGTGTTGGGGTACAAGATTTAGGGGCTTCTGAGATTGATTGATTGTCAGAAAAATCACAAGTTTAAAAACACAAACTATCATCATTAATGAGGCTTATCTGAGTGTCATGGAGATCAAAGAAGTAATCAAAAATATCATTAAATTTAACTTCAAACACCAGGAGAATTTTTTACATGTTTCTTATATAAAATTACTTTTAAAAATAATCTCATATACCTCTAACCCCTTCTAAATTTTCTTTTCTTTAAACACTAGGGATAGTGTTATTTTAATTTGGAGGGAGATGAAATAAACAATTACTTTTGTGTTTATAAAAAAATTATTAAAATTTAAAAAATAAAATAAGAAAATTGCATGCAAGGAAAAAATAATTTAACCTAGAACATGATAATACACATTTCATGCTTTTAAATTGAATATCAAATAATTTTCCATTCCTTGATTCTGATTTTATTGCATATTTAAGTTTCAGAGTATAGATTTTTTAAAGTGCAGTTGTCAAATGAGATTTTTCACCATACCTATTTTTGTCCATTTTTTTAAAAAAAGAAATGAAATTCTTTTGTATTGTGTGGTATTAGTTTTATTTATTGGGGTCTCATAATAAATGGAATATATTTTGTGATTATTTTTAAATTTAACATGATTATTCAAAAAAATCAATCAAAAATATTCAAAAAAAAATCAATTGCGCATAGAGAAATAGACTGACCTAATGTTTGGATTTCATAAATTGGGGATCATGAATTTGTAGTTTTTTGGCCCATATTTTGGAATTTTATCTCTATTTTTGTTAATTTAATTTCATTTATTGAGTAAACTCGAGATAATTCCTATGTATGTGAGCTTCACTTGGTGCCATAATGTCTTTGAGCTAGCGAGATATCGACAAATTTTCACCATATGGGTTGACATGATTGAGTTCAATTTAAATTACCATATTAAAATTACAATAAAAAAACACAAAAAAAAATAAAAAAATTAATTCTCATCTTAATATTAAAATGTGATTCCACTGAGCTCTTCTGTATTGTATCCCTTGAATAAAGATGAACCTCCATATCTATTTTGATGCACAACACATCATCATGATTACTATAAATTGGGTGAAATGTAGAGATGAATTTAGACAAAGGAATGGGCTCAATCTTGTGATATTCCTCTATAATTATATTTTTTTAAATTATTTTGATGGTTTACATAATTTTTTGGTATGAGGTATTTTTTGAGAATTGTGTATTAAATTTTTTTTAAAAATGGAATTTGAATTTCATATTTTTGAGATACATTTTTCTCAAGACTAGAAAAACTAAAGTTAAGTGTGTGATTATCCATTAAAAGTGGATAATATTTATTTTTTAAATTATAATTTTCATATTCTTCATTATTTATAAACACCATTTTAGTTTATTTTACACATTGAACATCATTTAACATCATGATTAGAATTATTTCATAAAATTCACTATTACATGGTTCGTTTGTCAACACCATATAAAATACCCATTGATATTTATTATATTATAATATTTTATTCTTAGGTCTCCCCTTCTATAATGAACAATTAACCCTTTTGGGTCACTTGAAGATTCTCATTGGAAGACCACCAAAGTGGGCCTTGAACCAAGTACATTCTGGGAAATGTGAACTGAACAGTATCCCAATAAAAGTATTGTATCGGATAATATTCAATCCCAATGATTATAAAATTTTAAATAAATATATAATAATTAATTTTTAACATTTCATTAAACATTATACCAAGCTAATTTGGATGTTTTAAACGAGTTCCAAGTGGTCCAAATTGAAGATGAAATTCCGGGCCAGATTCTACGGCCCAGACAAATAGCCCACCAATTTAATCATATCTCCCCAACACAAATAATATTTGGTATGAAATTTTACCTTATATTAGGGTACATATTTATCTTAACATTTTTGTTCTATGGACCTCCAAAATTCACCCATATAGATTCTCTTTTGTAAACATCTATCAGAGGTATGCAAGTTGGCTCGGATTTTTTGTCAAGGGTGGGAAATTCCACTCTCCCTTAACTTTCCACCCACCTAAACATGCCACCATTAATTCAAGAGTCTTGTACTCGTTAATTATTTATAAAAGAATCTTAAAATACCTATTTATTTTAGTGGTGGTTAATTAGTTAAGTATATATTGTTTTTTGTTTCATTGTAATGTTATTCTACCGATTTGTCTTTGAAAGATTCTTCCTTCAATTGTAAGTTTCTTGAATCACATTAGCTTCTTTATAAAAATTATTATAAATCTCATTTTATGTTATTTTTTATTAAAATTTTGATAAAATTTTATCAATTGTGAACTTATTCAAACATCAAAGATATAAATCCTTCACACAATGGTGGAGTGTTTGTTATTTTATTGTTTTTATCTTATTTAATTCATCCCTCATGAGTCAACTTCCTACTTCCATTGATAGAATATCATTAATGGAGGGATAACCCACTTATGGGTTGATAAAAGGGAGTATAAGGGTTCTGTATTGGATGTTATTTCTTACACAATAATTGATTAACCATTTCTTTTATTTCAGTTTTCCCTTCAATTATCTTTTCTCTTCTACTTCCTTATTTAATTTTATCGCCCCACTTTTCAAATTCTAATAAGATCCTTTACCTAGAAGTGCTCATGAATATGAACTGATGAGTTTATAGGTGATTTTAATATTTATGTAAAGGTGTTAAAAAATTAAGTGATTAGGTTACATTTATTTCATTGAATTAATATTTCCCAAGTTAATGAAATGCAAATATTCTAAAAAGGAATTTATCTAATCCACCCCCAAGAGAAAACTTAGGATCAACTAATTCTATTAATTTGAATTCATTTACATATTTATTTATCTATTAATTATACCAAAATAAACCCCAAAGTTGGCCACTTCATATTCAAAAACTATCCATAAGAATTACGTGTCTTGAGGTTCTTTCTTAGGTCTCTGAGGATTCAACAACCCAAGCTACACTACAAGAAACCTTATAAATTGTTGGTAAACTTCAACTAGTTCCGTCTCTAGCATGGGTTAGTAAATTGCATTACTCTTTTTTTGATAAATTTTTTAATCAAATGAAAATTTAGTACATTATTTATTTGATTTTTGTGTCGGGAAATGGGTTTTTTTTAAAATATGGTTTTCCCTTGGTTTTGGTAAATTTAAATGGGTTTTTAAAGAATTGGTAAACGCTTTTTGAAATGGTTTTAAAAGAAATATTTAATGGAAATAGTTTTATGAATTGATTTGGAAAATAGAGAACATATTAATCTTTCGGTACTTAGGTAGAAGGTATAATAACAAGTCTCATCAATTATCGAGGGATTTTATCATGGGGCATATCTCTGCTCCCTAGGCCCATTATTCTAGGGGCTTGTTTGGCCTATTGTGGGTTCACTTTTTGGAGTGTTCATTTTCTCTATGAACTTGACTAAAATTTATAGTGGATTGATGGAAAATTTATTTTTTATGTTAGGTACAAACTTACTATCTATCATGACCTAGTCTGATCTCTATTTTGATGTCTATGCTACTTCTTGGTCGATTTATGCTATTTTGGTTTGTATTGTTTTGATTGTACCCCAATACACTTGATATGAGAAATGATGCATGATTTATTTTGACTATAATTGATATATCTACTGTGACATATGGATATAAACTACTTTCAAATTGATTTACCTGGTTTATTTAGAAATGTGGAGAGGGGAATTAAATTATTTTTCCTTACTTTTTTTATAAATATTGTTAAACTGTTTTCATGTTTTTTCTTTAAAGTTTAGAATTATTGTATTATTATTCAAAGACTTGAAATGGAAAATCTATGTGAGATCCCACTGATCATGTTATCTCACACCCTTAGTACCTCTTTTGCGGTGAAAAAACTTTTTTTAGTAGTTTGATACAGGGAAAGGAAAGACTCCACATTGAGGTGGTGAGGATATATATCAGCTAAGATGGCTAGATGGTGGTGATATGGTTGGAGTATTATCACATTGTCACATAGATTAGTTGTTTTTTCAATTTTGGTAGTCCATTTTGGTTGGAATTGTACATATAGATTTGTTTCTACTCTCGAGTTGTTTCTTTCCACAGTTTGGTTTCTTTTATGGAATATATCAATCATTTACATTGTTTTATTATATATATATATGTATTGTGTGTGTGTGTGCCAGGGGGTTTCTTTAGGTTGGTTGAACTCTTTCCCTCTAGTTGTGGTTTGATGCACAAGTTCTAGTTACACGCCTGTCGGGATCGAGACCGCCCTTCGAGTATGTGATAGCTTTAGGTCGGGTGAAAATTTGGGAGGGTATCTAGGTCAAGTTCATCATAGTTGTATTTGAATGATAAAAGATTAAAAATTTATGTTGAAGGAAAATTTATGGTTTATTTTGGGAATAATTTTTAAATATTGATTGTTTTAAATAATTTGTTTGAAATTTTTTGAATGAAAATGATTTTTAAATATTAAAGACATGTTTTTTGGTTTATTTTATATTTAAGTTGATTATTTTATTAGGTTAATTGGTTGATGTGTTTTTGAAATTTTGAATGAGAATATTTATAGTTATTTTTAATTATGATTCTTTCATGTGTGTGAAAAAATTTAATATTAAGAGTTTTTTTATTTAATATGTTTTCAATGAAATTTTTTATTCTATTTTGGTCTCTTAATTTTAAATAATTATAGGTTTGTTAAGAAATCATTTTGAAACGAAAATTTAGTTGAGTGTGTATTCTAAATAGGTTTTTCAGTCCATATATGGATTTGAAAATTGTAATTCAAGTTTGAACCAAGTGTAATATGACCAAATAGGCATAATATAATTTGGTTTTGATATTCCCTAATAATGGGTACCCCACTAAGAAGGGGTGGTTGAATTTTTTGTGCTATTGTTTTATAATTTCAAAAAATAAAAGAAACCCTTTGTGATCGGTTAGGTTATGGCCCCCTCAATATCAAAATTAACCTTACCTGAATTTAAAACATAAATAAAATAATGGTTAGGCCATCACATATTAAAAAAAAATTGGTCCCATTTTGGGTACCTACTCCTTATTTTTATTGTAACACAACAATATTTTAAAAAGGAGATGATGTTCGATGGCATATACAACACACAACATAGAACCTAAACTAACTATGGAATATTAATATTTAAATAAGATCAATATAACCTAGTCATTAAATTGGTAGGTATGAATAGGACTAAATAATTTATCAAATATATATAAATTTTCTAATAAATATTAATTTATTTATAATGTCTTAGTAAATAATCAACCAATTTGTAGTAAGGTCATTTTTTCTTTAAAAATACTTTTTCTTCAAAAATGGTTTTTATTGATTTTTGTGAGAGGGTTATATAATTAATTCATACCACATTTAAAAATGATATTTTATAAAATATATATCATTTTTAAATCATCATATCAAAATTATCTTATGATAAAATTTTGATACTTTTTAGAAATGTTTCAATTTTCAATGAATTCTGAAAAATACTGCTTTTTTAAAAAAAAATTATATTTTCTTTTAAAGTGTTTAAAAAGTTATGTTACATTTTTTATTACTTTTAAAATTTTATTAGTTTCATTTTTCTAAATATAATCCAATTAAATCCTTTTTATGAATTTTATTCTAGAATTTGGTATAAAATTTTATATTTAAAAGGCATTTTTCTAAAAAACTTCTTTTAATTTTGTTTTATGAGTTTGATTTTAAATTGAATTAAGATAGTTTTTGTGAATGTAATATTAAAAAAATTAATTAAATATTGATAATTAATAGGTTAAAATTTTGTAAATAGGGCCCTTATTAATGTCATTATGAATAGTAACTATAGTGAATAATTATCATCAATTTTAGGGTAAATCAGGTAATTAAAGTTTAATATAATATGACAAAAACTAAAAAATGACCTTGACACTTTCCTTTATCCTGTTGGATTATTTGATTTTTAGCATTATAGTATTTAAGTAGTTGAAAAAGACAAAAATATCACTTACTTATTTTTAATAAATATAATATTTTATGATAGGGATAAAAAACTTATGTGTATTTATGAATATTCATTTGAATTATAAATTATTTTTTTATCATTGAAATTTATTTTTAATTTTTTCTATTGACATAATTATAATAAATGCATACATGACCCTAACACAATATTTAATTAATTAATTGAAAAATAAAATAATAGATTCTAAAAATATTAAAAGAAATATAATTTAAATTAATTACCCTGATAAAATATTTTTTTAGATAAATTAAACTTATAAGATATGTTTTAAAGGATTCTATTTGAATTATTTTGTTTTGATGTTGTTTTTAAAGTCAATTTAAACGAATAGATCCAAAATTAATATTAATGATATTTTATGAAAAATAATATTTTATAAATGATTTAAAATACCAAAAATAATATATTAGTTCTTGTTATTAGTATACGGTTTAAAATATTATCCATGTTCCATATATTTTCTAATTTCCATTTTATAATAACTATCTTTCCCCCTAAATATTAAAAAACTTTGTTACCACGGTTATCATCAAAAAGGGTTAACACGGGTTAAAAACAAAAGATAAGGTTAACAAAGTCATGAAAAATTGACCAAATATTATTTTATGAGCGTATTTAGACCAATACTCATATTATATTTCAATTATATCATTTTTATCCATTTTTTCATGAAAACTAATTTATATTAATTTAATACTTTATGAAATTCCAAAAGTTCCCCTCCCTTCTATTATAAAAGGGAACCTCCTATTCTATTTCATTCACACTTAAAAATCCTTTTATTTTATCCAATACCTTCAAAAAATTATTCATATAATTCTATAGATATTTTTTTGGAATAAAACTAACCATATAGGGTTTAAGGTGTAAAATAAAGGAGATTTTTCCAAGAAGAGGTATAGTCTTTAACTGAATGATTTAGTTTTATTTATTATTACACCACCTTAAAATATAATTCAACCATGATTGTATAATAAAATTATTATTTTCCAAATAAGGAGATAATATTATTTTAATGTCATAACCTACATCCATCAACTCTTATATTGAATGTGAAACAAAACCATTATTCGTGAGTACGGAGAACGACCGCCTCATGAACTCACATAATTCATTTTACATTATAGATTCTCACAAATATTTATAATGATGGATTTAATTTATATTTATGATATTTAGGAAATATTTATCATTATTTAAAATTAATATATCATATATTCTCTTACCTTTCAATTTATTGAAAAATGATAATGTCGGTTGTGTGTACGTGTTGATTACCACCTCCACGAAGCGATGCAATTTGTTTTTAATTTCCATATCAAATGGATTCTATATATAAGTTTATTTAAAGAAATGATATTATAATTATTATATAATGATCATTTTTTAAATATAATATAATACTTACCTTCTTTCCCTCATGATAATTTAGAAATAGAAACGTTACTAATGCGTACATACGACCTACCATCTCTATGATTGTAACATAGTTCATTTTTCATAACATATTTTCATGGTTTGTTATAAAAAATATAATTGATTTATAAAAATGATAATTTTTCCAAGATTTTTAATTTTGATATTAGTAAATAATTACCTCTTTGACCATATTCATCTTTCTAAAGACATTTTGGATATATGAGTTGAATATCGTTAAAACATCCAACCTGAACCTAGATGCTTAAGTAATTGAATATAAAATGATAATAAATAAAATAAGATAATAATAAACTATAAAAATTTTATTAATAAATTAAATAATTAACATAAGTTAATTATTAAATAAGATAAATAATTCATGTGATGAGTCATACTCAAGTTAAGATATTTTCTTTTAAAACCCTCTTGTAATGTTTCCCTTATAACTCTTTTTGTTCAATATCTAAGTTCCTTTAAATGTTTCAAGAAAATTATTATTTATAAATTAATTTATACTAATATGTAATTTTTGACCATATTTTAATTTATTTATAATGTTTTTAAAGATGAATCTTTTCATATTTTCATAAAAGGGACACTTTAATTTAAAAATGTAGTTTTAAATGTTTTAAACATTTATGTTATAAATATTTTTATTACATGTCCATATTCTAAAAAATATTTTTTGGATGTATTTATATGGACAAAGAATAATTATAGAGGACATTTTTTTTCTCTTTAAAAAAATTCAAAAATAAATCTTTTTAAAATCGTTTTGACTTTCTTTACAAAACACAAAATGAAATGTTTAATTTTATCATATACAACATCAATGGATTTTCCCGACACCATGAAAAATATTTGATATTTTGATTCCTTTATAATATTCAATGATTTTTTTAAATAAATTTCCTCATTCCTTTTGATTTGGGTATCTTTAAAAAGGTTTTTAAATGGAATGTATATTTTTATGCCTGGAAATATTGTGCTTATGGGTGTAAGGGATCTCTCCAAACCACCCTTTTTAGGTTATAACCTCTCTATCCAACTGACTTTGTATCTATATTTAAGTTATGAAATAATTATAAATTATATATATATGAATCTCAAATATATACCGATATTATTCTGCATTCCTTTTGATGGATTAATATATACCATATGTTCACTCATGAAATTCCCTCTTTAAAAAAATTCTTTTGATTATGATATGAGACAAGATTATAAAACCCAATTTATTTTATGGGTTATTCTTATGTTTATTCCTTATTATTGATTAACTTTTGTGGAACATATAATCCTAGACAAGTTATAATGGATTCACCAAGGTATTACTCCAATGTATTGGATAAATATTTTATCTTATGAGAAAATCTGTATGGTATTAGCGAGTAAACCTAATCCACTATGGAACTCTATCTATCATGTGATGTTTTATTCGTAGTTATCCTTGAATTATTCTTTTTCCATATTTTTTTTATTTTTCTATACTTACAATGTTTACATTATCTTATAATACTATTTTTCTTATGTTATTCTCCTATTTCATTACTCGTGAGCTCATGTTTAAGGGAAAATATATTCAACTTCATAAGAGTGATATATATAACTTTTTTTGAAAAATAATTCATAAGTATTTCATAATTGAAAACTAAACTTTATTAGTTTTACTTTTCACTTTATGTTTTGTTATGAAATATTTTATGAAAAAAAAATGGGCAGAAAAGTTGATTTATGAGGTAGTAAAATGTATATTTTGAGCCCAAAGTTTAATTTTGAAAAAGAAAAATCGTGTCTAATTATCCATTAAATAATAGGTTTATTTATTTCTTTTCATATGTCCCTTACTTATCATTTCATGCTCATACCATATTTTAATATATTTTTCATAAGATTATAAGGATAAGTAGGTACAAGGATGAGCGCAAGATCAAAATTATGAAGATATTTCTTAAAAATAAAACTTCTCATATCATAAAAGTTTTTTGGGTGGGGAAATTGATACTAAGTACAAGTGTCCATTTTTTTAAGTAATATTTATTTATGTAAGGGTGGAAAACTAATTATCTAAAAATATAAACTATAAAGATACTAAAATGTAAGGAAATTAATTTCTAACATAACAATCAAGATTATGTAATGTTTAAGGTTGGGTCCTTACAGTTGGAATCTGAGGAGAGGTTTAGATAAATATGGAAATTATGTTGTTTTCATGTGATTTTAACATAAGAGTTATGGATACCATCATGGATTTCTAAGTTTAAGGTTGATTAAAATTTTAAAGTATTAGACACCAATTTTAAGGATTTAAGTGATAGAATTATAAGAAGATTAAGATTATTTTGGGAAACATTTATATTAATAAAACCCTTATATATAGTAAGTTCTCTAGTGAAAAAGTTATTTGAAGAAAATTTATTTTTCATTTTGTGTTCATAATTTTAAAAGTATTGATAACCTCCAGGGTTTATATGATCTTTGAAATTGAGGTAATTGTGTGTTATTAAAATTTGGTAACATGTTTTTTATTATAAAAACAACTATGGGATTAAAAATTTATTTTTTGATTACATGATTATTATTGTTTTTGAAGAAGGTCACTATAATTTTGGGGAACATTATAATATAAAGGTAAATAGAATATTCTTGAATTTTTCTTGAGAAATAAAGGTTTAATTATATTATGGAAGTATATAAGATTTTAATTTGTCTTTAAGGTAATATAATTCTTTTATGGAAATAATTATCATATTTTAGAGATTATATGATTAGTTAGTATGTGTTTCTAGGTATAGGATTTTATGAGTGACTAATATTTATTAGAAAAAAATGATAAACTGAACTTGAAGGAATAAGTGATCAAATCATTTTTATATTTGGGTTTCGAACTTCTTTGGAAATATTTTAAATAATTTTTAGGTTTTTTTATTAAATGATTTAATATTAACATTGGGTGTTATTTTTGAGTCTTTGGATATTGATTTTGTATTTCTTAATATGAAGGTTTATTATTTTTTGAATTACATTAACTTTTCCAAAAGATTTTGATATTGGTTAATGTTTAACAATAGTAGTAATACAATTTTATAATTTTAAGGAATTATATGATCTGTAAGAAAATTATTTTAGTGCTTTATACATAAAAATGAATCTTGAATCATCAATGATTATAGAAAAAAAAAATTAGATTGTGGTGGAAATTAATTAAAGAATGAAATTATACTTTTAAATTCAGTTTATTTATTTAGGTTCTCATTCTATATGGTAAATGAATTCCTCATCTATGTGGAAATGATATAGAAATAAAAAATTTATCCAATTACATTTATTTATGATCAATTGACTAGTTTTTTCACACCTCATTAGTTTTCGGCCATTAAATTTCTCTTGATATTTCACTTTTTTATGATCAATGATATCTGTCAATCTATATAATCATTTGTACATTAAATTTCTCCTCTATTTTCAACATTACACTTCCCACTAATATTATTTTATTTGGAAACTAGATATGTGTAATTCAATATGACATTTGTACATCCCTTTTATCTCTTTTCAAGAAGAAGTTTTATTAACCCTTTTTATGATGCGGGATTCCAAAAAAAGTATTTTAAAATTTAAAAACATGGATAACCAATATTAAGATAAAATTTTGAGAATGAAATTTATTTAAGTGTGGAGAATGTAACATCCTATGATTTTAAAAATAATATTATGTTCAATAATGTATCTGACATGCAACACTGAGCCTAAACGAATAATGAAATATTATTATTCAAACATTTTCGTCATAACATGGAAATTAAATTGGAGGGTATAAAAATTATTAAATAATTTAATATATATTTATATATTTATATATTTATATAAAGTTCTACTCAATAAAAATTTATAGAAAAATTATTTGTAATAATAACTCAATTTTTAGTAAATTCATTTTATTCTTCAAAAATATGTCTTCTTCAAAAAAAATTAGTTCTTCTAGGCCGATAATAAAATTAATTTTACCAATTTTATAAGTTTTATTTTTTAAAAAGGTTATAATTTTTTAAATTATCATATCAAAATTATATTCTGGTGAAATTTTGATATTTTTAAGAAAAAATTGATTGTTCATTGAATAGTAAAAAATACTGATGTGTCACGACCTGCCTTCACCAAAAGGAGGGAAGGGTCAGCAGACTTCCAAGCCCTTCATTCTTTAAGTTGAAGGAGAGATAATAACCCCCGAAACCCACCTTCAATAGGTCCCGGAGTGGCGACTAGCACCAAGGGTATAGAATCACACAGTAAATGGAAGGCATTACCCTTTTTCTGTTTTATAGGATTGGGAGATAAGATGATGAAACCCCACCACACTAAAAGTAAAAGAAAAGTAAAGAAAAAATTAAACCATTCCCACATGCATGTTCCAAAAGTAAAAGCCACAAAGTATAAAAGTGAATACAAGGGTAAGTACCAAAGAAGGAAAAACAGCAACTGCAACTACCCCAAAGGTCCGAGCTAGTAAGGTCCAGCGTGATCCCCGAAGTCCTCCTGGAATTCTGAAAGCAGTTTTATATACGTAGGGTGATCATACAAGTACATTCAGTAGGGAAAACCAAAGACTCTCATGCACAAGTGGGGGAATGTACTAAAGTCCCGTGAGAAAACGGAGTAAGCCAAACACCTAACAAGGTAAACTATCCACCCAAGCCTCACCAAGGCACACTCCCCAAATAGTGCAAGTCAAGTAATATATATAATAAGATCACATTGATGTTTGGGTACCCTGCGCCACTTTCCCACTGGTTATTGAGACATCTTAAGCATCGAAGCAATCCCGACATTATCACCGCAGTCCCACTGCCACACCCGCCTGCACAAACCTGGGCCACAACCACACGCAGTCCCATTGCAGAATCCTGCCCGCAAACACCTAGGCCAAAACTGTCACATGTAACCATGCCTACAAACACCTAGGCCAGAACAACCACCACCACTCTCGAAGACACCTGGGCTAGAAGATCCACTGCCACGCCCGAAGACACCTGGGCCTCATCCCGAAGATACTTACGAAACTACCTGCTCGCACACACCTGGGCCATAACCACCACACCACCCTACCTAAAAATTCTTGGGCTAATAATGGACCTCAGGACATCACAGCTTGCCCGAAGACACTTGGGATATCCGGGAAAGGGAGCAGAAAAGTATCTAATAACTAGCCACTAATAATAGTGTTGGGAAAAAAACCCTCCACCATGAAATGGGGGTGTTCGGCACTAAGTGCTCAACTTGGGTGGGGCACAAATAAGAAACACAAAACTACAAGTATATATATAGGTAACAAGCACTCTCCCAGGTTAGGTTTTTCTTCAGCCAATCTAAAGAACACAATAGCACTCAAGTCCGAGTCACAACTCTCACCAACCAAACCCAATTGTCATATTCTTGTTTTCATGGTCAGTAATAGTGTCTAAAATAAATTTATGCACTAGTGGGCAACTAATATCATAAGCACAAACCAAGTAAAATATCCATCCAAAATTCAATTTAAGTGTTCACACCTGGTTCTCTTGTAAATCCACAACAACCAAAGTAAACCCCAAGATATATCCCCATGTCCAACATCCAGGAGCCAAAAAGGGTTTCTCAACAACAGAGGATCCCACCCAATTCGTGATACAAACAACGTAACCACCCGGTCTTAAAACTCACAACCACCGAATCCATAACAATAGGGGATCCCATCCCCAATTTCATAACCACCGAGAGTATAAAAACAAGGGATCCCATCCCTTCCCACATCTCCAGCAATCGGCCCGTAAAAAAAAACAAGAAAACCACTACCACCAACACAAAGAAGGGCCATGCTGGTATTTTCATATTTATAAGATTTAACACACTCAATGATTTCAATTTCCATGTGCTTTAACCAGGGGTTATCACAGAAGGGTTGATCCTGGTGCTTTCAATTTATTTAGCCGGGTGTATGTGATTAACCAATTTACTTTTCACAGTATGGGTTCACAACCCCAAAATAATCCAATAAACATTACCAGAGGCAGGGGTTCATTAGTGCATAGAGAAAGACCACCAACGGCCATGATTTTCAAAAGGCGAACGCCCACACAATCTAGAAAACATAAATCATGGAAGATCATAAATCAAAGCATCATTGATCACACCCCTTACCCTTCATTCTTTATAATTCCGTTCATTATCTTCATTAAAGTTGGGGTTCATCCAATTATACAGAATCAAAAGCATGCCCACCCTGCATGATACACAAAATAGAGAGGCGAATGACAAATTCCCTACTTGTTGATCAACGATTGATGCTGAGCCTAGGCGCTGAACTTCACGGATAGCGATGCGGCTCCCCTAAACGAAAAGTGGCTTGTCTGAACGAAGGTCACTCTAGCTCAGGGTGAACGAGAAAAGAACCCTATGGTGAACCCTTTTGTTTATAAGGTTGGGGATGGTTTAGATTAGAATGTGAAACCGCATAAGGTGCGGGGTCGTGGGTTTACCACGCGGCCCCCACACGTCATTAAAGGGTCTGGTGGTTTAAACCAACGCACATACCAGGTTAACTCATTAAATATTAAATTAAAACGTTTATGGGCGTTACCGTGTTTTAAAACAAGCTTAACGGGGTCAAAATAGGGTTTACAACCCAATTTGCGCAAAAAGGAGCGCTACTGGAAAGACCCCATGGGGGTAGGCGAGAGCCACCGGTAGGCTGCAGCGACTGGTAGACCGAGCTACCGGTAGGCTGCAGCGACCGGTAGACCGAGCTACCAGTATGCTGCAGCCACCGCTAGACCACGCTACCTGTAGATAGAGCTACCGGTAGCTGTAGATACCGGCAGACGGAGCAACCGGTAGGATGCGGCTACTGGTAGACCGAGCTACCGGTAGGCCTACTACCTGTAGTCCTACCGTTATGCCAAACTTCACTGAGATTCCGAGACAAGAAAACCCAACACGAGATTTTCACAAAGTAATGGACCCCAAACACCCAGTACATTACATCAGATACCTCTTAAATGATTCTCATCCTCGAGAATCAAAACAACCCAGAAGGAAAGATAGGGTCCGAACAACCACCTCGAAAGATACCTCTTAGGAGTAAACCTCATGTTAACCAAAAACGCCCTTCTGTCAAGAACCAAAAAACATACCATGTCAAACTGCCCAGGCATGTAGGGGTTGGGGAGTCTCCTTCCCCATGTCAAGATATTATCCGCTTTGGGCGGCACTGACTCGCCCGCATGGGTTTAATCGTATCCACCTTAATGCGTCTTGATTAGGGGTCGGGTTCTCTCCTCCCCCATAGCCAGGGCTTTCACACACATTCAGAGGAAAGAAAACCAGTACATTTCATAGCCAAAAAGACAAAACATTCTACCACAATAGGTAAAAAAAGAACAAAACTCAAAACAACTCTGGGTACTGGGTACGTATAGTTGCTTACCTCTCCCACGTACTCTCCTCAAGCCCACCATATCTCCACAACACATGAGCTAGGGGAATGGTTCGCCCATGAATCATCTTCTCCTTGCGATCCTCGATCATCACTGGTCTCTCCAAAAAAGTCACGTCATCCTAGATGTCCATCTCACCCCAATCAATGACGTGTCAACCATCATGTAGATACCGACAGAGCTGGGACACATGGAAGACATCATGTATCCTCAGTAGCGGCAGTGGTAACTCTAGCTGATAAGCCACTTCGCCGACCCGCCGCAACACTTAAAAGGGCCCAATGAACCTAGGAGAAAGCTTACTGCCCTTGCCGGACCTCCGTTGTCCATGCCGAGGGGAGACCTTCACTACTAGAAATCCCATTTTTACCAATTCTTATATCCCAACGGTTTAATAAACCGTTGGGAATGGTTATGTATACCAACGGTTGTCTTAAAACCGTTGGTATAGAGGATTTTATGAATAAATTTACCAACGGTTTGTAATACCGTTGATATAGGCCTCTTTTACCAACGGTTATACACTAACCGTTGGTATAGGCCTCAATATATCCCACCTTTTACCAACGGTTTAAAGAAACCGTTGGTATAGGACTACATTCCCAACAGTTTTTAAAAACCATTGGGAAAGTTTTCCCCTAAATCCAATTCGGGTGTCCAATAGCCCCTCAACTCGATTGTAGTCACCCTCTGCTCGACTGCAGCCCTAAATTGAAGCACTCCCGATGCTCTATCGTTACCCAGTCTCCAAAACTCCATCCATCCTCTTCAATCAAACAATTTTTCTATTCTACACTTCAAATATGTAAGTTCTACCCCAGTTATAATGATCTTCATCTATTTTTTTATTTTCTATTTTCATTTGACCTAAACGTCTGGGATTTCTCTAAAAAAAGACTCAGAAACTCGTTCCACTCATAGATCAATCTTAAATCAAACAATTTTTTAGTTCTACACTCTAAATCTGTATGTACTACCTTAGTTTTAATGTTTTTCATCTACTATTTTTGTTTTTTGTTTTAATTTGGTATAAACTAGGTTGTGTTGTTTATAGCATGCAAAGGTTAGTGATATTGAGGATGAATTGGATGTTAGTTGGGTGATGGATTGGAATTGTGATGTTTTCGGATTAAGTTTAGTTAATTTTAAATGAATTATTTGGGTATTTCCTCTTTTTAACAGAGCCCCCACTCCTCATGGACCCTGGACACCCCCCCTCTTGGACCCTGGACAGTCCCCCCCTCCTGGAACTTGGACAGCCTGGCCCCCCTCTTTCCTGAAACTTGGACAACCCCCCTCCTGGACCCTAGACAACCCCCCCCCCCTCCACCCTCCTCCCAAGACCTTGTATAGTCCCCCTCCTTCCTGGACCCTAGGAAGCCCCCCCCCCACCCTCCACCCTGGACCCTGGATAGCCCCCCTCCTCGATGGACCCTTGACATCCCCCTCTTTCCTAGACCATGGACAACCCCTTCTCCCCTTCTCCTTAACCCTGGACTGCCCCCACCCCCCTTCCTGGACCCTGGACAGCCCCCCACCCCTCCTCCTAAACCTTGGACATCCCCCTCATCCCCCTCATCAACCACCAAATACCCCCCCCCCACTTCAAAACATTGACCACCAAACTTGGACATGCTGGATTTTCTCTAAAAAGATAGATTTGATCCTCAAACCACCTTAATAATATCCTAAATAATTCTTATAATGTGGTTTTCACCACATAACATCCAATTGTATTCCAATTCACTAGTCTATCCTCCCTTTTCTAGATTTTACAAAAATCATTCAACCTTAAGGATCCAAATAAAAAAAGTTGATATAAGACATTTGGTAATGGATTAAAATTTCAAATTGGGATCCAATAAGGAATATTTGAGATATTATGCAGCATGTCCACGAGTAAATCCATTTTTATATATCTGATAAGTTATTTTTCAAAATTTTCACACATTAATTGTTTATAAAAATGGGACAAACATTTATAAAGGTTCTAATATATAAAAATGAATCTATTTGTGGATGCAGCTTAACCAATAATTTCTAGCTTGTCTGCCTCTTCCATGATCATCGATGTGCATGTCCCGTCTCCATCTGACCTCCCACAACGGGTGACTCAGTGTCTGGCTAATGATGAGAACCAAATTCTATTACTTCCACACCAGATTCACACCCGCTACGCTCCTGAAGTGATCAATCCCTCTAAGTGTCCCTGTGAGCTTGATGACACGACCACCAGTTCTGGTAAGAGGCAGAGGAATTCTGAGTTGATGAACCAAGACGATTGACCAGTGTCCATCCATATGGCTGAAGACGTAAAACTTAGCGCTTCCTGGGAGGCAACCCATGTTCTATAGTTTCATCATTTTGCTTTTTTTACTTTGCTTAAGAAAATAAACATGGGATTTATGCAATAATTTTTTAGCTGCTTCTGATCTACATGTGCACTTGTCATTACTCTACATGACTGCTTCTATTTTGTCTGATCCTTGGTGTTATTTTTTATTAAATGATGTGGCTATGTGATGTCTATGTGTATATTTTACAGGTACATAAGTATGTGCACTTTTCATTATTCCATTCTTTTAGTGCTTAGGTCGATGGTACGAGGGTGGTTCATACCAGAGGTAGACGACCATCTCCGCTTACCCGACTAGACCCTTCCACTCCGACAAAACGCATTCGGATTCTGTTTAAACTTAAGGGAAATGATCCATGGGTCAAATGTGACATGTATAAGTCAACCCCTCCTCAATAAAAGGCATAGTGTGGCCAGGATAACTCAATCTGCCTCTCTTTTGTTCAAAATTGACTTATTTTTAAGTGAAATCAAAAACTGACATATGGGAAACTGACCAAACGCCTTAGGATTGTGTTGAAACTTTAGAAAAACAATCCATGGGTCATATGTGACATGTAAAAGTCAACTCTTCCTCAATCTGATGCACGGTGTGGCCGGTATCACTCCAAGTGTAAATATTTCGTTTAAAATGGACAATATTTTACGTACATACGTCAACCCAATCAAACAACTTTTGATTGTGTTGATACTTTTTCAAAATTATCCATGACTCGTATGTGTCATGTACGAGTCAACCCCACCTCAATTCGAGGCTCGGTGTGGCCGATACCACTCAAAGTGCCTCTGTTTTGTTAAAAATAGACTTAATTTTAAGTGAAATCAACAACTGACATACAGAAAACCGACCAAACACATTAGGATTCTATTGAAACTTAAGGAAAATGATCCATGAGTCAAATGTGACGTTTATGAGTCAACTCCGCCTCAATAAGAGGCTCAGTGTGGCCGACACCACTCAAAATACCTCTGTTTTGTTAAAAATGGACTTAAATTTAAGTGAAATCAACAACTGACATACGGTAAACTGACCAAATGCATTCCGAATCTATTGAAACTTTAGGAAAATGATTAATGGGTTATATGTGACGTGTACGAGTCAACCCCGCCTCAATCCGAGGTGCGGTGTGGCCGAAACCACCCAAATTGTCCCTCTTTTGTTTAAAATGGACAATATTTTACGTACATACGTCAAACTGATCAAACGGCTTCTGATTGTGTTGATACTTTTGAAAAACGATCCATGAATCATATGTGATGTGTACGAGTCAACCCCGGCTCAATCCGAGGCCCGGTGTGGCCGACACCACTCAAAGTGCCTCTGTTTTGTTAAAAATGGACTTAATTTTAAGTGAAATCAACAACTGACATACGAAAAACTGACCAAACGCATTCGGATTCTGTTGAAACTTAAGGAAAATGATCCATGGGTCAAATGTGACGTGTAAGAGTCAACTTCGCCCCAATCTGAGGTGTGGTGTGGCCGGGACCACTCAAACTCCATCTCTTTTTTTCAAAATGGACTTATTTTTAAGTGAAATCAACAACTGACATACGGGAAACCGACCAAATGCCTTCGGATTGTATTGAAACTTTAGGAAAACGATCCATGGGTTATATGTGATGTGTAAGAGTCAACCCCGGCTCAATCTGAAGCGCAGTGTGGCCGGTATCACTCCAAGTGTATGTATTTTGTTTAAAATGGACAATATTTTATGTACATACACCAAACCAATCAAACGGCTTTTGATTGTGTTGATACTTTTGAACAACGATAAATGACTCATATGTGATTTGTAAAAGGTAACCACACCTCAATCTGAGGCCTGGTGTGGCCGACACCACTCAAAGTGCCTCTGTTTTGTTAAAAATAGACTTAATTTTAAGTGAAATCAACAATTGACATTCGGAAAACTGACCAAACGCATTTAGATTCTGTTGAAACTTAAGTAAAACGATCCATGGGTCAAATGTGATGTGTACGAGTCAACTCCGTCTCTATCCGAGGTGTGGTGTGGCTGACACCACTCAAAATGCCTCTATTTTGTTAAAAATGGATTTAATTTTAAGAGAAATCAACAACTAACAGACGGGAAACCGACCAAACGCCTTCTTATTGTGTTGACACTTTAGGATAACGATCCATGGGTTATATGTGATGTGTAAGAGTCAACCCTGGCTCAATACGAAGCACAGTGTGGCCTATATCACTCCTTGTGTATGTATTTTGTTTAAAATGGACAATATTTTACGTACATACGCCAAACCGATCAAACGGCTTCTGATTGTGTTGATTATTTTGTAAAAAGATCCATGTCTCATATGTGACATGTTCGAGTCAACCCTGCCTCAATCCGAGGCCTCAGGGTGGCCGCCATGTCTCAAAGTGACTCACTTTTCTTCGAAATGGAAAACATTTTAAGTGAAAACAACAACTAACATACTGAAACCCAACAAAATGCATTCACTTTCCATTGAAACTTTAGGAAAACGATCCATGGGTCATTTTTGATGTGTACGAGTCAACCCCACCTCAATCCGAGTCGTGGTGTGGCCGAGATCACTCTAAGTGTCTCTCTTTTGTTAAAAATGGAAAACATTTTAAGTACATATGGAAATATGACCAAACGGATTCTGATTGTGTTGATACTTTGGCACAACGATCCATGAGTCATATGTGATGTGTACAAGTCAACCCCTCCTCAATCCGAGGTGCGGTGTGGCTGACACCACTCATAGTGTATCTCTTTTGTTTAAAATATACATCATTTTAACTGAAAAGAACAACTGGCATACGGAAAAACAACCAAACGCATTCAGAATCGGTTGAAACTTTATGAAAATGATCCATGGGTCATATGTGATGAGTACGAGTCAACCCCACCTCAATCCAAGGCGCAGTGAGGCCGGAACCACTCGGAGTGTCTCTCTTTTGTTTCAAAAGGACATCATTTTTAATGAAAACAACAACTGACATACAGAAAACTGACCAAATGCATTCGTATTCTACTGAAATGTTAGAAAAAAATCTATGAGTCATATGTGACGTGTACGAGTCAACCCCACCTCAATCCGACTAGCGTTGTGTCTGGAAACACTCGATGTGTCTCTCTATAGTTTAAAATGGACTTCATTTTAAGTGAAAAGAAAAACTGACATACGGAAAACTGACTAAACACATTTAGATTCTATTGATACTTAAGGAAAAGGATCCATGGGACATTTGTGATGTGTATGAGTCAACCGCACCTCAATCCAATCCTCGGTGTGGCCGCCACGACTCAAAGTGACTCACTTTTCTTGGAAATGGAAAACATTTTAAGTGAAAACAACAACTGACATACTGAAACCCCACAAAACGCATTTGGATTCCATTGAAACTTTAGGGAAACAATCCATGGTTCATTTTTGATGTTTACGAGTCAACCGCGCCTCAATCTGAGCCTTGGTGTGGCCGGGAAAACTCAAAGTGACTCACTTTTCATTGAATTGGAAAACAGTTTAAGTGAAAACAACAACTGACATACTGAAAACCGACCAAATGCATTAGGATTCCATTGAAGCTTTAGGACAATTATGCATGGGTCATTTGTGACATGTAAGAGTCAACCCCACCTCAATACGAGTCGCGGTGTGGCCGGGATCACTCTATGTGTCTCTCTATAGTTTAAAATGGACTTCATTTTAAGTGAAAAGAAAAACTGACATATGGAAAACTGACCAAACACATTCAGATTGTGTTGATACTTTAGGAAAAGGATCCATGGGTAATTTTTGATGTGTACGAGTCAACCGCGCCTCAATCTGAGCCTCGGTGCAGTCGTCACAACTCAAAGTGGATCACTTTTATTTGAAATGGAAAGCATTTTAAGTGAAAACAACAACTGACATACGAAAAACTGTCCAAACGCATTCGGATTCTATTGAAACGTTAGGAAAAAAATCCATGGGTTCTTTGTAACATTTACGAGTGAACCCCCGCCTCAATCCGAGTCACGGTGTGGCGGGGATCACTCAAAAATGTCATTTTTTTAAATGAATCACATTTTAAGTGATAATAACTGGCATACAGAAAACCAACAAAACCCTTTCAGAATATGTTGATACTTTAGGAAAATGATCAATGGGTCATGTGTGACGTGAACTAGTCAATCATGCCTCAATACGAGGCATAATGTGACCGGTACTACTCCAAGTGCATGTATTTTGTTTAAAATGGATATCAAATATAGTAAAAACACTTGTATACGAAAAACCGATCAAATTATGAATTGAATTCCAAATTTCACATA